>OY660870.1:27587916-28917500 GCA_962446985.1 Xyrichtys novacula
AAGATGGATGAATTGATTTGACATGGCATGCATAACCTGGCATCAATTTCAATACTCAGAATAATTAACCATTCTTAAGGGTCTGATCAGAGTCAAATGTTGACGCTTTGGTTTTACTGTTGTGGTGATTTTCTTCCGCTAGCTTACCTTCCAAGTCAACTTCACCTTGCGGGTGCCATTCAGAAGAGTTGTTTTCACCATGACTTCGGGGTTTTTGTTAAGCTCTTAGGGGAAAACACGATGCATCAGCGAGGGGAACATTTCAGTCATCTTAAACCGTATTTGTGTCACAGTCACAAGACAGTAATTTGCTTTGAAGATTGACATAAATCAGATACATTTCAGGACAGCTCTAAGCTCTGAAATCATCAAATGTCAAAAAAAGTCACAAGTGTTTCATCTGATTTGAATTCTTACACTGAATGATCTGGATTATGGCAAAGGTCAAACCAAATCAACAAGAAATCTTTCACTCAAACCTGTAGGAACATCCACCACTGTAGACCAGTCACTCCACAGTGGGCTTAGAGCCTGAGTGGACCTCTGCCTGATCTTCACCTGGTAGGATATGTTCCTCAACAGGTGGACCTGGACTTCACAGAAAAAAGAAAATCTTTCTTGTAATCACTGAGAAGTTTTAGGTTTATAAGAGTGCATGTATTTCCCTTTTAACAGGCTCGGAACAAATCCAGGTAAAATGTAAAATACTGCTAACAGCAAATAATGAGCCTGATTTTATACTGAGTTAGTTAGGAAGTGAAATTTGACAGTCTGGGAATTAGCAGGAAGAATCGCACAAAACACATTTACTACATTTTCTACATATTTACTGAAAATCCAAATATACACAACTACTCACACATAGAAGTCTTTCCATTGGTTTTTGTCGTATCGATTCTCTGTAGAAGCAATCAAGATTGATGGTTTTAAAAAGAGTTGAATATAGAAAGAGCAGTTGACATAAATGTGATTTATATAGAGTTATCTTACGCTTTCCCAGGATCCAGTGGGGTCTCCATGTTGAAGGAAGCGGACCTCAGCTAAAGCTGGATGGTCCTCTGCAGCTCTCCAGTTCAAATGAAGGTTGTCTTTTTCCCAGGACATGGAGATCTCCTGTGGAGCTTCGTACTTCACTGTGCAGGGGAAGAAAATTGTTAATCGTACGATGTTAAGACGAATGGATGTCCATGTGTTTTGAGGAATCTTGTTTGAATGTATTACGATTTGATCTTGTAGTGGGTGAAATAAAGGGACCCTTCAGTCCTTACCTATGTCGTTAAGAATGACAGGACTCTGGACTGATGTGCAGCTGGAGTTTCCAACGTGTGCCTCCACCCAAATGTACACTGTTTCATATTTGATGAGCTCTTCCTCTCTGAACTGAGCTGAAGTTTGCTTAAGTTTGGGTCCAAACTTTTCTTCACTGCGAACAAATAAGCACTATGAAGTCTACATTGATGTGATCTGTATTGTTTTGCATACGTTCCCTGCAGATAGAACAAAGTTAGCTGATGATCTTCTTTTCTAAGTTATAATTTGGGGCTTTTGTGTCTTAATAAAGAAGGATAGCACAGTGGACAGGGCTGGAAACCAGGAGTGAGAGTACAGAAAAGGGCCAAAGGCTAGATCTAAACACAAAGCGCCTGCTTTAGGACTATCCTGGGGTGTGTGACTTCACCACTATAGGCCAATACTAAACAAACCTTGCAGCACAGACTGTGATAGCAATCTTACGTCAATCTTACAGTATGCTTAGAGGCAATATTTAAAACATTTACTCTTCCCCTTTAAAACCACTTAAAAAATCACTGATTTAAGATATTGTAAAAATACTCACTTAAAGTAAAAATCAAATGTCACATCACTTTCTGTCGTATTCATGGTCCATTCACACATGTACATGGACTCATCGCTGCTTCTCCTGAAGCACTCGGGGCTGGAAGGAGCTTCACATGTCGACCCTTTGAGAAAACCATTGAATTATCGGTCAAAAGTCAACAATGGTGTGATTTATTGATGTCATAATTTACTTCATTGTGTATTTAAACAGTTTCACACAAAAATCTGAGAGGAAAAAATGATGAAGTGTTCACATATTCTATCTGAAGTGTATACAGCTTAAAAAGCTTGAAGATGCAGCAGCTCCTCCTAAAGTGAAGCCAACATATTTGGAGCTCGGTCTGTTGACTGGCTGTAGTACAAGTCATAAAACCTCAATGCTAACACAAAGGACTGGGTCAATCTGTAAATTCAGATAGCATGTTCAATTAGTTACTCTGAAACATGGTCCCTATTATTACAGCTAGTTCTTATCATATTGAATTATACGCAATCATGTTGTACAAGAGCACAATGTCATAGCCATCATATTTCAGAAAAATACACCTTTATGGCTTTATTTAGTCTGATTCTCATAAACAAATCAGATCATGTAAAGCAAAATTTTATCACATCAAACATTTTTTATTATTTAATTTTCCCAGAATTATGTCGTCTTCTACCAATATTCAAACTCCTGTTCATGCTGCACTCCGCCCTGCTGCTAAAAAGACGGTGTAGAGACAGTCTTGTTTTCTTCAGAGAAACTCAACAAAAGAATTCAGTCTGACTTTCTGTCTTTGCTGCTTGTGATTCACATACAATCTTTTTGATTAACAGCAGTATACTAATCCCAGTTTTTCTGTTATTTTTAGGGACAAAGTATGGGTATTATCTTTAAAACTCAGATGTATCCCTGACCCCTGGCCTCACTGTTATACTTTGAGAGACACAATATGATGATGACATGTAGTGCTGGACGATAATTCGATAACAATATATATCGATCGATAGACGTGTGTCGCGATAGAAAAAAAACGGGTCGATAAAAAGTTCGATAGAAAAACACAGTTTCCCTTTCTTTTTCATCATAGCCTATCATGTAGCTTTTACTACAGTCATTACTTCCTCCCAACCAATCACAAACGCAGACCCAGGTACGCTACGGCACCAAGCCCAGCCCCTATCAAACCACAACAGACAGCACGTGTATTAGAAAAAATGATACAGCAAGGAGAAGCGGAGGAAATTATCTCGAAAAAAGGGTTTCAGTAGTTCACCAGCATGGCAATGTTTTGGTTTTTACAAGTCTGACAAAAAGCCAACAGCGGTCGTTTGCAAAATTTGCAGAGAATTAG
Organism: Xyrichtys novacula; assembly: GCA_962446985.1. Taxonomy (NCBI): domain Eukaryota; kingdom Metazoa; phylum Chordata; class Actinopteri; order Labriformes; family Labridae; genus Xyrichtys; species Xyrichtys novacula. Next base: position 27,591,093 of record OY660870.1, read on the forward strand.
TAAAAACCTAGTCTGGTAACACAACCAACTTGTTCTACCATCTAAACCGATCGCACCCGCAGGAGTACGAGCTGTGTCGGCCGCGCCGCGGCTCCACGTCGTCGTCGGAGGAATCCTCTGGAACCGCTGCCAGCACCAGCACAAAGCAAGTGAAGCAGACCAAGGTGGACTTCGTTTCTTGCCAAAATACGACAAAGCGTCCAAGCGGCATAAGGACATCACCCACGCAGTGACATGCTCCATAGCGAGGGACATACTGCCAATAACTACCGTTGAAAAGCCTGGCTTCGACCAGCTTTTAGCCACTCTTGACCCGCGATATGAAGTGCCCGGCCGCAAGTATTTCTCAAACACAGCGCTTCAGGCATGAAAATGGGTCAGGGGTTGAAAAGCTGAGAAGGGTGCGGAGGAAATACGTTCCGGTGTTGTGCTATAGAATGCACCCCTGCATCCCGTCCTCTCATTAGCTTCTTAAAGTGGAAGAAAATGAGCTCATATTTTATAAAGACGCGAGTATTTGGATCATGGCTACTAGCAGGGGGTGCGTTCGGCAGGGGTGCATTCTACGACACAACACCGGCGTGGATAAGTCCTGCTTCTCGTGCTCAGTTTGCGTATTAAGTCAATCACATGATAATTAAAAAAAATAAATCTCCCGACCCCGGGAGAAATGTTTCAGTGTTCAGACACCAGGCTGTGGGCAGTTTCCCACACAGTTAAAACTGGTAGTATGCTATTCCCACCTAAAGCTATTCTGTTTATTTATATATTTGTTTGTTTTGTTTATTTTCATCAAAAGACTATTTAAATATTTATTTATCAGATTTTCTGGTCACTTTAGTCTTTATGTTTGTCAGTATTTACTGACGTCACTCAGGCCACTTAAGTTGATTTCTTTTTTTTTTTTAAGTTCTTTTTTAAAAAATTTCAGTTGTGGTAAAATAAAAAGGTGGTTGAATAAAGGTTTGAATTTGATTTCAGTGCTTGTGTGTTCTTTATTAAAAGTAGGTCATTAAGCAATAGCATAAAACATCCAGGGCTGCAATTAAAATATATGTTGAATAATTATAATAATTATATTGATAATTATCGATATCGATCAATATGATTTATTTTTTATCGATATGCTTTTTTTCTATATCGTCCAGGCCTAATGACACGATACAGCTGTAGATCCTCAAGGCAGTCATTATATCACTTAATTCTTCTCTTTTTCTAATGGACACTTTGTTATGAAGTTAGAGGCTCGGGCGATCAGTTGGATGAGCAAAATCAAATTTGGAAAAGGAACATCCTATTGATGATATCATTCAAGCTAAAATAACCCAACGAAATTGAGAGTGTCAGGTCAGTAGAGGCCTCGTCTCTATGTTTCAGAGCCGTACAGACCGGATGTCTTCTGTTCGTAGAAACCACACGATCTGATAAGCTAACCAATATTCAGTGGCGAATGTTGTTGCTTTTACTACAATGAAATTGACACTTTCGCTTGTCTGAGTGAAAATCTTCACCACGTTTTCATACAGCTACATAGAGCAGACCACAAGTCACCATGAGAATGAAAAAAAAAGAGAGAGAGATAAGAGGATTGCATTAACTTACCTCTACTGATCATCATCAGAACCACAAACACAACAGTAAATCCATGAAGTGAGAGGCAGCGTTTTAAAGTTTCCATGAGTGGAAAGAGTCAAAGGATCTTTGTTCAGCATGCGAGTCCATGAATGCATCCTGCATTCGTGCAACTCAGCTGTCTTTCACAGAAATGTCAGAAAAGTTTCATATCTCTCAGGGTTAGACAGGCGCAGCAAAACCACATGTATTCAGACGGAGGGGGAGGTGGCTCTCTCCACCAGACAGAGACTGCAACCTTTCTGAAAGTGACTGTGTTTTTTTACCTTTTTTTTTTAGTTCATTGTTCTACAACTGGTTTTGCGAGGGAGACAAAGGAAACAATGTACACGCAACGACATGTATTGTTTTCTATTCACCCAACCTACTGTATGCAAAACCTTGTGATAAAAGAGAATCAAAGACCACCAGGTTTTAACAAGGTAGATTTCAATAGTTTCAATTACAGTTTCTTTATGATTGTGAAGAGAGGTTTGAAACAGTCTGTGCTGTGTATTTTGACTCCACTTTTATCTTTTCCCCATCTTTTCTTTTTCATCTTCAGCATATGACATAAGTGTCGATCATGGTGATGTCCGTTTATTTACAGCTCATTGAATGACTCGTATAAACCTGTGTGACGTTTGACTGGTCTCAACAGTGGTGGCAGTTGGAGGCATTACTTTCTGTTTGAGTCTTTTGACTTTCCTGTCATGTGTATGGCATCCACATTGTTTAAGTATATTTAATTCTTTATCACAAAGGTATCCCTAAAAGAGACACGTAATAGCATGAATGAGATTAAAGTTTTCTCTGTCTGGGGTACATATTTGTCCACTTGTCCGTTTCATAACAACCATTCAAACACATTTAGAGGATTGTGTTTGTCATACTGATTCAAAGCAGACTGGAGACGTTGAAGCTGGACTTTTTTTTTTTTCCAGAAACATGTTTTCTTGCTCATTGCTGCTACTTTTACGCATCTTCACTCTCTGTATTATGAATCACAAGTCCCCAACTCATTATTTTCCTTCATGCTCCAGGTGGCTGCTGATCGACCTGAAGACTAAATCTCTTGCTTTATTCGCCAGGCAGATCTTTGAACTCTTTTCTCTGTAACCCACACACAGGGCCTCTTTTTGCTATTTTACCCAGAGTGTGTCTTTAAATGGGCAAAAACAGTCTCGAGTCAGCCACTCTTGTAGTAAGGAGTTAATTTGGGTCTGACAGAGCTGGTTTCTTTGTAAAAGTAGATTAAAAAGAGGTTAAAGTTTAGGCTATTACAGTCATGGTTTATATCCTGGAATTGATTATTACGACTGTATATTGTTCAACAGTGATTGGAAACACCAAGAGGGAAGTGGTGAAGGCGGTTGAAACTTAACATTTAAAAACCGCGCTTTATTCTTTTTGTTGTTTTACTGTTCCTCAAACTTTCTTTCCACAATGGCTCCTCCTCATCCTACATCCTCATTTTTTGTCCCATTTCCCATTTAAGGTACAAGAAATACATTTCACTTTTAGTTTCAAGAGGTGCTCTATTGACTTTCAAGAAGTATACCTTGGAGGCGGATTTCAGGCAGTGTACACCATCATTTAGAGTTTGCTAGAATAAAAAAAATGCCTTTTTTTCTCATTGTGCTTCTGTGTTATCGTCGATTGTTACTTTTAATATTCTAACACCCTGACAGACAGTTATTTTGATAGGACAAAAGGTGTCTCATTAATCACACACACACACACACACACACACACACACACACACACACACACACACACACACACACACACAAACTCATAGCAACTGGCTTATATTGTAATTTATGTATTTTCATTTCCATGGGGTAACAGGCAGAAAACGCTTGTACCCTCTCACCACTTTTTATATTCGTGTTTCACTTATTTTTCACACACTCACCAATGGACCCACACACACAAGGACACACACCTGCCCTCACTCAACCACACATACACACACACACACGCACATGCAGTGTGACAATATATTGTTTAAGAGACATGGCCTGACACTGAGACATTACGTGAGGAAAGAGCTACCTTTGGCAAACACATCCACCCTACACAGGGTAAACATGCACTAATTGGGTTGTAAAAAATTCACAATTCATAGAAATCCTGAATAAGCTTATTACTTCCGAAAAAAAAAAAAAAAAAAGTAGAGTTGAGTTGACCTAGTTGAGATTATCCCTCCTCCTGTGTTAGGGTCTGCACCGACCTGTTTTTGATTTTAAACGCTTAAAAGAACCACTTAAATACGTTTTTTGCATCAAGACTTTTTGACTTTGTCAGGAACCTTTATTTCAACTAAATAAAAGTAAAAAAATTAAATTGATTAAATTACAAAATGCTCTTATTAAAATTATGGCACTTGTCGTGTTAGGGTCGCTGTTGACCCGGTTAGATTAATGTCTAATAATCAGAGCAAAAGCTGAAATCATAAGTGAACTGTCAGGCACCACACTGACAGTCAGATCCTCTTACAATCATGTGAGATTTAGGAAATTCTCATTTTGCCATGTATTTCCCTGCACAAAAAACAGCCTCTGGCATGTCAGACATGTGAGATCAGTTCAGTATGGATGTCTGTGTGAGGGGTATACTGACAAAGAAAGGCCCAGAGGACCCCATCAAAAAATACTATAACCAATATTTTCATGGATTATGAATCCTAACAAGGTAACCCAGAGATGAGAACCAAATTGGATGATAAAGAATTGTTTTTAGTGTAATTTGCTGCTAATTTAAGACACGGATCAAAACCGATCTTTAACATAGTGGGTGCATGGTAAAAGTTAACACAGTAGGAAGGTTATATTCACTCATAGCTCCAACCTCAAATGGCAACTGGAGGGCCTCCCAGGCGTTAATGGAACTTCTGTCTCCAGTGCGCCAGTACACCTGCAATCGTTCGACAGCAGCGCCCCCTAGTGGTCACAAACTGTCAGCACAGAGAAAGGACGTGCAGCAAACAGAGGGAGAGGTCAGCGCCTCCTCCACCGTGTCCACATCAGAACCTGAGACAGACGGCCGCTCTGCATTCGTGCCTGAACAACAGGCCGTTTTACTCTTTAAAAACAAAATGAACAACAGGCCATTGAGCCTCTGACCTTCAGGTAACATTTCTGAAAATGCCATATGCGCGCTGCTTTGTGCTAGAAGATGGCGGAGTCGGATGGCGGGGATTTTGCTTCTCAGTATCCACAGAACAGGTGAGTGAGGCGGGAGCAGGGTCTGTTATGTCCCCGATGGTTGACAGGTCCCTCGGTTATGCCTCGTTCAAAACATCCACGTCTCCGGTCCTCCGTCGCAGCTGAAGCCGGCTCGGGTGTTCTAGTGTCGCTGCTTGGGAGCAGGAAACACCGTGGAGCAGCCCGGGCCTCCAGGCATCCTCAGCGCCCGCCTGTCCCCTACTTTGAACCGGGCAGCCGTGGAAACAAACAAACGGAGTCATCATCGTGGAGCTGACACGTCTCTCTGTTTCCACGTGTTGCTGCGTGTAAACTTGAATATTGTTGTTAACCTGTTAGTCCCCCTTTGACACAGTGCCGTTACCGCAAAGTTGACTTGCATAGCTAAAGTCGATAAATTCAATGTTTTTAAGTATTCCTGCCAAGCACACCTTAACAAAAACGACAATAAAGTTCAACATTGCTTTAGAGTCAACAACAGACATACTTTTACACTTTTATTAAACGCTTGAGTAGTCTGTTTAACTGTTTTTTATTACTGAAAGCACCCTGGCATGCTTAACCCCATTTCACTTAGGGAATAACATACTTTAAATGGATTTTAGGTCATTTAATTGAAAGAATTTCCCATAATTGTAAAACAGCTAAAAATAATAATAAAAGAGATACTTTTGGTTGTTTTTGCCTAATGTGCCAACAAGAATAAATGGTTTAGAGCTGCAGTCAATTATAACAGATCACCTTGGCACAAAATTGTCCTCTGAACATTACATTTTTTAAGGATGGGGCCCTTCCCACATAAGGTAGAGTGGGGTAAGATGAGCCATTTTTCATATTTTGGATCATTAAATCAAGACAATCATAGTTTTGTCTCTAACTAGTTGTAGGAGCCGCAAGGTAAAGGTTTGTGGTTATGCTCTTGATTTGTTTTTGGTATTTTGTTGTGATTGGTGGCAGTGATTTGTGGAATCCGGGTCACGGGAATAGGGGCGGTGTCACTCAGTTGATTTAAGCACCTGGTCACCTGTGTTCACGAGGGAAGAGGTTTTGAGTGGGTCGCCGTATTTTTTGTTGACCGCATGTACACATACTCTTTAAGTCCAGTGATCGCTGTTTCTTCAGTTGGTATCGTTTTGTTGATTGTTTCTTTAGTATTAAAGCACGTTTTTTCCTAATCGATTCCCGTCTCAGCTGATCCATTGACAAAGCGCGTCAGACAATTAGACTCGGCCCGTATCTCATCCTCTAAGCGACATCCTGGTCTCTGAGGTCGCTATATTTAGTCAACAAAAAAGGCAGATTATAATCACTCACACGGCAACGGATCGAGGTGCACTTCGGAGGAAAATGAAAAGAACAAGCATCGGAGATGAAGCATGAGGGTAAGCGCTGTTTGATTGACAGCTCCGGACGCCACGCGGCATTGTGAATCTGCGGCAAGGTAAGCTTGTCTGCTCTCAGCATTACTGAGGAAAGGAATGCGGCTTGCATATGCTGATTGTCAATTTGGGAGGATTGCCTGATATGACCTATGGTTCTCCGGACTCATGCTTTGATATTGTGATGGCTCACGGTGCTGGATGTCTCCATGCTTTTATTTTGAAATCTCCGTTGTGTCTCCTCGAAGTTACTGGTGCTTTGCTGTTGTGGAAAATTAATGTCTGTCTGATGGAGAATGCCTCTTGATTCATGGACGCAGTTTCAAATGCGCAAGGTTTGGGGAAAACATGCACTGGAAATTAAATGAGGAAAATGAGTCAAATAAACGCCGATTTTGCAAATGCTGAAATGCAGTGTGGAAAAAGAGAAATTAAACTCACCTTCAAAGCCATGGCAAATAAAATTGAGAAGCTTCAGCAAGAACGCAAGAACATTGTGCACAAAATTAAATGTCTCATACCAGAAACGAAAACTCTCATGAAAACAAAGGAAAAGGTCTCTACTGTGCTACTTCATGCTGACAATTTAAATGAACTTTGTGAGAATGCCACCACATTGCACAACATGCTGCTTCCCTTACTCCCAGAGGATGAACAAACTAAACAAGATGAATGGTTCTCAAGCATCATGAGGTACAGCAATACATTTAAGGAGAATGTGAATAAATGGATGAGTGAAACAGTGGAATCGATCCACAATGACAGTCCTGATCAGTCTGGCCAAGCTGTAACAACTGGAGAGTGCATTTCTGACATTTATCACTCTCAAACAGCAGTGCAGGCTGTGTCAGTAATTATGGCTGATGATCCACCGGATGAAGTAAAACCAAGTGACAGTGTGTCTAATGTGGGAAGAGGAGCCAAATCACAAAGTTCTGTATTTGGAGGAAAATCAGCTGTTTCAACCACTTCTTCAGTTCGTCTCCAAGCTGAAGCTGACTTGGCAGCACTTATGGCGAGACAAAAAATATTAAAGGACAAGCATGAACTGGAACAACAGGAGGAACAACTACGGAAAAGGAAGGAACAGCTTAAATTGGATGAGGAAATTGCAGCTCAAATGGCTAAACTGGATGTGTTGCGATCCAGGAGCATCTTAAGTGGGAGAGGTTCAAGAACAAAACACTCAGATGGAATGAATTCATACCTGGAAAAACAAAAATTAACATCACAACCTCTCAGAGCTGATTCCAGGGCATTTGTTCCGCTGAAGTCAACTGAACCAAAGGAAAACAATAAAGCACCTCAGCCACATTCTTACTCTCTTAATGCACCCAGTCTACAGGCAGGTCAAAATGCTAATGAAAGTATGCACGTTCAACAGCAAGATGCCTTGGGTGCAAGAGCTGGATCAGGAAATGTGGATCAAAATAATATGCTGTCTATTATGGGAAGGCAAAATGAAATAACATCACTCTTAATACAACAACAAAGCCTCTCATCCTTGCCTAGGAGGGAGATCCCAATTTTTGATGGTGATCCATTAAAATACCACACATTTAGAAGGGCCTTTGAGAATGGGGTTGAAGCGAACACAGAGAGCTGCAGTGACCGACTATACTACTTGGAGCAGTATACCAGTGGTCTTCCTAAACAACTAATCAGAAGCTGTCAGCATCTTGATCCAGTGAGAGGATATGCTAAAGCTAAAGTTTTGTTATCTGAGCATTTTGGTAATGAGCAGAAGGTTGCAGCGGCATACATGGAAAAGGCTCTTTCATGGCCCTCCATCAAAACAGAAGATGTTAAAGCTCTTCAGGATTACAGCCTTTTCCTTAGAGGCTGTTCTAATGCCATGGAAGAGGTGCAGTATTTGCATGACTTCGATATGCCTGCTAACATGCTAACCATTATAAAGAAGTTGCCTTATAAGTACAGGGACAAATGGAGATCTGAGGCCTGTGAGCTGCAAGAGAGGCGTGGATACAGAGCTACATTCAAAGACATTACAAATTTCATTGAGAGACAAGTGAGAATTCTGACAGACCCAGTGTTCGGAAATATTCAGGATGCCCCCTCAGTTACCATACCTAGAGGTATACATAAGCTTGCCACACAGCCTCGTTCGGGTACGAAAGGGACCAGCTTCGCCACCACTGTGGCCCCTGTGGCCCCTGTGGAAAAGAGAAATCAGCCTGGAGTCAGTGGTCAGGAATTTGTGCAATCAGCAAAGAAGACATGTTTTTGCTGTGGAGGAGGACACACATTGGATCTGTGTCCCAAGTTGGAGAAGAGGACTCACAAAGAGAAGATAGGCTTCTTAAGAGATAAAGGTGTCTGTTTTGGCTGTCTGTGTATTGGACACATCAGTAAAGATTGCAGAAAACGGATTTCTTGTGGAAAATGTGGCCTCAAACATCCTACTGTACTGCACATTCCTGCAAAAGAAAAGGTGAAGGATTCTGATCATGCTGAGAGGAAAGCAGAGATGATGGTGGACAGCACTCTGGTGTCGAGTGGTCTTACTGGGGCTGGTGATCATGATTGCAAACTTCCCATAGTCCCCGTTCAGGTCAAATCACAGAAGGGCACCACAATACTTACCACATACGCTTTCTTGGATCCGGGAAGTACAGCAGTATTTTGTACTGACAGTTTAGTGCACAAGCTGGGCCTCACAGGGAGGAAAGTGCACATTCTTTTGCGGACCATGGGCCAAGAGAAGGTTGTGAGCAGCCATATCGTGTCAGGACTGGAAGTGGCTGGCTTGGATCAGGAGGATTTTTGTGAACTGCCAGGTACTTATACACAGGAGTCCATGCCTGTCCACGAAGGTAACATTCCCAAACAGTGTGATCTTGAGGATTGGCCTCATTTGAAACATGTATACCTGCCTGATATAGATGCAGGGATTGAGCTGCTGATAGGGACAAATGTTCCCCAGGCCCTGGAACCTTTGCAAGTCATTCGCAGTGCCAATGGCGGACCCTATGCAATAAAGACAATGCTGGGCTGGACTGTGAATGGACCACTGAAAGGAGACAGTGGGAGTACATTGAGTTGTGAGCAGCAACATGTAACAGTAAACAGAGTGTCTGTTGTGAATTTGGATGGACTCTGGCAGCAGCAGTTTGCAGCAGATTTTCCTGAGAGCAGTATGGATGAGCAACCTGCAATGTCAAGAGAGGATCATAAGTTCATGGAACTTGTCACAAACTCTGCGAAGCAAATGGATGGTCACTACCAGATCAACTTACCTTTGAGGAAGCCAGAACTTAGCATGCCAAATAACAGAAGTATTGTTGTACAGCGTGCTTTGCACCTAAAGAAAAGGCTTCAGAGGGACTTACCGTTTCATACAGACTATAATGCCTTCATGAACGAGCTTGTTGCCAAAGGTTATGCAGAAAAGGTGCCTGAACGTGAGATAGATCGTGGAGATGGCAAAGTCTGGTATATTCCACACCATGGTGTTTACCATCGTACGAAAGGGAAAATCAGAGTTGTCTTTGACTGTGGGGCTAGTTTCCAGGGAACATCTCTCAATGCTGAGCTGCTACAAGGACCTGATCTGACCAGTTCACTGATTGGAGTGGTGACTAGATTCAGAAAGGAACCGGTGGTGATCATGGCAGATGTGGAAGCCATGTTTCACCAAGTGAAGGTACCTGCTGGAGATGCTGATCTGTTGAGATTCTTATGGTGGCCAGATGGGGATCTGAATCAACCCCTTACTGACTTCAGGATGAAGGTGCATCTCTTTGGAGCAACCTCATCACCCAGCTGTGCCAATTTTGCCCTCAGGAAGTGTGCAGAGGACCATAAAGAACAGTTTAGCCAGGAAGTTGTAGAAAAGGTCTTGAATTGCTTCTACGTGGATGACTGTTTGGTGTCTGTACCTACCGAAGAGGAGGCAGTAGCTCTCTATCATGACCTTGTCTCAATCTGTGCCAAGGGTGGGTTCCATCTCAATAAATGGACAAGCAATAGGCATGAAGTCCTAGCTGTGATGCCTGAAACACAAAGAGCAAAGGTCATGAAAGAGTTGGACATGGACTTGGATCGGCTACCTGTGGAAAGAGTACTTGGTGTGGAATGGTGTATTCGCTCTGATACCTTTAAGTTTAAGATTGTCATCAAAGACAGACCACTTACCAGAAGAGGGATTCTCTCCACTGTTAGTTCCATCTATGATCCTCTAGGGATACTTAGTCCAGTCATCTTGTCTGCAAAGAAAATCCTAAGAGATCTGTGCAGGAGATCACTTGGATGGGATGACATCATTATGGAGTCAGTTGCTGAAAAGTGGATAACCTGGTTGCAGGAACTCCGTCTTCTGGAGAACTTTAGTCTCATGAGGTGTCTGAAACCCCAGAACTTTGGAGCCACAACTAAGACACAGTTGCACCATTTCTGTGATGCAAGTGAGGATGGTTACGGAGTAGTTACTTACCTGCTGTCCCATGGTTCACACTCACAAGTACACAGTGCCTTCATTGGGGGAAAAGCAAGGGTTGCTCCACTGAAGTCTGTTACTATACCCCGAATGGAGCTCATTGCCGCAACAATGGCAAGTCGCATGGATGTCCTGTGGAGGAAAGAGCTGCACATGAACCTTCAGGAGTCTGTGTTCTGGACCGATAGCGAGTCTGTGCTCAAGTACATCGGTAATGAGACTTCAAGGTTCAAAGTCTTTGTTGCCAACCGAGTCTCAGAAATACTCAAGGTGTCAGAGCCTTCTCAATGGAGATATGTGGACACTGCAAGTAATCCAGCCGATATTGCCTCTAGAGGTTTGAAGGTGGATGCATTTCTCAAGAATGAAATTTGGGTGTCAGGTCCACAGTTTCTTATTCAGCTTGAGACTGAGTGGCCAAGTAAATTTGGGAATGTTATCCAGCTTCCACCAGATGACCCTGAGGTCAAAAGAGCTGCTGTGGTGAATGCTGCTCAGGTTGGAGAAGAGGCTGACACTGTGAGTCGCATGATCCGCTGCTTCTCATCTTGGATTGCTCTGAGAAAATCTGTGGCTTGGATATTGAGGTACAGGAACTGGCTTTTGTCATGTTATCAGAAAAGGAGACAGTTGATCACAGATTTGGCTAAATCTGACTTGAATGCAAAAGCACAAAGACGTTCATTGGAGGAGGCGATGGACACTTTCAAAAGGGAATCAATGGGCAGTCATCTGTCAGTGGAGGAACTTGAAAAAGCTGAACTGGAAATTGTCAAGTTCTGTCAAAGGAAGACGTTTCCCGAGGAGTTGTCCAGACTCCAAAATGGGCAGTGTGTGAAGGGCAGAAGTCCTATTCACAGACTCTGCCCACAGCTACAAGATGGTGTTCTGAGAGTTGGTGGTCGGTTGAGCAAGTCATCTATGCCTGTGGAGGCTCAACATCCCGTTATATTATCAAAGGAATTCCACATCTCAGACCTTCTTCTTAGGCACATCCATCAGGAAGTGGGACATGGTGGACGTAACCACATGTTATCCAAATTGCAGGAGAAGTACTGGATCACTGGAGTCAGTACAGTCATGAGGAGAGTTTTATCAAAGTGTGTCACCTGTCGGAGGCTGAATGCTCAGCCAGTGTCTCAGCAGATGGCGGACTTGCCACACGAAAGAGTTACTCCGGATGAACCACCATTTACACATGTTGGTGTGGACTATTTTGGACCATTTGAAGTTAAAAGCAGAAGAAGTGTGGTCAAGAGGTATGGTGTCATCTTTACCTGCTTGGCCATTCGAGCAATTCACATTGAAGTGGCTCCTTCGCTGGACACTGACTCATTCATTAATGCTCTTAGACGCTTCATAGCAAGACGTGGTCAAGTCCAGGAACTGCGGTCTGATAATGGCACGAATTTTGTGGGGGCGGAGCGTGAGCTGAGGGTGGCGATTGAACAGTGGAATCAGTCACAAATCCATGATATGCTTCTCCAGAGGGGAATCAAGTGGACATTTAACCCCCCAGCTGGCTCGCATCATGGAGGATCTTGGGAGAGGTTAATTCGTTCTGTGAGGAAGGTCCTCAACTCCACCTTGAATGTGCAGAACCTGGATGAAGAAGGTCTTCACACAGTTCTTTGTGAGGTGGAGGCCATAATTAACAGTCGGCCAATCACAAAGGCATCAAGGGATCCGAATGATCTGGAGGCACTGACACCAAACCATCTCCTATTGTTGAAAACCTCACCATCCCTACCTCCAACAAACTGTCAAGAAGTTGATGTTTATGCTCGTAGGCGATGGAAGCAAGTACAATACATGTCAGACTTGTTCTGGAAAAGGTGGGTGAAGGAATACTTGCCTCAGCTGCAGGAGCGTCAGAGGTGGACAGGAGTGAAGCGCAACCTCATCCCTGGAGACATAGTGCTCATTGTGGACAACACAGCTCCTCGAAACTCCTGGCTCATGGGGAGAGTTCTACAGACTTTTCCAGACCGGAAGGGATTTGTGCGTCAGGTGCGTGTCAAGACGAAGACCAGCTGCCTGGACCGGCCTATTACGAAGATCTGTCTGCTACAGGAGGCTGAAACTGGATAAGGAGTACCTGCTGCATACTGTGACATTCTGACATGACTTTGACAAACCCAATAGGGCTATGAACATTCTTTTTTGACTGAGCCTGAGTGTTGATACCTCTGGCGTTGACTAGCTAACAACAAATGTGCATTATGCATGGACTTTTAGTATCAATTTTGTATTTGTCTCATATAGTTGAAAAACATAAGTAATTATTATGATTGATAACCTAATAATTAGGGGCTGGTATGTAGGAGCCGCAAGGTAAAGGTTTGTGGTTATGCTCTTGATTTGTTTTTGGTATTTTGTTGTGATTGGTGGCAGTGATTTGTGGAATCCGGGTCACGGGAATAGGGGCGGTGTCACTCAGTTGATTTAAGCACCTGGTCACCTGTGTTCACGAGGGAAGAGGTTTTGAGTGGGTCGCCGTATTTTTTGTTGACCGCATGTACACATACTCTTTAAGTCCAGTGATCGCTGTTTCTTCAGTTGGTATCGTTTTGTTGATTGTTTCTTTAGTATTAAAGCACGTTTTTTCCTAATCGATTCCCGTCTCAGCTGATCCATTGACAAAGCGCGTCAGACAATTAGACTCGGCCCGTATCTCATCCTCTAAGCGACATCCTGGTCTCTGAGGTCGCTATACTAGTGTATCTACATATATTTCAAGATGTTGTGCATACCTACAAACATAACTGTCTTGATAATATAGCATGCCAAAAAAATGGTTTCCTATGGTCAACTTACCTCATGTATGGGGTAAGTTGACCATAGGAGCGGGGTAAGTTGAGCCGTATCCCTACTACCCCCTGCTCTCCACCCCAGCCCTCCCTCACCTTCTCTCTCCCTAAATAACAGTCACCTCTTCACATTCATGTGTATTTTTATCTATTATACCCTATTCAACTGGTACATTATTATTGAATATAACTGCTAAAAAGCTGTTTTGTAAAAAGCCATTTTAACATGAGAATGTCTTTAAGTGATTCAGAACATTCACAGCATTTTTGAAAAGAAAAAGTAAAACATTTCAACAATCTGAACTGAAACTCTGATCCTCTCATCAGACTCCTTTACTTTCTCAGTTGAACCACTGACTCAGTTTACCCCAGAACTACTATTATGACTTTATTAGTCCTCTAATATAAAATGGTGGACTTTTATTCTAGGTTTTTGACCTCATGTTGTAGCTCATAGGTACCACAATTGACGCATGAAATCAATTTAAAATGATCTATTTTGGTCTGAACACAATTCTAATAAAACTTACGACAGACTAAATTCACTTTCAAGAGTGAAAAATGTCTTTTGTTTTTTTATTTTTTTAAATAAATGTCTAACCCCTTCACCCATGTGCTTCTAACCTTCAAAGACTCCATGAATTGATGCCCATCTCCTAAATATTTGATCAATGATCAATTTCTTCTACCATTTCCAAACATCGGGGGTGGCTCAACTTACCCTTTGACTCAACTTACCCTACTCTCGTATAACCTTTTTTTATTCGGATTTGTAATGTGCAATCTTCACAGTGATGATTGAGTGTAATTTCAGGTCCAATTTTATTTTCTACCTTCAGACTCCCTCAGCTCAGCTTTAATTTCTGCCTTTGGCCTCACTGAAGTTTTGCTTTTCTAATGTTTTTATTTTCTCATTTCTTTACCTGCTGATGTAATTTATATTTTGGCTTGTTTTTTTTATCCTTCAAGCTGACATTATATTTCCACATGTGATAATCATATTCTCTATGTGTTATATGCTTATATAAAGACAGACTGCGCTTAATTCCTATCATGGTGTTGCTGCTAGCAACAGATTTTTTAGATACACTACTTGCTTGGCCAGAACATTGCAGCCTCTCCCAGCTCATGAAATGTGTCCCAAACTCCAGGTTAAGTTGAGAATTTCAGCACAGTGCTCTTTTCTGGAAAAACAAAAACATGACTTGATTCACCCGTTATGACCAGGCCTTTTTTTTTCCTTTTAGTATGGCTAACAAGAATAGCACCCTACGCTGTACATTTTCGGCTCCCAGCCACAGTGCCACCCTCCTCCAGGGCTTGTCTATCTTACGGTCTCAGGGCCAACTCCTTGACGTCGTGCTTGCCATCAACGAAGAGCGCTTCCAGGTCCACAAAGCTGTGCTGGCCGCCTGCAGTGATTACTTCAGGTAAGGGATAGATCATGAACCTCATGTGAGGATTTTATCCAGAAAAATTTCAAAGTGTACTGTTGGAGAGAGATATGATACACAGACCAACATTATTGGGAAGAGGATAGATGCACTGTTGAAAAGTGACTGGGAAGTTCAGTGGGAAATCTGCTCCTGTCACAACATTTCTCACTCATACACACATATGCTAATGGCAGTTTTAAAGTTGTTTCTTTTGCAGCCAGCATGAATGTATTACAGCACATCACAGTCACCAATGAAAAAATTAAACAAGTGATGCTGGATGTTATCCCACAACCTTCAGCACGATGCTTTCTGTTTTTAGCAACTAAAATCTCACCGCCTTCGGATATCAATCATCTACCCTGGTATCCAAGGGTCTGATCACTTAGAGTGGGAGCTTTTCATCTTAAAATCCAGCAAATGCTGGTCTACTTTCATTTTCTCCCTGAGGGAATGTTTAAAGCTGCTTCTTTTGAAGTGTCTTTGAACTTCCTTGTCAATATCACACAGCTTGCAAACGGCGGATTTGTTGATTTGTGATTTTAAAGCTGTATGCATAGAAATAAAATCTTGTTAAGGGGGTTTCAACACACATCTGACACAATTTGCTTTTTTTTTTTCAACATTAGGTTGAACTAACGATCAAAATGATACTATACTTTTCTCTTACATATAACTATATTTCAGCTTGTTGAAAAATAGTTGAAGGTAATTTTTTGATATTTAGACCTGATTTTACCCTGTTTTAACCTAATTTTAGCACTTAAATGACTTTAGATAAATAAGAAAAATATACAAAAAAAGGTCAATCAAAGTTTTAGAGATATGCAACTTCACTTCATTTGGATTTGTCCGAGCAGCTCGAAGACTGTTGTAGTGATTTATGGACTTTTCCTTGTGTTTCAGAGCTATGTTTACAGGAGGGATGAGGGAATCAAGTCAAAACACCATTGAGCTGAAGGGTTTGTCTGCCCGCGGTCTGAAGCACATTATTGACTTTGCCTACAGTTCAGAGGTCACTTTAGATCTGGACTGTATTCAGGATGTCCTTGGGGCAGCTGTGTTTCTACAGATGGTCCCAGTCGTGGAGCTCTGCGAGGAGTTTCTCAAGTCAGCGATGAGCGTGGAGACCTGCCTGCACATTGGCCAGATGGCCACCACCTTCAGCCTGTCTTCCCTCAAAGAATCGGTGGATGCCTTCACCTTCCGACACTTCCTTCAAATCGCAGAGGAGGAGGACTTTTTGCACATTCCCATGGAGCGCCTCGTCTTCTTCCTGCAGAGCAACAAACTAAAGAACTGTAGCGAGATCGACCTCTTTCATGCCGCCATCAGGTGGCTTAGGTATGATGAGTCTCGTAGGGCTCAAGCCAGCAGCGTCCTCTGCCATGTGCGTTTCCCACTCATGCGCTCATCGGAGCTGGTGGACAGTGTTCAGACGGTGGACATTATGGTGGAGGACGTGCTGTGCCGCCAGTATCTTCTTGAGGCCTTCAATTACCAGATTCTTCCTTTCCGACAGCATGAGATGCAGTCTTCTCGAACACTCATACGCTCTGACGTCATGTCACTCATAACCTTTGGGGGGACGCCATACACTGACAACGACCGCACAGTGAGCACAAAAGTGTACCACCTCCCTGATATGACATCCCGGCAGTTCAAAGAGCTAACAGAGATGGAGGTTGGGTGCAGCCACGCTTGTGTCGCCGTCCTTGATAACTTTGTGTACATCGTTGGTGGACAGCACCTGCAGTATCGCAGCGGCGAGGGGGCAGTGGATAGCTGTTATCGCTACGACCCGCATCTGAGCCAGTGGCTGCGCATCCAACCTCTGCAGGAGGCTCGAATCCAGTTCCAGCTCAACGTGCTGCAGGGACTGCTGTACGCAACCGGGGGGCGCAATCGATCGGGCAGCCTGTCTTCTGTAGAGTGTTACTGCCCGAAGAAGAATGAATGGACTTCTGTTGAGCCGTTAAAACGAAGGATTTGGGGACATGCGGGAACCCCGTGTGGAGAAAAACTGTATATCTCAGGTGGTTACGGGGTTTCATTAGAGGACAAGAAGACTCTCCACTGCTATGACCCAGCTTCAGACCAGTGGGACTTCAAGGCTCCCATGAACGAGCCAAGGGTGTTGCATGCCATGATCAGCACCAGAGACCGGGTGTACGCTTTGGGTGGTCGCATGGACCACGTGGACCGATGTTTCGACGTGCTTGCAGTGGAGTATTACATTCCAGAAAATGATCAGTGGACCACTGTCAGCCCGATGAGAGCAGGGCAGTCTGAGGCAGGCTGCTGTTTACTGGACGGGAAGATTTACATCGTTGGGGGCTACAACTGGCACCTCAATAACGTCACAAGCATAGTGCAAGTGTACAACACAGACACAGATGAGTGGGAGAGGGATTTGCACTTCCCAGAATCCTTTGCTGGCATTGCTAGTACATCGATAATTATTCCACAAAACACCACACATCCCTAATGGTCCGACCTGTGACTGTGAATAATTTAATGTGCTTTTCCTGCCGACGACAAAGACAACACAAGGTGTGAACATTACATAAGAGTGTGAGCTTTGTGTTTAATTCACTAGAAGAAATGACTCTCGAAGTAACCGTGCACTACAATTTAGACTTTATTTACACTGACAAATAAATCCTTTCTCCGTTTAGCATCTTTATTCAACTGTTTAAGCACGACCGACTTTTTTAAACATTATTGAGAAACGATCTCAAACTCAGTCTGTAAGTGTTTAATTTCACCAATCAAGGGCTTAAGTTACAGACAACACAATCATCTCTTAAATCTCGTTTTTGACTGAAGTTCTGGTGCGTGTTTGCAGAGGTATTGATAAGCTCAGTTTATTGTCAGACATTATGATTGTACAGTTCTGAATGTTTCAGCTCGTGTTCGTTTCTTTTTATACCCAAATTTGATTTATTTTCATGTTTTAAGAAAAAAAATTAACTTGAGGAAATCGTTCGGTGTCTTCTAAAATGTACTGACCATTAAACCACATAACACTGCACAGTAATGATTGCACAAATAAACACAAATACTCGTTGTGTTGGTTCAACTTAAAGTCAGCTTTAGGTGTTGATGTTTTTCTTTTAATCGTGACCTCCCATGTGTTTTTTAAAGCTGACTCTTACACTGACACACCAGCTGTCTCAGTCAACAAAACAAATCAGTGTGAATCTTTTGCGGCAGCTACGTTCATTTATTCTGTGTGTGTCTGGTGGGACACCAGTGTGCTGCTCTATGTTATACAAGTGCTCACATCAATGCTTTTGTCCTGATAAGATGGGAATACAGGTTATGTTGTTATTTCCCTGGAAAGTAATACTTTGTTTGCCAGTTTGGAGTTGGCTAGTGTTTTTTATTTTTTATTTTTGACTGCATTTCTGCACTTTTTAAGCAGTATTTATCACACACCTGATCTGCTGCTCAAGTAATTAATGTACTTCATGTGTGTGCATGGAAAACCCAAGCTTTAAGTTTTTGTTTTTTCTTTTTTTTAATGCAACCATTTGTGTGAGTGTCTGTTTTAAACCCGTCTCTTGTTTGTCTCAGTGTGTGTTTGTATTATTTTAACTGTACTGTTTGTAAAAGCACATGATATCTAGTCGAAGTGCAATATAAAGGAAACCGCTGTAGTCAACGGGGAATGTAGAAGTTTGTGTAGCTTTATGTGCTTCCTTTATTAAAGGTGTGTCATGCTTTAAAAATAACACATTCAGGTGTTTTGTTGCAGCTCTATTTTGATAGTGTGACGTTTCCACAAGCTTCCACCGATTTGTACTATAAAATGTGAAACTCTGAATCCACAGACTCAGACAGACACAAAGTAAAACCCTGCAGCTTTATCTCATGAGTCGATTAATCTTTCATTTTGGTTCCAAACATAATTATCATCATTCCTGAACAATGCTGATTACCTTTATTAATTGATCCATCAGCTTTTTAGTCTGTGAATTCCCTCTTGCCTGTAATGAATACAAAGTTGGTGTCAACTTTGCAATTGATGGTAAAATAAAAGAACAATTCAAACCTTCACAATCAAACAGTCGGTTGCCCTAATGTTTGACTTTTTGCTCAAGGAACCATGAACTACAAAGCAATAAATAAGAGTTAGTTTTGGATTAGCAATTGAAGCTTTGTTTAATAAGAAAGAGGAAAAATACTGATAGAGTATTACACTCAAGGTACAGAATAACTTTCACTCCTGTTTTTAAATCCTGCAGTTTTTTTGGTTTTTGTGTTTTAACTTTGAAAGTAAGAGAGTAGGTCGTGAAAGTTTTTTATGAACTTTTACAACCTACCATGAACTCTGTTAAAGAGTTATTAACTTGCACTGTAAAGATCTCCTGTTTTGTGTTGTGGCCTGAAAAGCTGTCAAATCTCTGATGATTTTGTACAGTATATAAAAAAATAGTTGACTGTAACTCAAAGAAGTCCTCTATCTGTTTTTTAATAACAAAATCAGTCGCTGTGGCTCTTTGCACCTTGAAGTAAACTCTTCATCCAAAGCCTGCCTGGTAGCACAGGTGGTGCAGGTAAAAGAACTACATTGAATAAATCTGTATCATCTCCTGATGGTTTTATTTGCATTTTTTAGTCATACAAAGGCTTACATTTAAATTGCGGTCTGTGCCATAAAACGTGCTAAAAAACTGTGCTATAAAACATGTGCCATAAAGCTCTTCAAAAGAGTGTCATGTTTTTCAAAAAAAATAATATAGACCAGGAGTAAAAAAAAAGTGTTTTGCAGAAGAAATCTGCTATGTGCAATCTGGAAGTCCAAGAACTGAATGGCAGCTGTTTTAGAGAAGATAGAAATATCCCTCTTTACCGCTGCCATGTTTGAGGTGAGTTTTTGTTCTGAACTCCTTTTCTTTTATTCAGCTCATCCTGCACTGTCCCTCCTCTGTTGATGTGCTGTTTCCTCTACCTCACAACCCGACGTAAAAACTCTGAATCCTCTTGCTCTGAGGAAACTGTGCAAACCACATGAACACTGCGGCACTAGCAGGTGTGTCATTTTCTACATCAGAGTATTAAAAGTTCCCAATGCTCAAGTGATTTAACCACTACACTAACTTTGCAAACACATTGTGCTTTCTTAAAGGTTTATTTACCTCACAGTTCACTCATACTGCTACTTTACAGCCCTGAGCAAGAGAGCCACAATACAATACCATAACACTATAATAGGCAGACTTAATGGCCTGAATTGAAGCTCTAAACGCTGCATAGTGGTCAAATCAACCAACACACT
This sequence comes from Xyrichtys novacula, assembly GCA_962446985.1. Lineage (NCBI taxonomy): Eukaryota > Metazoa > Chordata > Actinopteri > Labriformes > Labridae > Xyrichtys > Xyrichtys novacula. The sequence goes on from OY660870.1 coordinate 27,611,278, forward strand.
TACATGAAACCTTCCAGAGTTTACTTGTAAGGTTAAGTCCACAAACCACAATAATGTAGATTAGATGAGCGTACTCTTGTGCGTCTCTCCAAAAGCTGAGACTCCTGGAATAAAACGACCAGACTAATGCTGTTCTCTGGTGGTATCACATTGACCTCAATACAAGACAGCTTAAAAAGTGGGAATGATTTTATTCCCAGGGTTAAGTAGTTATAGGGGTCAGTGCTGTTCAATACAACATGTAGTTGTTGTGTTTACATTATTAGCCTGGACAACAGAAAAATAAAAAACAGCAGGACACATCAACTTTTTGTAAAATCCACTCAGTGAGGCAGACAGCTTTCAGAAGATAAACTTTGAGTTTTTCTGACATCTCAGGGATTTTCTGTCCCACATAAAAGATCAGTTTATTTCCAGATTGTCCTTATCCAGTCCCAACAAAACAAGAATTGTTCCACACAATTATGTTGTATGTTTTCAGTTTACATGATTTTTTTTAACAGTCACAGTTTCATCCTTTGATATTGAAAAAAATGTACTCAAAAGATTAAGAAAAACCTCAGTTCAATTTTTAAATCTAATGTGACTTTTGATAATTTGTTGTCCATTTTAACTGGAAAAACAAGTACGAAATTTAACAAAATCAGAGTTTCTAATCTACTTGTCTCCTGGCACACCTCAACAACAGAGAGAATATCAACGCACCACACACACGCGAGTCTTTGCGCCGTGCGTCATGACGACACCAGAAGGCCCAGGCGTCGTGTGTAACGTAACATTCCATTGAGAAGAAGAGGGGAAAGATGGCGTCCTCTAACAATCCTCGCAAATTTAGCGAAAAAATCGCTTTGCATAATCAGAAACAGGCGGAGGAAACCGCGGCGTTTGAAGAAGTAATGAAAGACCTGAACATCACCAGAGCTGCACGGGTAAGAGCTGCACACCCCCGTCTGTTTACATGATGTTGCATCGCTGTTTGGCATTTCACGAACGCTGCGGAGATCAATCTGAACGATTGGATGCTAAGTAGCTGAAGTTATTATTAACATGAGGTGCCGCATCGATTTATCACCGCAAATGTTTATTTCCACCCTGCATGTTGGAATCATGCTGCTGTCACACAGATAGATAGAGGGGGGCTGCCCTCAACTAGCTTAGCTCTGCTGCTGTGAATAATGTGCACCTGTCACTGCTGTCATCTCATCAGCAAACAAATGCCCAGATATCTCAATGAAAACATCTTATCAACCACTTTTCATCAGCTAAACGAGTGCAGCATTTCTGTTAGAGCTATGTTAGCGTTTGCTGATCAATGGGGTGTTAATGGTCCTCTTAGCTGTGATTTCTCCTCCATCAGCTGAATGTTAACATCCACATTAGCTCCTGAGTGGACTGCAAAAGGAAAACAAAAGACATGTGGAAAACAGAAAAAGATATCAAAACATGCCCTTCTTTCTCATCAGAGATTTAGGACTTTGGACAATTTCATTTTATAAACATTAACTTTTTCAACTTCTCCACTCGGCAGAAAATACTCACTTTTCAACTAACATTTAGTTAATCTGAAATCATTATTTCTATTTAGTGTTGGTCCCCTGATGAAATGAGAAGCTGATGTATCCTTTAATTTCTAAAATGTACATTTGTAGTAGGCCTGGGCGATTTGGCAAAAAAACATGATCACGATGTATTTTGATGTATCGTCTGATCTCGATTATTATCACTTTTTTTTTTTACTGCCAGTTTTAAAGCTTCTGTACTAAAAACTAAAGAAACTAGAGATTAGTTCAACATTTTATTAACGTACAAAGTAAATAACAAAGACTTAGAAAAATATAAAAACCATTTTAACTCACCAGCACAACAAATGTAGATAAATACTAAATAATACAGTGAATTAGTTTACAGTCCCGAGTGTTTTTGCAGGTATGCAAGACCCAAAATCAAATTGCATAAAATACAGACCATAAAAAACTGTATTTTTACTGCATTTACGCCACATAAGAAACCGAGGAGGCCCACAACATAATGCATGCCTTTCAAAATAAGCTATTTTTCAAAATAAAAGACATGTCAAACATCAGATGAGCATTGAATATTTACTTTTTTGACCAGCTGTTTGCGACCCATCCAGAACATGGCCGTGACACACTTTTGGGTCGGGACCCACCAGTTGAGAAGCACTGATTTAGAGTGTAAACTGCAGACCTGAAACATTGCCCACAGTGACGATAACAACACAATACATCTTTGTTTTGATAACCAATCGTTTGCAATGCAATCATACTGTGAAACTTCACTGAATCTGATAAACTGAAGAGTGCAAAACGCCCCGAGTGGTAAAGTGCAGGAGGAATGTCATGAACCTCACTGTGTCAAGCTGTGAAATAGTGACACAGTGAGTTATGTTGGAAGAGAAATCTGTACTAAGCACTGTTTTTTTCTCTCTAATTTTTAAAATAGCACTGTTTGGACTTGCAGTATTTATATTTTGTTTCACTGGTCCCACCACCAGACCAGTTACAGTAAAATACCTTTAAGTGAGAGGACATTACTGTGAGCATATCTTGAGTTTTTGAGCTCTAAGAGTGATAAAATGGACCAATATGCAGAAGATCATGCCAGTATATATATAATATTTTGAAGCATGTGGTTAGTCTCTAAAGCAGCAAAAACAAGTTGTTGATCTCCATAAAAAAATATGGAAGAAATTCATAAAAATGGTTGTCTCCAAATGTTGTCCTTTTAGACAGTCAGTTTGTTTGTTGAAGATTGTTGGTGCATTTGTAAAATGACTGAAATCATTGATCAGCGATTGAAACTGGTGCCCATTCATGTTTTTATGATTATTTTTTAAATCCTTAAGTTTTTCACCAACCATGAAATACAGAATATAATGTTTCTGTGGAGCATCTCATTTTCAGCCCCACTGAAGACGATGCCCACTAACCTTTTACAAGCCTGAAAAGGTTATTATTACATCTCATTTGCCAAGAGGAAAAGTTATTTTTGTTGTCCCTGTATGATTTCTATGTAAATTCCATCTAAACATCAATCCGTATCATTTCTTCAGTCAGAATCAGTGCAGCTCATTGTTAAAAAAAGGATTTCCATTTCAGTGTTTATGTTAAAACACTCATCACTCCTGTGACTGATTTTGAATCACGTCATGTGTGTTAAATGGTTACGTCACACGTCAGTCGGCCGACACGTTTATTTTCATTTATTTTTTATTCTTTGCCATGAAAGATGTCTTTTGCTTCTTTCTGCCTGTCTTACCATGTTTCATCTGTAAGTGACTGGATCAGTGATCTTTTCTTTCACCACTGTGGACTGGCAGGTATCATTCTGTCATCACTTTTTTTTGTGATTCAGATCAGTCATTCACTCATGCTTTCATTCAATTTTACTTTGCACAGTTGCAGTTACAGAAGACCCAGTATTTGCAACTAGGGCAGAATCGTGGACAGTGCTATGGAGGCTCACTGCCCAATGTCAATCAGATTGGAAATGGCAACATTGACCTGCCTTTTCAGGTGAGCCCATAGCCTCTCTCGGCTGGTTAATCAATGGTTTGTTCTCAACCAGTGTACCTTTTTTAGCTGTCCGTGATATTACAAAACATACAAGGGTTTCCAGTGATCTGCAGTTTTGGTAAAAGAGTAAAAGTGGCTCAGAACTGATTATTCCACCTTAACAAGAAAGTGTGAAGGCTTAGCACAGGCTATGATGACAGTAAAGGAACAACAGACAAAGGTTTAATCATGGTTCAGGTTTGATTTGTTCCTTGAATTTTAAAGTATATCATTGCTTGTCATGGCTTTCCATCTTTAAAAACATTTGCCAACTCGAGCATCAGTATGGGTGGCCCATGGCTTGACTCATTTTGAGACGAACACATTTGCACCATTAGTCCTAAGACATGAACCTGAGACGTAGATTTGTTGTGTACTTCCGTTGTTTTTCTGGCCTCATTCACCTGCTGTGTTCACTCCAGAACTCAGTGCTGGATACCAGTCGGACCACTAGGCACCACGGGCTGGTGGAGCGCGTGTACCGCGACCGGAACCGCATCACGTCACCTCATCGCCGACCACTGTCAGTCGACAAACATGGACGCCAGATATCCTTTCTTGTTGCAAAAGCACACCTAAATGTTGAAATAGGACTTAGACCTTGGTCTGTTTGTATGTTTGGCTCATTTCGCATCTGAGAAACTGCTTATATATTGTCTAAATTTAATGGGAACCCAAAACTTTGATGAAATGCAAGACTTTTCCAGCCTTTCATTGAACCCTGAGTTCATACATGTACAATATCGGCTTGTCTTATCATGAAACAACAACTGACGAAGCCGTCCAGGAGGAGCTCACTCTTTGAAATGGCCTTAAATTTGAAACCTGATAAACCAAAAACACACTTTCCTAGAACGATTCATGTTTTCTATGTCTTCTTAGAAACTCATTTGAAGTAATTTGACTGAGCTAATGAACATATTTCTTTCTCATTGTTCAGAGAAGACCTTACACTGCAAAAAAGCACCAGGAGAAACCTCTTCTTTGTTCAGCAGTACAGTGCTGTCTATTATTACTGCTCCTCTGACGAGATTATTCCTAGAAATGTATTCTATCATTAGACAACAACGCACTGACTGAAGCCTCTTAAAGTCATTTCAGTAATTTGTGTATCCTATTTGTACACCTATTGTGTATCAGGTTTTTGAGGGTGAATTAGTCATAGGTAAGAAACTATAAATAAGCTGAAATGTTTTTTTTTTTTTTCTCATCTTTCCTCATTTATACGTCTTAACACTAAGTTCACATTGACAGCTGTCCTTACAGCTCAGTTTACCTCTCCCCACCACCAGACACAAGCTGGAGAAGGTAAGCTCCTCCCATTTGTCATTTCGCCAAGCTGTTTGCTTGGAAACGCAACCCAACAGAGCTCACTTTCAAGAAGAATGTTAATTAATAAATAGATCCTTACATCCCATGTTGGTGTAAAGTTCCCAAACTCATCAGACATAACTGAGCACTTTTTTTTTTAGGCCACAAGACTTCTCATAAAGGTCCATGACAGGGAGTGATCCTTCACTGGATGACTGTAGAATTGGCGCTCTGCCTTCATCGGGGATTTGGCAGCAATTTTGCTGACTTCTCATCTTTCTCACACATTCAGGACAAACTCGGATTCTGCCTTACACCAGAGCGCCATGAATCCGAAGCCCCAGGAGGTGTTTGCAGGGGGATCACAGGAGCTGCAGCCCAAACGAGGTAACCGAAGATCCAGTTACAAAGACACTGAACCGCTTTTATTTATTTATTTATGCGCTACACGCTAATGCAGACGGCCAACCTTAAATGACAGAAGAGGGTAGAGTCACAAAGAAAGCAGATCTGGACTTTTAATGAAATATTTATGGGCCAAATGGATACTGATCTCTGGCACAGAGCTGCTCCAGTATGCTGGCGCACTGTGTCTCTGAATGGGGCTGACTCAGGATAATCTAGAGGGGAGATCAATATTTCACTGATTATCCATGGATTATGTCTTTGTATGTGTGACACTCTGATACAATGAATCCCAGATTGGCTGGCACCCACTCAGTCTGTCTGCTGGTCACCTTGCTATTTTTAGACTGCACAGCACTATACCCTGCCTGACTGGCTCGAATATTGATGACTCATTTCTTGCTCTGATTTTGTATTGTTATTTATTTTGTCAAAGCAAAGCAACTGTGTCTTGCTGTTCCACTAATTAGTACTGCTGCTAACAGTGCCTGGAACGGAGGACGGCGAGTCAAACTCCGACAAGGATGGGCAGAAACAGCTGTGGGATGACAAGAAGGTATTGACAGAAGAAAAGAAATAGGACTGTGAGGTTTACATTTGTTGTTGTGATACATCTTAATTAATTTCGAGTTGCTGCTAATGAATTTATTTCTCATTAGGATGATTCATCAAAGCCTAATACATGTGATGTCCCGGGAATCAAGTGAGTAGTTTTGGCTTGATCTTCTATCATTCTGTACAGTAAACACAACATGAATGCAGTTACACAGCCATTAAAAAGTCATGAAGCAAGATGAAAAATCACATTTTCATGCTTTTAAAATGAATCTCAGCCCCTGTAGCGACTGCTTTCCTTCAACAAAAAGGCTGCTGGGGTTTAGGTTTGCTTGCATCTGTGACTCGTTCAATTATCAGTCCAGTTTGAGTGTTAAAAAAGTAATTTATTGTTTAGAAAAGGAAAAAAAACACGCTGATCCGGGTCCAAACTTTTGCCTTCAAATGAAAAAGTTGATATGCTGAAATGAGGTTAAAACAGGATAAGTGTAACTGTGAAAAACTGTGAAAAACGATGAAAAACGGTCCACAGAAAATTATCAGAGCTTACCAAACCCATTATCTGACTCCACCTGTGAGATTTAAATAACCCGCCAAACATCCCAAAACCACACCCCTCAGTGAAGATCCCCGGTAGTGATGTACCTATGGAAATAAAACTTTCAACAAATATAGTTTAGCCCTAGAGCCCCCAAACATTCATCATTAAAGCACAGTGTCTCCTGCAGTCAAAGAAGGGCATGAATATTTGTTTTGGTCAGTTTTAAACATATATGAGTAGATTTAAGTTTCTTTTTACAATTAATACAGTAACACAAAACTAAATATTGGTGTTTAGGGTGAATACTTCCATGACCACAAAAACATAAAAAAACACAAGACAAAAAAAAAGTGTGCTCTGTTTTAGTAGATTAATTTAAGTTTCACCAAATCCCCCCTTAGAGAATTGTAATTAACACCCTCAGTGCTCTAAAAATACACGAGCTGCTGCTAAAAATAACATCTTTAAACATCTTCAGGGGCTCTTTGCATCAGGAATTTTGTGTCATTTACATACTTTTTATGCTGATTTTGATTATTTTTGCCTTCATTTTTCATTGAAAAATGGGGATTCAAGCGACAGGAAGTTAAGCCAGCAGTCTCTGCATCAGTGATTTTTATTTGTAGGCTCATGCTCTTACCGCAAAGCAACACTGGCGCCACTCAGACACAGCTTTCCTCTGCCCCAACCCCCTGCATCATCAGAATTATTGGCACAAAATCAAAGTTTTTATCCAAGAAGTTTCAGTGTCAGTTTGTTTTTTTGGACAGAAAAGGTCAGAGGTAGGGTTAAGCCAGAGTACGTTTTCTTGTGTCTGATAAAACTTGTGTCTGTTCAGTATATTCCCATCACCAGACCAGGAGTTGAACCCCTCCCTGCTGCCCGCTGCACACAACACTGGCGGTTCTCTCCCTGATCTTACCAACATCCAGTTCCCCCCTCCGCTGTCCACCCCGCTGGACCCTGACGACACCGTGGCCTTTCCCTCCCTCAGCTCGTCCAATAGCACAGGAAGCCTGACCACCAACCTCACCCACCTGGGTATCAGCGCCGCCAGCCATGGTAATCACATCTAAATCTAACACACTACAAGTTCAGACTTAAACACTGGCATGTTCATCAGATGCGGAGGATGTTTGGATTTACATAAAATGTTTGGTTAAAGAGAAAACTCTTGTGTAATGTCTCTTTAACTTGCAGTAAAAATAGATTTTTTTTTTTTTAAGCAGATAAAAGGTTACGTAAAAAAAAGCCACAGAGTCACCCAGTGAAGCTCTGATTTCATGTCAGCAAACAAGATACAAAGAAACTCTTCATGTTTGTTTTTCTTTTCCCCTCCTCTCCTCAGGGATCACCAACTCCTCCCAGCCTACCATGACTGCCACAACACAGCGCCGCCAACCACCCGTGGTGCCGCTGACCCTCACCTCTGACCTCCATCTCCAGCAGTCCCCGCAGCAGCTTTCTCCCACTCTCTCCTCACCCATAAACATCACACAGGTAAGATTCAGATTTGTTGTTCGCACTAGACTCTCTTACTGTCCGTCATGTTGAAAATAAATGGTCATGAATGTTGCATCTTAATCTTAGAGGGTCTGAAGATTGATGGCTTGTCTCTGAAGTTACGACTGGTTTACTGAAGTTTTGCTCTTTCACCTTCTATGAGAGTGAGGTTTGCAAAAAGTGTCTTACAACATGGAAATAATAGTTTGTCTAAAATCACCAAAGCATTTTATTTTTCAAGCATTAGCAGGCATCTGCAAAAGTGAGAAAATCTAAGGAGATGTGATTTTTGTCTGTAGTAAATTCTTATACCTTTCAATCATCTAAGAGTCAAAGTGGGATATCTGGGTCTGAGTTTGCGATCAAATTTCAGCTCGTATACATCATGTAGAAATGTTGTTTGTACAGCAGACCAGTCAGACAAGCAGTTAACACGTGGCTGTCTTATCTTCTTATAACACATTCACTTTTTCCTCATATCTTTAGGCGTACAGTGAGTAGAAATGAGAATAATTTGCAGTCAGGATCTAGTTTGTATCACTCCAATGCCTACCTCTCCCATGGTTAAGCTGTTATGGTGGCCTTAAAGGACAAGAAGCTGTTGTAATGCAACATAACTATCACCTACATTAGTCAAGTTTTGACCAGAGTCCATACTAATTATTTTGCTCACAGCAGAAACCACTCTTTTCGTCTTTATCTTCCAACTGATGCAACTTAGGCATTGATTCCAAGTTAGCAAAGAAAAAAGACCTGTTTAATCAGATGATTAATTTCTGTATCTTAAAGGGGTATTCCGGTGTAAAATTAATTTAGGGTCAAACACACCGTAACACAGAGTTAGACACCCCCTCCAGAGATGAATGTTCCCGACTGCTTGCTTCTCTAGTTATACCAACTTTAGTAACGACCGCAATAGCAATACACAGTGGTCTGAGGAGCCATAAACAAATCTCAACCAATCATAAATGTTCTTCCTTGAGCTACATCACCCCGCTGTAGCCCATAATGGTCTGGCCTGAGGTCTCGCTACAAACAAGCGGCTGCTGGAAGAGAGTAGGTGAGTTGTGTTTAGTCTCTTTGCTAAAGAAATCAGGCAAAGCTAAAGAGGCGTTTGATGGCTAGTGCTATGGCTGGGACCCTACATGTACTGTTGATGAAGTTAGGTGCTGTTCTGAGCATTATTTGTGGCTATAAAGTGGCGTTTTGGTTGAGGTTTGTTTATGGCTCCTCAGACTGCTGTGTATTGCTATCCTGCTGTCGTGACTTAACTTGGTATAACTAGAGAAGCAAGCGGTCGGCAACATTCATCTCTCGAGGGTGTGTCTAACTCTGTGGAGAAGAGAAGATGCACACCCCTTTTAATGATGCTGACACATGGCCCTTTAATGGCAATTACACTGAATTCATAGAACAAACTAAGGAGGTTCCTCATGTGGAGGAGACAGAAAAAAAACAGGTGTGATCTCTTGAAGTCCACACTCATCAAGTCTTTGATTCTTTCTGCTCATATATCACAGTTTATGACGTCATCTTGATGAGTTCATGTGCGTTTTTCCGCAGGCCTTGCCAACAGAGTCGCTGACCCTGGAGCAGCAGCTCTCCCAGTACCCGCTTTTTAACCAGCTGACAGCTCAGGCCCAGGCTCAGCTGCTCAGCGACCTCCAGAAGCAGCAGCAGGTCCTGTCGCAGGGCATCCAGCTTATTACTTTGCCTACTCTGGCCTCCCCGGGAACAGCCACGGCTACTGCCAGTAGCCCCTCCACTGACAGCCAGAGCCAGACCACCGCCAGCATCAGCATCAGCTCGGTAAGAAGACCAGGAAGTTAAATCCAAGTGTAGAAGAAAAGATAACTGAATTTGACTGAATAACTGCGAGCTTTTCACTATCTCTTTTAGATGTTTTAATTCTAATTTTCACATCCCGATGACAGTTCTCCTTTAATGCTTCTTTAGTTGATCTTTATGCTGCTTAGCTCTGAGGCTGATTTGCTCTTCAGGACAAACTCATCTGTATTCTTACATGAGTCTTCCAGTTAAACCAGAAAGTTTTGAAACTTATTAGGTTCACATTTCTGTGATGGAAGATGTAGACAGGTCCTAAAACCCATCACCATAATTTGAAGAGACTTTTTATGGAGTTAATGCCTTTTCAGATGTACTTGAGTTTGTGTGTGGTAAAAGCAGCACCTTTTCAAACATGAGTTCATGAGATTAAAAAAATATACACTCACCGGCCACTTTATTAGGTACACCGGTCCAACTGCTCGTTAACACTTAATTTCTAATCAGCCAATCACATGGCGGCAACTTAGTGCATTTAGGCATGTAGACATGGTCAAGACAATCTCCTGCAGTTCAAACCGAGCATCAGTATGGGGAAGAAAGGTGATTTGAGTGACTTTGAACGTGGCATGGTTGTTGGTGCCAGAAGGGCTGGTCTGAGTATTTCAGAAACTGCTGATCTACTGGGATTTTCACGCACAACCATCTCTAGGGTTTACAGAGAATGGTCCGAAAAAGAAAAAATATCCAGTGAGCGGCAGTTCTGTGGGCGGAAATGCCTTGTTGATGCCAGAGGTCAGAGGAGAATGGCCAGACTGGTTCGAGCTGATAGAAAGGCAACAGTGACTCAAATAACCACCCGTTACAACCAAGGTAGGCAGAAGAGCATCTCTGAACGCACAGTACGTCGAACTTTGAGGCAGATGGGCTACAGCAGCAGAAGACCACGCCGGGTACCACTCCTTTCAGCTAAGAACAGGAAACTGAGGCTACAATTTGCACAAGCTCAACGAAATTGGACAATAGAAGATTGGAAAAACGTTGCCTGGTCTGATGAGTCTCGATTTCTGCTGCGACATTCGGATGGAAGGGTCAGAATTTGGCGTCAACAACATGAAAGCATGGATCCATCCTGCCTTGTATCACGGTTCAGGCTGGTGGTGGTGGTGTCATGGTGTGGGGAATATTTTCTTGGCACTCTTTGGGCCCCTTGGTACCAATTGAGCATTGTTGCAACGCCACAGCCTATATGAGTATTGTTGCTGACCATGTCCATCCCTTTATGACCACAATGTACCCAACTTCTGATGGCTACTTTCAGCAGGATAATGCGCCATGTCATAAAGCTGGAATCATCTCAGACTGGTTTCTTGAACATGACAATGAGTTCACTGTACTCAAATGGCCTCCACAGTCACCAGATCTCAATCCAATAGAGCATCTTTGGGATGTGGTGGAACGGGAGATTCGCATCATGGATGTGCAGCCGACAAATCTGCGGCAACTGTGTGATGCCATCATGTCAATATGGACCAAGCTCTCTGAGGAATGCTTCCAGCACCTTGTTGAATCTATGCCACGAAGAATTGAGGCAGTTCTGAAGGCAAAAGGGGGTCCAACCCGTTACTAGCATGGTGTACCTAATAAAGTGGCCGGTGAGTGTATATCTTGATGAGTTTATGAACTAAAGCAGTCTCAGCATACGGCTCTCTTAACTTTTGACTGCACCGTTTTTAGATAAAGCTAAACTTTTTTTTTTTTTAGCATATATTACATTTCTATCGTCACTTCTTCATGTGAAGACAAACCAGTTTGCCACAGATTTGTCCCACAATATAATTGGTGATAATTATTCTAATAATAACAGATTTAAGGCCGACGCCCACTCACATCCTGTCCTCTGAGATTTGTATGTGACAGGCATGAAGCCCCGTGCTAGCTAACCCTCTTCCCTCCAACAGTACCGCAATCAGACTGGCTCACCAGCCACTCAGTCTCCAACCTCCCCAGTCTCCAATCAAGGCTTCTCCCCCGGCGGCTCGCCTCAAGTAAGGGCCCACCCACCGAGCTAGCTGCTGTTTGGGGAAGGGCTTTGCGCCTGGGGGAAAGCTAAATGTAGATGAGTTAGGCTGCTTTTCATTCTCTGTATCAGCGGTTAATCACTCATGGTGTCAACAGCTGCATAACTCATGTCTTCATCTCCACTGTTCACTGTGTGCATGACAACACGGCCAGAGTCTGTTAGTGGAGTCTTGTTTCTCTTGTAGATGGCAAAAGTTTTTACTCTGACAGACCATTGAAATACTTTTAATAGAGTCGTTTAATCAGACTCGACAGGATTGATTTTAAAGCCCACTAGCAGTCGTTTGTGATTTGTCTCTAGACTTGTTGGTTGCATGTTTTTGCAGTTTAACAACTTTATATTTTGAATAAATTCTCCTGGTATTTCCAATCAGAATACTTTACTTATCCCAGGAGGGATTCAGTAAAGTTATTATAAGACTTGATTATTCGTCAGACTCTATAGGGGTCTGTCTTCTTATGTGAGTCAAGAGCGACACTCTGCCTTAGCTTGCATCCACACTAACCTGACATTTCACTCTCTGCACTGGGGGGGAGTCATCAAAGCTTAATCCCATCGACAGGAAACATTTGACAGAAGTATGGAGGATGAAAAGAGACAGAATTAATTATATAAACACATCTTCAAATAAACACTTATTAATTAAAATTGGAATTAAATAAATAAATTTATTTATTAGAATACCATTTCATTCAATGTAAAAACATATGTAAGTATTTCACTATTCAATTAATTAATCCATGGACCTGTGTTGCAGTGCTTCATGAATTGATTTTACCTGTCAAACTCACCCATCAAAGTCAGTGGGCGGATCCTAACACCTGATTGGTTACCCGGCACATCAAGCCAAGACAGATCGACTCTAGATTATTATTTATTTATTAATCCTCATTTTAATTAATTAACGACATATTTAAGTATTTATTTATTTATGTATTTATATATTTCATTCTGTCTATTTTCATCCTCCGTACAAAAGAAGAGAAAATGTTTCAATATTACACTCTACCTGTATTTTTATGTATGAGGTTGCTCTAATGCAGATGGTCACATAGAGGCACATCAATAATATCTATTTAAGTCAAGGAAACATGTTGAGCTGAGAAGCAAAGTTACATTTTTATGATCAGACATATTTATTAGCCCTGTTTCTCCCTGTCTTCTTGAGCATTTTGCTGCAGACCCTCTTATCTCCTGCAGATAAATGAATGAATGAAATAGTGGGAGAAACAACTTTAGGTGTTAATAACCTTTGCAGTAAACACTAGTCGACTGAATCACATCATGTATGAGAGGACAATGAGAGATTGAGTATAATTTGGAAGTAGAGCTCCTCCTAAGAGCTGTAATGCACCGGAAGTCACCTCTGGTGTACAGGACTCCATCACTTTAAAAGGCCTGTCACACAGTGTTTGTGCTTTTGCTCATAGAAAAATAAAGTTCATGGGGAATTTCAGTATTTGTCAACCTCAGCAGTGTTTTTACACTGAATGTCGTTTGTTGCTGCCTTTGGAAAGATGTTTTTCTCACCACCTCTGTTGTAGGAATGTAGAAAACCACAAACTCAAAGTTGTGAGAGCTCGGTATGTTAACCTGCACCAAATGGAAACTCAGAGATTTTGTTCAGCAGTGTTTTATCTTTTCAACATGTTTTATCTTTTTTTTAAAGTAGAGCTGAGAGGAAGATTTTTCAGCATTCTGCTTCAGAGGAGAGTTCAGTGTTTCCATGATGTACAAAAACACACCTGATTGACAAATACTGGATTTCCCCCTTAAACAGGTTACTTCATGTTTGTTCACTGTGAACAGGGCTGCCGCGGTCAGCACAACACTTTGCTGTTGTGTCTTTTCCACAGGGATGGAAAAACAACCCCGCCATATTCATACCTCCATTACAGTTTTTATTTTGTTCTTTCTTTCTTCTCTCAAACTCATGCGGATAAATTAACAATTTGAATCATCTAAAAGTCATTGACTTACTGATTTACTTTTTCTTTTCTCACTGAACCGTCACAGCCCTAGTCATGAAAACCATTTGCTTTGGTCACCGCTCAGTCCAACACTTGTGTGTTTTGTGTTTCTGCTCGAGTTATCTGTTGTTCCATCGCTGAAATGTCCGCCTGTGGGCGACAGATAACTTCTTAGTGTTGATGTTTTTGCTGCTTCTTTGACATTTTTTCTGATCTGTTGTGGCCTTTTTCTTCTCTTCCAGCACATTCCTGTGGTAGGCAGCATATTCGGCGACTCCTTCTATGATCAGCAGTTGGCTTTGAGGCAGACCAATGCTCTCTCTCACCAGGTGACACAAAAAAACACAGTAAACAGTAAACATCAGTGAAGTGTTAACTTTTGAGAAGCTCCTGACTGGGTGAAAAATGTGTGTGTTTTTTAGCTGGAGCAGTTCAACATGATCGAGAACCCCATCAGCTCCACCAGCCTTTACAACCAGTGCTCCACCCTCAACTACACACAGGCAGCCATGATGGGCCTCACAGGAAGCAGCTTACAGGAATCGCAGCAACTCGGCTACAGCAGTCATGGAAACATCCCCAACATCATCCTCACAGGTAGCAACACCTCAAGTTCATCTCTGTACAGTGCATAATAAGCTGTAAATATGGAAGCAAAAATTACCGTTCATTTGTGTTGGATGGTATGACGGTATGAAAGTGTCGACTGGTAGAAATTTTGCTATATAGTTAAAACCGGAGAGAGAGAGCAGATGTCTGCTGCGTTTCTCTGAGTCAGTGTGTGGTTGTCTGCACTCGCTAACAGGAGAGCATCCGTTTTGCTGCGTTTCCGTGTATTCATTAGTGGGTCGTGCAGAGTTTGTTCGCTCCGTTTGATTGGTCAGGTTTGGGTGTGCTCCATATAATCACCAGCGTGTCCAGCAGACTGCTTGGCATAGTTTCAACGAAGAAGAAACAGTTTCACTGGTGGTGATCATGGCAGACACAGAGATTAGTGACAGTACCGAGCAAGCGAAGGCAGCCCGATCCACCCAACACGAGAAAGAGGAGGACGAAGTCATTTTGAAAGAGGGCGCGAGTCGTGACATCGTTTGTCTGGAGATTCTTCGGATTTAAATGAAATCAATGATCAAAAAACAATACTACGCAAAGAGTGTGGTGTGGCTGTCGTTGCTGGAGGATGAAACACCGGCAACCTCTTCCACCACCTAAAGATGAAACACGCCAAACTCCATTATGAGAGCCAAAAACTGAAGCTGCAGCAGCTCCTCTCATACAAAAGAGCTTGGCAGAGTCTTTTGCCAAAGGTACGCCATATGATAAAAAAAAAAAACACCAAACTGGTCTGGCATTTTGTTTGCATTTGTGCACAAATCTGAGTTTAAAAAATAAAACTAAAATGAATAAATACGACAGTATGTTTATTTTTAAGCCATTTATTGAAATTACAGGATAGAAAAAACATACTGTGATATATACCGTTACCGTGAAATGAATATACTCATACTGTGATGTAAGATTTTGTTCATACCGCCCAACAGTACCATGCATTGCTGTGTCACGTCTGAACGTAAACAGGAGAGTGAAAATCTGTAACAGCTCAGAGCTGACCGTGAGTCAGGGTGTATTCATTAACCTCGAACATTTCACACAGTGCCATTTGATAATTCTTCAAATTGAAAGTTGTGGCTGTGCGGAGATTTAGTTTGCTCATCATGTCGTCGAGTCCATTATTGATTTTTTGAATTAGCTGACTCAGTGCCAAGGTAATATTTATTCTTGTCTAAATCTAATATTAGTTCTTTACTCATACTTGTGAAACCTTTGGCGAGTGAGTCACATGATACTTGCTGAACCCTCCCTGTTTCTCTCAGTTGTCAATTCTTCCTCCTGTTTCTTCCTCCGGTGTCACGTCTCTCAGTCACAGGGGAGTCTCCTCCAAGCCTCTCCAAAGAGCTCACCAACTCCCTGGCGGGTGTCGGCGATGTCAGCTTTGACGCAGACTCTCAGTTTCCTCTGGACGAGCTGAAGATCGACCCGCTCACCCTGGACGGACTGCACATGCTCAACGACCCTGACATGGTGCTCGCCGACCCCGCCACCGAGGACACGTTCAGGATGGACAGGCTGTAGCGTGAAGAGGCGACTGTGTCCGAGAGCAAGAAGAAAAAAAAAACACACTAACTTGTGAATGGAGACAAACAGAGGGCAGGATGAACCCTCTCCCTCGTTGCATGGCCGTCCAGCTGCCCGACCTCGCCCTCAACTCCGTGATGCCCTTTGAAACGATGCGCCACAAAAAGACAACAGGGATAAAGACCTCCAGTGGCTTGCCGGGGAATGGCCTCGCTGTCGTTTTGAATGAGATTGGTCGCTCAGCGCTTTCGCTAGCCTGCTGTGTTTACAGTGTACCATTACATGCCACATATATTCCAAAAAAATGCACATTTGACTATTTTTTTCTCTTCATATCCACTTTGATATTTGTTTTCTTGATATTTACTCGTAGCAGGAAGCTGCTAGGACATTGGGCTAAACCGTACCAGTTGTGACGGCTGTGCTTAAAAAAAAACAAAACAAAAAAGGAAACAGCTGGTTTGCTTGTGCCCTGCAATCAAAGGAATCGGTTTCCCATCATGCCGTAACGGCTTTCTATTTCACACTCAAAGCTTTATTTTTGACAACCAAATGTTATTTTCATCATGTACTGTATGTTTTGATGCTTTATGTATTTATATGTTTTATTTATTTATTTGGTTACAGATTTTATATTCCATTTCATAATTTAAATTTGATGCCAAAATGCTCTCTGTAGGCGTAGTGTAAAATTGCACTGATGTTATTTGTGTCTATTTATAAATTACTAACATATTTATATATGTGTTTGTTAAGCTACTTGGTTAATGAAGGAGTGCAAAACCTCCCCATAGTTGCTCTTTGGTGTTAGATGTGCCATTCTCTGACGTAGGACATGGTCGACGTTGCCATGCTGCAGCCCAATGCTCAAATCGAAATCTTGTAGTATTTAGCGCCGCTCCAGAAAAACACTGCGTGCTCCAGAAAATGGGTTGGTTTCTGCCACTTGAATTAACTTTTTCTGAGAAAATCATCAGGTATTTCTATTGAAGTAGAAAGTAAGAAAACACATCCAAATTAATTTTCTGCCGGTGAAAAGCCAATAAATCTCCAGACTGAACTTCTTTTCTCTGAGGGGAAGCCGTCTGTTTTTAACACTCAAATCTTCGATCTTTTTAAGTCGTCACTGTGAAATCACCTGATTTTGCCTTACATGAGTATTCTACTGTTCTACTTAAGTGTCTAGCGTGACAAATGTATTTTCGTAACTTATTGTAACATTTTCTTGTATTTGAGAGGATCTTAACTTTTGGTCAGTGATATTTGTGGTTCTGTTGTGTAAGGTTTGACAAATCAATGTACTGTATTTTGTATCGGTACAGTTTATAGCCAAATTGTTGATGTTTTTTAAAGTGGAGCGTGGAAAAACATACAAAAAAAAAAAAAAAACGGACGGGTTCGAGGTTCTTAAGATGGAGTGCAATTATGGGGAGGCTTTTTGCTCCATGACAGGGAAGCTCTTACAAAAAACGCTGAAGACCAGTGCTGCAACAGTAACAACAGATCCATACGAAGTTTGAGAAACTGAATCATCTGTTGGTGAATATTTAACGGTACAGAAACCCGAGAGTACAAACAGTTTCAGGGTTTTGAAAAGAAGAGTATTTCTCAGTGTGTACTCTGTTTTGTACACCGGATAAGGAACGTGAGGGCTACACAAAATTGTGCTGCAGAGAGAAAGTGTATTTATATTTACAGTATATAAAGTATTATATGCACACAGCACAGAGATCAACCCATCTATTCAGTGTTTTGAACCACGAAACCATCGCAAAAACAATCAGGGATGTAGTAGAGTCTAAAAACTGTTTACGCAACCTTTTTAACTCAAAAATGTTTACACCAGTCTCATCTGAAAATGTACATACTGATATCAGATCTCGCTACATCCATGACACACATCACTCTTTGCCAAAAAAAAACAAACGTGTCAAATTTTAGCTTCAGATCTCAATCTCAGTGGCCTTTTGTCAGAGTTTCCCTGAGAGGTGTGTGTAGGTCTGTGGGATCATGTTTGGTATATTGTAATGTTCATGTACAGACAAGCTAATCATCTACTCACCTGAAGCGCTGTTAGAAGATCTCCACCTCAGCCTAACCCACCTGGAAAGGAATCACGTTTTGGTTTACTGCCCACCGCTGAAGTTTAAGTGTTTCTAGCGTCTGCTTTCCACCTCCATCAAAGGTTTTGTTTGGCTTCAACATACAGTATTTGTGATTCCTATGCAAGTGAGACGAAAACAACACTTTAAGGAAAAATCCACCTCTGATGTTTTACGGTGCACCAGAAGTCGAACTGGATTTAGTCTTCGGAAACAGAAGACCGTAAATGGGTGTGTAGAGATTTATGATTATGAAGGAAGGCTCCACGAACGTTATAGTTACAAAGCACATTACAGTCACTCGATAATTGTGTTTTTAAAGCCTCAAACATCCCTGAAGAGTTTTTCTTTTCGATTTGGCTTCTCATTGCTGCCTAATGTCCACAAAAGAAGTCCAGTTTGAACATATGAAGAGGGCAGGACACTGAATGTTGAAGTGGTGCTATGACAATCAAATTATGTGAAACTGAGTCTCTGTGTCAAGAAGCATAAATCCAGTTTTCCTACGAAATTAAAGCTCCTGTGAGGAATTTTTAGCAGAATTAAATTAACATCAACGCCAATTTCTCCTCCAATGTGACTCTAATCTGAAATGAAAAACGGTTTTTCAAATGCAGCAGCTGAAAAAATGAAAACTATTCGGCTTTCACTCAAGCATCTTAAAGTGGATTTTTCCTCAAGTGTCACTGAAACAAATGTATTCAAGTCAGTCTTTTCAGATAACATGTTTTTAAAGGCTTCGTTCCTAAAACAAAACAAAAAAGCGTTGTGTTTAAGCCAAACCTCATTGTGACATTGCCATGTACCAGAGATGCTGGTGTTTTTGTTCTCTTATCACTTCCTTCCTGTCATCCTGCTGTATTCCAGTCCTTTGTACATATGCTATAGCTGAAACTTAAATGCATGACTAAAACTGACAGTCATAACCTCGAAATGAAGGCCTTCTATAGCTGCGCGGGTTTGATTCGTGTAACATAAACCTACCACCAAGTCTAAAGGGATGCATGTATGGGTTCCTCCTGTGCAACAGTTAACTCAGATTCCTGTCCGGTGACTCTCTTACCTCCATCTCTGTATAATGCTTCTTCACGAATGATAAGAGAATGTATTTCCTGTGGCAGTGTCCTACTTTTTCGCCTGTTGCCAAAACAACCTGGAGCTCCTGGTCCCGTCACAGTTGGACCAGACTCCTCTCTCCTCAGTTTCTCCTTTTTCTCCTCCAAGGAATCAGACTGTTGCTTGTTACGCTCTCTCTCTCTCTCTCTCTCTTTCTCTCTGTCTCTCTTTCTCTCTCTCTCTCTTCCTACTGTAGCATCTCACCGCCTCCGAGTGTAAACTGGATTTTTTTGTACGAAGGAAACCGCTGTAAACCCTTTCCCCTCTGTCAGCACGACCTCTTAGCTTTCTGAGGATAACGGAAGCAGGATTTGTCTCGCGAGGGTCGCAGATTTGGCACGTGCACTGAATGTTTGCATATGTGGACTTGAATCTTCTGAAACTTCTGCATTACGCAGTCAACTGCATGACATGATAGACACACTGAGCTGATTCTTATCCCATGTTCTGTACAGGAGTTTGATCTCGCTATGCTGAAGTGACATCAGATATGATTGTTTTATGTTGTTGTTGCCTATCATGTCAGGTTTTGGGCTGGGTAAAGTGTATTTCTGTTCTTTGGGTTGTTGGTTTTTCTGTTTTTTGTGCAATGTTTAGTCCACTAGTTGCTTCGCACTTTATTTGTGACTTCCTGACTCTTGATCAGGGACTGTTCTGCCTGATGTGAATGCTGACTGTTTCACTCCAGATGTATTCTCCGGAGATATTTTCATGTCAAAGAAAAAGATGAATTCTCTATTTTCCTTTGTAAACTATATTTTGGCTTGTCTTGTTTTTTTATCGGTGAAGATTTTAGGGGATGCAAAACCAGAAAGGGCTTACTCCAGTGCAGCTTGCGCTCTCGTGTTGGAAAGGAATGGCACTGCGAATGTATATCTTTTACCCCTCCTTATGAAAACAGCATAGACTTTCAGATAGTCGTCGTAGTTCTCACAGTGACGCCGAAGTTCACACTGTATCCTCACCACAAATACTGCTGCGAGAAGAGTTCGAAGAGTATGAAATCAACTCTGATATGCAGCTGTAATTTTGCAGACATAAAAAAAGGAAAATCCTGTCGAATAACTCCAATACACCCAACACTGTAACAGAGATTCTGGCTGTTGGAAACAATGAAGGAAGCTTTGGGTAGACGGCATGATGTACTGGAGTTGATGGAGTTGGATTAGCTACTTGCCCTGACTCAGTCCCCTCTTTAAGGAAATACCTGATGGAAAGTGCAGTGACGTGATGTGATATCAGATATCTTTTTCAGGTTTGCTAACAAGGTTAGCCAAAGTAACAATGGAAAATGCATTGAAATTAAGGAAGCTAACTGGCCTTTATAGAAGAGAGTGAGGGCAGCATGAAAAACATGGTTTGATCATAATTCAAAGGACTTATTGGCACAAAAGTTTAGGAAAAACTTATAGTTACAACTTTGCAAGTCATCTCAGGCTTTTATGTTCAGATATAGTCGTAAATTTGAGTTAGTATTTGACTGAAGACCTGAAACTCTGTCCTTTACAGCAGAGCAAGTGAAGATTAAAAGAAAAAGATCCTGAATTCTGAGGTTTTAAATGAGACTTCTGGATTAGAGACGTGGTTGTTATGTAACTTCCTCTGATCCTCTCCCTATCCCCTTTATTCTTTAATCTAAAAAGCCAATTTTCCATCATTAAAAATCTTTTTTTGCAGAGTTAAATCAGTATTTCTCATATGCAGTGCGTTAATTTGGATAAAAAATCCCACACTCAAAAAAGGAGAGGATTTTCAGGATGATTATTGAAAGCTAGAAGTCATTTTTATGAACTGAGAAGTTGCAAATATAACCTCAAAGTGTATTTTCTACATCTTGTAAACTGCTTTTTCTTCAACCCCCCGCCTGCTTTAGTCTGAGACACCATTTTTGTGCGTTGCTTGTTAGCACAACTTGTTCATGTTGTGTTAGGAAGCAAGAAGCTTGATTTTGTCTCAAACTGAAAAAGCAGACGAGTGAAGCTGAAACAGGAGTCCGGTGTTTGAAGGTTTGATCCTTGGTCCTAAAATGAAAAGAAAGAGCTGCTGCTCTTCTCTATACTGCTTAGTCCCAGTGTTTTAAGTCCGTATAAACTCTCCCTTTAATAACACGAGGTTTCCTGAAAGACTCTTCAGCTGTCTTTAGAAAAAGAGTTTTAAGTTCCACTAAAGCTTATAGTAAGAATAGCATTATATCACTGTCGTCCTGTAAGTCGTAGTAAAAGATCTGTAGCTATTTATTTGTTGCCATGTGATTCTCCTTATGTGACCATTTGTTTATAAGATGAAAGAAAATTGTCGATTAAATTGAATGTGGAAGACAGATTTTTCTCTGCACATAGTCTTGATTTGCAGAATTTGCTGATTTAAAGAAGAAAAAAACTGTCCAGTCATTTTTTCCAACACCGCAGCTTGTTGCTGTGGACATGCATGGTGTTTCAATCCTGTTGTATATTGTCTTTGCCATTGTTTCTATTTTGTAATCTGTATTTCCAAATGCAAAATTTAAAAGATTATTTTGGATATGTGCATGCTTGTGAAATGTTTCAGGATGTTGATTTCCACTAAAAGCTGTCGAGTTTGAAAAAGGTCACGTCTGTTACTTAAAAACAAACGTTCGCTCTCTCAGTGTAGCTGCACGACCGTTAATGCATTTTATTTAAGGAGCAGTGGACAGATTTAGAGTGCTTGATGCTTTTGACATTTTCACACTTTAAAAGCACTCCTAAAGTTTAAATTTGGACTATTTTCAGTGCAGGGATAGGATTACAAAGTTGTAGCTTTAGACATTTCAGCCTTAATTAGATGGATCATCTGGAGAGGGACAGAGAGTGTGTGGAGCAGACAGTGGGGAAGACATGCAGGACTACTAAGCTCTAGGATCTGTATTTTAGACCCCACTCAGTTCCACAGCAGAGAAGGCAGAGTTAACAAAATTTACATGTATTTATTCGTGACCGTTACATCTTTGTAATAATTGATCTTTAAAAATTAGACATTTTAATATACATATACAGTGGACAAATTAGACACTCCTATTGAAAACTAAAGAACATGTTATTAACAGTTTTAACTCATACAGTCTAGATTTTTAAAAAACATCTTCATAGCTGTGAAGTTGATTCTTCCACCTGGATTTCGTGGAATGGTCAGTTTGATGGCTTTTCATTCGTCATCAGCAAAGTAAATTTATTTCTGACCCAAGTTGTGCGTTGGAAAAGCATTCCCAGAACCCCGGGGTGCTCGTCGTGTCATCAGAAAGTCAGCTGGACCTGCTGAGCTCTGTAGGAGTCGAAGTCTTCAGGAATAGTGTCTGTAGAGAGAAACAACAGACGTATCAATATTTTTTTTCCAGTTTGGGCCACAAGGAAAAGGTATTTGAGATGTTTTTTCAATTATTCGATATGTCCATAAAACATGTGGGGAAGTGGGAAAAAAGGCTGAAAGAGGGTAAACTTGTCTCACCATTGCAGCGATAACGCAGGTTGGCCCAGATGATGTTCTCCTGGGAGAAGCAGAAAACTCCCAGACGACCTCCTCTCATCGTGGCGTCAATGATGACGCCCGTGTCTGCAACCATCTGAGTCCCCTCGTAGAAACGAACCCTGCGTATCATCACAGAGGTAACAACATCACACAGCAGCAAACAGATTGAAGTTTTGTTAAAGACAAAAACAAGTGAAACACAGAAGTGAAGCTAGGTTAAAAAACAATCAGGTAAGAGTGGTGGTGATGTTTAAAGTTGAATGAGTTGGTACCTGATGTAGCCATCAGCTGGCCTGTGTTGGAGGAACCAGCGGTAAGAGGTTTTGTCCTTCCAGCCGACGTTGCGTGAGTCCTTCCAGAGAAGTTTGACTTGGTCACTCGTGTCACCGGTGTGCCACAGAGCGTTCCTAAGGTTTTCACCCGGACCTGTGTTGGACTTGACAGCCTTTTCAAAACACAGTAACAAGAACTTTGATTCCCTGGACCAACTTTAAACATCCATCAGCATATCATCACAACTCTTTCATATCAGTGTTGAAAGCGGTATTTGACTTTAAAGACCAACTCTGATGAAAATCATGTTCTTTTACATGTTCATATGGCATTTTTCTGATGCTACAGGACATATCATGAGAAAACTAAGTGCGAAATTGCTTTTCTGAGTATTTCTTCATTCAAATTGCTGTGAATCACTGGCAGACCCAAACAGCAGGATCAGATACAGTGAGATTTCATACATCACAAATCCAAGCTCCGCCCCCAGAGCCCTGCAATGCAGGCCACACTCTGCATATAGAGGAGAAATAGAGGACGATTGCGGAACAAGCGTGTACATTAGCAGATTGTAATGATTGTAAGAAAGCTAATTATGATATTAGCTTTCATTGTGTCCCTCAAGACATTTTTGTCTGAGAGCTGAATAGCTCCTATGTTACCTGTCACTTCTACTACACTGGTAATGCTAGGCTGCAAGCTAATGTGAAGACGAGTGTGCAGACCAGCGCTGTTCCCGCCCACAACTTTGCAGAAGAAAAGCCCTTGAAAATGACACAAGTAATGCTATTTTTGGTAAAAACTTCATAATCACAATTTACAGACCACTGAGAACACTTTAGGTAATAATTATAATGAAAAAAAACGATGGGAGTGGGACTTTACTTGTGATTGAGCTGATTGATAAAACATGAATATAGCGGTTTATTGAAGCTCTATATCCTATAAATGATGCTTGATTAGTAAAACGCTTCTAACTCAGTAAGTCCATGTGACACAAAATCGAAACTCTTGTACAAAACCCCAGACATTTGAAGGATTTTATTAACTTCCCCAGTCAATGCCGGACAATCCTGGACAGCCCCCCAAAAAGAGGACATGCCCGGGTAAAAGAGGACGTATGGTCACCCTACATAAATTCTAAAAATAATAATTTAAATAAAAATTAAATAGATGTAAATACTTAAAAACAGTTTGGGGTTTTTCTACCTTGAGTTGGATGCCCGGTTCAGCCACAGCTCTGAACGGGTTTGCCTGCCAGTAGATCTGTTCAACCTGCTTCC
This sequence comes from Xyrichtys novacula, assembly GCA_962446985.1. Classification (NCBI taxonomy): domain Eukaryota; kingdom Metazoa; phylum Chordata; class Actinopteri; order Labriformes; family Labridae; genus Xyrichtys; species Xyrichtys novacula. Next base: position 27,635,399 of record OY660870.1, read on the forward strand.
ACATCACCACGTAAAAACTGGAACTGTCCTGGTACCCAAAGATAAATCCTGCGTAATCGTCGTCCGTTACTGTGTTGACATGAAACGTCCCTTCAAAATCCACTCCACTGAAGGCGGTGTAACCTGGTGGGGAGACACAGCTGTCACTGGCGATCTTCAGACAAGCCACTTTGAAGACCAACATTAATTTTGCTTTGAGTTATAGATCAGGTTCGTACCAACAGCCAGGCCAGGATCACTGTTCATAGTCTGGACAATCTCTCTTCCCTGCACAAAGAGAGACGAGGAGTTCAGAGACGTTTGAATGGCAGAAATATATTTAGGATACGCACACAAAAAAACTGAAATGAAACAGGAGACGACACTTGACCTGGTTCAGCACCACCCAGTTGGGGTCGATCTGTGCGTCTCCTTCAGGATCTAAAACAACGGTCTGGTACTCCCTGAAGTCGGTGAGAGTGACCTCAGCGTTCTCCGGACAAACGTCGATGGTGTCAACGATGGTGTCATTGTCGAAATCCGTCTCACAGATATTACCCACACCGTCACCTTAGAGAGCGAACAACCATAGAGACTTTCTAAACTTTTCATCCACCTGATGTAGAAAATGTGACATTACAGGTCAGAAACATGACCCACCGTCAGAGTCCTCCTGCAGAGGGTTGGGGATCAGACGACAGTTGTCAGGTCCGGGTGGCAGCAGGTCTGGGATGCCGTCGTTGTCGTCGTCATCATCGCACTCATCTCCTTTCCCGTCCTTGTCCGTGTCGAGCTGGGAGCTGTTGATCACTGCAGGACAGTTGTCTCTAGAGTCCTGGTGACCGTCACCGTCACTGGAGGACAGAGACTTTTACTAGAACATGCTCATCATTAAAGATATCACATGTGACACGATCATGACTTACCTGTCCTTATTCGTGTCACAGGGGTCTCCGATCAAGTCATTGTCCACATCAGTCTAAAAAAGATCAACACATCCATATTGAGTCCGTATTTGCTTGCTGACAGAACTCACAACATATGAAAGGCAGATTTCTGACCTGCTCAGGGTTTGGTACGTAAGGACAGCTGTCACATGCGTCTCCCACTTTGTCTCCATCACGATCGATCTGGTCAGCGTTGGGAACCCTCTTGCAGTTATCCAGGTGGTTAGGGATACCTGAGATTAAGGTGATCAGTTCAGTAAGCATTCACCTGACAAAGTCTTCATCCACTTTATCTGTAATCACTTTATACTACTGCATTCACGATTTTGGTTATTTCTTTGAATCAGATTTTAGACATTAGCTACCCTCTGCAGGCCGATCTTAATCACATATCCGTCTTCTACAATTTATTTACCATCTCCATCAATGTCTTCATCACATTCATCCCCAAATTTGTCCACATCTGTGTCTTTCTGGTCATTGTTTTTGACAGCGCGGCAGTTGTCGCAAGCGTCACCAAAGTCATCTTCGTCGATGTTCCTTTGGTCCACATTCGGTACCAACACGCAGTTATCCTGTGAAGATGTTGTTTTAGTCTCTAATAGTAAATGGCAGATTAAGTTTTGCGGCCTGTTTCGTCTTTTGTGCAAGAACCTGTGTGTTGAGGATCCCATCCCCATCTGCATCCTCATCGCAGGCATCTCCAATACCATCCCCATCGGCATCTTCTTGACCAGAGTTTGGCACAGTGAGGCAGTTATCCTGAAAGGGAAAAACAGACACTTTGAAAGGAAAGTACAAAAAGAAAAATAACACAACCGGCACTATTTTTTAAGACAGTTTCTACTACATAAGATCTATGAATATTTTTCTGTATGTGCAGGTAACATAAAGGAGACCCACCTTGTTGCAGTTCTTCTCTGGACAGTCCAGTTTCTCATCTGGGATACCATCAATGTCAATGTCAGGCCCGCACAGGTAGCCGTTGCCAGCCCACCCAACTCCACACTGTGATCAGGGGAAAAGATTTATTTTTCAGTCTGTTTGCAGAGCATTTTAAATGTTCAAGCCTTTAAATAAACAATTCTGGTTCTGCTGAACGTTAGACTTCACAAGTTAAGTCAATAATTTTATTTAGGCATGTTGGTTTGGTACAGATGACACAACCTTTTTTGAGTCCAATCTACGTAAAAGTTATTTCTTTGTCCACACGGGAGCCAAAATTGACATTTTTCAATGAGGTTTTGTAGAACATGAAAAACAGTGAATACTGAAGATCTTTACTCTTTAATACTCTTTTGGGGCGACAGTAGCACAGGAGGTAGAGTGGTCGTCCAATAACTTGAAGGTTGGCAGTTCAATTCCCCCCTATTCCGAGTCTGTCCGTTGTGTCCTTGGGCAAGATGCTTAACCCACCTTGCTCCTAGTTTTCCACCACCAGGGTGTGACTGTGTGAGCGAATGATTGATGTATCCAATGTAAAGCACTCTGAGGGTCTCTGATAAAGCCTTGTATGAAATCTGATGCATCTGATCGGATCTGATCTAAAATCCTAAACTGTAATTTCTAAGTCATGCACAGAAAAGGATGAATGATTTACCTGACACTCGATTGCTCCTTCTCGATGGACGATGCACTCCGCACTGGCGTGGCAGGGGTTAGGTTGTCCATTACCACAAGCTCTCTCAGGCTTGCAGCCACGCCGCTGATCTCCAACGTAGCCTGTCTTACAGGGACCACACCTGTACGAACCCTAACGACACAGAGACCCATCATACCTAGGTTTACAAGAACTGTATGGACTGCAGGTCTCCCTCAAACAGGGTTTTAAATGCCTGTTGATGGCGTTTGTACTCACAGGAGTGTTCATGCAGACAGAGTTAGCCACACAGCCTCCGTTGTTGGGGCTTTCACACTCATTGATATCTTTGCAGACCTTGATGGGACAAACACACAGAGAGAGAGGTCAGTAACTAACTCAGTATGCTTTTACATCAAGAGTGAAAGTACGAGTAAAAAATATGAAGTGCAGTAAGAGGAAACAGTCCTGCACTATGACCTGAGGTGTTCCTGATACAGAGCAGTTCTCTCTGTTTGACTCTCTGTATATAGAGAGTGAAGAGGTGCTGCTGATGGATGTAGAAAGGAGGGAGTTATGAGAAAAAGTAAACATCTTCAGCTGCAGATGGGAGAATTTTCACAAACCCAGTTTTTGAACTAAGAATAAGATTTTAAAAAGGGATGATTTGGTTTGATGATTTATAATGTACACTTATTTTACACGTTATTTGTTTATGTTCAAACTGAAAATGCCAATAAACGGGTAAAAAAAAAAAATATATATATATATATATATATATACTAATGTCAAGATTGTTGATCCACTTCAGTTGTTTTGTCAGCTTGTTTCTAAATGTGTGTGTTTGTGTGAGTGTGTTGTGAACCCGACCTGTTTGTTTGCCTTGGCGTAAGCGAGACCGACACCCTGGACTTGGGGGCCGGTGTATCCAGGAGGACAGGAGCCGCAGCGAAAACCGGGGGCAGTGTTTATGCAGCGCACACCCATATGACACGGCAGTACAGTGCACTTGAAAAGAAACACAAAATATTTAGACGATTTCTGAAAAGGAGCCTCACGACTTCAGTCCTGTATTTAAGTTTCTTTCTGAATCTTCTTCATTTGACCACAATTTTTATAACATCTACCAAATATTTAAAAACAAACTGAATCTCATCCAGAAAAAAAAACAAAAAAAACAAACAGATCGATGTATTGTGTTGTGATTAGATATTATGAACTCTGTGTACCTCATCCACATCAGTGCAGTGGGTCCCATTACCCTCCATGCCATCAGGACAGGGTCCACACTTAATACCCTGGGGTGTCTCCATACACCTGACTCCTGGGTGGCAGGGGTTAGGATTACAGGAGGGACGAGGCTGGTGTCCTCCCATACCTGAGGAGACAGAGGGGGTCGAAAATGTTCTAAACCAGCATAATACCGAAGTGTTGTTAGATGTTCACTCCACTCAAACTGTAGGACAATGATTCTGCTTGTTCTCATATGAATTCAAACTAAAAACAGATTACATGTGTGGAACAGAGAGTCTAAAGTAAACCGGAGCTACAATCGTCTGCCTCATCTGCTCTTACAGTAAATGGGACAGAAAATTCCTCCAGCATACTTCTGGAGATCACTTTTTAAATCTGCTGTTGTGGTCTTATTTTTGGCCTTAGAAACGTGAAATCCACATCCACATATTCAGGAGACTGTAACGGTCTGTAAATGATCCTCATTTATCCAAGAGTAGTAATGGTTTGACCTCAAAATGACCACTTTTCAAAGGAAGGTTTCCAGCTTCACTTTCCCAGATCCCCCTCAGCTGCCTCAGCTGTTCACTGGCTGCTTGTATTTCTCTCTGCTGGCTCGTCTCTCTGCTACCCAGGAAACCCCGATCACCACAACAAATATGTCCACACTGACACATGAGTGTATCAGTGTGGACAAACTGTCTGAGGAACTTTCTATTTTTATTTTATTTCTGCAAATTCTGAAATGAAATAGCTTTTGATCATGCGCTTCAATCCTATCAGTGTCATTACTTATTGATTTGTTTATTTAAAACTCTGTTGTCATGATGTGTTATGATTATGATTTGAATGTATTTTCTTTGTGTTTTTCTCTTGTGTTTCTGTTCCCTATTGTTCCTGTTCCCCTGTAGTCTTGTGAGTTTTCAGTTTGTGTCTGACCCTGTTTCCCTCATGTTCTCTGTTTTTTTCTTTAGATTACTTTTCTGTACTTCCTGTTTTATTTTGTAGTCATCCATTCGTGTGTGTCTAGTCTTGTTTTATTTCCTCAGTTTTTCCTTCTCTGTAATTGTCTGCACCTGTCTCAGTGTCTCACCTGCCTCTCGTTGCTTGTTTCCCTGTGTATATATAGTTCCTGTCTTCCCCTGTTTTGTTTTGGTTCATTGCGCATGTATGTATGTATGTATGTTTGTCGATCTGTGTGCATCTCTGCCTGTTCCCCTGTGATCTTAAATTTGTTTTTGCCAGTGTCTTTGGTTGGATTTTGTGTTTGGACATTTTGGAGTAAGTTTTGGTTGCTTTCCATTTAGTTTTTTTTAATAAATCCCTCTTTTGTTCTGCAAGTGGGTCCTTTCCTTCTTGTTTAACTCTAGTTCATAACAACTGTCCACAGGAACTTGTGCAGAATTTCAGTCTGATTTGTACCTTAAAAAAATATAACTTGGACTCTCCCCAAATTACCATCTCAAAATAAAAAATGCAAGAGTAGTGAAAACTTTCTACAAACTGGTCTTCTAAAAAAAAAAACAATCATGAAACTCCGTTTTGCTGCTGAACTCACCACAGGCTTCACACTCCATCACAGTGTTCTTCAGAAATACGATCTCTCTAATCTAGGAAAAATACAAATTAAAACAGCTCCGTTAGCTGGTTAGTTTCCATGATGTTATTTAGCTGAATCCACAACAGTCCAACACAACAGTTGCTGAATGGACACCTTCTGAAAAAGTTAATTCAAGGGCAAACGTCTAATGAGTGACAAAATCATCAACATTTACATGCATCTGATTTTATCAGGTGTTTTTACCTGTTGTTTCAGGAGGTCTTTAATCTCAGCCAGCGCCAGGTTTGTCGATTTTATCTGACTGATAATCTCTCCATCTGAAAATAACACAAATACAACCAACATCAGAAAAGACAATTTAACCATATTATTATCTCCAGCCAGCCAGTTACATAGTTTATAAAACATAAGATGTAAACAAAGCCCCTCTTTTTAAACCAAAGGCTTAAATTCATATTTTATGATACACAAAAGCAAAAGAGACTTTCAGCAGCAAGGCTAGCAATTTTATGGTGTAATTTTTTAGAGGAAGCGAGAGACAATGACACAGCCCCGTCTTCTTCATCTTCATTTTAACACACAATATCTCCATTAAATGATACATGTCACCGTCAAAAGTCAGCTAAATTAAACTTTTATCAGAGGACACAGTTTAAGCATGTAATGAACAAGAGTGAAGACTGCTTTTTGTGCAAACCAGAGGTTCTTCACAGGAGCTATTTGTATCGTGGCGTTTATTTATCAACAGTCTCTTTGACTTTTGACTTTTGCCACATCGATAAGGATGGCTCAACTGACCATTCGGTCATCCTGCTAAAGGCGGGCTTCCTCGCAAATGGTTACATTGTGCCTGCCTGTCAGTCAAGTCATCCGGGCCTCTGATTTGCCGATCTTGTATCCTGAATAACTTTGAAATAATCATGTTTTAAAAAAAAATTTCACTCCACATACAGTGGATCAGACCAAGGATGTTTTTTTCACTAGGCTGTAAACTTGCATTTTTGCTCTCAACTTTGCTTTTTTGGCTCAGTGTGTACATGGTTTCCGGTGCTTCTGCAGCCAGCCTCAAGTGGACATTCAGGAAACTGCAGTTTTTGCATCAGCTTTATTTTTCAAGACCAGCAGTTGCTGCTTGGCAGTGAAGTAATGTGGTCTCACTTGTAAATAGTAAAAAGAGAAGAAACCAGGAGGAGACAAAGGTGCAGAAATATGAGATTAAAGTGTACAGTAGTGAGGTAAGAAACAGACAAAAACTCTCAGGCAAGTTTTTGTCAACAAAGTGGATTACAGTCTTTGCACCTCATGAGTTTTCTTGTTGGCTAAGTATCAGGGACCAGAATCTCAGGGGGGAGCAAATATGGAGAGTCACTACAACATGACCCATAGCTTATCAAATACCTGAAGTCCTTCAGCCGCCACAGGCTTCATTTGTATCCACTGCCCACGCATTCACCGGAGATTAGATGTTTTCATTGCAGAAGCAAAATTGATTTTCCAGAAATGGAATAATACAAGATTTTCCAGAAGATACATTTCAAAGCCAGTAAGTTACAGGAACTGAACTCTCCAGGCGTTTTGTGTTTTCTTACAGTAATGAGTGAGTGTTTATCTGGATTTCTATTCAGGTTTGCTTCATTTAAGAAAATACCATTAGACCGTGACTGAAACAAACTATGAAGTTTTTTACGGCCCAAATAAAACAGTTCATAATTTTGTTAAAGAACAACTCAGTTTGTAAACGAGAAAAGTCTCTGTCATTCAGATCGACTCCCTCGGGCTCACTTGGTCTGAGAACTGAGATAATATTTCATGACAGAAAATTTGAGGAGAATAAAAAAACAAAAGCTCTGGTTAAAGTGGATGGAAGTGAACTAAAATACAAAGGTGAATTCAACATTTCGGAGTGGCTGAAACAGGTTATGAACACAAATGTAAAATATTAGCTTAACCAACTCAAGAGGGAAATATTCAGCTTGCTTTAGTGTGCTTATCAATGTCTTTGTAACTGCCTTCATATAGCTATAGATGCTGAGCAGGTGTGAAACTGAAAATTTAGAGTCTTTTAGTGATAGTAGCTGACGTGTATATGCTACAAAGGAAGTTAAGGTGTTGGTTTCTGCTCTGCGATGGATATTGTTAAAATTCTCTGTGCAGTTTCTCATTTACATTTGCTAAATAATATTATAACTCAATATAGATCCTTCACTTCATTTGCAGAAAAGCTCATTTTCAAACCAGATGAGATTTTCTGTTTTGGAGTGAACATGATCATTGCACTAACTGACCTTAAGATCTACCACCCCGAGACCCCCCTTGAGCACTTTGACCACCATCCTCCCCCCCCAGCGGAGCCAGAAAAGGGGCAGAAATCTCCCGAGCATGAAGCACAGGAAATGTGCTCTTCCCATTAGCAGCATCTCTGTCTCGTGAATGGATTCAGCAGCAGAGAGAAAATATACCTGGGATAAATCACCCTCACCGCTAATAGATTACGACATCATATTACAGCTGAGACCACACACTAATTGTTTTTCCACATTGTGAGTAAGAAGAGTGGTGACAAAGATAGACGTTTAAGAAGTAAGTGATGCAACTGTGTTTTCAACCTCTGTCACATTTACTTTCATTTTCGCAATTTTGGTTCTTAAATTTCAGATCTAAATTTTAAATCTCAATTAACACACTATCCTAATTTGAATCAAATGCATACAAGTGTGGCTTTTTCCAAATTCTTGTATATTTATGCTCAAAATAGGGAATACCTTCTCTGGTATGACAAAAGTTCAATCAAACTGTTTCCCAAAATGAAAACCTTTAAAATTATGACTTTAAATTTACATTTTAAAAAATTGCCCTCACCTCTCTGCCCGGCTGCAGCGTGTCCTCCTAAGAACAGCACACAGGCCAGCACGGCAAACCTCAGCATGGTTCAGTCTATAGGACTCAGTCGCGGGGGGGCTCAGCACTCCAAGAAACCTGGTCCCAGAAAAACGTTTCCTCCCCTGCTTTTGGTTTTTATACCTTCCACCTCCTCCTCCTCCTCCTCCTCCTTCTTCCTGGTTGACATCTCCATCCTCTACAAACTTCAGGAAGTCCAAAAAGTAAAAACAGGAGTTTGGACAAAACATCGTGCCCCCTGAAATTTAGAGCATGCGTTTTAAACTTTAAGTTAGGTTAACCATGCAGGGCTTCAGATAAGAGTTTGTTTTACAAAATTTGCCAAATATGGTCTTTTTTTTTCCCTATGGGTGTTTGTTTTTAATGTATTCGGACCCTAAATTGATTGACTTGCTGTTTTTCCACAGAGTCAAAACCTGGGAATTGAAATCTGGTCAGAAAAAAATACATATATATCCAAATTCATGTAAAGAAATCAATTGTGTTTTCTGACTATATTTCAAACACGTCGACCTTTAGCCCTTCACTTTAGGATGATTTCAAAGTTCTCAGATACAAACATAAACAGAACAAAACGGTTTTGTGTTTGACCTGCTGTATCATTAAATAATATCAAATTCTGCATTTGATTCATTACTTTACAAACAATGAGAACAGCCTGACTAAAGATTCACAAAAGTACAGTGGTTCCTACATGGGAACATTTCCCTCCACAGCTCATAATTATAAATGTCTTTAATTCTACTCTGACTGTGAGAGTGAGTATATTCCTGTGTGTTTCTGTTTATGTGAGTGTGTGTCAGTAATGAGCTCAGCAGATGTTGAGATACATTCCTAGCAGTGAATGTTTTGGGGGTTTTCTGTACAAATCACCTTGATAAACTCTCACCAAGCTCTCCTCTGTTTTTTATGCTTTCTTGCCTACACGCTGCCTGGCCCAAAGGAGCGAGGACGTTTCACTCAAACAGCTGCCAGATATTGGTACTCCTAAGGTGACCAAACTTCTTCTTGTGTTTAGACTTCTCACAGCAACAAATGGTACTTTTTAAAAACATATTCTGTGTCGTAGAGCTGCTTTCAGTAGAGAACCAAACCTGTAGTTGGCTGACGGTTGAAAATCGTGGTTATCTGAAAACGATCAGGCCTATATATCTGCTTATTTCATCTCATGGACACCAAAACCAAACCTTCAGTTTTGTGTTTTCAGCTGCTGGGTTTAAACAGCAGGAAATGTGTGACTTTTGCCAACTGTTAGAGCAGTCATCAGCCTGTTTGGTTGATTGGTTTGTATTTTTACTTTTTCTGGGAGCACACAGCAGCAGACCTTTTTCCTTGTTACAGTGGTACAACGAGGAGCGCCAAGAGCCGAGCTCAGACTGTGATTGATCTGTGATCTTTTACTTTAGCTGTGTCTCCTATCTGTGTGTATCAATCTGTAGCTTTTATGTTTGAATCTCTAGATTATTATTATTATTATTAATGATATTAGGGGTGGGATAAAAAAAATGATTGAAGTATCGCAATATTTTGTTTTACAGTTTTTAAATTGATTTTTTTGTTCAAAAATCGATTTTCTTTTTTTCAAATTGAAGAATAAATCTTAAAAAGTGACTTACATGTGGTGTGAATTTTTTGGGGAAATATGGTTCCTGGAATAGTCAGTGGACAATCATAAGCATTCAACTGTTTCACTGGTGTTAAAAATTCAGAAAATCAAGAAAATCGACAAAATTGTAGAATCGCAATTTAAATCGAATCGGCATCCAAAAAAATTGTAGAAGAATCGAATCAGGAGAAAATCAAATCATCCCAGCCCTGATTATTATTATAAGTTCAAACTTTACCACTTTTAGTGAAACATGATGATACATCACTAAATGATGAACCATCAGATTTATTCTAGCGTCCGCCAAGAATGTTTACCTTCAGTCTCTTACAATGAGACTAAAATGATTAACTTCAGTCACCTCGTGGTTTTATTTCTGTCACTAAGATACCAGGAAAAAATACAGATGAATATGGGTTACTTTGAATGAGTCTGATCTGTTAAATACAGCAACAAACACTGCATACTGAAAACATGTAATGTCAAAGTGAGATACCTCCGCTTGGAAATCCTTAGCTTTTTTTCACAGCATGGCTGTAAAATCTGTGAAGAACCCAATGTTCAGCTGTGCATTACCATTTCCAGTAGTTATCAAACATTTGCAAAAGAAATCAAGTCTTTTTGTTAATTCAAGTCCTCACAGTGTTTGTTGTTTTCATCTACATTTTACTGACTTACAGGTCGTTCTCTCATGGGTGGTGTATGTATTTCACATCATAACTCAAAACTGAGAACAAAGTTACCAAAGGTGATGAAACAAACATCTGCATCCTGTACATATGGTCCCATCTTCAGAGATGGTTACTGACAGATCTTTTTACCTCCCTGATGTCCTCTGCCGCTGTGAGGAATGTCCAGGTCAAAGGTCGCGTGTAACAACCTCCTGCAAACTTCATTAGTGATGCTTTATGGCCTGTTCAACAAGAAAGTGTCAGCTTGGCAGGGGGCGTACAAGTTTCTCAGGACATGAACTGAGGTTGACCTCAGACCTCTCCTGTCGCCTCTGAACAGCCTCAGAGTTACATAAGAGAGTTTATGAAGACAGTCTATGAAGACCGGCTCCTGGTTTGGTTTTTACGTGACCTGTACGCTTGTATTTTAGAAATTAGTTTAAAAGTTTAACATAAGGACACTGTGTAAAACAGTCCTTACCTACAGAATCTGATGCTAACTTCATGATAGTGAAATAAACTCCAAAGAGAGAGAGTTATATTAGCAGATAGGAACATTATGTATTCTGTAGATACCAGCATATTGGGGCATCCTGTTCAGAAAATCATAAATCATAAAAATAGTCAAAAAGCCATCTTTTGTCAAGTTAAAGGGATATCCTGGAGTAAAATTGATTTAGGGTCAAACACACCATAACACCAAGTTAGACACCCCGTCGAGGGAGTAATGTTGCCGACCGCTTGCTTCTCTAGTTATACCAACTTTAGTAACGACCGCAGGATGGCAATACACAGCAGTCTGAGGAGTCATAAACAAACCTTAACTAAAACGCCACTCTATAGCCACAAATAATGTTCAGAACAGCACCTAACTTCATCAGCTAACCTAACCAGTCAATTACGGACTACCCCGCTGTAGTCCACAATGGACTGGCCCGTGGTCTCCCTACAAAAGAGCGGCTGCTGGAAGAGAGTAGGTGAGTTGTGTTTAGTCTCTTTGCTAGGGAATTAGGCAAAGCTAAAAAGATGTTTGGTGGCTAATACTATGGCTGGGACCCTATATGTACTGTTGATGAAGTTAGGTGCTGTTCTGAGCATTATTTGTGGCTGAAGAGTGGCGTTTTGGTTAAGGTTTGTTTATGGCTCCTCAGACAGCTGTGTATTGCTATCGTGCGGTTGTTACTAAAGTTGGTATAACTAGAGAAGCAAGCGGTCGGCAACATTAATCTCTCGACGGGGTGTCTAACTCTGTGTTACAGTTTGTTTCTCCCTACCTTAATTGTACACCGGAATATCCCTTTAATTTGCTTATTCTGTGACCCTGTTTTACCGTAGAGGTAGCCAAACACCACAAAGACACAATGTTTCTCATGGTTTTATTGAAAGACATGATGTTTTCTCCTCTCAGTGTAAAAAGCAGCAATATTCTTTCAAAATTGCTTTATCCACATTTGAATTTCTGATTGATGGTCGGCTAAATTTCAAAATACTTTCCAAGGCAAAATAAGGGTGAGTGGGAACACAACGACTGATGTGGAGCAGAGGTCATCCTGACACAAACATGGATCACCACACAGTGTTGAGCACAGCTGCAGATGTTCACAAACACATAAATAAATAGGTTCAAAATGTCCAGGTTGGGTTGAAGTGTGAAACATTTGCCATGGTATTTACAGAGTCTTTGTGCTATGTAAAATGCAGAAAGCACCATTTTTTTTTCTATTAAAAAAAGGTTTCATTCGGTAAAACATCAAACTACCCTTTTCCCTGGTAACGAATGGGAAGTCCCATCGAGTTGAGGCCGAGTCAGATACAGTTTTAATGTTGCAACACGGTGCCCTACTCTGCTTTCTTAGCCTTCCTCTTGCGAGTGCCTTCGCTCAGCTCCTCCTTGGTTTTCAGAGGTGAAGATGGGGCAGCGGCGGCAGCGTGATGGTCTTCCTCAGATCCACCAACAGGGGAGCCAAACAGAAAGTGGCAAATCCAGGACTCAATAAGAGCAAAGGGGGAGCCATGAGAATGGCGGGCAGTCATCACCACCTGAGGATGAAACAGGAGAAAGCTCTGGTCACCAAACCTCTAACTTCGAAATAATGAAATCCACATCTATTCAAAGTATCAAGCTTGAGCCATATCAGGAAAGCAACACTGCAGCAATGAAACTCTCCCCGCTGCAGCGCTGAACTCACCTTGCTTGTGGCCATGAAGAGGGTGAAGGCAAGGATGAGGACAGGTTTGGACACTGGCAGCCAGTGGGCCTCCTGCATGGTGAAGAGGATGGCTCCATACAGACTGGCTTTGGTCGGGCTGCAGAGAGAAACAACATTATTAATCTGATCAAAGTTTGAAAATCCTCACAGATCGAAGAAAAGAAAATACCTCAGTTTAACAAATCTTTCCCTCTTCTCTGGACAAATTGCATCTTAAAATGTCCTTTTTGCTTTTAAAGCTAATAATGAAAACTTTTGTAATGGTTAATTTCTGCAACCCCTGAGGGCAGTAGTATTGACTCTTTCCTGGACCAGTCCTGTGTAAAACTAAGTTGTCTTCTCTAAATACAAATCAAACTCTGCTTTGTTTTTACTTTTAAGAGTCACTCATTGTGAATCTTATCCATAAATCATGTAAACAAAGCACTTTAGACCCATGTGCCATTAAAAGCCTCATCTAACAGCAGCCTGGTGGTATCTGTAGCAGGTATGAAAACTCACTGGATGGAAAAACTGATTCTACACTGAAAAAAGTGACTTTTTGGTGCAGTAAACTCTATTAGAGTAACTATCATAATTTCTACCTTGTATTTTTAAGACTCAGTAAGAACTAGAATTTCTTAAGTAAAATTAAACATTTTTTAACGTAATACATGAAGTGTGGGGGAAGAGTATGTTTTACTTTGGTTTCTTTACACTATTTAAATGTTGAATAGTTGTATTTACATAAACCTACAAACACTACAAAAACTTTACTCTGAAAATGTCAAGCACAAGAAAAGAATTAATATCTACTGACTTACTTCATAACAGCAAATACTACAGAGATATAAAATGTACTTAAAATTTTGAGTAAAATGAGGTTCCTGCCCGTGAACCTCAAGTAGACTTTACTTAATTTGTTTAATTAAGTAAATGTTAGTTAATATCTTCACACAGTTATGTGTTATGGAAAGTAAAATTTACTTGATACTGGCAAGTAAGTGTTACTTGATAAAGCAGCATTACATTAACTTTAATCATTTGTGTGTAAATAGTTACAATATGTTTTTTAAGTAAATCTTATTTATTTTTTTCAGTGTACTGCCCACTGCTCTTATTTGCTTTGTAAGGTCGCACAAAAATTAAAACTATTTTCAGAGGCTTTTAAGGTTTGATTTTTCACTTAAATATTTTTACTTTAGCCTAATTGTTCCTTTTTATGCTGAAATTACCACAAATGGAAGTGATGGATTATTACCTGACATATCTGCTAAAGTGCCTTTTTTTAAATTGCCACTAGAGAGCGCCCTAGCCCTAATATTTTTTAAAGTAACTTCAACAAACCTCCTGTGTTGTAAAAAAGAAAAACCTCTTTTGTGCCTCATTTCAGTCACATTATTCCTTCAGGCTAGTTTCGTCTCTAAATGTTTCGTGGTGGAGCAGTCATGAGTGTGTTCTTCCATCAGCAGCAGGACACACAGACTTACAATGACATGTTGAGGATCTCATTGGTGTCGGGCCTCCACACACCACGCAGCAGCTGCTCAAAATTGGAAATAAGAGCCACCCCAGAGCCTGCAGGAATAAAAATAGACAGCGGAAGAAAAAAATGAGGACAAAAAAGTGTGTGTCTCCTCTTGTTGCTCTTATCCGGTCCAGATTTTTTCCTCTCATGCATGTCTGGAGGAAATCAGGAAATCAGGAGGCGGGTTTACACGACTATTCATTTGATTGTGTCTCTTTAACTTACACTTTTTAAACACATTTAACTTAAGAGATTACATCAAATTTCAAAAACTGAGCTGAAGAGACCCTGAATTTATTCCCAACATTTCAAAAAACTCTAATTGAAGTCAATGATTCTCAGCTTCACCATGAGGCCTGATGACTGTGAACACGTGTGCTGTCTCACTTTACCATGAATGACCAACACATGTGCACACTGGCATGAACATGTGTCATTCATCCGTGTGTAAATGTCTCCTCTGTGTAGTTTCCTGGGGGTGTCCCTCGCTGAATGCAGCTGTCCATTGAAAGAGCGGCTGCCAGAGCGGGCTGCACAGACTGCTGGCACAAGCGAGCAACACGCAACCAAACAACAAACCCTACAAGCTTCAACACTGGTCCAACAAATACAACTTCTACAATTACATGAAACAGTGATGCAAACCTTTGACATATCCCACGATGACCATGATGAAGAAGCCGTGGTGGTAAGCATGGTGGGCATGGTGAACACCTGCGGCGATCTTACGAGTGCGGACGACTTCCTTCAAAGCGACCAACACCAGCTTGATAGGCAGGAGAGCCACACACTTATAGAAGAGGTTCAGAGGGCAGTAAAAGATGAGGTACCTGAGTTTACAAGGAACAGACATAGAGAGAAAAAGGGGAATAAAATTGATATTTTAAGAGGGTGTGGAAAAGAAGGCCTAAATTCTTCGAACTGACTGCGACATGGTTCCTCAACAGATCATTTTTTCAACTACGTGAAGATCGTGATTTGTGGGGAACATACTTTGAAATCAGACTGAACTGATCCTTTAAAAGTTGTTCTTCTTTAAGACAGGAGATAATAAACAAGCCACTGTGTCCTCTGGGCATGATGGCCGGTCTTAAAGCTCCTTAAAGGACTTGAAAACTAGCTTAAATTCACATTGATGCCATTTTTATGATCAATATATTGATAAATGATATGCTTATGAAAAACAAACAAGACTATCATCCACATAATGTAAATTTTTATATTATAACTTTAGTGCCAAGAGCCTGTGCGAGAATGTAGGTGTCATTCAAGTGATTCAAGAAACAGCTGTTTTTACATTTTACACCTAAAATATTCACAATAATTGACAATCAAAAGTCAGATTAATTAGTTTTTTGTCAAATTAACACAAACTGAAAGTCTCTCAAAAGAGCTTTGAATAGAAGTCACATGAATCTCATTGTGTTTTTTAGACATCTATATAACAGTGGGTAAAAAAAAGTATCACTTAAAGATAATTTTCAAGTTTGAGTGAACTTTTTTTCACGGGGGGTTTTCTCACCATACAGCTGAGGCCAGCAGGATGTGACTGTTGTGTTGGAAATAGTCGATGGGGCTGCTTCCAAGCATGATGTCTGCTAGGATGTAACTACCAAAACAGTAAAGCATGGCACAGAGCCAGGAGGCCACCGGACTCCTGCGAGAAACCTCCACTGAACCTGCAACACAGAAAAGGGGGAGTCGTGAGGGACAGAAAAGCTGAAGGGTATTAACAACATACATGGACGCCATTGTCCTCTGAGATCAGCTCAAAGTCTGTTTTTACCTCTAACTGGTAAGCTCAAGGTTATGAGCAGTAGAAATTCAGGATTTGACAAGCATTAAAACTCATCTCTGCTTGTTTAATTTCAGTTTTAGAAAAATCCTTTAAGACATTCTGGTCAGATATCAAGATTAAACAACATAACCCATTCACTATGGTCAGACACCAGCAGTGTTTAAGTGTCAATCCACTCCCACTGGTTAGGAAGTTGATAAAGGCTAATATTAACACTTGGCAGCTGTGCTCTGAAAACAACAAAATGGCAAGATACTTAACACACTAGATTAGATTAGTATGTTAAGTATCTTGTTTCTTTTAGGAAGGTTCCCTCAAAGAAATTAAAATTCCAGCAGCATCAGCATGTACAGAAAAAAGCTTATGAGTAATCTAACATGTCTTTCTGTGAGATACAGCCCAATTTCCCTCTTTATTTTCATTGTTAGTCTTTTCATTTGCTCATTTATCAAGGATGTGAACAAAATATAAATACTGACAAACACTCGACTACTTTCAGACTTTCAGCCTGTGATACTGTTGTACAATATTAAGAGTGAGTCTTTTTCAGAGATATAAACTCGGTAAATATATGTTTGGTTTTCAGCAAACATCAGCCGTCAAGTTGCATCAAAACCAGCCTGGAAATGTTTGAAGAAGAAATACACACTATCATCACACAATGACTATTCACAGAGAGCAAAGGATCTGAGAAGCTTGTCATTTCAAGCCTTGATTCCTCCTGGCTGTAGCACCAAAAAGATATCAACACATGCCTCTGAGTTGTTTTGGAATAATTATAAAGCGCTTATCTTTTCATTTAAAATTTAATTAGAGTTAAATGGATTGAGTTGTTTGATTAGATTCATTTGAGAATGTTGTGTGGTAAAACTCTCACTCCTCTCATAATGTTGCTCTATCATAATGTCATAATTAGCCCTCTTTGGAAAGCTTTGAGCTATCCTCTCTCACAAAATTTGGTTCGAAAGAATAACTTAACTTGGGTTTGTCCGAGGCCAAACTGTTAGTGGTGACCTTAAAAAGCCCCTATCAGGGGGTCCCTTATGTGTCCATGTGCTGTATCTTAGTCCCACGCCCAGTAAACCCTTTCAGTTCACGCCCTGATAATCTGTGTATTTATCATGAACTAATATTGTCTCAAGGCTCCTTCACCGATGTATGAGCTGACAGTTTACAGACTCAACAAATGATTCATTGAATCATAAGCACAGTGTGATTTCAATGTTGCAGGAGCATATTTGTATCCAGATATCAAGAACAAATATGTCGATGGAAAATACTATTTAAGATTTTGAGAGTCAAAGACCGAGGAATAAATTAACCTTTTTACTCACTAAATCAGTTCTTTACCTTCATCTTGATCCCTTTAACAATAATTACCAGTCTCTTGTATTTCAATTTCTACTCTGTGTAAAATCCTGGATAGAGGGATCACATCTGTATCTAACTGTGTGACTCTGCTGAGAGCAAATATTAAGGATTAAATATTATTCAGTGAGATATTACAACCATCATTTTGTTTTGATAACTTGTTGTTTATACTGACTTTAAATAAGCACTGCTGGTTTTCATTAACTTAAATCCACCCCTCCGGCTACAGAGAGAGCAAGCTGTCTGTCATGTTGCTTTTCCACATTTCTACAGTAGCCCAGAAAGGACAAACTTTCAAAATTCTCCCACACATGAAGTGGGAGTGGCTGACTTTAAGAGCATGGCTGTCCGTTGGTTACAATCTCACAGTTTGTTGCCACAAAATCCTGAACACTGGACCTAACTTTTTCTGCTAGAACAAACAAAACAAAGGGACAAGAAACAAGCTGACTGTTCGCCATCTGACGCATTAAAAAACCTCACAGATTAGGAAACCAGCTAGTAAGCTTACACATGACATTTCTAACTGGGATGGGCAGAACTCAAGACAATGCATGTACCAAATTAAAGGTTTAAATAGACGTCTCACATTTTCCTCCTGCAAACAATCATTTCGATGATGTTGTATGAAATTAGTGAAACACATGATCACAGAAGAACATAAATGCTCTGTTTCAATGTGCAAATGATAGAGTATAAAGGTATTTAAGTGTTTATGAGGGTGAGATTGTACAGTCTCCAAGTACTGTTGGAGACGTTGAGTAAACTGACACTTGAACAGAACACGGCTGCTTCACGGCACAAATCTCCAACAACAGGTGGAGGAGGGTGTCATGGTGACTGGTGCTCGGATTGTGAGCAATATGACACTGAGAAATGTCGCCCTATAAATATATTCTGCCCAACTGCTTCTCCCGCCCGTACACTGTAAGAACTACCTTAACCTTTAACCCTAACACTTGTCCCTCCTTCCCCGCCCATGTCGACCCCTAAGATCTCATTCATGCTCTCCTCTAACATGGACTGTGAACATGGACTCTCCACTCAGCCACAAATAGGGGCGGTGAATGATAAATGATCTTGCAAATGTTGGCAGGCAAAGACATTTGACTGTAAAATTTCCTCAGATATGATGTCAGAGAAATGCTTATGGTCACGAGGTCATCGTTTGTAGCCACATGCTACTCTTAGCCTTAGGTAAGGTAACGCACTAAAGCAAACATGCACTATGATGTGTACTTAACAACCAGCTTGGTTAGTGTTTCTTTGCCTCTTTATTCCTCCTTGTTTGATACAAAGTAAAGACATTCATTCAGTTTCAAATCCTTTTACACCTTAAACCTCCTGAACAGCTGATAATACACCTTATATACAACTTTATCCATGTGCTCACTTAACTCAGCAAGGCACAATAGCTGTGACTGTCAAAGAACCATTTAGCGGATGCAGCTCTGACAGGTGGAGGTTTGTTTAATGATGGCTCAAACTGGATACAGCAGAGCAAGATCTCTCATCTGTTTTTTTAAAGAGTGTGAGGTTGGCTAGCAAAAGCTTCAAGTCAGCCAAACACCTCGGATAACAAAAACAAGGTAACAGAGTTTTACACACAGTTCCTTGATTCTCCGGCATAAAATACATACAATACCAGATCTATACTTAAATATTCACTATCATACATGGGCAGCAAAAGTTGACCGGGCTTACTTTAGAAACTTAACCTGACAAAGTTTGGACTGAGACTGTGGTGTGCTAACTTTACAGTGCTGAATTATATATAAGTAAAAAGCTTGCGACAGAACCTGAGCCACACACTTTTTTTATCATAACATCATCCTGAAAACAACTCAATCTCCAGCTGTTTGGTCTAAGTTTAAGGATGTCCTCAAGCAGAGATAGTGGTGGGCTATGGAAGGCCCGTGAATATTGGTTAGGCTTGAGATTAAAATATTAGATTTGGTACAATTCCTCCAGAACCACAGAACTCCATAGCAATTGTGAACATACTTTTGAGTCATTAGAGTTTCATTTTGAGGGCATGGTACAAATTTGATGATATGAATGAATTGTTTTCAACCACACAAATTTAATCTCCATTTAAACCTTTATTTGTTTGTCAAAGCTGAAACAAGTCCACTTAAGCGCAGTTTAACCCCAAACTGATGGGAATAGACGCCTTGTACACTTTTATAATAGTGTGTTATGAGGTTTAGATACGTCTGGTTCTTCTACCAGCTTCACTGAAGGTTCAACTGACACCACAACTACAGGGTGAACTTCTCTTGAAGGTGGACTTCTTTTAAGAGGTACAAACACCAAGGAACATTAAGGTCATCCTGAACTGCTTTATACATGTTAAACATTCAATGTACATATCAGGCACCCACCAGAGCAGGCTATAAGTGTGCAGCAGAAGGGCTTCAAAGGCCCACTGACACTGTCTATTTCAGGATCTTCTATTTATTGCCTAAGTCACTGGTATGCACAGGCTTTCTCTCAAGTTTCAGCCTCCTCAAGCTCTGTTGCTCAAAGGAGTCAGATCTTGGAAAAATCAGGCTTTACCCAAAGCTGAGTGGTTTAATCCGGTTCAGTGATTTCCTCGGTGTAAATGAGGTCAGACTGCTGCAACTACAAAGATTCCCCTCACAACCAAGCAAGCAAGTAAGCTGGAGCTGCAAGTGCTCCAGCTTCATTTATGTAACAGGTCAGGCTTTATAAGGATAAAGATAACAGCAACAGAAAGTCCCTATAGGGATGTAAGACCACTGTAAAACAGAGGAGCAACTTCCTGTGGCAGGCAGCTTTGCTTTCTTGAGACATTTCAAAAGATACTTTCGACATAGTTAGTGGCTTAAGTTCTGCCTTCCGATGTTTCATATGTCTTGATATGTGTCAACCTCCCAAAACAACACACATTACACCTTATCACATCTGTCAGGCATATACCCTTACTCACTCCAAGCAAACTCAAAAGTGTGAAGTGCACTGACCTGGCTCATACTTGAGGTAGAGGATGGACACGATGTAATACGCCAGATCAAACACAGGAAACATTCCCATTTTAGAGAAAATTTGGGCAAATTCGCCCAAATTCAGAACCTGCAGCACGTCCATGTTGCCTCTCTGGTAAACAGCAAATCCTTGTTTTTATCCCAACTGCGCAGTTTGGATACAAAAGCCCCCCCAGCCCGGTCCACCGACTCTCCACCAAAGCCCCCCGGTCTCGACAGTGAAAGCCTGTGTGACTCTCAAGCTCTCCTATTAATACCACTCATCTCCACAGCCTCAGCATCATCATCATCATCATCATCCTCATCTGCGCTCCGGGCCAGCTGCTCCGCGACAGGGGGTTTAGCGTGTCAGCTGCTGGATCTATCAAAACAAAAGAGCTCGTCCTCCCGTGCTCTACATAGATGTCACCATTATTAAACAAGGCGGTGTGAGAGGTTGGATTGCGGTCTATCAACGCGACAAAGCCTCAGATGCATGCTCAATAGGGGGAAATATCCCATTATCCTCAAATGAGTAAACATCAACAACGATCGGATCGGACGCTGCACCGAGGCTGCCTTACGGTCCGATCATCGACTTTAATCCCCTAAAAAAACACCAGCTGACATTATAGAGACATCACTGGTTGTTTACATTCGTTTATATTCACAGAAATGTTGTCAAGTTATAATAATCCAGCACGAATTAAAAGCAGCCTTCAACACATATTTTTGTACGATTCAAATTTTAGGTATTTGTATTTTTTGATTATTTGCCTCTTGTTATTTACAACAAAAATCAGATTAACTATCACAGTCACCGCTAAGGGGCGCCAGAGCTCCAAAAACTGAAAGTCATAATGTCAATTTTCAGGAACAAAGAGAAATTATGCCTTTGTTATCGTCAGTGGTTGTGATTTTTTTAAAATATCTCTTCATGATCCTAAACCATTATTTTTTGACTTTTCTCTTAGAGAGATCATTTTTCCAAA
Organism: Xyrichtys novacula; assembly: GCA_962446985.1. NCBI lineage: Eukaryota > Metazoa > Chordata > Actinopteri > Labriformes > Labridae > Xyrichtys > Xyrichtys novacula. The sequence goes on from OY660870.1 coordinate 27,656,738, forward strand.
TAAGAACTTCCATACCAAAAGAATTAAATTAAAAGCAGTTTACCTGAGGTGTTTGTTTTTCTTGTTAAAACTTCTTTATTCAATATGATTTTTTTTCTTGACTTGTTAATTCATTCAACTTTGAGTAGCTTTGAGTAAAAAATACTATTGGCTTGTCGTGAGAATACAGACAATAGCCTGTTAGGTACATATTTTGTACCAACAGATATAATTAATCAATAAAATCAATAAAGGAATCACTTAATGAACAGTTATATAGCCTACACCAGTGTTGGGCTATATACACTAGTGTGGAAAAAAAAAACTACCTGAGAAATTATCCAATTTCACTGTATAGGTCTATTTTTTTGTTGTTGTTTTTATAACTCATTATCTGCAAATAATGTGCAATTCTAAAGTGTCTGTGCTGTAATCTACAGCCCCAAGTTTCACACATGGTGAGTATGAATAAACCGAGAGACTATATTATTGTTATATAAACTGTATTTGGGGCTACCAAGAGTCATTTAGTATAATTTTGGTTGGTGGTGTTTTTTTAATGAAAAAATGTACCATGGCTCAAAAAAGGTTGAAAAACACTGGCCTACACAAGCCTGTATAGCCTAAACGAATTTCATTTAATGAATTAAATTAGGAAAAATACCGTATTCGTCCAGAAAGGAAAGTTCATGATTTCAAAAATGAATGGAAATCATCAATTATAAAATGATATTTGGTGTAAAATGTTGCTTGGATATCATTATTTACGACTGTATCGCAGTGATTAGTCATAAACGCATTAAAACACCTGCAGTCTCTTCAGCAGTTCACAGGTGGCGCTAATAACTCGGGTACTGCTCAACGTGGTATTTATAAAGCCTAATTTTAGTCTGTAAGGAATAACTAGTTTACAGTAGAACCCACCTGATTCTCCCCAACAATGTCTCGTACTATGACGAGTGCCAAACATTGCTGTCAAGCGTAAATTTGAATAAAAATTCCCTCGGTGGGAGCATGGGAGGCAGAAAAACTGGCATGCTTAGCCTGACAGGCAAAAATTTGGGCAAAAAGATACACGAATGCTATTGGTCACATTCCTGATGCGTAGACGAACACGGAAGTAAGGCGTCTCTAATGTGATGTGAAAATGATCGGAGATCTGTTGATATTCGGGTAATTTGCCTGGTTTGTGTCATGAATTTCTGAAAAGTGCATGTTTAGCTCAACGAAATGTCGTGTTGTGTGTTTTGGGAACAAGGTTTTTGGTGTAACAGCGGGTTTAATAAGAAGCTAGCCTTGTGCTAGTGCCAGCTCACCAGCTAACAGTAACTCTGAAGGTAGATCTTTGACACTTTAACCTGTTTACAGTTTGTATTTCTGTGTGTTTTTAGGACCTTACTGGTGAATGCAGGAGCTGTGCTGAATTTCAAGATGTGAGTATTTATGTTACAGTGTTTGTGGATAAAAAACGAGCATGATAAAATGAGTAAAATGGTGATTACCATGAGTTTGTTTTGCAGCAAAAGGAAGGAGTCTCAGGGATTTGGAGATGAGTCCAGAGCTCCGACAACAGGTGAGTGCGTGTCAGGATCAGGAAGGAAGTGTACTGTCCACAAATGATTCTTAAAACGTTCCTACATTGATTTTTTTCTGTCATTCAGGAGACAACATCAGAGAGTTTCTCCTCAGCCTGCGATACTTCCGGATCTTCATTGCTTTATGGAACATCTTCATGATGTTTTGCATGATCGTGTAAGTCATTCACTTCACACTCATGTGTTGGGCATGCTGCAATATCCTAAGAAACCTTTAATTTATTCTGCAGCTGTATATTTTGGTGGTTTCTGCCAGATTCTGTTACTTTTCTCCCCTTTAAATTAGACATTTTTTATGTTTTACTGTCACAAATCCTTTTCCAAAGAAGACAGTAGCCTCCCAGTGTTGAGTATTAAAGCTTTGCGTCAGACAGGTGTATCATTCATTTGTACTGTTTACGATCATCCTTGACCAGTTTCTGTGTTTTTACCCACCCCTTTTTATGACTTTTCTCCCAGATCCATCCTTCAACATGGTTTTTAGCCTGTTTCTGAAAATATTTCCTTAACGAAAATGCTCTTTTTCTCTATATGTGCAGTTTTTGCTTAATACAGGGTTCCGACACAGTTGTCAGTCATCATTTTTGGAAATACCTACTCCTTTTTTATTTTAGAAAACAGTATTTTAGAACTGTGGTAATAGTTTTGAAACATCAATATTTTTCCATCCTTAATTTTCCATTTTCTGTACTTTTTAAGACCTGAAAATGGATCAAATTTATTTCCATACTTGCGTAGGTTCCCTGTTAATAAAATAAATTGCTCTGCTGTACCAAGAGTGTACTCAGGCATCTTGTGACACAAGCTTTGTAGTTTTTATTCATTTTTTAAAATGTCTGTCCTTAGTGGGAACCAAAAAGTTCAGGATTAAATCCCACAGATGGTGATTCAGAGTATCAAGGGATAAACTACTGCTCTGTTGGTTTTAGTCATATTATGTGATTTATTAGCAAATACACTACATTCTGCCTAATTCTGAAGGGACTAATCTATCAGAGTTAAAACATCTGTGGCAGTGCTAAGAAATGAGCTTACTCTTTTGAGTGTTTACTAATATTTTCGAGTCCAAGCAACACTTTAAAATACTTGTGGTGGGTTTTTCTTTTGGAGTTAAATTCCCCTTGTGTGTTGAATGACACATCAATCAATGTTTAAATCACTTTTAAATTAATCAGCAGGTCTTTTTGTAAATGAATGTCAAATAAACCAAACCAGGCTTAAGTTTCCTGATGCTGAATAATAGAATTTAACAAGATAATAGTGTATCTAATATTTGGAAAGGCATAAAACAGGCCTCTCTTGGGTGGTAAAGCCTTTTGGGATCAAAAAAATGTAAATATACTTTACAGAGTCAGATTAGTTATTTATAATTGGATTTTTTTTCACTTGTGCTTCAGTTCTGGTTTTATCCATACTGCTTCCAGATTGTTTCTTGTATTCCAAAAGTTCTTAAAATTGCTGTTAATTTGTTATTCTCTAGTTGACTGAATGTCTTGAATTTTTACAGGTTATTTGGATCATGATCAGCATTCATCAGCCGAAGAACCTCTGTCAGATTGCTGAAGACATGGATGCTAAAATGTTCCTGTTAATTTGTTCGTTTCCCAGACAAGTTGTTATTTTTTAATCTTTAATGTTGTACCATCTGTAACTATACCAGAACCCTTGCCTCTGTGTGTGTGTATGCTTTCTTATGTGTTTAGAGTCCCACTCAAATGTTCCTTGCGGTCATTCTTGCACAACACTCACTTTACACAGCTGCCAGAGTCCAGCTGGATTAAAAAACAGGTCACAGTGTCTGTTGTCACGAATGAACTCTGCATCTATCTGTATAAAGAGACAAAATATTTCAAGGTTCACCAGTCATCTCGTCTGCTATGCATTGTCAACATAAATCACTTTGACACACCCTCTTAGATATAAACAAATGTCATGATCCTTGACACTGGGCATATGTGCTAAAACATGTATACACTTATTTATATGTGTCCTTGTACTTAACATTAAAAACACAGTTTTCTTATCCATGTGTCTGTTCATTGATTGTTCATTCGTAATAAATATAAATGTCAATGTTCAGGCTGTGATGACTGCATAAAATTGTTTCTCTAATACAAAATACAAATTGTTTATATTGTGTATATTTACTTATGATCATTTTAACACAGGGTTAAATATAAGATACTATGTGTGATCCTAGGACTGAAACAGTTATAGGTTATGGAGAGAATAAAGAGCAGGGACCACCTGAACAGGTGTCAAGTTTCCATGTAAAGGCTGGGAACATTGTGTCAGAGAGAGAAAACGGATCATGAGACAAGTTGGGGTCAAGTGATCAAAGGGTTATAGGAGGTTATCTCTCTTTTCTTGAACTGATTGATGTATGCCTGTGTTGGCTTTTAACTGTTTTTCCAGGATCAAACAATTTATCATTCCTTTATAAGATTTCACCCTCACAACAGAAAAAAGGTGATATTGTAGGAAAAAAACAAGATACATTTATATTACATGAATTATAAGACACAAAAATAAACAGAAGTGGGGTTGTCTGGATCCTTAATAGAAAGGGGTTGTTATTTGATTGTGTGTGATTTTGATTAGCTTTTAATTACTAGCCTATAGCCAATCAGCATCTGTATTATAAGTTAAATTAGTCCAAAAACACCTAAATGTTAATGGGCTCTGGAAAGGTCATAATAAACCGTGCGAATTGTGTCAAACAAATCCCTGAACAACATTAAAATCTTCACAATACAGACATACACTGTCTGTAAATACGGACCACACTGACGCGCATCCACAGACGTGTTGACGTAGATCCTCCCATCAGACACCGCGCGACTGCCTCACAAAAAGCCCAATGAGAGGATCGGGGAAGAGAAGGCTACCAGCGGAGGGGGGTAGCCGGCTACCTGGGAGGGTTTTGTGTCATTTTTCGCCTTGACTTCAAAACTTAACCGCGACGATCCACCAAAAATACACAAAGCATCCAAAACATGATGCTAAAGCGAACCGGAGGGCGTCCACTGGGCCTGTGAGTGTCGGTGTGTTGTTAAACCGCCGCCTCTCCGGGGGCTTCTGCTGTCTGAGTCCGTCCTGACCCGCGACTCCGCCGGGCGATGACAGCGGCTACAGCCACCCCACAGGTGATGAGAGACCGGCTGCTGCAGGCCATCGACGGCCAGAGCAATGTGAGTATACCCGCTAGTTTCCAAAAGAAAGAAGTGCTCGCAGAAAAAGCAGACAGCAATGGACACAAAGGGTCGACGAAGCGGAGGTTGTGTGTGTGTGTTTACAGTGAGGTATTATTTGTCTGCTAATTAGTCAACCAAAATCTCCACTCAGCAAAAGTAACAGTTTTAAAAGCCTGGCTGACTGACTGCTTATGGCTTATTTTTGTGCATTCACATTCTCACATTCAAAGTGTTGTAAGACAGAAAACATGCTGATCTGATTTAACAGTGAGAGTTGAGGTGCAGATAAATGTGTCTCAGTGACTGTGATATTTCAAGGGTCTTCAGTGAGTCCCAATTATTCATCATCTCTATATGCAAATGAGCTTCTTGCATTTTTTAAAATCTCTGAAACAGTAAAAAAAAAAAGCAGAACTTAACCTACAGGCGGTTTGAATACACATCTTTGCAGAATAATGACCCCTTCCTCATGTATTACCAGTTTCTGAAAACCACTGAGGGTTTAAGTGTAATTCCAATTTGTAGTAAGTGAAGGGATAACACTGGTTTGCTGTAATTCAAAGGTGTTGGGAGCTATTAAGCTTTTTGTTTTCATGCAAGTCTGACCCGGTTTGAGTTTGGGAAGAATTATAGATTTGCATGTAGTTTCAGTTTTGTCAAAGTGAACCTGAAACCAGCATGGGTACACGACCTCCTCACATACAGGTGCACATTTGAGAGTTTTACAAAACTGTACCTTCATCATCAAACCGCCTTGATTTTTTCTCTATTTAGTTTTTGCACAGATGCCCAGGACTGTAACATATCAATCTGTGTCTTTTCAGCAGGTATGCAACATGGTGGTGGTTATGGAGGTCATCTCCTTTTTGGAAAAATATCCTATCACCAAAGAGGCCCTGGAGGTAGGTCACATTTACATGCATTTAATGGGAGTTTTAGATTAAAGGGATTTAAATCCAATCAAGTATAAGCCTCTGTTTAACACCAATCTTATCTCAAAGGAAACCCGTCTTGGAAAGCTCATCAATGATGTCCGAAAGAAAACCAAGAATGAGGACCTGGCTAGAAGGGCCAAGAAGCTATTGCGAAACTGGCAGAAGCTTATTGAACCAGGGAAGGGTGAAGTGTTGTCCAAAGGACACACCGTTGCATTGTGGTCTTCCAATGGTTGTATCTCTTCTTCATCTGTCACCACACCATCAGGTAAAATTGGCCAAGAACTTAAGAACAGAAATGACTTTAACAACTGCTCAGCCCCCAAGACGGAAAAACTTAGTCACAAGAAACAAAAGGGGGATCGGATGGGAGCACAGCTCTTGCCGGCGAAGATACCGAAAACAACTCTGAATGATCAAATTCAAAACTCTAAACAGCTGCTGACCAATGGGATTGGCAGTAGCTCTGAAATGTTTACAGATGTGCATGCACATCAGTCTTTAGATAGGGAAGTTTCTGAGCCTTTGGACAACAGGCTAAGTAAAAACAGAGTCACTGCTGCAATACCTCATTCAAGTGCCCCAGGATTTAGCAAACCTCCAAGCACCTCTATGCTAAGAGCCTCTGTTCGGCAGCAGCAGGCCATACAAGAGCAGTCTGTCTCTAGGGGGCAGTATCAACCAAGAAGTCCACATGGTTCGATGCGCTTTCCTCAAACTCCAAAGCAGGAGGCTGGTTTCAAACAAAGCACATCACAAGCACAGAGGCCTGCGTCTGTGGACACCTCTGTGTCAGGGTCTTCCACTCAGCCTTTAAATGGTTATGATCAGGGTTCATGGTCTGCAGATTTGAAGAGCAGACCTCCCTGCACACCTCTTCTCAACTCATACCCTTCTTCCTTTAGTGATGGAGTTGGTTTTGAGGATAATAGTGCCGTCAGCAATACAGAGGAAAAGACAGAACAGAAATACAAGCCTAAGGACTGTGTTGTAAAGTCAGATGGACATGCTTTTGAAGATAGCACCAAACCAGTGAGACTAAAAGACAGAAGGCTAACTTTTAACCCTGTGACAGGACAGATTAAGCCCTCTTTTCTTAAAGAGCCTTGCCAGAAGGAAATCCACAAACCTGAATCCCACCTGTCTGAGCCATCAAACACAAAACACACTCTACCCGTTCTTCCCAGTCCCTTCCAGCAGACAGACTGGAAAGAGCTGTCAAGAAGCGAAATCATCCAGTCATACCTTAGCCAGCAAAGCAACGTGCTGACATCATCAGGCACACACTCACCTGGTGCACAATTTTTCATGACGGAGTACTTAAAGAAGGAAGAGCACAAAAGTAAAATTGCCAAAAAGACACACACACTTGCACTAGAACTCCCAGTCAGAGAAATACCAGGGGTCAGCAGAGCAGTCGTTGATGAAGACCTGGACAGATTACACACACAACACTGGTCTGGGGTTAATGGTTGTTATGACACAAAGGGCATTTGGTATGACTGGACAGAGTGCATTCCTTTAGACCCACACGGAGATAAGAACATGTTAAATATTCTGCCATATGTCTGCCTGGATTAAGAATGAGGTCAAGATCCTCACTTGGAAGTTGTAAACGTCCTCATGGATGAAATTTTAATGCATTTAATTTGAGGTATTTTGCACCTTTGGGGGTCTATGTGCTGCTGGCAAGAATGTGTGACATGCACAGGGAGTAATTGGTCTTCTTGATGAGTTTTGAAGCAATGTGTCAGCACAAGACACAAAAAGGGCTATACATTATCTGGCGGCCATTTACTTTTGTGTTAAGTTACTGTACAGATTGAGTTTCCAAAACAGCAGTCCTTCCTGTGGTAGAAGAATTAACACATGACTGCACAGCTACATTTATTAATCTGTTTTTTCATGTGAATGTGACTTTTCTGCATCCACTCCTATTAAACTGACATTGTAGTGTGTTTTAATTTAAAATATGATTAGATACACAACTTAAGACACTGAATCAGCTTAATCACATTTTAGTGGAGGGTCTTGACTACAATACTGTAGCAAAATCAAATTTAGACCTTTACAAATGAGGTTTCTGTTGATATTTTTCAGCTGCTGTGAGAGGCTGGTATTATCCCAACCATCTGTATTAACAGCTGTCAAGTGTTGGGGGTCATGAAGTCTTTCTGTCAAGGTACTGTGCACCAGCAGTTTCAGTGATGCACAACTGTCTCATGTAGCTCAAAGAGTTAATGACAAATCTGTTTTTAAAATTTACATATTTTCTTTTTGTTGTGAGATTTGAAAGCTGTTAAACTGAGGGATATGAAACCGCCAGATGTGACTGTGGTGTGGTGAAAGAGAGGCTTGTATTAGGCAAGAACACTTGACACTGATGAAAAACTGTGGCTGTTATGTAACATATTTATTTACATTAACGTTTTCACTTTAGCTTGAAGTTTATATCCATGTTTTTGGACGATATCAAGTCATTTCTTGTTGGACTTCTTTGTTCTGGGTTGGTTTGGTGATGCAGCAGCTACTTTGCTGCACATACTGTACACTGACTGGCTTGAAACAGGAGGTACGAACACTTTCTGATAATGTGAATTAATTTTATTTTGTAATTCCTTTCCCTTTACAATGTATTTAGGTTGTAAATCTGAATTGAAGTGGCAGTGTTGCTAACTTGCATCTTTGTACAATAAGAATGAGCCAGGATTGAATCCTCATGCTGGAAAAAGTACTTAATCATTCCTTTAGGTCTTGTTTGCCTTATGATAATGGTAACTTGTGTTTTTTCCTTAAGACAGAGCCTTAGTGAATGTACAGAAATGATCCTTTTGTGCTCAGCTGAAAGCAGGAAAGAACATATTGGCTACTTTGAGTGGATGTGTTGATATGTGTTAATAAAAAAAGAAGGAATTGCAGTTTTTTTTTCTCTCTGAGATTTTCATGACATAAAACTACATCTCCCCACTCTTAATCGTGTCATAATAAATGTAAAATCTTTGTGATTTGGGAGTTTTGCCAGACTTATACAGCTGGATGAGATGTCAGACTAAGTAAATAAAAGCATGTAGTCCAACCAGCTGTTAACATCTTCCACAGCAAACATCCTCCTCAAGAAGGATACACCTGACTGTTAAAGGCAAAATGATCATTTTTGTTTGCATGAAAACACTACTTGTGCACAATGTTTTAGACAGGAGCAGCAAAGAGTTATAAAATAGAGCTTTGTTTACTGGGGGTTGCTAAATTCAACACAAACCAAAGTTTCCCACACAACAGTCAGATATACTTACAGATTTATCAGCAGCTTTCTAACCTTTTATGAAATTTCCTAAGTTTCTTTTCAGGTGTCAGGGCATTAACAATAAAGTAAACTGGACCAAAAGTCTGTTTTGGCTTACTCTCACCCAGGTATCAGTCAATCATAAGCCTGTTTGAAGGTTCAAATTCTTTAGTTCGACGCTATTAGATTGCTTGCTACTTTTATTTTGAAAGGCTTCACCGGATGTCGTGTCCCTTCTTCTTCGCTGGTGCTCCGACGGTCGGAGCGGAGTGTCCCTCCCCCCCTCCCCCGTATGCAGGCAGCAGTAGCAGACAGACACGCCACCACCGGTGACTCGTCACTCCGCGCTGGAAGATGGCTGCGGCGGACCGGCCCCCGGTCAGGGAAGGGATCCGGATTTTTCTTCTCTGTGTGTGTTGGTACACTGTGAGCTCAGGGGGCAACATCGTCAACAAAGTGATCCTGAATGGATTCCCGTACCCCGTCACGGTCTCGCTGTTCCATATCATCTCCATCGTCCTCTTCCTCCCGCCGCTGTTGCGGGCATGGGGTGTCCCCAAAACAGACCTGCCGAGCCGGTACTACCGCTGGTACATCCTGCCTTTAGCTTTCGGGAAATACTTCGCATCTGTGTCGGCTCACTTCAGCATATGGAAAGTACCGGTTTCATATGCGCACACTGGTGAGTATGTTTCCTGCGTGTGTGTTAATGTGAGGTCACCTGGACCGTGTCCGTGGGGAAACCTGATCATGATGAGTCTGGACCGTCAGCTGATGTTAGCTTCGCGGCTAACGCTGCTGGACTCTCCTCTCTAAACCGACGATTTACTGTCCTGTTGCCTCTGTTTTCGTCTTATATTCGGCGAGTTGGGAACAGACAGGCTTTCATGAGATAAATAAACTTACACCTTCTCATTTAACTCCAAACAGGACAGCTTTAGGCTCTCTTTAGGAATATTTAAGTGGCACTGTTAGCTAGCTAGCCAACTTAATTAACACTGACATACTACGGCAGGGGGGAGGGTCCAATTCTAAATCCGCTCTGTTTCAGTGCTCTTCTCTAACTTTTCACCAAAAATGATCGACAAATTACCTCTATAACTGAATTTTTACCAGGAGTGGAATAAGGGCTAACATTTTCTATTTCTTCAAAGTGTGGTTACTTGATGACTACTAATCAAGTACTCTATTTGAGATCCACTTGAAGATCTGAGTACATACTTCAAGAGATATTAAGGCGTAAAATTAATTTAGGGTCAAACACACCGTAACACCGAGTTAGACATCCCCTCGAGAGATGAATGTTGTAGACCGCTTGCTTCTCCAGTTATACCAACTTTAGTAGGGACCGCAGGATAGCAATACAGAGAGCCACGCGCTCAACCAAAACGCCACTCTATAGCCACAAATAATGCTCAGAACAGCACCTAACTTCATCAACAGAACATATAGTACCGCTGCTTGTTTGTAGCTAGACCTCAGGCCAGTCCATCACCGCAGCGGGGTGACGCAGCTCAAGGAAGAACATTTAAAATTGAAATTAGGCAAAGTCCAAAAGATTTTGATGAGTGCTGTGGCTGGGACCCTATATGTACTGTTGATGAAGTTAATGCTGTTCTGAGCATAATTTGTGGTTATAGAGGGGCATTTTGGTTGAGGTTTGTTTATGGCTCCTCAGACCGCTGTGTATTGCTATTGTGCGATCATTACTAAAGTTGGTAAACTTGGTGTTACAGCGTGTTTGACCCTAAATTAATTTTACGCCAGAACTTCCCTTTAAGGTGGGAGGGTAAGATAAGCCACTCAAACTAGGCATTTTTCTCTAAACTAATTGCTGTTTATAACCAACAGCATCAGTGTGTAAGTAGTGATTTCCACTCTGCTGCCTTTCAGGTTGCAGTCATTTCACACTGTTGCTGCATTTTTGTCTGAAGTGCACCTTTATAGATGGTCCCTGCACTCTTAAGTGATGGATGGCAGTGTGCAGAGAGAGGCTTGCTTGTAGGAGGCAAAAGTTAGGAATTAAATAATTGCAATAGGTGAAAGTATCTGTCACTGCAGCAAGCAACATTTTCTTGAAAGGTCCATTGAAGTTAAATAAGGGACTTCAAGGATTTTTTAAAGAAATTCTTAAGTTGAAAAAGCTTGAGACAAGATTTATATTTGGACCTGTCTGGTTTAAGGTAGCTCATATTAAGAGCAGAGATCAAGTTTGGTAAGAAATTGACTATTTGACTTGATAAAAGTTGAGATTTTTCCCCAGCTTGTATGATTTTAGTGACTTTTTTATGTAAAGTAACACACTTAGTACAACACTTTCTGTATCAAATACTAACATAAAAGTAAAAGTTCTTATAATAGATGTTAGGGGAAAAAAGTGCAAGTACACAAAAAAAAACTACCTGATCATATTGACGTGAGTAAATGTAAGCAGTTCCTTTCCATCCCTGGTTATACCAAATTAGCAACCTGAGCTGAAACCTCATTTGGTCACCTGCTGTGAAATTAGATCAAACTAACTGGTCGTTACTGTTACTCGTTATTAGATAAACTTAACGAAACTGTGCTGTCTTAATCAATTCAATCTCACCCCACACAATTTATTTTAGACCTCCTTTAAATGAGTTTGTGATGTGCACATTCCGGTAAAGTGCAATGCTGCTCAACAGCAAAGAAACAGGAATAAGGACCAGTGGGTGAGTGTCCTATACACTTCCAAGAATAACTTATCTCTGCAGGACCGTCTTAGACTCTTTAACCTGATAAAGTGTCGTCTCAGTCTGTCATGAAGCCTGCGAATACTATTTCTTTACAAATAAAGACGCAATTCAGACATTCTGGAAACCACCTTTAAGATTACTGGTAGAGTTTGCATGATTGTTAGGATTTACAGCAGGGCTGTATACTCTGGCATATCACCATTTGACAGGCCTCTGTTGTTCTCGACACCCTCACCCTTTTAATCATTTCTGACATGTCAGTGAAATCATCCATCATCATGGACTCAGTTTTCTCTTCTTTTAACAAGGAGATACTTCTCATCATTCCTGTCAACACCTATTTGGCCACTTAGTACTAACAAGCTTTTACAGTAAATGCCACTGTGGGTATACTCAGAAGTTAACAGTCCTTCAAAGATCATAAAGGTTATTTTGTTCAGAGAGGTTTATACCTGAAGATTGTTTTATTGTGGGGAACCATTAAACTGTACCACATATCCTCATGAGCGGAGTTAGTCACATTATGTGAACCCTCTGTAGAATAGATGGACTTTACCAAATATCCCCCTAGATAAATGAGAAGGTCTGATTCTCTGTAAAATATACCAAAAAAACTTTCTTCCCTCTTTGTGACAAACTTGATAATCATCCTAACTTTTAACAGCATTTCCTCTCTTGGATGAAAAGACTTTATTCTTGACCAAACTTTCTCAGGGAACTTTGGTGGTTTTTAAAACTAAATCAAAACATGCTTTTCCTTATAGTACAGAGAAATCAAAAATGTAAAGTTCTTGTACTGTTCGAGTTTAAATAACTTTACTACATAAGTCATTTTGATAGTTTTGTTTGTGTAAATAAATCTGGTTCTGATGGGTGCCTGTGTAAGATATCTTTAAATACCATTTAAATCATCAGGGTGCGACCAGCGCTGAGTTTAACCCAACTCAGAGAAATAAAATAGCACCCAAGTCTGACGTGGGACGGAACAGGAGTTTAAACAATTGAGTGACAAAAGTTAATAGTCTGTCAGAGGTGTGGGCCCGGCTCTGACGTAAGAGTCTGACACATGAGATTTCAACATCATGTCAAAGCCTGATTTAGTTTCACACTTTCTACCTGCTGCTATTGTAGATGTATGTTGGCTTCCATACCCACCCAAGTTAACTCTAATCTTTCTCTGTCTTCTGTTCTCCTCCTCAGTCAAAGCCACAATGCCGATATGGGTTGTGCTGCTATCAAGAATAATCATGAGGGAGAAGCAAACCACAAAGGTGAGTAGGCTCGCAGTCGTCAAGGCACAAAGCCCGCTCTGTTTCAGCCTGTTTCTCAGTGTCTGAGAGGCGGCGGTGATGATGTGGCACCGTGCTGCGCCTGCACTGCATCTCATATTACGGCCATCTGCAGGGGCTTTTGTCCCCGAGGATGATCCAAGGCTGTGGGAGGAGGGAAGCTAGTGAGGGGAGTTTTTGTTTTCACAAAGTTGGGCTAAAATCACCTGTTAAATCCTAGGAATGACTTCCTCTCTGACTCTGTCCATGTTTATGCATGTCTTATCTGTAATGCTGCATGAGTTGGTATGCAGTGTGCAGGTAGTGGAAAGGCTCTGCACAGGTCGTGGCACATTTCCAGACCAGAGGGCAAAGTTATGAGATATCTAAAGGAAGCATCATGCCCCCTTTTTTTTCCTGACTCTGAGCGCTAAAGCTGGTGAAGGATAAAACACGTTACATACCCAAACATTTTATCTAACATTAATCCTCTAGGAAGGATAAAGTCTGGCATAGATTTCTACTCCACAGAGTGACAAATAAACTACTTTCTAATGTGTCATTTGTCTTTGACGTAATCTGAACGACATTACCTAAAACTGTTTCATCACTGCAGTACACAGTTTTGATACCCCCAAAATTAAATTAAATTAAATTAAATGCCTAATTTTATTGGGATTCATTAATATCAGTTATTTATTTAATGAAAGAATATTTAAACTTGATGCTCACGGCTTCTTGTGGTGGAGCGTTACAACTTGACATGTCTTTTATTCAAACGCTACTATAGATGAATATTTGCTTTAAAGAAACGACTGAAAACTGCTGGATTGGGAGTTGTTACTCAGTCTCAGCTCCTCTTGATTCTTTGCCTCTGGTTGTTGTGTTAACAGTGTTTACTGAAGATAAACTAAAATAGAATTTAAATTTTACTGAGTCTCGGTAGGTTCTGGTTCATATCCCCTAAAGTCTTTTCACTCAACACAACACAACACTACTCACTGCTGTGTTTTATGAGGAATTTTGAAAGAGAAACTACGATGTGGACCGTTTATTCTGCACTATTATTAATTGTTAACCTCATTAGCTGTGCCTACAGTAACGTAGCTCCACATGAGTTTGCTGCATTATGGCATAAAAGTGTCTTAATAAAAGATACTACTTCAGATTAAAGGTCAAGTGAAATTCCTGATGAGTGAATCATGTAGGTCTGAAAAACACGAAGGAGCTCTAACATGAGCTCGTCATGTTTACTTACAGTTGGCAGGCTGGGTGCGCAGACAGGGAGCGTAGGTGTTGGTGACGTGTTACTATGTAAAGGTCCTGTTTGAAGAGCAGAGGGCTGCGGTGCTGTAACGAGAAACTTAATGTTGTGTAAATCACACCAGAGTGATCGGTAGACAGAATAAACACTCAAACAACGACAGAAGATTGAAGTAAAATAAAGTAAAATAGTGTTTAGATGCCACACAATAGATCACATACTCTTCAAGAGTCAAATCAGGTTTAACATGTTATTGAAATTTGTAAGTAGTTGTAGAAAAAGTAACTAAATTACGGAGTTACTGCATCGTAAAAGTAATTAAACTTTATTTGCTCCAGTGCTCTTGAAGTGACTATACTGACCTGAATTTTAGTCACTGTCTGGGTGCTGGAGTGAGGTGTTTTTGACGTGCTTCTAGTACAATCCAATGTCCAATCCAAGGTTGTTGTTGAGTTATATTTTTGCTTTTTATTGATTAAATGAAAAACAAACAAAAAAAGACGGAAACGTCCAACTTATTTTGATAGTGATGTTCGTGATGAGAGTGAGAGTGGTGTCAGAGATTAGCGGTAAAAACCATGTACTTTTCCCGTTCCCCAGATCACTGCTTCACCTGTGTCCCTTTGTAGCATTTACCTGCCCATTCACTCGAAGTGCCCCTTGTGGTGATTGTGCGAGTAGCAAAACAAAACCTAAAAAATAATACGGATAAAATGGCTCATAAAGCTCTTATTAATGCACCCTGCCTCTTCTAGTCTCTTAATACACAGCTAAAAACCACAAATAGTAAAGGAGCTTGTGTGATCTGTTATTGAGACATTCACAACACTGGTTAGTGCATTTCTCCTGAACTGGTATCTAGCTTTGCCCAGAGGGAATAATAACTGCTGATGATGATTTACTACTTTGTCATACTACATACTGAGCTTCAGTCTGTGTTTTCATTAACCTCGTAAATTCTCTTAATGATCTCTATGCTCTTTAATTGGTTAACCTCAAAAGCCTCCAACATATTGCAGTTTAAAAACTGCACTGAAGCAGGTTACACATCATCACCCTCTTCACCAAACTCAGAGGGAGGAGGAGCAACTTTTTAATGTCGTAATCATCACCATCATGATTACAGTTCTCATGTGAGCCACAAATTCAACATTTCATTATAATGCTTTGCAAATAAGCTTAACCAAACACTTTGTTGGCTGTATGAAAAAAACCAAACCCTGTAATCTGACACAGTCAAATACAACAGCCCAGCCAATAACATATCAGACTAAAGCTCATTACAGAGACGGGGTGCAGTCACTCAGTTTCCACCAACACAGGAGGGGAAGAGGATTTGTCGCTCTAATGAGTGCAGCCACTCTTTTTCCACTTTGGTCTGGAAGTAAACAATACAGGAAGACCTCGAGAGCTGATGAGGAGCCACATTTTATGACTTAACTCCGGATAGCCGAAATGGGGCAAAAATCTAGGCCTCTGCCAAAATAGAATACGCCCCTCTTCAACTAACATGCAGCCAGTTTCCTCAGACACACTTGTAAAAGTCAGAGCAGGTCCTCACTTCTTCGACATGTCTTTGTGATTGTAAAACTTACTGTCATTAAACAAGTTGTTTCCTTGAGCTGCTCCACTTCCCCAAAGTGCATCCTGTTTAAAACGTTAAATCATTGACCAGTGACTCAAGACAAGGCTAGCTTTAAAGGAACAGTCTGTGTGGAGCCTATCTGTTTCATTATGTGTTCAGTTCATGGGAGGAATGGGTTAACAGTGGGTTTCATAATACCTGCAGGGTTTCATCCTCTTTAATCATTCAGTATTTCTAGAAATGCAAATACATCTTGAAATAGATGTTCTGAGAGTTTCAGAGGTTCCCCTTCCTCTCAGTGTGGCCAGCTGTAACCTCTAAAGTCATGTTTTCAGGTGGAGATGTCGTCTTAAACTGTTGTCGGGTATTTGGATGATCTGATATTGTTCATGCAGCTCTGAGTGCAGGTTTTATCAGCTTACTATGGATATGTCGTAAAGCTTTTCCACCCCGAGTTTTCCCTCTTTTAAGTTTAAATACTCCGAACGTTGTCAAGCTCCACGCAGAAGGATGTAGGACATGTCACATTATATTTATCACACGAGCAAAAGCTGTCAGTCTCGTAACATCACTCGGCTCATCTCTCAGCCTGTCAGAGGAACTGTGATCGACCTTTGTTGATGCTGAAGCTAGAGCTGCAACAGATTAGTCAATTCAGAGAAAGATTAATGCTGAGATTATTTCAGAATAATTTGGTCCTCTTTGTTTTTAAAACAAAACGGATGTACCTGCTGTTTTCAGTTTTTTAGATGGAAAAAGCCTGTAAACGATAAATTCGGTTCACCTTTTTCACATTTTATAGCCTAAACAATCGACAGATGATACAGGATAATTGATCAGCCTTTGTGAAGCAGTGCACAGTTTCCAAAACTAATGATATTAAAGGGATATTCCGGCGTAAAATTAAGTTAGGGTAAAACACATCCTAACACCAAGTTGATGAATGTTGCCTCTCGAGTTATACCAACTTTAGTAACAACCACACGGTAGCAATACACAGTGTTCTCCGGTGCCACGCGCTCAACCAAAAAGCCACTCTATAGCCACAAATAACTTCATCAACAGTACATATAGGGTCCCAGCCATAGTACTAGCCACCAAACATCTCTTTAGCTTTGCCTGATTTCTTAAACAAATAGACTAAACCCAACTCACCTACTCTCTTCCAGCAGCCACTTGTTTGTATGGAGTGCAGCGGGGGAACGCAGCTCATGGAAGAACATTTATGATCATTTCTTCATGGAAATGCAATCAGACCAAGGTGCTAAAGCAGAAGAACTGCCGCGTCAGCAGTGCAAAATGATTAATATGATAATTATTACTTCAAGGAAATGATAAAGTGATGATCATTAATGTTCTTCCTTGAGCTGCGACACCCCGCTGTAGTCAGTTTGGACTTCCCCTAGGTCTCCGTACAAACAAGCAGCTGCTGGAAGAGAGATGGTGAGGTGTGTTTAGTCTCTTTGCTAAAGAAATCAGGCAAAGTGAAAATGATGCTTCGTTACCAAAGTTGGTATAACTAGAGAAGCAAGCGGTCGGCAACATTCATCTCTCGACGGGCTGTCTAACTCGGTGTTATGGTGTGTTTGACCCTAAATTAATTTTACCCTGGAATATCCTTTTAAGTGCTAATAATCCATCAAGATACAATAAGGAAAAATAGTTGTCTGATCGTAATCTATTTTTAAATGTATTTGAAGAGGGCACCCAAAAGTTGTGACAATTACTTTGATGTTCGTCAGCAGGCTGTGTAAGTTACTGAAGTGTCGTTGGTTTCATTTCCAGCTAACCCTGCTGTCTCTGTGTGCTCCCTGTCGTAGGTTTACGTATCACTCATCCCCATCATTGGAGGAGTGCTGCTGGCCACAGTGACCGAGCTCTCGTTTGACGTCTCAGGACTGATCAGTGCTCTGGCTGCCACACTCTGCTTCTCACTGCAGAACATCTTCTCCAAAAAGGTAACAAACTCCAAACGCTGTCACGTCCAACATGATCCAACAAAGAGAGAGAAAGAAGGAGGGTTGAAAATAATCCATAATCCTCTGTAGTTTCATTTTGGATCACCTGAAAATGAAATCCTGGTTTGGGGGTTTTGTTACCACAGGTGGCTGCTAGAGCTTGACAGTAAAAAAGAAGCTTCACAGTCTTTGTTTCCGACTCTTTCTGATCTTTTTCCCGCCTTTTTAAAGGTGTTGCGCGACACAAGGGTCCACCACCTGAGGCTGCTCAACATCCTGGGCTTCAATGCTGTTATCTTCATGCTGCCCACCTGGGTCCTGGTGGATCTGTCTGTGTTTCTCATTAATGGAGACCTGGTAAGTAGCGTTCAACAAGAGAGTCAAGACTATTATGGAAGCTTGATCTGTGATCCTTAATCAGACTTCTCACCTCTCAGACGGACGTCTCCGGGTGGACAAGTACCTTTCTACTCCTGGTCGTCAGCGGCTTCTGCAACTTTGCCCAGAACGTCATCGCCTTCAGTGTACTCAACTTGGTCAGCCCGCTTAGCTACGCAGTTGCCAACGCCACCAAGAGGATCATGGTCATTAGCATCTCGCTGCTGATGCTGCGCAATCCCGTCACACTCACTAATGTCATGGGCATGATGACGGCCATCGTGGGGGTCTTCCTCTACAACAAGGTGAGTTATCGAGACCCCTGGGACAGTTCAACAGAAATACTTAAGAAACCAAATAATCTTTTGGTGTTTCTTCTCAGCAGATCCACTTTTTTTCTTCCTCGTATCAGTTTGTGTTTCCAAGACGTGAGCGTTGTTCAATATCTGCGAACAATAGAGTGTAAAGAACACACATTGTCGACAGAAAACAGTGATGGCTGACTTTATGCTAACTTTGATTATATTACACTCTGTCAGCACCACACTGGTGATATTTCTAATCCTCCTGTTATTTTACCTGAATCTAGTTTTTTCCTCATTTGAGGACTTACAGGTTATAGAGACCTATTCAGCGGAACAGCTTTGTCAACTAAAATTACACCCACTCGTCCGCCAATCATTAGTCGTTGATAAAAACAAGACTGCGTGTTATTATCAGCCTAACCTCTGACACTGTGGTCTGTTCACTGTAGCTGATGGACTTAATAATAGATAGAGCAACTGCTCAGTGTTATTCGTTTCTACTTTTCTCTGTGAAATGTAACTAGCTTTCATTGAGGTTAATTTAGTGTGAAATAGTAACGTAGTTGCTCATCTCCTTGTGTGCTATTTGGAGTGATCAGCTGTCGTATACCAGTAGTCTCTCTCTCTCTCTTTCTCTCTTTAGTTGATTTAAAATCTAAATTCTGTTTTCTACCACTTGACTTTATACTACAAACTGAAGACTGCTTATACGTACTGTGCTCTTACAGTAATCCTGTAGTGCTAATCTGTTTCTGAATTAATTCACTGAATGAACTCAGGTGCCACTTGCATATTTAGAAATGTTTGAGGAAGACATTAAGGTAAGGGTAAGGTAGACTTTATTGATCCCACATGGGGGAAACAGTTTCACCACCAAGACAGAAAGACTCATACAGACAACAAACAGCATGGAGACATCAGAAAAACATAGACTCAACACCAGATAAACACAGTAAATTATTTCACATGACTGTAAATTTTGATGCTAATGTCATTGAAAAGCAGATGGTGTTTTGTATTTCCATGAAGAAAAGTCACATGTCGGCGGTGTTTGTTTAACTTGGCAACATCGTGTTACAAGGAAGGAATGAGCGAGAGAGGAGGTGCTAGCTCTGCTAATGGTAGCCAAACCAGTCAGACATTGTTTCCCCGCAGACTCTGATCCTGAGTATCCTGCTTCTTCTTAAACTCTAAACTGTATGTGTATGTGAGTCCTTCGCTCCCTTCACAGCTGTCCTCTCCTATAAATAGGTAAAGACTGCTTGGCATGCCGCCTAAAGCAGCTCTCTATATCTGTCAGTCTCTATCCAAAGTGTGGCTGTGTGCCACTGAATGAAATGTAAACAGTCAGTTGAAGTAAAACTTTGTTTATGTTGTGGAAACTTTGACCTACCCAAACTTTCAGAGTGCTGGAGGAATGAATTACTAAAATATACAGTCATTTAAAACCCTTTCGCCTCTTTTCTCCTCTAACAGGCTAAGTATGACGCCAACAAGCAGAAGCAGCTATTGCCCAGCGCCAAGCAGGACCTGACGTCCTTTGACAACCCGGCACTGGAGAAGATCCAGGCCAATGGGTCAGTGCCTTTCTCCCACGGTTCAGAGCAGCAGCACAGCTGGAACAACGTGCTGACCGACCACTTCCAGTACAGCCGGCAGACCTACACGTCAAACTACAACAGCAACCACCAATACGTGGTGTAAACGGGGAGCGCGTCCTCGCTCAGGCTCACTGTTACAGACGTTACTATGTGTAGCCGCCCTCCCTGCCGCGGGTCCCCTCTGCCCCGCACACAAGACTGAAGGCAAGTGCTGTTTGTGGTGAACAGGAAGAATGAGACGAGTCGCCTTTTACGGGCCAGTGACGTGACCTCTCCCACGCTCCTCCCTGTCTGAATTTCACTCTGTATGTCATAAGTTATTTATTACTTTGGTACAAACTGTGTGACATCATTCGAGACAAAACAAACGGTTAATCACCTCTTTTGTAACACTTTGATATCAAATCCAACCTCTTTATCCAGACTCGGGAAAAGTGGGTGATCAAAGATAGTAAAAACTCATTTACACTTGATGTCTGGAAATGTCTGAGTTTGTCGCTACAGCCAGCTAGTCTTCACTTTCAGAGGAAGGACGTCAGCAGTTATTATCAACTGTGAACGCTTACTTGCACCAAAACAAGAGTCACAATCCATGCACACAGGCAGCTCAGCGGAGGGAGCCTTAAATATTTCATTTTCTCTCAATGGCACGTTCAGGATTCTTCTTTTTCTCCATTAGGCACCTCGAAGGATGTAAAGATGTTTAACCTGTTGTCCTCGCTGAGCATATGGAGCCACAAATCAAGAGCTGGAGGCAGATAGACAAATGTAAACATAACAGTGGTGTTACGCTAACATGTGCGGTTAAAAACTATACCTGACAAACATCAGCATGTCAGCGTTATTACTGCCTCACAAAGCAGCTCGCGTGGCCGTCAGCTTCAGGCGCCTAATGGAGAAAAGTTTCCATCCTCGTTTGCTGGATTAAAGAAAAAATGCTATAAACTTGTTGCGTACACAGATCGGTAATCAATTTGCTGCTAATTTGCTGAAATTCGCACACACACACACACACACACACACTCAGTCCTGTGTCTTTTCAGATTTTGCAGTGTCAGCAAAAACAAAGAGTGAGACGAGTTCTGTCGCCCAGAACAGTCAGTGACCTCCAACGAATCTGTCCGCGTGTAATCTGTCATTAGCTTGAAATTCGGCTGAACACGTCTGTAAAATCTCCTTCAGATGATCAAACTCTTATTTTTCAGCCGTAGTGTAAACATATTGTTTCATACTGATTATTATTATTATAATTTATAGATCTATAAAGCTTCTCAGGCAGAGCGAGACCCCTCTCCTGTCGGCTGATTTGTTCAGCCTCAACCAAAGCTGCTTTCTTTAGTTTCTTTATTTTAATTTTCTCATCAGACGCCCAGTTTGAGTGACTTCACATTTCTGGGGTTTCATTTAAAGCGTCTCTGTCACGTTTGGTGTCAGACGGTCACCGGACAGAAGAGATGTGTGAAAAAATCAGAGGTTTGGTTTGTGATTAAAGATTCAACTGTAACTTCATGTAGATCAGAAGTTTGTCATCATCACTGATATGATCTGAAAACTGGTAACTGATAGTTAATTGTTAAGAAAAAGCATTTTTAACTACTTGAGGAACCGTTTAGACGCTTAATTTTCCCCTGAATGGATAGTTTTCCTTTTTCCAGATGCACACGGAGCATCTCACTGCAGCAATATGAAGATTTTGCATCGATTTAACGTGAAGCCCATTTGTGTAAGCGTATGAAATCAGTATGTGCTTATTTTTTTGTAGGGACAATGCACATTTAATTGATGCAAAAGTGCCAGTTTTAGTCTCTGAGCTTGTTATTTTTGATGTTAGAAAGGAGAGAGTGCGCAGTTTTATGCTTATTGTATTTTTTTAGAGGACTGTTTTTGCCTTTTTTGACAAATCACAGCTCTGTCTTGGTGTTTAGTACAGAAAAAATATGCTCTGGGCATCCTAGAGACTAATAACTATCAATAATTGTCTGTTTAAGATGTTTTGGGTTATTTTGAAAGGAAATGTAGTCTTTACACCAGTCACAGCTCTGTTCTTCTCCAGCAGACAGAGAAATCACCATTTTGGCAGGTTACCAAAGTTTCAGATTTAGAAGAAAGTAAAAGATAAAGTGAGTTTCAAATGCCCATATTTCTTTGGTTAGGACTGTCGCTTGTTTGTGCATGGATGATTAATTGTACACTGTGAGGCTGTATGCTGTGGTGTTGATCTGCTGCAAACTGAATGGATACGCAGCAGACCGAAAAGTCTAACATAACACCACAGACTGCAGCTTTAAAACAACTGGAGTGAATCCAAAACTCCACAGACTTGTCGGCAACCAATTAAATTTTCGATGTCTAAAGTAGGCATTAATCTGTCACAATGTCTCTGTTTCCAGTCTTTTTTTTTTATTTAGTATCACCAACATTTTCTACATTATTGCTTTTACTTAAAAATGTGAATATGGATAAATTTATGAAGAATCACCTGCCTGAATAGATTACAAATTCAACACCAGTCAACCTTTATTTTAAGTTTAAAAAGATGGACAGAATCCTATCCACTGAAAACATCTGCTTTAATGTAATTCAACATCTGAATTAGATTGTTTCAAATTAAAATCAGTTTCCTACGAAATTTGAAACAAATTCAACTCAAAAGTGAACTCAGTCTGTTTCATCATTGATTTCGACATGTCTTGCACCACTAACTGTTGAAGTTTATTTGTTTTTATCTGTAAAGTCAATCATCCCGATAAAAGCTGCAGAGAGACGTGTCTCCATGTGAGACAGCAGCGTCCAAACAAACTGTCCAACTAAGAAATTACACAATTCTTATTCCAGAGAAATGTTGACAGTTTCTCAACTCTCTGGGATATATCCAGGTTTCAGGACTTTGAAAATCAGCATGTGGATGCATGTTCTCTCAGAGTGCATCATAGACTGTACAAAATAAGCTTTTTTTTTAAAGCTCCCTGTTAAATCAAACTCTGCCAGTGCAGATGTTTTCATCTTTTCACCTTTTTTCACTGTCATGTCTTTTGTCATGTTGCCAAAAGCAGTCTGTTATCTTTCTGATGCTGACGAGTTTCAGCATAGAGGCCTTGTCTGCAGGTGAACAAGATGTAGAAAATTATAAATTACAACAAAGTTGTAGTTTATGAACTCCTTGACGATTGTTAATTTCTGTACAGTGAGTTGTAAGAACTCTAAATCTATCGAAGGGTTGATCTGGATGTCGACTCTCCTGTAAATCTTTTACTTGGGATGTAAATGACTCAATGAAGGGTGGGAGGGGTACTTTGTAAAACTTGTATAATTATTATTTTTGTGCGTCTTTAAAGGATCTTGAGACAGAATTTTTACTTAACTGATGTTTATAGAGTTTTATTTATGTGTCAAGGTACAAAACTGTTGTACAGAAGTGCAGCTTTGCACAGTCTTGTGTGCTTATGTTTAGTAAATGCTATTTTTCAATGTTGGGGAAAATAAATGCATTATGGAATACTGAACATATTGACTGCTTTTTAGTTTTGTGTAATGATAATTATTATTGTTATTGTTATTATGTGGCATATGGAGGTTTTAATAATATCTAAATAGAAGCTCTCTTTGGTCATAATTCTTACCTGTATTGTTGTCATAAACATGAAGAATTGTCCTCTCCTCTGTTTGCTGTTGGAAACCAGCTGCTGATATGATGTTTGTACGTGCCTAGCATGTAAAAGTCCTGTTTTGGTCTCTTTCTGCCCCCTAGTGGCCAGAACAAATCACTGCAACATCAAGCTCGATATGCCCTGCATTTGAGTGGTGTACCAAAACACACGTGAAACAGATTTGTAAATGGTTTTAAGCATACAGTATGTTTGGTCATTATTAATTCACAGCAACATTTAGAGGAAACTCTGATTAACTTTATTTGAATCTTTTACCAGCAGAAGCAGAAGAAGCACACAGTCTTTCCTTTAACTTTCACAGGAAGACAGAAATCTGCTGATCCAGGAAGATCCATAGAAACTCATAAAGGTGGAGATCTGTCACCGTGTGTTTCATGTCACAGTTACGTCTGCATGGTTCAAGGTATTTTTTTAAAGTAAGTCTTTACTCAAGTAAATTGCTTAATAATACCTTATTCAAATCAAAATGTTACACCTTTCAGGACAGGAAGTGTTTAAAGGTCCCGTTGAGAGTTTTTGCCTGGTTTTAAAACAGAGGTAAGTTGACTGTAAAGAGAGGGATGTGGTTTTTTTATGTTTGTCACTAGGGGTAATTGGTGTGTGTGTGGAGTTGTGTGTGTGTGTGTAACTGGGGCTGACTGATTGTCAAATGGATGTCACCTGTGCCTGCCTTTGAATCGTTTGCCTGGTTCAGAGAGAAGGGAGGCAGGGTGCTCATATTTCTGTTGACCACTAAAGCTTTTTTTTCCCTTTAGGTAGTCAAAATCTACATCAAATGCATGTTTCAAAGTTTGATTTGTTGAAAGGAAAAATAAATATCTTAGAGCTGCAATAAAAACTTCATTTTTCCTCCTTGGATTCAGCGCGTCAGACAGATCCCTGTATTCCCCTCTCAGTGACTAATAATCACACTACACCGACAGAGAGGACCCCCTCTGGACCTATAAGGTTGGTGTTAGAAAAAACAAATAAGTGCACACTAAACAAACAACTTTTTACATTTTCCACAGTAAATATTTACACTGAGTGAAACATTTGACTGTTTAAAGAAATCAGAATGAGGGGTTTTGCGTGTTTTTTACATAAATGTAAGACAGCTTTATCCAAAGGTGACACCAGAACCAGCACAGACAAAAGTTTGGCTCTGAGGGGTTAAAAGTTTAAGTGCAGTGAAGTATCATTTGTAACACGAGCTAAAAAACAGAAGACACTGAAGTTATTTCTGTGCAGTTTGGTATTTCAAAGTTTTAATTCACAAGAAAAGTTGAAGGTGTAATAATATTAGTTAATTCATATTCCCAGGTTTACTTTTTTCATTCTTAAACATTTTGAAATATTGAATAATTGACTCATTTTAACAGCCTTAAAAATGAGACAATAGAGGAACTTCAGAGCAAGATGAATACATGTTTTCCTCAATTCGATGTTTGAAGATCATAAAGATTATTGAGAAATGTAGACATTATGTAGAAAAGAACATATTTTTGTCGGCCAGTGTCTGTTAAACTACAATTACTGTGATTGATACTAAGATCAGGGTTAGATTATCATGAGTAGACATTAATTTTACATTTTCTGCATTACATCCAGTCATGGACCTTTAACTCAAATTTTCAAACAAGAATGTTGTTGCATGACATGTTGAAGATATAAGATATTGTAGTCCTCATTTAGTCCACAGCTTGATTATTTGTTTTCGACATTGTGCTGAAATAGTAACTGAGATTGAGAGTTAATTAATTGCTTGCTTGGTATGGAGCACCATGAAGGTACAGACACATAAATCCTCAAGAATACCTCAAAGACTTGTTTAAATACAGTCATCTACTTATTAACAGGAACTCAATTTAAACCACTGGAGACCAAACTGTGTCGACAAGTTTTAAACACATCTGAAACATTCAAAGAATAAAAACAAAAGACACCAGAGATGGAGCTGCAGTATCTTTAAAACAGCAGAATTAAGACGTTTCTTTTAATACAAAAGCAACAACTGAGAAGTTTCCCATCAGCTCTTCTTTACCTGAGGGAGGATAAGGGTCCAAAAACTCCCACTTTCTGGTAAAAACAGGCGGTAATGATGTCCATTAGCTCCAATAGTTGCTGATTGTCTACACTCCTCCTGATAAAACGAGCTCCTGTGAACTGATGCTGAATGAACCATCTGCCTCAGCATCTCATCCTTCCTGTGATCCTCTTGGCACTGTCTGCATACATGCTGTCGATTTAATCAGATCAGCCTTTTACTTCTGTTTAATACATTAGTTAGCAGGTGCTCGAAGCATCCTGTCCAGCTGTGAGTCCTCAGAGTTTTCACCTCACTGTGTTGACAGCTCTGGAGTCAAGTCTCTGGCGCCCCTTCAAAGCTGCAGTAAACATTCACTGAAATCACCACATCTTCAGCTCGTTTTAAGTCTGCTGGAGGCTCTCTGTATCATAAGGGGTAAATTTGACATTGACCGGCACCTGAGTGATGACATTTGTGCTGAGCATGAGCTGTGTGAACACATGACTGTCCATCAGTTCAGGGTAAAACAGATTTCTCTGTGGTGTAGGAGGAGAGCTGCTGCGTACGCTGCTGCCTCGCCTTGATAAAGAGAGCAACCGCCGGAATAAGGACCTCCTGAGCAGGATGTAGATCCAAGGGTCCAGGATGGGGTTCACAGAAGCTATCCGGATGGCAGCCAGGTCAGCTTTGTGGTCATTATTCTGTATGAAGCAGTTTACAAACACACGGACCTGAAAGAGAACAAACTCAGATATAAGTTCATCTGTGCTGCTTTACTACTTCAACTCTGGATTTATTTGCACAATAGTTTGACTTTATGTGCATGAATCATAACTTTCCTCATGCAGTAAATGAAGTTTGAGCTTAAGTCTAGATTTTGCTCTAAGTCAGTGGTTCTTAAGTCCAGTCCTCGAGGCCCACTGTCCTGCATGTTTTGGATGTTTTCCTGCTCCAACACACCTGATTCAAATGATCAGCTCGTTATCAAGCTCTGTAATGGCTTCATAACGAGCTGATCATTTGAATCAGGTGTGTTGGAGCAGGGAAACATCCAAAACATGCCGGACAGTGGGTCTCGAGGACTGAAATTGAGAACCACTGCTCTAAGTACTAAGTGTCCCACCACATGCAGCTGGTGCTCCTTTGATTTCTGGCCTCTGTAAATATGTCATAACACAAGATACTCTGTAAAGTCTCTAGATTGAACATAATCATCCCCCAATATGAGTTTAGTTCTTTAAATTTCTGACATGAGTAAAACCACAACATCTATCTGTTGTTGTTCCATATATTCAAAACGTTTATTGGAATCAGAAATCAATAATCAATTAAACTTTAATAGATAATTTTCTCACCACTAGTGGGGCAGAACAAGCCAGAACCACAGCGGAGGTGCTCACTAACACCGCGATCATCTGCGTCTCTGCTGCAGAGGACAAAGCCCTCCACCTCTCCCGGACGCTGCCTCTGCTGACAGGTCGCTGCACGGTCCTTCGACGCATGAGCAGCAGCGCGCCGCACACCGCGAGGTTCAGTAGGATGGTACCCAGGATGAGCAGCACGCTGACAGCGCCGTACAGGACGCAATACGCGACGGCCATGCGCTTCTGTTTCCTCCAGTCAATGAAGCACCAGGTGTTGGAGGGCTGCAACTCGCTGCTTGCCATCCCCATCACCGGGAGGCAGCAGAAGAAGATGTGACTGATGTAGATGAAGAAAAGGAACTTTTGCGCAAAGCGTCGGTCAACTCCCCATCTCTGGTAGGTGTACGGACAGCAGATGGCCAGGTAGCGCTCTGCTGCCATGGCACAGATGATGCTCAGCCCAGTGAGACCAAAAAACAGCAGTAAGAAAGAGTGAAACTCGCACACATGTTTGTCCTTCAACACCTGCCGGTCCATGTAGTTTGCAATGGTGAGTGGGCTGGCGAGGCATGTGCCGAGCAGGTCCGTCACAGCCAGCCCACACACCAGCGTGTAGAAAGCGGAGGATTTCCTCTCCTGCCTCGACACTGAAAGGACAATTATTGCGATCAAATTTCCAATAGCCCCTCCAGCGAACATAAAGATCGGTAAATCGCTCCCTGTCTCGCGGCTCGGCGCGTGGAGCGGCTGGACTAGCGTGCCATTTGTGGAGACAAGTCCCTGCGTAAAGTTCCGGTTCTCCATACCCAAGTGCACCCCGAAACTGCTGTTAGTCAGCGCTAATTCCACCAGTCTGTTTTGGCTTTCAATGTGCATTTCCCTTTTAACCTCCTGCACAACACAAGGAGTCATGAGGGGTATTTTCTCAGGAAGTCTCATCCCCTGCTCTTTCCAGTAATCCACATGTGTGTGTGTAACCACAGCTGTGAGCGGAGAGGCGGGATGTTTCTAATATACTGAACCACCCAGCAGCCTGAAAAAGACGGATGGACGGGATAAGAGGTTTCGAGCGATGGGCTGACCAGAAGATGGACGTTTTTTACGTCTAGTTTCCGTCCAATGGGAGGATGTTGGCGTCATTACAGAGCTGCGTAAAGTTTAGGTCAGCTGCTGCACAGTGAGTGAAAGTGGAGAGACAGAGAGAGGCCCATCCAGACTTTTCTCAGCCTCAGTGACATGACTCAGAGTTGGAGTCCGGTTAAGTAGTGTTGGAGAAAAAACTGTTAAAGGTTAAGCACACATTTTTACTCCCTTTTAAAGCCAATTTAAAGGGATATTCCGGCATAAAATTAATTTAGGGTCAAACACACCCTAACACCGAGTAAGACACCCCCTCCAGAGATGAATGTTGCTGACTACTTGCTTCTCTAGTTATACCAACTTTAGTAATGACCGGACAATAGCAATACACAGAGGTCTGAGGAGCCAAAACCAAACCACAACCAAAACGCCACTCTATAGCCACAAATAATGCTCAGAACAGCACCTAACTTCATCAACAGTACATATAGGGTCCCAGCCATAGTACTAGTTTTGCCTAATTTCTTTAGCAGAGAGACTAAACACAACTCACCCACTCTCTTCCAGCAGCTGCTTGTTTGTAGCGAGACCTCAGGCCAGTCCATTACGGACTATAGCGGGGTGACGCAGTTCAAGGAAGAACATTTATGATCATTTCTAAGTGGAAATGAAATCAGACCAAGACACTAAGGCAGAAGAACTACCGTGTCTGCAGTGCAAAATGATTAATATGATGATTATAACTTCAAGGAAATGATAGAGTAATGATCATAAATGTTCTTCCTTGAACTGCGTCACCCCGCTATAGTCCGTAATGGACTGGCCTGAGGTCTCGCTACAAAGAAGCAGCTGCTGGAAGAGAGTGGGTGACTTGTGTTTGGTCTCTCTGCTAAAGAAATTAGGCAAAGCTAGTACTATGGCTGGGACCGTATATGTACTGTTGATGAAGTTAGGTGCTGTTCTGAACATTATTTGTGGCTATAAAGTGGCGTTTTGGTTGAGGTTTGTTTATGGCTCCTCAGACCGCTGTGTATTGCTATTCTGCGGTGGTTACTAAAGTTGGTATAACTAAAGAAGCAAGCGGTCGGCAACATTCATTTCTTGAGGGGGTGTCTTACTTGGTGTTATGGTGGGTTTGACCCTAAATTAATTTTACGCCGGAATATCCCTTTAAGAAACACATCCAACCAAATGAAGAATCTACATTTTAACTAACAGATGTAATTCAAATCAGAGACATAAGAGAAGAGCATGATCCAGTTTTCTTGCACTGATTTTTTCCTCTTGAAAAACTCCCCTCTTGGCAAACAGGTGAAATCCAGACAGCTGAAACAGAGAGAATCTCAGTTACTGGAAGAAGGAGACTCCTATTTCCTCTGCAGTTATTAAATTCCACTGTCACAAAGGAGGATTTGAGGATTTGGTCAACAGTGCTAGCACACAGCCTACAGAGGCAAATCCAAAATAATTGAACCACAGATGTCAGCATTATATAAAGTATTTTCCACCATTATGCTATATGCTGCCCTTTTT
Source organism: Xyrichtys novacula (assembly GCA_962446985.1). Lineage (NCBI taxonomy): Eukaryota > Metazoa > Chordata > Actinopteri > Labriformes > Labridae > Xyrichtys > Xyrichtys novacula. The sequence continues at coordinate 27,686,456 of OY660870.1, forward strand.
TATTTACAGTGCTCAAAATCTGAGGAAAAGCTCATTGCAGTGAATACAGGTGTTTTTCTGTATAATACACACTAGGACACAACATAGTTGAAAACCTAGCAGCAACTTCTGGTGCAAAAATTGAAGCCAGTACTGAAGACTGCTGTAGGAGCCAAATATGTTGCTTTGATACCATATGATAAGTTGCAGTTCAATTTGTGTGCGTTGGGTGTCACTGTCTTGTTATCTCGGGACCCATGTCACTGTTGTGGGCAGGTGTTTGACCCAGAAGGGCCAAAGGTTTTTGACCGCCGTGGCGCTAATTTTCTGGCGTTTTCCTTGTTTGTTCAGTGTTGGATATCAGTTGCAAAATGGATTTGGTTTTGTTCATCGCAATAAATTTTTTGTTTGCTGAATCCGAGGAACAGCATACAGACTTTTAATGATCATCAAAACTCAGTAGCGCGGCACGTCAACCAGATAACTCTGGGTCAAGCATCTCAGTAGCTTAAAGTATCAACTTAGCTCCTACAACTGCAGTTCCTCAAGTGTCCACTTGAGGCTGGCACAAAAAAACAAGGAAACCCCGCAGAAGCTCAAGATAAAATATTCATTATTTCAGCATAATCAAACATGTTGATTATTGTGTTGAATCCTAATAACTGCGCATAGTTGATTTAAAAAAAAAAAGAAACAACTTGTATGTATTAATGATCTATAGGCTAAGATCTATGTTAGGCATGGGTAAAGCAGGGGTAATTCATCTGACAGGTGGGTGTGTTGCTGGTGTTTGACGGACAGGTAGGCTATGACCTCAGCTCATCCTCTCCACCTCTTCTTTAGGGTCTTGTTTGGATCAGACCAGCACAGTTATAAATGAAAAAATTAGTGTCTGTGTTTGAAATATAACCTGCCATCATTCAGGTCGGCAGTTTGAACAGATTTCCCTCTGAGACCCAGGTTTAATGGTTTTTTAATGGTTTTCTGCTGCCTAAACACTCTTTCCATGGAAAGGAACAACTACAGTAAAGTGCAATAACTATTTTCTCAGACTTCCTGAAACTGCAGTGGTGAGTTGCACGTGTGAATGCAGACAGTCACATTTTTCACTTCAACTTTACCAGAATTCTTCCCGCCAGCCCCTTCGTATGATTTCGGGGTAAAATTAAAGTGAGCTCACAGGACTTTACAACATGTCCTTTGTTTTTGTGGACGGTAATTTCCCACTGATGAGCCTGTGTGCTCTGTCCCAAACATAGATGACTGTAAAAGGCTGTCCAGGTCGAGCAGACGGCTGATGGACACTGTTGAACACACAGGACGTCAGTGCACTCCGCCTGCTCCGATTCTCCAGCCGTCTCACATTTATTACAGTCTGACTTTTGTTTACAGTGAAGAGCAGCGAAGAGGCCTCTCTGTGTGCAGTCAGCCTTAAAAGACAAACACGACACCTCTCTGAGAGGTAAACCAGTGCTGCTCATCTCTGCTGCAGACAAAAGAGAGGCTGGCAGACACTAAAAACAACCACTTAGGTGATGCCATGGATTCAACATAGACTGGAATGTCCTTAAGCTGAAGTGAATCATGGGATGCACAGGTCATCCCTGCAGGGTTTAAAGTTTCCTCAGTGTCATAGAGGAAATTAGTCCATTACAAATGCACTTAAAATGCACTATCTATGTCTGTGATCTCTACAGTGGCTGGATCTGTACAAACATGTATACATTTTAAAGTTGGACATGACATTAAAAAGTCTAAATGTTTATCCTGAGGGACCAGGAGGATGGTCCCTTTTCAGTGAGAGCGACTGGGTGGCAGATTTGGTTTCTTCAGGCTCAGCTGTTTTCTTGAACATCCTGTGGTTCATTTTGTCCTTTTTATGAAAGACATTTTAGTTTATTTTTATTCTGAGTACATGACTTCACTTCTTAAGTTTTCTATTGCTGCTCAATCAGAGTTTGAAAACTTCTATTTTTAATACTACATTGCAATCGAAACAAATTTGTCATGACAGACCATTTTCCCTAAAGGTACATTTAATATTTTTCTTTTTTTTTTTTCTCAGTATGTCAGTATCCACCTTAACCTGACTCTGTGTTTTCATAAATCAATGGCTTTTAGCAATCAATAATTCCATGCACCCAACCAGATCTGTTTTATTTGCATCTATCAGAGTTTCCCACAGTGGCACAGTATGTACCCACAGTATGTCCAAAGCCTTATATATGTTTTGCCTAATTTAAACATTTCCCTCGAGTTCATGTCTTACATTGTCCACAAGAAAGGGAGCACCACTAACTCTCAATGAACTAGACCTTTGACCTTAAACCATCAAAACTGAATTAGTTTGTCTTTGAGTTCCCTACTGGAACCCTGTCAAAAATGTAAAGAAATGTAAAGAAGTTGAAAGAAGAAAAGCTCTTTATTAACCACAGCTCTCACCCATTTGGACAAGCGGTTTATACACCCCATGTACAGAGGCTGCAGCTCTCAAAGCAGCAGGTTCAGCCTCCACCTCAATTATCTGATGCATGAAATTTGCTCCTTTCTCTTTCCTGATCCTAAAACTATGCACAGTCCTCACTTCATAATAAAGGGTTGAAAATCACAACAATTCACGCCGCCCATGACCACATGAAAGCCTGAAGTATACACAGGTCAGCACTGCAGTCTGTAGGTTTACTCGCGTTGCACACAGCAGCAGTCACAGTTTTTTAATTACAGATAATTCAAAAGTGTAAAGGAGAGTAAAATCTAACCAAAGATGGTAATTTAAGATTTAAGATTTTTATTTTTGTCAGCCATCTGCTGATCTGTAAGTGTTCGTGTAAAGGGAGTTTAGGGATTTATTTGGAAAAGGAAAATCACACACTGCTCTTTTTTGGAAGTTAGCCCAAAGGATCTGCTGGGTGTCTTAAAACTATAAGGCACTCCAGAGTCAGGAGCTTTGGTCTGAGATACATGAACAGAAAGAACAACCAGAGCTGAGACTCATCGAAGACTTGTGAGAAAGTGTACGCAGTCACGACAAAACAAATTTAATATAATGTCAGCTAGCAAGTTAGCTACTTCAAGTTGCTATTTTTCCAAGCTAACATCATGTTATCCAAGAGCTCAAGGTTTTACGCATTTATAGAAAAAATAATAGCAGCAAATTTAGCTCTCAGCTATCTCAGCCACTGGTTAGATAATAATATCGATCAGGTGCTTTGTTGAACATGCTAGCTGTTGTTAGCTAATAGGCTAGTCAGTATGTTGTGTTGCGAACCGCGTACTCTCTGCCAAAGTCATTCAGGTTTTTTCTTAACTCACTGAGCTTTATTGACAAGACCGCAAAACAGCAACAGTGATATAATGTCAGCTAGCAAGTTAGCTACGTCAAGTTGCTATTTTTCCAAGCTAACATCATGTTATTCAAGAGCTCAAGGTTTTACGCATTTATAGAAAAAATAATAGCAGCAAATTTAGCTCTCAGCTATCTCAGCCACTGGTTAGATAATAATATCGATCAGGTGCTTTGTTGAACATGCTAGCTGTTGTTAGCTAATAGGCTAGTCAGTATGTTGTGTTGCGAACCGCGTACTCTCTGCCAAAGTCATTCAGGTTTTTTCTTAACTCACTGAGCTTTATTGACAAGACCGCAAAACGGCAACAGTGATATAATGTCAGCTAGCAAGTTAGCTACGTCAAGTTGCTATTTTTCCAAGCTAACATCATGTTATCCAAGAGCTCAAGGTTTTACGCATTTATAGAAAAAATAATAGCAGCAAATTTAGCTCTCAGCTATCTCAGCCACTGGTTAGATAATAATATCGATCAGGTGCTTTGTTGAACATGCTAGCTGTTGTTAGCTAATAGGCTAGTCAGTATGCTGTGTTGCGAACCACGTACTGTCTGCCAAAGTCATTCAAGTTTTTTCTTAACTCACTGAGCTTTATCGACATGACCGCAAAACGGCAACAGCGACAAAATTAACTATGAAGATAAATATTAAACATACCAAAACAAATACTCAAACAAATTAGTGAAAATCAATTTTTTTTAATAAAAATAAAAGTAATAATTCACAATTACTAAAATTTATAACAGTAAAATCAAATAATAAAGGGAATAATACAAACAGTACAGTACATTTGGTCTGTTTTCATAACACTGCCAAGTTTTAAATCAGCAGATATGACAATTTCAGAGTCATCAGATCAAGTGTGTCTTTGCATAATAGACTGGGACCCCCGATGGATGCCATGGTGCTTCTCAATAAAGTGTGGTATTTTTTATTAGTTCCTGAGAAAGGATACCAAAATCAAATAAAAATAATTGTTCAACAGAAAAGGGGAGTGGGGGGAGCGCAGAGATATCATTACATTGGAAACAATAAACTTCTTCTGTGACTGATGAACAAAAGAGTTCATAACACTGAAACCACACCAGACCCTTTTAAAACAGTAAATTACCATTTTCTGCCCATTAAGGAGCAGCTGAAGGGATTTATTCTAATTAGTGACCCCTCTTTGACATCAATTCTGAGTCGTAAATTAAATTCTAATGATATGAATGCATTGTAACTTGGGTTGCATCATTTTTACTCGGAACCTCGAGGATGTTTCAGCACATTCCCAACTCCGTGTCTGAAGAAATATGAATCCATTAACTTCTGCTGATACATTGTAAGAAAGCTGGTTTGAAGATAAATTACCAAAGAATTCCCAAAGTTTATGTCTCTCAGGGTACTTAAAGCCCCAAAGCAAACAGAGTTTGTCCCTGCAGTGCATTATTTCTTGGCACTGGTTTTCATGATGCGGTAAGCCAGTGATCATTTTCAGCTGACGAACTCCTACTCCTCATTTTTTTTCAACACCTGTAACAACTTTCTTATGAAAAATCTGAAGAGACTCTCCCTCCTTTTTTGAGATCTTCCTCCCCTTTGCATAAATACAACTACTTTTACTGCCAATCATGTTTCTGTCAGCTCTTTCTCTAGTTTGTGATTCATGTTTTTTCTTTGTGATTGGTTAATGTGTGATTCTGTTGAAACCTCATTGAAAACCATCACCTGTACATTGGTTTTAGACACAAAAGCACAAGATCGCTGTTCTCTTGGATCTCAAACTTCCTGCTGCTCTCTTGTCTTCATATCGAGCTGTCTGTTTCCGGCTGAAATATTACATACAATGTATGACATAGGATAAGAAGTGACGCAGTTCATGGTAAATCGCAAGCGCTGTAATCCCTGTCTGCTTCCTGGCCTCCAGAGGGTCCCTCAGGGGCCAGAACTTTGACTTTCTTTCAAAAACCACAGTGGGACAGCGGATGCAGATTGTGTGTATGTGTGCATGCATGTGTATGTTTGTGTGTCTCCAAGAAAATGATCACTGCAGACAGTAAATGAGGTGATTCAATTAACCTTGAAGTTCAGAACAGCAGTCACATTACAGTCTAGTGAGGAAATGCCGTTCAGCTTATAGGCCATGTAAAGAATGAACATATAGTTTCATTGACGTCACCTCTTGGTTTCTGGAGCTGAATTTTTCACCTACTCATTAACAAAACTTGTAACTTTAATATCTTTATAACTGAAGACTTACGAAAAATTGACCCCTTCTGTAAATGAGTGTGTATGTGACTGTTTGTGCTTTTGTGGCCAACCCCAAGTGGACACTTGAGGAATTGCAGCTTTTAGCACGCTGCTTTATTTCCCAAAACTGGAGTTTGCTGGTACGGATGAAAGAAGTTAAACCCCACTTCCCGCTTGCAAAACTGACCTCGCCCCGTTGACCATGCTGTCTGAGAAAGTATTATATATCCAAGGTGGCGGCCTTATTACAGCAATCATTCAGGAGGAAACAAATCTACAAGGCTCGATGGTTGATTTCAAAGAACTTATTTTTAATAAGTAAGACTTCAGAGCTATTTTTTATACCCATTTTAACCAGTGTTAGTCATCTCTGAGGAATGTCTTTAATTTTTTGACCTTTTTTGGTGAGGGTCCTGGTTGCTTTATTGGTGCACTTGCCCAACAGCAAATTTCTTTATCTTTTATGCTGATTTCTTCTGACAACCTCATGGTGACCCTTGTGCTGCTGAAACACTCCAGGGGCTCTTGTAGATATAATACCTTCTGAACAGTTCCCGAAATAAGGCAGCCAGTTCTTCAGCGGTAATAATTAATAGTCTTAAGTTCTCTGGCTGAATCTTATAATACATTACCTATCAAGATATCCAGCCTGGATCCATCAGACTGCAGCATCTTGAGACCAAAACATTATTCATAGCAAACTTCTTGAGATGACGGTCTCCATGCAACTCTTCTAAGTATTATTACAAAACAACATTTATGAAGAGTCCCAGTCTGGGTAGAGACAGAAACATGACTACTCTCATTGATTTGGTCTGTGCTACGGCCTCGTGCAGCTTGATTTGCTGCTTCTGATGCATCTGAGCATCAAGATGGTTTACCTGGGCAAACTCTGATGGGATTTTCTTCTTTTGTGTCAAGTGGTTCATTTTATGTTTCCACTGGTATTCATGGTTCTTCTCCCTGCTACGTATTGTATCATGGAGTCCCTCAGGGGTCAATACTTGGACCAATTGTTGTTTGTTTTTCATACTCTTTCTGTATGTCACTTGTCAAATGATAAGTTAGATCCTGTCACTCATCTATATTCTCTCCTGTCTGTTGATTGTAAGGTTTTGTGGACAAAATCAACTTGAAGGAAAATTTTATTTTAAAACTCCATTCTCCCAAAAATTTGACTGAACATAAATCAGAAAGTAAGAGCCATCATTGGGTTCAACATTCCTTTTTTTTTTGTTTGTTTTTCTTCTGGGGATTCAAAACTTTTTTATCCACTCAAGAGGTCACGTAGTTTCCACAACACCCATAAGAACACATAATCCTTCAATTTGAGCATGAACATGAAAACCCTCAAAATTAGGGGTAGGAGGTTTCATGCAAAAGCAACTGGCTGAGTGTCTTTCATCAGTGGTTGTCAGACGTGGGAAACACGTGATCGCCCCAAGAATCTCTCAGATCGACATTTACACTTCACCCTTTTTTATAGAAACGTTTCATTTGCAGCTTATAGTGAATCAACTACTGTTCAGTTGTTTTTATAAAAATGTTTTCTGAGACCACATTGATGTCTTATCCTGCAGGCTGATGTTAAAGAGTTAGTTTTTAATTAGCTGTGATAATTATGGACCTAAAACTTAAACGTTTGCAGAGTTGTTGTTTGTAAAAGCCACACAAACAACTTAAGTGGTATGACATTGTAGCACAATACATAACACAAAGAAAGAAAGTGGAAGCTCTTTTCATCACCCCAGGTCAGTTGTCAGTAGTTCAGAATGAAACCAGAGCTGTACCCGGACATTAAAGATCTCAGTGTCTCAATATTTTATCATAAAATAACCAGTTTAATAAAGACATTTGTTTAGGTCTTTACACTTATTTTTCTTGTTTCTTGTTTACTGTCAGTGTTGGGAAGTGCTGTGAAACCTTTATCCCACATTTATTTTCTTTTTGAAGAGGAAACTTGAACTTCTCTGAGAGCTTAATGACACTAATCTGCTTGACTTCTTCATGCCTTCTTTGTTTACCATGGATTGACTCATAAATTTGATTGAGTTTGGTATTTTATGTCCTCAGGACTTCCTGAACTCTCTACGGTTCTGGCATCTGTCTGACCTAGATCTTCTGTGGTTGTGTATTATTTTAACTTAAAGAGAATCCTCTCATTTAGTGAAGATCTTCAGCTAAAGCCCTTACTCATCTGAATTACAACTCTTCCTGATTCTGGAGAGTCTGAACAAATTTGCCTTGCTTCCTGTTGCTCCATCATTAAGTGGTCTGATAGGTAAATATTTATTTGAGAAAGTGCATTTCTTGTCACTTGAGCCATGTTTTAGTTTTAAGAGTCTCACAGCAAAACTCGTCTGTTAGAGAGGCTTTACAGGATCATGTAATAGTTTATATACATCAAGTTTAGCGTATTTGAGGCGTATCTGAGGCTCTGACGGAAGATATGTTAAGTATTTGCTCAATGAGGTCATAGTGACGTTATCAGGAGCGCCTTGACCTTGGCTTGAGAGACACGTGTTTTACTGACAGCAGTCGGACTTACTGAAAGGACAGGGTGTTTTGATGTCATAGTGATGAGGGTTCAAAGAGTGATGTTTAGGCTTAATAATGGGTAGAGTAAGACTCAGTACTTTTGGAGTTGAAGTTCACATAGAAAGTGCTTATAGTTCAGTTCAATCACTGACATTTCTAAATCTAAATGGATTATAAAATTCAGTTAAGAAAATTTCATATTAGTGTGTTTCACCAATAAAAGATAAGTAAAAACCAAATGAATCGTGAATGAAATGAATGCGTAATGACAAGCAAAAAGATAAATCAGATAACTGCTAGATTTTGCAACCAGGAGTCTCAAAATCATTGAAAAGGGAGTTTTTGACCATCTGTCCTATCAGGGTGTTCAGGTAGAGTTTTTAGCTCAGCTGCTGTAACCTCATGAAGCCTGTCCTTAAGGGAGTCACATGACCTTATCCCCAGCGCCATGTGCTGACAGTCATTCCTTTTAAAGTGTCTCAAGTTTTTTTTTAAAGGGTTCTCATGTTTTCAAGTGGATGTTAATATATCACCAGTGAATCTTCAGCCTGACCTTTGACTCTGAGAAGCTCTGACTATGCGCTGGAGCAGGGTCAGAGCGGAGACGAACTCCAAGCAGGTGAGGTGATCGAACATTTTCTTCTTTGCATTTTAATCAGACAAATCATATAACCCGTCTGAGCTGATGTCTTATGTTCTTTTGCAGCGAACTACCATAGTACTCTCTAAACAGAAGTGGTCATGATGCAGACAGAGCAGTCAGCTGGGAGTTGTCCTGCCCCGGGCCAAGCTGCTGTCAAGACTTGGGTCCCCTCCAACACAAGAGGTATGAGTGCTCTGCTGTTGTTTAATATCAGGAATGTCCTGAGCAGATTTAGCTCAAAGTTGTACAGTTTGAAAGTTGTTTTAAATCCAACTCTTTAAAAAAAAAAAAAACACTAGAAACCTGCACCATTGCACAGATTTTCAACTTTTGCACCGTCACAAAAAGCCAGCTGCAGTTTGAGTACTTTTCTAGTGATGACAGTAATCTTCCTGAAAATACACAATCTATCCTGTTGGGTTGGAAGTTTTTTTTTATTTGTTTATTTATTAATTTTCTAATAATAATTGATAAATTTTGACATTCGTTTGACTATTAATTTGGACTTTTGAGCCTGGGTCCCTGAACTATCGCTGTTCCACATTATATTGATTATTTCTTTGAATGACATGAATGAATACCTGTATCTTTCTCAAGTGTCTTTAATTACAAAAGACTCACTCTGGGAAAAAATCACACTGTGTCTTTTTCTCTGAGAATAGATTAAACTTCTTTGAAGTTGGTTCTATAGTTAAATACAAGGTCTGTACACAGTGTAACCCTATTAAACTGTGTGTTTAAACGCTGTTGTGTATAGTACAGTATGTTCACGGGTTTGATGGTGTCATGAGAAATGGTGGCCCACATAGGAATCCCTGTTTATGTCGCTCCTCCTGAACAAACTGAGCAGACTTTTCTCTGGATAGAATCCAGCCGTTCCAGCTGTTTGGGAAACACTGTGTTGATGTCACTTGTTGAGATCCGAAGTAAAGTATAACTGGAAATCATTAAACACATCTCCAACTTGGTGACCATTAAGTGGACTAATGTCTGTTTGCTGTGAAACCTCCATGTTTTCCGATTCTGCAAACAACTGATTCAACAGCAAAGCTGTTTCCTCTTAGATTCAAAACGTAAATCCTTCACAGTCTGTTTAAACACTTTTCAGGCATGTTAAACATTTACCATCATGAGCTATGATGATTTTATGAGAGCAAGATCGCTATAAGTAAGTTCTAACGCCAATCTGTTCCTTTAAAACCTGCAGAGTCAGATTTTTATGATGAAATACTGCAGCAAAGGAAGCCAGTTGCTGTGTGGTCATTTTATGTCGGTTAGTTTTGAATGTAAATGCATATTTATGTGAAAGTACACAACTCACATTAATTCAAGTGCAAACCTGTGCAAATCATAAGTGCTCTAAGCAAACAAGTAAAATATGTAAAAACAAGAGGCAAAGGCTGGCACAAGGGGTTGGTAAGACGCTGCTTTGGAGTATTAGATGTTGTGATACTATATGATATGATATGATACGATATGATACTATACGATACGCTATACGATACGATATACGATACGATACAATGTGTTATAATAGGATAAAACAGGACACCGTACAAATGATTCCGTTCAATACAATGATATGATATACTGTAAATTGACACAACACAACATGATACAATATGACACAAATGATATGATGTGATACTCTTTGTTTCAATTGGGAAAGTTGTTTTGATCTGAAGTGCTGCACATGCTCCACAATAAAATAAGAGTGAATAAAGATTTGGAGCATATTGTGTCTAAGTACAACCGATTTGCGCAAAACATGATTCACACTCGGTAAAAAAATTTGGTTTCTCCCATCATAAACTTTTAATCGACTTTAATGTGAGTAGATATAAGTGCTTATCTACTGTCACAGTTCCACTTCAAACTGATCATTGCTGCTGATATTTATGAGACAAATGGGTTTACTTGGAGAATCTGTACAAGCCAAGGTAAAGATACAAAACTGAGATTTAATTGGCAGAGGTTTCCAGGTCAGTGTCATTGAACATGAGGAAAAAAGGAGCTGCTTTTTAAGTTTCTCAAAGTCCCCAGGTCAGGTCACTGGCGGATTGTTGGTTCATGGATTGTGTATTTTTGCTGAACATTAAACTAAACAGTGACTAAAAGCCAGTAAATTCTTACACAACGTAAGTGTGGCTGTTTAAGAGGTGACCTTTGTTACAACGAGACGTAATGACATTACCATAATCGCTAAATTGGTGTTTTTATTCCAGGAAATGAGATGAAACATTGACCAAGGATCAGTCAAACACTCGCTCAGCAATTTACACACACTTACATAACACGCACATGCACATACACTTCCCATGAAAAATACAATAAGCACATAAACACAAACTTATTTGCGATGAGTGATGTATAAACACAGACAAAAATGTTCTCATATAAACAAAAACAGACGTACTACACTGCGAACAAAGTCACAAAGACAAGAAAAAAACAATTTTACAGTAAAAGACAAAAGTTTAATTATTTCAAAAACACAAATATACGCACCTAAATTCAACAAAAACATTTTTAAGACGCACAAATACACACAGACAGTTTCCTCTTTGCTCTCTCACAGATTTCTTCTCCTCACTTGACCTCTTATCTCCTCTCTTCATGTTTCCCAGGACCACCGAGTGAGGCCGTCTCCCGTTTCCATGGAGACGGGGTTCGGTACAAAGCCAAAGTGATCGGCATCGACCCCGTCGCTGACGCTCAGGGAGAAAAGATGTGCTGGGACTCAATGATGAAACTGAAGGTATTTTATTTCCTGCACAACCAAAACAACATTTTTCTCAGCCCATAACTGTAAACGGACATTTTACCCGAAAAGTAATTAAAGAAAATATGACATCATTATGTCACATTAGTGGATGTTATGACTTGAGGCGACTCAGGGGTGATTAACAAAGACCTTTTTCATTGCTATTTCATTGGTAGTCCTTTTTACATTGCCAGGTCAAGACACAATATTCATGTTCCTGTATGTGCTTTAGATACGACTGACACAGAGGTGGTGATGGTGGGACCAAATTATAGACTGTATATATAAGTCAAAAAGCTCTTGGTATTTCTGCGTTCTTTCTTCATTTCCTTAAACCAACATTGCACAGTAGTGTTGTACGCATTCGGCGGGAGAGTTGCCAAGAGTCGCTGTGATGACACTCGGCCCAAACAGCGTATCCCTCAGGGTGAGCTACGCAATCCTCCTATGCCCATAGGCTGAATCAAGTGTCAATCAAAGAAAACATGAACCCCCTAATAACTTTTAAAAATGGAGCTGTACAGAAAGAAGAGGACTTGAGCTCAAACCAGTCTTACAGTAACTACATGTCAACATCACAACCGGGTGGAGAGAAATTTATATTCTGTGTAATAAATTTCTAAAGTTTGTCCACAGCCCCATACGCTTTGCTAGAGGAGGCGGGATTTATGATCTATACTGCAGTCCATCACCAGAGGGTGCTGTTCTCGGGGTGGCTTCACCCAGCGAGGAGGCAGACGGCGTATATTCTATATACAGTCTATGGACCAAATCATTAAACACTGTGCTGGCATTGGAGGTACTGATGCAGCAGCAATCGACCCCTGAAAAATAAAGCTGATTTGGGGGCTAAAGATCAAAAATAAACATCTTCCGTTTTGGTCTGAATTGCTCACGGCTTCCTCTGAACAGGGAGTGGATTATTTTGTAACACGTTTGTTTTGAAGTTATAAAGGTTAGTGAAGCAGAGACTTTTACACAGTTATGATTCCCAATTAGTGATAAAGTTGACAGTCACCAGAGAGAAGAGCAGGGTTTTTCATCAGACACCCTATTTAAGCACGTTCAGGACAAGACCAGCATTGAGACCTGGTATACATTTGTCAATAGGGGGCGCCAGATTCAAATAAACTGCAACATCTTCATAGAGAGCTTAAAAAGGTTTACAACAAAACCGGCTGTTTCCAGATGTGCATCACTGACAGAGACACACTGAAGTCTCTCTGAACAGACCAACATTTGCTTTATGTGTATCAGCTGGATATTGAATTGAAGAGGCTAATATTCATATGAGCATTTATTTGTGTATTTGTTCATACTTAACGTAAAATTTATACAAATTTTTTTTTTCTTGAACATTTTAGGGTTGTTTCTGCTGATAGGTGAAAAAAGGGGCGTCCTGAATTCCCCTTCCTTTTGACTGATAGTTATCAAAACATTGCAAAAAATTTAAAGTATTATTAAATGATGAAAAATAAACTGGGCAGTGAGAAAATTCCCACAGTGGAAAATGAGCCTCTGACATATCTGACATGCTGCTAATTCCTGATGTCATTAACTCTAGTCCCTTTAATCTCACAGGACTTTGAATGATCCAGAGGGATTTTTTTTTTTTTGATCGTCTTTCTGAAAAAAAAAAAAGAGCAAAAGAGAGAGAGAGAAACAAAAACAGATGAACTGATAACCCAGACATGGTCTACAGGGGCTGAACATTTCAGGAGGATCAGTAACATTCGTTATTAATTTCCCAGAGTCAAACATGTGACATCCTCGATCACAGTGCCTTGAAAAAGTATTCATACTCCTTGAACTTTTTCACATTTAGTCACTCTACAACCACAAACATAAAAGTATTTTATTGACATTGTTTGTCATAGACCAACACAAAGTAGCACATAACTGTGAAGTGGAATGAAAATTATACATGTTTTTTTAAAACATTTTAACAAATAAAAATCTGAAAAATATCCAAAGCTTGCAGCTGTAATTGCAGCAAAAGGTGGCTCTACAAACTATTGACACAGGGGGGCTGGATACAAATGCACACCACATTTTTCAGATTTTTATTTGTTCAAATTTTTTAAAACCATGTATCATTTTCATTCCACTTCACAATTATGTGCTATTTTGTGTTGGTCTGTGACAAAAATATCTCAATAAAATACTTTTAAGTTTGTGGTTGTAGAGTGACAAAGTGTGAAAAAGTTCAATGGGTATGAATACTTTTTCAAGGCAATCTATATTTAAGCAAGTGGCTTAAAATGATGTCCTCACTTTATTTTCATTTAATTTCATTTTTCCAATACACTGACTGGAAAGGTGCAGAATGAAGCAAACTTATAATTTTTAAAGAATAAAGGTAGATTTAAAAATGTGCAGTGCCCTTCAGTTATTATGTTTGTATAAAAGTCAAATTTATCTGTAGACAAAATTATGTTATAAATAGTTAGAAGGTGCAGGATTAGGTTGTTGAACCACTAAACTTTAACAGGACGTGAAAACTGTAATCGACCTGATACATACACACTATTCGTACAGTCAAGACTCAAACACATGAAAGTTGGCCCTTCAGTAGGTTCACAGTTTTGTAATATGTGTTAACAACACTTAGGCTTGTGACTGCGAAGTACGTTTATTGAGGTGGTTGATACTGAAGGAGGAAGTCAGAAGTAAGTCAGTTTTGCCTGATGAGAAAAAGAGTTGAGGCGCAGCTGGGTTTTAATATTAATCACACATGGGTGCTTTTTTTGGATGCCTCAGGCTTGTTGCGCTTGTTTCATCTTGCTGACGATCGCCCTGGTGAAGGCCTGAGTAAGTGTCAAAGCCATTTTAATCCATCCTGAAGGTTTGCGTTGGTTTTCTCAAATGAGAGGGAGTCATATGTTTGTTTTGTTGTTCTTTTAATTTCATGTCAAAAATGCTTTTAGCTAACTCAACTGTAACATTTCATTTTTCTTGTGAATAATGATGTTTGTACAGATTTTCCCTGAACCAGATGGAGCTTTAGTCAGCAAAAACTCTGGCATCCAGGCTATCTTGCAGTGACAAAAACACATGTTACAGTCTATTTATTTAGATAAATAATAATGTTTTTACACGTCATAAAAACTACTTTGAAGTTTGGATGGATCTCTTTTAACCACTCGTCTTCTCATCTCCCCTCCATGTTAGGGTTTAGAGGCTGCAGCGAGGAAACAAGGAAGACACAAGCAGAGAATCTGGTTGAAAGTTTCCTCCAGCGGCCTGAAGATTACGGATGAAAGGACCGGGGTTAGTGACACTGGCTCATTCCCACCTAATAGCGCCCCCCTCAGCGTGACAGTTTAGGTTGAAAAGTTTCTGACATGTAACCACAAAGATACCTGTGGTTTTTCCAGTTGACTGAAAATACTTGTAAACACTTAGTCGAATTTCTCCAGAAAATGTAGATTATTCATATAACAGCCATAGACCATGACCTTTCATGAAAGGTCAAAATCTGATTTCTTTTTCACCTGGAAGCATTTTATTTGGCATTTACACTTCCTCTTATTTATTGTTTTCTTCCAGTTTATATTTTTGTCTTTTTATATCTGTGTTCAGAAAGGATAGGACAGCAGGAACCGGGAGAGTGAGTGAATAATGACACACTGTAGGTTGTTTCCTTCAGGCCTAAAGCCTTTGCACATTCATAACCTAACCACTGGGCCGAACTGGCGCCCCACATTTCCTGTTTTAATTATAGAGAGGAATGAAAACGTGTTGAATGAAACAAGGAAGTATAGTTTTCCATGTAAAATTGAAACCACACTTTATTTTCATGCTAGTCAAAAGTTTTGGTTCCTCTTCAGGGTTGAGTGTTAGTTCAAACATTACAACCTTATTCTTAAGATTTCCTAATACTACTTTTTCCTATGTTTGTTTTTTAACCAAAAGATGAAATCCTTTTTGTCTCCTTTTGATAGGCTGTTGTTTACGACCACGACATGACCAGGATCAGCTCTTTGATCAAGGATGAATCTGACCCAAGAGCTCTGGCCTACGTCTACCAATACCAAGATACCTGCTTGCTCTTCTACATCAAGATGGCCAACCTGGTATAACAACACAAATAATACATGAAAACATATGAGAAGTGTTACATTAGACTATACAGTATACACGGAGCCAGTTTATCTATAATATGGAGCTAATTTAAGGCTAAAATGGTGAAATACTCTCTTTCAAAAATATGGGAACACGATGAAGGTTTGAAATTCACTAAAAAGCTAAATTTTAACCTCCATGTCATCCCCATCTTACCTTACCTCAATTTGACTGATTGTGTTGTTATATTTTTAAGTTAAATATTGTAATAGTCACATTATTGCAATATTTAAGGGCCATGAAAACCATGAGGTGAGTCTGATATGGTAATAGCCCCACTTTGAACCATATCAAGACCCCTCTCAACGTCTGCTGGCTATTACACTGAAGTACTGCTGTTTCTGTCTCTGATCCAAATCTGATGTTTCATCTGTGTTTTTCAGGCAGATCCAGTCCTGACAGATATCAAGGAGGTTCGTCAGGGTGTGAACCAAGAGACACCACAGGAGCCCTCAGAGCCGCCGCCACCACAAGTGAGAGAAACTCCTCTTGTGTTTGAATGAGTGTTTTATTTTGTCTAACCCTGTTTGTCTGCTTTTACAGAATAACTCTCTGCTGCTTCTAAATGATGGTCCAGCCCCAGATCCTCAGGTAAATGACAGAGTTACGCCTGATTGTTGAACATCACTTTGAATAACTCTCCTCTTTTCATCAAATGTTTGTTTCCTTTCAGGTGCCAGTTTTGGAAGATGTGTTCAGCCCACGCCTGGACGCTCCATCAGAACAACCAAATATAGTAATTGAAAACACAATAAAATACAAAAATAAAAAGTTTGTTTGATTTCAAGATACATGATGTCAGATATATAAACATTTCTTCCATTCTACCATATAACAAGACTGTGTTTTATTTATCTATCTCTTCCTGCACAGGCGTCTTCCAGTAATGAGCTGATGGAGGTTTTTTCCATCCAGATGCAGGATCCTCTAGTTCCTCCTCAAACCTCTTGTGCCAGTCATTCCAGTGAGCCAGGTGAGTTTTAACACAAGATCAGTCTGGAGCTGTTTTTGTGCCGATATGATATTAAAATACCTGCTATCATCATTATACTGCACAGTTTTTTGTTTTTATTTGTTTTTCCCAGACAATTTGGGATCACTAACTTCACTCCTGTTGACAGGTGTTTTTAACCCCTTCCCCCATTTGGCAGTCGGAAATAATGTCTTTATACTGCAATGAAAGAAGAGAGATTTTCAAGCTGTATTTTTTAAACTGTCTACTTCTGTTGGGTTTAGTTTGAAGATAGCTGCTGTAAGAATTCTGCACAAAGAGCCTCACTCGGCTATTTGCCTTCCCAGAGAAAGCTACAAGTTCCTGGGTTGGATTACGTAACATGCAAATTATAGTAACATCAACACACAAGGCTACTCTGTCATAAATCTATGGGCTATAAAGCAGATATTCACCACTTCCCTTTTACCAACCGCTGGCTGACTTACTGTTGCCAATCTTCAGTGTTGTTTAGTGATCCACTCTGTGGTGAAGGAACTGGTTGAATTGCTCCAAGAAGACAGAAGTGGTCAAATCCTGCACTGAAAAATTCACTGCATTATTTTTCTAACATCCAATGACAAAACCTCAGTCGGCAGAAGATTACAGATATGGGCTTCGTTTGACTTCAATATGACATCTGACTTTTGACCTGGATGTGTCAGAGAAATTTGCAGTGCCCCTAAATGCACACAAAACTTTCCCATGATCCCCCCGCTCAATTGCATAATCCCCTTGGTGCAGCTGATAAGGAGTTAAGTGGCGGTCAAGTTATATTTTGGGGCATTTTTTCTTGCATTTGACAGGACAGCTGAAGAGAAAGAAACTTGAGGAGATGTTATGCAGCAAATCGCCATGGCCAGGGGTCAAGCTAGCGGCTGCTGCAACAAGGAAAAAAACCTCTGTTTGTGTGGCACATGTTTATGATAGGACAAGGACCTCAGTCAGACAAGTGTTGATTTAACAAGCATACAGAATGAGACAGGAATGGGTGAAAATGTCCACTTTGTATATTTCAACCTGTCACAGTTCATCTCTGTAACGGTGAACTAACAAATCGGTGTTAAAGTTTCTTCTTTTTCTCTTTTCTTTTCTCTCAGAGCCTCAAAAGCCGGTGCTCTCCACCTCTCAGATCCTCTCCATGTTCCCCACACAGCCATTCGGTGGTTCTCCATACTCCACTCCCCCGTACTCTCCCACCACCATGCCCTGGGGCCAGCAAGGCCCTCTGGGAAATCAGTGGGTGGGACAAGCCGTGCCACCCTGGCCCACAATGCCCAACAATATGGCAGCAACATGGGCACCAGGAGCACCCCCTGCTGGTGGTCAGATCCAGGTTCTAGGCTCTCAACCCCAAGTCATGGGAGGGGGAAACCCACCAGTTTCACCCACTGCTGTTAACGGGCACCCCACCGCCTTTAACCCTCTTTTGTACCCCCCTGGAGCAACAGGAGCTCCACAGCCAGTGTCTCCAAACTTTGACCAAAACTTGAGCTGATTCAAACGGTAAAACTTCATCAGCGTCAGAGCAAAATGTCATATGGATTTATGTCTTTTAATTGACAGGTTTACAGGCTTCCCTCTTATGTTTTATTTATATCTACAGAGTCACTTAATAACACTGTGCTGTAAGCTTTTAATCAGCTTAAATATTGAGGTGTTTTCAGGCCTACACTGGTTTGCCAGTATTCCTATTATTGACAGCTATGGTAGAGCTTCATTAGAGACGTTAGAGCGAGCATTACAAATGTAACTACCAACATCAAATACTAAAAAAAAGCTTTTCATCAAGAACTAAATGTGAAGGTGAATCTAGTTCTTTTCGTCTATCATCTAATATTTGTTCCAGAAAACGTGAAGATTGTAACAATCAGTCAAACCCACGATGAGTGTAACAGTATCACAAACATCTTCAGTCTGTAAAAACTGGAAAATAGTGGGATTTAAGTATCAGTTTCACACTTAATGCCTTAAGCTGTTGAGTTAAATTGAAAAGCATAATTACAGTAACACTAATCCTACTATATTGTATTTTTCCCTGTTTTATTTGATATTCTGTAAAAACCTCTTCCATGTATTGTCCATTAAAGTCGATTTTATATATCAGATATCTTAAAATAAATTAATTTAATCTCATTTTGGTTTCTATAGAAGTTTGACTGTGCATATTTCTGTATCTCCGTTTAGTTTTTGCTCATTTTAATTTCTTTGCTTGTTTCTGACTTGAACCAAAGTACGTGTCCCGGGCGATTCTTCTTATTGACTCATGTAGGAAACCATTTTAGTTTTTATCCAAATTGACATGATTGTATTTCAGTTCCTACATGTTACAGATAATGATTTCTCTATAAAAATGGTTAACTTTGTTGCTGGTTGTCTTGTCTGCTTTTTAATATCCTATAAAAGCATTAATGTGAATTTTAGTCTGTTTCATGAGAGAAATGAGAGAAACTTTACAGGCTGCAATCTCCTGTTCCTCTTGCATAGTCCCATGCTGTGTGCTGTCAGTCACCTTGTAGCACGCGTCGTATTTCAGAGCATTTCCTCATTTGCCATAAGTTCAGTAAACACAGGACGTGCAGGTGTCTCTGCAGCAGAAGCATCAGCCTGGGTACTGTTTCACTGTTGGACATGGAGTACTTTATCCATCACTAATTCATCACAACAGGGCAATATGGTAAGAAACTGTTATTAGCTATTTAATTTGAGAGCCTTATTTTATTTAAAGATATAAAAAGTAGTACTTTGTGACTCCTTTATAGAAACTCACACTTCTCTTCATGTGTGAGCTGTTTGATTTTGGCCATTTCCTCCTGACCATTGAGGTGTCTTTGACAAACGTGACTGCTGTGGACAGATTTAACCCTAACACTGTGGGTAAAACCTCAGTATCTAACTGTCTCATAACTTAATTTATTCTCTTAAAATCACTTTTAAATACTCTAACCAGGTTTATAATTCTATAACATATGACATGTTAAGACAGCAGATCCAAACTAAAACGACAGGGTTGTTTTTCAGTCTTACTTTTCCTGTTAGATTGTGTTTCTTAAATTGAAAGAGGAAGTTTCAGTTGGATGAAAGAAATCTTTATTACACACAACTATCACAGGTTAATGATTAACAGTGTACTCAGTAACTCTTTACTTTCCCGTCTATCCTTCTAGCCTCTTTTACCTGGTTTTTAAGCCACGATAACTAATGTGTGATATTTACCGTTTTATAAACAACCCTGTGTTTCTTTAGGTTTTGTACATACTGGTGTGTACAATATGCAAAGACTTTGACCATCGTGACTTTAAAACTTCAGCATGGGCAGATAACATATTGTATTTGCAAAAACATGCAAACTATTCATAAACAAATGTATACATTGAATGTTTGTTTTTCTCTCCTATACAAAGCTTGGTCTGTACAGCGTCTTTGTTCGCAGGTAAAACATGTCTGATAAGCTGCCATGTTAAGTCTTTATAGAGGGAAAATCTTGGCTTTCACCCAGTCAAAGATTATTACAAAAATAAGAGAAAACTTTATTCATGCTAATTTATTTGACTTTCTTTATTTGGTGCATATTCTCACAATTTTCTGCAGCACACCTGCGCAGCTTCACTCTGTGGTAAAACTTTTAAAACATCTGTGTTAATGCGTCAGTCTAAAGCAGGCAGCGCCTGACATGCAGCGGACCCCCCTTCAAGTGTGTGTGTGTGTGTCTTGTGGTAAGGAGGATAGGTTTTTGTAAGTTTCTTTTGCTTCTTGTAAAATGAGAGATGTCTGCACTGCAAGCTGAGCTTTCAGCTCATTGGTGCAGGAGCAATAGTGGGGGATAGCGTTTCTATGGAAACCGCCACAGAATGCTAGCTGAGGTAAAGAGATGTGTGTGGTTGTAAGAACTTCCTGCTCTTCTTCACAACCTCTCTTGCAACCTTACATTTCCAGAAATACAGACGGTGGAACTTCCAATTCAAACCATCGTGTTTTAGATGTTGACAGAATGAGAACTGGGAGAGTTCGGTTATGATAACACCTTTTTTCCATATAAGTTTCGTTCTTATGTTTGATCTATGTGTTTCTCTTTTAAACTGCCTTTCTCACTCTGTCCTCGGTCGCTGAACCCAACAACAATAGTGCTCTGAAGACAGAATGACATTAGGTTTCTTACAATGTAATGAGATTGAATCTTGATTTTCTCATCTTTATAAAAAACAAGAAAAAAATGTGATCTACTCCTGCAGATTCATTGATTGTTAGTTGAATATTGACATTATCTCTGCTTGTTCACTGCATTAGCTCATTTCTTTGGTTAGTTCCTCATTCAAACTGATTTGTCAGATTACACATAATCCCTGAATAACACTGCAGAGACTCTTTAAACTGAAAGCATTAGTCCTGACTATCATTACTATAATTCTACCATAATGATTTCTTTGTTAAAAACCGCATTTCTTTATTTTTTTTCTTTTTTTTAAACTGGTTTAAATGGTTATTTGAGTCAAATGTTCTGACCGTTTAATCCAAATCACGATAGCCCGGTACATTATAGTCCTCTTTAAAGCATTGGATTTAGGCAGAGGTAATGTGATGTACCCCGTAGAGACATTTCTTTTGTCATAATAATGTGTGTCTTAGTTGTGAGAACAGGTATATGGGTTTTCTAGAGAGATAAATGTTTCTTATATACTGGACCAAGCTTTATGCAAGTCTCTCATCCACCCTCTTGACAGTCATGCACTCATCAGAACCAGCCGTGCAGCTCTGTTTTGGATCTTATTTAGCTCTTGTCTTGAAGCGCTGAAACAGATACCTGTACATTCAATCACAGTTCAGTCTGAGCAAACATGAGCTCAGAACCATAACATTTACTCCAAGCTTGGTGACTTAGCTCCTTCTTTTTTTCTGTGCAGTACCCAATAGATGGTGTCGTGCTTTAATCCCAGATCTAATGAATGGTACTGAATCAAATGTGTCAACAGGAGATCTGTTTTGGTCCCCAAAGAAATGTGAGGACAGGCATTCTTCCCACTACTTGTTGCTGGGCTGGGATTTGCTGTAAATGTGTAAATGTTTACTGTAAGCTCCTTACATCTGGACCAAGTTAGCTCCAGTAATCTCTGCTCTGCTATTGTTGCCCCAAAGTCAACAGGTGATGAAATTGGCTCTCCCTTTGACCTATTTTCTCTGGTTAATGAGTCCAGAGTGTGTAAAAAACAGAAACATAAGTCCACTGCTTTACAGAAACACAGAAATCAGTCAGCACTCATCTCCTGTATTGTAAGGAGGGAGAGCACATATGCAGCTTTATAACGAGAGTGGACAGAGGCCTGAAGGCACAAATGTTGAAGTGATTGCGCCCCGTACTGGGAATATGTGATGATCAGTAATTATAATTCCTCGTAATAATATTCCTCCCTAACTCAGCAGTGGCTTGGTGGCTGCATAAGTCTGGTCCTTCCCAAGATTTCTGCCTGTTAAAAGATCGTTTTTCCCCGCCACTGTCACTCATATCAGATGAAATGAGTAAATCTGTCTCATCTTATGGTTGGGTCTTGATCATTCATCAAACATCTAGACCTGCTCTTTCTCTTTGGAAAGCGTCTTGGGATGACGACTGTTGTGAATTTGCGCATTATAAATAAAATTTGATTGATTGATTGATTGATTGATTGATTGATTGATTGATTGATTGATTGATTGATTGATTGATTGATTGATTGATTGATTGAGTAAGACACGTTGTAGATTCTGAATATATATTTTCAGTTATCAACTTTCTCGCTGTTAAAAATATAGACCAGTCAGTTCCTTCAAAAATCTGTATAGACATTGAGGCCTGATTTTTTAAAGTTGGACTCAGTTAATAGTTTTCACCGTGTACATTTGCTAATCACTGCAGTGGCACACCTGGAAAATTACTCACATTGACTTGTATCTAAATCTGAATAACTGAAGAAATCTTATTCAGTGACAGTGTTTCATTCTCCTTGTGGAGTGTGGTGAGGTAGCGCCCTCTCTTGACCAGCCGCCTCTTCAGGTGTGTGACCTATGACAGAAAAAAACAGTCTTCTTCTCTCGGGGACTGAAAATCGACTGAGGTCAACCATAGGCTGTGTGGCTGAGAGCTGGTGTTTCAGTTCAGCTGACAGGAGCACAGCAGGGACTCATATGTGCACTTTTCCTGTTTGAGGTTGTGTTTTGACTAAGGACTTGTTCATTTAAAGCAGGAATCAGGAAAAGCAGCTGAATGGGTCTATGACATGTAATCCCAGAGTTCTTGAACAGACAGCAAACTAAGCACTGTTAAAACTCCATAAAGCGATGTCTTCATAATAAAAGTCCCTGTACATATCCCCATGGAGATACTTTTATTATGAAACAGAAACAAAAGGAAATCTAATGTTTTTAACAGCTGACATTGACATGACTTAAATAACGACAATATATTTCTCTGCTCTCACAGGCAGACATGACATGACCTTGATTTGGGAGATGTCAGTGAATTTACAGAGGTGACCACAAAACTATACAGGCTGAGAAAGGCAGCAACCTACACATTTTTCTCTTGAAGCACAAAATCACAAAATATTTAACATACAGTAGGTCCAGAGCAGCAGTGGGTTTTGTATGAATATTATGCAGTCTTGTCAAACATCTACATGCCTAAGTAAAAAACAAATCCCCACTTTATGACCGTGTCACTCAAAAATAAGTTATATCATTTAATTGAAAGAAGAACTTACAGCAGAAATTTGACATGAAATTGCATAACATCTTATGACAGTGGTTCTTTTTTTAAATGATGACCTGTTCCTCGACGATCACCCGTCTATAAATACAGAGCAGAGTTACTCTGTGCCGCAGCAGGGTGCAGTTTTATGCAGTGTAAGAAACCAGACAGGAAATGACTTCTTAACATCCAGTTTGAGAAAAGCAAGCAAAGACGCTGACATCTGATCACAAACTGAAAACTGGTCGAGTAATTGAAGTAAATGCCAATATCTTCAGTAAGTGGAATTAATTTATAGCCCTTCACTTGTGCACAAAAAATGAATTATTGATACAGAGAATAATAATAAAAAACACTGCAGTAAAAACAACAAATTCAACATTGACTACATAACAGAATTCCCCATTATAAAGCAGGTTTAGTTTATATGAGTGACCTGTAAGAAGTGGTGGGCAGAAACTAATCAAATTCACTGACAATAGCTTTTTGTGTATTTGTACTTTTTTGAGATTTTTTTTTAATTAATCAGAGAAACTTTGTTTTTACAAATCCAACACAATTTTCCAATCACAGTGAGGTCGACGGGGAACCACAACCTGATGTCCATCAATGAGTAATCTACACAACACCAGCTCAGAGACAGAGCTGTGAATACAGTAGGCAGGAACTTTCTATTAAGTGAAATACGACTTGAAAAGATTCATGGTGTGTTGGTTTGAAATCTGATCAAAGTTACTGTACTTTCACTTGAGCTGATTATTTTAGTTCTCTTTCTACCTCTGCCTGTAAGTCATGTGACTGCTTTTATCAGTTTTGGTTTGAATGTTACAACCACTTTGAAACCCAAATACAGAAGATGTAAACAGGACTACCATCATGTATACAGTACATCTGCTTTAAAAAGACAGTGTAGAGAGTTACCTGCTTTGTCTCGGCATGCATCAAATGCTCAATAAACACTAAAATAACTCGGATCTAAAGGCAGAGTTATAAATATGAAACAAGAAAGTCTCAGATATTTCCTCACTGTTTGTGATGGATGGCTGCTCACCTGTCTGTACGGATCTGCTCAAGCTTTTTTGCACCTTAAATAAAGGTTTTCTTCCTTACTGTCACTAAGTGCTCGCTTGTGTTGCATTAATGATGTATCTTTGTAAACAATATTACAGAGAATACTGTAAATCTGCTCTTTGTTTAAAACTTTGGTTAGGATTGGGCATTTTAAATCTAAAGGTAACTTGACTGATTGATTAAATTGAATCTCTGTATCAGATAAATTAATTTAGCTCTTTAAAGCGTCACCTTGAAGAGTTTTGATAAACCTGAACCTCAAAAGAAAGTTGGTCAGAAATATCAGTTTATCCTCTGGTATGTAAATCAGTCTGGTAGTATTTATAATAACTCCTGTTTGCCAATCTTCCTGTTCATGAAGCTCTCATAAAAGTGTTTTGCACAGAGTCAGGGGAGGATTTTCACTTCTGTAGAGATCAAAACAACCAGGAAGCTGTTGTTGCACAGTGTTTTCTCACTTTGTAAAGATAGCATGGAGGTTTGACGGGCTGTGCGTGTGTTTGTGAGCGTGGGGGGCATGCCTTGCTGTGCTGCTAACTTCCTGCTTCTGAAACAGAGTTGCTTCACTTCCAGAGTTTGTGTGTCTGTGTTGTTCTCAGGAGGAGAGCATCGATGTCAAGGCCTTGAGGGCCCGCTTCAACAACAAGGCCAGCACCTCGGACAACAGCAGTCGGGACAGCGGCTCCCCCAAGTCTCCAAGACCAGGGTTCGGGAGACCAATCCTGCCAGTGACAGAGAACGATCTGAACCATCACAGACTGTCCCCTTCAGTTCCTCCTCCATTGGCTGGTCCAGGCTTCGTGAAGTTCCCCAGATCAGAAGTGATGGCGGCTTCAGCACCTCCAAGATCTCCTTTCCCGCCTAGACCACCTCCAAATCCTGGAAGCAGAGTGCCAGTCCAGCCGACAGACACTAGTAACGTCAAGCAGACTGGGGAGATGCTACAGAACATGATGCTGAGACATCAGAGACCTCCAGGAACTAAATCAGCTCCTGCTCCTGTTCCTGCTCCTGTCCCTGCTCCTGTCCCTGCTCCTGTCCCTGCTCCTGCACGTCCTCATGCCTCCACCCCTTCACAACTCCAGCAGCAGTCCCGGCTAAGGAGCACAGGGGATGTGACCCCGCTGAGAAGACCCTTGCCCCCGGAAGGACCCTTACCTTTAAAACCCAAAAGGCCCCCTTATGTGAACCTGGAGCCCTTCCTTCGGTCGAACCCAGTACCAGCTCTACCTGGACAGAGAAAGCCGGACAGTAAGTCTCTGAGTTTTATTTCTTCAGTTATTTTAGTCTTATTCAGTCCACTTTGGAGGGGACACACCCAGTTCCTATAGTTGAGTGAGAGTTAAGTGAGTGTCTGTCTGTCTGAATGTTTGTAAAGGCTGGATCATTGAGCTCTTTTTCACATGAAAAAAGATATGACCAAAGTTCTGCTAGTTTAAGAAAAAACTCTAAAAAAATCTTAAAAGTTTGTAAATGATGCAAACAAGCAAATACATTCATCTCTCCTCTGAAGGAACATTATTATTCGTCATTTGAAGGAAAAAGCAAAGCGTATAAACAACATTTGGTGGTTTTTATTTCATTATCCTTCTCTTGTGCATGTCATGGTCAGAACACTTATACAAGACTAGAAAATACTTCAGCTTTTGAGTAAGACATGCATCTTTTCTGACTTGAAAAATCTGAATGACAGCTGAGCAAAAAAGTCCCAAAATAAAGCACCAATTGTGTTATTTTCCATTTAAAATTATTTCCTCATGTTAATTTGAGAGAGAAAATTATTTTAAATAGGACAGTTGCAGATTATTTTTGTAGTTTTTTGAAGAAATGAAAAGTTTGCAGGAAACTTTGGTTGATAAGATGATACATTTACGAATCTAAATGTAACTGTGCAGGTAAAAATCAAATCATGAATTCATTACAGCAGCATTTAAAGAGGACATTTTTGGCAAACCAAAGTGCTCTTTATCCATAAATAGAAAACTGTGATTAAAAGCAGTAATATCAACATAAACATGTGGGAATTTCTCTAAATAAAGACCTTTTTTTAACTCTCTCAGGTTCTTCATTTTCAGCTGTTGGAAAGATTTCTTCACCTTCACCTGTCAGTCCTCCAAAACTTCCCCAAAGACCCGTCAAACCCAGGCTGCCGCACCAAGTTGCCTCAATGTGAGTGTTTCATCACTTCACGGGATGCTGGATTCATCACACTCTGTGGATGTGACCAACAGGATAGTATACGCAGAACAAAAAAAAGGATTAATTCAATTTTTCCATTTTTCCAAAACTTATGTAATTTTAAAACAAACTACTACTCCTTGATGAAATAAGTTTAGTGTTTCCGTCACAGCTGTCATGTTTATAATCTGGCAGACAGGAAACTGAGATATACAGTCTTTTCAATATAACAGTTATGGGGCAAATATACTTTTGGATTCACCCTATTGAGGATAAAATGTTCAAAGACTACAAGTCAAAGTTGAATTTAAAAAAAAGAGCAACATGCAGCAACATTTTTTAAATGTTTGTAGTATCCAGGTGTAAAGTTGCCTCACCACAAGCCAGGACAACATTATTTCACAGATTTGACTTTTACCGTTACCTGACACATAAGATGAAAGCACAATTACATCAAATCATCATTGTCGGGTGAAAAATCAGGTCTAAGTAACGACTAGGTTATATTTTGAAGGAGGCTGGAATCAAGTTTTAAAATCATTGATAAATCAAAGATTGATAATTTCACTTTTTTTATTATTACGGCAGAGACATTCAGGACGGCCAGGACACCTATGATGATGTTGGGAGCTTTGAGAAGAGTGGTAAGTATTACAGCCTGTTTACTTTTACATTAAAGCATGTACTTTAATTTTACAGTTCTTAATGTCTTAAACACTTTAAAATTTAAATTTAAAGCATTGTGACGAGTAATTTATTTACAGCATCTTACAAAGGATAATGGTCGACTATTTAAAGATGTAAAGCACACCTCTTCTGTCTTCATTTCACTTCACAGAGTCCTGGAGTGACAACAGTTCACACTGTTTGGACGAGGTAAGGACAAAAAAATACAGCAAAAATGTATTTTAATATTAAATGTGAAGCTGTAGTCTGTTTCAAAGGAATACCTTATCATGCTGGTAAAATTATACAGTCAAACTTTTATTCAACACTTTACTTTTCTTCTTCCATTGATTAGTTTTCCTTGTTTTTGATGTATTAATGGTCTCTTATCCTCTATAGGAAGATGACGAGGTGTATGAATCTATTGATGAGTGAGTATCTTTCTTCCTTCACCGTTGCGCTTTGGCGTCGTGACAGCTCTGGTGGTTAACAGCTCTACCGGCTAAAAGTAGAGACTGGCTGCAGCAGCATGAATATGAGGCAGGGCATTGTTCACAATATTTGAAATGTCGAATGTTATTTTTACACCTACCGCAAATACATTTAAAGCATGTATAAAAACCACTAACCCTGCAGCCTCTACCAACATGTGACAGAAGAAGTTCTCAGATGTTTGTTTGTTTTTTTTAATCTATATTTATTTAGAAGTAGTGTCACCACAACAGTGTAGAAGAAAAACAACCAAAAGGTTGGTGGTTCAATCCCCTGTCCTGGGGTCCTCATAGATAAATGAGAGTATTTTAATTGCAAAAACAGACACGAGTATCGTCCGCTGTTCAGAATCTTTTGTCAAAAGTAGTCTTATTACGCTGTCTCTGTTTGTATTATCTCCTCACTGTCTGTTCAACTTGCACCAGCTTTGAACAAACAACCTCCTCACCACTTTCCTGCCTGTCAGTTTGTACTTAAACTGGGATTAAAACCCAGAATCTCCCCACAGTGAGGGAGCCGTGCTGAACACCACGCTCATGTGCCACCTGTCAGTGCTTAGATTTAATATAAGGTCATCTTGGTGGTTTGAAATCATGCCCAGCTGTCCAGTAGGATGAAGCCAGAATGATAACTCCACACAGGACAATCCCTTACCATGTTTTGGGCCCCAAACCTGTTTATTCTGAGGCAGCAAGCTTACATCAAACTAATGCACACCTCGGCATTTTAGGTTTATCACCTTAAAGCACACTCTGGTAACTCAAAATCATTGTCTGCTTTGGAGCCTTTTGCTCTCAGACGTCTCTGCAGGGCCCTGTGTCTTTAGTTCCATCTCCTTACTAGAACATCGTGATCATTCAAAAGTGTGAACTTTTTTTTCCAGAAGTAGAAAGTTTATGATATCTTTGCTTTACACTGATTGCCCCCTGCTGGAATTCAACACTAAAATGAGCTTTCTCTTCTGCCTTGTTATGCCCACTTGTTCCTTTATTTCCTTTATACTACGATAACTCAAAAGTGTGCTCATTACTTAATTTAGAGGCAGGCTCTACATTCCTGTGGGCCATATTTACAATGCCAGGTTATACGCTGACTGCCTTTAATCTCAATGGCTATCTAGGAGCTGTGCTCACCCTTCATGAATCCAAGGTAGTTTCAAACTTGTTTCCACAGCCTGTGTTCACTCTCTCTCCTTTCTGATTTCTTTTTTATACCCACAATTTCCTTTTTCTAGCAGTAGACACAGTGCTCCAGCTTCAGTCACTTTGTTCATTTGTTTGCAGTCAGACAAATCTGTTTGGGGGCAGATTACACCATTTTGTGCCTCATGAAGGAGACTCCACTTTTTGCACAGATTAAGAGTACGGCACTTTCTAAATCCTAATTTTCTCAGACCGTTGTGGTACCCTTGAAAGTTGTGTCATAGAGAGAGAAAAAATTTAAAACTACATTTCTATTTCAGGTCGATTAAGGCCTGTTTCCACGTTCCCCCCACACTTTGGCACCTGTGTTTGATGCATTGACTAAATACAAATCAATAATTTTCTTACTTTATTTGCTGCCTTAAAGAGACCACGTGGAATTAAATCGAGCAAACGCCGAGAAGAAAAACAAAAAGGAAGAAAAAAAGCGACGTGAGCAGGAGAAGAAAGAGAAGATGGAGCGCCAGAAAAAAGAAAATGAGTTAAAGAAGAACTTTCAGGTCAATATCAAACATTTATTCTTCACGAAACTCTGAGCTCTATCTATGTTAGTTCATCAAATAGACTCTCTTTTGGCCAAATCTGGCAAGAATGATGACAAGTATAAATGATTTATCTATTGCATCTCCATCCAGAGTGTTATCCATGTGGAGTGCCATCTTTCAAAGCTCTGTTTGTCCTTCTGTAGTTACAAGGAGAAGTGGAGGTTCTTCATACAGCCAGAGTCAGGCATGACTGGAACGGAGGAGGAAAACTGGACCTCAGTGTTCGACAAGGGGAGAGTGTGGAGATCCTCCGCGTGAAGAATAACCCTGGAGGCAAATGGTTAGCTCGCTCTCTGAACGGAACCTGTAAGTTTAAGCTCCAATTATGATTTTCAATTGATTAAAAACCCTGAAGTCTGAACCTTCCCCTGTGCATTAAGGGGGGGGTTTGACAGCTGTGCTGAAAATGTGCCTTTCAAAAGAGAAGATTCAATTATCAGTTCTTTGCAGGGTGACCTGTGGAGCCCAGTTCAGTCAATATCAGGCAGCAGTTCTGTGCTCAGGACGCCCACGGTAATCAGTTTACTGCAGGTTTACACTCCCATGTGACGATGTGCATGTTTCAATTTGCACAGAAATACTTTAGATTCTGTTCAAACTAGGGATAACTTTATACCTGCTTGTGGTAGGAGAGTTGGTATTTTGGCAAAATTGGAGCTTTGGTTTTAAACTTTACTTTTGTAAATTGAAAGATTTAGGAACCAGCTTCCTGTGTAAGTTAGGTGTATGTTTGTCTTTGTACTTAAGAGGACTAGTTTAAATCTACATCCTTAGATCTTCAGATCCTTTTTTCCTTTTATTGGTTTCCTGAAAGAACTGTTATCCACCATGACTCTGAACGTGTGCAAACATATGATGTACTTTTTTATGCAGATGATATTAACTCTATCTGTCAAACTAAAAAAGTTCCAGCGGCCTGATCCCTAACAACTTTTACACATCTTTCTTCCTGAAGTTTTCTATGAGCATTCTCTATATCTCATAAATAACATAACCTTTTTATCAGACACAACGTCCTAATTTAAGAAAACAATAAACAGACTGAAGACAGTGAAGAATTCAAGTAAGTTAATCAGAGTAGAATCACCTTGGCCAAGAAACTGAGGCTGATTTTAGCCTGAACAATAAAAATGTGTTTAAAGTCACTTGAATTTATACTTTTTCACTACTGAAGGACAGGTCAACTAAAGGTGACTTTAAAAAAATACAATCTCCAATTTTCAAAGCAGCTAAATTGAGCAGTTTTAAGATGTTTAGGTGCAGTGAACGGGCAGATCTTGGTTTAAAATCACTGGATAAGAGTTGCTCAGTTCAGTCAGAGTTCTTGTAAACACCAGAGCAAAGATCTGCATGTTGAAAATCTTGTGTTGAAACTGTGGGCCTCATTCTTTTTAAGTCATCCTCGGACCTCCTTCCTCTTTCTCCTGCATTTAAAACCATTTCACAAATTCCTCATGTACAAAATATGACTAAATCACGTCAAAAGTGCTGTTCTTGTGACTGATTCTAACATGATAAATGCTTCAAAAATCCAATGTTATGGTGTAAACTCTTTCAAAAATAATGACTTTTTAATGAACTGTCGATTTACAGCTAAATATAAATTACTTTTGTGGTTTTATTTTGAAACACAGTGAAATTTTCATACTTTATTTACACTTTGCACGGGATGAGTCTATGCCCATTCATGCTCTGCATCTTTCTACATATAAGTCCTTTTTTTCCTTGCTGTATTACCTTGCAGACGGATACATCAGTAACACGTGTGTGGATGTTGACTATGAAGCAGTGAAGCGCAAAATACTCCAGTCCAGAAAACCAGAAACATCGGCGTTACCTCCACCACCTCCAGACCCTCCAATGATGATCAACCTAGATTCAAATAACAGAGACAGGTTAGATCCCACTTTGTTATCGAAGCTTTGTTATAGTGAAATATGAAAAAAATACCAAGTTGATTTGGCCTTTCAGTGATTTATCACTCTGTAATTTTACCCATAAGCTGAGCCTATTGTGGTTGTATTACCCAGTTTCACTCCAACATGCTCTGATTAAGAATGTTTGTCTCTAATTCGCAGCATACTTGAAGATGACAGTAAGTTACCGCCCACTCTCACAACTGAAATTTATTGAGAACCTCATTTTTTGCTTTATTTCCATTCATTTTTATTTCTGTTTCGTCTGTAGATGACTATGATGACGTTCAACCACTGTCTGAGGATTTCCCCCCACCACCACCTGAAATAAGGTATTTACTCACATCTGGTTTACGCAATGAGGACAGGATATGAAAGTTTTAGATGCTAGCCGCTTAACGCAGCTGACACTGAGACTTACTTTTGTTAATGGAACTAAAAAGTTTAGAGAAGAGCACAAAGTTTACCTCTAATATGAAGTTTGCATCTGTGGAAGAACATCTGAATAAAAGTCTCACATTTAGTTCTAATGCTTTTTGAGTAACTGTTATATCACTGTTTTTTTTTTCAGCATAGACCCTAGGACTGTGAAGGAGCTAAGAAAAAAGTTTAAGGTAAAAAGTTTTTATGCTGTCACAACAATCACACAAGCTGTTTTTCATTATGGTGGTGAAATATAATGAAAAATGTACAGATTGGATCAAAAAGGGGCCTTGGTTAGCTCCCTGAGGATACATGATGGAAGTAATAAGGGGGGTAATAAAGTAATATAAGGAGAAACACTACAAAGAAGGATCTCTACAGTAGAGTAGTATACCGTGCAATACTGTGTGAAATATCCTGCAGTTCAATGCTGCAAACTGGTCTCGTATGCATGACTTCCTACGCTTTACATTTACATGTAGCTTTTTCTTTCTTAAACACCACATTTCTGATATTCTGCACTTTATACCTAACCATTTTAATCTCTTACTTAGTCCAATTTCATTCTTATTTGTATTATTGGTCTATTAATGTTTGTATTTTCAAGAGCAAGTGTAACAAACAAATTTCTCCCTGGATAAATAAAATATTCTGATTGAGATTCTGAATTGTTGTTTCCAGTATGAGGGGACACTGACGGTGCTGCACACCATGATGGTGGATCCTAATGCTGTCATAAAAAAGCCAGGGGCAAATTATCTACATGTGACTCAGGGAGAAGTCCTGGACGTCATTCAACTCACCAACAGCAAAAAAGCTCTTTGCCGTAACCAGACTGGAAAATGTAAGAAGCATTTTATATTCTGCTTTTGATGTTAAGATTAAGATTTACAAAACATTAAAAACAATCTGTGACGTTTCCATGAGTCCTGCTGTTTTTTTCACATCTGTTCTTCTTGTGTCACCCTCACAGATGGTTATGTGCCTCGGTCGCTTCTTCTTCAGATGTAAGTGGATCATCATTTCAATACTTTTCTTTAAAACAAGCAGCATTTCTTTAATTCAGTGCCTTAAACTTGAAAGATTCATTTGAAAAAGTATCTGTAGGCGGCAAAAACACAAAGACGAGTGATGACTACAGACAATAACTTTCTGTTTCATACATGCTTACAACTTTTATTTTTACACAAATTTTAGCTCTTGATTTTAAAAATTTGATCTTCTCTTTCAGGGAAGGAGACATTTATGATGACGTTGATTATGCAGATGGTGAGTTTTCTTTGGATCCTCTATACCAAGCGTGATTTTGTAATTAACAATATCTACTTGAGGTCTCAATTTTGAAAGTGTGATCGATCTTTTCTTTAAAACCCTTGTTTCATTTGTGTTTCAGATATCTACGACAACGACTGAGCACACACGATTTCTCACAGTATACTAAACTAAACTCACAAACTTGAACAAAAAGAGAGGAATACAGATTAGACGATATCAAACTATGCAAGAAATCAAACTTAAGCAACATAAACAAACTGTATATCCCTGTATATATTTGCTTTATTGGACTCCACTTATTACATTCATGTAGACAGGATTGACATAGCCTGTGCCACATGATGTGAGAACTAACCCATAAACAAACTTATAAAATAAATACTGAACACAGACATGCCTTGTGCTGAGAGAAACAAACTAGACATAAGAACATTGTTCATCTTGTATAAGAAATGAATACACTATTGTAGCTTTGTGTGCGACCTCTAAGATAATGTAAGATAAATAAATGGGTGCATTTTTTCTGGTTGTTGTATCCCTGATTATTTATCCATCTATCTATGTATCTATTTATCTGCTTATCTATTGTAATTCTTTGCTGGGTTTGCAGAGTATAAGGGAGCACAGATGAAAGGGAAACACAACCACAACCACAAGAGTGTTCACCTTGAATCTGTGTAATCTGTTCTGTCGTGAGCTGCTTTATCGACTTCAGGCGTCCTTGATGTTTTATCAGTAAGTCAAGTGCGAGTTTGCTCAGCAGAAGGGACACAACACCAGTCAAAGTTCCTCTGCCCTGCTGTGACTCTGAATAATGTCACCAGCACAGTATGTCAGCGGCAGTAGCTTGGTTTGCAGGAGGAGAATCATCGAGTAGAGTAACAGCTTATAATAAAGTATCAATGGTTTTATTGAATTTAAAAAGTTAGAACCATAGACTTTATATAGACAGGACAATGTGGCTACGCCTCCTGTCACTGTATGAATTTGGAGCCAAATTGCTCTCTGTGTTTCCGGGATTTTCTCCATTTCTTGAAACCGGCATCTGCACAGTAGCGTCTGGCGGGAGAGTTGCTGTGATGATGCTCTGCTTCAACAGCATACCCCCTAGATGTTCAACACAACCTTCGTACACCCATAGGCTGTATCAAGTGTCAATCATAAAAAACATTAACCCTCTAGTAACTTTTAAAAATAGAGCTGTACAGAAAAAATAGGACTTGTGCACAAACCAGTCTTACAAAAACTACATGTCAACATAAAAAACAGGGTTGAGAAAATTCATATGATGTGTGATTAATTTTTAAATATGTCCACAGCTCTATTAAGTTTGCTGTAGGAGGCGGGGTTTATGACCCATACTCAAATCAATCAATCAATCAAATTTTATTTATATAGCGCCAATTCACAACAGTCGTCATCTCAAGACGCTTTTCAAGGAACAAGAGCAGGTCAGGACCGCGCTCATTACTGCAACCAGTCACTGGGGGGTGCTGTTCTCATAGACGATTCACCCAGTGAGGAGGCATACAACGTTCACTCTATGTACAGTCCATGGTAAGAACCAGGCTGCAACCTCTGGATTTTAGAAATGGAATTGCTGTAAACTGCCATTCCACAAGTGTCCATGTAAACCCACCCAGAGAGACCCATCTTTACAGCAAAAATAAACATGTTTACAACCTGATACAAAAAACAGCTTTGGTCTGAGGTACAGGGGGTGAACTTTTTATCATTCATTAGTTTTGAAGAAAGTAAGTCATAAACTTTGCATTATTAGGGACAAGGACAGACAGGCATGCATTATAAAGGTTCAAAAGGAGGCTTAAGGTCAACTCCACCTCTTCTCTTTATGTTAGGTTGACCTAAAGTTACCTTTAGTCAGCTTTGACCCCCATAACATCAGCTTTAAAACTCCACTTTAGAAATCGATGGTGACATCACTGAGACTACTTTTAGCTATTTATGAGTATTTTGTTTGTCTCTTTGAATTTATTCTAATAGATAATATATATAAGTACCTGCTTTTGCAACATAATCTTACTCAGCTTGCTTGGGAGGACGGTTTTTTCATTATCAGCTGTGAGAGCAGTGGGAGTTCGATTGAGTCTGTGATCGTCTACTCTTGTCTGTTTGCGCTACTTCCTGTTCAAAGTCCAGCTGAGAGGTTGGAGTGAAAACATATTTCACTCTGGATATGTTTTTGTTACAGCCTTATGGTTCAGTTTTTATTTGTCGTCTCGCTTTTTGAGAGTATTTAGCAAACATGCAGCAGTCTGTGGAGGCTTTGGTGAAGGTGCTGGAGACGTACAGAGGAAGAGATAAAATAGTAAGTGTTCATTTCTCAATTATAACGGGTGTAAATACACACACCATGCTGTTTTCCTAACTGTTCTGAGAGCACACACTTGTCCTTGTCTCTTTTATCTAGTGTTTGTTTTGTCTGCTGTATGACTTAAATCCAGACATTTTCAAGCACTTATCAGCAGCACTTCTTTAATAATTAACTAATCACATATTTACAGGATAAAAAAAAGAAAAGTTCAATTTGTTCTGATTTCAGTTTTTCCGGCTTTATCTAACTCATTACTAAAATGATTACATTTCAACTTTGTGTCACATAAAATTGTCTTTTGCTGTTTAATTAACCAAAATCTCCACTGTAAGAAAAATCAGCACATTTACCAGCTTTGAAAAAATAAGAAAATTGACACCTGAGATGCTGGCCTTAAAAGGGGAGGGAAACCAATCCCTTTCAAAATCCTCCTGTTTTGCATGTAAATATATCACACCACCATGATAAATGTGTTCAGCTTCTACATCTTAGTAGTCAACCTATTTTCTGTGGTTTCTTGGGGTTGACTGGTTGTTTCCCTGACCTATTTTTGGTGCCTTTATTTTGCATTTGGTTGATCGTTGGGTTGATTATCTGTATCATTATGTTTTACCATAACATCATTATAAATTATAGAAACTTTAAAAACAATGCTACCGTGGCTCCACTGTAAGTGTTTTTTTTTTCCCTTTTGGGAACTGTTGCAGAAACTTTTAACCATTTTTACCACAAATGTATATCCACTCCAATTGGTGGTTAGTAATTCTCACAAACTACGACTAATAATTGGTATCAATATTGACCCTTGAAGAAACAACAGTGGTCACCCGCTACCTCTAGCTTGTCAGCAAAGACTCAGAGACTGTTCTATCCATGATTTTAAAGCCTTTAGTCAAATTTACAAAGCTTTTATTGTCTGTTTTGTGTTAAGGCCATCAAAAGTGGTAAAATTATTGCCCAAACTGTCATTTTCATTAAAACACCTGTGTGTATGTGCATCTTCAGATTAGGACGGCGTGTTACGGCTCTCAGCTGGTCGGAGGAGTTCTTTCCCGTAAAGAAGAAGCGGACGTCTCATCCCAGCGGCTCGGGAAAAGTCTGCTGCTGTTTTCTGCTCAGCTCAGCCACTGCAGGACGGTGCTGAGGCTGTTCGATGATCTCTCCATGCTGGCCTACTCTCAGGGTTATGGGTTTGGAGGCAGGGTGAGGAACAGAAAAACAGTCTGCTCTGTTTTTGTCATAATAATTATTCATATCTTAGACAGGGGCTGTATGTTTGCTCTTACTTGATGTGTTAATATAGTCTCAACCGTGCGCTGCAGCATTAAAACATGTCAATTTGACTCTAAAGGAGGAGGACGCAGGCGTACGCTGGATCTCTGTGTTAAATAACGTGGCCGACCAGCTGTATTACCCCTGTGAACACATCGCCTGGGCAGCAGACGCAGAGCTCATCAAAGCAAAATCTGACAAGTGGTGGCTGCTCTGCACGCTGCTGTGGGGAACGTCTCTGCTGCTGGGAATACTCAGGTCAGACATCACCTGTCTGCACACAAGAATCAAACCTGATCAGATCTCTATCATCAAATAACTGAGGGTCACTTATACTTTCACTCAGACATGTTTTACACTTCATTACAGTTCTGAATATAGCTATAAAGCGTTCCTCAAATGATCAATGCAGTCCTAGTTATTCAAGTAAATAAAACAAATCATGGAAATTACAGAGCCTCTGTGAAATCAACTTTCTGAACCAACAGGCCACAAAGCAGCTTCTGTCAGATTCATTAAAATGTCGTTCGTATCTTTTTCTCTCTAGATCTCTCAGAGTTTTGCTGCTGCTGAAGAAGAAGTTGAGGAAACGTGAGAGAGATGGAGGTGGAAGCAGGTGTTGTATCCACAGTTTTCTGCTATTTATTTACTCATCAGTAAATTTAGAAAAAAAGATCTAGGTACACTGAGACATTTCTCTTTAGATGCTGAAATCAAGTGTCATATTTGTGTTGTCCATCTTGCAGTCACTCTCAGCTGCGCAGACAGATGCGAGGAGAGCTGCTCTCAATCATCGGGGGTATGGCCGACCTCAGCAATGCCATTCACTGGATGCCGCCTGGCTTCCTGTGGGCGGGACGATTCCCTAACTGGCTGGTGGGGCTCATGGGTACCGTGTCATCTGTGGTCGGTTTGATCCAGATGAGCAGCAACGGTGACAGCGATCACACAGAGAGTATAGAGTCATAAACAAGCTGTGAGGGATAGGCTGGGAAAGAGATGGAAATGTGGTCAAGCTTCAGTTTGACCGTCTGTGGGAGTTAATGTTAAACTCCTCTCAATAGAAACCACAAACTCCCATGGCGTATTATCACAAGATAATGAAGAAACTTGTTAGACTGAGGCTGAATCAGAGCCAAACCCTCATCAGACATCTTAGATGCTCTAAAAACTTTAGAAAGCTGAAAAGAAGAATTATTGATGAGATAATCCGTCAAATGTTAATTTCTCTTGGCTACTTTTCATCACTATTTCTCAGTATTACAATCACAAAGTCTGACAGTTTCTCAGATTTATGTGCTATAAAATGTAGATGCTGGTACGTAAAGAGGCAGGCAGTTCCTCCTACTCTGTCACCGGGACATTTTTTAGTGCAACCAAGTCTCCTAAAGCAACAGATCCATGTGGAGAAACAACCCCTTTGCCTGAGGAGTACAAGACTTCTCACAGTCTACATCCTTGTTTTCAATAT
This sequence comes from Xyrichtys novacula, assembly GCA_962446985.1. NCBI lineage: Eukaryota > Metazoa > Chordata > Actinopteri > Labriformes > Labridae > Xyrichtys > Xyrichtys novacula. Next base: position 27,724,638 of record OY660870.1, read on the forward strand.
GCAAAGCGGTCTGAGACTTCACCGTGTACTGGGTGGCTCGCAGACTGATTCTTCTATGGATCTTTAACACCAGATTAAAGCGACATGGAGACACTTAACCTTTTACAGTTCAGTTGATCACCAAGGGAGGTCAGTGAACAAGATGCTGATTCAGGATTGATTTGTTTGAGGCTTCTGTATTGATTTACAGGGAAAAAAACAATGGCTATGGAGAGACAGGTACATTATTGCCTTAAAGATACACTCCATAAACCGACTTTCAATCTTGCCTTTTCATACAAAGCAGTTCTTTAAGCGTAAATAATTTTCACATCTGTTTTGTATTGATTTTGGATTCTCAGTGTTTTAACTTGTGTATATTCCTAGAGTGTAATATCCTAAAGCTACAATACAGAATCTAGTCTCACCTGATTCATATGCAGTGCTGTTGTGCCGAATCCTGATATTTGATGAAAATAAAACTGACAAGCATTGTGCAGGTAGAACAGCTTAGAGACAACTTCGACATTTTTTTTTTAAACAAAGTCTTCACCTGCTTAGAATTTCAAATGAACTTTATGTAAAAAATATTTGTATTAATTACAGAAAATCAGTTTTTATAAAGAATAAAATGTGTTACTTTTTTTCAAAGTGTCATGGACGTTTGATTGAGCAGGTCTGAACGGATCCGAATGACGTTTAAAAGTGTGGCGTTCAAGTGCTTGCGGGTAATTAGTAAATCCGACGAAAAAGCGACTTCACGAAACCCATCGAGCGACAGTTTAGGGCAAATCTCGGCTACTCTGCTTTATGGACGCTCAACTTTTTTGCTATATAATTGTGTTTCAACTGCAAACCTTTCATGAAGCATAAAGCCTGTTTCTATAGGGCGTTTGTAAGTGTGCTTTAGATAGTTGTCAAGTCCCCCCGTGAAAGACAAGAAACTGTTTGACTAATCGACGGGAAAATAACGAGGTGACTTGAACGCATCACAGCAACAGAGCTGGCGAATCTACAAGCGATGTCGGGTCGAGGGAAGAAATAATAACAGTTTAACTCTGTTTTTCGCCGTGACTGCTCGTTAACTGTTAGACTGTGTTCCAGTTATCTTATTCAATGGTGCCGTGGTTGTTAGTATGACGACTAAAACAAAGTCAAAGTTTTGGAAAACGCTCCGATCCCAAACCACGTCAACTTCTCTATCGTGGCACCCACAGGAGTCCCTGAGTGGGTACAAAGAAACCGAGAAAGACTTTCAGCACCAGGTGAGAACTGCTTTTATTGCTGCTTGGACCACAACTTTTATCAAAAATAGAGTATCTCACCTCCATGAGCTCCTGTTTAGATTGTAAGGAGCTAAACTAGTTAGCAGTGAGACCTTTAACTGGCCAATCTAAGTGTAACGTGTGTTATTTGTGTTTCTGTGGAGATATTTGGTAAATGATTTTGTTAATTTAATTACAACTGCAAGTCCTGATCATTACGACTTACCTCTGCAAATAAATATGGAGGGAGAGTATGAAGACAAATCTTGAACACAAACATCGTAAATAACGGGCCATTTTTTTAGACCGTGAACGCTGCATGCACTCAAAGTTCCCAAATATGCACCTCAACATATTTAGACAACTTTGTGGTGTACTTGTATCAGAACGTATGTTTTATATAAATTCATTTGTTGCCTGTTATGCCGAATTGTCCAATGGACTCATATGTTCAAAAATAATACCAGACATGTTTGACATTTTGAGCAAGATCTACCTAATAAGACGACTTTTTTTTTTAAAAAAAAAAGGGTGATTCTTGAATGAGGTTTGGTTTGCTCTAGTTTGTACAAAGGAAAACTGATTTCTGGAGCTATAATCTTATGCAGATGATTTTAGTTGTGTGAGGCCCTGTGGTTCACTGTGTTCTCAGTGGGTCTTCTTGATGGTGACACATGAAGGTGTTATCTTGTGCACTTTGGTTGCTTCTCCTGTCATTGCGGTCATGGTACAATGAGGGCTTAGGGGTTGTGTGACTGAACTACAGATAACACTTTCTTGAACTGAAAGTGTGTGCTTGCTCCAAAGACATGAGTGTCATAATATTTCCTCATTCCAACAACTACCTTGTTTGCTGAAATCACTGCCTTTTTTATGTTGGACAACTACTTTCCTGCTGCAGGATACCCAGAAAAACCCTGTTCCTGATGATTTATTGACTGATACTATTTGTTTTAATACCTTTTCCTCTTACAGGCTTTCTTTCAAAATGGACTCAGGCATCTGCCCTGCTGATCTGCCGGCCTCTGTACTCCCGGGCGCTTTGTGTTCACCTCCTGGTCCAGCTGATTTACTCTCTGGAGTTGAGCTCAGCAGGCAGACTGTGGCAACAACTCCAAGTTCAGAAGTTGAGGATCTAGATTCTTTCAATCCTATAGAGCCTCCACCTTTAGACTGGAGGTCGGACTCCTCCAGTGAGGCAGGCTCAGCAGGCGAGCTGGATGACCCCAGCTTCCCGCCTGCTGTTAAATGCCAGGATGAGGCCAGTCCAGGTGAGCCAGAATTAATACCTTCAGACGTGAGTCAAGCTGTGGCTTCAGTCAACGTTAACCAGCAGGATCTTCTAGTAGATATTCTGGAGCAATCCCAGGATACTGGAGTTGAACTTGAAGAAGTAGGTGATGCAGTTGAGGAACAGATGAGGGTTGTGGAGGAGGAACTGGTGAGAGTTGAGAAGGAGGACTTGGTGAGGGTTGAAGAGGAGGAACAGGTGAGGGTTGAGGACTCTGAGAGTGTCAGGGAATACCAAGAAGAGGAGACCTTTTGTGATGGAGAGAGCAGGGTCAGTGAAGAGGAGGTTGAGGTTGCAAAGAGGAGTTTGGGTGATGAGGACCACAGCCGTATCCACACCCTGCTAAGCCAGCTCCAGATGATGGGTGAAGAGCCTCAACTTAGCCATGAGACACCACCACACCTCAACCAGCATCAGTACTCTGACACTGAGCAGGAAGCATGTGCCCCCTCCCTAATAACAGACGACAGCAGCGAGACCACCGGGCTGCTGTTCTCTGAAAGTCACCACAGAGACCTGCTGGGGATGCTGCAATTCACAGAGATTGGCGCTTCACCAGCTTCCAACCGTGTGCCCCACGAAGGGGAGGTCGACGCTGTGGTGTCAGTTTCCTACAGCCAGGAGGACGCTCAAAAGTTTTGGGGGCGTAATAGGAATAATCAACAGCAGCGGCACAGGGAAGACTCCCTCGCCTCGCTGCCGGATGACGAGTATCCTGAGCCAGTGTGGATGAAGATGGGTGAGGAGCCTCCAGAGGAAGAGGTGGCTGCTGCAGAGAGTGAGCAGGTAGGTTCAGGAACTGTTACTGGAACCCACTGAAATCAGAGTGTGGATCAGAATCTTTATCCCTTATGTAATATTTATCGTTTTAAAACAGGAATTAGTACTATCACCTGTGTCAGTGTAGACATCAGATTCAAGACTAAATACAATAATTGATACATGTTTTATCTGAGCTGTTTTTAGCCAGTAAAACATTCAAGTATAATCTTATAGTTTTAGATTCAAGTCTAACTACTATTCATATTCGATCTGGTTAGTATTTATGTTGCTTTTCTATTTGATCAAATACCAAAATAAATAAAACCAAATGTTTGGACTGAAGCAGCTTAAACCAAAACATGGGTACTAAACAGTAAGGCAGTGGTAAAAAAAAACGAAATATAACATTTTTTGAGTCGCTGGCTGGTAAAATTTTAAGCTCTTTTTAATGCATAAAAGACAAGACTGAACTGAATCTCCTCTTTTCTGTGATTGCAGGGTGCTGAACAGTCGTTCAAAAGTGGTAAGTCTACTGAGCGCTCTTCTTTTCTCCCATATAAATTCAGGTTATCTTAAAAAAGGGTATGAGTTTAAGTTATTGTCTGTGTGTTTTACTCTTCAGTGCCTGGTCCATGTGACCCTGAGGATCTGTTGGATGGGGTCGTGTTTGGTGCCAAGTATCTCGGCTCCACTCAGCTCAAGTCTGAGAAGAACCCGTCAACGAACGCCCGTATGACGCAGGCTCAGGAGGCCGTGGATCGTATCAAGGTGAGACTTTCTAAGATACTACTGAAGCCCCTGTGGGTTCAGACATCAAGATTTCTGTAGTCCAGGCTTCAGCTGAGATATGTTTGAAATGCTTGTAACTGATGTTTCTTTCAGGCTCCGGAGGGAGAGTCTCAGCCGATGACAGAAGTGGATCTGTTCATCTCCACACAGCGCATCAAAGTGCTCACTGCTGACACACAGGTGTGTTTTGATGATAGCTCAGGGAAATCAATTTATGTCCTGGCATCATCAATTTTCATCTATTGTCTTTTTTTCCTCTGTCATCCATAAGGATCCATAAGCTCTCAATTTGGACATGTATTATTTGGATTTTTTTGCTTTTGAACCCACAAGTGTTGATAGATGAACAGAAAGTAACCTTCATTCAAAAACATATGGTATTAATTTTCGTGTGTGTGGTGCTTCCTACTTCACTTTCGCCTGCCCACCCTTGCAGCAGGAACGCTTTATATAGAATTGGGTGGAGATTTAATAACAGAGCTCTGCAGTAGTGTTGCAGTTTTAGTAGAGTCTATTTTTCTCCTCAGTGTGGTTGAATTGTCAGGAGAGTCAAAGTGGGTCATCTCCTGTCAGCTGCTCCCACTTTGCACGCCTGGATGCTCCTTGTTGCTCCACGCTCACGGGTGTGAAAATGATTCCAATTATGTTTTAGAGACATTTCTTATTTTTAACCTCATGCATCCAGTTACAAATTGAGAAGATATTCTTGGCAATTTGAGCCAACGAGGTTAAAACGTCCAACTTTTATTATTTGAGTTTCGAGCTGTACTTTGTATTTAAGTTTCCTGGGTTTTTGTAGTTATTTCATCCATACCATGTAAAAAATTTAAGCATTTATCAATCTTCATCTGATATTTCAGATTTAAGTGACGAAATTGCAGCAACATGTTTGATAAATTGAAAAGAGAGTTGTAGATCCTTTCCACAAATTCAATGTTTTTCTCCTTCTCCTTAATTTGCAGTGGCTCATTCATACGAGTTTTAGAAGGAGGGCAGTTTTCTCTGTTTGTATCACTTGTGATAGTTTCAGAATATCGTTTTCAAAAGCATATAAATCAAATCCAAAAACAGATGGTGCAGTGTTCTTTGTGAAGCTCCAGCTTAAAAAGGTTTCATGTCTCAGCAAGCTGGACTGCGAACGTTTTTTTTCTCTCTTTTTCTAACACTATTAACCCTTCGTGTCCTGTTTCCTCACAGGAGGCCATGATGGATCATGCTCTGCAGATGATCTCGTATATCGCTGACATTGGTGACATTGTGGTTCTGATGGCTCGGAGGAAACGTAAAGGGCAGGAGGACTCTTCATCCTCTTCTGGACCTCAGAAGAAGTGCTTAATGATCTGCCATGTCTTCTCTTCTGATGATGTAAGTCAGTTATCTAAAAATTATTTAGTGTGTAATTATTATTCTTGATGTGTTTGACTTGTTAGCCATCATTTATTTTGACTCCCAGCGGCAGTTCGAGGATCAGATAAGTGTTTTTGCCTCTCCTCCTGTCAGAGTCCACTTCCTCATCTTTGTTATTCATCTGTATTCTTTCATCCCACAGTTGAACTCGCAGTCAAAGGTGTTAATAAAGAGTCTATTTCTCCTCTCCATGTTGCACTCAGACCAAATTTGCTGTTTGTTCGGTGGACAATAGTTTCAGCTTTAGCTTGGCCTGGTTTCCTTCCCCCAGACAGACAGAGAGAGAGCGAGTTCTCCTGAATGTAAAAATGGTCTGGCTGGCGTCCCAGTTCCCAACTGTTGGCGAGACTGAATAGGAGGAGGCGGAGGAAGACTTTCTTTATAGAAACTAATTAGCTGTGGGATACTTAAAGCCAAGAGGCCACTGTGTCTGATGTTGTTTTTTCCCCAACTGCAGTCTTTAGGGAAACATTTCTATTTGAAATAATAACAAGGGCCGGTTTAGGTCCAAGCATTTGAAACAACCAATAAAATTTGAACTTTTTGACTTGTTATGTATGTTTTGTGAGCATTTTTAGGAGAAAGCAAGTGTAAAAATGTGAGCTTTTATTTGTCATATTCATTCTGTCATTGATGTCCTAAAAAACTTAAGATATATAATCGTACAGTTAAATCTGACTCAGCTTTTCTCCATCCCAGGCTCAGGTCATAGCCCAGGCCATTGGTCAGGCTTTCGGAGTGGCTTACCAGCAGTTTCTTCAGGCCAACGGCATCAAGTCAAGTGACCTTAGGCCTGGCGAGTACAGTGACTACCTGGAGAGTCAAGAGTTATATAATGGAGACCTTGCCCACTTCTCTGACTCTCAGAACATCAGAGATGTTGTCATTACTAAGGCTGCTGGAGAGATCCTGGGTCTGGCAGTGGTGGAGTCGGGCTGGGGCTCCATCCTACCCACAGTGATGGTGGCAAACCTCCTTCATGGAGGTCCTGCTGAGCGCTGCGGAGAGCTCAGCATCGGAGACCGCATCATGTCTGTTAACGGCACCAGTCTGGTGGGTCTGCCCATCGCCACCTGCCAGAACATCATTCGGGTAAGATAGAAACATAGGCTGCAGGCTTGGAAGAAAAGTAGTTTTAATAACCATGACAGCTCCATCGATGATAACAGAGGTGTTATTCTTTGTCTGCTGTAATGAAAGAATCTCGTAACAGGGCTTCATATAAAACTCTAAGATATAAATACTGAGCGTTTAAAGGGGACATACGATGAAAAGTCCACCTTTTCAGTATTTTTGCACCTAAACTTGAGTCTCTGGAGAGTCCACTGACCCTTAAAATGTGAAATAAGCCAACCAAGTCTCTTGTTTATGGTTCGTCAATGTCTGAAACCACACAATCTGACTGTCTTTTCAGGACATGCTTCATCACAAGGAGAGTCATTGAAATAATTTATATTTCATATTTTGACTAAAGCTCGACACAAATGTTTCATTCAGACCACTGGGGCCTGAGGTTTTTAAATGGTCTTAAAGAAGTATATGTGCCCTCCAAGTCACGCTACCTCCTGTGTAATGTTCTTAGAAATGCACTAGATGGCACTGTGTCTTACCAGTGTGGGCCTGTAGCATTTGGGTAATGATTGGGTTTTTAACTGCATGATAATATGTTAGTATAATATGTTAGCATTTGAGCTCTGTTAAATCATAAATACTCTCTAACTTGAGTGCTCTGATTAATGATTGTTTCTCTCTTAGGACTTAAAAAGCCAAAAATATGTAAAGTTCAGCATTGTTCACTGCCCGCCTGTCACCATGGCGATTATCAAGAGGCCAGATCCCAAGTTTCAGCTGGGATTTAGTGTGGAGGATGGCATTGTAAGTAAGAAAAAATCATTCAACCTTTAGGTTCATTTCTTTGCTTTCTCAAAAAAAACACCTAAGATCCCTCTGCCAGCACCTAGTGGTTTAAGTGCACCCCTTATACAGGGGCTGTGGTCCTTGCTGTGGTTTAACTGCCTGTTTCAATTCTTGTCTTTCCCCTTTTAGCTGTCTGCCTCCTACATTTCCTGTCTCTCTTTGGATTTCCTATTAATAATGCCCAAAAATTAACTTCAAAAATATCTGTCGTCCAGCTGATGTTAAAAGATTTTCTTCTCTTTTCACGGCACAGATCTGCAGTCTAATGAGAGGCGGTATAGCAGAGAGAGGAGGCATCCGTGTTGGACACCGCATCATAGAAATCAACGGGCAGAGTGTTGTAGCCACACCGCATGACAAGATCATCCAAATTCTAACTAACGCAGTAGGAGAGGTGAGAAGAGATTAAACTCCACATGCTGAGGTGATTCAGATTTAAATTAAAACATATTTTCACTCTTTAAATTGTTTTGTTTTTTGCAGATTCACTTGAAGACCATGCCGACTTCAACATATCGCCTTTTAACGGGACAAGAGCAGCCGCTGTTCCTTTGAACATTTCCTGCTCCAGTTAGGATGAAAATACTGCACAGTGTTCGAGCTACAAGAACCTTTTGCCAAACTCAGAAAATATTATGCAATTCATCAAACAGCTGAAAAGCTGTTGTCACACCACTGAATTTAGAAAACTAGTCCAGTTATATATTTTTAATATTAAAGTCTATTTTAAAGTGACAGGGGTAGACGGTAGCTTTCCATTTGTATTGAGCTGATATTTAACAACGCAGGCAGTAGCTAAGATGCAATAATTATGTACAGAGTATATTTTCACTGTAATAACTTTTACATGGAGTAGGTTTTAATTAGGAGCTTGAAGTCTTCCAGCCTGGTGTGTCAGCTGTGCCTAAGCTGATATTTGCTTGCAGGAGAAACCTTTTGTACCAGAACTAAGACTCAGTCATTGGGATGAACTTCCCACACATAAGCATGCATGGCCTACGCTCTTGTTCATTTTTAATACTTTCCTGACTGTGCCTGAGACCATGCTCAATTCAAGGCAGCTGCCTCATGAGATAGACAGAGAGAGAAATTATTTTTTAGAATTTGCTGTTTTTATTTTCATTAAAATGACCAGTAAGATATCATCTGGGTTTTATTTATTGAAAGTCAGTGGTCACATAATAAATTTCAGTCGCCCAATGTTTCTATATCAAATACTTTATTTAAATTATTTTATTTCAAAACATATAAGAACCACACATTGGCTTTGCTGAAGCTGCTTTTTATTAAGACAGCTCAGAGATATTTTCAATACATGTAATTGGAGAAAGCTTGATAATTGTATAAAAGTTGTGTTGACACTGTATATCAATAAATTTGATCAAAATCTCTACATTTTTAAGCAACAAGTTTACCATGTATTCGCATGCTGCGCTGTTTAATAAAGCCTTTTATTTTTATACCGTTACTACGCATACTGCACTGTATACAAGCACAGTCCGACTCTGGCCAATCAGCTGTCTACTCACACAAAAACACACAAAAAGAGCCAATCGGATTCTTTACCGGCTTCGGATGCCCCGGCTTCGGAACAAGCCGATGACCAATCAGCGTCGCCGGTGGGCGGGTCTTTCCTTAGATCACACCTGCTGATACAAACGGGAAATGGAGAGTCAATGACAAGCTACCCGGCTGTACGTCTGTCCGTCTGTTCGCGGAAGGGGATTTTACCACCTCTACAGAAAGGTAATCATTAACGGCATCTTGAAGAGTGTTCAGCGTTAACTTGCTTTTAAGTTTTATTCTGTAGGAATGACTGAACTAGAGAGAGCCTTACTGACATGCTAGGAGAAGGAAGCTAGTTGGACTTTTCCTCTTTCCTAACAATGCATGGCGTTAGTGTTGGATAATTATTCGGTTATCTAAGAGTGATTAACGAGATAGAAAGTGAATATACTTGTAATTATCGAAGGTTGTGTGACACTTTCAAATGCAATTTTCCGTTACATTTTGTGTGCATAAGTTATGAGCTCGAACTGAGCCTATATGCCACATGCTTTACAATTAATGCATTTAATATGTGATCATTTTTTATAAATTAATCGTTTATATTAATTCGCTATGTGAAGAAATCATTTTTTTGCATGATAATGACATATTTATCTGCTTATGACCATTAAAAAGCGAAATCTATTCAGATAAAACCTGGTCAATCTTGGAGTAGATGCTCTAATTCAATAGGAGGTGCATGTGTACTTCACATATGCTTGTATCTGCACAGACTTGAAATGTAAACAGACGAGTTAAAAACAAGGAAACTGTTTGACTTTGACTGTCGGTGTATTTGCAAAGGAAATGAGCCTGACCATTTCTTTCTGACTTTGCACACATCCAGAGCAAAGATCTCCAGATTATTTACTACAGCCCAAATACTAGGAAGAGACCATGCTAGTGCAACATATTGTGAAGTCATTCAAGGGGCAAAACTAAACGTTAAGGTCTTAAGGAGAAACAGGTAAGCTGTAAGGATCAGGAGGATTTCAGGATGAAGCAAGGGATTGTCCGTCCTGAGCAGATTACAGCAGGCAACACTGGACAGCATTCACTCACAATAAGTGTAAAAACAGCCTTTTGCAGTTGGCAAATGTACATTTGATAGATTTCTTGCCATTTTCTTGTTTCTAAGAAGAGGCTGTGAAAGTTTAAATGCTGACATACAAGGATGTTTTCTGCTAAGGGTTAAGATTAACCGTCCTCTGCAAGGTAAAGGTCAAACTTTGTCAAAACAAAACTCACTTTTGATTGTCTTTAATCCCTCAGAAACAAAATATCAAGTTTTAGAGGAAGTTAGATGCACTATGATGTAAAAAAAATATGCACAGTTATAGGCTAAGAAATGGAACTTGCATTTTTACATTGGAAAAGAGATGAATAGATGTAATTATTGTCTGGCTCTGTCAATGTGTCAGTGTTTTGTTTGTACAGGACGCCTCTGTACTCAAAGCTAAACTGTGACAGCCATCATCTGGCAGACTTTTTGTCCAAATCAATAGTGGAGCTTGTTGTACACATGGTAAAAAGGGCTGTTGGCAAGTATTAGACTTTAATTCAATGATGAAAATGTCTTGTCTTATTGTTTGTTTACAATTACTTTGGCTGTATTCGATAGGAGGTGATAGAGAGGGACAGGAAAAGAAAGTTATCCAGGATCCTTGCCCGTCTGTCTTTCTGACCACATGCTGTGTTTCAGCTTCGCACCATGGCCATGTAGCTACATGCTGAGCGATGGGGGTTTTCAGGCAGCTCTTCCTCCTGCTCTGGAAGAACATCACATACCGCAGGAGGAACAAGGTGACTCCATCAAAGCAATAGTAGAACCTACCGACTCTGAATGGGTTTTGTACTACGAGACATTGCTTAGAGTGTAAATCTGTGGCTCTAACACCCGCCCTTTCTCGTCTTACACAGATCCAGCTGATCATCGAACTCCTCTGGCCGCTCTTCCTCTTTGTCATCCTCATCTCTGTCCGTCATTCACACCCTCCTTACAAACAGAGCCAATGTGAGTGTTGTTATGTAATCAACATCTTAACACACACACACACACACCTGAAAACATGCGTTGTGCCAACCATTAAAGAGGATTAACTCACAGAGAGCGATCCCACGCATGCACTTTTGTCTCCCTAACCTGCTGAGTTTTGACCTCAAGAGATACTGCGTTTACATAAAATGATCTAAAGACATCCTCAAACATCAGCCTGCATATGATTCAACATTCAGTTAAGCTAAACTATAAACTTCATATTGACAAGTGATCATGATAGGAGTCAAAAAATGAGACAGTATGACACAGTGCACTTTACAGACTGCTTGTTTTCTGTTTCTTAACTTTTCTCATGTGACAGTGAAACTGGCTGAAGAGGATATCATTACAATTTCAGAATACAGTTTTCCTTAAATAAGAACAGCACAGGTAGTTCTGAGATAATTGTTTTGCCTGCTTCCTGTTGAATTAAACAATTCAGGTCAACACCACACTAAAGTAATTGTTCTGTAGCTCAGACTAATCTGCTGCTAATGAACTGTTTGTGTTTGTTTTTCCTCTCCTTCACTTTTAGGCCACTTTCCAAACAAAGCCTTGCCATCAGCAGGCACCTTGCCCTGGATTCAGGGCATAATCTGCAACATCAACAACCCTTGCTTCCACAGCCCGACACCAGGAGAGACAGCCGGCCAAGTTGGCAACTTTGACAACTCCATGTAGGTACACTAGAGGTAGAAACAAGGGCAGCTTTCTGGAGCAGAGGATACATGTTGGTTGGATGAAGTAGCTCAAAAGATAAAGAGAAAATCTGCAGTTAATCAACATTGTATATGTTAATTTCAGTCATTCTTATATAGGGGGGAAAATTATACATTTTCTTACTGGATATGTGGGATTCAATGCCAGAGTACACATAATAATTCAGACAGAAGAAGCTAGGGATTAAACCTCAAATCCTGAAAACATTTGATGACCCACTCTGTCTCGCTGTTTTTATTACAAGGTCAGATTTATTGAACCCCTATATCCCATCCTAAAGTTAGTTTCCTGCATGAAATTGTGGGTCATTTTAAACTCTGTCATGACCTTCAACTATTCGCAGAAGGGAAACTTGTGTGAAACAACCAGTCTTTAAAACTATTGTTAAAATATAAACCAACTGTATGTTTATCCCAGTGAAGAGTCCCTTCTTTGTCATTCTGTTTCAGACTCTCTCGCCTCTTTGTGGATGCCCAGACCATTTTGTCCTACAGTGGAAACCAGAGCTTCTCTGGCTTTCAGGACCTGATCGAGAGTGTCCGAATAATGGGGGAGAGACCTGGAGCGTGGCCAAGTGAGACAGCTCATTTGATACTCATCTAGCACAGAGTTGAACGGATTCCTTGACATTTTGACACAATGGCACTGAAACACAGCGTGTTTACGTCCACTGTAAACTTGATTCAGCTGAGAAAAATGTGTTTATTATTTTGAACCTCTTGAGGACAGCACTAACACTATTTATAGAAAGTTAATTGGATTCCATTGTTAAATAATTAATGATTCGACGACTTTGGCCAGCAAAGCATACAAAATGAAATGAGTAAATGACAGTCAAAGTATGTCCTAAAGATTTTTTTCCAAGAAGTAAAATGAATTATGTATTATTGAGAAACATAATCTTGTCTTGGATTTTAAACAAAGTCAATGTTCAGCAAGTACAGGAGAGAAAAATGATCAGTGTTTGTAAATCAAAGTATCTACAACCTCTCAAGAAAAGAAATATAATGATGAGCAGGATTTAGTCCCTTCAGGTTATCAAACACAATAAAAACTTGTATATTTTCCTTCATGTTTTAAACTCTGTGCTGTTCCCTGTCTGATCTGGACCAGACTAAGTGGTTACATCAGCAGCTTGTATTGGATCTGTATAATACAAACAGGTGTCAAATTACCTGCTGAAGATGTCCATTTAGTGCGTTCATGAAAGCAGCACAGTCAGACTGCTTGTCTTCTCTTTTGCTGTGGCAGATTCAGTTACATGATCACTTCAGACAAACAGTCAGCTGAATGAAAACAGACCGACAAAGAGGTTTTTATGCTGAAAACCTCTTTATGAGGGCCGAACAGAAACCTGATAAATCCTGAAATCCGGACCCCCAGTTTTTTTTTAATTTTTTATTTTGGACCTCAAGACTGTTTTTTTATACATTTTAGTTACCTGGGTGTATCCTACCTTTTGGGTGGCAAACAGAAATTCAGTATAACTTTACACCCTTTTTACTGCTTTGTAATATTGCTGCTTAATGGATGTAGATATATCATATCATATTATTTCTGCTTTCAAAGCTTGGTTTGTTTGCAGAAATTTTGAGCTGTACTTCTTGCTTTTGTTCTCTGCTTTAGATCTGCCGGTGGAAGATTATCTGAGACCCAATGAGACATTCACTTCATTCCTCCTGACCAATAGCAGCCTGTCTCCTCAGACCGTGGAACAGCTGCTGAAGGCTCGTCTTAATTTTCAGGTAACATTTCTGTGATTAATCCTGTGACGGCAAACATTGGTATGTTTTGAATGAGGACATGAATCCTAAATATGAACAAGATTTGAAAAGCAGTACTTTCCGTTATGTGGTGCAGAAACATTCCTCCTAACATGGATGGTAGTTTTATTGTAAAAAAAAGAATTTCTGCATGATTTGTCGGATTGTCAAAATCTGTCTAAAGACTGGAACGACATTTTTTTCCATCCAGGTTGCTGTGGCTGGATCTCAGTTGCAGCTAAAAGATCTTGTGTGTAACATGAGCGTGTTGAGACAATATCTGACGGTGAATGGAGGAGAAGTCGCCATGAATGATCTTCAGACTCAGCTGTGTAACGTGCCTGCTGACGTCCTTCAGGAGGCTGAACGCCGCTTTCTCACTCAGCTGGACTTGAGCAAGCTCTTCACGGTAGGAGTCTGTGGACAGAATGAATACCTGTTATGTGACCGAGTTATGGTCAGTATAATAAGTAAACCTGTCTGTGTGTTCTCCCTGACAGAGAGAACGTCTGATGGCTAACGCTAAAGATCTGCGGGTCATCAGTCAGGCTGCCACCTCAGTTTCCCAGGAGCTGACTGCCCTGATTGATGATGTAAGAACACACCTATAACTCATGTCTTTGTCTGCATGCCTAATTAGACTGTAATTGAATTTACTGCTGCATACCACAGTCAGGCAGCTTTTTCTTTAATGTTGTAGCTCACTCTCGCTTTCAGGTATAAATAATCCTTCAACCCAGAGTGGCTGCTGGTGGAAACTTTTGTTAACTTAGTCTTTGCTTACTTTGTTGCTACAGGTAGGGCTGGGGGATATGGCAAAATGTTTATCATGCTATATTGTTTTCATATCAGTCGATATCGAAATATATCACGATATACAAATGAAATTTTATAGTGCTTATTGGTAGCATGTCTTTTGCAATACAATAACCTACTGCATTTGTGAGGTCTTTGTGTCTCCTCGATGTTTTGTCATAAGACGTTGCGCTAGAGAAAGCGGACAGAATGGTCGGCTGTTTCAGCTGCACAGGCGCCATGAGCTCCTTGCTCCGCTCGGGGTTTGTAACCATTTGCATTGCGTGTGCTCTACCATGTGGCACTGCTTCAGGTGGTGAAAAAGATTTGAGGTATTCCCCGACTTTGTGAGAACATGTACTCGACATAATTTCAGTGAACATTACTCTGCTTCATGTCCGACCTCAAAAAACAAAATACCTCCACACCACTGACGTTTTCGTGCCAGTGTTGTCGACGATGTCGTCATCTGTTAAGCCTTCATCTGCATTTTTGCCGGGGGTAGCACTTGTTTTCTTTTCTTATCACCAACAGTGCTGTCGGCTTCACGTGTTGAAGTGCTATGGTTGCGTGTAGCTGCAGTCTGCTACTACACAGTTGTTTGCCACAATGTCTAATTCAGCACATGATTGGTTCAATGTGAAGCAAACCCGCAGCAACTCCTCTTTTCATTGGCTATTCGTATAGTCTACCAAAACATGGCAGAGTGCCAGCTATCGAAAAGGATACTGACCACTATATTGATATAGAGGGAAATTAATTTCCGATATATATCGTTATCATTTTATCGCCCAGCCCTAGCTGTGACTCTCACAAGAATCAAAAAATGACGTTTTTTCTGATCCATTCCAGTCCTATTATTTACCTTTCTCTGTCCTCTCTTGTCCACTTCCAACAAAACTTTCCTCTCTTCTGTGTCCTCCTTCAGTTCTCCTCCCTCTCCAGCTTCGTTGAGATGAACGAAGCTCTTCAACTCCTCTCTCCTGAGAATCGGTCAACACTGCCCAGAGAGAGTTTTCGTGCTTTTTCAAGGATCATGTGTGGCCATCCAGAGGTTGGTGGTGAGCGTATCCCGTCACTCAACTGGTATGAAGACAACGACATCAAGTCCTTCTTGGGAAAAAATGGCACAGAAGAGACAGACCTGGACCAGGACAACACCACCAGTGAGATGCTTTGGATGTTATTGTGTATCAGGGTCTGCTTATTTCCTGACAGTACAGCTAGATAAGATCTGACTTTAGTAAGAGTTGTTTTAAGCAAAAAGAAAAACTTAATTTCAAAAACTTAAAGATCAACAAGGCACAATTGAACATCAGTTTCTAGCCGTGTCTTTGCCACATTTAAAAAGTGTTTCCTGTCTCAAATTTGGATAAATGTTCCCCTTTTAGCTCCGTTCTGCAAAAGCTTGATCAAAGGTTTGGAGTTCAACCCTCTGTCTCGCATCGTGTGGCGAGGAATAAAGCCTCTGTTTATTGGGAAGCTGCTGTACACTCCAGACACTCCTGCAGTACAACAAGTCATGAAAGAGGTACAGAAACACGAT
Source organism: Xyrichtys novacula (assembly GCA_962446985.1). Taxonomy (NCBI): domain Eukaryota; kingdom Metazoa; phylum Chordata; class Actinopteri; order Labriformes; family Labridae; genus Xyrichtys; species Xyrichtys novacula. The sequence goes on from OY660870.1 coordinate 27,740,458, forward strand.
GATCAGAGCAGTCTGTCCATGAGTGTTTTTCTGTGAGAGAAAAGGAAATGTCAAAACAACCTCTGAGTAACAGCTTTGTTAGTGGAGCAGCTGCACAGATCGATAAAAGAATGAGTATTATGAGGCAAATACATTCATCCAAGCTGTTTGCTCTTATTGTTGCTGCTGAAGGTGAACAGGACTTTTGAGGACCTGCTGATCCTCCAGGAGCTGAATGCTGCCTGGATGGAGGTGGGACCACGAATCAAAAATTACATGGAGACCAGTGTGGAGATTAAGCTGCTGCAGGTACGTCTCAACAGCAGCTCACTCTCAACATGAGGAAGATCTCATATTTCCAATTAAATTTTTTTTATTTGGTTTTGGTAGGATTTGTTGAAGCGGCCTGAGGTGGCAGTCCTTGTCAACCTGCGTCTGGAGAATTCCTCCTGGACTGCCTCACGGATCGCACGTTTCCTGTCCACACCCTCACCAGATATCCCCAGGAAACCCGGAGCACAGCCCACATGGCTGGACATCTACAACGACATTAGCCACACTGTCACCACTCTGGCCCAAGTCACCGAGGTTATTCTCCTTGATAATACCTGATTTATCAATCAATTTATCTGCTTTTTTCAAATATTATACAAAGCCCAGCCATCCATAGGGGTGAGAGACATATTCAAAAAGAGCAAATTTAACCTTATTGTATAATAATTATGGTAAAAGACGGATTTCATGGCAGTTCCAGGTGTTAAAATGCACTCATAGTTGCACTTATAGGATCATAGAGCCACTTTCTTATGTAGAGGCCATCTATACAGTAAAACATGTCAGTCTTGTTTTTATTTGGATACAAGTGAAACAGTTCTTTATCATTTATTCATATTTGTTTTTCTTTTACCTGTCGTCAGTGTTTCTCTCTGAACAAGCTGGAGGGCCTGCAGACGGAGGGTGAGATGGTCAGCAGAGCGCTTGAACTACTGGAGGACAGACAGTTTTGGGCGGGTGTGGTGTTCATGCTGCCAAACTCCTCATCCACAGAGCTCCCTCCACACGTCACCTACAAAATCCGAATGGACATTGACGATGTGGCTCGGACCAACAAGATCAAAGACAGGTACTGAAGAAGCACTAAGATGCTGTTTTCTTGTCGTTCCTCTTGTCTGTTATTTGACTTTTTACTGGAATTAAAGACACGGCTTTTGTTTTATGTGACTGTAACAGATGCATTATTTTTATATCTCAGAATAACGGGAATAAATTTAAGAACTTTACTTTGGGGTAAATGTCGTTTACTTTCTTCTCCTCAAGTTGAAAAAAAACATGTCATTAAAGTTTTATTGGCTTCTCATGGAAAAATCAACAATATTGAATAAAAAATGTTTATAAGTTTTGATCTGAATGAAACAGACATTTGGCTGTTTTGGTTTTTCATCAGGTTTTGGGATCCTGGCCCAGCAGCAGACCCGTTCAGTGACATGCGCTATATTTGGGGTGGCTTTGTGTACGTCCAGGACTTAGTGGAAAGAGCTGTGAACCGAATCCTGACTGGAGTTGAGCAAACAACCGGCGTCTACATCCAACAGATGCCTTACCCGTGTTATGTGGATGATGTGTGAGTCATCAGTTGTGACTTGTTGTTTGTCAGCGGTGCTTTAAACACTCAAGAGCTCAACAGAAGTCCCCATTTTTCTCTAGATTTTGTTAAAACATAATTTTTCTGTTAGTCATTTATTGTGTGTGTGTTTTTTCTTCAGGTTGAAATCATGTCATGTTGAATTTAACTTTTGGTTCCTTTCTTTTTCGAACAGTTTCCTTCGAGTGCTAAATCGCTCTCTACCTCTCTTCATGACTCTGGCCTGGATCTACACGGTGGCCATGATCATCAAAGGCATGGTGTACGAGAAGGAGGCCCGGCTGAAGGAAACCATGAGGATTATGGGTTTGGGAACAGGGACATTGTGGCTCAGCTGGTTTATAAGCAGCATTGTTCCTTTCCTGGTGTCTGCCGGGCTTCTTATTGCTCTGCTCAAGGCAAGAACTCTGAACAAAATATTTTATTTGTTTATTGTCAGACTTAATGCAACAAGTAGACCAGTATTAAGGTGGAAGTTTGTTTCAGTTTTGCCTAAAACTTCGACCTAAAACTTTTTCTTTTATTTCCAGTGGGGTGACATCCTCCCATACAGCGACTCATCGGTTGTATTTTTCTTCCTCATGGCGTTTGCAACGGCCACCATCATGCAGTGTTTCCTCATCAGCACATTCTTTTCTAAAGCCAACCTGGCTGCTGCTTGTGGAGGGCTCATATACTTTGGCCTCTATTTGCCTTATGTGCTGTGTGTAGCCTGGAGGGACCGCCTCACTACCACACACAAAGTCCTTGCTGTGAGTTTTTAAGTCAGTCTGGAAAGAAGCAGCATTTGCATACAAATGTAACATGAACCAAATGTATACAAAACTTTTTCTCTTTCATCAGAGTTTTCTCTCCCCTGTGGCCTTTGGTTTCGGCTGCGAGTATTTCTCTCAGTATGAGGAGCAAGGTGTGGGCATTCAGTGGTACAACCTCCACTCCAGCCCTGTGGAAGGAGACGCATACAGCTTTACTGTCTCCATATGCATGCTGTATGTGGATGCCCTCATCTATGCCGTCGCAGCCTGGTACATCGAAGCAGTGTTTCCTGGTACGATATCTGGGGGATTTTTCTCAGCTAGAAATGTCATAAGATTAGAGAGGAATTGATTTTGTGCTTAAAATGGTGTGAATTCAAGATGACCACATTCTTTTGTTTCAGGAAAACGTCTAAACTATACCTACTTTGTGGCTAAAAATTGTGTCAGACAAATCAAATCAAAGTGCTGCAACTTTGTGTTTATTTTCTGTTAACTCTTTTTTTTTGCACTGTTTACTGCATTTTATATTGTCTAGTTTTGGGAAATATAGAATAAAAATAAAATCTAGTTATGTGAGTAATAGCAGACATCATTGCTTCAGTCAAGAGAGTTTTCCATAGAGGGTTAGGGTTGAGGGTTGACCAGAGAAGCATGTTAAGAAACATGTTGAGTTCATCAAAAACTATCTGTGCTTGATTTGGGCGTTTTTATGAAATTTTATCCAGGCCTAATGTGAGCATGTGGGTGTTTCCTCTTCAGGTGAATATGGGATCCCGAGGCCCTGGTACTTTATCTTCCAGCTGAATTACTGGGGTGGAGTTCCACTGGAGGCGGGAATGCCGATCCCCCCTGCACCAGCAGAACAAGATGAAGGTAAAAGGCTTTAGATGCAGGGAGACATCAGCAGCTGTTTCTCTTTTTCTTTTCGACAGTGAAAGGCACAGGTGGCTCTTATGTTGCATATTTGTTGCTCAGAGTTTTAGCCTGTCTTTCTACTTAAACAGACTTGCACAAGCATTTTTAATTTTCTTCTCTGGTTCACTTGCAGGAGATCATAGAAGCAGTTTTGTTTGTTTTAGCCAATAAACTACAAATCAAAGTTGAAAAATATCCACTCAATTAAATATTCAACTATCATCAGATCACATTGAACCAGATCCCACTAACCTGACCCTGGGAGTGAGCGTCCGAAACCTGGTGAAAATCTACAAGAAGGGAGCAAAACTGGCTGTCAATCACCTCAATCTGAAGTTCTACGAAGGCCAGATCACCTCCTTCCTTGGCCACAATGGTGCAGGAAAAACCACCACCATGTAAGGAGCAGAGTTTAACCCGTACAACACAATCACTCTCAGCACTAAAACATTTAATATTAACACTGAAGAGCAGGGCTGAGTATAATTTCTGCAAGAATATAATGTAAATTTATAATTGGGTAATACTGAAGGTAATTATAGGAGTTGGTGCCAAAGAGGAAGGAATATTTCAGTATATTGGGGATGTTAAACCAAAACTCTATGTAAGAGGGAAGCTAAAACAAAGTTAAATCATCATAAATCATCATTCTACAATCCAGTCTCTTTATGTTATTTGATTAAATATCATACTTTTAGACCTTTATTATGTGCTAACTGTCTCAGACTGGCATGTTTTAGGCCTGTTAAAAGGTATTACAGTGAGAGGAAGTATTGATGTGTCTTCAAAAGCAACTACAGGAGGAGTTTTTGATTCTGACCAAGTTCGGAGGTTGTTTAAGATGAAAAATGTTTATTCTCATTTCTCATCCTATGCTGTCAGATCTGTTCTTACTGGCCTGTTCCCACCAACTTCTGGTACAGTCTACATAAAGGGGATGGACATCCGCCATGATATGGACATCATCCGGAGGACGCTGGGAGTTTGTCCGCAACACAATGTTTTGTTTGACATGTAAGGTTTTTTGAGCTGCCGCCTCTACTCTGATACCAAAAACAAGTATCAGAATTCAGAACTAGAAAAAAAAGGAATCAGTGTAAAAGATTAGATTAGAGTGGACAGATTAATATATGTTTTGACAGTGTGTGTCTCTCTCTCTTTCAGCCTCACAGTGGAGGAGCATGTGTGGTTTTACGGCTGCATGAAAGGTTTGTCAGAAGCAGAGGTGAAAGCTGAGTTGGACATTTTACTGGAGGATGTTGGTCTGCTGCAAAAACGCCATGAACAGACAAAAAACCTCTCCGGTAAGCTTTTTAAAAATCATGACCTGATCCTCATGGTCAGCTTGAAGAACCACTGTAACATATTTCATCAGTAGTACCAAAGGTTAAAGGTTATCGTTTGCTTTAAAATACTCACCCTCACTCTGTCTCTATCAGGTGGTATGCAAAGGAAGCTGTCTGTAGCGATCGCATTCGTCGGTGGCTCCAAGGTGGTAGTTTTGGATGAACCAACGGCCGGTGTGGATCCGTACTCGCGCAGAGGGATCTGGGATCTGTTGCTTAAATATCGCAAAGGTGCGAAGGTCATTTTCAAGGTCATAGGCCTTACAGAGCTGAACCAGCAGCCAAGATGATTTAGGAATTAAAGACGTGGTTCAGGCTGACATTTACACATATACACCTAAAAAAAACAGTGTAAGATATAAAACAGTATAAGATACACATGAGTCCACTGAAATAACCACTATGGATCTGTGCCATCTTCCTCCATCAGATCGGACTATCATCCTGTCCACCCATTACATGGATGAGGCTGAGCTGCTAGGCGACCGGATCGCCATCATCTCCCAGGGGAAGCTATGCTGTTGCGGCTCACCGCTCTTCCTGAAATCCCGTCTCGGATCAGGCTACTACCTCACAGTGGTGAAGAGGGAGGGACTCGACACCAGCACTTTAAGCAGCACCAGTATCTGCACCAGCACCAGTGTCAGCACCAACAAGCTGCCTCCTCTCAAAGTCTGTCTAATCTGATTTAAATAATCCAGTCAATTATATGCTTGTATACTCAGTTCTTATAGCTGTCAGCATCCACAATGTGTTTTGACTTGCAGTTCTATCTTTAAAGGAAAAGTTACAAAGAAAAAAGTGAAAAAAAATCACAGGTGAAGTATCATATGTGTAATAAAGGTCTCAAAAAACTCATCTTTGTGTTTCAGGATAGTGAGTCATCCATGAGCGAGGACACGGGACTCGGAAGTGAGGAGAGCAGCTTATGTGAGTGTTTACCTGCTGTATGACTTTATTAAGCGTTTGTAAAGTTCAGCTGTTACTTTTGTGAACTCTACCTTAAAATCTAGAGGACAGCTGGGCTAAATTTCTTGTTTTAAGTACAAACTCTATCCTCATTGTCATCTTCATGGCAGACCTGGCAGCGTTGCTCTCCCTGGCACAGCACCACATTCCTGGTGTAAGGCTGGTTGAGGAGTCAGGTCGTGAGGCTGTGATAAACCTGCCGCAGTCTGCTGCCAAAGACAGCAGCCTGGCCGTCTTTCTGTCTGAACTGGACCAGAGGCTGACCGAGCTCGGCATCAGCAGCTATGGTCTGTCAGATAGTACGCTGGAGGAGGTGAGACTTTGATATTGTTTATGGATAAATAGATAAAAGGGGAGACAGAGAAGTCATTTTAAAACTGGATGAACACTGTCTGAGGTTTATAAGAATGAATAATGTAGAGTAAAATGTTTCTAAGACAGTAGTAACAAAATAAATGTGAACAAATCTGAACAAGGAGGTCTTTAATTTATCACTTCAAACCAAACCATCTTATCCTGAATCCGCCTGAATTTCCTCAGTGTCAAGATCCTGAAACCTGAACAAAAAGAGACTTTTTTTTGTTTTATGAAACAAAAAAATATTTTTTTCTTGTATTAATTCAAAGACAAAATTTCAGCCATTTTCTTGTTGAGATGAATCACTGAATCAGTGTGGCATGGCGTGGACGTGAACTATCTGTGACATTGCTAAAACACTAGTGAAGCACTGATCAGCCTGTGCTCTATTGTCCTCTTGACAATACCCCACAGATTGTCGAGGGTTTAGATTTAAACCACTTGACTGGCCAGTCAAACATGATCGCGGTCAGCGAACCATTCGCTAGTTGGTTTTGGCGTTGTGAGCAGGTGCTGAGTCATGCTGGTACAGGAAATCAGCATTGTCGTAAAGCAGCAGGTGGAAACATACATTGCACTACTAACTCATGGTAGATGGTTGTGTTGAACACAGTTGACTAACAAATCTCTCAGCTCTTTTCCACACCAGACCATTTGGACCAATTTCCAAAAAAAATATCAAGTTATATTCGCCTGAAAAGTTAATTAGAGCACTGGGTAACAGTCAAGTTCTTCCTCCTCTGTTGCTGCTTGTACTTTGTTAATTTACTTCTAATTTACGCCTGATGAAATGCTCCAAAGTTTTGAGCTATACTTTTTGTATTTCAGACCTACAAGCCATATTTATTCAAATCAAAATGGAAATATTACATTTATACATTTAACAGCATTTTAAGACTTTACTTTTGGCTAATCCAGAGTACATATCATTTTCGATTTCTTTAAGAAAACCGTTGGAAGCTGTATAGTTTGCTGAAATATGCACCACTCTGTCAAATTTTAGCTCTGCTGGCTGAAATTCAGTGTTTTTATATCCTGTTATGGTTAGATTAATAAGCAATAAGCCGCTCAAAGTTTTACATATTTTAACATTTTTATACTTGATTGTAATTCAAACTTATTTGTCAGGAGTTTGGTTTGGAGAGAAACACAAGGCTTCAGCAACATGAAAATGACACTAAACCCACTCGCATACAAATTTAATGATTAAAATTAAATTAAATTATTCAGTTTAATTGATATTTATGCACAGTAATCACAAATAAAACAGCTACAATGAGATTCTTTATAGAAAAGGCTCCAACAAGCTTATTCAGATAGCTGATCAAAGATGCCTGCAGTTAATTTGGTAACAGGTTCACAGAATGACGCAGTTTAAGACTGTCGAACTAAAACTGGCTGCTGGTGTCAATAAAGGTCCCTTTAAAAAATCTCTCAACCCTGCTAGCATCACGTGGCTCTAAATGTATTAATCTAAAAGTGTCTGTATCTATTTCACTTCATCCCACCGCTGTGAGCTACAGAAGCTCAACATGTTCAAATCTGCAGGGTTGGATATTTGTGGAGCGGTTCTAGTCTTAATGGATTAATGTTAGAATCAGATTAGCTCTGATTGGGACCTCATGAAGCCTTGTGAGTTTACCTGGTGTGAAAAAGTCACACATCCTCTGCTCTTTGACATCCACTCTAAACCACTAGATGGTCTCCACTGCCCTCTGCCGTTCATACTTTCAAGTTTAATCTTTCGTCATGGCTCTTGTGTTCATTTTAGATCTTTCTACGGATGGCAGAAGAGACTGGTGTGGATGCTGAACCTGAGCTGCAGGATGAATCTCCTCACAGGCTGCAGCCAACAGCCGGGCCTAGTACAGAGAGACAAAATGCCGAAGAACCAGAGACAGGTATGTACACTGACGCTCCAGACACACAGATTTGCTGTCATACTCCACATTGTTTCCATGTAGTCTGTCGTCTGTTTAGTCTACAAACTGTGTCTGCTTGTTTTCATTATGCTACCAGGAAGGAAAAGGCTTCGTAAGCAAGGTACCTTCAGATCATCCCCCCCTGAAATTAATAGAAATGGAAAAGATGAGTGTTTCAGCTATGACTGAACACCTGATAGACAGAATTCATCCACACTCCTTCCCACACATCAGTACCATGTGTTTATCAGCTGTCGTGTCATCTTTGTGCTGTTTCCTGTGGATCTGATCTGACTAGAGTCTCGTCTGCATCAAAGACAGATAATACTGAAACTGTTTCTCACTGTGTTCATGTCACTCCTAGAACCTCAGGAGACTGACCTGCTGAGTGGAGATAGCCGAGGTGGGATCCCGCTGACGGACTGGTGGCTGACCTGGCAGCAGCTGAAGGCACTCTTCATCAAACGTTGGCTTTACGCTCGACGGAGCCGCAGGGGCTTCTTTGCTCAGGTGATAATGAACAGCAGTGTCACCTTTAGATATGATAAGAAATGATCAGATTTTCAGGTTGTTTTGATGCTAATAAAGCAGTTATTATTGTTTGGAGGCTTGCTGTGAATGCTGGTATTAATGTTTTCCTGTTCCTCAGATTGTTCTGCCTGCTGTGTTCGTGCTGATCGCTCTGCTCTTCAGCCTCATCGTTCCTCCATATGGGAAGTATCCTGCCCTACAGCTGCAGCCCTGGATATACGGAGAGCAGTACACCTTCTTCAGGTCTGCCGCCTCCATTCTTATTTTTTCTTATGCCTCGTATGTGTATTAAAAAAAACATATGTTTCTCTTTTTTATTTTGATTGTCTATTTTAAAAGTGTAAATTTTTATAAACCAACCGAAAATGAAAAGGACATGGTTTCTTCTCAGTTACTTTTTCAGTTTTCGTGAGCTTTCATATCTCCTGTTTTCTTGTGTCTTCAGCCATGACGCACCAGGAAATCCAGCTATGGACAATCTGCTGGAGGCCTTGCTGGACCAGCCGGGCTTTGGTACCAAGTGCATGGGGCAAGAGGAAGACGACAACAGCATGTAAAGAGCTCCCTGTTTATAAACAATACTTTGCTTTGGTGGAACATGAAGAGTTTAGGGATGATAGACTCCTAACTGTAAATGCAAATAAAAAAAACACTGAAAAGCAAGTAATAGATGGCAAAAAATGTCAAACATTTGAAACTTTTAGGGTAAAAGTAGGTTTCTGGGTTTGTAGAAATCCATTTATAAGTTAAATGTGCTGGTTTTCTGATAGACTTTCATCCTCTGTTTCTACGCTAAATCTTGGTCACTCCGTTTTCTCTTCAGGAGGCCTCAGTGTGACGATGAACGAGCGGGTCCTTTCTTGAGGCCACAGGTCTCGTTCTCTACCTGGCAAATGTTCAGCAGAGGCAACTGGAGCAGAGACAGACCCTCACCTGAATGTCATTGCAGCACAGAGGACGTCCGTAGGATGCTTCCTGACTGTCCACAGGGTGCTGGTGGTCTGCCGCCTCCACAGGTCAGCACAGTGTCCAGTTGTATACAAATGAGTAAACCTAACTCTGCGCACCTTTTCAAACATTTCAATTATTGACCTTTTAGATCAAGAGACTGACTGGAGACATCCTTCAAAACCTGACGACTTATAACATCAGTGATTACCTGGTTAAAACCTACTCCCAGATCCTCAAGAAAAGGTACTCCATTTCACACAGACATGTCTTTTGTTCAAATACAGCTATGACAAAGATAAATGTATTCTATCTTCACCATTAGTTTTCCTCCCTGTTGATTTGTAATTAGAGCTTTAAATGCACCATATGAATCTTGACCCTACGGCTGTATTTAGAAGTTTCTAATGAGGAAGTTATCAAAGAAAATACAAGTTTATTTAAGGCAAATGCAGTTCATGGTCAAGAGTGAGGAGTTTAATGTGAGCGACTCTGTTCTTTCTTGTCATTAACAGCCTAAAAACCAAGAAATGGGTGAATGAGTTCAGGTAAGCTTCCTCAGTAAATGATCATTTTGGAAACTGAATATCAGCTCAACCATCAACAGTTCAAGGGTCAAACATTTGTTCATCTCTGCTCTTGTGAAAGGTAAGAAATGAACATGAAGAGTTTCACCTCTCTGTTGCAGATATGGAGGATTCTCTCTGGGAGGCAGCGCCACGCAGACTTTATCTCAGGTCAACCACATCCAAGACTCAGTCATGGCAATCAGGACTCGATACAGAGTCACACAGGTATAAACAAGGTTTCAGTCAAATTTAATGAAGCTGCTTTTTCACTGAATGAGCCGCATGTTTCATGATTCACTTTGATTCACAGAACAGTTCACTGGATAATCTGCTGGAGAGACTGCCCGTCTTTCTGAAAGGACTGAACAGTAAAGACAATGTTAAGGTAAATGTTGTCTTTCTCCTTGTATTTGTCTCCGAAGAACAAACAAACTTTAAACAGACCTATCTGAGAGTGTCCCTGGCTCCATATATTGTAGGTAATTGTTGTATTTTTTAGGTTTAAAGTGAAAGATGTGTTTTGCTGTTCTCAGGTGTGGTACAATAACAAAGGATGGCATGCAATGGTGTCATTTGTCAACGTGATGAACAACGGCCTACTGAGGGCAAGCCTACCACCAGGTCCTGAGAGGAGCCGACATGGCATCACTGCATACAACCATCCGCTTAACCTCACAAAGGAACAACTCACTGAAATGGCCATGTAGGTCCTCTGCTGTAGATACTTGTAGATGTTGAACACAGAAAAGGCTGATTCATGGAGCAGAAGAGAAATCAAAGACGTGACTGAGTGAACTCTGTATGTTATTGGATGTTGTACCTGACACATGTTTCCCTCTCCTCTTCTTCAGGATGACCACCTCAGTGGATGTTCTTGTTTCCATCTGTGTGATCTTTGCCATGTCCTTCGTGCCGGCCAGCTTTGTTCTCTTCCTGATCGAGGAACGAGTCAGCAAAGCCAAACACCTCCAGTTCGTCAGCGGAGTCAAACCCATTCTCTACTGGCTTGCAAACTTCACCTGGGACATGGTCAGACATAGAACTCAGATGTCTTTTCAAAATAGTGGATCTGCCAGTCTAAATATGTTTTAAATATCATCTGATCATTTGATGTAATAATTATGAACCATTTTGCATATCACTGTAAAGCCTCAAGGCTCCTGTTTGTCTCTGTCTCGCTTCTTTTATCCCTTTTCTTGTTTTTATAAAATTTGTGTCATCTTCTTTTCAGTTAAACTACACCGTCCCGGCCACCATGGTGGTGCTGATCTTCATCAGTTTCCAGCAGCAGTCATATGTATCAGAAACAAACTTGCCTGCACTCGTCCTGCTCCTCCTCCTTTACGGGTAGGACCACCAAGCACACTCCACAGACTACAGTCATGCATCATCAACATTTCATAACAAAACTTATTCTCACCAGAATGTTATACCACACACACAAACACAAAGTCAAACTAAAATCAGTATTTCATTCACTACAGCGATCATTTTATTTGAAGGTTTTCTTATTTTGTGTTTGCAAATTCTCTTTTGTGTTTGTTGGATTTTTATAATCATAGTAACGTCTGTGTCTTTAATTATTTATTTGCCCCTGCAGGTGGTCCATCACCCCTCTTATGTACCCAGCATCCTTTGTGTTCAGTGTCCCTAGTACAGCCTATGTGGTTCTGACCTCCATCAACCTTTTTATTGGAATCAACGGCAGCATCGCCACTTTCGTCTTGGAGCTGTTTGTTGACGAGGTAAAAGACATATAGATGTAAAAGACATAGATGTGTTAACTTCCTAATAAGAGCAAAACAAAATTACTTGGGTGCTCATATGCATAGATATTAAACTTCACAACAGCTAAACAGTTCAACCACAATCACCACAATTATCAATGAGAATTTTAGTTATTTTACACTGAGCTTTCATTTTTTAAGGTTTATGAAAATATATCCTTGTTGAAGGCAGCGAGCCTGGAAGTCTAAACAAAGTCTAAAAGCTGAAGGTCTAAAATGATGACTTTTTTGTCTTTCCAGCACCTGAATGAGGTGAACAGAATCCTGAAGAAGGTCTTTCTCATCTTCCCTCATTTCTGTCTGGGACGAGGACTCATCGACATGGCCAAAAACCAGGCCATGGCAGATGCCTTCCAAAGGCTGGGTAACTACATATCCTCCTTTAAATAGTAATTTGTTTACCAAGGAGTGAGGATTTCATATCTGAGGATTATTTTACCTTCAGGAGTACTCTGATTCTCTTCTTTTGATGTTTGCTCTGGGTCATGTATCTACAAGTCTATAAATCAATCTACTTTTAGTTCGTTTATATGTACATGTAACACTTAATAGGTGTTGAGCTCATCTGTGTATAAGTGAAACTTCCTCTACAATCTTAAATAACATCATTGTTGCTTATACTTCTACATCTAACTGCAGCAAACACACTTAATAATCAGTTAATGTAGATAATATCTTCTTGTGTGTTTCCTCATGTCCAGGCACAAAGCAGACTCTGGACCCTCTTCAGTGGGACTTTGTGGGAAAGAACCTGTTTGCGATGGCTGCTGAAGGCATCATCTTCTTCATTTTCACCGTATTGCTGCAGTACAAGTTCTTCATCAGCTTCAAGTACGTTTAAAACGAACTCCCCAAAGAGACAAAAAAAGACCCCTGCTGATTTTCTCTTTTGATGATTGTCATGAAGACATGGAAGTTAATAGTTGCAGCCACTGGGAGATGCTGTCCTCATTTATCAGACAACTTAATGAATATTTCCATGCTATCATTGTATCAACCACTATAAGTATACAGCATTGTACAGTGTTGTGAGTTGATTATTTTGAACACCGCTAACGTCTTACTGTTCATTAAAAACAATAAATGCCTTCTTTTTAGAGACATCACAGGGTTTGCTTTCATATTAAATTATGTCCCGTGTTAAAGAAACATATTTTTCTGCTTCTTTCCCAGGCCGTGGTGGGCTGAGCCTGAGATTCCTCCTCTTGGTCCAGAGGATGAGGATGTGGCCAGGGAGAGAGAGAGAGTCAAAAGTGGCAAAGCCCAGTCAGATATACTTACAATGATCGACTTAAGCAAGGTACGACCGGTGAAAAAGCCAAAAAGATAAAAATAATACAAGTTTAGTTCAGTATTTACCTCTCTAAAAGAGTAGTGTGGAGTAATAGAAGAAACGCTTCACAAAAATAAGGCTTAAAACCATCAAAGCTACTCAGTCAAGCTCTGTTTATATGAGCTAAAGGCATGTACTGAATGCTGTTTGATCTTGCACATCATTGTCTTTGGTTGATGTTTTAAGCAAAGAGCTTTTATGTCTTGCAGGTTTATAAAGCAGGCAGGAAGCCGGCGGTAAATCGCCTTTGCCTCGGGATTCCCCGCGGAGAGGTGAGAAACACAAAAACCAGAGCAGCACTGATTTTACAGTATGACTCAATAAACTGAATTACTCACTGAAAACAGACACACAATGGCTCACATACGCTCTTATCAGCACTGTTTGTGAGTCACAGTTTTATCCATGAATTAATTTCCTTATAAAAAGAGGCAATGTAGGTCACATGTTGATAACTAGTTCACCTAGAAATATTATTACTTCTTTTATTACCAAGATTGTTTGTGCTAATAATGCTTAAAAAACTTGGGCTGAGATCAACAACCGTACTCTCAGCTACAACTACAATAATTATGTCTATTAATTCAGTAGCATCTGTTTAGTTTTTACTTTACGCTGTCATGTTGTTTGGAATTATCCCAGGCACCTTCTTCTGTATTTACAACTTTATGTTTCTGTCTGTGTGTGTGTACCCTGCAGTGTTTTGGCCTGCTCGGGGTTAACGGAGCAGGAAAGACCTCCACCTTCCGCATGCTGACTGGAGACACGGATGTCACCTATGGAGAGGCTTTCCTCAATCACTACAGGTACATACCATCCTCACCAGAAAATGATTCAGCTGAAACACAGGCTCTCTTCTTACAGTGTGATCAGCATCAACAACAGTTGATGTAACGTTGAAATAATGAGAATTTGTCGTTAGATTAACTGCGTTTATATGCTGCTTACTTCACTGAGATCAACTTTGAAATAAGCTGCAAAAGCAGTATTACTGAAGTCGTTAAAGTAGCATAAATAGGACTAAGAAGTTAGAGGTAAGGAGTGTGCAAATCGTAGAGATAGTATTTGCATCAGCAAAAGCAGCACAGTCGAAGGATTCGTATTCTTAGTTGTAAAAGCAACATTGTGGCAGTAATGTTATAAATAGTAGTTGTGTTTGTGTAGTAATTCTGAACTGTGTGTTTCTGTTGCTCTCAGCGTGTTGACAGACATGGAGCGAGTCCACCAGCTGATGGGTTACTGCCCACAGTTTGACGCTATCAGTGACCTTCTGACAGGTCGGGAACACCTGGAGCTGTACGCCCGCCTGCGAGGGGTGCCAGAGGAGTCTGTGACCAGGGTAATGTGCAGCACAACTCACCTCATAACAGCTGATATAAAGATCTTGAGTTGTTTTGTGTTCATACTTTTCAGACAAGAAGATAAAACTGATGCACTCTGCAAAAACATAAGAATAAGAAGAACTTAATTTATCCCCGAAGGTAAAGTCAATTTATGAAGTAATGTGTTTTATCTGCTGGCCTAAAGGTGGCGCAGTGGGGGGTGAAGAAGCTCGGACTGACTCAGTATGCAGAGCGGGAGGCTGGGGGCTACAGTGGAGGCAACAAAAGAAAACTTTCCACCGCCATCTCCCTTATCGGAGCTCCACCTGTCATCTTCCTGGTGAGAAGAGAGAAGAAGAAGCTGTTTTGGACTTTAGATTTGAATAGATGATTGATCTTAATCGTTACACGTGTTTAACTTTTGCTGAAAATGGATCAGTAATTTGGCTAATATTTTCAGTGGTTTGATACTCACATTAATCTGATTCTTGTAAGGATGAGCCCACCACGGGTATGGACCCAAAAGCCAAGAGGTTTCTGTGGAACTGCATCCTGAGTGTCACCAAAGAGGGCAGAGCTGTAGTTCTCACTTCGCACAGGTACGTAAAACCAGATATGCGCCAAATTATTCTTTATAAACTCAAAGCAAATGGATCCATGGCTTCACTATAGAGACACGTGAGCATGTTGACACTCAGATCTTTACGATTCTCCATAAAGTAAATATTCAGTGTCTGTGTTGATGTTCCTCTCCTGTGTCTGTGTGGTCAGTATGGAGGAATGTGAAGCTCTCTGCACCCGAATGGCCATCATGGTGAACGGCAGATTTCAGTGTCTCGGTTCAGTCCAACACCTAAAGAACAGGTAACCAGCTCTACTATCCTGTTTCACTTATCAGTTCAAAGCTGAATTCCAATCACAGTGTTTCAGTCATTGAATGGATCACTTTCTTATACTCACTCTTCATGTTTTTTTTTTTTTTGCATCTTCTGTCCTCCAGATTTGGTAATGGCTACACTATTATTCTCCGTCTGCTGGATAGTAAGAATGACCCGGACTGTCCAGTCGACACCTACATGAGGAAAGCTTTTCCTAGTTCTGAGCTGAAGGAGCGCCATCAGAACGTGCTGCAGTACCAGCTGCCCTCACACGCCTGCTGCCTCGCCCGAATCTTTGATGTCCTGGCCAACAACCACGATGAGCTGGGCATCCTGGACTTCTCTGTTTCACAGACCACGTTGGACCAGGTGAGTAATCATACACTTCTGATATTCCTGCAGAATGGTTTGTGCTTCTCTCCTTATCTGGATCTACTTTAGATCTATATTAAAGAAAGCTCTACTTACCAAATATTCTTTATCATGGCAATATATTAGCCGCTCAACTGGGGTTGTTCTCCATTCAGGCTGCGTAATTAACTTTTTGGTCCCCCAGCCACTCAGTTTTTAGAGGGTGTTGGAGCTAGGGATATTCCGACGTAAAATTAATTCAGGGTCAACACACCGTAACACCGAGTTAGACACCCCCTCGAGAGATGAATGTTGCCGACCGCTTGCTTCTCTAGTTTTACCAACTTTAGTAACGACTGCAGGATAGCAAAACACAGCAGTCTGAGGAGCCATAAACAAACCTCAACCAAAACGCCACAAATAATGCTCAAAACAACACCTAACTTGATCAACAGTACATATAGAGTCCCAGCCACAGCACTAGCCACCAAACATATTTTTAACTTTGACTGATTTCTTTAGCAAAGAGACTAAACACAACTCACCCACTCTCTTCCAGCAGCCGCTTGTTTATGGCGAGACCCCGGGCCAATCCATTACAGACGGCTGCGGGGTGACGCAGCTCAAGGAAGAACATTTGTGATCTTTTCTTCATGGAAATGCAATCAGACCAAGATACTAAGGCAGAAGAACTACCGTGTCTGAAGTGCAAAATGATTAATATGATGATTATTACTTCAAGGAAATGATGAAGAAATGATCATAAATGTTCTTCCTTGAGCTGCGTCACCCCGCAACAGTCTGTAATAGACTGGCCTGAGGTCTTGCTGCAAACAAGCGGCTGCTGGAAGAGAGTGGGTGAGTTGTGTTTGGTCTATTTGCTAAAGAAATCAGGCAATATGTATTGTTGATGAAGTTAGGTGCTGTTCTGAGCATTATTTGTGGCTATAGAGTGGCGTTTTGGTTGAGGTTTGTTTCTGGCTCCTCAGACCGCTGTGTATTGCTATCCTGCGGTCGTTACTAAAGTTGGTATAACTAGAGAAGCAAGCGGTCGGCAACATTCATCTCACAGGGGGGTGTCTAACTCAGTGTTACGGTGTGTTGACCCTGAATTAATTTTACGTCGGAATATCCCTTTAAATTGCTTTTTGGCTGGTGGTGATTGCTAGTTTGTGATTAATTAACGCATTAGTATGACACTAAGCCGTTTTATTTTTGCAGGTGTTTGTCAACTTTGCCAAGGAGCAAACTGATGATGATGATGGCCTGACAGATGTGGTCGTTGATAACAGCACAGTCCAGACCAACCGGACTTTGCTGCCCACCAGGATTAACTCCCCAACAATCCAGCCACAGCCCCCAATCACTCCCCCTCAGCCGAGCAAGAAAACACAAAAGCAAGGGAAATCGTCTGAAAGTAAACCAAAAGAGAGTAAATCAAAAAAGGCCAAAGCGACCAAGGCCAAAGCTAAAGAAGGCAAAGCTAATGGAGACAAAAGCAGCAGTACAGCCATGACCAGAATACATCAGGTGAGCCGGAGTGGCAGCATTGAATCTAGTAACAGTAATGGCGATATTCTGGGAGAGTCCAGTCAATCCAAATCCAAACACAGAGCAGAGAGCTCCTCCAAAGATCCTTCTGAACTCTTTGTCGTTGACCGCAACACGCAGGACAGCTCCATGTGAAGAGGAGGTTTGTAAAATGAACAGAGGGTACAGGTTTTGAGGACCAAGTTAAGTCTGAAGATTTTATTAGACGCTGTACTTTGATTTGAATGTTGCTCAGTGTTGACAGCGACCTTAATATGAAGCATGAATCAGTACAACTCATGGTGTTAGAAGAGAAAAAGATGGACTCGGGTAATATTATGAATGAACTATTAAACTGATTCATCAGAGGTAAATTTGTCTGATGAAAGATCCTAAAGTTTTGCTTCTGTGTACGGCTCTGGTGCCTTGTTCACCTCCCTTACAGATCTGTAGCTTTATACCCATTCTTTTGGTTCCTGTTACACTGTGTTTTTTCCTCCTGTCAGCTCATAATCCCAAAACTGTGGTTTATTTATTTTGAAAGAATATTATGCAAGGCCCCGAGTAAAAACAAAACAAACAAACAAAAAATGGTTTGGTGTTCCTCAGGGCTCAATCACTGGACCTGTGACAATCTTATATTTATTTTGCAGAAAGCACTTTAAAAGGAAAATGCTGCAAAAAGTTAAGTACCAGAAATACATTTTATATATAATGAAAAACTTATATAAAAAGCATTTGTTAGGCTGTTATGATATAGAATCTCTTGTATGGAGAGCAGTCTTGTTGCATGTTTGTCGTAAATGAGAAACTGTTAATTGTATTTTTTTGTCTTGAGTAAGAATTTACTTACAAAAATGTTTGTTTTTATTTATTATGTTATATTTATCATTGGGTTACAGTGTCAGTGTCTTGTGTTGTACAAGATTAGGAGGGAAAAAAATCTTGACTTCTGCCTGTTTTTGTCTTTTTTTTTCTTTTGAGGTCATGTTTTGTTATAAATCTCACTGAGATTTGACACCCAGACTTTCTGCACAGCTGTTGAAATGTCTAGAAACTAATTTAGTTACACATAGTGTTTCCAGATAATAAACTTCAAGTTGCACAATTTGATATTTTTTTACAGAATGCCAAACACTCACAAAAAATACCGATCAAATATGTGATGGTAGGAATCAGTCTGAAATATCAACACCAGATGTAACAACATTGCCTTGTCAGCAGCTGTATCTTTCATACTTTAAAGTTGTTTTTTGATAAATAGCTTATTTTTTTTCTATTAAACAAATACACAGCTGACTGAATGTCCAAAGCAAGACCTCGCTGTACTGTAATGCAGTGTTACATATCCAAAAAGATTGTCACAATAGTTGGTTGTGAGACAAAGTTTTACTTTAAAACTGTTACATGGAAAAAAGGTTCAAAGGTTGTTTTAAAATGCTGAAATAATGTAAAGTCATTCAGCTGGATTTGGAGAGTAGATGTTTCATTTTGGCTGAATGAAAGTCTGTTCTCCTGAATGTACTTTTATCATGCTTGAAAAGTCATACTTGAAAACAAATGTAGCAGTGCATTGACTGAAGGACACGCAGTATATAGAGGAAATCTGTCTGCTTAGATTTTAAAAAGTATACAAGCTGAATATCTGAATGTTTGTCCTGAAGGAAAATTAAATCATATTGTTTCTTTAAACCTTGTGTCCTGTTTCTGAAAAAGTCACTGCAGTATGCTTGGAGTCGAGAGGTCTTTCTTCGTCAAAGTGAGGATGAGTGTTGGTCTTGGTGGGGAGTGAAGTGGAGGGAGCCTCCTCTGTCTGTCTCTGCATTCACCCACCAAAGCTTCTTTCTCTGTTTCACTGTCAGAAGATGAAAACATTTCAAATGACTGCAATCTCACAAGATAGTTTTCTTTATGATGAAACTATTAAATAACGAGTTTGATTCAAACTTCAAATTTACATGTTAGTAGGACAGCTGTTCTTTGTGCAGCGGTCAATCCCCTGCTCAACTCTTGTCTTCCTCAGACGCTGATCAGTAACAGCCATGAGGAGATGATCAGACTGAATGCGTCTCCATGGCTCTTCATCACCACCTCTCTTTTTCCTGCCAAGTTTTTGTGAGACAGTCTGAAGCAGAGTGTCCAGGGTGGAGAGGGAAATGTCTGGAAGACAAAACTCAGCAGACCTCTGCATAGACGACAAGAAACACAGATCTATGATGTGATTAAACGGATCTGGTATAACTGTAATCTAAGTCTGTTTACAGTCAGTCTCTTGTTATGTAAGAAACTGTCACAGAATCCTTTTAATCAGCAGGATATTTTGTTCACTCACGCTTTTAGAGAGCAGAGGATTGTTTATCCATGGCCTGCTGTCTGACTCTACTCCTTTGACAAACCCATCACCTTTGCAGGATCCTATGGTGAAGTTTGCAGACATTGTGCTGGTTTGCTCAGATAAGTTGATGGGAGGGAGAGGAGTTTTACATCTCCTCATCTTCAGACACTCAGGTGCTGCTGCAGGTTGAGTTAGAGGCGGTAACACCAGCCTGGAACTGGGTGGTTGTTTGGGGTCAGAGTTCAAATTTAAGTTGAATCCTGTGTTAGAAACATTTGTCTGTTCCTCTGGTTTAGTAACAAGGACATTTTTGTCGCTGGTTCCTGCTTCCTTTTCATTTTCACAGCTGCTGTCATCTGTCTGGTTTTCCTCCTCCTCCTCCTCTTCCTCCTCCATGGGCTCCTTTGCTGAAGCCAAAAGAGGCATTAGATTCACACAAAGTTTTGTTATATTCCCTGATTTCTCACCCACATTTGTGAGATGTTTGCGGTTTGCTGGAGCGAATTTAACCTTCTCCTTTGACTTCAAGGCTCTCACCCTTGGAAACGGTTTCTCCACTTTACTCACAATCATTGGAAAAGTGTCTGCGTCAGGTTTTGCTGGATTTGCTGCCCTTGTGTCCTTTTCTTTCCACATTCCAAAATACAGGCTGTATAAAAGAAACTTCAAGAATCCTCTCTGCAAGGGTCCAAACATCTCTCAGAGTTGTATTACCAAAAAGATACATCAAACTTTTCAGAGTTTTGCCGTCTGCTCCTTTTCCCCCACCAGCAGAAAGAAAAGTACACAACAATCAAATGACTATTTAAGCAGGCCTATTAAACTGGCTGTTATGGTAACACACACACATACACACTCACAAACCCTTTATGAGAGGGGAAAGAAAACTCTTTGTTGGGTCAGATCACGTCAAAGAAAATGACAAAATCAAATCTAAATCCATTTGGAGATTGTTGTTTGTAAAAAGGCTGGAGATGGCAGAGGATTTGATTTTATAAGATATGAGTGAATTACTTTGGTGGCGTGTGACCAAAGATTGTCTATAATAGAGATGGACCACTCGTTTTTTCAGGAAAAACCGCTGACAAGGTCTTCAAAGTTGACCAGCAAATCGAGGTAACAGCAGCACTAATCTTTGAAGACAGAATCATCATGCAGGGGTTTGCAGTGACCTCAAAACACCTGAAAAAGAGAGGGTTTTAAACTTGCTTTTGTTAGGTGGAGTGAATGAAAATAAAACTGCCGTGTGTGATAAAACTGAAAAAGCCAACTATTCATATTATAACATTGAGAAATGTAGTCTTTTTCGGTGCTCTTAAGTCACCCAAATAGAAAAAATAAAATAAAATAGTAAAAAGAATAAAGACTTGTAAGTGTAGGCCTACTGTTGATAAAACAGATTTTGTTGTTGTTGTTATTATTGTTTTGTTCATTTGTTATGTATTTCACCTATACTGATGATATTTTGAGTGCTTTACGATACTAAACCTCACAAATATAGGTCATCCAAGCTCTTATGAGGAGTTTCAGCTGGTTATGAAACAGCCGGGTACCTCATGATCCTCACATTTTGTACGTGTAATGCTGTCTGGAGGATAGTAAAGGGCAATTCCCAGAGGTTACAACTGTCTACATTTAAAAGAAGACACTTCAATACATCTAGGCGTATCCTTAAAAGAGTAATAATAATAATGATAATAATAATAATAACTTTATTTTTATTTTTATGGGACTTTTAAAAACTGAAGTTTACAAAGTGCTTTGACAAACAGTTGTAAAGCACAGAACATCAGCACATGGAAATGAAGACAAATAAAAAACAAAAGCTCAGTTAAAAACAAGGCCCCCAAATAAAGGCCAATTTCATTTGTCATAAGAAACCCGGACAATACAAGAACCATGAGGAGCAAAATAAAAACATAAAATAGGTTAAAAAAAATTTTAAAAAAAAAGGAAATGTAATTAAAAAAGGGGGAATGGAAAGCAGGAAACAGGATAGTAAATATAAAAATATGATATTAATACTGATAATAAAATCATAATAAAATAATAATGATGGTAATAGTACTGATAAAATGGAATAACAAAAAAATGAGCAGGAAAAAACAAAAAAATCAAAAAAAGGTCTAAAAGGTTTAATAAGAAAAGATTATAAGTAACAACAAAGGCTAAAAGGACAGTAAGATAGGGGTAAAAGAGATAGAAGATAAAAGAAAAAAGAGAAATAACGAGGAAGTTTTATCACTTGATCAGCAGTAACACAGTAGAGACAGTGAGAGTTTATTCAGTACAGAGTGAGAGCTCTTGATTTCGCTCCCATCTTTGTGGAGGAGGACAACAGCTATTTTTGTTCTCCTGGTTCAACCCACTGCTAAACTAGCAGCTAAGGAGCTAGCCCCTACTTACACGATAATCTGCCACACAAAGTCACTGCTTTAACTTCTATTTATTCCGTGTGTACAAGGTTTCTTTTTTCACAAAGACCACCTAGAGACCCTGAGTGTGGAATCCACCCGCTTGGTTTGCTGGAATAAGATGGTCGTTTTGACAAATAACAATGAAGAGCAGGATTATATGTGAGTGCAAATTTGGATTATGTAGTGTTAGCCGCCGTCAACCTTAGTCCCGATTCACTTACAACTCCATTTAAATAGCCGGACTGATACCTGACAGCAGCAGGAGTTGAAGACTTTGGGATTGCACAGGCTTTTTAGCAAGAACAGGACTCGACAAGCAAACATTTCTTCTGTATTTTAGTGTTAATGTTAAATTTCAGCAGCAAACTGGGTTAAATTTTATGTCCTTGTTAGCCTGATGCAACGGGATAGCTAAACAGCTAACTGACCCGGATACGCTGGTTTCCATGGAGACTTTAATTTCAAAGAGTTAAAATATCACCTAGTAAGCTTTAATATTTCCTAAAACACACCTCTCCCCACAGCTCTTTGTTTTTTTTTTCGAGAAACAAACCCGAAGATTTAGTCATAGAAGTGAGACTGAGTCCTAAAAGCGAACAGTATTGCATCTTAAACTGTAAACCCTGTGTTATGGCTTCTAAAATTGCAGATTTAAGCTTGCAACCGTTCACTTGCCGTAGTAAATTTGTAAGATTGTCTTGTGAGAAACCCTCTGTAACCCAGGCAGAGATGACATCATATTATGCTGCTGCTGCAGTGCTGCTAACATCCTGCAGGGTTTAGGCTAAAAATTGCATCTGTAGAGCATGCAGACAACTCGAGCTGAAGTCTTCACACAACACCCACTGACCTACATCTGAAGCCCCTGCCTCAGTCTCATCTCAGAGAGAAAACTGATGCAGGCAGGCAGGCAAACAGCTGGCACATCATCTTCACCCTTCACAGCAGATTTGGTTGTCTTTGTTTTATTATTTTTATCTGCATACAGAGAAAAAAAGTGAAATATAGATGAGGCATCCCTGTGCAAATTAATACCGCTCATTCTCAGAAGAATAAATCAGATTGTAAAGATTTGAGGGGCTGGCATTTGACACCCTGTGTTTTATCTTCCCAGCCTGATTGAGGAGCGTAAATGCAGCTCCCTCCCCAGCTCTCCCGCCAAGCGAGTGTCTCCCACCAAAAAGAAGCAGTATTACATCAACCAAGCCATCCGCAACTCTGACCTCACTCCTCGTGCCAAAGGCAAGAAGAGCCTCCGCCGACAAGAGAACAGTAAGAACATTTGATTATCAAGACGTATGAAATTTGTTAGTGAAGTTTTGCTCACATGTCCATCTCCTTTCCCCTTCTTTGTCAACCAGCACGTTTTCTAGCTAATCTACTTGAGAGGGATGAGTGCTCCAAAGATGACCTGGAAGTTTGCAGTAACCCAGCAATCCCATCTATCTTCACTGAAGCCTGCACCAATGGAAACTACATAGAGGTAAGCCCGTCACAGAGGAAGGTGAAGACTATTCTCAAGAAGATGGATCACCCACTTCACAACACCTTGGTGGTGGTGGACGGCTTCTCTCTCTACGCTGCAGGACAGAAAGATTCAGACTGTACAACTCCTCTGTAAATAGTAGATAACTTTTATACGCATTATACACAATTAAATTTCCCTTCAGGGATTAATAAAGTTGTTGTTCTTCTTCTTCATGTGTCTATTTACCAAGCATAATCAATCTAAAAACACCTAGTAAAGCAAGAATTATAAAAAAAATATAGTCACTATTCATTCCTCTCTTGTCTTTCCAGCCATGGAATGACTTTATGAACTGCTCTGGCGAGGAGCAGGAGAGACTGTTGTCTCTGCTGGAGAAGGAGGGGGCCAAGAAGAAACTGACTGCCAAGCTCCTAAAAGACCAGAGGAATGGTGAGCATCATCAGTTTATGTCTGGTTGTTTGATGGCCGTTTTATCTGCTGCTGTTATGCTGACTTTCACTTATCTCTCTGCAGTAAATCTTGCCTTCACTGCTCAGGACTGCTTCCAGAGAATCGATCGCAGGCTACGAGCAACTCTGAGACGTAAACAAATCCCCATAGTGAGTGACCTTTTCTCTTATTCTCAAATGCTTCACAAGGTGTAAAGTTTGCACCATTCTGTGTCCACAGAGTTAAATCAGCAGTTTTTGCCGTATCTTGACTCATATCTCTGGCATCTCTGCTGTGCATCAAATTCAAAGGCCACTCCGGCTTCTTTTTGCAGAGTCACAATTACATAAGTCCTCTTTCTCTCTCAGATAGCTCCCCTACATGTTTGAAGCTTTTTTTAGAAACCATGACCTGCTGCTCCAGATTTTTACGGATGGCAAAAATAGGTGTGACTGCTGTAGAGTCTCTCCGGAGGCTCACAGGAGCTCAGGGTTTTACGCAAGATCTTCGATGACCTCATTGCTGTTGCGAACAAACCTCTTACCTCCTTAATTGATTTTTTTTTTCTCTGTACAGGGAACTCTTGAAGTTTTGGAGGAAAACCTTCTGAGCTTCTTCAACGCTCAACCTCACTCAGTTTACACAACCCACCTCGCCAGCAGGTAAACATCTCTATCCCATCTTCTTTAAGTCTTAAAACCCAGTAAGTTTTCTTCTCTTGGGCCTAACAAGTGTTAGAGAATGATTAAAAAATATACAAAGAGTAAGTAATAATTAGAAACAGCTGGACTTACTTTTCGTAAAACAACATTCTGGTATCAGCGTTATATGGTGGCCTTTAGCAGACCAGCTCTCTAATTACAGTTGAAATACTGATATCTGTCCAGTACTACTTTAAACACATACACACTACACTCAAGGTAGGATAGTTTTATTATTTTTAAATCATAAAATAGTATTATATTTTTAAAGCCATTTATTTATGTTAATCCTGATTTAGATTGCATTAATTTAGTAGTAATGCAGCAGGATCAGGTTCATAAATGGCTTAGGAATGGTGGAAAATATGACTTAATCACATACCTCCTCTGCTAATTCCCCTCTGTGTTTTTATCGACTTCTGTATGATTCTAAAGAGGGTATTAGGTTGGATTCTGTGTCTTAAAGGTCTTAAAAGGGGGTTTTAGTTAACTTGGGAGAATTTGCAGGCACTCTAGGTCGGTTTCATCAGCTTTCATTAAGAGGAAGCACTTTAAACAAAGAAAGAAGGATTTAAAACAAGGTTATAACTATTTTTTTTATGAGTTGACTCCCGCAGTAGGCATACAGCAGTGATCAAAGTCCACACAACCACTATCAGCTCTTATCCTTGCTCAGTGTTGGCCTGTGCTCACCCCTTTCATTTAATTCACTGACATCAGTCTGGTGTCACCATGGCCACTCAGTAACATACAAAGAGCGTTCTCAAACAGAAAAGCTTACTTTGACATGTGAAGACTTTACTTCTACAGCTACCTGAAGTAACAAACTTGTGGATGAATATATGAACGAGGCTTTCCAGTAGGGAAAGGCAGATCTGTGCAAACACTTAACTGTAAGAAAAAGTTGGTCATTTGTTTAAGTGATTAGACGAGGGAAGGAGTTGAAGGTCATTTCTCTGTTGTTTGTGTTCAGCTTTGAGAGACTGCTGCTTCACGCCGTCTGCCAGTACATGGACCTCGTCTCTGCAAGTGAGTGGATACGCATTTTTGAAAAACTGGGGGAAATATATCAGACTGAATGTTTAGTTTGTATCTTCATTCAAACCTGTTTTTAACTGAAAGACTGAAGATAATATTGGAAACATTCGCTCAAGCTTATAAAGAGGTTACATTTGGGGAAATTCTATTGGAAGGTCATGGACATAAAAAGCTTATGACCAAATCATAGCAATTTCTTGTTGATGATTATACACATTCTCATCCTGGTTGGACTTACAAAGCAAGCTCAGTGGTTATTAGTCACATGAGAGTGATTAAAGTGTCTTTGTTTGTTTGTCGAACCCTCAGGCACAGACTACAATGGCTTGCGTCAGACTGAGGTGGTGAACAAACAAGAAAAGTTCCTTCCTCCTGGATGTCTGCTGTCAGCCTACTTGGAGCAGATGAGCTGAGATCAGGCCCCCTCTCTCTTTCCCTATGTCCTTAGAACAGCTCTGCTGCAGGT
This sequence comes from Xyrichtys novacula, assembly GCA_962446985.1. Lineage (NCBI taxonomy): Eukaryota > Metazoa > Chordata > Actinopteri > Labriformes > Labridae > Xyrichtys > Xyrichtys novacula. Next base: position 27,766,470 of record OY660870.1, read on the forward strand.
GGGAGAGGCAGGAGAGATGTGAATAAGGTGCTAAGGTACGCAGTCTGTATGAAATGTCTGTGTAACGTCCACAAAACTAAAGACAAAGCTGAAAAAAAAAGTTCATCTCCCCTTTTTTTCTCTGTTGATTTCTGGATTCTATGGACATTTTTCAATCATCAAAAAAAAATCACAGTTCTTATTAGGCTTGTAAGGGTAAACATGATAAAAAATGTTTCTTTTTCAAATAGTTTATAAGCTATTTTATCTCTGCATGTTTGTACAGTCCAGTTTGTTGTCAGTTGAGACAGAGTACATGATGTTGTCTCACACCTGAGGCTGGAGAACTTACCTGGCCCCTTTTTAAATGAGGCTGCATGACTTTTCTTAGACGAGCCACAGTTTCAACCCTAACGGTTAAGATCCAAAACAAGTTTTGTAATTGAAGCTGTTTTGCATCCGTCTCGTTCACATTTTTAGGTTATATTAAGAGGATTACTTGAAGAACAGCTTTCAGGAGCTGCTTTAATCATTGTTTTAAACCCAGATTGTTGCAGTCTTGTGAGATGTGACATAAACTTCACAAAAAAAGTTCAAGCAAACGAGAGTTGTTACAATTTAATATCAGTCCCGTTACATCAAAGTTGAGTTATTTGATCTGAAATTCCTCAAATCTGTAGTTGATCCATGTTGTACCTTTTCAGAGCGCAATTAATAGAATGGGGAATAAAGTTACAAGAGACAACATAAAAAAGACTTTTTAAGGCAAGCCAAGTCAACTAAAATCCCCTAAAAGATTTATCATGCTACTCATATAATAACACAAACGGAGGAATTTTTCGACTTCTTACTCTAAGCATTGCCACTGCATGGTAAGGAGTCAGATATGTCTTCGTGTTTATTTTAGATAAAGCACAGAATCATCACAGCAAACAAAGATAAAAATCAACCCCAAGAATAAGAAGAAAACTTGATCTGAAGCAGTCCTTGTTGAAACGACTGGATTACGAAGCTGAAACTCAGAACTTATTGTAATGCATCCCTGCATGGAGGATTAGCCTGTCGGGTTATGTAAACTGTAAACTCTGCAGCACGAGTATTAATAATCTCTTCATTAATGCACAGACACATCACTGATCATCTAAGGTTAACTATTGGATGCAAAAGTTCTTCAACCAGGGTGTGAAATAACAGCTTGTTGTATACTTGGATCATTAAACAACTCTTTGATAACATTCTCTGTAAGATGTATGAAAGAAAACTCCCTCTACCAGAATGATTTTTACTGAATCTGTGCATCTTTCCCATCTTGCTTCATTAGCAGGTTTGGTCTTTTTTTTTACACCAACCTTTGTTTTCAGCCTTGATTTAAAAAAACCAAACTGTCTGTGTATTGATGTAGAAATGACCAGTACAGACTCTGTACAGTCTGTAAGTCAAAGAGTATAGGAATATAGTTCATGATTGTATTCAACTTTCACTGAACTTCACTGGTTTAGACAAAGTCTGAATGTTGCTGAGGTTATGGTTGTTAATATAAAATAATGAGGAATTATTGTTGAAAACTATTTATTCCTGAACTCTCAGATTTCTTGCAATACGCACAATTAACTCAGTTTACTCACAAGTAAAGTTCAAAGCCTTGTTTTCCTACGTCCAGGTGGTGCGGTTTAATGTTATACTGTATGTGCAGTAGATGTGTTACATTGATGGAAAAATAACCACTTAAAAAGAGTTACGATGGTTAAAAACCTGCTGAGTTCAGACTCTCAGGAGTGATTCATCTCAATATTTACACTTACAACGCAAGAAAAGCACTTCTGCCTTATCAATACAGGTTTCTATGTTTTTCTCTGTAAATATATATATATATTTCTACATTTTTACTTGACTGGATTTTGGAAACAGGTTATTAAAAACATCATTCTTTTTTATACTGTTGTTGGCAGTGTAACAAAACTTGACCTGTTGGTACATTTTGTCAAACAACCAAAGTTTGTGTGTCTGTGGCATTGAAATCTGATTTCTCAGGCTTTCAAACTTCTCACTCTGAATGTCATGTAGTGATTTATCATGTCGTCATTTTCAGAGTACTGTATCTGCAAGATGAACTCTTTACGATCATATTCACCCCAGCACTCTGGGATGCTGCCAATGTTTTTAATACATCAAGTTGTTGTAGAAGTAGTGCTGTTGTAAATATTAAACTCAGATTGATATGTGCCAACATGGATTGATGAAGCCTCTTAATTGTCTGAAAGCTTTATACTCTAGACTGACACATGTGTATATATAATGATATGTATGTGTGCTCCAGTACCTATTTATAATATTACTGCATCTATTAAAGAATTTAAATATTCACTCTTGTTTCGTTGCTTTTAGGTCATGTCTGTTTCAACAACACTTCACATCTATCATGTCTTAGGTAGGCTGTTATTTCACTGTAATATCTGACACCTTTTAGTTTGAAATCAAGTGATAAAAGGTCTGACAATGTATCCTTAGTTTTGAAAAAAGTTGCTACCTGATCAGTTAATAATAACCTCCTAAACTCCAGAATAGATCTTTTAATTCGAAAAATGTGCGCAGGCCGTCAGTACTACTGCAGCAGGACTGGGTGGGTTTTTCCATCGGTGTCCACTGGATGGCGTACAAGTACAAAGAAATCCAGTACACGAAATGGTTTTTAATTCTGGCCCGCTTGCTCTGCTCTTGCAGAACCCGCCTTGAAAGATAATTGGTGAGTAGCCTAATAATGAAGACATTGAACAAGCTTCTTTCATTTAGTTGATTTTTTTTCTTGTTGTCAATGTCACTTAATAATAAAACATTGGCGAAAATCTTTTCCTTTTATGTGTTGGTTTTCCAATTTGAGAAAAAATAAAATGTCAGATTAAATAACTTCAAAAATCACAGTATGTCTTCAAAGTCAGATGAAAGGTGCAATGACAGATTCAAACTCAATAGATTAAAAAAGACACATGAAATATAAAAGTTTGGCAAATTTAAGTTTTAAAAATATTTATTTACAAGCACTGAAAACATTCAGCTAGCTGTATTTATTTATATTTATTGACCAAGGAACACTAGTTTCATACTTAGCTGTGACACTGTCAGAGATTAAATCACTGCAGAAAAGTCTGAATACACTGAATAATCACATTTATATCCACAAGACTTTTATATTAAACATTTGAACTTAAATTTAAAGAGGAATAGGAATACATTTACAGTGTGTAAATTACTTAAACCTATTTTCTGCTTCATTTTGGCATATTGCCGTTATAATCTCAGCTATCTAACCAATCATTCACAGAGCTGATTATAAACTTGGCAAAGCCTAACTTGGCTGTAACATGTCGGATGGCGTTTTAGCATTTTGATATCAAGTGTGAAATTATAGTTGTCATCACCCCAAATATTCTTGGGCTGTGTATCAATTTAATTTAATTTCTCACTGTGTCAGGGAACTTCTCTCCCAGATCCTTTTACATCTGATGAAGCAGATGAGATGGATCCTTTTTCATGATTCAAATATCTCGAGGTCTTCATTTTATTGAACAGCTGCAACAGCCTCTGACCACTCAGCACCCATAGGCCTTGGGTCACAGACAGATTTGGAAATAGATGAGTTGCTGATAGTGTTTTTTTTTTTGTTGATTCTATGAAAAAATTAGGATGTAAAAGAAAAAAAAATCCAACTCAGACTGTTTCTTTTTAACACATACTTTTGAATCAGCACTTCTTACTCAACGATTTAGTTGAAGTAAACTTTAAACAGCAGTTCAGTGTTTATCGTAATAATTCATTTATTTCAATCTGAGTCATTAGTTCATGTTGCAGGAGTTCCATGAGTATTCTGTCAGTTAAAAAGTGGGTCAGAATGAATAGGAATTTGTTCCATTTTGACAAACAAACCACCTTCATATTTTCAAAATGAGCACTGTGAAGTTTTGTGAATTGAATAAGCTGTCTCACTTTATAGGGTGTTTGATAGACTAATAGGTGGCCATTCAGTGACTTCAGGTGTGCTTAAATTTTCTGCTCACTAATCAAACTCAGAATTAGCCAAAGGAGCGTCAAGAAGTTTGGAAAGGATGCACACACTATTTATTGCATGTTCCTGAGAGAGGGGAGGATTTTTTGTGTGTGTGTGAGGACTGTTTTGTTTGTGTGGACTCAGGAACCCCCTGATTCTATTTTGTAAATGTGTTGTTTATGCGTTTGGTAAAAAAATGTCCTCTTGTCTACTTTTAAAAACCCAAATGTATCTCTCACTGTGGATATTTGCTGTGAAAAAAAGTTTAAAAAAGCCAAAATGGTCCTATAAAACTCCACCTGAATGAATGAATGAATGAATGAATGATTTTTTTTCGGTATAATATGACCGAAAGACCTACCCCTTATACCATACATGGAGCACATTATACAGACACACTCTTTATACAAATATCAACACTTCAATATATAGTGAACATGCTTGACACTTTACGTTAATAATCATACATCATTTTCTCTACAATATTGAGATTTAACATTATTCTTGTAAAGTCTCTTAAAGCTTACCAAAGTACTACATTTTCTAATTACAGTCATTCCATATTTTCACCCCTTTTACAGACACACAAACATTTTTGACATTTGCTCGCGCTTTCAGTTTCTCAATAAAACACAGCCTCTTAGGTTGTAATTAGAGTCCCTTAGTTTAAACAGGTTCTGGACATGTTGCGGTAGGTTCTGGGCATTACCACTCAAAAAATACCCAAAGGGCTTTATCTGATCAATGATTATGTTAGAAAAAGAAGTTATAAAACACTGTGTGGTAGAAGATGCCTCTGTTTAGTCTCAAGATCTCCTCAAAACTGAGAAGCAGAAGAGTGGATGTTTATTAGTGTTTTGTCGTTCGCCAACGATTTGTTCAAAAGAACCGGATCTTTTAAGTGAACGTACTGAACCGAATCACTTCCTCAAGTGACCTGATAAATAGCATACCATAGGACAGTACACTTAAAACATCATGACTTAAGGTCCTTTCACAACGGGGGTGTTTTTGTTGTGCGATTATTTCGGACGTCAATATATTTTTTTCGCAACCGTATCCTGTCAATACAAGTGTTCACATCAGCGATGTTTTCCCGTCCTGCACTATTGCAGCATTTATTTTTTGGGATCACGGACGATTTTTCTAAAGTTTCGCATTTTGTGTGTCCACTTCTGAACAATCAGATTGCGTGTTGTTGCGACGTCAGATTCACTAATGCTAACGGTTGTTACCATAGTTTCATGTGCTTATCTTATCGCCTCTGATTGGCTATAAGTGCTGACCGTTTGGCCTGAGCGTGTGATAACGTTTCCAGCTTTTCTAGCCAATCAGAGGCGAAGGAGGCGGGACTTTCACATCAAGCATTAGGCTTGATGTGTATAGTCCGGTGCGTCCGAATATTTCATAATTTCGCATTCTATATTTGCGTTGGCCCCGGTTTGTAAGGACCTTTATAAACAGGTTCATTTTTATTAACAGGCTTATAAGCAGGCTCCTCCCGCCAAGCACTGAATAATTCAGTGATTCGGAGAACGAATCTTTTGAACGAATCATTTTAGTGAACTGATTCTAGTGATTCAGTACATTTAAAAGAACTGCAGTGCCCATCACTTACTCCTTTATATAAAAAAAATTTAAATGGTTTGTTAAAATATTTGCTAACTTTTTAAATTTTATTTTCTTTCTTCTTTCACAATGTTGTGGCCCCCAGGTACACAGCCGGGACCATACCTAACAGTTTGCAAATACAGCTTACTGTAACAAGTTTTGACAGTCAAGCCGATACCCTGGTGGGAGAACTACACATGTAAATAGTGATTGAGAAAGCCCACTGAATCATCTTTTCAACCGCTTCTCTGTGTCACTCTCACGATACATCACCGCCTTGTTGCCCCACTCCCAGCCCACTTTTTTACCTCACACCCACGTATTTATCGACACCCCCCTTACTCGAGAGGCTGTAGGCCGATATTGAAGGGGGGCTGGCCCCTGCTGATTCAGAGGTTAGGAATTTGCATCTGATTACTGTTTGTCAACCAATGATGTGACTGTGCAGGCCGTAGAGTCTCTCCACGCCTCTCTCTCTCTCCCTCTCTCTCTCACTCACTCACTCACTCAGTCTGTCTGTCTGAACGTTGCGGGGGCTCTCCAACCGACACTCTAACTCTGAAAACATAATCACACGCAAAGGCCGATTGCGTGGATATCATGCAGTCACATGAGACCACATTAATTCTTGCTGATAAACGCGCGAACCATCTCTCCCCTTCCTCTTTTTGGTGCTTTTGGTTGTGTGTGTAATCGAGGGGGGAGACACCGCAATTCAGAGACGGGGAAAACAGGAATGTTTCTTCCGGTTCCAAAGAGTGAAAAAACGGAACGGAAGCCGAAGTGGTAAGTTTACATTTCTGTCATCCTCTTCTTTGTGACCAAAAACTTCATTTGTGTCGCTTTCTTCTGTCTTTTTTTAACAACTCGTGCTTTAGGCGTCTCAACACTTACAGGAGCCAGCTTTTTAAATCGATGCGTCGTTATCAAATCGCCTAATCAATAATCTATTGGTTCGGCAGCGGACGGAGTCACCTGCCATATGTCACCTAACAAACATAATAACCCTACGCCAAATGTAATGGCACTATTTCTTGTAGAAAGAAATCTTACAGATAATGTCTTTCGTACTTTGTAAAGGCTTTTACGGCAGTTTAAAGGATGTTTAATCGAAAATAATGAGGAAAAAGGTCAAATTTGTGTGGTATCTCCATTATAACTGCCAGCTAACAGCGAGCTACGAAACTAACTTCTGCCGTATTAACGGTTAACGTTAGGATATCGAAACGCCCCCCACCCGCTCCCCCCAAAAATGTCACTGACGTTACACCAGTAGGTTACACCGTGACTTGAATATATACATACATACTTTAGCTGATTATTTACAGTATTATCCTGCTCTGTGGCTGAGCTATATCGGATATCCAATACCCGATAAACGAGCTGCACTCGTGTTTGCTATGAAATAAGTGTGGGTCAAAATCTGCTTGTTAGCATGGACTGCATATAGTGTTGCCCTGTACATATTCCCACCCAGCCTATCCATGTTAATGTTTTTTTTTTTTACAAAGCTATTAAACATCTACTAACGCTACAGTAAATCTTCCTGCCCTGTGTGGTGTATATAAGGCCAACCCATGTGACAGCACCAGCATGGGTCTTTATAAAAGTGTACAAGATTTAATATGGAATAAAAACACAACAAATTATGACAGCTCATTAATTTTTTGACATGTTTATTTGAAATGGACTAGTATAGAACATGTGAACTGAAGCCACATACCAAAGCATTTATAGATCAGACCTTTACACAGATGCAACTTACAAAACGTAAACTACAAAAGATAGGCCTAGGGTTCAGTAACTCAACACGTAGAACTTAACAATGATGCAGATAGATCAAAACAAGAGGCCAGTTGGATTGAGACATCAGTAAACAAGACTTACATAACTCAAAAACCCACAACTAACCCTTTTTGTTTTCTTTATTTCAGTTTGGCTGCAGTCAGAATTCAGTATGAGTTAAGCAGGTCAGGCATTTAATTCGCCGATCCCCTAAACAGAAAAAGCTGTTTGTCCAAGCAGGGATTTAGAGCTAAACGTGACACATGAATGAGTTTGCAGTTGCTCTCTCGGCCTATTTGCTTCTGACATATATAATGCAAATGATTCTGTAATGGGTTTTGTAGTGATATGGGATTGGCAGGGCTGTAATTATCCAAACCAGGACCACAAACAAGACTACACAAGATCTAAAAATGTACAAACAGCCCATATGTAGGCCTACTTAAAGTTATAAAAATAACTCAAAGAGCAGTCTTCTGTTATATCACATCGCTGGAGCTTTTTGTCAGGTTTCCTCCGAGTTAAACCCCTTAAGTTGTTGGCATATCAAGCAAACTGCAGAACAAAGTTATCACAGGCAAATAGGAGACTTTATTTGGCATCTGTAGTACCTTAGATCAAGCCAAGTCCATCAGCCGATATGGACACAACGAACTGCTTTCATTACTACAGCAGGGTAGTGGGAAAATCTACTGTATACAAGAGGTGGTGCATCCCGCTCTATGACATCAGAAAAGGGGCCAGAAATGTTAAATCTCCAGTGGATTCAGTAGGAGCACAGGAAGTGTCCTGACTGTATTTTGCAGGAGAGTTATGTCAAGCTGACAAACCTCTCACCCACAACCAAAACTACTGACTTGGTTTGTGGTCGGTGTAGTTTCTCACCATGAAGCGGGGGCAGGGGAGCACAGGCACAGTAAGCTGGTTTGGTTTTAAAGCCTTGTACAGCACTTTGTCTTGACCGTAAATATATAGATGTGTTCAACAATTAGCCTGGTTTCAGTGGGGATTCCCAGGGCTTGCAAGTAAATTTAGGCCCAATTTCAACTGAAACTTGAATAAAAATCATGAAGTGCACAAATAGTTAAACCATAAGACAGAACACCAGCTGGTAAAACAAGAAGAACATGAAATTAGATTTAAAAGGCTTTTATTGTGAAGGGAATTGGAAAGCCATTGGTCACTTTGATGTAGTCCTTTTTTAAAATTTAAAACATGAAAGATAAGATTAAATCCCCAGTGTCTTCAGATTTTCAAAGTGTACATTGTTTCTTGGAAAAAAAGTCAAATGTTTAACTGTGAACAGCCTCTTCTTGTGATTAAGCACTTAGAGATTTCCGGGGCCCTTATTGCACCCTGCACCCCACCAGCCTCCAATCACCTTAGAAGCTTGCCCAGAAGTTGCAACACTAATCTGTTTGGTCCAGTCTGACATATGTTGTCCTTCAGAACTGCACCAGCATAGAGTTTTTAATGGAGAGAAATGCTGCTGCAGCTAAGGGGTGGGGGCGGGCTTCTCATGTGATTGGTGTAATGATGGATTAGAAATGAGCGGCGATCAAGTTCAGGTTTTAAAAGGACTCCCCGAGCTTTTGCAACAAATAGGCTGGCCTCCAATAAAAAGCTGCTTGTCAAAAAGTGATTTATGTAAAGTCACCCTTTGTTGCTCTTGATTTAAAGAAATTCCCTCTGTGTTGTGTTTTTGAAAGAACTCATAGTTTCCCCCTTAAAGGGGTGTTAAAGTGGTAGATCTTAACCGAAAAATGTATATTTAATATAAACTAAAACTCTGGGGAAAATGTTGCATTTAGGTTTCTCAACCTTCACAAAATAGCTTGACTATTATCTTTCCAGACGTCAAGACAGATTCCTACACCTGTTTCACAGCTGTGTAACTACAAGGAGAAAAATTACACACACTTAAGAGTGTAAAAACTGTTGTTTTTTGTCAGAGACAGCTGAGGGGAAAAGTGCTGATGTCTACATAAAAGAGTATCAGAAATCTCAAGTAATTCCACGAGACAAAAGCCACATACTCTTCCCAAACATAGTTTTAGTTGTCACTGCCCCTTTGCAGTTGCACATCAAACTCTGCAATACCTTTATAGAGGTGCTCCAGCTAGTGATTTCACAACTCAATACAGCCTAGAGGAACTTTGAGAGCCAAGACATGTAAATGTGCAGCTGTAGCTTCAAATTCACACTCTGACATAAACACACAAACATGTCTGTTTCACCCTGCAGGCTCTGATGCTACATGTTACTGTTGTCTTTCTCCTGGTACATCTCTGATACTTCCTCCCACAGCAGATCAGAGGTGGAACAAAATCATCCCACCACTCTTTGTCTGTTACACATTGCAGACAAGACATAACTTGGTTTAAATATCTTACTTTGACCCAACCATTTGTAAGAGCCTGAAGTCTCTGTCATAGTTGTCATGTTATTAGAAAGCATTCTTGAACAGTGAAGAGCTGTGAAAATAATCTGTTAGTTCAGAAATTGAATTATTTGAAATGTGATATAGCCCCAAAAAAGGAAAGGGGGAAGTTTGATGATTTTTGATGAAAAGGTCTATTTTAGGATGTTTTTCCTTATTTGGAGAGCAGCAAATAGAGCAGGAAACAGGGACAGAGAGCAGAGAATAACATGCGGAAAGAGACCTCAGGCAGGATTTAAACCCAGGCTGCCCTCATGAGGCACATTCTTAGTATACGAGTTGCACTCTTAGACCAGTGGCTGAGGCTAGCACCATCCAAGGTTTGATATTTTTGGTGACTTACCATCAAAAGGATCTGCACTGCGAAAGCTCCTCCCGTGTGACAGCCACACCATTGTAACTTAAAGGCTTTTTGAAGATTCATCAGAGGGAAATGGATTACGCTGCCATTTAGAAATGAAAGTCAACAGATGGAAAACAGGTTTGTTTAATGTGGTTCTATTTGTGATTTGTGGCTTTTGCACTAATAATGACATCAGTCGGTGTTTACTCATCGCGCTGCTTTGTGCACTTAAGATGGCTCAGATTTTTGGTATTTCGGCGTCTTGTCCTGAACTGTTTTTGCTGATTTTTCTCCCATCTCTTGATTTGTGAACTTGTCCCTCTGCTTTCTAATGGAGTCTTCATTGTGGTCTGACCAGCTTAGGTTCACACAAAGGCCTGTGTGTCAATCACATTCATCCTATCCAGAGTCAGAGTTACGTTTGTTGGCAGATTGTCACCTTTGCGTGCTAAAGATTGTTTAACGGACATATCATGATGCAACGCAGGTCTTTTAGTCATGCAAACGTTTACAAGCAGAAATCTGCTCAGCTTCCTGTGGCTGGCCTGATCTCAGCCTGAGGGTGTTTGAAGAACATTTGGAAGCTTTAAGTGTAATATGCAAATAGCATGCTCAGTTTGCCTGCAAGCAACATGGCTGAGTGAGCTGCAGTCACTGGCAGTTGGCCAGTAAACTGGTTAGTGGCTGTACATTAATGACAAACATGCAGAGACAAGACAAACAGGTCTGACGTCTGTTTGTTGTCTTATAATCAAACTATAATCTGTCAGGGCTATAAAGGTTGCTTTATGATGTCCCTTCATTCAAATCAGTCTGCAGGGCTTAAAGGCGTGGGCTTTGGCTTAAAGCCGACATTGTGTCACACAAATGCTTCAGTAGTAACCCACCTGTAAATACCAGCATGAGTTGTGTTGCAGTGTGTGTGTGTGTATGCGCGCGCTCCACACTTTTTCCTGCCATTAAAGAAGTAGAAACCAGCGTGGCTTGGCAGGCATTCAGCTGTTCCTGTGCCAAAACCTACATTTCTGAAGGGCCTGCGCAGCACGTGGGGCTTTAACTCTGTTATCCTGCCAAAAATGCAGGAAAAAAACTCACAAGTTACTTCACTGCCTGGGCCGGCGCCATGGGGGAATCCCAGCAGGCCCGATGCTGACGCAGGCCCCGAGCGTAGGGTCAGAGCTTTTGGGAAACCCTGCAGATCCTGATCCAAGCTGCTTGGACAGCCAGAGGCTTTTCTGTATTCAGTCAGCAGCCAACACTCGGTGGTTCAGTGTCAGCGTGATCTATCCTGGTGCTGCTCTGCCTGGATACCAGCACACAGCTGCAACATGCTGACATGTCCATCAAATCTGAAGCATTTGTATTTTATATTAGTGTTCGCTTACACTGGCAGCCTGCCCAAGCAATCAAAAGCCAATTTAATCAGATCTGTGCCAAAAGATGCACATCCCTCAGGAGCAGGCATAGCTGCCAGACTGTATTAGCCAGGGCGCAGGCACATGAAACTTTAATCCTCATCTAGCACAGGAGTGATTATATCTCTTTTGGTTATCTCCATGTCCAAAACACAGAGCTCTCTATCTAAAGATGTCCCACTTATTCATCGCCTCTCTGCAGACAAAAGGCCTGATTGTTTAAGATCACAATGCCATGACGTGTCTGCACAGTCACCATATAAACCAACACGTTAATCCAGTTTGGGACATTCATGCCATTCAATGAAACTGCTAGCCCACCCACCCCCCTTTCCAGCACTAAAGGAACTATCATCAGTGTAGAGTTACAATAGCAAAGTGCTGAACCCTGCGAGCAGCAACATGCAGCCTGTCTCCTGAATCTCACTTTTTATGACTTGAGTCTGTTAACCAACGAGGAATCGAGTTGTTAGATAGCTGTGCAGCTTAGGAAGCGTAAAACAGCTCAGATTGAGGAACGACTCAGACCTACCGCCTATCAGTTTATCCGTCGAATATAACACATATTATATTTCAGGAATAGGTTTCTTTTAAATTGGCAGTCTTTTCTGGTTAAACTGACCGTGAAAGCTGACAGAAAGCTGAAGTGTTTCAAAAATGAGTTCTTAAACCCATAAATAAGTTTGCGTTTTTCACTTTCACTTCCCCTCTTTTCAGAGTCAGTGGGTTTGTTGAATGAATCTTGGTTAAATGACTAAAGTAAGTACAATTATCACAAGCTTGAGAGGTTTTCTTGTTTCTCCCCACAACATGAAAAGTTTTATTTTCTCTAAAAAATACAGATGCTACACAGTGTCATCATAGTCAATAATACTACATATAACAGTGGCCATAGTCTGAATATAATGTATAGATATCATTAACAGTGGTGTGTACGAAAAAATCCAATTTTTGTTTGGGGATAATTTCCTGGTAATCAGTTATGAATATAAGATCTTAACTCAATTACGATCAAGTTTTAGCTGTTAAAACTCAGTCTAGATTGTGCCAAAAAAGCTCTCATTGACTCTGTGTCTGAAGTACAAAAACCAAGAAATAACATCCTCCAGAGTAGGAAGAACATCTCAACCAGAAAAGAGTAAAACTGACGTAAGAAGGTATTGTTTTTCTCTCTTGTAGTGGCAGCAATCACCTCTTTTAGAATGGTCTGTGTTTTCCCAGCTGAGCTGTCAACACATGAGATTTATGTTTACTCTCATAATACTTCAGTCTCCATGTGAAGCAGTAACATGGCTGCAACATGGGGAGGTCAATATCCAACAGCAAGGCAGCAAACATTTCAGCTGAATCAGCACAGGCTTTTTTTTTTTTTTTGACATTTATTGTTTTGACTCTGTATCTGAAGACTTCTCCTGACTTCACAGGAAATACTTCATTACAGAGACAAAAAGTTCTCTGCAAATTTTCCTCGTGGGCTGTCCTGTCTTTAAAATTGCATCAGTCAAACATACATTGACATATAGTCTTCTCAACCCACATAGGAATATAAGGTTTCATGTCAAGTGTTTGACCCTTTTTACTCAAGTTTTTACTACTGCAAGAGCTCAGTGTGCAGTTTCAGTATTTAAAAGCTTCTAAGGAATTGATTGTCATGGTCCAGTACCATCAAATTGCTTGATGGCTCTCTTATGTTGGTTAATTTTGCTTTCTACAAACCTTGTAATCTAATCCAACTCTACTCTAAACAGCCAGATAATTACCAAACTGAATTTTCTTCTCATTTTTCTTATTTTTTGAAGTGAAAAATGCGTCTAATATTCACGCCTTCAAACTCCAGACTGAACATCCTGTAGCATCATTTACTAAAAGTCACTTCCAACCAATTGGTTCTCGCAGCTGACTCCTGTTGCTTGATAGATAGCTGCAGATTTTCCCCATTGAGCAGTGGATCAGTGGATTATTTTTGCTATATGCCCACTTCATTTATGGCATAGCTGGGGCTAATCAGATTTGGCTCGCTGTGTTGCTCCGGCTCGCTCGAAGAGGTCAGTGGAAAGTGCGTGACGAGCCTGTGCGACACTTCCTCAATGATCTTGTTGTTAGTGCAGAGGGGCTCAATGGAGCCTGTGTTATTGCCTTGAGAAGTAATACAGCAAGGAATGTGAGAAAGGGCCGCATAATCAAAACCAGCACCACTGACCGACTTCTTCTTTTGTGCTTTTTTTAATGTGGAAAGGATCATAAATGACTCCAGCTTGGCTTCTCCATATACGATTAGTCTTCAACTTTGATTGAAATAAATGCCAACCAGTCATTTCAAGAGTTAAAGATATGGACAAAGTAGTAAAACCTGGTCAAATTTAACTTGATATAAATAAACCCCATTTATGAATGTATTTCAGATTTATGATTCCACCATGGTACTTCATTTCTCTTTGTATTAATTCCCTCAGACTATAAAGGTTTCTCATTCGCTTCTATAAAGCACTTTACTATTTACTCCATGTACTTTTTAAAGTGCCCATTTTAGATTTATCATTAAGCTGTCCTTAAAAGAAGAGAAATAAGACACACAACCCTAGCTTGATTCCTGCTGCAGGGATAAGCCCAAAGCCGTTAATTAAAACAAATTATGTCTTTGTGCAAAGCAAATATCCCGGGCGGTTTGTCGCTGTTTTTCTGTTAAAGATAAGACAATATAAGAGCTGAGAAATTTACATGTTAAAATACTTGTATTTGCTATTGAGGGTATTTATGTAAACACGGCTCTAAACAGACATTAACTTAGATATATAAAGAGAAGTAGAGAGGAGGGGGGTTGTTTTTTCCCCCTGGGGTGTTTTAATGGTTTTTATTCTACTTTTATCACATTCATATGATATAGAGAAAACATGTAAACATATTTTTAGTACTGCAAGCTGCAGTGAACTAGGAGTGTTTGCTCAGTTTGTTAATGCTTTCGAAGAAATGTCGACTAACTTTGGGGTGTAATAATTTTACATTTGTGCAGTAACACTTCATGCTACAAACTATATATATGTGTATTTATATGTATGAAGAGATTCCAGTAAAAAGAACAAAAGACAGATATTGTATTTGTCCAGGAATGTTTGTCGATAACATCTGAACAAAGCCTGTTTCACCACTAACAGCACTAAAGTACACACTGACACATGCTGTATGACTACAGTGTTGAGTGATTTGATAAAGGCTGACAACAGACACATTAACTTATCATAGAAATCACCTGCAGACTGCGTGTCGGGCTGGAGTCTTTTTACTCAAAGCAGGTGTGGCTGGCGCGTGAACACAACAACTAATTTGATAAAGAAAGTTGCTGTTCAGCAAGAACAAGCAGCAGAAACTTCAGCTACAGCAACAGAAAATTCAAAGAAAACGAGAAAGTACCACCCACGCTGATTTACATTTTATCTTTAGGAAGTCGTTGCAGGAAAAAAAGAGCCCTCAGTACCAGAGATGGAAATGAAATCCATAAATCACTTGAAAAATCTGGTTCTGTCTGAATTTCCAGTCAGGCATTTCTTTTCCTAGTTCATCAAAAGTATATCAGACAAAAAAAGTTCTAAAAACTGCTCTGTGGTGCACATGTGGTGAATCTAACAAACAGTTCAGTGGTCTTGAAAAAGGGGCCCCAATGCAGCAGTTTGTGATATTAGAAAGCTAAGTTGTTCTTTCTAGAGAGCGTTCAAAAAAGCCTCATATCTATACAGGCAGTTGGCTTATATCTCCATATGTGTGCACATACGCGTGTACATATGTGCATGTATGTGAGCTGATGTGGGTCTCTTTATCTCGTTGGAATTAGACCCTTAGCTCTGGCTCTTATCGCTCGCTTCTGTTTGCTCAGACCTTGCAATCTTCTGCCTCTCAAAAGTGGGTTTAGAAAAAAAAGAGGATTAACCCTTTGCCTCTCATCGTTTAACCTCCATTCAGCCATCTCTCAAAGTTTCTGCCATAGCTGCTCGTCCCTGCACCCACATGAGCGCCTCTGTCACCTATCCTGGTAATCCAGCCTCCCCTTTAGCCAATTAAGGTGTTAAATGAGGGTCTTATAGTCTGCTCCCTAATATAAGTGTTGTAAAGCTATTTATAGCTGTTTGTGATAAAGCCTATATCTTCCGATGGCAAATGGTCTTCTCTCTTGTCCCCCTGCCTTCTCCATTAGGTCAAAGGTCATTGTGGTGTGAAGAGCAGAGGTGCTAAAAGCTCGCTTGGTATGGAAGGTGTGCTCTTGAGACTATCAATTCTTTAGAAAAAAATCAGAAATAAGACGGTAGTGGGGATTCTCTGTTTAAGTTTTATGTCAATGATCTTCACCTCAACTACCCAGTGAGGAACAATGTTAAAGAGTGATCCAGAAATGACACAGGGAAAGTAGGTCACCATTATTGCACTTCTAAAGGGTTCTGGGTGACAGGAAAGACCAACGTTGAGGCTGTGAATGGGCTCACTTTCTATTAGCAGCTCACACTTCCAAATAAGATTCTCCATATTGTCTGGAAGGAAATCATGATGTCAAGAAACTACCCCTTTACCTGCGGTGGTTCCCCTTTTTTAGCAACAATTCAACAGAGAGTCAGACAGGGTTTTTCAGAGCTTTCATCAAGACCGAAACTGCCGAGACTGGCATTTCCTGTTGCATTATGAGTTAGATATTAAACACCTTATCACCTGAGCTATGGTCTGTTACACATAATGTGTGAGAAGACGATGCCAAACACAACCATCTTTATCACAGTGGAGGTGCAACAAAGAGTGGTCGGATTAGTACTAGTGGTTAAACTATTGTACTGTAGTGGTTGTAGTGGATTTTGCCATACGAAGACTATAAAGACAAATGCTTGGATTAAATGTTGTTTATGATTTAAGTTTGAAAAAGGAACAAGTATGAGGTGTCTTCTTCTCTGTCTTAAGCTCACAGTCTACATTTGGTTCTGCATTTCTATGTTTCCGTGTTACATAGGGACCCGATCAAAGTCATATACTATAAACATTTCTATAAGCACCAAACCACCTCTGTTATTTGGGGAAGTGGGGGGAATGTGTAGTGCTGCAATGTCATTTCCACCATGTAGCATGTCTGAGATGAACAGTGGCATGAAACAAAGAGACCACTTCTGCTTCTCTCCTCACAGGACGAGTCGACAGAAGAGCTTTGTTGTAATCACTTCTGTCTTTAAATTGACATGTATGACACACTTGGGGGCTGCTGGCTGGAACATGAGAAGAACATGACATGTTGTGCTTATTTGCACACAGGTTTGGCTACCTGACATGTTGAGTAATGTGTATTATAAAAACA
This sequence comes from Xyrichtys novacula, assembly GCA_962446985.1. Classification (NCBI taxonomy): domain Eukaryota; kingdom Metazoa; phylum Chordata; class Actinopteri; order Labriformes; family Labridae; genus Xyrichtys; species Xyrichtys novacula. The sequence goes on from OY660870.1 coordinate 27,783,408, forward strand.
CTTACAAACGGAGCATGTACAGGCTGTTCTACGGTGAATTTGCCTTTGTCATTTGATGATAAATTAATGGACACAACTGAGGTGCCACCCATGAACCTTTCTTGCACTATCAGGTTTTTTCTTACTGTAAGTAGGACAGAGACAGAGTTGTCTCTCGGTTAAACCAGATCCAGTTAGGTAAGATGATTTAATCCTGCTTATACTGGTGCTATTCACCATCTGACAACTGCAGCCGTTCAGTTGTGCCTCTATCGCCTGTAAAGAATGTAATGAATCAATATTGAATATCTGTCGGCTGCCACGCTGCATCTGCTCCGTCAGTTGTCACTTCCTTCACCCGCTGAAGAAACACAAGTTTCACAGCTCTTGTTTCCTTGTGCAACATTTCTCGAACAGACTGTTGCTTTAATGGGATGGCTTCATCGCGCGACATTTCGGTGTTGCGAATTTTACTTAACACCTCCAATTTTATGCTGTACAAGCAGAATCTTGGCCGTTTGAATTCACCTTGTGGTTCAAGCATCTGACCAACTGTTTGCTGACTGCAGCAGGTTTGGTGTTTTATTGAAAGTTGAGGGCATTTTGGTCTTCCTGTTTTCTTTTTTACTTGTTTTTGTGGCTCAGCCAGTCGCTGTAGGCTTCTTTCAAGCTGCAGAAGTTTGAAGTTTCTTAGAATCATCATAACAGGCAGCACTTAATGTTTTCTGCAAACAAATGCACTATTTTTTTTTAAGAGGCATCGAGTCAACAACTGAGAAAAATGCACCACATAATACTGCATTTCCCCCAGAAGACCAGTGTTGTGGGAAATAAAAGCTTCGTAATAACTTTACACCACAAAAAATAAGATGAATCAACACATCTGATGTCTCACTTATGACACACAACTGTTCACGTGTTTGGACATAGAACGTGTAAAGACTGTCTGATCGGACAGATGAGTCAGGATTACTGTTAGCTAACACTCTCACACTTTTTCTCTGGTTGATTAAAAACTTTTCAGAAACTTTTCCCATAACAGAAACGTGACAACAAGGAGGTTTGTGGTGGTTGTCTCTTTTCTTTGTGTGTATTAGTGCGTAAATCTCAAGAGGGCTGAGTGCCATGTGGCGGGTAAATATTTGTACCACACTAGTCTTATTATTCAAATATAAAACAGGGCTGAGTTTTCACTAAGTTTTGGTGTGGCTACAACTTTTTTCGTCTTTGTTCTCTGCTGTCTGCATGTTGGAGCATCATGAAGTCAGTCACTACTTAATGTGCTACGCGGCATGCTGCAAACAGTTCTGATATCTGCATGTAGAAGTAGGCACACGAGAGGAGGAGAAGAGAGTGCTTCATGCAGCAATACAATATACATGCACTGCAGATGTGGGTAAACACTTAGTAGTAGTAGTACCATTAGCAGTATATGTATGCCTACAACGTTAACAAGCACCAAGACAGATGAGACAATGCAGTGAAATGTCTAGAGAGAGAGATTTTAGATCAGCATAAATCAGGGGTCAATCCTGGAAATGACGACAGCTCGACATTTTTCAGCTCATATGACTTAGATTGCATCCTGTGATGTAACCATTGCACATGCACATATTTATTATTATGACGGTATACAGTGCTGCCCTACTAGTGAGCCAAAAATCAATCATAGTGATGTCTTTATTTGCTAAGGAAAATATTTCGATTGAGGATTACATATGCTATTTTGTGTTATGTACGTCTGATATGCACCCCCAGAGGTTTTTTTGCTCGGACTAGGACAAAATATTGATATCAAGGCGATCAATTTTGTGCGTCAATTATCAGTTTTTACGATGACTACACGGTAAACAAATTAACCCTTAGTGTTTGACTTGCTGTGTCACTACTTCACAACTTCTTGCAAAGGCATAAACAAGATAAATCCTGCTTATTTTCTTCAGTTTATCAGATATAAAATGTTATTGTATGATTGTCTTGCAATAAATTTATTCTCACAGAAACACGATACTGCAATATTATTGTATATTATGGTACATAATGATAAGGTATTGTGGGTTACCCTGCAATTCCCACCCCAACTGTTTCTACACTGACATAGTTGAAAGAGCAGTATAACATATCAACTTGTGTTCACCTTTCAGCCGTAATTAGGCACAAAAATCTGCCCTCAGTACAGGGGCGAGAGTTTGAAGTAAATGTGTTTGTGGAGGAATGAGGGGAAAAGGAACTTTCTGTGGAGTTTCCTGGCACTATACTTCACTCTACATCTATCTATTGTTTTCCAGCAACCCAGCTGCGAAATCTGAGCACAGGATGCCTGGTTTTCTTCTTGCACTGACCAAAAACTGTTACTCATTCTCCATGATTCATGCATTCATCCACTGTATGAGTTCAGTGAAAACCTGGACTTGGTGAGAGTGTCAGATTAGTGCAGCTGGTGCTTCCTCAGGTCTGCCATGTATCAGTCACCTTTTGTGTATTAGTCATTGTATGTGAATGAGTGGGCTCGCGCAGTCACTGCTGCCTACCGTCATGACTGGCCCCTCAGGGCGTTTGACACCTGCACTCAGAATTTATTTCCACACGCTCTTATCTGGGACTTACTGGTGGAACCTGCAGATTGAACAAACTTTTTTCTGCAGGTTCTGGGTAGGATTAACTGTTGATCTCCTTCTGGTCCAACGATCTGAGGCATCAGTTGAACGGTGTGTAACAGGGAGGCAGCTTCAGTTACCAGAATCCTGGGGCTTACCCCTCAAGACAGAGCCTGCTTTGTATTAAGGCTGAAAATTAATCACAGTATTACTGACTTCCCACAAAGAACAGCAATTTTACTATACAAGAACAATATGTGACAAAACCACTGTACAATAACGTGCGGTGGTGCAAACCTCGACAAATGTCACGTCATGAGTTATTTTCAAAAAAATGAAAAATATGCAAAACAATCGTCCCTTTTCACCGTGAGTCATAAAGTCTGTTGAAATCATTTTCTTGTTGTGTTGTGCAACCCTGCTTTGCATACCTGTCGCCTTTTGGGAACAGGTACGTAGGAGAAGAATTACCACCTACATCAGTCGCTACAAAAAAAAAACTCCAGACACGTTTCTTATTAGTGAAAAGCTTTTCACTGAGGGGAAAAACAGAGCAGTCATACCTGAGCAAAGTCACGCCTTTGAATATTAATCATGTCTGCCTCCAGATGAGAGTGACTGCCTGGCGCTGCTTCTTTTTTGCTGTTGTGCTGAAATTTTTGTTGGCGGCGAGCCAGCCAGGTGAAGAAAGTGACGGTTCTTCCTGTGATTCCACTTCCTTTCGTCATATAGGTTGAAGCATTGTGTCCTGTGTGAGCAGGCTGTCTGATGTGATTGTGCGAGTAACGCTACATGTGTTGCACAACAGTCAGTGACTCAAAGGCTACATATGAAGTCTTAACGTGTGTCTTTTAAAAGTTTCAAATGTTTTTGAAAACTTCAGTTCTGCACCTGGTAGTTGTGATTAATCCTGCTTTTGTTCTGTTAACTTCTCATCTTTGTCTTTATAAAACAAGGAAGCTTTAACAACCGTCATAAAAAAAAGGGACTGTTTTTCATGAAGTATGTGAAAGCAGAAGATGGAGATTTATAGATGTCCACTGAAGTACAAAGGCATCAAGTGAAATCAAGCTTGAAAAAAAGACGTATTTGACTAATTTGATGCTTATGGGGAAGTTTATAAAATAGTGTTTTGTCTTCACCTGAAGGTAGCAATATCAGCAGACAGGGGAAGTAACAGTCTAACGCTTTGGTTTTTTTTTCTCTCCCTCAGGTCTTTATAGTCTCTCAGCACGCTTTGTACTCGCACCTTGGCTTCCAGAACTTGTGCCTCACTGAACGCTGTGCAATTCAACTCTGCTGCCGGCCTCAGTTCCCCCCTGACTGCAGGAAAACCCACCGAGACAAGAGAGAGGCCTCTGTCTCCACCAGAGCTGCTACTGACCACTGACTGCATGTCTCAGGGCTCTCAACGACCCCCCTCCTCTTCCTCTTCCTTCTCCTTCTCCTTCCACTCCTCAAGGACCCACTTATCCGCACAACCATAACCTCCAATCCTCCGGCACAGTTAGCGATCTCTCTGCGCAAACATAAGGTTTGACCATTGTCCCCAGCAGGCCTCTGATTGGTCTCTCCTTCAGTGGAGGACGCAGCTTTAAAGCCGAGCCGCTCTCCCTGGAGATGAAGCTGCAGGCTGTCATGGAGAACCTGCACAGGCAGCAGAGGGCCAAGCTGCTGATGGAGCAGCAGCTTCAGCAGCAAGCAGCCGCACAGCACACTCAGATCCGCGCAGGTGGAGGAGGAGGAGTAGGAGGGGATGAGCCAATGGGGAGCCCGGTCCCTGAGACGGAGCAGGCCCAGATGGCGGCGTTGGCAGCCATGCGTGCAGCAGCAGCAGGACTGCAGAGGGTGTCTGATAGCCCCATGTCAGAACGCAGCAGTGGCGGCGAGGATGAAGATGATGATAATGATGAAGGGGAAGAGCATTACAAGGACATGATGGGGTCTGATGAGGAGGAGCAGATGTAAGTGATCACTTACTTTGATCAGGTTGTCCTCAAACTTCTTTTTCTTTGCATGTTTTCATTTCAAAATCTCTGTCTTATAGTAAGCAGAAATGGGATGAGGAGGACTTTGAAGGTGAGATGGAGGAAGACTTTGATGATGATCTGGCAGAGGAGGGTCTGCCCACTGGCCATGATGCAGTGGCTCCTGGTAAGGGCATTCTCCTGCTGCCCCATCGTCAGCTCCACCCACACTCCCAGCTGCTAAAGGCCCGTCCCAGTGTCGACCAGGAACCCCGTGTCGCCATCCTCCCGCCCCTCGCCACACACAGCCACCTTGGCGCTCAGGACCACGGAGAATGGACCTATGAGGAGCAGTTCAGACAGGTATGGAATAAAAAGTGTGATTCCAGCAGGTTACATCTGTTCAAAAAGTTGCTCTAAATGACCAGTTTTTCACGTGTGTTAGCACAGCTGCTGCCAAGAACAGACATTTTCAAACATTGAAGCACCAAGAGTTAAAAAAAAGAAAAAGTCACTTCCTGCTATGAATAGGACTGCTAGCTGAGGAAGAGAAGCTGAGTTCAGAAGGAGGGAGAGGCAGGAGGGGGTGGGCCAAGCTGCATTTTAACAGCTTTACCATGCGGGCGTTTACTGTAAACATGCTAGTGGGCTGGATATTATGAGGGAGGCCCCTGTGGAATAAGACGGGCTGTTTACGTGAAGAGATTTAAGTCTGTCAACAGCTAAGTTTAGATGGAGCGCTGCTGGTGAGAGACTTGGGAACTGTAAAATCTACTTACTGGTGGCTACTGATGACAGAAAGAGCTAAATTGATCACTGTTTAGGTCTTAATTCCCTCACTTTTTAGGCCGTAATTGCTACTTAAAAAGATATAATTCAAAGCACTCATGGACACTTCTGACAGTTGTAACAAAATAACGTGAAAAAAATTAGGGGTATTAAAATCATGACAGGGAGCTCTCCTCGTAAAAAGAGATATATGACAAGATTCACCTTTTGTTAGAAGTTTTTAGTGGTCATGTTGTTCTGTTCACTAAGATTAGACTCCAATATTGTGTGTGTTTGTGCAGCATCTTCAGCACTATTTAAATCTTTAAAGTTATGTAACGTTGAAACCTGCAAGTCTTTTTGTGTCATAGAGACTTCACTTGGTGTGTAATGTGGCGCATTCAAGCCCCTGCTTTATGTAAAGGCAGCTTAGGTGATGTAATGGGAGCTCCTGTTGTAATGCAAACACTGTCATGGTCTGTGGCCGTATCTTTAACCATGAAACAGGTTTGACAGTGTGAGCTGCAGCGTGTCTTTTTTAATCTTAACAAGTTTCATTTTCTTCAAAAACAAAGTCTTGATCTTTGGGGAGTTTTTTTTTTTGACATTTTTATATTAAAGCCATCAGTGTGTTGGAAGTGTAGAAGTTTTTTTTTTTTTTTTTTTTTTTACATAGCCACAGGTTCTGTAATTAAAGGTCTATTTGTATAATTAAAGAGTGAAGGGAGTAAAACTGCCCCGTAGAGCTGCACCCTGCTCCTTCAAATAGTCGACCCCTCCCCCTGTAAAAAGCTTTGTGTGAACAGTTGGTGGTTTTCATGTGTCAGGTAGGACATACAGTGTACATTTTTATCATGACATGTCAGTCAGTCACCGACGGTTATATAATCGAGGGAGCCAGTATCTTGACTGTTAAGATAGTGTTACCCAATCCATTGTTGATTAAACGTATGTAACGCCTATACAGCCCTACTCCTCCTACTATGCAGACAGCAGAAAGGATAAAGCTTCTTTAAAGCCCTTTGCATTTTTATACAGTAAAAGGAGTGGTGCAATTGCTGTCACATCTGTTTATAGGGAGTCAAGGCTCCCGACCTCTTTATTGCTGAGTGGTTATAACGCTGTGAATCCAAGATTTTAGTCCTGCACATTATTCACACAGGGCTAATTTTGGGCTTGGATGATTACGGTGATTAGTAATAATTGTAGCTTTTCCATGTGAATCCACTGCCAAAGTGCTGTGTGTGCAATGTGTAAAGCAAAAATGACAGGCCTGTTATGATGAGGACGGTCCCTCCCCTGATAATTCTAACCCAATGCATATCAAACTCAGTGATTTCCGCCTTAAATTGTATTTAGCGGGTGCCATTTTTCTTCTTCTTCTTCTTCTTTTTTTCTGTAAGTACCATTTGTGGTTTCTTTCTCTGCAGACCTCAGTATTTCATATGCTTTCAGAGTGAGCGTCCACGTTTGCTTGCCTTGATAAGGAGGTTAGAAGTTGTAAGAACTTAACATTATCCTGTAATATATGTAATCAGTGCATATCTGACTTTTGTGTCTTGGTCAAGTAAGCCCTAAAAGGCTTATATAAGCACTCTTGTGCTTTTATGCAGCAGTTTGAATTACCTCCTGAAACTCAATTAACTATCAAAGCTAAAAAGGTTAACCTAACAAGTTACATTTTTAGTTCTTTGTCATATATGTTGCATTTTCATCAGCTAAAACACATCAGAGGCATGTTTTAACCTGGAAAAAGATGTGGCTTTTGCCTTAACTATGAAAAAAAGTTAAATAAATATGACTACCCTCTGACTTCTAGCTACAGTTTTCTTAATATCCTACTTTGATGTTACACATTAGTTTCTCAGGTTGCTGCTGCAGTTTAAACAGACATTTAACAGCATTACTCCTATTAAGCAAAAGATTACAGTCAAGACATGATTAAAAAACTCTGTGTTCTCTGTAAATGCAACTTTCGTGTTCTGGACACAAATTGTAACCCTGTAGGGCCTATACAAAATGCGCTGTATTCAGAGACCGCCATATCTCATGGTGTTAAGTTGTGTTTTTTTCATCAGGCATTGGGCGGGGAGGAAGGGGTTAAGGCTGTACAGTTTATTTTGGGCAGGTGGGTGGAGGCTGTTGGAATGTGCCTGAGGGAGGGTGATAATGTGGCCACTACGAACCCCAGATCCTCAGCAGAAACCCTGCATGCCTCTATCAGTATGCTGCAGTTGGATCACTTCCCTACTGAGAACTATCCTTTTCTTGGTTATGTTGGGTCCTTGATGGAGCCCAGTACAGCCGTATGTCTGCGGGTGTGCAACGGCAATGGATGTTGAACATGTCCAGAGTTCATCTCTATTTAAAACACACAAGATGTAAGAAAGAAAATGTAAAAATTAGCTTTTTAAAGAGTAAATTTCGATAGTGATAGTGGATTCAAAGACAATGTGAGTGAGGAAATGGTGACCAGCAAAGAGTTTCAAATTAGGTAACTGGACTTTAACTCTGCGCCACATGAATCTGATTTTAAAAAATAATAAGGTAGAAAAAAACTTCTTCTGTAAGTTTCCCAGCTCTTCAAAACTGTATTGGCCGAAGGTGGTATGAAGGCGAAGAAACATCACCCAAACCCCACTCTCACAGGTGATGTTCTTTACCCCGAGGCTGTGTGAGTGTATCAGCCAAGACCCAATCTGCATTCCTCGTGGATCACCCAGTCACCTTCCTCTCTCCACACTCACAGCTGAAAGGTCAGACTAAATCCAGCCAGGACACCCTGTCTGTTCCGATGTCCAATCACATTCTGGTTATAACTGAATTAATCAAATTATTTTAGATGCTTTGCCAGTGGTGTCATATGGACTGTATCTGTCAAAGTCCAGCAGCATTAAATAAAGGACAGGCACTGATACACATATCATATTATGCCAGCATCTTTGCATTTTTTTGTAATTGAAACTGATTTACTTTGCTGCTGGAGTTACCTTTCAGCCCCCCCATAACCTTAAACTCCCACATACATCCACCCCCTTAAAATGCCCATATCAATATCACCCTTTGCATCGAGCTCTGCATTTTTTATTTACGGAAAATGTCCACACTCCTTTTAAGTTAATACTACAGGGCTATCCTGTGGCCAATAAGCTTGCATACATCTGTTCCAATCAACCACCAGACGAATGTGGAGGAGCGCGGGAAAGAAATATATTTGGGATGTTTAGACGTGCAGATACTGTGACTGAGAAAGGTCTCAGAGACAGTTTCCTCAGCTGGGTGATAAAATGGTATGAGTTGAGACTCTGTGAGCCCTGGTGCTTACCTAGTATTTGGTGAACTCTGACTCCTACTGTAGCGAAGTAACAAGAAAGATACAGATGTCCTCATTGGACCGCTTAATTTAAATTTACATTGATATGTAGAATGAAAAACCTTAATTTTTCAGAAATTGTCCAATAAATTTGACATAATTACATTTTATCCATTTCCTTTAATTTGAAGCTAACTGTGAAAGGAAAGCTCAGCCATTCAAGCTAATAAGCTGCTAAACTTTGACTTTAGGAAGTTTACCTGTGGACTAATTTGTTAAACTTCTACCTTTTAAAAAGATGAACATGTTGGTGCTTCTCTGATACATCAGCCACTTTAGCTACACAAGCCAAATAAGCTACAGCTGCTTGCCAAACATTTCTCATTTAGCCTATTTTGGTAATGCTAGCTTAAGTTTACCTATCTAAACTTGTAGACTAGCTTACGGAAGTCCCAAACAAAATGTGATGGAGAGTTATTTTATAACTTTGTTGTATCTGTAGGCATCAACCTTTCTAACTTAAAGCTAAATCCTGATTGGAAATAAGATTATGATTATTTTCATGACAGTAAGAAGTAAAATGCTTTTTAGCGACATTAGCTACACAGGCCACTTTAGCTATGTCAGCTAAAGGCCTTCTATGTTGTGCCTGTCCTGCTAATTGACACTAATTCACTTCAATGGATTACTTTAATGCTCATTCTTCTACTTTGTTCAAACTTAACTTCAGCATTGTCAGTCATGTTAGTCGATAAACTGTTCTGTTTTCCAGAAAAAACTACAGCGTTTAGCTTTAGCACAGCTCTTTATTAGCAAAATATCTGGTTGTAGAGCTACAGTCTGGTTTCATTAATGTTAAGACTTTTCAATGCATTGGTATACATTAACATAAGTCCCTCTGCCTTTTTATAAACAATATCCTCTTCAGAACAGAAATGGTCCAGAGGCCATGCTGAGCCTTTGAAGTCTCCTCTTCTGTGTCTCTGTCTGCTTTAAACACCAGCAGCTGGGCAGATGGAGCCCAGATGGACAGTAAAGTAGGGATGTCTTTAAAAATTCATGGCACTTACCATGATCAGGGTGAATGGAGGGGAGCTGGCATTAAACATTAAATTGCTCGCACACACACACACTCTCCAGGTAGGGGGAGGGGGCTGTTAGTGACTACAGGAAGTGTAGCTCGAATGTGAGCCAATTGGGAGCGACACTTATTGGGATTGCCAGTCAGGTTTTTGCTGATACAGCTGTCTGATAAGTGCTCGTTGGGTTTATATCCCTCAGTGGTCTCATTCAGGCCTTTTGATCTGCCTAAAGGTTGTATGAAGAAGCTGTGCTGTGTTGTTTTTGCGTTTTGAATGGTGTTGTGAATTTTAACAGCTCTGGTTTGTTTAGTTAGAAAAATGTGGGAGCGAGAAACTTGAAATCTGTTAGGAGCAAATTTGGATTTTTGAATTACAAAAAAAACCCTTGTTTTCCTCATGGCTTTTCTTTTCCCACTCCTTTCTCGCTCCCTTGTTAAATAGTTGTCAATAAAATTATAATTTTACTTTAACTTCCTGTTTACTCTGTTAACTTTGTAGCGCTCCAAAACACACCGGCCTTTTAGTTGTCGACAAATACATTCAGATTAAGTAGATTTGTTGGGCACTCTCATTAGTTGGTTACTTGATTTATGCCACTAATTCAAAGTCCATTAGTCCAGAGCAACACACTTTGAGACCAGTAATACACAACATTGTCTGGTTATGGTTTTTTCTGGACGTAGCAGGGGTTGAATTTATCATCAAAGGAGAGTTTTCATTGAACTCCGTGTGTTGTGCTTGAAGGAGCCTCTGTGAGCAGCGATCTGTGTAAAACTAAAAGAAAACAAGAGGTTAATGGGCCTCGTTCATGACGTGAAAACAAAAGGCTGGGACAGCATGGGAAGACCTCTGTGAGTCTTCCTGTTGAGAGGAGGAGGAAGAGCGCAGGGAAGGGGGGAGTAGGTGTGACTGAGGGAACAGGGGAAAAAAGTCAGTCATTTGACTTGGCACAGGGCTTTGAACCACTGCCAAGTAGAGTGTGTACTACATGCTCATTTTGAGTGTGAAGCACAGCGTAGCTGTAGAGTCAAACTCCCTGCGTGCAGCTGATGTCAGAGGCTGTACAGCCACGGGGATTCTGGAAATTGGCAGGCGCTCAATATGAAGGAGGAGAGCGGGGCTGGAGCAGGAATGTAAACAGAGATTGCGTAAAGGCTGAGGCTAGCTCTTTCCTCCTGCTGTTTTCTTTGGCTGTTGTGCTGTGTGTTATTGATTTTATTTTGGCATGTTCCGCGATTTCTTGTGCAGTTATTCCCGGCAGGCCTCTCTGACTTTCATGTGTGGAAGCATTCATAAAGAAATTAGGAAAGGAGTTCTTTGAGCGAGGAATCCTTGCTCAAAGTATCCTTCATTGTGTGTGAATGTACTCTGTGATTTCTCTTTTCTTCCTTTTTAAAGGAAAAAATCCAAGCACTGGTTCATCTATTTTCTTGCCCTTTCTGTCCCTGTAAAAGAAACCTTTCACTGTAGCCTTGTGTCTCAGCTCATAGGCACAAGAGAAGATCAGCAATGAATGAATAGTATAGTCAACAAACAAAAGCACTGAGTGACATCTTTTCATACGTGGACCTAGTGAAGGGCATTCATCTGAACAAAAGCAGGGCATATGTGTTGTCGCCTTTGCATGCCTCAGAAAAGGTAGCGTGCGTTGAAAGCCATCGTTCTCAGGAGAATCAATGAGAAATTGCTCAAAACAGATAAAGATACTTTGCTGCACATTTTCAAGGTCTGAATCTCATCAGTTTGATCAATAGCTCCAATATTGTAAAGAGCGGGGTGCACGTCTCTGACATTGTGTCATAAAAGATGCTGTGAGTGCTTTGATCTATAATCTTTGAGGCACTTTGACCCACGTAACAACACTACAGCAGCTCTGTCCTGACGGTATGATAATAGCTGACCTTCTGTAATTGTGTGTGCATGGCAGGAGGTCTGAGGCGTATGGCTCTGTTCACACCACAGATACAAATAGTTCTTCTTTGCCTAGTACACTTTGATTTCACACTATCGTAGACTGATAATTGGCTTTTTTTTTTTCCACTGTAGATATTTGAACATGTCACAGCAAGAAAGCCATTTGAGAAACTGACAACAAGATGGCAGTTCAGGATTTATATCTGTGTCCGTTTTCTTACCTCTGCTAATGCCCACTGATTTTATCACTTTATTATGCTTAAATAGAGTATGATTATCATATCTTATTTCTTATGGGTGATTTTAAATATGAACTTATTTTTGGTGATGTATGTCAAACATTTGCTTCACAGCTTACAAAATGTAATTTGTGGTTTTGGTCTCATCAAAACCAACTGTTGGTTGACACGTGCATCCAAATTTGACTGAAAACTAATAAGGGGACACATTAGTCATGCGCACGCAACGACAGCTAACAATGAGACTCAACATGTCAGCTGTATGAGAGTATTTGAAAGTGTTAGTGAGGGGTAGGAAATGACTATTTGCAATGATTTGAAAGCACAGATACTACCAGTACTACCGGTTTTAAAATGAGAGCAAAAGAGTGTCTGCTTCGGCCGTTTAACAGAGCAAATCAAGAAAATCATTTGATTCATTGTTTTTGATTTCTCTGGGAATGCAGAAAACATATCCAGCTCTCTTGCTGTGTAGAAGTCCCTGTTCAGGAGGTTTGATTTTTGTGCCACCAAGTACTCAGAATTGTAAGCCCACTCTCTATATGGAGGATAAACCCAGGGGTAGCTTGAGGTTAAACTGCAGCCCCTCCACATATTGATCTGGGCTGTGATCGGGACACGTGGCAGCGACATCACAGCCTCTGATGGGCCACACAGACAGATATCAGCATTGTATAGGGCTGCTTGTGCTAGATATGTTTTGAGACCACTGTAGTCAACCATTAATCGCATCGCCGTGCCCATCCATCACTCCGTCTGTACACACAGTGCTCCATACCAAGGAGCAGCAATGTGTCACAATGTTCCCTTTCCTGAGCCAGATTAAATATTTCTCACGTCTTTGCTCTGTTTTTACAGAAACACTGCTACAGACCTTTCTGTGAACCCTCACCCACCTCTTCTATCTCTGTTTCCATCTTTCTTTGTTCAGACGTAAATGCTATCATGGCATCTGCGTTGGCGCTGAATGAATACCTGCAGCATTAGATTGTTATCCAGGTCTGACTGTCTTTGACATTTTGAGGGCAGAATTGTCCACTTATCTTTTGTGACGGGTAAATTACTCAAGAAATGACATTAAAAAGTTAGTACCAAGTCATAACCTATACTAAGTGTTTGATGTATTTTCTCTGATCATTTAAGTTTATGATCTTTGGCTGCTGCTACACCCACTTCCCCTCAGTTGCTTTCCCTGCCCAGTTTGGGGGTCCATCATTGTAGGACTCCTCAATGGCCGTGTGGTTGAAACAGACTGCTCTCAGCCACACACACCAGACTGGCAGGCTCTGGGAAAGCTGCCTACTATTTCTGATTCTTATCCAAATCTGCACGCTGTGTTATTTGGCAGCCGCTGGTAGGAATGGAGTGCATGTAAACATAGGATGGTGCTCATTCTAATATCATGTCCTGTCTTCATCAAATGGGTTTCATCTTTTTCCCATGTCAGCATGGAGATATGTCATATCCAGTTATATCCGACAAGAGGGAAGTATTAAAATCTTTCAGCAAAGCTTGGCAGGCAAAGGCTTGATGAAGACATTTCATGCCATAAAAACACCTGTCCTCAAAGATTACTAAGTCCTTGGCACATAATTGAATTTCTAGAAGTCAATTCCAGCACAAGGAGCGCTCTGGCAACCTACTGGGTAATTTAACCAGTAGGTTGTTATTGCAACATAAAATAGCAATAAAAATTGCACTGCCAAGCCGGCCAAATGACATAAAATTAAGAGCTTCTCTAAACTTCTAGAGACGTAAATCAAGTCCATGTTGAACCTTGTTAATGGCTGCAGGGGATTTACAAATCACTTTTGCTTGGTCTTGTGCCACATTTGACCAGTATTCAAATCTTTGGTTTTATTCAGCGGCTATGCAAACTGTCTGTGTGTCACCCTGAGCCTTTTTTCCTGGCTTACTTACTTTTATTATTTTTAGATTAAAAGTGACTGTAGCAGAAAAGATCAGATACAGTTAGCCACTTTGTTTGCTCCTCGTCCTCTGTCGATGCAGATGAATTTGACGGGGTCAGCCGGTCAGTGCGGATTATGATGCATTTGATCCTGCCTGTCAATAAAACACCGGTCAATGCATCTCCGATCGGACAGCTCCATTGTTGATGTTAATTGTGTGCGTACGGGGGATGGGGAAGGGCAGGGCAGAGAGCACAGGAGACAAAGATGAATTCATTTTAGATGTCACATTACAGAGGCACGGCCGTGCACTTTCTGTCACGCTGGTGTCAGCTCCATCCACCAACTGGATTAACTACTTCTCTCCACGAACATGACAAGAACAAGGAAGCAATTTAATTTCTTACTGATGGAGAGCAGCGGCTAATTTCCACTGTCCAGCAGCCACGATGGCACTTAATCTTTTTTTAGCCTTTGTTCTTCATAGATGGAAGAAAAGTACTCCGCGGTTCACTCCATGCTCGATAGCATAACATGACTGATCAGAAACAGCGTCAGCACTAAGCGATGAAAACTATTCCTCCTCGATTACCTTCATAAACATGTTGTTCAGAGTTAAAACCTCGAAGGCAAAGCACATTCTTTACTCTTATGAAACTAGTTGAAATAGTTTCCATTCTTTGTCCCTGATACAAACTTTATCCTGATGAGCAGTAATAGACAGTGTGGCTGAACAGGCAGAGAAGACGCGCATATTAATGTGTTTCCACATTACATGGGTGGAAAGACACGTCACGGTTGTTCTTTCTCATTGTTTGATTAACCGGTGATCTTTAGAAAGTGTCGTGCCAGCAGCAGCCAAACACGATCCCTGACAACATAAACAAAGAAAAACAAGAACATGGACTTGTCACTACAAGTCGCTGACGCCCTTTGTTTAGTGGTCAAGCAGAACGGGCGGATTAAGAAATCAGCTGGAGCGTGATTTTGATATCTGGTTTCTCAGCCAGTCCTTATCAAGTCTGGAGCCGACTCAGTCTTTCACTTCTCACAGGAGATTGTGAAACCTACAACCAGAATGTTTAAAAGACAGTTTGACAGCCAGCCAGTCCTGGTAACACTGTTTCTTTCATTTGACAACTTTTTTTTCCTGCTTACAAACTCCATGTCGTAACACAAGTTTAAGATGCCCTTACAGCAGGCATTTTTTCACTCCTATGAATACAACCCTGTTGACCATTTACCTCCTGACAAGTATGTTACCTACTGATGACCTCTGAATGAGATGTGTAGTATGCTAGCTACTGCCGTCTAAGTCTGTCCATCAATAACTAACACAGCCAAGAATGAAGTTGGTACAGCATCAGAGAAAAACTTTGACAGCAGCCATCTGTGATTTTTATTCTGTGTGCCGAAAGCAAGTTCATATCTAGTTTTCCTGGTTTGGGACTTTGGTCTATTGAACATCTGTTGGATAATTTCTTCTCAAAAGTGTTGTAGTTTGCAAAAGAGGTCTAACTTTGTCACCTGGTTCTAAGTCTAATAACTCAGATATCTTAAAGCTCCTGTGAGCAATTTGATTTCTAATGAAACAGATGTGAACTATCACTGATGCCTCCCTAAGGGCTAAAAAATCAAACAAAACCACCAAACAAATCATCAGAACATAGATGAGCTGTTTCTTTGTAGTTGTTTTGAAAGCCTGAATTCACTGCCAAAGGGTAGGTGGCAAACAGCCAGTCATTTTGCTCTTCATATTTTTCCTCAAAAAAACAAACAAACATCAGAGTGACACATTTCATTGGTAAAATAATGTAAATGGGGTGTTTTGTGAAAAAAAAAAACTACTCAAAACATACCTTGATTAAAAACCCTTTGAAAACTACTCTTTGAATGAAGTTTATCGCTATCTCTACTTACACACTGACAGAAAAAGATTGGCCAAAAGGTGGAGCATACACGGGCACCAAAATTTACACAAACCAAGGGATCTTTACAGGATCTTTACATTAATCTCATAAAACTGCCTAAATATTAAAAAAATTTTATGACTGCTCTTTTCTTTTCCACTTTCTGACTTTGACCTGCATCCTTTTATGGTGAGAAAATAATGACTGCTCTTTTTTTGTGGCTGTAAATGGTAGAAAGATCCAGCTGAATCCCTCCAGTTCTGTTTCTGATGAAGGTAATCAGATTACAGCTTCAATATCCAGAGTGCAGACTTTAGTGCAGTAAAATTGAATTATGGTTTAACCCCACTGAGTGAAATTCTGTCTGCAGACTGCAGAAACTCTCGTTTTGTCGGAGCCAAATTAACATGCGCCAAAGCTGAAGGACCACTTTTACAAACAAAGGGTACACTTGACCTGTCTTTTTCACCCTGAATATCATCCACTCAGACATGAAATACTGAAAGAGCAGGCTTTTTCTGATGAAAACTCATCATTGCTGTTTGTCTCATTACGTTTGTTAATATCACCTTTGAGTCAACACCAGCGGAACAAGAGTAAATAAAAAGCTGCATCATGTGTTCTTTCTTCAATCTTCATATTCATCACATGATGAACACCTGACTGTTTACACTGAGCAGCAAATGAGCATTTGAGGTCTGTAATAACGCCACTTTTACTCTGACCTTTTTCATTTCATATGACTGTAATGTTCACGTGTGTCATCTCTGGAACAAAACCAAACATCGCGTGTTGGATCGGACTGACGTGTGCGCTGTGACTTTACATTTTTTTGTTTGTGGGAACTCTGGAGCGATTCTGTGCTGGTGCGAGTGTTTGCTCTGGTGCATTAATGACACTCATAAAAGGGCTTTGGCCTGGAACAATGCAGTGTTTGAATATGGCTGATCATGTGTTCATGAGCCGCATCAAGACCCCCCACCCGCTCCCCCCCCCCAACCCCTCTCTCTGCCTGCGCTACACACCCATCCCCCATTCTCATGTTTACATATGTGTTTACATTTTTAGCTCTTTTCAGCTCTCTCTATACTCACGAAACAGCTCTTTTCACCGTTTACTTTGAAGTTTATTTCATTTTATTACATAGAGCAACCGTACAGATATAAAAACACAGCGCTCGCCATTCAAGTCAAGCTGGTCGAAAGCAAGTTCATACTAATCTCCTTCATGAGAGAAAACCACTTACGGACTCCTGAGATTAATGTGAAGTTGTGAAACTGGTCGCCCAACATTTGGTTAAAGGGGATTTAGTCTCAGTGTAAACGTGGTTTCTGCTACTTATAGACGTAGAGAAAAAAAAACACACAAAGACTGTCATTAAATCAAACACGTATTATGCAAAGGAGGGGATGGAATGCAGTCTGTAACGTAGCTACATGTCTTTATTACACAACCCACACAGATCTGCTCATTTCAACCAGAAGGTACCTCTCAGCCTCTAGCTGAACAGTGAAAACAAAACTGAAACACCTAAATAAGAAGGTAATACGAAGGTCATCATCTGAAGCTCACGGTATGAGGACATGTTGCAGCTGCACTTGTCAAAAAGTTCATCCTTGAACTTTTCGGATCCTCCAATTAAAAACCCAGAAGATTCAGTTTCTCTTCTTCTGTCTTTATAAAGTCAAATCTTTGCGTTTCTTTTCATCTGTCTATAAAAA
Source organism: Xyrichtys novacula (assembly GCA_962446985.1). NCBI lineage: Eukaryota > Metazoa > Chordata > Actinopteri > Labriformes > Labridae > Xyrichtys > Xyrichtys novacula. The sequence goes on from OY660870.1 coordinate 27,800,808, forward strand.
CCTGAAACTCTCCCCCCATCCTGCCTCCACTACTGCTACACACGCCTTTCTTTCAACTCTGACCCCTCCCGTGTTTGTGTGTGTGCGTAAGCCTGATCTGGACATGATGAAGGTGATTGGCAGGTGTAAGGGAGCATGGAGACGATACCACCGCTCCCCTCACAGTTTTGGTTTTCAGTTGCAAAGCCTCTATTATGTGCTATGTGACACTTGTGTGCTGCTGGCTTGCTAACTGCCATTTGCATTAAGAGAGAAGTAGACCCCTCCCCCTCTCTTTCCCTTACACACACGCACACACACACACACATGCACAGACACATGTACACCCCCTCTTCCCTCTTACTGTATTACCTTCCTCCTCAGCAGCTCTGCTTTGATGGCTGCAGCAACAGGCTGCTCTTCGGTTACTGATTATTTGCAGAATAAAACCTCTCTGTTTTGTGCGTCCCAAGCCTGTTTATAATTTCTCTGCAGACGTTCTGTCGCTGACCTACATATTCAGCTGGGTGGTAAAACTATCAAACGGGGGCTTCGGTTAACTTTCTACAGTTGTCATTTTTTCCTCTTAAGTCGTTTTGCTTCACAGATCGGTTTAAACGTTTTTGTCTGTGGCTGTTTTTGACTTTTTTTGATCAGGAGAAGTTTCAGTCGAGTTGTAAAACACTAAAACCCTTTTGAATGTCAGTCACATAGTCAGCTCTGGAGATTTAATGGCCTTTTTGTGTCAGGGTATTTGGTAAAGGGGTGTGATCTGGCTCCCAGCGTTACCAGTTGGCCCAGTTTCTGGTGGTTTATCTCGTTTCTTGAAGTTTATCTGAATAGCAGAGCTTTAATCCAGGAGGGGCCCCCTGCCCCAGCACATACTATAGAGGCCTACAAAAACCACACCCACCTCTGCCTGATAAAGTCACTCTGTATACGTGTTCATGTGTGTATATATGCTGTATGTATGTATGTATGTGTGTGTGTGTGCATGGTTAGGGGCAGCAGGGGAGTTGTAATGTACACAAGGGTTATATACATGGAGCCGAGAGAGGGGAAGAGACAAACAGGAAGTGAGGGAAACTTATACAAGATGACTGACAGATTGAAAGAAGAGCGAAAAAACTAAGATATAAAACTGGGGAAAAGAGGTGGAGGGGTGAAGATGAGTGGAGAGAAAGCATATAGATGTGGGTGGTTGTGGTCTTGCCGGTCAGACGGGATCTTAGTTGAAGCAAACTGAAGCATCAGACCCACAACAGCCAATACTCTCCATAATGCAGCTGCTCCATTACGGGCTTCTTTTCAAACCACAGGTCAACATGTTTTGAAGACAGAGTATTATATTAAGAGTGATGTGTGTGTCACCACAACAAGCACACATTAGCTTGTTTGGTTTGTTTTTCTCATCCATGCTGACATTTCTTATGCTTTTTAATCAGAATGGATGTCCTTTCACTGTCTCATACAGCGCTTACACAATTTAGAAACTTTTGCCAGATCTTCTTTATCTGGAGTTGAAAGCAATCAGACGTTAGTCTTGTAGAGCTGGATCGAGTATCAGCGACAGTGAAGCAGATACTGAGCTGGCATAGTGAGTACTGTCGTTAGCTAAGAAAAGAGGAGCGGGCCTGCTTTCATGGGGGCAGTCTGTTTTGTGATTTTATCCCACAACTTTTTCTCATTTTTATTCAGGAGTTTTGACTTCTTTAACTTTTTTTGATGAATTTCAAAGCGAAGTTCTTCAAACTGATTAAAATTGATACATATGCTCTTTATATTGTACAAAACCCAGCAAAATCCTCGCTTAGAAGAACAACAGTTTCTAGATTTTAATTTTTAAGGCCTATCACTGCTGCGAGGGGGTTGGTGTCAGATCAGATGGCTCAAGTATCTGCCTTTTCTCACCCTTTTTACACAGCAAATAGCACAACGGCTAAAAGGCTGGACAAGATTTTGACAGAGAAAATGTGTAAGAAAATGTCAACAAAGGGATGGGAGAGCGCAGTGAAAGGAGAGCCAAAATCGACACAGACTTAAAGTTGCTCACAGTATTTTTTAGGTTACAAAAATTTGATAAAGGTGATCTATTAGTACCTTTGGCCTAAACTTTCTTTCATCTCGCTACACAACTTTTATTATCCTCTCATTTATGTTAGAATTGAGACTAAACAATAAGTCAAAGCAGATGTTGTGATGTGCATAGAAATAACATCCTGCTTTCTTTTAGCTATTAGATATATCACCCATTGTGAATTTGTATTGAAATGCTAAACAAAGACACACACTGTGGTATCAGGCATAGAAACTTCCGTCATGTCCTTGATGGTCCTGCTTGCCGATAGAAACTCCACACGGGAGCTTTGAGTAAATAGATTTAGTGACTGTGACAATATCGTTTCAATAATAAATCAATCATTGGGCTGTATTTGGGTATAGGCTTATTATGACGCTCATGTGAACATGTTATCCTGCTTTTAAACAACCTGTGAACACAAACCGTTCAGTATCCTGATGTGAGATGTACCAGGAGCAAACAGGATCTTTTTATCCTGACCTCTGTTATCTGTTCAGTTATTACAAAAGTGGAGTCAAACATTAGGGAACATGGCTGCAGACCGAAACAGAGGTTCAAATCTCTGAGGACTTCCGTTTGTCGGTACGAAGCAGGATACAGTGTCTACATCCATGTTGATAGTGATCGGTGAATAAGACTTGAAACTGGATATGCATCTATGTGAGGGATCCACTGAACCCCAAAGACACTTTGCTTTAGATTTACAGGTTCTTCACTCGGCAGGAAACAGTGAAATATATCCACACACAGGCTTCTATCAATATAATGCTGCAGTAATATGTCTAAATCACCGTGAATGTGTCACCATCACTGCATCAAAGTCTCCGCTTAAACAGTTCATTCAGTATAATTTCATACGGTTGATTTACTTAAATACTTTCTTTCATCTTTGCACCTAAAATTTGCACATCTACATCTGATCTGGGCGTAGCAGCGCTCCGAACACATCACAAGGGGAATATTTGTTTATTTGATTGAGAGAGAAAGAGAGAGGGCAAATAAAGCGACATGGGGGGAAGGGAGTTAGGAGGGGTAATTTCCAAGATTTATGGTGCGGCACTTCACGAAATGCATGCATCCTGTAATTAAAACTCCCCCTTTGCCTCCAGCAGGCCTGTACATTAGCTGGCATCCCCCCACCGCTCCCATCCACCCAAACCCCCACAGACCCCACCCCTCTGTTCCCCTCCAGATAATAAGATCTGATGGCTGCGCGGTGTCGCTAATGAGAGCTGAATGCCGCAATGAGGGACAGTCTGTTAGTGGTTAGAGGCCACAACTACTGTCACCATCATACCAGACTTCAGCTGGGCCGGCCTTTCATTTGACTTTTCTCAGCGCAGTATTCGCATGAAGAAGTGAAGAAAAGCTAAAGGCGTGTCGCCCTGATGGACCTCAGAATTTTTCAGTTAGTCGCAAGAGTTGCATAATTGTGTTATATTTGGAACATGTTATGTGGCAAGATGTCGGCCATGTTGGGGTTGAGATAAAGTGTCCTCAAGATAAGAAACGTTGTCCATCAGAAAAAGTTGTTTTAAGGTTCATTTTTTTAGGATAGCACCTCTTGTAACAAACTCATATTGATATTAGATGGCGTATTTTACTATTATAATTATTCTAAATCAAGCTTCATCTAGGGTTTCTTTTATTGGTACGTAAACCGCACATTGCACTTTGTTTCTGCGTTTTATCTTATGCACTCCGTTCATGCAAAAATACTGGTATGACAGACATATGCTTTTCTTTTTACCTTCTAAATCGTCTTTAATGCTTTTTACCTCCTGAACTGTTTTTTATGTAAATGTATTTTATGTCATTGATTTTCTTTTTATGATGTATGGCAGTGTTTTAAAATGTCTGTGCCTGCTGCAACCTGATTTGCCCATTTTTGGGACATATAAAGTTGAAGTGAAGTGGATAAAATAGAATTTGATTGTACTTTTTTTTTTCCATTATAGGGTTTCAAGGGTTTGGCCCAAGTTTTTGTCAAATAATCATGAGGTTCCATTGAATTTGTTTGGAGTTGTTGTGGTTACTGGTCAAAACAGGCCATTTCAGCAGAACTTCTTGGACACTAAATGATTCACTCTTTCTCTTTATGTCTTTCTCCGTACAGTTAGACTGATGAAATAATCAGCAGGCGTACTCATGAAAGAAGTGTGAGCGATATCATGTTGCTGCAGACTGATTTGCATGTAACTGTTTTTCAGTTTTGTTGTTCCTTGGACTTTCATTTCATCTCTTGCATGTCAAAGCTGAGTGTAAAGCAGCCGCTATGATGTTAAAGTGCCTAAAAGGAGGTCCACAGATTCTTTGTTGAACGCAGAAAAGGTCTAAAGATACAGTGAAGTCCGATGCATGGTTTCAGTTTACCAGCGAATTAATAAAAAGCTGTTGCTGATCATTTTTCTGTTGGAGAAAGAAATCCTTTCACTCCAGCATGAAACAATTTCATTTGGTGAGGTTAAATCCTTTCTTTGGTGTGATATGAAAACGCTCGGCAGTAAAGCCTGAGGCTGAGCTGTGGCTCTGCCCGCAGGCTGGGGGCTGTTGTGTCTGTGCAGAAACAATACGCTGCTTTTGTTTGGTGGTGCTCAGCTGCGCGCAACGTTTCACAACCTTTGCCATTTTCAATAAGAGATTATGAAACTGCCTGACCTCACACGTATACCGCCTCGATGTGATATGTGGTCGTCAAATGTAGAGACCCAGAGCTAGATAGTGGCTCTGAACCTCCGCTCGCCCTGCTATAGTGGACTGTGTACTAGCCTGTAGAATGTGACACTTAATTATAAGACCACCACCAACATTATTTTACTATCACACTGGTAAACTAGGCTGGAAAAACAAGCACAGGCTCAATGGCCTCTCTGTGCTCCCCCCTGAGTGGGCGCCCCACTTTTACTGCTAACTTTCCCCGAACTTTCCAGAGCCCGGGGCCCCGCCGCCGGCAGCTGGAGCCACATCAGGATCTCATCAAGCCGGACTAGTCCTTAACATTTCTTAAAGTTTTTCTCTGTGGCTGTCATCTCCTCTTATAATCAACCAATACAGAGCTCCTCACAGCAAAAAGAGACTGATGTGCTCACATGTTTTGGTGTTTCCCTGTCAGATTTATCACAACAGATTCTGACAGCAGCTTCTCTTCTCAGGGATAAATTGTGGATCAGATTCATTTATGCCGACACATTGGACTTTGATTTTTTCATGTTGGATCTCAAATATTTGCTGTACCATTGAATAAAGTCAGACCTTGTTGCCTCATCTCTCTCTCCTCTCTCTCTTTCCACAGCTGTATGAACTGGACAGAGACCCAAAGAGAAAAGAGTTCCTGGACGACCTCTTCAGCTTCATGCAAAAGAGAGGTACGGAGCTGTGTGAAACTAACAGAGTTTCCTCTGAACAAATATTTTCTTTTGATTCATTAGAATACTTCTCCATCCATTTCTTTCCTTCTTCAATCGCTTTATTTCTGTGTCCTAGAAAGACTCATTAGAGAGACTTAATACCCGGTCCCCTCCTCCTCCCCTCAGATCTTTCTGTGACATTTGACACAGCACCTTCTTCTCATCTTTCGCTCACTTGGGTGGGGTCTTTATTCATTTTGGAGATGATTGCTTTATAGCCTAACAGCTCCTCGTCGTTCCCAGGCTATAAGCAGAAAAGGACATCGTGTCATGTCCAGGAGTGGATTAGTTTACCTTCCAGCGCTGCGGCTTGTCCACACAGCCATGTTCTGGCTCCTAGCAAATAAACACACACTCGCTTCCACACCCACTGGAGTAGCCAGCGTGCACACCTTCACTCAGTGACCCTCAGAGCTGCAAACTTAGCTGAATAAACCTGCTTGTCCTCATTCAGACAGCTCACTGTCACATTTAGGCTATTTTGAATCTGATATTTATTGAGAACACAGAAACCAAACAATTCCAGCTGTTTCTTGTGTGAAAAATGAAAAAGGGCCTCATAAATTTGCAAAACTTGATCAGTTTTCGAAAGAAATGGACTAAAGATTATTATTATTATTTTTGAATAGAGGCTTAAAGAGACAACAGACATGCGCTCAAAACTGAAAAAGCATCATGTAATGTTTACAGTGTCAGAGCCACCGGCAATGGGCGGATCTGCCGGGTCTGTTCTGAGGATCTATGAGCGCCATCTGCAGGCCATACTCCAAAATCACTTAGAAATGTGAAAAATAAAAGAATGCTGAATGCACTTTCAAACATTTATCGAATTTGTCTAACTTGTCTAAAGAATTGACTTACTTTAAATGAAAAGAAAGAATCCCTGTGCTATCAGGTTACCTGATGTTTTAAGCAAAAATGTAACCTTTATTTGGTGTTTTGCCTGCTGATACCTCACTCTGGATACTGATTCAGCCTCAAACATGAGTTCTGCTGCCAAAATGTTTAAATGACTTATTAAAGATCAAACCTCTGTAGCTGAGGATTTTGCTGCATCAAGTTCAGATCCAAACTACTTTTTTTTTCCAACATATTTTATTAAGTTTTACATATAAGAAAAACATACAATTAACACTGCAGCAATAGCAATGATGTATAAATGTACTATACAACAAAACTATAGAAAAATTGAAAGAGAAAAATAAGTGATTAAAGATAAAAATAATTTTAAAATAATAGTAATACAAGTAAAACATTATTAACAGAAATAAAACTTAAATAGATAATAATAATAATAATAATAAATAAAATTCCAAAAAAGGTTTCCATACTGTAACAAACTGTTTTCTTTTCCCTTTCCCTTTCCAACGCAAGATATGTTGCTATCTCCTTCAACCATAACTTTACAGACGGCAACTGAATATTTTTCCAGAAAAGAGCGATCAGTCTTCTAGCTTGTAGAAGCCCCAAATCAGTCAATACTGATTGTTTAGAGTTGACAACTACATTTTCAGGGTATATACCCAGGATACAGAGCAGATCCAAACTACTTTATTAAAACTTAAGCAGGTTTATGAGCATGTTTGTTTTTAGTCAGCCATCTTGATTATTTTTCTAATGTTCTTATTGGATGTTTAATATTCAGCCTGTTTACTTTTGCCACAGGCTGTCTCTGTGCAGGAAGCTACATGCTGTCTACTTCAAAAGAAGTTTCCTGCATTGCCATGTTTTCTTACACTGTGTTGACCTTCTTCCTTTGTGTTTGTGTGTGTGTGTTTGTGCGCATCTGTCTGTGTGTCACTCCAGGAACCCCTGTGAATCGTATTCCCATCATGGCCAAGCAGGTCCTGGATCTGTACATGCTCTACAGGCTGGTGACGGAGAAGGGCGGCCTGGTGGAGGTCATCAACAAGAAACTGTGGAGGGAGATCACCAAGGGACTCAACCTGCCTACCTCAATCACCAGTGCAGCCTTCACCCTCCGCACACAGTCAGTACACACACACATACACACACACACACACGTACAGATTTTGTTACTTAAATCCTGAGAGACAAAACTGATAATACTGCCCAGTGTTTCAAACATTTAGAGCTGCTTTCTGTCAGGTTTGCATGTGAACGGGTGTAATTCCTATTTCAGCTGACTACATGCTTTCAGTCGAGGTTTGCTGCTCTATAAATCTTTATCTAACGAGAGAGAAACTCGTATTTTAAGTCTTATCTCCAAAAGTATTTCCTTTTTCAGTGAGAGTTGTGGTCCAGCACTACAAGTCTCGCAGGCTTGAGATCTACTTAAAAAGCTTTACCGGAACCTTTGACTCAAAAACTACATTTACAAATCATGAATGTCTAAAATGTAGAACCATTCATGTGGCAACTTTTGGTTTTATTTCAGCGAGTATGGGTGAAACTCCCAGAACAAAAGCGCCTACTCCTCCCACAATTACCTTCTCACACTGTGACATACTTCTCATCATGAGACACTGATCTTAATCAGAAAGTTTGTGGAATGCCCCTTTAAGTTAAAAAGAACAACTTTATGCAGTTTGTAGTTTAGTGTGACGTTTACATTTTTAATCAGTGAGGAAATCCCCGTAAACACAAAATGTTAGAAAATAAAAACTCTGTGTTTTCTCTGCAGATACATGAAGTACCTGTACCCGTATGAATGTGATAAGAGGGGTCTGAGCAACCCCAATGAGCTTCAGGCAGCCATCGACAGTAACCGACGAGAGGGTCGGCGTCAGAGCTTCGGCAGCTCCCTCTTCACATACTCACCCAACGGGACGCCCACCATGCTCTCCTCACCCAAACTTCCCACCTCCACTGTGGGCCTGACTGTGGGCACCAACGGGGCTTCGCTGACCCCCATTCAGAAGATCAAGAAAGGTGAAATGTCCTTATTTAGTTATCTCTTCCAACAAATTAGATTACATTTCTTACGTTTTTCAGGCTGTGTGCCTTTTTTATTGATAGGCGAGCTGAAGGGAGTCAGGGACTGTGGGGAGTAGAGAGTGGGGATGAAATATGCAGCAAAGGGTCATGGCTGGGAGTCAAACCAGTGACCGCTGCAAGAAGGACCACAGCCTCTGTACATGGGACGGGCACTTAAACCACTTGGCCAACTGCTGCCCTGAAAAAAAGCATTTTTGACTGAGATTTCCCCCTCTGTTGTCTCTGGTCAGAAGAGGAGGGAGGCCAGCCGCTGCCGGGTATTGGCATGGCTCGTCTGTCGGCAGGTGCTTTGGCGGGACACTCTGTGGCTGCTGTGCAGGCGGCGGCAGCAGCTCAGGCAGCGATGGCGGCTCAGGTTGCTCAGGTGGCCGCTCTGGAGCAGCTGAGGGACAAACTAGAAGCGGGCGAGCCACCGGAGAAGAAGATGGCGCTGCCGGCAGAGGAGCACCACCGGCTGCTGCAGAGAGCGCTGCAACACAACCTGCTGGCCATGACTGCTCAGATACCTATGAACATCCGCATCAATAACCAAGGTACAACGCAGAAAGATGTACCTGATATTACAAGATGAAAATAAACAATAAACATCTCCTGATTCCCTGAAAGTCAAATTTAACACGAAAGACAGTCAGTATTGTCACCACATAGTTTCTTAATAGTTTTTCGGGAACTTAACTTCCTTGGTTAGATAAAAGTCATCCACGAACACAATTTTAATGTTCTTTTTATTTAATTTCTAATCATTTTTAAGAATTAAGCTCCCATGTTTGCCTGTTTTAAGTCTCATCAGATTGGAAAAGGATAATAAGGCTCAATAGAAATCAATATGTGAATATAATCTGCTTAAAATACAGCAATAACCCTCAGTGATCGATGACATGAAGGGACTGGAAATCCTAATTCATGTATTTGGTCGGTCAGCACTAGGGCTGCTCTCACTGAGGGATTTACCTGCCTTTCATAAGACATCAGATCAGACCGTCAAAAGTCCCTACTTTAGATTCTCTGCCCGAAACTTGACTTTCCCAAAATCCCTGTCAGTTTAAAAGAAGACAGATTTTTGCACATGAATATTCTTACGTCAGATTTGCATAGGGAATAAACGTTTACTTTATTACTTCACTAGAAATTTGACACAAACTGGGTTTCCCACTTTGTCACCGCTCCTGACAGTTACAGTAACGTCATTCTTGATATCTTGCCACAAACCGCTGCTCCCAGCACTGAGGAAGTTCACTCATAGCGGGCCTATATGCTGACCTGTCGAGCCTATATTCATGCATATAGTTCTTGTCTGCGTTTATATGTGGGGGGATCCCCCTTCTGCTGGTGGTACTTTGATCCTATAGCATTTGTCTGTTATCTGATAAAACATGCAAACTGTTTCTCAGTACTGACAATTCTGGGACTTCAGGGAAACAGTGAACGTTTTTTTGTAAATTTACATGGAGAGTTTTTCATGCCCTCCATGTTGAGGCACAAAATATGTACAACAAAAACTGAAATAGTTCATGATGCAAATATGAGTAGAAAAAAGATTTCACATTAGAAAACAAAAGCAGTATTAAAGTTAATCAGTATGTAATCACCAATACTGTAACAATAAACTGATATTTGTATGTTACTAAAAGAGTTTTACCTTTTTAATTTCCAGATGTGTTACTTTATTGTAGTTTTTTAGGGATTGAATTCTCTGGAAAAAACGTCTTCTTTTTTCAAAACTGAACTCCAGATTGATGTTTGATTGATATTTAAATAAAAATTCAACCCAATGGATTTACAGAGCGGAAGAGAGCAGTTCTCATCAAAACAACCCAATTAACTCGGCTTAAATATGTCTATTTATAATCATTAATCTAAGGCTTTCATTAGCTCGTAAGATATCAGCTCCCAGACTCTTAAGATAAAGGCACCAGAAAGACTAAAGCAACTGTGTTTTTGTATCCTGTAAAAAAAAATTGGACATTATGTTGATTTTTATTTTCAGAAGTGTTCAGGTGTTTTCTGTCAGCAGTGATTTTGTAGGAAATCTTGGATTTGTTCTTGAAATTCAGTTTTTGACTGATGTTTCTTGTCCACTCTTCATAAATCTAAAATGTAAGTGAATGTTAACACCTTTGTTATTGGTCCTTTTTTTACAGACAGCAGGCAGGACTCGGCCCTGAACCTCACCACCAACGGCACAGGCAGCATCAGCATGTCAGTGGAGCTCAACGGAGTGGTTTACACTGGTGAGTATCGCTGACTTATAAACTTTAAATTTGTACACAGCTGCGTTGAGTTTCATGTCCTTTTTTATGTCCAGTGTATCAAACAGGAAGCAAACGCAAACAGATGCTTGGCTTAGACTGGAGCTGTGACATCTGAGGAAACTGTTGGCTTTGACTCCTCTTAAGCAAATAAATCTGCCAGCTAACAACTTCAACATCAATTATAAGCATGTTTTGCTTATCTTGTCTTTTCACTGTACTCAAACAAGTCTGTGGTTTTAGGAGGAGTTACAGGGTGTAATTATTTTATGACTGCTGCATAACAGCCAGGTGTGGTGACACCACAGACCTGATGACAGTGTGTTGGATTTGCTTCCACTGAGAGAGTAATTAAACTGGATGTCACTTATCAAACTTCCTGTGCAGCCACCAGAGTCCAGACAGAGAAAGAAAAAAATGATTTAAAAAGCCGCCTTCAAATACTTCAGAGTATTAATAAACTCAACCTTATTTGTATTGCACCCTTCGTATAAACACATACTGACAGTGATTGACATTAATGAAATAAAAAACTTCATAAAGTCAGTAAGCTGAAATAAATTAAATAGAGAAAAGGCCATTAACTACAAATACCTACAGTGAATAAGACAAAAAGGCACCTTTGACAGAAAGATGTCTTAGGATAATCAGATCTTTATTTTGTTGAGCCAAATTATTACAAAAATGCTGCAATACGCAATTTTAAGGTTCAATCGATAGTTTGCATGCTGTGATTTTAGCTGACTGTTACTGCTGGTCCTCAGGCTTGGTGCCAGGTCAGACTTTTCCTTTCTCTGCTCCACCTCCTTAACAATCTCCCCTTTACAAACTCTCTGTAAGAACTTATCTTAAAACATCCCAGAGCCAAGCTAACTGTTTCCATCATCATTCAGCCTTTAAGTACGATGGATCCATATTTGTGCAAAAACAACATTTTTTTGTGTCCAAAATTGCAAACTGTGCAATAGCGTACGTATTATTTTTTGTGTACAGTTCAGCAACATTTGAGTGTTTTCTCCCCTCTCTCCCTCATCCCTCTTTGGACATGATTGCCAGTGGTTACTTTGGTAGACTGTAGCAAATGTAACAATGTGTGTACACGAGTGATAAGACCATTAATCTAATTTTGACTAAAAAAAAATCACAGGTAGCGAACAGTCTGTACTAAAATAACACTTATTACTCAAATAGAAGCGTTATTGATGCCACAGCAGAGCTGCTTTTTCATTAAGAATAAGAAGAACTTTATTGATCCCAGAAGGGAAATTCAACTGTCTGTTGTCTCACTCAATATGTCTCTAAAAGTTATCTATTTACACAAGTTATAAATTGCCAGGCCAGACTTTTCCTTTCTCTGCTCCACCTCCTTAACAATCTCCTTTTTCCAAACTACATTAGAATCTAAACATTAGTCTGTTTTATTGTATGCTTTCGTAGTATAATATTTCCTTGTAAATAGTGTACATTTCGCATACCATAGGGTTACATTGTACAAGTATGGTGTTATGACTGCAGCTGCTGTCTTTTCTCTTATAGAATAAAAATCAAAAGGGTCCCTTCTAACATCTGTGTTTTTCTGTCTTGTGTCATTTTTCTATCTAGGCGTCCTTTTTGCTCAGGCAGCAGGAGGTTCTGTCTTCTCAGGTGCGTCTGGATCGTCCGTCTCCAACAAGACGGCCAGCAGTCGTGCCGCTCCTCAGCAGCAGCAGCAGCAGCAGCAGCAGCAGACCACACCTACCTCAACCTCAACCTCCAGCAACTCATTGTCTTAACAAAACCCCTGCCTTTACCCTTTATTATTATTATTATTATTATTATTTTTTAATACCACGCTAAGCAAAGCCAAAAAGCAACCTCATTTTCTACACAATCTATGCCAAAAAGAGAAGAACCGCAAACCTTAACACAAAGACAAAAAACTGAAAGTCAGATCACTTGAAGTACACTATCTCAGGTTTTCGCTCACCAACTCACCTCTTTTGTTCTTCACAGCCAAAAAGATCTCAGAAAACAGAAAAATGTCTCAACTGAGAGCCAGTATATGCTAAACAAATATGTATGCACAACCTGTGAATTATTTATTTCTGCATAAATGTACAGATTAATGGAGAACAAAAGAGAAGGTAATAACTAGGAAGGGTAATGCACTGTTTACACACACACAAACACAGCTACTGATGGACAGCGATGTTTTATCCTCGAGGGGAGAGATATTTCTATTTTATTTTATCTTTTCATTGTCATTATTATCATTATTGTTATTCTCTTTATTGTGTTTATCAATTAAATCTTTAACCATCCTCTCACTGCAGGAAAAAAATCTATATATTTAGAATTCTATAAAAAAAAAGAAAATATGAATATCTTCTATTTTTAATCAGAAAAGCTTTAAAGGTATATGTTTTTTTTTTTCTTCAGGGCATATTACAATGTACCATTGTGACCTCAATATGTGTAAAACCGTATAACCTTATTCACGTGGCAGCCATTTTGGATCTGTGTGTAGAGGCGAGTCTGGGGTCGTATCAGTATAGCAGATTCTCCAGTGAAACTCAAATGTAATAGAACTGGAGCTTGTGGATCTGCCCGCATATTGATCGACTTGGTGACACATTTAATCCATATTGATTGCTGCCAGAGTAAGGAGTAGCTCATTAGCTTGAATGCTACGTAGCTGCTTTGTTCAAGTTGTTGTCGTTGTTGTTGTTGTGGTTCTTCTTCCTGAGACAGCTGGCTAAATTTGACCTTAAAAGTCCTCTCCTGTTTGTTGACGTTTGGCCAGTTGAATGCGTATCCATGCCAATCTTACACGTAGTTTGTCAAGCTTCATGTTCGAAAAGGCTTTTCGTAAGAGAAGAATCAGCTGTGTAGGTGAAAATGAGCTAAAGCCTTTCCTGAGGGTTTCTATACCCTCACTGGACTCTGAGCATCAGCGATGTTCACGCCGACTGCTCCTGTTGTGAATAACACACAATTTTGATTGTTCTCAGGTGTCTGTCTGCTCATCTCTTGGTTAGAGCAGTGCTTTTCAACATCTTTCTCTGCAGAAAGATCAATATTTATTTGTTTTCTAACTTGGCCTTCTCGTGGAGTGATTGTCTTAAGGTCACATGCATGCCCGTATTTGTACATAGAGCCCTTCAAGAGTGAAGCAGGACAGGTGTAATTTCCTGTCTTAAATTCACAAGAGATGTTCACCCACTCAACCAATCAATGTGGAGACTCTCTGGTGGACAATCAGGTTTTCAGGAGATGCTTTCTGAGCTTCAGAGGGAAATTTCCTTGACAGTTAAATCAGCTCATATCTGCCGTTTTTGTGTTTTTGTATCATAGATTACAGATGCTTTAATTTTTGTTTCAGCTTTGTGTTTTGCATGACTTAGTGCTTCTTCTTATACAAGTGCTTGTTATCCCGAGCTGCGACAAGGACAGCGGCTCCTTGAGAACAGCTTGCCACCGGTCGAGGATGTAACAGAGAATGTCTTTGGACTGTTTTTAGATGTTTTACAGTGTGAGCTCAAAGTGAATCAGCAGTTTAAGATTTATTGAAAGTGAAATCGGCCACAGAGGAGATACCATATCATTCATATGTAGAAGTGCATTTTGAAGCAGATCAATCATTGAGCTTTTTGAACTTTAACCTGTGTTACCTCTCTGGACTGTTGGCTGTTAAAGATTGTTACCCACCCCTGACCCCACCGCTACACAAAGCAGCCTCATTCCTACTCACATTAGGAAGTAAATCAGGCTTTGTGTACGGGTCCTGTTCTAAGGCCTTAACTCAGCAACAGATTCCCAAAGCGCAAGCAGTACCTCCGTCGAATCACTCTTTACTGTTCCAGTCAAATATCACCAGATGGCTGCTGTGGCTTTGATTCTGGACTCACCTCTCAGTGGGGATCCCCAAGGCTACTCCACAAACAGTACTCAGCTTTAAAAGTCCTTTTCCTTTTTACTCAGACGGTCTCATTCAAACTCTCAGTCAAAGACACACACGGTCATTAGATGCTGCTCTTATACTTCAGAAAAACAGCAAAAGGAAACTATTCAGAGAGGAGCTTTGGTTGGATTTAAGAAAAAACAAAGTTGATGTCCAAGATTTCAGCATTTGGGTCGCATCCTGATGAAACTAACACAAAATATTTTTGTCCATGAAGACAAAATCCAAGAAATTTTGGTAATAAAATTGGAAAATAATCAGCACACCCTGTAATTTTTAGCTCATGAAGTTTTCTGCCTTTATTCATCGAGAAATTAAACATAAGGTATAAGGTTTACTCAATTCTAATCTAAGGTATGAGTCTCTACAGTAATGATGTACACATGCTATTCAAAATACGCTGACGTATTTAGGATCCAGCTTTGACAAAAAGACCAAAAGAAACCAACTTCTTTCAGATCCATTTACTTCTCAGGGCTTTGTTCCTCATTGATTCCTGTGTCTGAGATGCTGCTGTAAATTTAATATATTGCTAAAGGCAGTGTGTTTTTGCCTCTGAGATGCAGCAGCTCTCCTTCTGCACGAGCAGCAGATGTCACAGTTGCTGGTAAAGGCTGACAATCAAACAGAGACCTGCTGCAACTGCAAGCATTAGTTTGACGGGGGAGAGCTGCTAGAGATAGCTAAATTAAATCAATACTGATCCAAAGGATCAACACAGCTTTTCTTAGATCTGACCCTGTGACCTTTTGGCCCATGAGGCAACACTGAAGCACCTGCCCCCCTCAATAGATCCATGTTTATCGTATATCCATCGATCAGCTCAGAGAGATATTTGCATTTGAACAGCGGAGGTACTGCAGCTCGCTCTCTTACAGTATGTGCATTTTCAGGGAAGGTTGGCATCTTGTTAATTCTGCGTTAGGGACAATCACAAGACGTTATGACAACACTGTATACCTCCAAACACACTCTAACATCCCCCCAACCATTGTCAAAGCCCTGTTTCTACCTCAAGAGATTAAGCTTTTTGTAGATTTCTTTGCTCTGGCCCTCACAAAGGCGCTTTTTGAAGGTTAAGAAAAAAGTTTGCAGGGACTTCACTCCGACTGCGAGTGAAAAGACAATCAGACATCAGCTTTAAAGTGTAACCTTCAAGCAATCTCAGCGGTGGAAGTGGAACAAAGGATGGCAATGAAGTTGCTGTTTCAGCTCAAGAATTAACCTCTTTACTGAGAGCTCCCCCCAGTGGAAGGTTTTGTTATTACGCACAGTCAGTTTTGATTTTCTGAAAGTCACATTTTCAGTGTTCTTATCCTGATTTTTTTCTTTAAATGTTTCCAGTTTTCTTTTTCCTGTTAAGGCCACAAATCTCCAGGAATAGTATGGAGATCATTATAGGGCAGTGGAACATACAACTGGAAGCAGACTCTTCTTTAACCCCAAAGGTTTATGTTCATTTTTAAAACCTAGTAAAACAGTCAATAATGAAATGTCATGTAATGGTCAGGTATGTTCCTTCTTATCAGGGGTTGCTGATATTTGAAGTTGGAACAAGCAGCTGTGAAAACGGTGTCAGTTTTTTGTTCAGTTTTGTAAATGCTGACAGCTGCATTTATATGTCTTCTTTGTGCTGCTTTAATTCATAATACATAATAACAGTGGTGTAACAATAGACAGTGCTGGAACAAGATTTTCTGTCAGCAGATTCTCTTATTTTTATGTGCAGTTAAGAAGCTGGGACTATTTCACCCTGCTTTTTCTGGTGCAATCAAATGCTGTTGTACAGATCATAACAAGAACTTAGCTGGGCTAATTTACCACACTTTTGTTAAATGCAAAAGTTCTTTAGTTTTCTGGTTTGTTTTATAGACTATAGGTCATGGCAGTAAAAAAAAAGCTTTGAAGGAGGCTATCGGAGCTTCCAGGCTGCACAAACTGTCTCACTTTTTGTCACCACAGAGGAAAGATAAAGGAAATATTGCAACTTTTATTCCCACCAAGGCTGTAGCTCAAAGAACCTCCCCATAAAACAGAGAATTGACTGACTCTTGCTCCCTCATGTTGATGGTGTGGAAACTTAGCTGGAAGATTTAGAGTAAGGGTGCATGCAGGCTTTTGACTGGACTTCACTGTTGAATTTACCTCTATCAGGTGGACTGTAGACGAGAATAATGATGAGAAATGACTAGATGCCTTCTGCTGTGACAATGGTTGTATGAATTAACCTTTATTACTAAGATTCATTAACTAGAATATTCTGAAATATGGCTTTTTAGGGCTGTGAATTGTATCATATTCACATATGTTTTATTGCTTTTTCTTTGCTTTTTTCCCCCCTGAACTTGCTGTAGCATCCCCAGCACACAGAGATTATACATTTAGAGCAGATTTATGAACATAGCAATGATGATGACGATGATGATGATGATGTGATTTTTTTGGGGACGCCTGTGTGTGTGTGTGTGTGTGTGCGTGTGTGAGTGCGTGCGTGCGTGCGTGTGTGTGTGTGTGTGTGTGTGTGTGTGTGTGTGAGGGGGGGGGCTTCACGTGTCTTCAAGTTAACTTCAGAACTGAAACAAGACTCTTGTCTTTTACAACTTCTCAGGAAAATCTACCTCTA
Organism: Xyrichtys novacula; assembly: GCA_962446985.1. NCBI lineage: Eukaryota > Metazoa > Chordata > Actinopteri > Labriformes > Labridae > Xyrichtys > Xyrichtys novacula. The sequence continues at coordinate 27,818,044 of OY660870.1, forward strand.
CCTCCAGTTTGATGCATTTAACCCAGGAAGGGCTCACGTTACAGTTCAGCAGGTACACAGAGAGAGAGGTGACGGTGGGCGCCACGCAGAGTCCAAAATGAACCTCGACATCGCTCCAAAGTGCTTTAGATTAGCTGTGATTTCATGAACACACACACGAGATTGTACTGAAAAGGAGTAATGTGTGGTGTTTTTATCACTGTCAAAGATGTATTTGTCGAACCTGAAGGTGCAGGCTGAGAGGTTCATTTTGGACACTCTGGCTTTTCGTTTTCTCTGTCTGTGTTGCAGGTTTGTAACGCTCCTGCTGTTAAGTTTATATGAGCATCAACAACAGGGAACCTTCAGCTCAACTACTACTAGTACTTCAACAAGTACTGCCGCTAGTACCACTGTTAGTACTGCGACTTTTATTTTCACTCTGTTCTATTAATGTGTGCTTATTCCTCCTTTTTTCTATAAATGATTAAAAATTTTTGATGAATGGGATGTTTCCCGATAACCACAGGAACAGTGAAGTGGCAGCGGGCAATGCAACTGTTTATTTTTATTTTATTTTTCTTTGTTTTTGAAGGGTGGAGAGCTATTCTTTCCTATTTACTCAACATGTGTTTGTGTGAATACTTTTATTTGAATCTGAAATTAATAAAATATCACCTTTCTTAAATGTCACCACAGCATCTCTTGTTTTTTAATTTAACACTAGACATGTAAGCACTTTCATTTATTAAATGGTCTTTTACTTATAAACTGATAAGCTCAAAAATGTATTTTTACTCAATAACATAAACACTGTTGATAAAAAGTCAACCCCTGAAGTTATTGAGCCAGAGTGGATTTAGAAGTCTTATTAATGATTGTGTTTATTAATATTTGAACACCTTAAATAAAATATATTTTTTAATTTATCTACAAATTGCAAACTAAGGTAACTATGACAAGACAAAGGTTATAAACAAACCACTTATCACTGTGTAAATATCTGTTTAACCCTAGAACACTATCATCGGATGATTTTCACCGACCAAACATGTTTATGTGATTGTCGTTATGTTGCGTTTGTCTGAGTATAATGGGTCTCTGGGTAGCTTCAACATTGCCTTTGACGTCTGTGAAGGCATATTTGTTTCCCTGATGTAAAACCTTGCTTTTTCCTACAGGCACGTGTTCACAGGGTGATTTTCACCCGGCAAAAGTGGTAGAGGGTAAAGTAGGTTTGGGTGGATTTTATAGCTGCATGTAGGGAATAAGGTCAGTAAGAGTGGTCCTGGAATTTGCATGCTATCTTTATTTAGCGCAGTGGTTATGAATAACTATCACAAAGTAGTGAATTACAAGGGAATTCATATGGTGATAAGAAAAATTTTAGTCAGCTGCTCATTTTTACTCACTCAAAATAAGACCTATTTTGGTTCTCTCTCCTGCACCTGTTATTGTGCCAAAGATCCTGAGTCTTCACCAGGGAAGACTTGCATGCCCCAGGAATGGGTGGAAAAGAAACTAAGTTTACAGTTTTTCTTTTTAGGCATTTTTTGTTCATGAATGTCTAATTTCAGTTATTTTGTTTGCATTTTTATATGGTCCACTCGTGGCACTTTTTCCCCCTCCCTTTGGACATTGCAGAGTTAAAAATAATAGAAAACTACTTTAATATATATATATATATATATATATATATATATATATATATATATATATATATATATATATATATATATATATATATATATATATATATATATATATATATATATATATATTATATATATATGAAAAACCTTAAAAACTTAAATCCTCAACATAAATACACCGTTTTTATTGACAAAAGTGCATTTCAGAGCTCATAAAGGGGACAACATGAGGACAACTACTGAAGTTCCTTGTGCAGAAAATATCGAATATCTTATAAATGTCGCATTTAATATTTACTTTTTTGACCAGCTGCTCGTGATCCATTCAGAACGTGTCTGCAACCCACTTTTGGGTCGGGATCCACCGGTTGAGAACCACTGATGTAGCCCATGACCTACATCTCAAAACCACCCATGAACTCAGCCACACAGAGCTTCCTCGTGCAACGTGACTCTCGTGTCACGTTAACGCTGGAGTCTTCCGAAGCCCCGCCCCCTCGTAGCGCCCATACTGGTGAACCTATCGCAGCCCGGCAGATTTAAACACTCTGAGTGATTCGAGAGGAAACGGGGATGAACGGGGCGGGCGGTGCTACACAGGTCTCTCAGAGCTGAACCAAACCCTGTGGTCGTCGGGGAGGAAAGCAAAGCGTTATTTTCAGAGCGATTATCCTTCGTGCTGTGGACTTATTTCCTCTTTTATGCCTGCGAGTCTCTGGTGAATCCTGACAATGAGACTCAGGTCTAAAAAAACGATCGTTAGCTGCGTGGAAACGCCGACGAGCAACCGCCAACGGTCCAACAAAGAGGCATCGAGACGAACGCACCCACCGGGAAACGAGAATCCGCTTCTTCTATCCGAGGTAACATGTTTGTCTGCTTTTATTTATTTCCCGGTCATAAGACGTGTAACATTTGCATTAATCTTCGTGGACAATATAATCACTGTGGAGCTGTAAGTGGTCGTCTTTTTGTGCCAATGCTAATTAGTTAGCCGCCAATAAAGCTAGTGGACCCAAAACAAAACAGTGGACGGTGTGCTGCATTGCTTTGAGGGGAGCAGATGAACGATAGGTGACTTTTCTGACCTCAACCACGAACATTTATTCACATGGTTTTAAACGAATGACTTGTGATGAACTGGAGAAGCGTCGTGTAACGACAGTGTGTTTAATTCTGTTAAAAAGATTCGATTTTTCTGACTATTATAAACCAAAGGTGAGTGAAGAGTGGCGACAGCGCCCTCTACAGGAAGAAGCCTACAATGACATGAACTCCTGGGCAGTATAACACAACTCACATCTGTCATTAATTAAACTCTCATTAAGCATTTGCGTTTCAGTGTTTTGATAACATGATAAAACAGATCAAAACTTGGGCAAATTAATTGTTGAAGTTAAAAATGGTGTTAGTTGTGTTCTGGACTTCAGAGGCCGTCATCATCCTCATAATCTCAAATTTAACTTTATTTTTATGGCACTTTTCAGACAAAAAATGTGGCTCAAAGTGCCTCACAGACGCTAAAAACAACAATAAAACACGACCCTCCCACCCACACACTCACCCATGGACCCACACACCCACCCTCGCTCACACACACACACAAAAGCGCACACAGTGTGAGAATTTAAGACACACTGTTAAAGAGACATGGCCTTACACCGAGACATTGCATGAGGAAAGAGCCCCCTTTAGGAAAAGCAGGAGATAAAAATGGTGAAAAGAAAGAGTAAAACCTGATGGACTACAACAATAAAATAAAATCAAATGAGCAAATAGGTAAGAGCTCTTTACCGTATAAAAAAGGGGTAAAGGAAGTAAAAACCTCTAAGGCAGGCGTTAAGAACAGATATTCAATTACATAAAAGAAACAAGAAGAACTTAGATTAAAATGAACATTTGCAATAAGAGAAATACAAAAAGCCAATTAGTTTGTACACATAATAAAAGGAAAACTTTTAAAGATAATATTAATGTCACTCCTCAAGCTGAGCGTTTTTGTCCAAGTTAAAGAAGAAACAATTTTAGGAAGTATACTTGTGTATTAGTACACACAATCCATTAAAGCCGGCCTGCTTAAATACATTGACGTTTGTGTTTCACTCGTCCTCAGTATCCCTCATGATGCCGTGTCAGATCTGCACGTTAAATACTTGCTGCTCTGACGTGCTGTCTGTCTAGGGGAGGATTTAACAGCCCGGTTGCATGTGAAAGAGGGTCCCGGTGAAAGTAGGTCAACAGGACACACGCATGCAGACTGTTTACACTCCAGCCTGTGTACATGCTTTACGGCTGGTTTTGTTTATGGCTCACGTGCCTGCATTTTTCATGTTGCAGACTTTAATGCAGAGGCAGCTCATATTGGTTCTTTGTCTAATGAGGGTTAGAGAAAAGCCAGCAACTCAGCAACTCTGCTTTGCATTAGAATAAAGAAGCAGTGCATGTATTTTGGTAACCCTTCGGTGTTGGCTTTTTGCTTCAGTTACACGGACGATGTTTTTCATATTTTGCCGTGGAGAATTTATGTAGATGGTAGAGTAACGTCAGGATAAAGCACTCCCATAAACCCCATCATAGTGTAATACCTTAGCATTGTTACTTTTATGTGTGGCACAGTAGTGTAGTGGTTAGCACTGTCGCCTCACAGCAAGAAGGTCCTGGGTTTGAATCCGAGTCACAGCGTTTCTGTGTGGAGTTTGCATGTTCTCCCTGTGTCTGCGTGGGTTTACTCCGGGTACTCCGGTTTCCTCCCACATCCCAAAACTTGCAGAAGTGGGGTTAGGTTAATTTGCCACTTTCAAATTGCCCGTAGGCGTGAATGTGAGCGTGGATGGTTGTTCGTCTCTATATGTCAGCCCTGTGATGAACTGGCGACTTGTCCAGGGTGTCCCCTGCCTTCACCCGAAGATGCTGGGATAGACTCCAGCCCCCCGCAACCCTGGGAACGGGAATAGGCAGTAGAAAATGGATGGATGTTACTTTTATTTTTGCAGTATGGTCTGAACACATCTCGAGGGATAAATCATGGCATTTAAGGATAATTCACATCAGCCAACGAGGCTGATTTAAAAGATAAACAAATATCTGAACTTCTGCAGCCTTGTAGGAACAAAGTCGAGCAATGTAAACGCCACCCCAAATGACTACTATCAAAATATTTTTTGCTTTCATAATTACAGCAAATTTCAAATTTACCAAATTTAAAAGTGTCATGCAGGGGTATAAAATAAATGTCGTCATTATAATGTAGTTTGGTGTTGCTTCTGACATGATTATCAGTCATGTTCTCAAAACAGGAATGACTAAGATAACCATTTTATTAGATAATTCTGTGCATAGATTAGTGGGGGGTATTAATATGATCACTTTTATTGAAGGCAAAAAAATCTAACAAAAATTACAATATGATGTTGGAATTATCATCAGCAAACTTGATTCTCAATGATTGGTATTGGCTGTTTTGTTGAAAAATATATTAGCCAAACAGTATTTCGATTTATCTTCGGCCTCATGAAAAGATTCACAGTGAAGATACACTTATTTCTGTCTGTATAAAAGATTCTTTCTATTATTTGCAATCGTGTCCTTTTTTGTTTTGAATGACAAATTCATATTCAACCATCAGTCTTTACTTTTGTTACAACCAAATGCTTTCAGGACAGGAATCTTTGTCTCCTCAAACTTTGAGACATTCAGAGTTAATTGAGGAAACTGTTGCAGCTTCACATTTCAGCATCCCAAAAAGACACTAATGATGATGATGATGATGATGAACTTTGTGAGACTAATAATTTGTCTTTTTCTCTTTTACTATGAAGGATGAGAACACCATTGAAAATGACTCCCATCATTTAGATGAGGAAATTCCCATGATGAGAAGGCGACTTCTGCCCCGCGGCCGGGCCAGGAAGAGAGCCATCGCTGTGGAGGACAGAGACACAGGTTCTGGAAGTTTCAAGTTATTATCTGTGACTTTGTTCAGTAAACATAGAAACTCTCTAGATGTGAATTTGTACAGTGTTCTCTGTGATTGCTTTTATTTTCCTGACCAATTGGGTTTCTTGTGTTCCTAGATTTGGGCTACACCACTCCAATCAGATCAATCTTGCGTCAGAAGCACATCCTGTCAGAGATTGACACCGTGACTCCACGAAACACAACAGCCAGAAACATCTACTCGCCCATTGTACGTTTCTTCACACCCAGCAAAGAGAGTGAGTACAGCTTCTGTATCTGCCATTCTGGTTTCTTTGTAAGAGCTGCACCTGGAAAAAATCTGCAGGAGTTATGATATTGTACGGTTAAGGACAGTAAAAAAAATACTCTTCACTTGTGTCTTGTAGTGAGCTCCATTCACGGCTCCTTCACACTAGAAAGAAACAATGTGAACCTCTTTAAGTGCTCAGCTGGCAGTGAGGCGGTAGGCTGCTGGTTGGTGTTTATTCTGTTGGTGGAGGAGCCACTGTCATCAGTCATTACTGTTGCCTTTTGAAATAATAAGAAACGTTGAAGATGCTGTTAAAGGCTGAAGGAAGTGACTGTCTCCGTTTTGGTTGCTTTCCCAGCGTAGCCAAGTGCAGCTGCCAAACCGATCAAATGTTTACTGTATTTATACTTTGAGGGGAATTCTCTGATTTGTTTCTTCCTTTAGATAATTTAGTAAATTAATTTACTGACATGTCAGTTAACCTTAAAATGAGGAAACTTAATCACCTAGTTGAGTAAAGAGCTTTTTTTTTGTCTTTGTTGGACTGTACCATCATCGTTACTGGAAAAAAAAAATCTTCACTCAGCCTCAAAATGCCAAGCCTGCCTACAGTTCACTTACTTTGTTCTGTCTCTCCAGATGTGGAGACTCCAGATTCAGGGAACAGCGTGCTCATGAGCCCAGAACAAGGTTTCTTTGCTTTCGGCTCCATAGACCTTCTTGCCGGAGACGAGGACGACGAAGTCTTACCCTTTAATCCGTAAGTTTTTAAGCCCTTTCCTCGCATCCAGCCCCTCATTCTAATCTGACGGCAACACGCTCATCTTGTTAAAATGAGCCGTCTGCCCTCTTTTTGTAAAAGCTCAGGATGACAGACTTTCTCATTTGTTAACATTTTCAACTCAGGAGAGTTGTGAGACCTGTTGAAAAGGCAGACGTGCAGGTGAAAATCTTAAAAAAGGATGTAACCTGCATTTTCAACCATTTCCTAAATCCTTGTAAAACATCACCTACATGTTGAGTTGTGATACTAATTTGATATGCAAACAGTGAGGGTGCGCTGGTTCACTTCACTATTTTGATTTTGTATTTCATGACATCAAGTTTTAATATTCAGACATAATTTTTAATTTCTAGGACCTGCAACATTTAAACATAGGAACAAACACTAAAACACAAACACAACATTTGAACAAACACACATGAACTTCCCCTCAGGGATCAATAAATTTCTTCTTCTTCTTAGATTGATTGAAAATCATATTAAAGGTGTTCAAAAACTCTTTAAATGTGACGTCCTTGTTGCTTAGAGAGCCAAGTTCTTCAGTTTACATTATTTGGTTACTTCCTCAAGTTCTTTTGAATAGATTTTCCCTGGTGTTTGTGATTCAGTCTGATATAACAACGTTTTATTTCTTGCAGCTTTACCTTCATCAAGAACATCCCACAGCAGTCTGAACACTCTCTACCCCAACTCAAAGACATCCCACCAAAGACCAGGAGCACTCCTGAGGCCACGCTGGTGGTGGACCTGGTGAGTATCTTCTCTAAAGCTTCCTGTTATTACCTGCTGCTCTTGAGTTGGAAAAAGTTAAAGTGCACAAGCACATGCAATCAGACTGAGACGCTAAGGCAGAAGAACTAACATCTCTGCAGTGAAAAATGATTATAATGATGATTATTACTTCTTGGAAGTGATTGCATTTCCATGAAGTGATAATCATACATTTTCTTCCTTGAGCTGCAAAACTTCGCCGCACTCAGTTTTTGACCCGTCAGGGCTCCCCCACAAACAAGCAGCTTCTGGAGGGGAGTGGATGAGTTGTGTTTGGTCTCTTTGCTAAAGAAACCAGGCAAAACTAAAAAGATGTTTGCTGCCTAGTGCCACATGCTGGGACCATGTATGTACTGTTGATGAAGTTAGGTGCTGTTCTGAGCATTATTTGTGGCTATAGAGTGGCTTTTTGGTTGAGGTTTGCGCGTGGAGACATTGACCGCTGTGTATTGCTATCATGCCGTCTTTGCTTAAGTTGGTGTAACAAGAGAAGCAAATGGTCAGCAAAATTTATCTCCCGAGAGGGGGGTCTCACTCAGTGTTACGATGTGCTTGACCATGACTTAGATTTACTCCGCAATGTCCCTTTAATGTCCCATTGTGTTTTGTTTGCTGGTGATGAAGTCATTTGTTGTGAAGGCTGTATTATTCTGTCAGTGTGAGTTTTTGGTTGAGGCAAAAATTATATCAAGTTGTTTTGTGAGAAAGTCCTTTAATTTGTGTCTTTACAGGAGGAGACCTTGATGTTCAGCTCTCTGAGTGTGATCGAGGAGGCAGAGTACACCTTCTACACTTCTTTCCAGGACCACCAGTACAAGGTTTGTATTCCCTCTGATTTAAAAGGTCATTAGGGGTCAATATATTCACATCTCATGATTTCTGTTATCCTTTTTGATATCAACAGGTGTACATGATCCTGCGGCCACATGTCAGAGAGTTTCTGCAGTCCATGGCTAAGATCTATGAGGTAAGTGTTTCATAAAAATTGATGATAAAATAAAAGTGTTTGGTCTTTTATCGCTGCAGTTTGCTAAAAGCAGATCTGCCTGGAGGGTATTTTTCTCCAGTGTGATGAGGTAACTTAGTAACGATGTCTTGTTATCTTTTGGTTTGTACACTAAAGTTTTATTTCATGACGTTCACATTGGCTTTTATTTTGTTGGAACAGACTCAGCAAGTTAAGGGTATGATCTTAAAACTATTTTAAAACTGGAATCACGTGTTTCTTTACCTGAATATTCAACCCACACGGCTCTGAGTCATCCATGAGCATGTTGGTTGGTTTTCATGGGATCCAGGCTTGCTGACTTTAAAAGGCCGTCAGTAAGCTCTTTTATGATTGTGTTTATTGAGTGTTCTGCAAAGATTCTCTCAAATCACATTAGTTAACTATTCAGGTGTGTTTCAATGGTACAAGCATGACAACTACATTACAGGCACTTTGTTTTGGTATGTTTCTCTGCACAAATGCAGCTGCCAGCAATGATACTGCTGAAGTCTGAACGTGATTATTTCTGAACTTAAAACTGTGACGTGCTGCTCTATCATTGTTATACTTGATAACTAAAGAATACCTCAGAGCGGCAGAGTGTCTCACCAATCTTTGCACTGGGGCTTGTTTGAGTAGGTCGCTATGGTAACTGGAGGCATATCTGTCACTTGGGGACTGTTATTTTGAACCTTTTCATTTTGCTGCCAGAAAGTGTGATTTAAAGAAATATATCACTCTAAGGATCCCAGTGACTAAACTCTGATTCCGTGTTGTTGATGCTCTACTTTTTTAATGAGGACTGAGCAGCTGTTTATTGATAAGAATTGAATTTTATGAGTTATTGCCAATTGAAAAAACGAGGGATGCAGTGTAAAAACAAAATTTTAAAAAAGGGCAGAAAACATCAGAAACTGGTAAAGAAAAGCTTTAGGCTGTTGCACAAGAATTTATCAAACTGCAGACCTTTTATTGATTGGTATTTTTAAAACTCAGTGATATGAGGATGCAGATGTTATTACACTTCAAAATGACTTGTAGGTTTGTAATTTGTGCAGTCACAACATGCTGCACACTTAATTTTTTACGCAGTTTAGCTGTTTCTGACAAATGATTTCATATACTTCATTTTGTGACTGATCCTTTTTAAAAAGTATTTTCTGTGTTATCCTGATGCTCTCTAAGTTCTGGTTAGTGGTCCCAGCTGCTGTTTGTGTTCTGTTGCAGCTGTTTGTTTACACATGTGCGAAGAAGGAGTATGCTAAGAAGATCCTGAACATCCTGGACCCACAGAGGAAACTGTTTCGGTAAGTCTCCTCAAAGATCTGCTTACAGTCAGCTTTTATAAACTCCAGCTTCACTCTAAGGACGTGCACTCTGTCAGGTTTGTCAGGCTCAGGCAGCAAGTGCTACTCTGCTCATGCTCCGTCTGTGACCCTCTCTGAAATGTTTAACGGCCTGTTTATGTGGGATTACTCGGTCTTCTTCAGGGATTTATAAATTGGAGGGATAGCAACAGCTTAAATGAAGGAGAAAAAAAATCATCATATTGTGAACGTGTCTCTCAAACATACTTAACAATCATGTTTTTACTCTTCACTGGTTTCCCTGGTAGACATTGTCTGTATCAGGAGGATTGCTCCTGCGTTCTCGGCCACTACGTCAAAGACCTGAATGTGTTGGGGAGGGACCTCGCCAAGACCGTTGTCCTAGACAACTCGCCCCACACATATCCGTACCATGTGAGTACTGTTCAGCACATGAGCTGTGTCTCTATAAAAGTAAAAAGTAATACTGGACTGTTTTTTTATTTGTCAGACAAGTTCTGCAGTTTAATCAGAAACAAACGCTGTTTTTATTTTAACGCTGACGTTTATTTAATTATGACGTGTATTTTTTATTTTCCAGCTAATGAACACAATCCCTATCAAAAGCTGGTCTGGAGAGTCTGATGACGGAGAACTGCAGAAACTCATCCCCTCTATGGAGAAACTGTCTGCAGCGGTACGTCTCTGATTCTATCAGCTGTCAAAATTTCCACTTTTTTGTTCTTCAGCAAGTTTAAGTTTCAGTATCTCGAGTTACAGATGAGGATTTATTTTCCTTTATATATCATCTGTTACTTAATTAGAAATTCTTCTCAGAATTCATATATGAGAATAGTTTAAGAAATGTCACTTTAGTGAGATAGATAGCTCACTGATCAAGAAATCAGACTGTGGACTTGGTCGTCTCAAAAAACAAATTGAGCCTCCACAGTTTGAAAACTTTTTCAGCACATTAAAAAAATCAAACAGTGAGATAGATGTACCAGTTTGTCCACAGGGGGCGCCAAAATCAACATACATTAAAGTTCTCAGTGAGAGATTCAGTAGTTTAAATGCCTTTGACTATAAAATGAGAGAAAAATGTTACAAATATGAGACATAAAAGTACCAGATGATGTATTATTATTATTGTTGTACATTATAACATCAGTCAGCGCTCTGGAATTTATTTTTTTACAGTGTGGAGGAGTTATCCATCAAGAATAGACGTCTTTCTCTGTAATGTCTTAATAATTAGAATTGTCCTAGCTTGACTCTTTAACAGTCGATGAAATCAGCTCTTACTCTCAGCGTGTCACAGACATTCAGCGGTTTATCAAACGGCTGCTTATCCGCAGCAGCATCTGCCCGCTGTCTTTCCTGCCCAGTTTCATCATTGTGTCTGAAATGTCTCCTGCTGTGTTTTTTCAGGACGATTTTCGGGAGGTGCTGAAGAAGAGGAAGGATCACTTCCACAGGCTGCTGTCAGAGGACTAACAGGACCCTCCAGTCCCCCCCTCTCACTTTAAATACTTACGTGACTTTTACAGCTCATGTTGACTTGTTTATGCTTTGACTAAAAGCAGAATCCAGTTTGAATCAGAGAACCTGAAGCCAGACCTGCTTGTCCTCCCTGATGACTTTAAAGGACGGCTGATCGGTATTTCAAACATGCAGCTGGTCGTTCATCACCAAAACCCAGTTTCTCCCAGACTCATTCCACAGGGCAATAAATGCCACCCAGTGTATATGTAAATATCCCAGACCAAACTCAAAGTGTGTTGTTTATAGTCCTTTATTTTAATTTATTGGTTATATTTTTAATCATCGGCTAGCCTGTGTATATTTTAAATATGCTTTTTTAAATATGCAATAAAATTATCCTGAGGCTGAAAGGAAAAACCAGGGGGTTTGGGCTTTCTTCCAGCACAGTGTTTACTCAGTTTAAGCTCTTTGACAGAATAAGATGTCACAGTCATCAGCCGTGATGAACAGCACGACTGCAGCAGAGTTAAGTCATATCGCTTCAAAAACATGGAGATGGTACACAGGGCTGACGAGTGTCTGATCTTGTGGACCTCTTTCCCAGCTTTCTGCTTAATCTTTTTTTTGTTTGCACGCTGCATCCAGTTCTAGGTTTCCTAAAGAAAATGCTGCTCGTGCGGCTGAAAAAATAAAACTCATTACATCCTGTTCAACAGGAAAGAGCCACTAGTGTGATAGACAAGTGGATGGAAAAGATGTGTTAAATAGGAAAGAGGTGGTTCACAGACAGGAGACTCGACACACGAATAAACTATCACAGCTAACATCTATTTGGCAGCACAGTGGGTTAAAGATTTCCATCAAACTACCCAAACACACATACACACACACAAATTTTAAAAGGATCGTGATAGACATAGAATTATGAGTATAGATTTGTGTGAGCACTAATAGATCCAAGACAAATTACCCACTAGGATGATTAAATGCAACGTTTTTACATACATTTTGTAATTAAAACACTTTTTCAGTTACCTATTGATGAATTGAAGTGTTGATTAAACTTACAAGTGATTACATAAGAAAAGGCGGTAACCCTTTTTTTTTTTACGGTACACTTATTACCAGGTTATTAACAGGTAATTACCTAGTAACAACATGAAATTATCTGGTAATTACATGATAACTCCTAATACTGTCTAGTTTTCCTTTTTTTCTTTTTTCTGTGCAGCTCCATTTTCAAAAGCGTTTTGGGGTTCTTGTTTTCTATGATTGAGACTTGATACAGCCTATGGGCATGCGAAGTTTGCATAGCGATTCGCTGTTTGAGCCCAGCATTATCACAGCGACTCACCAGCCGAATGCGTACAATGCTACTGCGCAAGTGGTGGTTCCAGGACGCGGAGAAAATCCTGGAAATACCAGAGCAATTCGGCTTCAAATTTGTATGATGATGGAAGGTTACCTACCTGGTAGCTAGACAGTATTGACTTAGTAGTTATCATGTAATTACCAGATAATCAAATGTTGTTACTAGGTTATTACCTGGTAATAAGTGTAAAAGAAAGGGTTACCGAAAAGGCCTATGTGAGCGTTTTCAAAAAATGTGCTTTTGAAATCATACATTTTATGAAGGATCTTATTTTATGAAGCTGAAACCAAACACTGTTTGGTGATGATCTAATTATTGGTTATCAAAAGATGATCTGACTTTATTCTTATCAAATAAAATTAGATTTAGATATTTTCTATACAAAAATCTATCTCAAAATGCCATAACAACTCTAGGAACCCTACATATGTCAATAATTTTATCATATTTTTCTTGGAAACCATGTAAAAATCTTACTTAGAGCAAATATTGATCAATTTTAAAGTAGACAAATCCCTATTTGTATGTATCTGTGTTTCTCTGAGTATTAAAACGGTACATGAGACAGTCCCACACACTGTCACTTTAGTCCTGAGTTATTGGCTGATGAGGTTTAGTTCCAGTGTAAATGTTTGCCGTCCTGTTTAGATAAACTCCTAATTGTTAATGTTGAATTTAGAGGTAAACTGAGAGAAAGTGTCTCCTCCTCCTCCTCCTCCCCCCTCTGCTCCTGCTCCTGCTCCGGCTTTATTTGCTCCATATGGTGTTTGACATGGTACCCAGGAAGAAAAAAAACACTCCTGTGTGGGCGGAGGAAAAAGCCTAGTATTTTGTCCGTCTTGAAATTTGATTCAGAAGTTCAGGATCCCTGGAAGACAAAAGCAAACGGAGGGGGAGGGAAGAACGTCGGAGAAGGACGGAGAGATTTTTTTTTTACTGCGAGAAGAGTAAACTCACTAAAATAGGCTGGAACTGCTCCTACTAAAGTAAGTCCATTTACTCAAGGCATGTTTGTAATTGAATAAGTTGAGGTGAAGCTGAAGACCTCCACCTTTGTTTGTGAGATCTGTCTGTTCAGTGGAGTAATTGCTGCTGAATGGCCACTAAATCTAAGGTTTCAGAGCTGCTCTTTCAGAATGACTCTGTCCTTTACGCACAGATTCAACGCAGACTAGAGCGCAGTTTGCATCGTTTGATTGAATTATCCCTAAACTTCTTTTCTTTTCCTGCAACATCTGAACTAAACCTGACCACTCTCTACTGCATTTGCTTGGTGGATGAGGAATTTTACTACATTTTTGTTTGAGAGTTGCTCAGCAGCGGGGGGAAAAAGTTCAAACAGCACATTGCCCCCTACGCGCGTTTCCACATCCACGCCAGCTCTGATAACCACTAAGATTGATTCCCCTTCCGACCATGGGAGAAAAAAAGAGCGCGTCGACTCCAGTTATTGCGCTCTATACATGGTAAAGTCCTCATTTGTTTGGAGTCAGATTCTCGCCGCAGTTTTGGCCGACTCTGCGCCATCGTTGGATACGCGCCAAATATATCCAGGATAAAATGCTCCAATTCAAAGTGCACGTTGTTCAGAAATCACGGTACACCAAGGACATCTAAGATCTTTAGACGTGTTAATTATAGGAGTTTGATTCCAGCTGTGGTCAAAGAAGAATTCAGAGCATTTAAAGGAAAGGCTGCAATCCTCCACTATAAATACAATAGGAACTATTATTAGAAAAAAAAAGTCCTGCAGTCAAATGTCACCGGCACTACAATGCATTTCAACTATAAAAAGACAAAGTTATTGCGGAGAGTCCTGTTACAGATTAAACAACTGGACCATTTTCACCTCCATTTCTGACTTTGTGGAAGTGTAGCTGAATTTCTTCTATTTAGGAAGTCTAATTAGTCCTCATTGTGGTGGTAAAGTGAAGTACCCACAGCATAAATGTACCTCTCTTGGCCTACAGGACAACATTCTGTCCTGAGTTTAGTTATTGATCCAAATTTAGATTCAAGATTCAAGATTTGTGTATTTGTCATGTGCATGTAAACAAGGTCAACAATGCAATGAAATGTGCTGGATGAGTGAACCGCTTGACTCAAAAGGTTACAGATAAAATACAGAATAAGTACTGAAGGAATACAATAAAGTAAGGATACAATATATATATATATACTAAAGACGAATAAAAGTATAAGAGAAATATTTACAATTGAGAAAGGAGATATTTACAAAGTGAGCAAGTGATGCAGTAGTTGCTGAGTGTGAATGTTTGAAATGGAGGATAAGTTGGTGGGATAAATGAGGTATGAAAATTGCACATGATTAATAATGTTGTACAAATGCTGTATTGCACATCACAGATGATATCGCACAGTTAAGTGGGTTATTGGACAGAGTATTGTCCGGTGGTACTGTCAGGAGTTTATTAAGCGAACTGCATGTGGGTAGTAACTGTTCTTTAGTCTTTAAATTTTAATTTAATCAGATCAATTTTACTGATAAGAGAGAAAAAAGATCATTTATTTGCCTCTCTGACCCTTAACAGACAAATAAATAACTCTTAAAGAACATTTTCAAGGTTTCCCTAGCAATCTGTTACAAATACATATATTTGATTAACATATTGATGTACTTTTTGATTCTTTAACTTTATTAAGTTTTTAGATGTTAAAAGTAAGTTAAATACTTTTACTTTGGTAATCTTCAAATCTTCATTTAGTTTAATTGCTCTCAATATTGATCTTATAAGCCAACAACCTCATCTGTTCAAAGTTTTGGAAACAGCAATAAACGTTTTTGCAACATCCAAATTAAAAACCCTGATTAATTTTCCAAGTTTTAAGAAATAGTTCCTCTCCATGTTAGCTTGGTGTACTACTTAGCAAGATAGGAAACAGAGGGAAACTGTTGGCTTGAATCGACACAAAGACGCCAGAATCCTGTTGTTCTCCATCTGCTTCAAAAGCAAAGACCAAAAATGATCTTTATATTTTTTAATTTTGCTCAAACAGACGTTGAGCTGAGCTTACTTTCTTCAGGCTACTGTCTCATACTGAGGGGACGCAGTAGCGTGGCGTCAATTTTCTTAATGGGAGTTTAAAAAGAGAGAGAAGGCTAGTGCTGAGGTTTTCACTGTGACTTCATCCCCAAGAAACAGGAGATGGAGACTGATTAATTATGAATAAGCTAAGTTACTAAAAACTTTTAGAAAAAAAGAATAAGAGCAACCTAATACTCCAAATGTGATTACAGAAGCTGACACAGATATTTAAGTCTAGTCTTCCAATGATTACTATTTTGATAAAAACAAATTTTAATGTGCCCACATGACCGTGTTATCACACAGCCAGTATGCTGAGGTTGTGGTGTGTTTTATGTCCTTTATTTCTTTTTGATGCAGGGTTGAAAATAAGTCTTGCATGAAGTGAGAAATATTCTTTTAAAGCTGTGGAAAAAACAGATTTGGACTTTCTCTCTTTCCTTTTTTTGTTAAGGTCAAACTGTCCCAAGTGTACAGAGGTAACTTCCATGAAAACAGTTCAAAGTAGCTTTCAGGCAACGTCACCTCACAGCAGAAAGTAAACTCTGTCTTCCTGTCATGTCAACACCGACTAAATCTAGTTTCCTTTAGTCCTAAAAAAGTCTTTTTGCTCACAGATCATCAGGAGTCTGTGTTCTGCCCCATTATATTTTCAGTTTGAGGCTAAGATGTCAGATCGATTGTAGGTGCAATGCTACCTCAATAAAAGGTCTTTCTCCGAGTGCAAGCATAAACTTTTAAACAGAAGTGACAAAGGGATTTTGGAGGTTAAAAAAATAGGTTGTTTTTCTACCCTGTGAGACTTTCTTTAACCCTAGTCCTCCGTCAGGGTTCATGTTCATGTGGTTTTTCGTCACTTTGCCACAAGTACCAACAGATGTTTAAAAGAAAGTGAATAACTGACTGTATTTTTGGTGACACTAAGGTTGAGTCACTGTTGTTTTTACAGTAAAGTTGTTTTCCGATCTGTACTCTGTGACACTCTGGAGACTGGAGCTGGTTTTCCTGTCCTTTTTTGTGACCCTGGTTTTGGTGTTTTGAACAGTTTTCTAGCCTGATGTTTATCTGGTCCTCTCCCTGCCCCCCTCAGGCTTTGTGACGATGAGCACCTCGGGGCTTCAGGCCACAAACAGGCGGAACGTGAAGGAGCTTGACAGCATGAAGGAGTCCATCAGCGACATCATCAACCAGCTCCAGGACATCGACCCCACCAGGCTCTCTTTCTCCCCTTTCCTTGACCTGGACACGCAGATCTCTTTAGCCCCGGTTTCAGACAGTCCCGAATCGTCCGTGGAGGAGCTGCACTCGTCCTCCCACTCCGTCTCCGGCTCCCAGAATTCCCTTGAACCTCCACCAGCAACAGATCAGCCAAAGAGTGAGTTATTCCTGTGGCTTTTTTCACTGTCTGCAAGAGCTGAAAGAGCAAAACCGTAAGAGCTCAAGCCAAGCTTTAGTCCGGATCAAGTTCAGGGCCAAATACATTTGTAATCTTCTGATTCACTCTGGACTATCCAGACCATTCAAGTTGTAAGGGACAGGTCTGCTTTCTGTCCCCAGACTCAGAGCCAAACATGGAGGAGTAGCATTTAGTTTTGTGCCTTGAATATCTGTAACAAACCCTCCTGTTTACAGCAGCTTTTTATTCATTTAATTGTACGTTTATTTCAAGAACAGTTCTGATTGAATTGGACTGCTTTCTTCTACTCTTGTATTTCATAACAGCTTCAGTTTAACTGTTTTTATTTTAACTTATCTTAAGTGTGATAATTCTTCAATCCTGTCTCATAATGTGCTAAAAATCTGCTCTTTGTTCTAATGTCTTATGTGCTCTATAGAAAAACAGCCAGAGAGCGTTAAGACAGATTCAGGTGTGGTTAAAGTAGAACGACTCCTCGTGAACAAAGCTCGTGTATTTAAAACATTTCTATTTAATTTTGAGTAACTGCACTGTCATATTCAGGTCCTCAGAGGCCCTAAAAGCCCCACAGTCACTGTCACTTTTATTATTTTTGGCCTTCCATTAAACACATAAATTTTGCATAGGTCCTCTGTTGTGAGATTACCTTGTGTTGGATAAGGTACGACTTCAAGAATGAACTAACATCAGTGTAAAGATACACAGAGGATGTGTAGTAACACTACTCAAGAGTCCATATTTCATGTTGGATGGATTAACTTCTAGATGTTTTGAAATCAACTCATTTGTAGTCTTCAGAGAGGACTACAGTCATACCTGACAGTGAAGGGGTGATGTTACTGTTGGACCTCCAAACTGTTGCAGAAGGCCCACCTGTGCTTTGACCCGTGTGTGACATACAGTGAGGGGATAACTGGTTTTTTTTGGCCTGTGGCTGGTTTCTTTCAGTATGTGGTTTTGGTTTCTGGATTAAAATGAACTCTGTTTTGAACAGGCTCTGCTCCCTGCCACCAGCAGCCCAGAGGCAACCTCCTGCAGGAGCCACGTGCAGACCAGGAGGAGGAGGGGGAGCTGGATCAAACTCTTTCCAGTCCCATCATCCCGGCGCACGATTTGGACGCCATCACGGAAAACTGCATCAGCTTTCCAAGCCCGACCTCTCAGGGAGACATTCCCAATGGCACAGACATGCCGAGATGGAGCCCAGAATCCACCAATTTGGATTCAACTATCGATGAGGGACGACCTTTGATAGGACCTCCGCCGGAGAGTGTGGAGCTGACTGTGTGGACCTCGGAAGAGCAGGGAGAGACTTGTGAGACCACAGAGGGGGCTGGAGATCGAGGACGATGCTGCTGTCGCTGCTGCCAGTGTCGATGCTGCCAGAGCGGCCGAGTTCCTGCTTTCCTCTCAGTCTTGGCCTCTCTTCTGTGTGCTGCTGGGATTCTCTATGCACTCTATTTCCACGTCCCCATAAAACCCCCTGACTACCCCGACACGCCCTCCCGCATTGTCTTCACCCTGTGCTGCTGTGTGGTGGCAGCCGTCCCCATCCTTCTCGGTAAACACCTGTACACCGACAGTCAAAAAAACAACTACATATGAAAGATAAAGATTAAGAGAGGATTTGGTTTGTCTGGCCGCCTTGTCTAGGAATGTTTCAATGTCCCCTGTCCTCTTTAATTTCATTTGCTCTAGACCTCACTGCAGCAGACGTCTCTGTGGGCCTCAGCAGAGAGAAGCATAATTTCCCTCTGCTGCACATGGCTTTAAATGGAAACTACAATAAGAGGCTGGCAGTGTTTCTGTCTCTCAGGCTGTGGCCTAATTATTTCAGAATATTCAAATCTTTTCCCAACCTCGATGACTGCAGAGAGATAGAAAGGGCAGGTGGCAAGACATGCAAACATTCGAGTACAGCGAGTTTTTTGTATTCCGATATCTGCTTATCTGAAATACAAGGTTTGGGTCAGCGCATCGGACACTGTCAACTCCATTTTTTTAACTTCTTCCCTTTTTTGCGATCATTCAAGTGTTTTACAATTTAGATAAGAAGTAAAAGAGCATTTCTACACAATACATAGTGAATTCACTCTGTCCACAATTAATTAAAACTTTATTTTTTCATAATTTCCTGGAGCAGATAAATCATGAAGATATTTAGTAGCTCATGCAGACTATTTTGCTCTCATCCATTTGTCATATAGATGCCAGTGAAGATCATTTGCATGTAGGTCATTCTGTTGGTGGTTGCTCAATTCAAATCAAGATAAACAAAGTGTGCCATCAGAGGACATTAGTTGCTGTTTTGAGTGTTGAAAATGCATTTCTATAAAAATGATTCAAGATGCAAACTGACTCACTGCTCTCTCATCCCCCACAGCGATGCTCATAGGTGCTGTGTGCCAGTTCTGCACAGCCTCCTTCAACCTGACCGACTCAATCCCCAGAAGACGGGCGGTTCAGCAGCTGTTTGTCACAGGATCCTCTGAGCAGTTACTCCTCTACATCCTCAATCTGGTCGTCATGGCTACTTTGCTGCCTCAAGACCAGCTGAAGTTGGTGCCAATAATGGTGGCCATGTTTGTAATAGGAAGGTGAGTCTAATAGCGAATACTTAATTCTCATAACAGGCTTGAGGGACTAAATGCAACGCACATTCATTCACTTTTAAGAAGACTGACATGTAAACTAGAGTATTAGCTTCAAAAACACAAAACCGCACATGTTGAACACCAATCGACGGGTTTCTTGTGTGTAAACAATACTAGGTGCGCACGCAACCAGGGGGCAAAAGCCTGCTTCGGAGTGAACTGTTATCAGTGAAGATGCCGTATAGTTCGAAAGTTCTCCCTGACACAATTGCAATAAAATGTCATTTCATTGAAAAATCGCTTAGTCTTTCATTGCATCAAAATCAGAGAAACATTTCCTGAAATATCCATGAATTTCACTCAATTTACCAGGTTGCAACCATAGACTGTATATACTATGGACAACTTGGTTCCGCCTACCGCCTGTATACGGATTTGAAGCCAAAAAGCTCTCGGTATTTCCGGGATTTTTCTTCATTTCCTGAAACCAGCGCTGCGCAGTAGCGATGCGCGCATTCGGCCGTGCAGTCGCCGAGAGTCGCTGTGATGACGCTCGGCTCAAACAGCGTATCCTCCCGGGTGAGCTACTCAATCCCTGAACGCCAATAGGCTGTATAAGGTGTCAATCATAGAAAACATGAACCCCCTAATAACTTTTTAAAACGGAGCTTCACAGAAAAATGAGGACTTGAGCACAAAAAAAGTCTTACAATAACTACATGTCAACATCACAACCAGGGGGGAGAAAAATGTATATTCTGTGTAATAAATTTCTAAAGTTTGTCCACAGCTCCATAAGCTTTGCTGGCAGAGGTGGGATTTATGACCTATACTGCAGCCCATCAACAGAGGGTGCTGTTCTCGGAGTGGCTTCACCCAGCGAGGAGGCAGACTCTGTCCATTCTTTGCACAGTCTATGGTTGCAACGTTGTTTTAGATGTTTCTAATATCCGGAGCAGGGTCGTAATGTTTGCGGATTTGTTTGTTTTGCCGATTTGTGCAGTTTACAGCACAACAGCTCCTTGTCATTTTCTTTCTCCGTTGACTCCGCTAGTAAACAAATAAGAAATGTCCCGCTTTCTGCCCCCTGCCTGCGCACAAACCTGCGATGACGTTGCACAGAAACCCGTCTATATGGAGAGTCTACTGCCATTACAGCTGCTCTCTGAATTTTTCCTTTTACCCCAGAGGTCAGTGCCAGCAATGGGTTTCAGCCCAAAATGACTGAACTTCCTGTTTAACAGGCAAATTAGCACTTGATAGCAATCCCAGTTGCATTAGGCAGTAATTCTGCTTATAATCACCATAGCAACGTGTCCTCAGAAAGACACTGGACATTTTTACGGGAACTCCAAAGGCAGTTAGATTCATCCTACAGGAACCATAAATGTCTGTACTAAAACGTTTAACCAATGCATTCAGTTGTAATTGTGTTATTTCAGTCTGGATTAAAGTGTTGGACCAAAAGCCCGACGCTGAAGCCACGCCGCTAGAATATCTAAAAATGAACACAACCACTGTCATTAACAAAGCCGAGCAGAACTTTTGGCAGAGCGTGGTAGAGCAGCGGAGGGCTCAAAATGACACCAAGTTACATGAACTCAGCTGCACTGAACTCTCCCATCAGCTCAGCTCGTATTGGAGCTTTAAGTTTTATTTTGGATTATTTGTGGTTCTACCGTGTTCAGAAGGAATCAAATATTCAGGGAAAAGAGTTGGGAGGAAACAGCTAGTATAGCTATGTCGGTATCTGCTCCACAGAGAAACCAGGTCGTCACAACACTAGTTCACTCTTTTCTTGTGAGTCAACTATAAACTGGTTGGTTTTGTTGTGGGGACTCTTTGTTTGGCAACAAGCAAAGAGGGCAAGAAGTTTATGGACCCGGTTTCTGTGCTTTTTACTCAGTGAGGCAAGTCTCTGACAGCCTTAGGTACAAGTTTGCTTAAGTTTTTTACCCGACAAATACACGATAAGTTTACACCAATGATTAATTTGTCTCATTATATTTATTTACAGAGTTTTTTCCACCCCTAGGTTGGAAATCACCTCGTCAAACTAGTAAATGTTTAAGAGTACGAACAATTTTAGGTTGTAATTCAATACATGATCACAAAAACAGGGCTGCGCTTTGAATACAGGGCTCCTACCTGTAATTTAGTTATTTTACACTGATAAGCTGCACTGGCATCAAAAAGTGTCTGAAATGAGGCGCGTCCATCAGAGAGATTGTGAAAGTTTATCAGTAAAGTTTGAACTTGATCTGATTTACTTTTCGTGTTTATTTTTGTTGCCCTCTGCAGACTTGTTTACTGGGTCAGCCTGAACGTGTGCAGCTCCTGGCGAGGGTTCGGCTCCGGCCTGACCATGTTCCCACTTCTTGCCTTGGTTGCACTCAATCTGTTCCTCATCTACAATCTGAATCTCAAAGAACCTCTTCTTGGCTCTCAGGACATCCTCTTAAATCAGGTCACCCCCTCTTCCTGGTCAGGGGAGACATCACAGAGCCCGAGTGGCAAACCAGACATCCTACCCACAGACATCCTGGACGCACAGTGAGGAGGCAAACCCAACTTTTCTTCTTCTCAGAGGAGGAGATCTGTCTAAAAATAGACCATTCCTGTGGTCTGCAGTTCAGCACAGCAACACACGCTGCCACTATAACCTCCAAAGTCTGTGACAGCTTTACTCGTTTGTCTGCTCCTCCAATACAGGACCTTTTTTATGTGGATTCATGCTTATTATCTGGAACAAAAGAGCTCTTTCAAAGCTTGTGGCAGAGACAGCCTTTGAACAATGCTGTAGTCTTAAAACATTTGTCCTTTTAAGCTATTTCAGTGCCTGCATTTAATGTTTGGAACCCTAAAGTACTTAAAAGCTCTGTTGTATGTGTGGCTGAATTTGGTTTGACCTTAAAACACCACACACAGCTTGTGTTGTAATACTGAATCATTATTTCAACGCCAAAAAGTTTGTAAATGATGAAGAAAAATAAAGCCATTTTTAAAAACCGTCTTTTTTTTTTTTTCCAGTTTACTTTTCTTCCTTGACCAAGTAGCTATTCCTGGAGAAACTACAGCTTGTGTTTCCAGCACCGAGTCTGTCATTATGTGATAACACATTCTTCATGTTCAATGCCTGCTCTTCATCTCCACCCTGCGCGTGTCCTTCGCTGCCGTCCGTGGATCGCTCATTTGTGGCTCAACACCAGGCCAAAATGAAAACAGAAGACTAAATCAGGCTGCACCGTTTTCTTTTGACAAATTAGTCAAGAAGTAAATTAAAGAGCCATCCTGTTTAGTTTAATTAAAGGCAATGTATTTGACTCGTTGGTATTTAGCATGTCAAAGTAAAAAATAAAAAAATCTGCCCTGAAAGCCGAGATCTGGATGCTTAAACCTGTTTTTGTTTTTTTTATCAGAGGTTTGGTTTCACCACATAAAAAACTTTGACTTTAACTTGTCTCTAAACTCAGAACTGAGAACTGAGAGACTTTTTCAACTCGGTAAGAAAAAGTCTGCTTACTGCTTAATCAGCATTTCCACTTATTGTTATTCTCCTATTTCTTTATCATTATTATTATTAAATGGAAATGCTGATTAAGCATTTCCACTTATTGTTATTCTCCTATTTCTTTAATCTTATTATTCTTCCGCCGCTTTTTGCCGCTTTTCAACTCCTTTCCACTTTGTTTCAACCGTTCAAACTTTAAACTATTCCTCTCCCTCAGGACATGTGTGCTTGTATTTATTTCCTTTCTACCCTTAATACTTTTTTTTTTTTTTAACTTTTTGTGCCAAAATTTTAACATTGAAGTCAATGGGGAAATCTTTCAATACTTCCTTTTATTCTTTCACCTTCTGAGCCTTATAACTTTAGCATACTTTCACCTAGAGACCTCATTTTTGCTTTAAAATGTTCGTTATCTTGTTGGCTATTAAAGTTGTATCCATTTTTCTGATGAAATGTAATCCCGTTATTGATACATTATTCAATTCTTCAGACAAATTTAAACTCATTCAAACTGATTCAAACCTTTTTATTACTTCAAACTTGTCTAATACTTGAGGATTTTTAAGTATTCCAATTTTTTCCATTTTAAAATCGTTCTCATTATTTATGCATTATTTACTTCCTCAAACAAATTCCCAGTTTTACTACTACAATTACTACTAATATCACTTTAACTTGTATCTTCACTTCTACCTCCACTACTCTTGCTTCTCTAAAAATGTTTTTACTGCATCTCTTTTACTGCCGCTATAACTTCTACCAGGAGCTCTACTGCTTTGACTTCTACTTCTTCTATTTTAAAACTACTTCTGCTGCTTACATGACTACTAATATCACTACTACAACTACCTATTATCATACTACTTCTAGTACTACAACTTGAACTTATGCCACTTCTCACTTTTCTGTGTTTTAAGGTAATTTCCTTCCTTATCCAATTTTGCAATTTCAGACAGTTTTTCTCGGCACATTCATACTGTTTGGACTTGAACAGTTTTCACTTTCATCCAACTTCCACTTCTTCTTCTTCTTCATCCCTTTAACCGATTTTATATTTAAACCTTCTTCCGTTTTTTATTAGCAGTTTAGCATTGCTTTTTCAGCTTTCAGCACTCAGCATTTCCACGCATTTTCTGCAAGGAAATGTAATTTTTCTAGTATTCATATTAATATTGTGGACTTACACAGGACTTTTGCTGCATATTTAAATTCTTATTTATAACTTGGACTTACACAGGACTTCTGCTGCATATTAATATTTATATTCATATTTATATTGTGGACTTACAAAGGGCCTCTGCTGCATATGTATATTCATATTTATAATCCAGATTTACACAGGCCTCTGCTGCATATTTATATTTATATTCTGAAAATACAAAGGACTTCTGCTGTAATTTTTTATGGTGGACTTAAACAGGACCTCTGCTGCATATTCATATTTATATTCTGAACTTACACAGGACCTCTGCTGCCTATAATTATTTTGCACATAGATATGAAATGCTTGTGGTACTGAAAGAATATAACATTGCGTGACTTATGCAAAGTTTTATTAAGTAAGTGGCTCTTAAAAGAGCCGTTGTGGTGTGTATCCTAGCAAAGTTTTAAGAAGTAGGTGGCTCTTAAAAGAGCCGTTGTGGCGTGTATCCTTGCAAAGTTTTAAGAAGTAGGTGGCTCTTAAAAGAGCCGTTGTGGCGTGTATCCTTGCAAAGTTTTAAGAAGTAGGTGGCTCTTAAAAGAGCCGTTGTGGCGTGTATCCTTGCAAAGTTTTAAGAAGTAGGTGGCTCTTAAAAGAGCCGTTGTGGTGTGTATCCTTGCAGGGTACTGTTCCTTCTGCTGAGAAATACGGAGAAAACAGGAGTAGGAGCATGGCCAAAAGAGGAGGAGGAGAGGCAAAGATTGTTGGAATAACATGAATAAAACCAGGAGGAAGAAGAGGAATGAATGCAGGAGGTTGAGCAGGACAAAAAAGGGGGGGAGAAGCAGGAGAGGAAGAAGCAGGAGAGGAAACAGGGGAAGAAGCAGGAGACAAATAAGAGGAAGAAGCAGGAGAGGAAGAAGAGGAAGAAGTTCCTTCTGCTGATAAATACGCTGTGAAGCCTTCCCTGACCCGGATGGCTCCTCTGGATGAGTTGTTGGATCCCAGACCCAGACCTGGCAGTGGCTGAACCTTACTGCTCCCCAACTCTGCAGATGGCTCAGCTGACCTCTGTATGTAGTTTTGGAGAACAAAAGAGGAAGGAGGAAGGAGCAGGTGGGGAGCAAAAGTTGGGGGCCAAAAGAGGAAGGAGGAAGGCGCAAAAGTGGGGGGCTAAAAGAGGGAGGAGAAAGGAGCAGGGGGGGGCCAAAAGAGGGAAGAGGAAGGAGCAAAAGTGGGGAGGCAAAAGAGGGAGGGGGAAGGAGCAAAAGCGGGGGGGCAAAAGAGGGAGGAGGAAGGAGCAAAAGCGGGGGGCAAAAGAGGGAGGAGTGAGGAGCAAAAGCGGGGGGCAAAAGAGGGAGGAGTGAGGAGCAAAAGCGGGGGGCAAAAGAGGAAGGAGGAAGGAGCAAAAGCGGGGGCAAAAGAGGGAGGAGGAAGGAGCAAAAGCGGGGGGGCAAAAGAGGAAGGAGGAAGGAGCAAAAGTGGGGGGCAAAAGAGGGAGGAGGAAGGAGCAAAAGTGGGGGGCAAAAGAGGGAGGAGGAAGGAGCAAAAGCGGGGGGTCAAAAGAGGGAGGAGGAAGGAGGAGCAGGGGTGAAAGCAGGAGAAGGAGGAGCAGGGGCAAAAGCAGGAAGAGGAAAGTAACGGAAAACAGCCAATCTCAGTCTCTTAGTCGCAGGCATCTCCTCCTCCAGCAAATCTCAGTCTCTTTGGTGCAGGCGTCTCCTCCTCATCACTGTCCTCCCTCTGCCGCCGCCTTCCCCTGACAGAGGAAGCAGAAGAAGCAGTGGAGGAAGAGGAAGAAGATGGAGATAAAGCAAAGGGATCCGAGGAAAAAGAAGGAGAAGAATAATCAGAGAAGTGAGAGGGAGGAGGAGAAAATGCAGGAGAAGGAGGAGCAGGGGCAAAACCAGCAGGAGGAGGAGGAGCAGGGGCAAAAGCAGGAGGATGAAAATAACAGAAACCAGGAGGAGGAGCAGGGGCAAAACCAGCAGAAGGAGGAGGAGGATCAAGGGCAAAAGAAGGAGGCGGAATGTAACATAAAACAGGAGTACGAGCATGGCCAAAAGAAGGAGGAGGAGAGGCAAAGATTGATGGAATAACAAGAATAAATCCAGGAGGAAGAAGAGGAATGAATGCAGGAGGTTGAGCAGGACAAAAAAGGGGGGGAGAAGCAGGAGAGGAAGAAGCAGAAGAGGAAACAGGGGAAGAAGCAGGAGACAAAGAAGAGGAAGAAGCAGGAGAGGAAGAAGAGGAAGAAGCAGGAGAGGAAACAGGGGAAGAAGCAGGAGACAAAGAAGAGGAAGAAGCGGGAGAGGAAGAAGAGGAAGAAGCAGGAGAGGAAACAGGGGAAGAGACAGGAAGAGCAGCAGCAGGAGGAGCAGCAGTTGGAGGAGGAGGAGAAGGAGCAGCAGGAGCAGCGAGCTGGAGGGCACCACCTGCGGGAGGAAAAGTTTTAAAGGGTCAAAATCTGTGCATCCATAAAAGAGAATGAGACATCATGAGGCCTACAGGACCATTCATGGTATTCTGCTGTTTGACTTTTCGTGACCCCTTATCAACAATAACTGCAGTTAAGGTGCTGATTTGTTACACTCATTCTCTTCCTTGTATACATATTTTGTGAAGGGAGTTTTTGAGTTTGTATGTTAATGCCAGTCAGCATGGTATGCGCCGTCACTTCCGGTAAAGGGATTGTCCGCATTTACTGAGTCTGCTCTCTGTCAGTGTAGTGGCAGAAATAATGGCTACCACACAATCAATTATTGGCTGTGTCTGAAATGAATCACTCAGTCCCTAACCCCTAACCCCCATATGGGGTTTCAGATATAGTTGACTATGTAGTGAACTTAATCACTGGAGGTTTTGGACACTACATGGCAAGATGCAATACATGACGGGATGCCCACCACCGGTGAGTGACCATCGGATGGTCACTACATTTTGCAATGCTTTATGGGAAAACTTGAGTCGCCTATATGAGGCACTGGAATTGATCACTTATCATCACTATACCCCCATATAGTCACCTATATAGGGGTTAGGGATCCATTTTGGACACAGCCATTACTATTTTGAGTATCCTTTAGAATTAGAAACTCCTTTTTGTCTTTTACTCAAAGACGCACAGGCCTGCATTACACTTCAGTTTCAACACTTCTGTCTATCTATTATTTAAACAGACTTCATATCATTTTAACAGCTTAACCATCACCACCAAGGTATAATTAATGAGCTTTGCCAATGTGGCAGTATGGGCCGACAGCCCAGCTGCACCTTAATTAGGCTGCAGTCTTGGCCTATGCCTTCAGAGGGCGTAGTCTTTAAATGTGGGTTCTTGCTCCCTGAGAGCCCTCTCCCTCTGCTCAGAGCAGCACTCGTCAGCGCTGCTCTCTACATTAATCACAACACCTGTGCTGAGGCTGAATTTCCAAGTAGTAGTCGAAGTAGTATGTAGCATGTCCGAATTGGCCACCAGAGCGAGTAGCATGCTACTTCAGATACTAGACACGCCCAAATTGTAGGATGGTCGCGATGCATCCTACGGGCATGCTACTGACCCAAAATGGTCATGTCATGGTGTCATATTTGCCCAAGTAATCATTTTATGAGCAAATATGTGGCGACATCATGGAGGTAAAGCTCACTTATTCCATCATTAAACTGCACAGCTGCAGTAATCAGGCAGATCTCATTGAACAAACGATCACCAAGTGAGTGGATGAAGGCTAAAAGTAATGGAAAAGCTACTTTGTGCTACAGCAGCATACATCACGAAATTCCTGGGGTGGCGTTGGTGGCAACAAAATCAATTCCGTAATTGGTAATCAGAAGATGATTAGTTAATTGGTAAATAAGGGTTACAGTATTTTACTATATCTTCTTCAAAATTCCATTCTCCGTTAACCCCGCCCCCTGCTGCCACACAAGGCACGCATGCGCATTCCACCTGATTCAGGTCGGCGCCTCACAGTTCCAATATCTCCAAGTTATGAACAAAAACAGTATTTTAAAATTTTTGAAAGAAGTGGTCTAAAGCGGTTTAACGTTAGAAAAAAGTGGCCCATAATGTTATTTCTACAGTTAATTTTGAAAGTTGAAGTCTCTACACCATACACACATGAGCAAATAAAAGATCTTTCGCCCTAACACACCTCAATTAATAAGTTTTACCAATTTCCCCAAGCAAAATTAGATATTTCTGACATTAAAATGTGGTTTTGGGTCAAGCTATCTTAAGAGTGGAATTCATAACTCCGTTCCCACAACTGGTTAATTTAACTTCAAGTAACTGTCGATTCTTACACTTTAATCCTACTTGATAGATAACAACTTTATCTTAAATCATTTAACATGTAAAATTGAGGGAAACGGAAGGATTTTAATGAGAAGTTTTAAAGCTGTCTTACCTGTCTCACTGGACAGGGTGCGCTCCTCCCGGCCTCCGTCGGCGGTCATCCTTCTTTTGTCGGCGGTCATCCTTCTTTTGTTTCGGACTTGCAAGTGTTTTTCTTTGGCGGTAAAATATCTTCTGCTCAGATAAAAGTTGTGCGCAAGCCGGCCAGAGGTTCAGTTTCTTTTGATTTGAAAGATCAAACATTCCGAATTCATAGGCAACCACGAGCGCGCGTCACCTCTCTGTTACCATGGCTGTCACTGACGCGCGAGCGTGAGCGATAGTATATACAGTAAAAATGTTTATCAAATTATTTTCATTGTTGATTTTTATCTCAGTTTTTCTATTCAATTTAAATCCAGCCTTGAACACGGAGATAGTTAATTTCAGTGAAAACATTTTTTATTCAACTGTTCGTTTCCAGACCACGGACCGGATATAAAGTGTTCTGACATACCTGAGCAAGATATACATTTAGTACAAGCTGGGGCGGATCTACCGGGGTGGCATGGAGTGGCAAATGCCACCCTAGTAGACGGGTTGCCACACCGGTTGGCAGCGACAAATTAAATGGCCAATTTGACATTTACAGGCGTGAATCTCCATTGTCCAACTGCGTTGAGTGCAGCACGAGATTGCATCAGAGCGTGGGTGGCGACGAAGCGGGTGTTGTGGTGGTGTGCCGGCGAGACGAGGGACTTTTTTAATTGATAAAAGCGAAGGAGCTGGCCAGGAGTCGCCAAAAAGAGGGAGACACGAGAGGAATGAGGTAAAAACTGATTAACTAAATGAATTTGTAATGAGAGCACAGTACAATTTCGCTAATTTTAAGCTAGGCTACATGTGCATCAGCAGCTAGATCCTGTGTAGGCTATGAAAGCTAATATTGATTCTATATCTGGCAGAGTAACATAAGTAAAATAGCTTCAAATCTTGCAGAAATGAAGAGGAAAGGCAGCATAAAAACGGATTAACTAAAGAGAAGGCAAGAACGTAATTTCGCTAGACACCTGGGCACCTTACTTTAGCACACATTAGCATATGCTATTAGCATTAGCATAATAACGATGGATAAACCGAAATCCGAACCTCCACTGCTGAGCCAATCAGAGCACAGCAGGCTTCACAGCAGCGATCCAATCAGAGCAAAGCTCATTACCATAAATGTTAATGAGCCAAAACCAGTTGGTTTTCCTGTAAGGTTTTTTAGGCATACTAAAACAAACCATCAAATAACTTTTCAGCTAAAATTATGTTGCAAACATGATCAGAGTACATCAAGGATTATGAAAAAATGATAAAAATGGGTATGAAATTTTGGTGGCAGGTCCCCTTTAAACTAGGCTACATGTGCATCAGCAGCTAGATCCTGTGTAGGCTATGAAAGCTAATATTGATTCTATATCTGGCAGAGTAACATAACATAACATGTAACCAAAGACAAAGAAAAAGGCAGGAGAAATAGAAAACGAGGTACGATATAAGAAGGATGAAGAGAGAGACCAGGTGGAAGGACAGAGGGAAGACGAAGAAAAGGTGGAAGAAGGG
Source organism: Xyrichtys novacula (assembly GCA_962446985.1). Taxonomy (NCBI): domain Eukaryota; kingdom Metazoa; phylum Chordata; class Actinopteri; order Labriformes; family Labridae; genus Xyrichtys; species Xyrichtys novacula. Next base: position 27,848,240 of record OY660870.1, read on the forward strand.
AGAGAAAGGCATGACAAATGTCACAGTAGTAGAACAGCAGGCCAAGGTGACCCGGGACATGAGGAGGTGGCGGGAGAAGAATATGTGGAGCAGGGAGAACATCTCAGAGATGAGGAGGCAGAAGAGAGACAAGACAATGTGCAGGACCCAGACAGTGACAGTGAGAGGGAGAGGAGAGAGCATGAGTTATCAACAACCATCTCCAGTCAAGCTGGTCCAGATGGTAAGGAAAGTAGACAGAGACACTGCTTGGACTTCTTTAAATAAATATAAAAATGTGTGTTTGCTTAAATATGAATAACTAGGGAAACTTAAAAGTGTGATGATGTGGGGACAGCGCTTTAGTAGTTTGTGAACAATGTATTTTAGATCCACTGCTGAGGTTAGCTTCCAGAATTAAACAAATGATAGTGTGTTACAGCCTGATGGTTATAACTAACCAATGACAGTTCCAATTTGATTATGATTTTATAAGTAGTTATATTGTGTCATTTTTTCAGATACATGCAGTTTCAATCTTTCCTCCCCTCCATCTTCTAGATGTATCCAAATCAAGATGTGAGCTACCAGTGCAGCCGACACAGAAGAATTTCCCCAAGACCTTCCAGGGAGGAGCCAGAAGAAGCGTCCGCAGTGTCTGGTACAAATGCCATCCCTGGCTAGAATATTCGTAGTCAATACTCAGCCTTTAGTCAAAACGCACAAAAGCATTAGATCTAGATAAATTTGTGAAGTGTTTTGCCGAACAGCATGGAACTCGCCGAATTCAGCAGTTATAGGCATCAAATTCACGTTGTGCTCACTGGTTTACCTTAAGAAAGCTTTTTGAATGATGACCTACACTGTATTTATATATTTGTTTTGGAAACTGGGAAAATGATAGTAGGCTACCTCGCATATGAGAAAGAAAGGTTTAAAATGTGACACTGGTCTAAATCCATGGAGCTGCAATGGGTTGTTGTTTTTATTTTCCCATGCCTCATTGTATTAATCTTACTGGTGTGAGAATCCTAATAAAAGAAAGATTGTATCGGACGAAGAATGTCTGTCATGTTTGTAAATGGCAGCCATGCCTTTTTGTAGTGATCAAACTCAGTATATGTCTGCCATATGTTGCCACCCCTCAAAAATTCCTGCCCCCCTCTTGCCACCCCATGAATATTTTTCTAGATCCGGCCCTGAGTAAAAGTTATCGTAAGTCAGACTCTCATACTGAGACATTTTCTGTCCTCATCCATTTTCTCCCTCTGAATTTAGTTTTAGTCTGTAGCTATTTAAATTTATAATAATTGTCCTGAGATTAATATTTGATATTAACCTTGAATTATAACGTTAATGCACTCATTAAAAGGGACACTACCCACCTTTAATAGAGGAAAAATAAAGAGTAAATGCAGTAAATGATAGAGAGTGAATATGCTCTAACATATTAACCTACATTAACTGTGCAGTAGAAAATTGGGGTGAGTTTAGAATTACTCCTCTTAGACAGCAGCCTTGTTTGGAGCTCTGGAGGTTTGCATATTTAAGTGAGTCTGGTCCTTAGAAGAGGATGGAGCAGAAGGTCCATCCTTTTCCCAGGAGGTCCAGGCTATCTGTGGTTTGGGAGGTTCAACTCAGCAGAGGACCTAAGTCAATCTTTCATATATGGAGGTAAACAGAAATCAAAAATTACTTTGAACATTTGATGAATCCTGTCTTTACGAAGGTCAAGATTTTGTTGAAAATGCTTCAGAAATTTGTGATGAAACTGATTTATGCTTGTTTTAAAGCTTTTCTGCATTAAACCCTGTGTACTTTTTTATCAGTTTGTGTGGACCTTATTTTATCAACATCTGAGAACAAACACAAGCTTCAAATATTTACGGTTGTTCTCGGGATTGTTGTAGTAATACTCGATTATTTGGCAAGGAGAACTAAATGAACTGGGTGGGAACTACTATTAGACCATCTTGTTCTTCTTAACCTCATCAGTAAATTGAATATCACAGTCTGCCCTCACCAGTAACAGTAAAGTAGCAACTTCATTAGGGTAGAGTGGTGTAAGATGAGCTAGTTTTCATATTTCTGATCACTACATCTAGGCAATCATATTTATGTCTCTAACTAGTGAATCTGCATATATTTCAAGATGTTGTGCATCCCTGCAAACCAACAGAATGAGTGTAAACATAACTGTCTTGATAATATAGCATGCCAAAAAAAGTGGTCTCCTATGGTCAACTTACCCCGTGTATGGGGTAAGGGTAAGTTGAGCCGTATCCCTACTACCTCCCCACTCTCCACCCCTGCCCTCCCTCATCTTCTCTCTCCCTAAATAACAGTCACTTCTTCACATTGATGTGTATTTTTATCTATTATACTCTATTCAACCGGTACAATAATTCTTTTTATTATTATTGCATTTAACTGCTGAAAAGCTGTTTTGTAAAAAGCCATTTTAACATAAGAATGTCTTTGAGTGATTCAGAACATTCACAGCTGTATTTCTGAAAAAGAAAAAGTAACACATTTAAAAAATCTGAACTCAAATTCTTATCCTTTTAGCAGACTCCTCTACTTTCTCAGTTGATCCACTGGCTCAACTTACCCCAGAACTACTATTATGACTTTATTAGTCCTCTAAGCTAAAATGGTGGACTTTTGTGTTAGGTTTTTGACCTCATGTTGTAGCTCATATATACCGAAATTGAAGTATAAAACAAATTTAAAATGATCTTTTGGGGTCTGAACACAATTCTAATAAAACTTATGACAGACTAAATTCACTTTCAAGAGTGAAAAATGTTTTTTGGGAAATAAATGTCTAACCCCTTCACCCATGTGCTTCTAACCCTCACAGACTACATGAATCGATGCCCATCGCCTTAATATTTGGTCACATGATCAATTTCTTTTACCATTTCCAAGCAACACAGGGTTAATTTACCCTTTGGCTCATCTTACTCCACTCTCCCCTGGTGGGTTTCCTAATCACTAAAACTAGAAGAGGTGAGAAAAATATTCAGATCAATAACAACTGATAGTGCAAATATTATTCACTGACACAAATTTAAAGCTATTGTGTTAGAAGAAAAGAAGCAATTGATCCACTTTGACCCTTCTATAAGAATAAAAGGTTGATATTCAGTCAATGCGTCACACTAACAGCGCCCCCTGCAGCTCGCTTCCATATTGACACAGGAAGCAGTCTGACGTAACCAAAATCCCAAAGATGGCGGCGTTAACTGGTAAGTGATGTTATGACTAAAATGATATGCTTAATTTCGAGCACAAAGCGTTTCCTGACCCATGTGTTTGTGTGGCATTCAGCTACAATTGCTGTAAAGGAGCTGTACCCAGTGAGATACCGGTGAAGTTCCGTTAATAAGCGACGTTTTTAGTGAATTCGCGCACTGACCTTGCTCTGCCTGGGCTAGCACGGAGGCTAACAGGTTAGCTAACCGTGTCGCTGAGGTGAGCTGGGACTCAGATGGAGTTCAGAAAACAATGCCAAGAGAAAAAATGACAATAAATCGCAATGGGGTTGTCGTCACATGAAACAATGCCCGTTAAAGAAAAAAAATGACACATTCAAAGCAGTCTAAACAGCGTTTATTGGAGTTAAATGCAGCGATTAATGTTTCATCACACAGGCGATGTTTTTGTTTTTTGCTCGGCTTTGTCACATTATTGGACTTTTTAGAAACATTAATGGATGATCGTGAAGTCAAGAAATATGAGCAATCTCCTGTCACTCTATATCAAACAGATACACCTTATTGTATGATATATTATCTTAAATATACAATGTTTTAATTCTGCAGCGCCTCGCCTGGCCCTGTTTGGCTGCTTCTCAACGAGGTAAGAAACTTTGCTCATCCGTTTTATGAAATAAATGTAATTGAATTCAGCTCAGTAATGTTTGGAGTGTAATTGTGGAGATGCTGCTAAATATGAGAATGAAAACGTTTCACTTTTACTCACTATGGCTGCATATGTGACACTGAAAAGTATATAAAGTGTTTAAAACACCCACTTATAATCCATTATTCTTTCACAGTATTATTTCTGTGTCTCTAAATGCAGGGACAACTTAAATGGGGAAAAAAGAAGTCTATATATTGCTGAAACAATGCTTACTCAAACAGGAGTGTATGACAGGCTGTGCAGTCTCACTTTTTGGCAACCAGATCCCTCAGCCTGTGCGCTGTTTGGAGAGAACACTCAAGTTAATCCATTCAGGCTTTGCTAAATTTAGGAGGTCTAAAACAAATTAAAGTCCAAAGTCTCCCACATAGAAATTTACCAAATTGTCAGTCACACACTATAGAAAAATAATAACAGTTCTCCTCAGTATAGTTCCATATTGACCTCGAGTGAACTGTTGGTTATTGTATTTGCCGGTTTGCATATTTTATACCGCTTTTTTTTTATCATTCCGTTCATGGAGTGTGTAAATATGTGTGTGCTTCTTGCAGCAGTTCTTTGTTTTTACTTATTTTCTCCGTCGTCCTTCTGTCAATCTAACAGGCCCATTTCAGCGTTTGCTGTGCATAAGAGGAACCTGCACAACAATGCAAAAAGTGAGAACACCACAACAAGGTGAGTTTACCAACATTACTCTAGTGTATTATATCAGAACATACCTTCCATGGACTCGGTGCACGTGATGAATTTCGTCTTCATTTCTTTGTTATAGTGTGGTTCCTGTCAGAGAGAAGAGCACAGCTGTAGCAGCAGCCAAACCAGCAGCTGTGGCGAGCAGCAAGGGGGAGTATGTTATCACCAAGCTGGACGATTTAGTGAACTGGGCGCGCAGGGTGAGTAGATGACAGGATTTGTATCTGTTACACTTATACATTTAAATTACACAACATCCTCACAACTTTCTACCCCTGATCGCCTGTATGTCTGCGCTTGTGACATATCTGAGCCTAATTGTGTTCACTTGCGGGGGGAGAAGAAGTATTTCTTATAAACATTGCTTGTTTTTTAGGCTTATTTTTCACATTAGCAAACAAGGCAGTACTAACAAAGGCAGCCACTGAGTCATACTGAGTTAAACTGCACTGCATTGAATGGGATGTGTCAGCAGCAACAGAGGTCTGAGAGTCACATTTGTTTTGTTTTAATGGCATAACAAGTCATTTAGCAGGTTGTGATAGCATGAGTGTTGTTTGCTCAGATTCTGTGGCTGAAAATGGAGAAAAAATCTTAACTTTAAAACTAATATCAAGAGTGTTAAAAACTTAGGAAACATTTAAAAAGTGTTCCTTGAACAAACCCCCTGAGTGTTTTGTTTTATTCACTTGTGCACCCTTGTCTGTTCCCCCTCAGAGCTCTCTGTGGCCCATGACCTTTGGCTTGGCATGCTGTGCTGTTGAAATGATGCACATGGCCGCCCCTCGTTATGACATGGACCGATTCGGAGTTGTGTTCAGAGCAAGTCCCCGACAGGCTGATGTCATGATTGTGGCAGGAACTCTGACCAATAAGATGGCTCCAGCCCTACGCAAGGTAAGAGAGGGGCAGAAGGAGGGATGTACCTGCAGTTACCTACAACTTTTGACTTTAAACATGAAGGCAAATCTGTCAAGACTGAGCTGAGAAGAATGAGAGAAAACTCTTATTGAATCAGCAGCAATTGTTCTCCCTCAAACATTTCTGTGTGCAGGATGTAAGAGCTGAGAACAGTATAGCTGTTCAAACGCAGGGTGGATTAAGAGCAGCCTGGCGGTGGATTGGAAGACTGGCACAAAGTCTTCCTCCAGCTTTAAGGACAGATTAGTTTTTAGTCAGCTGTTATATAAGAATGACTGAACTGCATCTTCTCTCCAACAGGTGTACGACCAGATGCCTGAGCCCAGATACGTCATTTCTATGGGAAGGTGAGTCAACCACTGAGGATATAATTGGGTTACTAGCACTGTTGTCTGTCCTGTATCAGTTTATTCTTCACAGCTGATGTGAGTCTGACTTCTGCTGTGTTTCAAAATATTTTGCTCTTATGTTTTGAATTTGTATTATTTTTCATTTCTCCTCTCTGGCTCTGTCGCTGGAAGTCATGTCTTAATTGCCACAAGTATTGAATCATATTTCACACATCAAATACCTTATTTGAATTTTTAAACCAGAAGAATTTGAACCGTTTCCTCTTTTACTTTGATAATAATTTGTTCTAAACTGTTTTTTTTTTCAATGTTAATGTGTTTTCTGCTGTGTGGGTGCAGTATTATTTTCTGAACATTGTAGTCAGTGCCTGAATATAAAAATAAAGGTGTCCTCGTGTTTTTCTCCTTACAGTTGTGCTAATGGAGGAGGTTACTACCACTACTCCTACGCTGTTGTCAGAGGCTGTGACCGAATCGTACCAGTGGACATTTATGTTCCAGGTAAACTTTTAGAATAATGATGAAAAGATGCAAATTTCTTACCGCTGGTATTCAAAAAGACTGTGCTATAGGAATAAGGGCTTTTTCCTCTGCGCTCACACTGACAAAGGGAAACTAATGGAATGTCAGTTTATTAGTATAATAAAATAATAACTATAGTGGACAGTATTGTCAGATTTTAAAGACCCACTCCAATGAAAATCATGTTTTTCTTGTTTTTTATATGTTCATATGGCATTTTTCTAATGCTACAGGACATATCATGAGAAAAATGAGTGCGAAATTGCCTTTTTGAGTATTTCTGCATTAAAAAACCCAAACGGCAGGTTCAGAAACAGTGAGATTTCATATGTCACAAATCCAAGCTCCGCCCCGGGAGCCCCACCATGCAGGTCACACTCCAAGAAATAGGACGATCATAGAACAAGTGTGTGCAGTAGCTGTTGTCATGCCCCGAAAGACATTAGTGTCCAAGAGCTGAATAGCTCCTTCTGCTGCACAAGCAATGTTAGGCTGCAAGCTAGCGTGAAGACGAGTGTGCAGAGCAGCGCTGTCTCTGCCCACAACACAGAGGCGAATTGCTAATGAGCTACTGGAGCTCTGCAGAGAAAAAGCTCTTGAAAATGACACGAGTAACGCGACTTTGGATAAAAATTTTATTATCACAATTTAAAGACCCCTGAGAACACTTTAAGTAGTAAAAAAAGGATCGGAGTGGGACTTTAAAGGCTAATATGACTAGCTTTTACACAGGCTAATAAAGATAGTGCTTGCAAGTGTTGCATTAGCTAATATATGTGTGCAACTAATGTAGCATCTATTTCGTCATCACTAAAGGCTCTTCTTGTAGTTGAAGTAGAGTACTGAATATTTTTCTTAATTAAAAATTTATTTTAAGATAAGCTGTAATTCCCAGTTCCTGCTGTGCAAAGACAACAAAGACGGGGAAGGTTCATCAGATGTTTACACTGTTTATTATACAGCGCAGTGATTGTTTAACACTGTCATGTAGATCTCTGTACTCTTATAACTGTGGACCGAAATCAGTTCTTCCTGTCATTTCCCTCCCTACCCTCAGGATGCCCCCCCACTGCAGAGGCTCTCCTGTACGGGACTTTACAGCTGCAGAGAAAAATCAAGCGTGAAAAGAAGTTGAGGATCTGGTATAGGAAGTGAATGTGTTATATATATATAAGTGTGTGTGTATCTGATAATGTAAATCTTGTATTTCGGGTTCAATTTGGAGTGTTGCTCCTCTTCAGTTTAGAGCTTCAGGAACTAACCTAAACAAATTTACCGTTGTATTTTACGCACAGTGCAATGCTGCTTACTTTCAACCACACTGAGGTGTCACTTATCCTTTCCTGCCTCTATAGTTCAGCGAAAAAGTTTCGAGACTTTCTGTAACAGGACAAAACAATAAAAAATCCAGTAGCCATGCGCAGATTTTCACCCTAGTCAAACTTTATACTGTGTGCAGGTCAGAGAAGAGTGTTATCCCATATGATGGTAAAATGTAATTTTGAATAAACTGGGCTCATGAAAATACAGAGTTTTAATGGCTTTCTCTTCTTGAAATACTAAACCAACTATTACCCACCAGGGGGCTCCAGTGATCACAAACTTTGACCTTCACCGCTCTGCGTCTTACTCAGCAGTGGTTTCAAATGAAATGAATTTCTATTGTGTGTCATCTGTTATTTAATCTAGAAGTCACGGTGTGCTTAAACACTATAGTGAAAGGTAAATGTGTGTTAACACAGCTGCATGAGAACCCTGAATTAAACTAGCTTCAGTGTTGTGCATATTCAGTTCGAACTGAAAACCAGCCACTATAATTATGTATGCAGAGCAAGCAGAGTGGCTGTTATGCATTTCCAGTGTGAATAAACAGACTCATCACTTAACTTCTCTCTGCTGATTTAAGGGTTTCTCTTGAATGCAGCTCATGCAATCTTGTATATTAGTTCAGCGCTGAATCACAGTGAGGGTGACGACTGTGCAGCACCATAATGTTTCAACCATGACACAGTGCTGCAAAAATATACCGTGTTCTTGTTGAAGGTTAACTGACGTGTTACGCTTTAAACCTACATGCATGATGGACACACACAAGCTGGGTTTGATTCAGTCATTCACAAATGCGTCCAGTGAGCAGCAGGAGGCCTTTGTGACAGAATCATTTCAGTCAAGGTGAAGGAAAAACTGGGAAGAATATCTTAGTTGAGTTGAAACTGTGCTTGAGTTGCATATTCAAGAATTTTTAAGCTTTTACACTGTTCAGTGAGAAATTGACAAAAGTATTTTAATCTCAAACATGCTGCATATGGCTTTTCTTTAATAACTCATTTGTGCCTTTGCCAAAGAAGTTAAAAAGAAAAACAGCAACACTGTCTGAGGGGTTGTAGATTATAATAATAATCCAAAAGTAGACAAAATAAATGCATAATTTGACCCAACTTGACCAATTCTTCTACAGTTTTTATGTCCCATTTTTTGTTAAAATCCTGAAAATCAAACCGTTTAGCTGCTGCGAAGACAAGATACTTCATCTGCCTTTTAATGACAGAAACATGTCAAAAATTTGTCGTTAGGTCAGTAGAAATAGGAGAAAGGAGTGTCAGCCTTCATTTAATGATGCCATTGGCTTCTTATTGTGAATGAAATGGTTATTTTTTTTTGTATTAACAAATCTTCAGGAAAAAACTGAATCCATGAAACCGACAGTATAAAACCTCAGCTTACTACTGAAAACAAAAAATAGAGAATTATCACATATGAAGAACTAAAAACAGACTGAACTTCAACTTGAAAAACGAACACCAGCAGCCATGATGCACTGGCTATTTTTTCCTATCTTGTATCTTCTGGTCCTCTGAGCTGTTTTTCACCTCTCTGTATTTCTCTGCATGATAGTCTTGACTTTATATACCGTATGAGTCATGTGCTCCTGATTCAAGCCTCAGCCTCACCAGCTGCTGTAGTTCCCCACCTGACTGCAGCTGCTGTTGCATCATCCATCCTTCTAATGATTAATGTCTCTTGGCCAGGTGGTGACTTATTCCTGTGTGTTAAGATAACATGCACCGTTATCTACCACCATAAATTCATCATACTTAATACTGCACTCTTTATTCAGCTCTGGCTTGCTTTGTGTGGTAATGAAAATTTTTACGACGATCATGTAATTAGGATTTTGTGTATATCTCGCTTTTATTTTACTATTAAACTCAATAATTAAGATTTTCCCCAGTTCACCTTCTTGGGTCCATCAGATCTTTGTCAATTTTAAAAAACGTATGCACACTTATTTATAAGACTGCACACTACATTTCAAAAAACCTTCCTAATATACATGACGCTGAGCTAATAGGCATTGATTTGACAATTCCCACATGCGTGTCTGTGCAGCGCTAAACAGTCATGTCTGAGTCTTGAACTACACTGAGCAGTTTCTAACAAAGAACACATGCAGAGATGCAGCGATTTCTGCGTCTGCTTCTTCGTCCAAAACTGGGACACGTGGTAAGAGAGAGTGATTTAAGACCTCAAAACAAATGAGGCTCAGTGGGGAGGAATTGCACCCTGTTGGTAGTGGGATGTTCTAGTCTGCTGTTTTCTCACGTATTTGCTCCTGTGAAGAAAACATTTCTAAAAAATACTGATACAGCACAACCTTTTAAGAGGAGCTGCTACACAACCAAATTGTCAAGGAAGATAAATTCTATGTTAATAATAGCACCATTGTTCAAACTAAGATTGACATACGAATAAAAACATAGAAGTATCATAAACTCGGATTGGATGGTCATTTATTGAGGTATGACAGACAGTGGGATACAGAATGAGGAGGTTAGATGGTTAAGGCACATTGGGTAAAAAAATAAAGGCTGCAGCTGTGCACTTTACTCTTTGACAATAGTGGGAGTGATCATCTTGTTGAAGGAATAGTATTTGCATTCACTGGGTGGTGCAATGTCCATGGTGGTGGTGCTAATCTTCTCCTTCTTAAAGCCGGCTTGGATCAGATGAGGCACCTGGGTCTCCTGAAAAATCATTAACAGACATCGCAGGTCGGTTGGTGTGAGGTGGCTTTAGGCTGATCACGTTTATCAGTAACCTTGAAGTCTTTGCCCACAAAAGTAAAATGAACTCATTCGACCTGAGAATCGTAGAGCTGAGCTTCATGGATATATGCCAGAAACTCAAGTCTGTACAGTCCTGTAGATTATTTAACTCCAAGAGATAAAAAAAAACTGAAGGGCACACTGGCTAAGAAGAGAAAGTAACAAGTAATTTTAACCAAAGTTTCTGACAGAAGTCATGACTCTAAGTATTCAGTAATTTGCGTACGTGCTTTATTTAAACAAAACATGATCGCGAGTTACTGCACTTACTGAAAACGCCATCTACTCTAGAACTTTTGACAAACTGGTGCAAACGCCTAAAATTAATGCAAATGTCTAAAAAAACAGATTATATTCTTTAAAAATTAATCATTCTGTTATATAAAACATCTTAAGAGACAATAGCTGGCTAAAGAAGGTTCAGTAATTGGAGGGCAATATGTAATGGTGACCAGTCATAGTGGAAGAGGTGACGTTATTACTTTAAAAAGTCAAGATGCGTAAAAAAAATATCTCTGTTTGGTCCCTAAATGCAGAGCAAAGAAAGGAAATGTTGGGACTATCAAAATAAAATGATGCAAAAGCAAACTTCCAATGTTTGATCTCTCTGCAGAGCCTTCATTACTGTGATTAAGCCGAAGCTTTTACCGCATAATTTCTAGATACATTGAATCCTAACTGATAAGTATGAAGACAATAGTGTCTTACAGACAGCTTAGAGTGGTGAGATTCCTGTCGCACTGCTAAACCCAGAAATAAAGCAGAAGTAAAACTGCTAGAGTTTGGACGATTAAATGGGTATTCAGAAAAAAAAGTGTCTAACCTCAAACATCTTCTCAATGTTGTCATATTTCGTCTTGAGTAGCTCGCCCCAGGAGGTCAGGTTGCAGTAGGTGAGGACGCCGCCTGCCTTAAGCAGCTTGTGAGCGTGACCCTGCAGAGAAACACACACACACACACACACACAAAACAAAATCAATAAGTTGTTGGGATATGGCTCAAAGCAGACAGACTGGCTACAATATAGACGCTAAATAAAGTATAATATGACTGCTGCCATTATCTTGACACTTCACTGAGTAAAACGCTTCACTGGTTCATGTTTAATACAAATATTCGGCTTCCTTGGTCCACTTTTCATGCACATAATTTCAAGTATTTAATAATCCTCCTGCAGAATTTTAATCCCCTCAGGACCCTCTCTCAGCAGGAGTGAATCAAACTTAGTGCAGTGTTGAGAGTTGACCCACCTTAATGAAGTCAAACTGGTGAGTGTGCCATGTTTCCTCTGACAGGGGGTATGTGTCGTACAGGATGCCTGGTTGAGGACACAGTTGTCAATATTTAAGCACCATACAAAGTGATTATTTTTATGCAATGTTTTTATCAGTTCCTATCATCTTTCAGACCATCTACTGTAATAGAACAATATCTCGCTGTCAGTCATATGTGAAAAAGGATTCTCATTTTGAGTTTCAGCAATAAATAACTTAAGTCCAGTACTGTACTGGAAAATCTACTCACTGGATTTTGATAAAACATTAACAGAAGAGGCCATTTTCAGGTGTTTCAAAATGCATTACATAAACAGGTTTGTTTGATTTATCCAGGCTGCCTGCTCCCATTCGCTTCAAAACAGGCAGAATAAAGTTCTCTTCAGTCTGGTTTGATTTCTTACCATCAAAGTGGTTGGCTGGCAGCGTTGGGACAACCTCCTCCCAAAGGCCCTTCAGAGGGACGACCTACAGCAGCACAGAGAACAGTTTTACCAACAGTAATGAAAAATACAAACCAATACAGGTGGATTGGTCTGACTGACTGACCTTATGGGGCTGAGATTTGGCCCAGTTCTCCAGTCTAGCAAAGACTCCATCGTTACACTCGATGATCCAGTGCTCCTCGATGGGGAAAGACTCAATTTTAGTGGCGGCGATGGCCATGCCAAAACCGATCTCTAGAACTCGACCACCTGTAAGACAAAACGCAAAACAACAGCATTATAAGAAAATGTATCTCGACTGAGGTTCTCCAATTGGCGCCTAGTTTACTCGCTCTTTTGTAGTTCAATAACAAAAGAAAGACTAAGGGAAAAAAAGCCATCAACTAAAAACCAAACATTTTTGTTTTTAACATTTTGAAATCTTGCTCTCAGATGCACATTGACTTGGACTAATGCATATGCAAATGAACAGTTAATCATTATTGCTTTTATAGAGTTGCGTGACCATAGTCCTCTCTGAACTTTGCTGCTTGAGGTTTAACTTTTCTCCCTCTGTTGGCTGTGGATTGAAAGCTTGTTGGTTGTAACGTGGTTGGACAAACAGGCCAAATGGTTTTAATCCCCTTCAAAAAGTTATAAATAGTTGTGTTAAGGTTATTTGTTGTTAGATGACCTCTTCATAATTAATCATTTAGGGTTGGATTATGGTTGGAAAATGACTGCAAAGTGCATGCTGCTGGAACCAGTTCAAATAAGGCAAAAGAGGCCTGCAGAAATAGTCGTGCAAAATGCATTTCATGTTCAATCAAAGTGCAAGAGAAACATGCATTAGTACGGAGTTTTATGGATGGTGTCAGTGCACATGCTTGTCTCTTCCCACATGTCTGTGAGGGTGTGTGTGTGTGGATCGGTCTATTTTCACACAAAGCTAAGAGCAGATGAGCTGTTTCCCCCTGCAGTCTTCTTGGTCAGTTCCCATGAGTAGACTAACAGCTGCCATAGCATTCACAGAGCACTAAGCACCATGCTGCTCACACACTTACACGTGTTCTCTCAGCCTGTGCACTAAACTAATGAAGTAAAACACTAAGAAATGTGTAAACATAACTCCACCAACATTAAATATTGCTAATTCTAAGTCTGATTTGACAAAATCTCTTAGAAAACTCAAGACAAGGGATTTTTTTTCCAGTTCTCTTTGTTATTTACTGACAAATTTAATAACTTGGTCAAAATTTTACAGTGAAATGCTTCTGTTATGACACCAGCCTTTTTAAGATAAGTCACTTTATTTGAGAGCCATAATTTCATTGGTTAACATGCCAGGTGGGTGTTGTATCCTGACTCACTAGTCCCTAAAATACTATCAAAAAATAAAAATACATTTTTTTCTGTGTTTAAGTTTTGAAGAAATTTGGAAAGAGACAGTAAAGTTTTTAAGGCAATCTGTCCATCAGTTATTACTTTAAGCCCCATTAACTTTGTTTGTCTACACGCAGGAAACCCTAATTTCCACCTGAGTCCATTATCGGACACCATCAAGTATTGACTGAATCAAATCGCCACTTTTACCTTTTGAGGCTGCCACAGTTGACAGGGAATGCATGTACGGGGTCTCCCAGCGCTCCATCACGGGTTTGCCCATGATCTCCAGGTGAGTGTCAGTCTCATTGTAGCCGGCGCTAGCATCATGCCAGGAGGGCTTGCAGTCCTCTCCCTTTGAGAAAATGGGCTGAGCACTGGAGGTCATTTTGCTTTGATGTGGTGGTTGTTGTTGTTAGGTTCTGTTGAACGGTTTGGCAGACTCTGTCTCCACTCAGAAGAGGGTGAAAGGCAGGAGGCGGCGGTTTATATCGGGCTCAGAAGTGCTGACACCGCGGGAGTTTCACTACGGGTCAAAAGCACACACACATTCCCAGAGTATATGAACGGAGGCAGCGACGCCCAAGATCCTCTTTAAAGAGGATGACTCACTCCGAACTGAAAAGACAGAGCCGGCCCTAAGCAAATTTTGATTATGGGGCCCCTTTATTTCTGCTGCAGATAATATTTTTTGTTGATCATTCACACACCCTCACAAATCCGTTTGATTAATATTCCATTGCATTAATATTCTATTGAAATTTGACCTTTGACCCGCCCCCGTTTCACCTGTAATTGGCTAACACGTTGCCTTCGATCGATTGGATTGGTTGGATTGATTGACATGTCAAGATAGATGGGATTAACTGAACATAACTACTGTGACAGAAAAAACAAACCCCAAATCAAATTTACAGAGAATTTAGCTTTTAGTCCAGGGTGGGCACAGCTGACTCGGTGGGCAGGCACGGCCCCCCAATGCCCACCCATGCCACCGGGCCTGTGCTCAGTGCACATTGCACAGCAGGGGGCACATAATGGTAGCAGAGCTTTGACATACTGGTAGTAAGAATCATAGGCCGACATCAGCAGCAGCACTAAAATGGTTTTTACTTTATTTTAGTTTTACAATAAAATTAATTTGATCATATAGAAAGTGTCACTTGTACATGCAAAAAATAAACATTTCTGAAAAACTTGATCTTTGACTTAGGCTATTATTTTAAGACGGTGGCGATATCTGAGATATACATGACCATTTACCTGCTGATATTTCTCCCAAAAAGAAAACAAATAACATTGTAATTTTTGAGCAACCCATGCTAGAGACCATTTGAAAATCTGTTGGTTGTGATTCTTAAATGCTTCTTCTTGTTTCTTGTTTCAAGTACACTTGATTATTCCTGCAGTGCACATAACAAGCAGCAGAGTGAGAGCTCTTGAGGTTTTTTGCGCTCTCTGAGCTTTGGCATGGACAGCTGGAGTCATCCAGTGCAATGGATCTTATTCACACATACTGCTGTTGCATAACCACATATGAGCAGCTACATGAACTCGACATTTGCCGTTTTTAAAGGGTCTCTGTGAGACTTTTTTTAATCTAACCACACACATCTGTAAAACTGTGCTGACATTTTTTGACTGTTTTCTCTAGTTTGTGAATGCACCTGTTCAAAGTCAGCTGCTGTTTTGACCGCTCTCTGCCTTTGAGTAAAACTGTACACCCCCTACTTATAAATACAACTGTTGCAGGTGCTTTTTTATGTTAAGTATTTTTGTACCTTTTTGCATGCATTTTGTAGTCTTAATTATGTACTTAATATTAGCATTGAAGACCCACTCTGATGAAAATCATGTTTTTCTTGTTGTCCACATGTTCTTATGGCATTTTTCTGATGCTACAGGACATATCATGAGAAAAAAAAATGCGAAATTGCATTTCTGAGTATTTCAGCTCTTAACATAGCATGTGATTTAGGTTGAGCAGGAATACAGCTACACTGGTATTCTCTATGGGAATTATTTTAGATAAAAGATCACATGATGTAAAAGTTTATTTTAAGGAGCAGATTATTTGGTAAAGAAATTTAAAAACGTGTAACTATCAAAATTCCAAACAAACCACCATTTTACACTATTTCAATGTCACTTAGCCTCTTTCTGAATGTTGCATGAATTGCGGCACCATGAGACAGAATGACGGTCAAAAATACATCATCTGATCATCTTCACAGCCCCTCTGCCCTGGTTACCCATCATCCTCTTCAGTCCCATTAGGTGAAGCTGAGTGGAAGCAGCTTCTCGGTGAGGGTCCTCATCAAACTGCAGATTTTCATCCACCTACCACTCACGCACGAGGCTCTTCATCCTCACTGCCTTTGAATAATGCTCATTTCCATAGAGCCTCACATTCCTGCAGTAAGCATGACATGAAAACAATCAACCATTAGTCTTTTTGTGCACTTGTCAAATGTTGTCATGCCATACACCTCCAAAAAAGCCCATCAGAGATCTTTTGATGAGCTTTAGCTCAGTCAGGGGGTTGAATTTTTGGACTATTTAAGCAGACAGAGTGAAACTGGGATCATCTGCAGTGATTTCAATTACAGAACTTCAGAGGACAATAGTTTTATCAATGCAAAATCAGACATACAAAATATGACGCTCTTACTAACCCAGAGCATGGGTGGTCGCTTTCATTCTCAAAGAGCACGGTGGCTCACTTACAAAGTAAGCATTTTTAACGCACACATTTGTATTTTTTTAGGTGTCATTCAAAAAGTACGGCTAAAATATAAATAGCATGACTGTATTTTTTAGTCATAATAGTTAAAAACGATGAAGTACAATGATTAAAGCTGAAACAGTGTTGATTTATCAAGGTTATTTGTTGGGCTGAAAAAAGTCAGGAAATGTGGGGAATAGAGAGACGGGAATCACGTGCAGCAAAGGTGCAATAGGGACATGGCCAGGAGTTGCAACAGCAGCAGCTGCTTCAACAAAACTGTAGCGTCGGTACATGGGAGGTGGGCTTAGCCTGAAAGGACAATAAGGATCCTTCAGCTCTGATATTTTGATGATGAAGTAGAGGTAAATATTTAGGTAAGGACTTTCTTTCTTCTTGATAATGTCAACAAAACAAGTATGATTGAACTATACCAGAAAATATCTCCTCTGGAAATAACATTTTATCTGCCTTTCCTGTTTTCACCCATCTAGGTTGACTGATTTTGTGTCTGTTTGAGTGTCCTCTAAAATGTAACATTACTGTGTTTCTTCTCCAGAGGTGAACAACAACATCCTCTTTGTTACTCTCACATTTATCTCAGTGTTACAATCATTACCCGTTTCAACACACACACTCTTGCTCTGTTCCCCCCACTCACACACATCACGCTGCTATCTTTAGCATTCCTCTATCGGCCTGCTCAAACTGAAGGTAATGTCCGGCGATCGGGGTCAAAGGGTAGAAGAAGTCTTCCACAGGTCAACTAGATAATCCCTCGTTTTATTATCAGTTGGATCAGAGTCCTTTGTGTGTGTTTCAGATTTCACAAAGGTTAAGTCTCAGCAACATCTGAATTACATAAATGGTATAACTCAGGTTAAATTATTTGTAATGACACCCTTCAAGAAAGCTGCATCAGGTCAGTTGCTTTAGACAGCTGTGGAGGTTTAAGTAAACCTTTTAAAATTAAGGAACAAGTCTGCGTCAAAATTTCATCATCTTTTTACCCATCTATAACAAAAATAGTCATCACAACTTATTCTGTCCTCATAGTTTTTTTGTATTGAGTAAACATCATTAGGCTTATGAGATATTTTTTTCTGAGTGTTAATGGAATTAAGCATGGAGTTCAGCCCCCTGGTGGTAGTTTGGGTGAAGGGTTTGATGGTTCTCACCCTGATGGCTCACACTTCACAACACAGATGATTTATATCTAATGTGTCAGAATGAGGTTTGTCTTTTTACATTAACTAACCTACACTTATTACAATAGATACTTTCTTTTGCATTGTTTTCTTTAAAGAGATATTTCATACAAAAGTGACAGAAAAAGTTGATGTGAAAATTCCTTTTCTCTTCCTTTTCAATTATAAGGTAAACATGTTATCTTTTGCTTATGAGATTTTATGGACAAAAAGCCTATTAATTTCTATAGATATCATTTATGGCAAAATACAAGCTGTTTTGGATGTTTGTGGGAATTTTTGATATGTTGTAATTATGCCAATGTTGTTCTTGTTTGTGGTATGACTGGACAACTGACAGCTCATAAATCACCATAACTCCTTCTTTCAGCTGCAATAATATACTGATTATTTAATAGACTCCCTTTCTTTAAAAGTAACTTTTTGGAGTGCATTTTGGTCTCTGTTAGGTCAGCCGAGGAGAGACAGGAAACACAAGGAGAAGAGAGTCGGGGAGAGACATACAGCAAAGGGTCGCAGCTGGGATTCAAACTAGGGAGGCCATCACAAGGATCGTAGCCTCAGCACAAGAGGGGTGAGCTCAAACCGCAAGGGCAACAAGCACCCTGCAGTCTTGATGTTTTGATGATGAACTGGAGGCTAATAGTCATGTAAGGGTTTTTTTTCCCCACTTTGATAATGTTGAGGGAAAAAAATTATGGGCCGGCTTAATCCACTAGGCCATCAGCGCCCCAATCAGTGACATTTAAATCAGTTATTTTCAGCATCATGAGCGTTATGCTTATGAATTTTAGTGTACAGGACAATCAAAGCAATTTGTAATTTATAAATAACTTCAAGCAAGCAGTTACTGTATATGGTGATTGTGTGGCATTATTATTTGTTAGTTCACAGTGAGGCACTCATAATTACTTACATATAGCATTCAGTTACCACAAGTGTAACAATGCTCCTTCACAGTAGAGAAGTAGAGATGAAAACTTCAGGCTTCTTCTAATATCCTTTATGAGACATGAAATATTGTATGTGCTGCTCTAGTGAGGAAAAGATGCAGGCATACACAAAGCTTTAAAAAAGTGTTTTATGCATTACCTGAAAAAAGCCATGATGGAATTAAAAACAGAAACTCAGGCTGCGTCACCGGAAACAACTAAAAAGAAAATGCGAAACACAGCTGTAGGTAAACAGAGGTATTAAACTGTTTGGTGTGTGTAGTTTATAGGGCACATATTTAACTGCACTGCTGAGCTGCTGTACAGTCCTCAACAGGAAGAGGGTGGTGTTTTTTTTTTTACTTTCAAAGCAAAAGGTGCTTCAGCTGGAGAAGTAATTCCTTGCAGATAGCAGTATGACAGCTGAATTAGATTAATGCTGGACACTTGACTTTCATAATACTCTTGCTAAACTGTCATGTGTTACAATCTGCCTGCAAGTTGAATACTTGGTATCAAAACCACGACCTGCTGGTAAGAAAACATTTCACTAGTCCCATTACCAGGGATTTCTCAATTGTTCCAAAAATACTGCAACAACTAAGCTTTGCACTCTGCCATTTTTCTGATAACTTTGTTTTAAATATGTTTAACATATTCTTGATGACAGTAGCTTTTTGTGATGCACTGATGTATTTGTCCTGTTTGTGTTGCACTGTTTTGGCATTTTGCACATTTTAGTTTTTCGCAAATTAGCTTGAAAAAACATGAAATTTCAATAGTCTTTTTTTTTAAATAAAACCCTGGCTTCATACATTGGCTATGAAGCTATTTTACTCTAATAGAAACTGGTTTTCATTCAGAGTTTAAAGTAAGAACTCGAGTATAAAATGGGGTTCAACTTACACACTACTTCATTTGTTCACCATGCTCTTTATTTCTTGATATTGATTTGTACATGAATAAATTGTCCGGAGGATGTTTGGTTCTCCCAGTCCATTAATACTTCCACAGAGCATATAGAGCCTGTAAACATAAGCACAGTTTAGCACAGTAAGTAGCAGAGCACTCAGCTTCACTCAGACTTCAGTCGCTCATGTCGTCAGAGGCTATTTTTAAAAGGAAATTGATGGGTATTGTGCCTGAAAGGTGTTATTTAAGGTGCATTATGTGTCAGCTCTGTCACTTATGTTTGATTTTTTTAAATGTCAGCGTTTCATGTTTGTCACTTGCGAGTTGTTTTATTTTTCTCAGTCATTTGGCAGGTGTCATTATCTCAGTTCATTTTCAGCACCTGAAAACTTCTGGGCTGATTTCATGAAATCGTGTTGTGTGTGTTCATGCAAATACAAGGCATGTTCTTGCTGTTAAATAAAATGTTTATTTTATTGACTAAATAGATTTACCTTATTTATTCATCAACCTTTATTTAACATTTTTTTTCGCCTCAATGTGATCAGAGAGTGTTATCAAGGATAGAGTAACAAAGGTTGTAGTAAATCTGATTGCACAGTGATATACTGTAAATACATCCAATATTGCACTACTGTATAATTTATCTGTCATATAATTATATTTATAGTCTGTTTATAGCCTTTATATTTATAACCATATGTATAATCTGTTCACAGCATGTACATACTTATAGTTATAGCATATTCATAACAATATTATACACCTGTGATATACTCATATATCTCCTTCATACCGTGTACATTTGTAAATATATTCATACTTGCTAAGCACTTCTGGATGGATGCAAACTGCATTTCGTTGCTCCGTACTTGAGACATGTGCAATGACAATAAAGTTGAATTCTATTCCATTCTATATACACTGTCTGGCATACATTGGCCATGAGCAGGGGCATTTCTGTACATCACAGCACAGTAATATTGTTTACAGAAAGTTAAAAGAGCCTGGCTAGTTTCACTTTCACATGATAAGAACAGATGTCACATTTAGATTGTGAAATCTTACAAAGAAAAAATTTATTGACTGACTGATAAAAGTTTATATAAAATAAAAGTGACCCAAAGGTAGATGCAAACTCAGTTTCATGACCTTTCATGAAAACAAGTTCCTCACAGAATACTGATACAAAATGCTTATTGTGCTTGAGATATGATGAAGTTTTTGTTTTGTCTTTATGTTAAATTTCAAGTGACGGTTGATGAAGTTGTACCCAAAGACTGATCAGGATTACATTCAAAGCAGTCTGTGTCAGTGTCACCAGTGAAAGAATAAGGAGCAAAGCATTCAATGAAAGGAAACTTTATTGTTCATAACTTGTTGTTGACCAAATAGGAGAGTTATATGCAGAGAATTAAATGCTCAAAAAATATTGCTTTGTTAAATATGTTCACTGTTAATGGTTACTGTTTTCCTTTTATTGATGTATTCATTCATTTATCTGAAACTGTCAACCACTGAATATTCAATACAACTAAAATTTCATACACTTTTAGAATTAGCTGAATCATGTTTCCTTATAAACTATTCCATTTATGAAAACATTTTTGTCTGTTTACCCAACTCATATCCTTCTTCCTGTTTACTTAATCTGATCTCATACTATTGGCCCAAGTCAAGGCACCGTGGGATGAATTATTGAAAGTGAGGACATGAAGGGCGGATATAGGATTTATGGATTTTGTGGCTTAGTATTAAAAAAAACTTGAATCTTTGTTTGTCCTCTTCTTCTCCTTGGTGGTCTGCTTTGTCCTCTCAGAAGTGGCTTACCTCACTATAATTACACATCAGTGTTAAACATTTGAAATATTAAGTATGTTGTGGATAAAAATGGGCCCAGAACAAACCATGTACCACTGGCTCTTATTCATTATCCTGGCTTTTGTCCTGTGGTAAAACAAGCAAGTCACCTAAGTGCACAATCTGACAAACTCAAAACTTTTAAACATCCAGTAATGTTGAAACATCTTACAAAAGCCTTTTAAGAAGAATACCTCCACCAGGCTGTGTTTTATGCTTCAATACCATATGACTGTTCTTCATTGAGACACGTAGGGGAGAGTGGGGTAAGTTGAGCCGCCCCCTGTTGCTTGGAAATGGTAAAAGAAATGGATCACATGACCAAATATTTAGGAGATGGGCATCAATTCATGGAATCTGTGAGGGTTAGAAGCACACGGGTGAAGAGGTTAGACATTTATTTCCAAAAAAAACCAAAACATTTTTCACTCTTGAGAGTGAATTAAATCTGTCATAAGTTTTATTAGAATTTTTTTCAGACCAAAAAAGATCATTTTAAATTTGTTTTATATATCAATTGTGGTATCTATGAACTACAACATGAGGTCAAAAACCTAGTGTAAAAGTCCACCATTTTAGCTTAGAGGTCTAATAAAGTCATTATAGTAGTTCAGGGGTAAGTTGAGCCATTTGACTCAACTGAGAAAATAAAGGAGTCTGATGAGAGGATCAGAGTTTCAGTTCAGATTGTTGAAATGTGTTACTTTTTCTTTTTAAAAATACAGCTGTGAATGTTCTGGATCACTTAAAGACATTCTCATGTTAAAATGACTTTTTATATAACAGCTTTTTAGCAGTTATATGCAATAATAATAAAAAGTATTATTGTACCAGTTGAAAAGCTTACAATAGATAAAAATATACATGAATGTGAAGAAGTGACTGTTATTGAGGGACGGAGAAGGTGAGGGAGGGCTGGGGTGGAGAGTGGGGGTCAACTTACGTCATACACGGGGTAAGCTGACCATTCGAGACCACTTTTTTTGGCATGCTGTATTATCAAGACAGTTATATGTTTACACTCATTCTGTTGGTTTGCAGGGATGCACAACATCTTGAAATATATGCAGATACACTAGTTAGAGACAAAACTATGACTGACTTGATGTAGTGATCTGAAATATGAAAAATGGCTCATCTTACCCCACTCTCCCCTACAGCATCATTTTTTCATCTGACCTGCAGATGTTTCAAACAGGAAGAAAACTAGCTCCCTGATCAAGGTAAAAAATAGTAAAGCCTCTCATTCTACCTAGAGCAGTAATCAGCAATCATTTATCATTATCTTTTTAAAATGCTCCCCCTTCATCTCTTCAGAGGGCTATTAGTTGTTGCAAAGGCAGCGTCTTCACCAGGCTTTCCTGATGTGTGTGTAATGTACTAAATGTGAAATTAAAAGACCCCTGGGTTTACAGCATTTACCCATCCCTGCGGGAGAGATAAAAATAGTGAGATAGTGCGGGCTGGTTGGTTGTAATGTCCCTTTAAAGCCGCTGCCCCCTGCAGCGTCGTCATTGCGCAGAACAGTTTGAACCAAAAAGCGGAGTGACCTTCCTCCGCTCTCAGTCTGAGAGAGAGGGGCACTACTGAAGCAAGAAGCCGGTCACAGCTCCCGCAGCCCCCACTCTAGCCTCAGAAATGAACAACAACTTAGTCGGAGATGAAGTCGGGTAAGATCCGTTAAACTAAGTCTTACTCTGCGGACGAATGAAACAGTAAACTGAATTGTAACTTCTAGTTAGCACGCTGTCTGAGGAGCTGTCATTTGACAGCTAACGTTAGCTAGCGAGCTAAAATAGCTTTACTTACTTAGCGAGATCGTTAGCCAGAGGAAAGGCGGCCAAAAAGTGAAAGTGTGCGTCAAAGTAACTCAGTCTTGACTGTCATCTCTTCCGGGGAAACGTGCAGTGTTTATCTGAAGTGCTGACAACATGCTTATCACAGCAGTAGTTGAGGTGTAGTTACTTCTGTCAGTGCTGCTCTTAGTTAGCTCAGCTAGCTTAGCTCCCGCTGCCAGCGAAGCGAAAGTCTCCTGCTCAGACTTCAGCAGCGCGAGGACATTTAGCGGGCACTGCACGGGGATGGAGCATCCTCACCCCCTCTTACCTCTCACTCTTTTCACGCGCGTTTTATTCCGATATCATTGAAACGATTTGCTACTCTGACATCAGAGCGTCTTTAACGGCCGTCAAACTTCCAGTTTAACGACCCGCATCCGACTTCACCTGTCCGCGTGGAGGGAGCCCGAGCAGCCGCTCTCCTCCGCTTCTCTCCTCTGAAGGAGGAGGGGGACGGACGGACTCTGGGTTTCCGTCTGGTGGACTGGAGCCGGTGTTGGTCAGTTTCTGCTGCAGTTCTCGGTGTCAGATTTTCAGCTCAGTGTTGTGTTAGCTTGCTAAACGCCTCGGCTCTGTCCCGGGGTAACTTACGTGGCAGGAGGTCCATTAAAAACGCCTGTTATCGTCGAGGCTTCAGCGTTCATTGTAAGAGGAATAAAGTGACATTCACTGTCATGACTGAATCTAACATGACTCACACTTAAACAGGAGCATTACATTTGTAGCTGTGTGTGTTTCTCTCTCTTCTAAGCTGCACCAGCTCGGTATTAGCGTTGCCTCATGTTGTGTAATATTTGTGTACTTGGGTGTTTAGTCAGCTGTAGCGTTGTTATGCCTCTGAAACTGTGCCTGCAACCTTCTCCACGAATACATCTGTGTTTTCTCCCTGTGGATGGGCAGACTTTCTCTGTTTGCTGCCATACCTTTAATGTGTGTCTTTGTGAAACAGTTTGCCTTTTACTCTGACCCAAAGTGATGGTGCATGTCTAATTAAATGATAATTAATCCACCCTTTTTAGGAAACTTTTTGTGGGGGGATTGGACTGGAGTACCACTCAAGGTAAGTCATATTTAAACTTAGACATATATAACTTAACCCTAGAACATCATCGCTGAAATTAGTAACACCATCACTATCGCCGGGTGATTTTTACCTGAAATAATAAAAGTACTTGTCATCAAACTATATCAAAATAGGACAATACATGACAAATTAAAGTAGTTTTCTTTTATTTTTAACTGTGCAATGTCCAAAGGGAGGGAAAAAAGTGCCATGAGGGGACTCCTGTTAGGCATTCATGAACAAAAAATTCCTAAAAATAAGAAATTTATAAACTGTAAACTTAGTTTCTTTGCCACCCATTCCTGGGGCATGTGAGTCTTCCCTGGTGAAGACTCTGGATCCTTGACACGATAACAGCTGCAGGAGAGAGAACCAAAATGTGACGTATTTTGAGGGAGTAAAAATGACCACCTGACTGAAATATTTCTTATCACCATATGAATTCCCTGGAAAATCACTACTTTCACTACTATCACTACTAGCATGCAAATTCCAGGACCACTCTTACTGACCTTATTCGTCTACATGCAGCTATCAAATCCACCCAAACCTACTTTACCCTCTATCACTTTTGCCGGGTAAAAATCACCCGAACATGTGCCTGTAGGAAAAAGCAGGTTTTGGATCAGGGAAACAAATATGCCTTCAAAGATGTCAAAGACAATGCTGAAGCTACCCAGAGACCCATGATACTCAGACAAACACAACATAATGAAAATCACGTAAACATGTTTGGTCTCTCACATTACCTGTGGGTACCTGTAAATGTGCTGATCTTATTTAGAGCTATGGAATATTTTAAACCTCAAATCCTAGTTTAGTTACTTTCACCTTAAAGTTATATTTAATATAATTAATTATGTCTCGCTGTTGTACAGTAGTTAAAAGTATAGTGATTTTTGGCCTGACAGTAAGATAACATGGCTGTGATGGTGTAGCAGATGGAAAAAGCTTTCCTCTTCATTTTATGGTTAGATGTTGACTAAAATGAATGACTGTCTTCATTGCTTGTGTGAGTTTAATTAAGTGTTCTCACAGCTGTGTGTTATAACTCCATTAGGTACAAGGGAGATGCCTGGTTGATGTTGTTTATCAAGATGTTTTGTAGATAATATGATTGTGAAGTAAACACAAATGTAAGGTAAAGAGAGTGCAACTTAACGTTATATATTAACACTCTAATTTCAGCTCTGTATGATAATGTTTGGGTACTGATGCATGAAGTGAACTTATTAACAAATTGTCATGTAAAAATTACTGATGAAGAGTGTTGACGATATTGTTATTATGCCCAAACGATAATAATTTAGATTAGTTTTTATGCAATGCTGTTGCTCTGCAGGAAAACACAGTGATAGAGCTTTAGTTTGCATTTTCTGCATTTGTAGACTGCATCCTATTGATGCGGATATGTCATGAGGTGTCTCGGGGAGTGTTGTAACTGTGCTTGTGACCCCTGCTCATCTGTATTGATGTTGTTTCCTTGTGTTGAGGAAATGCCATTGTGATTTTCGCTACTCTTACAGTTTTTTGGGTTGTTTGATTAGTTGGGGTGTCACAATTTGAAAAAATAGAACATTTATCAGTGGTGTGCAGCAGTACCATAATAGACAGTTTGGTGGAGTTTGGCATAAGAAAAAAAAACAAAGTAAACTAGGACTAAAATATCTTTCTGCTGCTGTTGTAGTCTTGTAAAGATAGACTTACCTCTGCTTTGGGTTAGTGGTGTTTAGCCAAAGGCAACATTTAGTTTCACCATAAGTCTCCACAGTCAGATAGCACATTCATATGGACAAAATATTCATTTTACTTTTTGTTTTGGAAAAAAGGCAGTAACCTCATGAAGTTTGAAAGCCAAACTTTGGGAAAGAAGTCAGCTTGGTTTAGCAGCTTGTCACATACTGTGGGAAAAACGCCAATGAGACGGATTTTCCTGTTGTGTTTAGTAGGTGTTCAGGAAATGCGCCTTTTATCAGATAAGCATATCTCTCCTATCTAGATTGGCAAATGGTACGTTTTTAAGGCCCTGCTCTGTAAATCCAGGCTGAATATGCCCTGACCTGCACCAAACCTGAAATAGTTAAGGAAATTTAATGTGCTCACTAATGGATTCAGTGACTAAGTAGCGGACACCAAAAAAAGGAAGCCTAAATGAAGGTGTGATCCACCGACTTCGACCTGTTTGGATATGGCCGAGTTTGTTTAAAGGCCTTTACTGTCTCTTGCTTGGTTGGTTATTGTGTAACACCGCACAAGGGCTTGCCTGTGTTAACAGCACTGTTAACGTGAAGATCTAAGCTACAACTCTGTAACTCAGAGCTTGTTTCTGCGGCGATGCCTAAGGGCTTCCCAGCGACGAGAAAAGCAATTACGATAACTCGCTCCAAAGTGAGTCCTCGTTTGTTCAAACTTGCACTCCCTGCTTCTGTGGGTGTGTGCGGGCGTCACAGTAGTAGGGTGTGTATTTGGTGCCTTAAAATGTGACAGGGGGTCAGTGCTTTGTTGGCTCTTTTAGAAACATTGAATGTGACTGCACTCTTTTAGGATTTTATATTTAAAACAGTGGAGCTATTTTATATGCCAGCTATAAGTCAAAATGAAGATTATCAAATAACCTGTAATGTTTAGTGTGTAAATGGATGAAATGCTCCTAGTTGCAGTGGTACTGAAGATATTCTCTCAGCATCTATTATTTGGAGCATCAGTTGTTTGAATGGTGACTACACTACTTTGAACGGTAAAAAAGGGCTGAGCTATAGCTTGGATTGTAAAATCAACTTTGCAGTATGCCTATGTGGTTCTGTGCTTATTTTAATATCCTTACACTGCACTGTTGTGTTTTTTTCTGTGTTTCTTTCCTTAGAGACACTGAGAAACTACTTCTCACAGTATGGGGAAGTAGTAGACTGTGTCATCATGAAGGACAAAACTACAAATCAGTCGCGAGGCTTCGGTTTTGTCAAATTCAAAGACCCCAATTGTGTACGGACGGTGCTGGAGACAAAGCCGCACAATCTCGATGGAAGAAATGTGAGTATTTGAAATCAAAAGAGCAGATAGTCGAATCAGCTTGAGCAATCAGCTTGCGTTTTGTGTGAACAATGTGAAAAACCTTATCCTGTGTTTCATCATACAAAGGAGTCAGAAGTTATTGAAGGGGAAGTACAGTCTGGGTTCTGGTTTTACCTGCCTACAGACAATGCAGATTTTTGGCGTTTGTACCTAAAAAGACTTACCTGTTTAAAATCAAATGTGCAAAATTGCTAGTTAATCCTGCATTTCTCAGAGATGTCTGTTCATCAGTGTTTTTATAGAGGCTGCATCCCATGAATTACACACCACGTCTTTGTTTCTGTTAACTAAAGCAGAGAAAAGAGTGAGATTTGATTGGCTTTCGATGCAAATTGACGTCTGTCAGTACACATGTTTTTCTGCGGTGGGAGGTGAGCCAGTGTACTGCGATGGATTCTGTGGAGGAGAACATTTGAAGGTGCCTTTAATTTAGGGCGAATGTCAAACGTTTTTTTTCTCCCTCTCTTTATTGCTGTCAGATCGACCCCAAGCCATGCACTCCCAGAGGAATGCAGCCTGAAAAGTCTCGAACTAAGGAGGGCTGGGTAAGAGGACTCTTATATTTTCTGGGAGAGGTTAGACAGGGATGACAATATTTCCATCTTGACACAATGTCTTTGACCTAAATCTATTTTTTTTCTCTGATTTTTCCTTTTAAAAATGATTGCATTGTACAGCTGCCATACTTCTGAGAGCTCTTGAAATTAGTTTGGGGTTTTGATAAATCACAGAGGCATCTTTTTGGGATTGAGGGTCTGCAACAATAGATGTCTGGTGCCGCTGAATAATTGACACATATTTAGTTCACGTTAACAGATATAACAAAACCGCTAATTATTTGGCCTGTGTCATTGTGCTAGATATGTGAATTTTTAAAAAGAAGCTCTGAAAACATTGTATTCTTAAATATGAAAGCAGATTTTTTGATGTCTTAGCTGAAATATTTTCCCATTACTGTTTTTCTAGGATTAAACTAATAAAAAACAAATAGTCCTAAAAAAGAGGAGCTGATGTGGTGCAGAAAATCGCTTTTGGCCATGAATTTCTGCAAGATAAAAATCTCAGCAGTAATTAGGGCAATTTCAATCAATAGTTGTATCAAGCTGCTGTAGGTCTGTTACAGTCATTTTGTCTGTTTAAGAAGCAATGAGGATCTTTTGCTCCTGCTGTCAGTAAAATATGCTTATGAGTCCTTGTGTTTGGCTGCAAGCATTGATGGTAAACTAGAATCTTTTTAGGTTTGTTCTCTTGACTGGCTTTCAGGTCATGCAGCTTCTTTTGAATGTTTTGACTTACAAAGAAGAAAAAATCGTAGAAAATCACTGTTGTTGTAAGCAGCCTCTGGCCCTTAGAGTGTGAGTGCAGTGCACAGCTCTGAAATGCTTAGTTGTTAAGAGTAAGTGGAGGAAGCCGTGCTCTCTGATCTGTGGAGACTAGTGTTTGCATTGACATGACATGTTAAGAATTATACCCCAGGGCAAGAGGAGAGCCTAATTTCTTCTGCACTGTCTGAATAGATGATGGCTAACTGGCCCCCTCCCAGAGTGATCCTTTGACACACATTGAAATCCATACACTCCCTGTTTTCTTTCAGAAGGGCAGCAAAGCCGATAGCAATAAATCAAAGAAGATATTTGTAGGTGGAATCCCCCATAACTGCGGCGAGCCTGAACTCAGGGACTATTTCAATAGATTCGGAGTGGTAAGTATTGCCAAGTGCATTATGCAAGTCAGTTCATATCTTCATTTTGAATGCTTGTTTGGAATGACATTGAACAGGGTCAGTACTACACTATGAGGAATTATAATTTATTGGCATGGCTCTGGACAATTAATTATTTGATCAAAATGTGGTAGAATATTTATTTCGACAAAGAAAGGAAAGAAAGGACCTTTTCTAGTTTTCTAAATGGAGCCACTGTTTCCTTTTGTCCCATTCAAGGTCACAGAGGTGGTAATGATCTATGATGCGGAGAAGCAGAGGCCCCGAGGTAAAAGCTGATCCCGTTTTTTTCTCCCCCCTCTCCATACCTTACCATCTTAAATCTCATGACAAACTGTTCTGGCCCAAAGAGAAAAAAAGGCCTATTCAGAGACCCAGCTATACAATTTAATTTAAACACTGTCGTCCACAACAGGGGTTTTGTGTCTGTTAGTGAAAATAGAGAAACACAAAAGCATGTTCGATAAAATGCCAAGTCAGCACAGAGTACATCAAGTCAAAGGAATAACTTGACATTTCTCGGGATGGATTAAAAAGCTTAGTGAGATGCAGAACACATGGCTCATTTGGAAAATACATGAAGACTTAAGCAGACAATTCAAGCCTAACATTCAGTGTATGTTGTAGTGATAAATTCTCACAGTGGTTCTTGTTGTTTGTTGATATAATACAGTGCTGGATGGCGCTGTGAACCATTTCTCAGCTCTTTGTCATATACTCAAATGTGACAACTGTCATAGAAACTTAAAGCTCTCATTAGGACTGATGCAGTATCCTACATAACCTTGTGTAACAACATGCTTCTTTGCCGTGGACATATTTCCACTCAGTCAAATTTTTGATTTTTGAGAGAAAAAAGGATCTTCAAGATTTCTTAAGCTGAGCAGAGGAAGACCACCTAAAAGCCCTCAGACAAGAACGCTGATGAAGCCAATGACTGTCTTTGACCTCACGGGTCTTTATCAGGGCAGAATTAGAAAAAACAATCCCTGCATTAGCTCACTATACGCCTTTTCTGGTGAGAAGATATTAATGACTATATTTAAATTGATTGTTTATATCAAGTTGATGTTTAAAAGGATAGATTTAATGTTTGCCCAGTTATCTCTTTACTTCAAGTGTATGGTATAACATTTGAAGATATACTCAACCTTATCATAATTTTTCCAAGTTCATACAGGAAACAGATCTTGTTTAAGGATGGACTTGAAAACATTTTAACCTAGCCCACATAAACCACATAAAACTACATAAAATACTAAAAACATGCCGCAGTTTTTCTCCAAATATTAAACATTCAGTGATTGCTTAGAAATATTTACAAAATAGTTAAAAGTCAATCCATAGGCCAAATAGATAATGTTTAAGCAGTGTTACTCTCCATAGATGAAGGTTTATTTCATAAAGTTAAGATATCATATTGTCCTCGCACTAGCCTCTGTGAAGCCCGATCGACTGCACGTTTCCTATTTTAATGAGGGCAAGTCCCAAAATCGCTGTCTAGAAGGAAATGAAACTTAGCAGAGAGAAAGCAAAGAAAATCAGTGACTTCTACAGGGGAGGCAGGTAGCAAGAAAGTAGGTGCTCCAAAAAAATACAGCGCTTCATCACAACATGAAACTGGCACATTGAGCACAGTTTCAGGGTGGGTGTGGGGGTGTCCTTCCAAGAGGCTTTTTGCAGCCACTGTGCTGAAAGCGGACATTACATTGTTTTCCCCAGAACAATGAAATCCTTTTAAAAAAAGAGTTCAAACAACGCTCAAACTCCGATCAAACATCTCAACAAATACAGATCTTCAAACCTCTGATGATATTGTTCTTTAATCCATGAATGCATTTTGAGTTTCTGACATGTGCCCACACTTTTAGCATGGATGGCCTCACTGGCAAATAGACCTCATGCCACCGGCAGTGTTGGTGTCAGACTCTGCCTGCTGACTTACAGTCACAGCTGTTACATCTGCATTTGTCCTACATAGCAATGGTGCAGCGGCCACTGAACCGCAACATGCATTACTGCTCTTCTTCAACCCCCCCCATTCATTCTCTGTTGGGAGAAACCCAGAATAGTTTGTCATTAGAATTTAACATGATGTGTTGCACCAGTAACAACCATAACATAATCTTTAATAGTATGGATAGTTTCTTTACTAAAACCCTTAGACTCTCAACACTGGATTAAGTTTTCTTTATGTTGATTTAGTCCTTCCTGATACCTGTATCTTAATTGGTATAGTCTGTGTTCTCCCATATGTAGAAAGTTAAGTATTTTTGTAAGTAAGCCCTTTCTATTTTTCTTTCTTCTGTCCCCTTCTCCCTGTGAATGGTTTGAATGTGATTAACAGTGTCTCTTAAGATTTGTCTTTTCTCCTTTAGGTTACTTTGCATTAACTGGTAGCACAGAGGTACAGGCCAAATGTAAGAGCACCAAAACTTTTTACTTGGTCAGAATGGGGTGTATACAAAGTTATGTCTTATTCTGAGTCGGTTAAAGGTTTATATATGAGTATATTTCTTTTCCTTCTTATGAGAGAGTGAGTGAGAGAGAAAGAGAGGTTGTTGAAGATAAGCAAGTCCAACAAAAAAAAGAAAAACTGAATCATGAAAACAGACTGAAATTGAAGTACACCACAGGAGCTCTGACTGCCAAATGATGATATTCATGTTCAGGTTACTTCCATGAATATTAGTTTAACGCTTTGTTGCATTGGATGTTAGAAAATCATTGTGACATCAACAGATGTCAGGATTTGTTAAAGGCAAAATCCCAGAAAGATTCATTGTACATCTTTTAACAAGACTATGTTAAGGAAGCTTGATTTGTTGAACTCAAATCAAATTGTTCATTGTGCTCAAGAGCTTTGTCTTTTTGTCAAAAGCAGATTTTGACTTAAAAGTAACTCCAAAAAATTTCAACTTGAGCGTAACTTCCATATGCCGCTGCAGTGAGAATATGTCAAGCTGTTAAATGTGTCAGCTTGACTGTAAATTTAGCCTAAGGACGGGTCATTGACAGATGTTATTAATAGCGATAGATCATGAGTCTTGGGACTGCTTGGCTGGGTACGAGAGGTCTCTAAAAATCTCGGTTGTCTCTTAGGATGTTTAATTGGATTCAGGTTAGGTCCCAAGGTAGGTTTGTGAGCACAACCCAGTTCTGCCATGGTGTAATGTGAATCGGATTGGAAGTAGATCACTGCAGCACAGCGCCTGCTCTAAAAAGTTCTGTTACAGATTGTTGGAGTAAAAAAGTTTACTGAGCAGTGAGCATGAACAAAATTTTGTCCAGAGATGTTCCCAGACTTAAAGTTTATGTTGATGAACCTTGTGTATATCCCATTAGAACTTTAATCAAAATCAGCAGCCCCAATTTTGAGAAACAGAATTTTGGCCTATATCTCTGTGTTACCATTGTGAGCAATATTTTAATTGTCCATTTTAGGCTTATCCTGGCTGACTCAAAAGTACAATACTGAATTTGGGAAAGCTTGGAGAAAGCTTTAGGCATTCTACAGTTTGTGTTTCTCCATATTTTTGTGATGCATTAACAATGGCTGCTGCGAGTGTGTGCTCCACAGCAAAATACCAAGGGACAGATCAAGGTGGGGTTTGGATGAAACGGCATAAAGTGACAAAATGTTGCTTTGATTGGCATTCATAAATGTAAGTGGGGAAAGATAGAAGTAATTGAAATTTTCAATGTGACATTTCACATGAAATCAAATGCTGCACTCATCAGTCGTCATGTTTAGCAGTTAAGCAGTCCTGTGTTGTTATCTTCACTAAATTTTTCACTGCACAGTTAAGAAAAAAGTTTCCTTCAATCCCCCAGGCTTTAGTCTTGGATTTGTGTTGTTCTCCGAGTCTGCGACATCATCCGAACCCCAGGAGCCTCTTGCTCAGTCTTGACGGATCCTCACTCTGCTGAAGCCCAATACTGTTCTTCATCTTGTGTTGTCACAACCCCCCTGCTACCTTGATTCACTCTTGGTCGTTGGCTAGGTTTTGGATTTATTACTTTCGAGGCCGAACAATCAGTGGACCAGGCTGTCAACATGCATTTTCACGACATCATGGGCAAAAAAGTGTGTAGTTGTAGTTTTATTTTACCCTTAAGATCAAACAGAGTTTTGAGCGACTGAGTAAGAGTTTTACTGTGATGCTGCTTTAGAAGTAAGAGGTGATTTGTAAAAGTCTGCAGCATCATATACTAAAGAAATAACCTGGTAAACAGATTAATTCAATAATCTTTTATTATCACCATATTTTCTCTAAACACACATTACCTTCATATTTACTTTAATGGCTTGTAATTTTTGAGATTCAGTCGCCCCTCATTTGTGCTGTTATAATACAGTTTCTATAGTCGCCCAAGGCTTTGTTTAAATCGACCACTCCTTTAGGATGTCTTAAGTTTTATTAGCTTTTTGATGTAATTGTTTTATGTTCGATCTGGTCTTTGAAATTAAAAGGCAACAAGACAAAAACACATACGACTCTAAAAATTGCAAAGATATTCACATGACTTGAATCACCTAAAGGATTGGTCTCATCAGTTCTGTTTCTTTTTGTTCTCTGATATTTTTGTTGGCAGGTCACTTACATGTCAACATGTTTTTATTTTCATTTCTTTTTGAAAACTTAAACAAAAAGCTCAAGTCAGTGACCTCAGTTGAAGAATCTCCATACTGTGTCTGTCAGATCTCTAAAGAACAATCAGCAGCTCTCTCTGAAATGCTGCTCAGGATGAGACTTGAGTCTCACAATAATATTTGCATGTCACTCGGTAGTGTTTGTTTTTACTCAGTGGGTGTACCAGATGGCTGGGGTTTACTGTGCAAAGACACTTCGCATAGTGTCAGGTAAGCTGTCCATCCGGGAAAAAAACAATAACTGCACTATAGTGTTAAATTTAAGCACACCTCCTTACCCTCTGGCGTGCATTTCATTGTTCTGTTGCATGTGGCAGACTGACCACCTGGCACATTGAACAGAGTAAAACAAACCATTTATAGCCGTAGTAGATTGAAGTACTACTCAATACATATCCGGCCAGCATTGGTCCCGACGCTTGGGTTTTAAAGCACTTTTAAAGCTCTCATTCATTAGCAGCCCCCCTTTTCCCCAACAGACACTTGGTAATTAGCAGCTTTTAAACCTCTCTACAGAGATACCAGAAGAGAGAGAGTCTCCTTTCTGCCCTCTACAACGACTAATGATTTGTGGGCATAAGAAAATTATCAAAGTCAAACACAGTTTTTCTTATATCCACCCAGTCAAATTATTCCACCACGAGTCTTGTGCGAGAGTCTCAACTTTACCTCACTACACAAGCGTTTTAAAAGCTTTAGAAGACAGTCTGCGATGTTTGACCATCAGTGGCTTTGAGAGCTTGTTAACGGTATTTGAGCAGGGCCACCTTTTGTTATGGTGTGTCTTTTACTTTACAGTGTTTTTCTGCCTTGAGGGCTTTTGTTTTTATAGGTGGTATGTGATCCCGGGTCTTGAAGATTTAATAAATATGAGCCTTTTTGCTCTTATTCTGCTACTGCGACGAAGGCAGATAACAGAAATGAACAGAGGGGTAAATAAAAATAACATGGTCTCCAGCCTGATCTCAGAGCGTTCCTCTCTGCTTTATTTTAAAGCATGTATGAACAGAGTCTTGCCTTTTTACCGCACTCGAGTTCATATTTTCCAAAATAAAGAGAATCACCATCCAGGTTTATTTGATCAAATCAATTAGATATGTAGAGTAAACCTAAGAGGTTGTGTTAAACTGTCGCGGTTAATCACATGGAATTGATTATCTTAATCCCATTTCTTGGAAGATGATTTAACCACACCTGTGCGCTCTCCAGTGGAAGCCGCCCCCCATGACTCTGCCCTGGTTTTAAGCAGGAATGAAGGCTCAACTTAATCCATTGTTCTTGACTTGACATTACCTTATGCTGGGACTTGAGGGATGCTGGGAGATATATGTTACAAAATTAGAAATTGGAGCACATCAAACTGTGCAACAAATCCCAGTTCTGCTGTTAGGGACTGAACAGAAGTCATGGTATCCATCACTCGTAGCTGTGATGCCCACGGGAGAAAGTGCTCAGGTAGCTGCCGGCGGCGGTGGGGCCACTGCCGGAAACATGTGCATGTAATTAGGTCGACAAAGAAGGAAGAGGGGAGGCTGGGGAAGGTGGCAACACCTTAAAGCGGGAAGGAATTTGCGATTCGTTTTCCTCCTGCAAGGTGACCCCAATAACTCAACCCTGTGGTCTATTTCTGGTTGTCTCCCCCTTAGTCTCAGCCTGTTTCTCCGCTCTGGTTAACTGTTAGTAGCTTTGCCTCGTGACAGGGTGTTTGTTATTAGGGTGATGGTTTTATACTAGACTCAAGGGGTTGAACTACTTTATAAATTTGATGGGTCAAGTGTGAGAAGAGTGATAGTGTTAAGCAGTAATTCACAAACCACCCTTATTGTTATGAAACAAACATGAAAAAGAAGCTCGAGGTCAAACCATTTGATTGTTTGATGGTCGGTTTGCAGTGATTTGATATTTTATTGTGGGACCCAGTGTTTCAGTCTCCTGTTGTCTTCTGAATTTTTTCCTCATCTTTGACACAGTATGAAGATTCAGTTAAGATTGACTGAAAAGACTCTTTGATTTTACTCTCTGCATGTTTATCATTTATATTCTGATACAACTGAGATACAGTTTTCTCTCTATATCCATTTCCCCTGAAAAAAAAAAAAAAGTTATTCCAAATAAAATAAAGTGAGATTCTTTATTAGCGTTAGCTGGAGAAAGGTAAGTCCTGACTTCTTTTAGATGACTTATTATAAATAGGGCCGTTTATTCAAAAGAGTTGTAAAACTATGTTTCTCAGGTACATATGAGAGACTCGTCTGAAGATGACAAGTTTGAGACAGATTTGACTGGCTCTACAGGAAGATTTTGTTTAAGGGGAAACTTCCACTTAGCAATTAGTACCTGACACACATAGTTACAAAGTTACAGATGAAGAATAGCAATTACTTGACAACAATCCCCAATTATTCGTATAAACAGAAAGAGCAAGATTTTTTCAAACTGGCCCAAGTATTGAGATTAAATAGTTTGAGGACAGGTTTGTCTAGGCAAGGGACTTCACTGACTGTATACTGGTGTTGCCAAATGTGTCCTCCTTGTCCTTTGTCCAGGTGGAAGTGAAGAAGGCCGAACCTCGTGACAGCAAAGCTCCTGGCCAGCTCGGCCCTGGCCAGTGGGCACCCAGGGGTATATTGAGTGCAGCTAATGGTTGGACAGCACAGCCTGCCCAGGGCTGGCAACAGCCCTACGGGCCACAGGGTGAGTGGGAACAGGTCCCAGAGCCGAGCAAGAGGAGCTCAGTGTTCAGAGGAAAACATAGTAGTGCCTGTTAAAATGTGTCAAACCTGCTGTTTGAACATCTACCTCCATGTAGTCAGTTTGAAGGTTGAACTGGGTTATGAGAACATTTTATCTTTAAGCCAACAGTTTGTCCTCTGTCTAATGTTTTTTTTCCCTCTTCCTGAAGGAGTGTGGGTGTCGACTACTGGCCAACCCATAGGTAGGTGTTTCATCTCCTCTCGACAACACGCAGAAAATATCCTTCCTTTCCATTTTAGTCAATCATTTTTTTTTCCGGTTACATCACGGCTTGATCATTTGAAGATGGATTTATTTTGTCTTTGCTGTGTGATCATTATGCTAATCTTGAAGCACTTGTGTCACAGAAATGGGCTTGCACTCTGCATGGCCAATAGGCTGATGACAGTTAACAGCACGTGTTATCACTGATTCATAATGGCTGAGGCTGCTGATAATTTGCTGCTTGGGACAGATGGCAGCCTTGAATAGATTCCAGCCTCCCCCTGCTATTGGTCAGGCTCGGCTTCGTATCACCACCTCCGGGTCAACCTGCAACTCTCTCTGCAGTGTTGTTCCCTCAGTTTCATTCAGCCTCAGATTGTGTTCTGCAGAAGCTTGTGTTTACTGAGATTACGTTGTTTAAAGTTAATACAACCCAGATAGAGAATGACTGCGAGGGCGCTTTCTTCTTTTTATTACCAGTTATTACCATTACTTTTCATGTTTGACTAAAGGTACAGTGTGTAACATTTACATATTTAAATGTCTAAAATAACCCAACCAGGATCATAGACTTGTGCAAGTTGTGTAGTCGTGTAGCTACTTCATTCAAATGTCACCAGTGGCAGTAAAACTTAGAGAAACCTATATTTTATGAAAGAAAATGGTGGGTTTCCAAAAGATTTGTCTGAGAGTGAGGGAGGAAGTAGACAAATGTTGCCTCACTGTACTTACAGACACTGAATTAGAATGAAATAACATTTTGTGAATTAAAATGAACAAATGTTAAACCTCAGTACATTTATTTTCTTTATAATTTAAAGGTGGGTATGGACCTCCATTGTCAGCAGGTCGAGGAACCCCAACACAACCTCCATCACCTTTCAACGCATTCCTGGTCACAACCCCGGCGGGCAGCTTCGCTGCACCTCAGGGCTACCCTCAGCAGGGCTACAGCACAGCACCTCAATTTGGTCAGTAAAACTGGTTCACTCAATCATTACATTTCATATTGATGTAAAAAAAACAACCACCAGGTACTGACAGGTTATTAACCATGTGTAAAGGTGACACTGTGAGTTATTCAGTTTAAGATTTTTCTGTGGACCCGTTTAGATTTTTGACAAAGGTCACAGATAGAGAAGGTGTGTTGAAATGTTAGTTAGCTGTCAGATGTATGAGGTTTTTCTCTCCAGAGCAGAAAATTGTGACTCTAAGGAGAAAATGTCTCAGCTCTTTCAGGCAGTGAATGTTTTCATACTAAAATGGTTGATTATAAAGTTGTTTTAAATATGTCAGGGCTGTTGTTGTGGTAAGGGAGGAACCTCCATCTTATCAGAGCTGGACACCATGACTAACAGATACTCACAGATACCTCAGAAGGGAAGCAGGCACTACTTTATCTGGGAGGAGTTCTTCCAAAAGATATGCAAACATAAAACTCACATTGTTACAACCTAAACTAAGAAGAGGTTTTGAGGACAAACTGATCTCTTGCGTGTGATAGTATTGCTTTTGTAAACTGTGAGGTTTTTAACTTTCACTTTGTGACTGAACACATAAGTCAAGCACGTAACACTTGAAGATGTTCTTTGGTAAATCATCATAGAAGTAATCATATTACCGTCCAACAGGTTACAGTTTCGCCACACCACAGGCAGACCAGTATGCTCCACAGGTTCCTCCTCCACCCACTACTCCGGGAACTGCACCTCTGGGCTTTGCCCCCGCCACCACACCAACTCAGGACTTAAGCAAAGCTCCCACTGGACAGCCTGACTTTCCTTATAGCCAGTATGGTAAGAAATGCTTGTGCATCAAGCAGTTTGCTGCCCCCTTCTCTCCCTTTTAATTTTTATTCACCCCTTGGCCCCGTCCATCTCCCTGGATACTTTGTTGGATGCAAATACAGCTCATTAAAGTGCATTTCTACGGCCCGTACACAAACAGGAGCTTGGTACCATTGAGCTTGAACAGCTACACATGCTACATGCTTCTTGCAAACATGAATCCCTCTGGCTCTGCCTTGAAGATGCTGCTCAAGTGTCACCAGACCCAGGAGTCTTCAGCAGTCATTTCTGTCTGTTTCAGCTAGGCTGTGGATTGGTTAAAGGATTGGTAGGTCTTGGTAGTTTTGAATTAGATCATCCTGCCTTGCAATGTTATTTTTCTTTGCATTTTTGAATTTTTTATTTAATGGGAGTGCAACCTTTCCCGTGACTGACTTTACTACTACATTTGACTTGATTTGAATATTCCTGCCTTTTCAATTACTCCCCTCTCACACACCCCCTCCTCTTCCTCCCTGTTGATGACTTTGCTGGCTTCTTTCCCTGGTTTTGGCACGGTCGCCACTGAAGAGCACCAGCATGACAAGAGAAATCTTATTTCTGGAATCAGGCATGTCCATCTGCCAAATTACCTAAAAAATGTTTAATACGTCCCATCAATTAATCACTGCTGGGCTTTGCATGATCATTTACAGAATGTGGACCTTGCTTTGTAGACACATTCAGGTATCAGAGTCCTGGGCAAGCCATTTTCTGACCGTTGTATGTGTCTGTAGGTCTGGCTTTTCAAGTGGATGCCTTTGTGGTCCTTGAGCTTGATTGTTGGTTTAGATTAAAATGCCTTTGGATCATATTCAAAATGTATTTTTCCACCTGGTTTTGCTAGCTGGTTCAGTCTCAGATGGATTTCAGTGAGTGCGGAGGGCCCACAAAATGAGACATTTTTTCAAGACATGTCATGTTCAAGATTTGCTTTATTAATTTTTAGGGATTTGAGGCATTAAGAGAATAGTTACTTCAGGGACGTGCTGTAAATGCATGCTGGATTTTGAGTTTCAGATCAGGCTTAGAACAGAAATGAAGGCTGCAGCTTTTTTTGCTCAAAACCAAAATGAAGCCCCAGATTCTGTGAAAACTATCCAGCCTCTAAGGAAAAGGAACAAGCTTGGTCTTCATTCAACATTCACTCACTCAGTCACAGAGGCACACAGTCAGATAAGAGTCAGATGTTCATTCAGAAGCAACATTCAGTTTTTTTTGCTGGCTGGTATTTTTCCTCTGACTCTGCTTTACAGCTGCTTCACACTGCTGGATCCACATTGAAAGTAACCATGTGATCGCTGTCAGTCATGACAGGCGCCCATCTTGTTCAGTGTTTTCTGCTTGTGCTTATCTCCCATCCAGCTTTTTTCATTTAGTTTGCTGCCTGTTCAGGCACTGAGTCCAGTAACTGAAGTCTTTAGTCTCAACACTGTCTCAGGATTTTTGTGAAATAAGCAGGAAATGTTGTTATTGTGGACAGGAAATTACAAAACACTACCACTTAATTTTCTGCAAGACAAACAGGGAGTGGATTCAACTTTTAGTTGATGATTGACGCTGGACCAAAAAGAAGCTTAATTGAGCTTAGGGAAATGAACCTGCTTGACCTTGGTTAGGACTTTGCTTGTCGCGCTGTGTTGCAATCATTATCTAAAGTTTATTTTGAACAATTGGCTTTACATTAGATACAGAACACTTTGAAACTTGATTCATAGATTTTATACCACAATGAAGAATTGTGACTTTTATGTCAAAACTTTATCTTGATGCATCAAAACCGTATTTCTATCCTCTAGTAATAATATTTATATAATGATAAAAGTTTTTAGAAAGGGTTAAATGTCAACAGTGAAAATATACATGACCTGACCCCATGGAGGACTTTTTAAAATTAAGTGATTTAATCCAACATTTTCGTGTAATTATAATCACACTAAAATAAACTGGATTCGTTGAACATTACATTTGATATAAACTCATAGTCCTTTCACATCACAGGGAGCAAGATCCTTTTTTTAAGTATGACAACTTTTGTAAAAAGCAATAAAGTCATGAGATATAAATGAACTGATAAGGGACATCATGTCAGTAATGTCAACATATTTTCATATTCTTGAATCCTCTATTCCTCTTTAACAAGCTCACACAACTTTGATCTTACAGTCTTATGTGTTTTCACAGGAAAACACTTTAATGCACCTCTGCATAACACGCACATTTCACAAAATTCCACGAGGCCAGGCTGGCATTGTTTAAACCGAGGTGTGCTAGCAGGTAGCTCACACACTCACACTTCATTGTGTTTTTACTTGCAGATGAAGCTGCGCAGTGATGCCTTTCCCAGTGTAGTGCAGATGTAGTATAAGAGTATAAATGTAAAGCTGTGTTAGCTCAGTAAGTGGGGGAGTAAGGGGGAAGGTAGCAGGCCAGCAGTATCTGGGTTCAGTCAACCTGGTCTCCTCATCTCCCTGATAGGCTTGGGTAACTACCCTCAGGACCCCTCTGCCTACGGACCAACGCGTCCTCACAGTTATGGTCAGGATGAGCAGGGAGGATATAGTGCAGGTAGGTGCCAGCATCGTCTTCTCCAACCACAAAAGTAGCATCTGTTCAGTACTGTAGAGTTTATAGAGCTGCAACCTGGTTCCTTTCCTCTTTTCTTTTGCTCTGTCTTTCATATTTTGCATGTACATTTTGCATGTACATACAAATTACTGCGTGTACTCTTGCATAGTAAAACACAGCCATCAACTGCCTCACAGCTGAGTGGATTTGAAAGAAATTTACATCCAAATTTGGCACTTAGAGCTCTCAGTATGCCGACCCCCTCAGTGGCTGTAGCTTTACTATATGAAGACCATGTCCTCCTTTTTTGTCCTCTCTCTATGTCTGCATCGCTTTGCTGATGATAAAAGGATGATCTAATTGT
The DNA here is from genome assembly GCA_962446985.1 of Xyrichtys novacula. Classification (NCBI taxonomy): domain Eukaryota; kingdom Metazoa; phylum Chordata; class Actinopteri; order Labriformes; family Labridae; genus Xyrichtys; species Xyrichtys novacula. The sequence goes on from OY660870.1 coordinate 27,889,526, forward strand.
CAGAAAATTTGTTCATGGTTCAGTTGTCTCTATGCATCAGCAGTCCATTCACCCGTTGTTTCCCCCCTCTCCATTTACTGTCTCCACATTGTAGCTAAAGGGGTGAGAAAGGAAAGAAGATTTGAAAGAAGACAAGATGCCAGTAAATTTCCATTTTCCTCAGATTTCTCTGTCTGGAGGTCCTGTTGGGACATCTCCCTGTTCTAAAGATTTCTGCTTTTTCCTGTTCGTAGAGCACTTTAAGATCCCCAAAAGTAAAATCTTGTCTTTTCTATCTTTGCCTCCTGTCTATCTATCTTTGTTCCCTCATACAAGTTTTTATAATGTTCTGAAAGACATTCAGAAAATCAGTTCCTGGATGTAGCCAGAGCAGGGAAGAAGCGACACACCAAACTGCAATTTTTCAATCTAGAAAGCCTTTTTTTGGCTCAAGCAGTGACTGCTGAAGTTTGGATACCGCCAGCCATTTTCAGCCAGATCAGTTTCCTTCGCCGGGAGTTACTTCGGTCCCCTTGTCTTTTTTCAGGGAGATGGTGCCATCCAGTGTCTGAGCAGAAGAAGAGTGTGTTGTACTGGTTTTTAGAGACCCTAAAGATTTTTTTTTTCTCAGGGGAGCCCACTTGGCTTGATCCTAAACTCCACCTTTAATTATCATTTATGTCTCCAAACACTAAGAGGTTTTTACTCAATAAATTTCAACATTGAAGGGCTCATTAAAGGTATATAGAATTTCAATTAAAAGGACAAATCCATCATTGAAACCCTAATTAATATTTGGATACATTCTTTTTGCTGTAGTTATTTGTTGTGTCACACTTCATCAGTGTAAACTCTATAATTTCAAAGCTCACAGTCTCCAACTAACAAAAACAATGAGATGGAAAAGATCTCGAACCATCTAAATATTATAATAAAAGCTGTAAAGGTTATGAAGCTGTTATATTATTGACTGTAAAAAAAATTGGCCTGTTATATGATCCCCAATTTATCAGTAATAGAATCAGAGGTATTTCAGCCGAATATTGAACATTCAGTGACAAGATGGAGATTGGAACAAAACTAACGGGACGTATCTTTTTGTTATGACTTTCAAAACGATCAAAACAGCTCACACAAATTGGAATTTCTCTGCATATTTCCCAGTGTAGGGATTATTTTGGTGGATTTTTCCTTTTCATTGAAGTGATTTTAATCTTAATCATTTTCTTTTAAAGCAGTAAGGCTTCCTCCTGCTCACATTGTTGTGACCCTTACATTTAAACCCTCCTCTGTCTGTGCTTCTCTCTCTCCTCTGTCATCCCTCTCAGGGTACGGACAGGACCTGACAGCCTTTGGTCACACCTTCGCAGACCCCAGTCAGCAAACAGCCTCTTACGGGGCCCCAACAGCACAGCCCGCCGCAGCCCCACAACCTGCCGCTAGTGCATTCGGCAGAGGGCAGAACCACAATGTACAGGGCTTCCACCCGTATCGACGCTGACCACCACCTCTGGGCAGGGCTGCTATGTAAAGTTGAAAAAACAAAAACTAAAAAAAAAGTCAGGGAAAATGTGTGTTCTTGCTAAAAACAAAACTGGAGTCCTGGATTGTTCTACGGGAATGTTGAATGCAGTTTGTGAAACAGATGTTTGCGAAAGCATACTGGAGTTCTGGATTGTTCTACGGGATTGTTGAATGCACAGTTTGTGAAACAAATGTTTGCGAAAGCAGGGACGCCAGGAAATTCAACAGGGGTGAAAAGAAACCCAGGTTTTTTTTTGCATAACTTAAGGAACGTTCAGCTGAAAGAAGCTTTTATCCCCCACCTCCCTTACCCCATGTTTTATAGTAGAACTTAACTACTTTGCAATAATTTTGATTGTCTGGTCAAACACTAGCACAGAGACTATATGTAAAGAGACTTGCATATAAATATGTATATTTATGGTGGACACAAATGAAAACAGGGTCTCAAGTTTCCTCAGCTTTAAATTCTAGGGAATAATGTTTTTATTTTTCATTTGGTGGATTTTGTTTACTTTCTGAGCCTTTAAAGTTTGTTTAAAATGGAGATTATAAATATATATATTATACACAAACTGTGCAATTTTTTAAAAAGAATTTTGTACTATAAATGTACACTTTGCTTGTTTTTTTATTTAAAGATGTAGACTTCCCTCAGGTGGCTCTTTTGGGTGCATTTTTTTGCACTCGCGCAAAAAGAAAAAAAAGGACAAATTATTTCAAAAATAAATGTTTTAAGGATACAGATGTTTGTATTTGTGGATGAATTTGCATCGTGTGGTTTAGATAAAGACCTGAAAATTAAAATAATTAACGAGTCATACCAGAAAGGTGGTGGTATGATCTAAGGTAATTAGTGGGCAGCTTTCATGATTGTTAATTTATTTAAAGTATTTTATTATTATTATTATTATTATTATTATTATATAATGATGGGATATTTCAGAGTCTGCTCTGGTATATCATGAGTTCAAAAATAATTGTCAGACTGTAAGAAAAAGAAAAAAGTATTTGAAACAATTTTCATGGTTCAAAATAAGGGAAAGGCAATTGTTTCATTATTTTTTTCATTAGCTTTACAGAAATTACTTGTAATACTTGGAAAGTCGCCCAGGTTGTTCCTACAAAAAATTAATAAAAAACAAAGTGGAGAAACGCAGACCTCAGTGAAAATACGGCGACGCCTTCTGAGGGATCGTTTCCGGGTCAAAGGTTGGTATTTTGGACCGTTCGGAACGTCTGATTCTTCAATCTATTTCCGCATTTTTAGCATTTTAGCACTAAGCTACCTGCTCCCTGGAAACAAGTGGACTTCTTTTCCTTCTTCTGGTCGACTTTTGCCTTCAAGGCGTTTCTTCGAAAAAGGAGAAAGGCTGCCGCAGTTTTGTGGACACAAAGTGTAAGCCGTTGATAAAAGAAAGTTTAATGTTTTAACTCGTTTGCAAGTGAAAGTGCTGTTAGCTAACGTAAGTTCCTGTTTGAGGGGCGGCTAACCAGCTAGCTCTGACATTTCAGCACAGACACGAGGTTTTTATCTGTAATTATTTAATTTAATCTGAGCATATCTGGTGTTATGGGGACTGTAGTTTAAGACAGATACCTGTGTGTGGTTGAAGTGTCTGTTTTAATTGAGTAGGTGTTCATAATTTCATGGTCAGGTGGGTGTATATCACATAAAGATTACTTCAATGGTTGTAAAAGTATATCTGAAAATGTCACAGTAAGGTGTTTTCAGCTTCTGTTTGAGTCAGATTGAATGAGTTAGCAGTATGATTTGATTTACTAATAAAACTTTGAGTTCACAAATCGGGAGTAACTAGTTAGTTTTTACTTTAAATAGAATCATAAAATGTCAAAATGTAAATACTTTACATTTGGAAATAGATATTAGAGGGACAGAGCTCTACCCAGGACAAAGTAGGACCTTTTACCAAGTGATTCAGTCTATATTTATCTCAGGAAAGTGTTATTCTCTTTCTGTTTTAATGCAGTTTTCTCTACATTCAGTAAAGCTGTCAGAAATTACTGTATTTCACTGTGAGCAACACCCAAGATGTAAAAGTTAAACCAACAGAAAAAAAGAGTCACTTGTTAAAGGATAAATCATCAACCCAATGTACAAGTTGTGTATTTTTGAGAGTCTTTTACAAATACACTGTTTTAAAGTACTTTACTTTGGGACATATTAAGACTTTGAGTCATAGAGTTGCCAACTCCCTGAAAAATAAATAGAAACACCACTGGCAGAGCTGGCCAACCCAATAACCTGTTGTTCATTTATTCCAATGATATTTTACAGATTATTTTTGGTTGTCATGGTAATACGGGACAAAGTGTGTCCCTCTTCAGCCCAATACAGGAGGTGTACTTTTGTGTCTAAATTCAGGATGATTCAGTTTTTCAATGGACGGTTGGTGACCCCAGACAGCACAGCAACAGTAAACTGTATTTGTTTATATAATGAAAGGACATCATCAAGAGGAACCATAGACTGTATATAGAATGGATGCCGTCTGCCTCCTTGCTGGGTGAATCCACCCTGAGAACAACGCCCTCTGTTGATGGGCTGCAGTATAGGTCATAAATCCCGCCTCCGCCAGCAAAGCTTTAGCTTATGGAGCTGTGGACAAACTTTAGAAATTTATTACACAGAATATAAATTTTTCTCCCCCCTGCTTGCGATGTTGACATGTAGTTTTCTGTACAGCTCCATTTTTAAAAGTTATTAGGGGTTCATGTTTTCTATGATTGACACCTGGTACAGCCTATTGGCGTTCAGGGATTGTGTAGCTCACCCGGGGGATACGCTGTTTGAGCCGAGCGTCATCACAGCGACTCTTGCGCTGAATGCGCACATCGCTACTGCGCAGCGCTGGTTTCAGGAAATGAAGAAAAATCCTGGAAATACCGAGAGCTTTTTAGCTTCAAATCCATATACAGGCAGGAGGCGGAACCAAGTTGTCCTTAGTATATACAGTCTATGGGTGGAACTCTGTTGTTCCAAAGCAGCTGAATGAACCAAGTTTGTCATCTTGTTACAAATGTCCTAAAACCAAGGACAAGACTTTGTAAATAGATTGTGATTACCCAGGCGTCAACACAAGACCTGGAGCTTCATCGATAATATGAAGTTGTCGAAAGGTGAACTTTTGTTCTGCTTACCTGACTCGTAATTAACTGATATCCTCATGTTTGGTTATTTTCTGTCCTTTAAATCTTATAACACATTCAAGGGAAATGCTGCAGTGTTTTCTGGGGTTGAGCTTCAGTGGAATTTACACTTTATTGACGTTCCCTAGGAACAGGACAGCCTACAGTGTGCAGGCCTCAGTAAAATGTGGAGTATCAGTGTAACATTTGCCACAGTTATGACACAGGCGTTGGATGTCAGCATCATGCGGCTGAGTCACTTTCAGACTTCGTATCAGGAGCGCACAGCTGGTGTAGTGTGGTGGTGATCGTTGAAAAGGCAGCAGCTCTTTCAATGAAGCAGAGCGGAGACGTCTGCCCTGGAGTGGGCTGTGACCTTAGTAACAGCGTTCCATATCCATAGCACATTGACTTACCTTAGGGCATTGTCTAAGTTCTTACGCATGTGTTTGAATTATCTGATTGTCTCTCAGTGTAGGCTCTGGATTTTTTTTTTTTTTAACCTTGGATGAAATATAATCTGTGTTTGATACCTCCGGTTTTCATGTGTTCACCTGGTCTCCTCACAGGGTGTCAGGTCTGGTCCAGGGTTGTTGAACGTTTCATGCACAGAGTAAAAAGGCTGAAAATTGAAGACAAAACAGAAGACGGCCAGAAAAGGTAGGTTCTCTCCCACAGGAGTCTGAGCCGTGTGTTTTTCTGCTTTAGTTTCAATAAAACAAAAGGTCTTTTCTGTCACCCAAATACATAGACTGTGTATCATTAAATTGAATATGCTGTATAGAAAAACAATCACTTAAGTTACTTTGTTGTTCTTGCCATTGAGATCTTAGGTTTACAGAATCAGAACCATGTCAAATACTATTAGACTTTTTTGTGTTTTCTAGATTAAATTTATTTAGTATTTTTGTTTGTTTTATTTGATTAACATGATTTTATGTTTTATATCCCTTTTTATTCTCTTGGCCCATAATGACAGATTTTATTATGTATTTTGAATGTGTCTGTGTAAAGTTCGTCGTATTTGATTTTAGATTCTTCATTGAAAAATTTAGTTTTAGTTATTATCATTGCGTTTTAAATAGCTGTATTATGATGCAGGACTGTAGTACAGCTTTGCTTCGTTTTAGATGTTTCAGCATGGACTGCCTCTGTGTCTGTCTTGTAGATTATGTGATCAGAAGACCAATGCATAGCTTGGTTTTGTTATAAGAACATGTGCTGTGATAAAGAGTTTTAACTGTCTTCAGTCAAAGACTCACATATGCTCCCTGATATACATTGTGATTAACTGGAGATCTGAGGCCTGTACTACGAAGCTGGATTAACACATCCAGGATAACTCTGCGACAACTCGCTAAACTTCACCGGATCTCCGCGATCCCGATCAGCTGTACTACGAAGCAGGATATCAACTCGATAACTGAATCCAGTTCAGATCTGTGCGCGCACACGTAAAGGGGGTCGGGTCAGTGCCACCGGACCAATCTCCACAATGGAGAAGGCTGCACGTCATTTTTCACAGCTGAAGAACAGAGCTTTATTTAAACAGTGAGACAGACACAGCCGCTAAAAGCCGGAGGGACTGCCGGCAAAAAAAATCACCACTTGTGTAAATTACATTTGTGCGTTCATAAATTTATGGACCCCTAATATATTGTCATGCAGCGTGTGTGATCACCACCATCACTGACCTCATTATTTCAGATACAACAGCAGTGGGGAAAAGAGTACGTGGGAGCAAATAAAAATAAATCTAAAAACATCCTTTTAAGTAGTTTGTAAGTTTATTGGAAGATTTTATTTGTACATATTTCAACGCGTAAACAGTGATTTCCTCACACTGCCTTTTTTTTTCTCCATCATCTGATGGTCACGTCATCTGCACACATTTGGGGTTAAGAGTTTTCTAATCTGCTTCAATGAATTCTGAATGATGACTAACAAATTTGAACCTGGAGCTTGGCAAATATTAGTGTATTGCTTAGACTTCATGCTACTTGAATATTGAGGCCGTCCGAGGAAAACCTGTAACGTTCATAGAGAACGTCATCAGGTAAATCAAACGGATTTGAACGATCATGAATATAACGCTCTCGGCGAAGCGCTCCTCTCACTATCCCTGCAACGATGTCCCCGGGATCCGGCAAAAGTGGGCAAGCCATTTTCCAAGAGATCCGATTGGTCAGTGGGCGGTTTTTTATACCTGCTGAGATCTTATCCTGAAACATAACCTGCTCCGGAGCAGGTTTGGCGTTCCGCGTAAGTTACCGGGGCAACGGACCCGGATAAAAAGAGATCCACCTTCGTAGTACAGAAAACCCAGAAGTTATCCAGAAGTTATCTCGCTAAGACCAAATCCAGCTTCGTAGTACAGGCCTCTGATCAGTCTGAGTGTCTGTTCACAGCGTCAGGGACACACTGGCAGGGATGATGGGGGTGGACGAGCTGTCAGACAGCACAGAGGTGGTGGAGATGGAGGACGTGAATCCTACACAGTTCCAGGTGGAGAAACATACATGGGAAGGCTTGAGGAAGATCATCCACAACAGCCGCAAGAACACAGGCGTGGTCATCAACAAGGCACCGCATGACTTCCAGTTCATACAGAAAGACGAGGACAGTCCACACTCCCACCGCATCTACTACCTCGGTGAGCTCAGAGACTGTGGACTCAGACCAGTCGTAGAAAAAGGGATTGTTTAACGGCAGGACCTGATATTATAAAAGTCGTAGCGCTAAATCGTGTCATTTAACACAATAAGTGTCAAAAATGAATCAAACTCTGCTCATATGTAGCCTTTCTTGGTGGGCGCTGACTTGTGTGCCTGCAGATTCAAATGCTTCCTTTCAGTGGCTTTGAGAGGTAGCATGGCTCTGTGAATAATCTGTGGATACAGCTGGTGAGTCAGAGTTGCCAGCTTGTGACTGTTTTTCAAGCCTGTTTGATGTCCAAACAGCTGCAGCGGATGTGTTCAGTGTGTGCTGCAAAAAAATTGAAACCATTTTGCTTTTTTTTGCCATATCTCTATTTTTAATACTGAAGCTGTTGTGCACAGTTTTTCTAGATGGTTTGATTTCTTTTCTGCTTCTCAAGCAGCTGTTTTCATCCAGATTATTCCCGGAAATTATGGCACCTGGGTTGTTGAGTATACAAGGAGTTAGATTTGCATAATCAAGGATTTCACTTCTGTTGCCTCAGTTTTGGTATGAATAATATTAACCCATATTTATGAAACATTGAGGTTATAATTATATAGATCTCAGTTTTGATTAGTATTTCAGTGGCACTTTAAGCTGTACTAGTAACTGCAGATGTGTTTTTGAGTTCAACCATGGTACCAGTTGACTTGCAATGAAGCATTATGCTGTTTCAGGAACAAGTTAAAGTGCAATTCTGTTCTGCTGACAACCTTTAAACTGTCTGCTCAGGTTTATGGTTTATAGCAGTCTCAGATTGTGAACCATGTGGTATTTGCCCTGTAAACGGTGGCTGCCAGAGATTCTGCAAAGAGTTTTAGTGGGCCAATATGTTAAATCAACGCTGCGCCAACTTAGCCAGTATTATACGGTACTGATCCAACAGGAAGCTATTAAAGTAAAAATCTTTGAATTATTATTGAGGTCTTACTGTCACCCCAAAGTTTCCACTGAAAGCCACATTTCGGGGATCATGGGGGAAAAAGTGTCATTGTTTCACTTTCACGTTGACCCCTGTGTTGCACGCCCCGCTGAACTCTCCTGAAATCTCTGATAAATTTTCAGTTAATCAGATTTGTTTTTGATCTAATAGTTGTTGATTCTATCTTTAGTTCAAGCTATTAAGCATAAACACTCAACATTTCTAAAGTAGTTGTTAGGAGGACTGTATTTCTATAACAGCTGTCTTTGATTGCAGAAATAAATGGTTTTGGTGTCAAAATGAAAGAGAGAGCAGTTGTTGGAGGTGGTGACTATATTAGCAGATGACCAGAAATCAGGTTCCCTAGTAAGAAATAAACCTGACCTGCTCTGTGCTCTCTGTTCTGACAGGAATGCCTTACAGCAGCAGGGAAAATGCTTTACTCTACTCGGACATTCCCAAGAAGATCCGCAAAGACGCTCTGTTGGTTCTGTCATGGAAACCGCTGCTGGATCACTTTCAGGTGAGGAGGATTTACTTTCTTCCTCCTTTACTCTCTGACTTTGTAATGTGAATACCGTCATTGACCCCGTTCTGCCAGCATTGTCACGCCGTGTATCCTCTTGTCACCTCTGATCTCAGGCCAGCCCTCACCATGGGGCCATCTCACGGGAGGAGGAGCTGCTTCGGGAGAGGAAACGTCTGGGGGTCTCAGGCATCACTTCCTATGATTATCACCGACCCAGCGGCTTATTTTTGTTTCAGGCCAACAGCAGTCTGTACTACTGCCGTGATGGTGGAAACAAAAGCTTAATTGTGAGTCAAAAGATGGTTACGTTACATCTCAAGTCAATATAATCCCCTACTCATGCTTTACATCATACCTCAAAACCACTTCCCCCTCTGTGAGTCCTTTTCATCTGAAAGTTTTGATCAAATCAAAAGATATGCACCCACACAGGGTGCTGTTTAGATATTGGTTGATATTGGTTATCAGATCGTTGAACAATTAGTACAATATGTTCCTTTTATGTGGAGAAGAGATATAAACTAGCTTAAAGTCTAAGTGCTAAATTACAAAATAAGTCTCAATATTTTATTTAAAGGTGGGGTAGGCAGGATTCCATTAAAGAAGCATCTTTTTTTGTGGTGTATACACAAAAAAGCTTTTAATATCATTCAATCAGTCATCAGTTATTGATGACACTTGGTAACATAACGATATTGCTGTTTTGTTATGTCTGTGTAGTCAACATTTTAAGTTTTTCGAGCAGCCCGCTCTTTCTGACTGTAAACAAAGCCATTCTCCGCCTCCCCCAACCTGATTGGTTGTGAGGCAGACGCTGCTCCCTCGTGTTGTGAGGCACGCTCCACCTCCTCGAATAACGTTCACGAGCCCAAACAAAGTTAGCGTGCTACAATATCGGACAGTAGAAACCAACCAGAAAGTACAGAAAATTGTCCGAATCCTCCTTTGACCACGACTGCCAACACAAGCAAGAAAACAAAGTAAAAACCAGAGACTCTGGGGGAATAACGCACGCTTAAAAAGGAGAATTTTATTGAAACGATACGAGCAAACAGGAGCGTCTGTTGGTGGGTGGAGCTTCCTGGAGCAGAGACGGAGGGGAGAGGAGGAGCTGAGGGGAAAACTGGTTAGGAGTGGTAGTGTTTACATTTAAGATTTCTCCCAAAAACTAGCACTTCCTCAGATCATGCCTACCCCACCTTTAAGTGCTGAAATGGTGTAATGGTACTTATTGAATATGTAGATTTTATTGAAAAGTTTTGCACCTTCTTTTGTAGACCATTTCACACCAATCACTGGAGGATGTGATGGTTTTCATCAAACAGTTACAGTTGCTGATCTGTGGGAGGCAGGTAAACATCAGTAAAAAAACCTAATGGCCATCACAACCTGATGATGATAATCATTGTCAAAAGCTTTAGTAGCTCAAGTAATAATAATAATAATATCAGTAGTAAATAGTGAAATCGTCCTTAAGTCTCGGAGTATTGGTGATCGAAGAAAAAGAAATGATTTTATGATTGAAAGTTAGAATAACAAAATTATTTTGAGTAGACTGAGTAAGGAACTTCAAACAAATCAAGAGTTTTCTCAGACTTTTGAAGCTAATAAAGATTAACATCATTAATGTTTCTGAAAATCAAAAACATTAGTGATTCAAAGAATTGCATCTCTTTCCCTTCCCAGCCTAATAACCCATTCCAGACTGACCCTCCCTGCCTCCATGTTTGAATCATTTAATGCTGCTCTGAGGACAGATTGAATTCTGTTCACCTAGACTCCACACAAAGGCGACCTGATGATCCCTCTAAGACTACAGTTCATCACATGTTCTTTAAACTTCATGGTCACTCACAAGAGATGCATTTGAAGGCGTGACCAGCTGTTTTTCTAACTGTCTGATGTATTTAGATCAGTGAGGGGCCAGTTACCTGGTCTGATCAGCCCCTGATTCCTGTGGTTCTAACCTCTGATGTTCCTCTTTTCCTCTTGTGCACAGACGTCTCCTATGGAGCCTATTGAGATCAAAAGCCAAAGTTCAGGCACACGCATGGACCCCAAGATCTGCCCCGCAGACCCAAATATCATCGGCTTCATCAACAACAATGACATCTGGGTGACCAGCATTGAGACCGGTGAAGAGCGGAGGATTACCTTCTGCCAGAAAGGTCAGGACTCAGATGGTCAGATGTTCTCATCTAGAGCTTTGGTTTTAGGGCTCCTCAGAGGAACTTTGGGTTTGGGTCATCTTTAGCGCCCCCTGTGGACATACTCTTACTACTCTTCACAGGAGTATTAATGCCGTGTTTTTGTTCTGTTTCCATGGTAGGGTTGAATAACCCCAAAGATGACCCAAAATCTGCGGGTATAGCCACTTTTGTCACGCAAGAAGAGTTTGACCGCTTCACCGGATACTGGTGGTCACCTGCTGCTCGAGAAGGTGAGTCATAGAGACACAAAGAAAAACAATCAGATGAAGTCGACATACGTAACTTTTCCACACACACAGACTGAAGTAAACACATACATGAACTGAATCCTGTGGGCAATAATGCAGAGATGTCAGATGGAGAAGACTTGCACATAGGTGAGTGTCCTGAGCCGTTGGAAGTTTGGTGCCCTGCTCAAAGGAAGTGTCTAGGAAGTGAACTGGCACCACATTCAGCTACCGGACCAATTATAAAGTTGGTCTGTATGAGGACTTGAATCAGAGCCAACCCCCACCCTCACACACACGCACCCTACAGACTGACCTACTGCTGCCCCAAGTAATCGTAGAAAATTACAAGTGATTATTCACAGTCATAAATGAAAAAGTATTGGTATTAGACTCTTAAAATAAAACTTTATCTGCTTTCTTGTAGTAAAACAAGGATGATGATGTCAGTAATGGATCAATACGATCAAGAATCGGATGTTTACCATGTACAGTTCAGCTGTTAGTCAAAACTGTCTCTGACTGGTTTTACTGGTTTGACTCTCTGGTGCAGAATCAGATGGTGGAAAAACTCTGCAGATTCTGTATGAAGAAGTAGACGAGTCTGAAGTGGAGATCATTCATGTTCCATCTCCAGCTCTGGAGGAGCGCAAGACCGACGTCTACAGATACCCCCGCGCAGGTACACAAATGAGCTCTTTTTGAACATGTGAAATATTTGACGTGTTTGTTGCTGCGCTTGTATATGAGTTATTTTTTAAGGTGCTGCACATCATCTGAACATTTCCCACAGTTTATTCAGATGCCTGATGATAGGAAACTTTGGTTGCATTGTAAAAAATATGCCTAAAAATGAAGAAAGATACAGATTTAGTACTTTACATGTCAAAGAGTGGCCAGGAAAAGAATGACATGATTGTATGTGGTGAATAAAAACCTATAATATGAGAGATAAGGATGAGTTTAGCTCATGTGATATTATAAGACAGAAACTGATCTGAGGATTTTTGCCAACTTTTATGCAAGAGTAGGATTTTTTTGTTCTCTTTCAAACTAACAATTTCACACCAGCGTCTCAAATAATCCCTGCTTTGTGCTGAGAATCGCTCCGCTGTGCTAAAATACAAGGCTTGCTCAACTCCCTTTACACACAAGCTGCTGCTCTGATTTCTGCTCTGCCGTGGAATTTTTCCTGTAGCAACCATTTCCTAAATCCCCTGAACAATAGAATTTAGGAGGTATTGAACCCATGAAATGATCCCAGCGTCATTGTGTGTGAGTTTGCTTCTCTATTGACAGTTTTTCCGCATTTCTGCCCTGAAAGCTGTAGTGTATTTGCTTCTCTTGTTGCAACATCATAGTGATGACCCTTTGGAGTCCGTGCTGCTGGTTGGGATGTAATTTTTTTTTTTTTTACATGTATGGGGCCCCAGAGGAACAAGGACTGCAACAAGTTTGGTCTCAGTAGCTTGGGCCAAATTGATTTTTGTTCTTGTAAATACTGTTATCCCCTCGCTAATTTAAGACCAGCAGTCGGCGGAGGACTTGAAGAAGTCTGAGGATGATCAGTCTGTGTTTCATGAGTTAAAATGGGATTATAAACAAATTCTAAAAGCTGCAAATTTGTCTTTTGTAAGGAAGTCAACCACTGAAGCAAAGTTTCACACGAATTTAAGGCTGTTTGAGAAGATTGTAAACTCTTGATGATCACAACCTCACTTTAACCAAATAGAATTTATAGTTCGAAAATAAAAATTCTCTTAATGATCGATCATGAACTGCAAAGCAAAAATATCTGGGAGGTTGAATGTGTGTTTATTTTTTGGTATGTAACCCGGTTTGTTTGTATTCAGGCAGCAAGAATCCTGATATAACTCTCAAAATAGCAGAAATCAGGACAGACAATCTCGGCAAAGTGAGTGCCTGTTCAGTGCCCTAAAACGTTTTAGTTTCACCCGAAGCTTCTTTGAAAATGTTCAAATGAAAGCTTCGTTTTGTTTTTCTTAGATCATCAGCACACAGGAGAAGGAGTTGCCTGTTCCCTTCACGCGCTTGTTCCCTGATGCTGAATACATCACCAGAGCTGGATGGACCAAAGATGGACGATAGTAAGTGTTACCCTCAAAAGAGTAGGATTTTATTCTGGACTCTCTCACATCTTTCACACCTCTTTCTCTGTGTTTATCAGTGCGTGGGCAGTCTTGATGGATCGACGGCAGAAGCACCTCCAGTTGGCCTTGCTTCCTCCAGCACTCTTCATTCCTGCACATCAGGATGAGGCCAGCAGACAGGAGAGTCTGGAGGCTCTAGGAAAGACCGTCCATCCTTTTATCATCTACCAGGAAACCAGCGACATCTGGATCAATGTGAGGCTTCACTTCACATCTCTTTCAGACCAGCTTGAACGCCAGTTTGTTGTCATGTCTTATAGATTGTGTTTCTGTGATTGTCCCTCAGGTCCATGACATCTTTTATCCATTCATCCAAACCAGTGATGATGAGATCACCTTCATCATAGTGAATGAGTCAAAAACAGGTTTCTGTCACCTGTATAAGATCACCTCAGAGTTACAGCAAGGCACCTACGACTGGGCCAAAGGCTACACACACTCTGAAGGTAACAGCATTGAGACGCAGGATCATGTGACACATTCAGATTTCCCACGAGTGTGCAAAACTGATTACTAAGCATTTGAATCTCTGAGAAAAATCAAACTTCTGCTGATGGACTAAACAGATTCATGTCTTTGGTCTCATTTTGTCGGTTTAGTTTAGAGATGTTTTGTAGATTCTCTTCTGACTTAGTCATTATTTTCATTTTGTTTTATTTTGGTGAATAAATCCTTCAAAACTCCTTCAATCACATTAATTGTTCCAGTTTGTTACCTGCTCACTTGTTTTCCTCCTCTCTCACCAGATGATTTCAAGTGTTCTGTCAAAGAGGAGGTGACGATAACGAGCGGGGAGTGGGAGGTTCTGGCTAATCATGGAGCAAAGGTGAAGCTTACATGCAGGTCAAGGGTTAACTGTGCTCAGTGCTGCACTGACACGACCAAAACACACTAACAATCGTACACAGCAACTCAACAGCACTCAGCAGGAAATGACTTGTAAGATGTGAACTTGATGGTCGCATACACTCCAGTAGTCGTGGCAGCTGATTAATTATTAACAATCGATAATTAACAATTAGCAAGAAAAGAAAATTCTAAAAGAAACCATCCTGAATATTTTTTGCTTACTGTGAGTGTGTCCAAATAAAATGTGTCTCAGCTGTTTTGTAATTTTTTCTCTGTTGTGTTTCTTTTTTTTTTTTTTTGACAGCGGATATCCTCTCCTCAGATTTGGGTGGATGAATCATCGAAGCTGGTTTACTTTCAGGGAACCAAAGACTCTCCTCTCGAACATCATCTCTATGTGATCAGCTACGACTCGCCAGGTGAAATGGTCCGACTCACCAAACCAGGCTTCTCACACAGCTGCTCAGTGAGCCAGGTATCCTAACAGACCATCCATACCCGAACAGAAACAACCTCATTAGTATTGTCTGAATAGAAATCATCATTATTATCAGAATAACTAGAACTTGGAACTTTTTAGTGAAAGCTTTTTAAGCCTTTTATCGTATGTTTCCGTCTTCTTCGCAGACTTTCGACATGTTCATCAGCCATTACAGCAGTTTGACCGCATCGCCCTGTGTGCACATCTACAAGCTGAACGACACAGACGGAAACCCGCTGCACAAAGAGCCAGAGTTCTGGGCGAGCATGATGGAGTCCTCTGGTACTGAAAACAAACTGTTCAAGAGTTCAGCAGTCAGTTTGTAGCAGATGAAATGTTGTAAATCAGCCAAGATGGTTTATTTTCCACATCATTTAGCGATGACACTGTCCAGTTATTTAAATAGTTAAATGACCTAAAATCAGGGCGACCAAACAATTAATGTTTTCAATCTAAATTAATTACTTTATTCTGTCAGTAAATGTCAATCAATAGTGTTTTGACCCAGTTATCCATTTTCTTAAACTCATCTAGAGTTGGATCAGTTGAGCAAGTTTCCCCAAACATCACTTCCTGAGCAACACTTTCTAGCTTATCCTGGGAAATTCTAAGACGCCCTCATACCAGACAAAAACCCCATTAGTTCATTCTGGATCAACTACGGGGTCCCCTTCATAGTTGGACATGCCTCCCAAAGGAAGGCGCCTAGGAGGCCCCCCTGATCAGGACCATCTCGGCTCACTTCTGTCCATGTGAAGGAGTAGCATCTCCACTCCAAAGTCCCCCGGATCTCTTGACTCCCCCGGATCTCTTGACTCTCTCTCCAAGTCTTAGACCGGCCACTTTTTGTAGGAACTCATTTCAGCCGCTCGTATCCATAATCTCATTCTTTTGGTCATTACCTACAGCTCATGGCCGTGAGTAAGAGTTAGGACTCAAAGCTTTGCCTTCAGGCTCAGCTCCCTTTTCACCACAGTGGTCTGGCACAATGCCCGCATAACATACTGAGACCGCAGCCACACATCTATCAGTCCTGCTATCCGTTTTATCCTTACTCGCGAACAGGACTCTAAAATGCTTGAACTCTTTTACTCAGGGCCTGGTCTCAGTTGCCAGTAAAAATATGAATTTACATGTTTTCTGTTGTTACTTTACATTACAGCAGGTAATGGAGGTTTTTCTGTTTGTTTGTAGGTTTCCTGTGTGACCGCATAACCCCAGAGATCTTCAGCTTCACAGGGAAGTCAGGGTTTGAGCTGTACGGTATGTTGTACAAACCGCACAACCTGATGCCGGGCAGGAAGCATCCCACAGTCGTCTTTGTGTACGGTGGCCCACAGGTTCAGTCTCCTCTATTATCCTAATGTTCTCCTCAAATTGTTCGATTGAATGATGTGGATCTAAACGGGTTTGTTGTCTTCCAGGTCCAGTTGGTGAATAACTCTTACAAAGGACTGAAGTATCTGCGGCTCAGCACGCTGGCATCTCTGGGCTACGCTGTGCTGATCATCGATGGGCGGGGCTCCTGTCAGCGGGGCTTAAAGTTTGAAGGAGCAGTGAAGGACAAGATGGTAGCGATTTGTGAAAGTTTACATTTTTGGGCTGTAGTCACTTCTTTCTCCAACATGCTGTCTTTTTGGCACATAAACTTAGATGACAGTATCAATCAGTATCAATTTCAGGTGAGTTACCTCTGTGTTTTCTTCTGCTCAGGGTCTGGTGGAGATTGAAGACCAGGTGGAGGGTTTGCACTATGTAGCTGACAAGTACAAGTTTGTGGACCTAAGTCGAGTTGCCATTCACGGTTGGTCGTACGGAGGCTTCTTGTCCCTGATGGGCCTCATCCACAAACCTGATATCTTCAAGGTGAGTCGGTTATCACTTTGAAGCTTAAAACCCAGCACTCTGAACTCATCTTGTTTTTCGTCAGCTGAAGAAATCTAAAATTCTTTGTTCGACTCTTCGATTAAATTTTTTTCAGGTATCGATTGCAGGAGCGCCCGTGACATTGTGGATGGCCTACGACACCGGCTACACAGAGCGGTATTTGGACATGCCTGAACAGAACCAGAGGGGTTACAGGGCTTGTTCTGTCGCCCTGCATGTGGACAAACTCCCCAATGAGTGAGAGCTGTCTCTTGCACACTTTCATACCTATTTTCAGGCAGTATTTTGCTGTTTCTTCCGTCTGCTAACCTCTTGAATAAAACATGGCTGGTTCCCGTGCTGAAGACAGAACACTGATTTGTACAGTCTGAATCTGACTCTGCTTTCCTCTAAGCTGTTCTCACATTCACTCCTACATACAGTGTTAATGTATGCTTGTATTGAGAGCATAAAAAATAACCAAGAGTTGGGTTTTTGTTTGGATTCCAGGCCGAACAGGCTGCTGATCCTTCACGGGTTTCTAGATGAGAACGTGCACTTTTTCCACACAAACTTCTTGGTGTCTCAGCTCATCCGGGCAGGAAAGCCGTACAGCCTGCAGGTACGTCATTCACATATTAAAGGAATCCAGGTCTGTCTCTTTGTTGTTATATGAGGAGGACAGGATTCCTGAAAAATATTAAAATTTAATGGTTTGAAAGCCAAACAAAATTATACTTATCTACTTTAACTGCTTCTTTGGCACAAAAAAATATTTTTGGTGGTTAAATGTACAAAATTTTTCATGTAAGTTGTTATTATTATCATTGTTATTATTATTATTATTATTATTATTATTATTATTATTATTATTATTATTATTATTGTTATTGTTATAATTATTATTATTATTATTATTATTATTATTATTATTACTATTATTACATACATATTTATCCATCTTTTCTCCTTTGTCTTATGAAGGTTTATCCCAATGAGCGGCACAGCATTCGATGTCCAGAGTCTGGGGAACATTATGAGATTACGTTGCTGCACTTCCTCCAGGAGAACCTCTGATAAGCCTTCCTCTGCACACTGAGCCTTTCCTCCTTTTTACTACTTCCTTTTTCTGTCTCCTTGATTTATTTAAACATGCATCACTTTTACCTGATTTTCTGATCTATTTAATTCAAGCTATGCCAAACCTCATCACACCTAAAGTGCTGGTTTTTAGTCTTTATGTACCTTAACCATTTTAGCATCTACAAACCATTAAAACAGAAGAGATATCTGCTGGATGTTGTAGGCACTCAAACAAGCAGAGGGCGCTGTTCAGCCATGCAATTATTGCAACAGCCCTCTGAGGCTGCAGTTATAAAAGGTGGTGTTCGTTGCATCTCTAAAACATGTCTGCAAAGCAAAAAGTACTCGAGTAGAGCTGCTAAGCCCAGGAGATTCCTCTTTTTCCACGCCATTCATGCTTTTTTAATTAAGTTCTTGCCTAATCTTTCCGGGTCCTGACTGAGAAAGTCGTCATGTTTCTCTCTGTTACTAAAAAAAAAAAAACACTGGAGTGAAGAGTCATAGATATGAAGCTCATCAAGAACAAACAAGCGAACTCTCAACACCTCTGTCATGTATTCTTGTCGTGCAATCATAAATGACCTTTTATGTGCTGTGCCACTCTGAAGTGTATCTATAAGAAAAAACACATGCCATATTTTTATTGAAACATATTTTTATGGATTCTTATGCATTCTTAAAGAGAAGAAATATGTAGCGACCTGTTGTCTTTCAGTTGCTCGCTTGCTTTAATTTCCTGTGAAGCTTCTTTTTCTTCTGCTGCTGCTGCTGCTGACTTTTTGCACACATTACATGTTTGCCTTGGTGCCAACAAATGTACCTGTGAAATGATGTATGACACAGCCGTTGGCAGTCTGAGGTGCCTTGTGAGAGTGTAAGAGTGCTTGCTCATGAAGCTGATATCAGGGAATCTGAGGACCTACAATGATAAAAATGCCTTGTTACCTGTGTGTCTGTCTGATGAGCTCTCATCACCTGTTTGAGGTCTGATGTATCTCAGATGTTTAAGAAATAAACTGATGTGAACAATCTCTTTAAAGTCCTGTCCAAACACCAAAATGTCTCTTCCTTTTTAACAAAGCAAAGCTGAGCAAGGATTGAAGATGAGACCCAAAGAATATGGTCCAGGTTTGCTCTTTCTATGAAACCAGACAAGAGTTTATGTTATATAACTAAAGATTGATTTATAATTATTGAATAGGTAATTTCGCTCAACTTGATTCGATGGACGTTTCAACAGATAACAATTTCTCATCAAAACTTTGTAATCTTTGTGTTTTTGATGTTAATTATCTACCATGTGTTTAAAGCTCTGTCTTTGAAATCGTCACATGCAGATCATTTCCATGACGTAATAATCATTTTGCACTGCAGACGTGGTAGTTCTTCTGCCTTAGCATCTCGGTCTGATTGCATTTCCACAAAGTAATAATTGCAAATGTTCTTCCTTGAGCTGCGAAACTCCACTGCACTCGGTGATCGACTCGTCAGGGCAGATCAAGAGGTGTTTAGTCTCTTTGCCAAAGAAATTAGGCAAAGCTAAAAAGATGTTTGGTGGCTAGTACTATGGCTGGGACCCTATATGTACTGTTGATGAAGTTAGGTGCTGTTCTGAACATTATTTGTGGCTATAGAGTGGTACAAACCACTAATTAAGAGTTTAAAAGATAATTCCTTTGATGTCTCTTCCTTCATTAAACTGTTGACTGGCTGTTTATATTTAGTCTGAAGCTTGAAAATAGGTGCAACACACCTATACCACAATTTATGTTAAACCGTTTTTTTCATGGAAACATCACTCTAAGTTTTCAGGTGTTGATTTATGAACTGAACGCTTGCATTTCTATGTACTGTACCTCACCAGCAGAGGGCAGTATTACTCCAGAGATTCTATGCATATTCATCAAACATTATGTGGGACTCCACCAAGAGCCTTTCACTACAAAACTGTGTACTTCTAATTGCAAACATTTGTCCAAAACACATGAATCTGAAGTCTAGAAACACCAACTTAACCGCAGAAATAGAGCAGGTGAGATATGATTGTTTTTTTATAGTTTATACTTAGGATTTGAATTCTCTTGTGGTGAAAACTTCTCTTCAATAACATGATGAATTTAATTTTAAAAAAGAGCAGATTAAACCTTTACCTTTCCTCTCTGTTGTTCTACTAGAGAAGAACAGAACAGAGGAATTAAGTTAGTTTTTATATGGAAAATATTTGTGATTGTATGTATCAAGTCTAATTTTAACATTTAGATTTAACTCATGGGGGCCCTTTATAAACTTCAGTATAACTGTATGAAAATGTTTATTATGATCGCTCATCTGTTGACTTCATGGTGTTAGCTGATCTTTTCAGTACAAAGGAAGCGCAAAAACAGGATTCATTCAACCTTTTAAAAACTTTATTTTCATCCACTTTATAAGAATAAAATGTATAAAAGAGTTTAGAGTGTACACATGTTAAGTCAATAATACACTATTCATCAGAAATGTTCAAGACACAGACTTCATATAAGAAGTAAAACCCTTATAAAGGAAATGAAGCTTCGCCTGTCAATATGACAGAGGATGTCCACTGAGACAGTGATTTCTCTTATAGCATAGCATAGAAAGACATGAGGATCCAGAGATCATTGATGTGCTTCATGAAATAAACAGTCTGCTGCTCTCAGTCCCTTCAGCTCTTTGTCCTTTTTGAAAACTGAGCTGCTTAGTGTTTTATTGTGGCGGGGGCCATCTTGAGGAGAGTGGTCTTCACAGAGGTGACTGGTCCCTCTGTGGACGTCCAAAACATCCCCTGTCTCCTGGACTGATGTCGTCTGAGCATGCTCTGCCTCCTGGGATATCTTCCGTTGAGGTTTGACTCCCCACAACTGCTGAACCACCAACCACCTGCGAAACAAAAGAAAGTTCATCATTACTTCTTCTAGTTCCTCCTCATGTTTCCTGATATTTCAGATGCTGCGTCTGTATGTGCTCAGGTGGAGGTGACGGTGCAGCAGTCTTACCTGAGAGCAGCTCAGCACAGTTGACGTCTTTGGCGAGGTCGTTGTCTCTGTCAGTGGTGGAAAAGGGAAGACCAGAGGCTCCGGTCGTTATGATGTTCTCCTGACCCTCAGACTCCGGCTGAAGGTGGAGAGCGAACATCGTCTCTTCTCCGTCAAGTTGGAACCCGTAGTGAGCCTCCTTCTTCTCCCCAGCCATGTCAGAAACCTCCACCTGCAGGACGTACTCCCCTTGTTTGGAGAGCGAGTGGATGTTCTCCAAGCCAAGCCAGAACTCACCTGCAGGATGAGACATTTACAGGTTAGATTTCACAGCCCACGTTCGATTGTGCTCATTTTCATAAACTTTTCAATGGTTTCTGTGTTGTGCTCACCATTCAGGTTTCCAAAGCCTCTCTTGTAGCTGTCCCAGAGTTGGTTGAAGTTCTGGGATCCATCGAGACGTTTCTGAATGATGGTCCATCCACCTTCTGCCAAGCGAGCACAGAGAGAGAAAAGGTTGAGTTAAAGAGGCTAAAACTGAGTAAGTTTGATTTTTATGGTCCTTATTTTTTGAGAGAATCTGTGATTTCATCTAAGTCCTTTAAGTTTCAAAGACAGAGACTTGTCTGACTCACCTGAGGTCATTTCACAGAAGACGTTGAAGGGCTTGGAGCTCTCTGGTTGGATAGTGTAGATGCCGCTGGCTCGCTCCCCTTGTACAAACAGATCATGACAGTCTTTGCCGAAATCTGAGAAAACAGAAGATAGAAAACTGATCAGATGATGATCCAGAGATCAGACGTCACATACGACTATAAATCCCTATGATCTGAGTGTGCAAAGGCAAAGCTTAGCGTGTCCTGTAAACAGTGCAGTAGGTGTGTTTTGAAAGTTGTTGTCCGAGTTTCTCCTGATCTTTGGACTGTGTGTGAGCCGCTCTGCCAGCGCGTCAAATATTGTAAAAGGAGGTGCGAAGGTGAACATTTCCTGCTCTTATGTCACTTTAGGATACATCACTGTACATCTTATGAGATCTGTACTCTCTCAGTAAAGGTTAACTCTACTGAGGGTGTAGAGCTTTAACTCTACAAGTAAATGAGTTCTTTAAAGGTCAAACCTTCAACAACAAGAACTCTGGTCAAAGTCTTTCCAACACCATCACCTATTTAAAGTTTTCTTTGCCCTCACTGCAAATGATTTCATCACTTTTTAACATCGTTTTCCTGAGGGTCTGATTTCTCACCTGATGTCTGTCCGCTCAGCTCAGCCTCTCCCCTCAGGACTGTCTCTTCATCTCTGCGTCGGTGAGATTTCACTCTTTTATGTGCGACCTGGTGGAACAAAATTCACGCTCAGTAAATACAGAAACTGAAACTGTAATTTTTTTTAATATCATACATCAGCTCAAACAGGCGGAGGATTTTAAGGTGCTGTAACTCACCTTGCTCTGCAGAGCTTGCAGGTGAAGACTCTGTTTCTCCAGCTTGTCTTGTTGCTGCTGGATTTTCTCCACCAGCTGGTCGATGCGTCGGTTCTGAGCAGCCAAAAGTCTCTGAAAATCAGCCGGGAAATAATCGTTAGTTCAACTGTAAAAGTCAGTCAACACCGGTCAGGGAAAGAGACACCCACATGAATGTTTCTGTCCTCACCTGGATAAATGAAGCTCCTGTGTGCTCGCTGTTGTTGCTCTCCAGTTTGGGCTCTTTCAGCACCTCCTCCACCTTCTCCTCTAGTCTGTCCATCCTGGAGTGGATGTCCTCACCCTGCTTCTTCATCTCCTCCACCTTCACTCTCACCTCCTCGCTCAGCCTTTCAGCCAGCCTCTCCTTCTCCTCCACCCCTTTGCTCCCGGCCATCAGATCCTCGCTTTGCTCCCTCTGCTTCCTCTCCAGCTCGGTCAGCGTGCCGTTGAAGGCTTTCAGTTTGGCGTTGACATCTCTCATCTGGGCTTTGCTCTTGTCCACGTGCTCCTTCAGACCCTGACCCAGCTGCAGGAGGCCGTGAGCCACCACGTTCACATCGTCCCAGGAGGCGTGTTTCTCTTGTTGTCTTCTGTCAGAGGGGAAAGCAGATACTGCGTTCACCAAGATGGTCAGGAGGAGGACGAGAAGCGTTGGCATCTTCATCTTTGTGTCTGTTGAAGGTTCGTGTCTCTTTGAGGTCTTGTTCTGGTGTCTCTGTCTGTCTCTGTTGTCTGCTCCTGAATGGCTCTCTGGGCTCTTTTATAGCCGAGTGCTGCAGCAGAGATCCGCTCTGGTTGGTTGTTTGAGCACATAAGGGAGTGGACAGAGGGGGGCTGAGGGCGTGGAAAGTCTTTCAGAGTGAAAACTGCTTTGAGGACTCGAACCATGACGCAATAAAAGCTCTAAATTACCGATTAAACATCAGTACAGGATTATTTTTTCTTTTTTAAAGACCTGGGGGATTTCGAAGAACTCAGTCTGCAAATACCTGATTTTAAACATCACGTAATTGTGAAATAAGTCAAATATTTACCGTATAAATGACAGTGTAGTTGTTTCCTGGAGTCTCGATAAAGAATAACTACATATTTTATTAGTCAGGTTGGAGTATATTAGAAAACTACAACAAATAACCATCACAAAAGTCAAGGGGAAAAATTGACCTCTTTAAATGTCTTGTTTCATGTGTTTTGACTCATAATTACAGACTAAAAACTTCATAAAAAAGAGCATTGAAATCTCTTCTTGGATTAAAAACACTTTAAATGCAAAATTAAAATACCTTTGGCCATTTTTTATACGTCTTACAAAACTGTAATCCTTTTTAAAACTAGAGTTAACAGGTGACATTTTTTAAGTAACATTTTTGCATTTATTCAGACTTTAACTTCATACATGTCAAACTTAAGCTGTTCCTGAAAATGTCCAATTTTACACCCCAGACTCTGAATCAAAGTGAGTGTGCCACACTTCTATTTCATTCAGGAAACTCATCTACAAACACCAAACCATGTGGTCTGATAATATAAAGTCTTTTTATGCGAAAATTCAGTTTTATTCATTCATTCAGAAATTCATCGCCTTCTTTTTTTCTTTGTCCTCTTAAAGGGATCGTTGAATTTTGTTGTTTATTTCAGTCGGTGGAGTGTTTCAGTGTCTGTCTGCAGCATGAATCAGGAATGCTGGAGAACAGTCAGAGACGGAGGAGTCAGTCAGTGTGAGAAGTAGGGGAAAGTTCAGCCCTCAGGCCTCATTCCTGACAGCAAAAATCCAACAATCACACGCGCGCACACACACACCCAGACATCAGGCACGTGGTGTACTGATGAGGTACAGATGTCAGGCCAAACACTGAGCACACAAACTGTTCATTTTGCCAAACAATGACTTGATGACGTATGAGGGAAGTGATTTACAGTGATGCTATAGAAGTAACTCTATACAAAGGTCAGCGGAAATCCCACATTGTATATGTATGAGTAAAAAAAAGCTGAATAGTTTTATGTGAACTACTTATCGTAGGTTAGACGGAAAGAATTAGCTGTCCTTACACTGAGAGTTCAACTGCTTTTCTCTGTTTAGACACAGAGTCGATGAAACTCTGACTGGTGGTACATGAGAAAAACACCAAATCTGTGATATTTAGTCCAAAAGGAAATCAAGTCTTAACACTCTTGTCGGTGTGTATCAGCTTCTGAGGACCATGAATGTTTTCCCCGAGTATAATGATAATGAAATAGATTGTAACTCAGACCTCCACCTACAGAGACCACAGACTGTATGAAACATGCACAGCACAACAGTTCCTTCAGAGTGAAGCCAAAACTTTCAGCCTCCTCTGCTGAGGAGGCTGAAAGTCTCCGCCGCCATCGCCTCTTTCAGTCTCCGCCGCCATCGCCTCTGCGTCTGCGTCTGTGGCATTATGAGTGACCGCTCAGTTGTCATATGTAAGCCTGTGTCAGATTAGCAGAGTAGAGGAGATTTGTGGGGTGTGATGCTAATCCTGTGGCTCCATGTCAGCACCTACCCGGGCACGATATTTTTTTTTTGTGGGATGGTAGGGGAAGGTCCGCCTCCTTTGGCTCTGTTTGGCTAGAAAAGCTGGAAACGTCATCACACGCTCAAGCCAAACTGGGGCTGTCGGCTCTGTGCATCGAACAGAACATTACAGAACATTATCACACTTCTGAATCGCCTTACCCTTACCCTAACGGACAGACGATGACGTTTCACAGCCATAAGGAATAATCAATCAGAGCCCAGCACTTCTCGCCAATTAGAGGCGAAGGAGGGCGAGACCTTCCCTTACTATCCTACAACAAAAAAATTCGCTATCCGGGCAGTTTTTTGGCTTCATGTTGCCATGTTGGGGTGAGATGAAGGTGTGCAGTTTATCGTACAATTACAGCTGGAAAACAATTTGGCAAAAGTGGAAATTTTGACTGTAGTTTGTGATTTACACACAGTTTTTATCATGCAAAGGAAAAAAGTCGTGGATTTGTTTTGTTTTTTTTACAACAGAAAGTGAAATCCCTGTTTGTCTTATTGAATCATTTCCAAACTCTGACGTGACTCTTTGATTAGGAATAGCTCTGTTTAATGTGGGGGTGGAGGATTTACCAACTGCATTACTGTAAAAGGGATTAAAAGGAGAAGTGGTTCAAAGTGAAACCACGCTGGCAGTGACAAACTCTGTTTGCGTAGCTTTTAGCACAGATTCAAAGTCCGAGAAGATTACACTTGGACAAATTTTAGCTCATATATGTTCCAGATACCCGAATTTACTCGTGTTTATATTCCATATATAGCTGCAGGGATTTTAACCTGCCTTTACGTCACCCTGTAACTGTCCGTATCAGACTCTCAAACATTGACTCTGTGCACAGCAGTGAGTCAAACCCCTGTTGACTGCGCCCAGAACATTGGCTTGTGAACGAGCGCACGTATCTGCGCAACAGGCTGCTGTTCTGCACGTCTCCTCCGCTCTGCACGTCTGCTTGGCTCTGCTGTGCTCAGCTGACCTGAGGCACAGCATTATGTCTGCAGTTCAGTCTCCATCATCCTAATTCAGCTGTGTCAGAACAAAATATCTCTCACGTGTCTGTGCTTCTAACCAGTTTCAATAATAGCTGCTTTCCTGTTAACTTGTCCAGACACAGGAGGAGTCGAGTGTTTGTGTTAAAGTCATTAAAAATGTGCTGGCTGACTTCATGGAATCCTGCAAGGAAACTCCAAAGAACCAATGAGAGCATGTTGCCTGGTTACTTTTGTTATTTTTACCACAGCCAGCCATTATTCTGCCTTTGGGAAAAACGTCAAATAAAGGGAACACCCTTATTTTCCTCTTTGAAATGATAATCAGCCAAGCCCCCGGTGAAAGCTCCAACACTGACTGCATCCATTACATCCTCACTATGGCTCATCTTCATCTCCTTTATCACCGTCTCTGTGATTTATGTGCTCATACCATCCTTAGCTTCTAGATTTTCACTGTTCATCAGTTGTGATTGTGTCATTAACCAATTGATAAAAAAAGACTGATCACATTACAGCAACAAAATTTGATATCTAGTCATATGGCTCTATCACCTGCCAATTTACAGCTGACTCCTTCTGAATCTTATCTGAAGGCGTGTTCAGCTCAGTGTTTGTAAGTAGCTCATTCACACCCCTTTGATATCTGTGTTTATAGTTTGATAGGTTTGGACAATGTGAGACAAGCTGGTTAGATGAGACTGATCATGTTTTACTGCTTGAGTTTGTTGAGTAAAACTGAGCAGATTCAGCTGATTCTGTGAAGGCTTGTCTCTACAAATGAAGCCTTTCAGGTTCTCATGTTGCTTTTTATTCATATTTGTTTTTTTTTTTTTGGTAACACCTTACAATAACCATCACTTACAAATGGTAAGCAGGTAGTTTATTCATGTTTATTCATCATTTATTGACCATTTACAAAGTGCTTGACGCACATTTTAATCTAGATGTTTTACAACCAATATTTAAACCCTATATTAACCTTTAATAAATAATCCATTAATAATTAATGAAAATTATTAAACATAATTTTATTGCTTGTTAATGGTAAAGTAACTATTAACTTACATTAATAAACGATCTACTTGCCATTTATAGATTATGCTTATTGTAAAGTGTTTCCCTTTTTTTAAATGAAAAATATTGATTTAAACCCTCTAAAGCTGCACTGGTGACCTTTTTATGAACATCAGTTCAGTTCAAAGTCCTAGTTGGTCAATGAGCAGCGAAAAAGTCAGATTTTTCCTTTTGATGTTGATGAAGACCAAAAGCAGCATAAAAGGATACTCAATACTGGACCTTCTCTGTCAAACTTTAGGAAAATAAATCTCTAAACTACTATTTCATGATGTTAATCCATAACTCTTAAAGTAACAGTCGGCTAACAAGTTCTCTAATGCATCAAATTAGCACTTAAATGTTGATAGCTCTGTGTGTAGCAGCCTGTGAGGGCAACAGCTCAACAGAAACTTCTGCAAATGCTTTAACTATAAAAACCCTTTAACTCAAAAATTTAAAAACTAAAGCATCAGAATTGTGTGGTCTCTGATGGAGAGACATTTTTACTGCACACTGAGAAGGACTGCATATTTTTATAACAGGGTTTGAACACTTACTGTAAGTAAGTCCACAGGAGATTTACCAGAATTCAGACGGTGGTTAATAAAGACACTGTAAGGAGAGACAGAGAGAGGAGAGTAAAAGAGATGTCAGGTGTCAGTGCTGATCTCAAGGCAGAAAGGAAACCACCTGAATGAGTCAAACTGCTGGCTTTTGGTCCCAGGGGTTGTCTTCCTTTTTCCCACTTTGCAGACAAGAATCCTGGACCTTACCCACATCTCCTTTGTTCATTATTTTATGCTATACAGTTATCTTTAATGGGGTGCCAACTCTTCCATGTAGTTACTCTTGTGCAGAGGCTGTAATCCCCCTCAGGTGGGCAGCCTGGTTTTAATTCCCCTGTTATTCCCTACTCTCTCTCCTGCTTTCCTGCCGAGTCCACCGTCCTATCCCCTCTAAAGCAGAGCCCAAAAATATAACTAAAGAAAAGAAATGAGCCAACAAAACTTCAGTTCTGTTTAGGCCCGTTTACAGCCGTAATGACTAGATTAGCAGAGTTTTAAAAAAAGTTGTTTTCTAAGTTTGTGTTTTGAACTTTGTACCATCTTTGTATTTGCCACATGTTTGTTGTAAATGTGTTTGTTTCAGCTCTCTGAGGTCTGTTCTCATCATTCATAGTATGTTTCTGATCTATATTTTCATTGGAGGACTTTCATACATTTTGACATGTTTACTGAATTAGCGGACAGTTTTTCCAGATGGAAGTCATCTTCTCTAGTACTCCAACCTTCATCTGCATCATTGGTTGTCTTTCATCTGACTAACTGGAAAAATTAAGTTACGTAAGTCTGAACAAGCGCTCCGTCAGAAAATTTGTTTCTTAAATACTCAGCAGACTTTCAAAAATGCCATTTTAACACAAATAACATCAAGTTTTATAAAATAGTGTGTCATCTGTGATTTGAGATGACACACACCAGCAGATCTCTGACGGTCATTATCTCCAGATTATTAATCTCAGTGCATCAAACTCTGACTTGATAGGAAATTATGACAGTTAAGCGTCTCCTGGCACCGTGAAGCATTCCTGCATGTTTACAAACCTCGAGGGCACCGTAACTGTTCAGATTACAACAACAAAACATGTCCTATCACATCTGCACATGTACAGTACATGAGCTCCTCAGAGGGGCGGGGTGATGGTGGAGGAAAGGGGTGGGGGGGCAGGGTTTTTGGGCAGTAGTGGGTTAGTGTGTGAAAGGTGAGGGTGTTGTCACGTGTCTGGTATGTTGCATCAGCCTGAGGGGGAGAAACCCCCTAACTCTGTTGAGGATCAGACATGCACAGCTGGAAACTGTGGACTTACACGCCAGGAAACCCAGGGCCAAGAAAACATCCAGAAATGCAGCAGCTGAGGGGATCTGGGATTATATTTAGTTTTTGTCCTGATCTTGGATGTTTGTTTAGTCATTATCAGTAACCTCAAATAACACTTGTGTGGAAACGAGGGAAACAAAACAGCCAAAAACATCTAAAATTAGCTACTAAGGGACTTTGGACTAGTTTGTTTAATTTGCCACAGACGATATGGCACAGCTGCCATAAACGTGTACCGAAGTGTGTGTAGTTTTTTTTTGGCCCTGTAGGATCAAAAGATCCCCGACACATGAAGCACTGCTTTACGGTTATAGCTTGATCTGGCGATTTCACTGTTCTGCCGTCCTTATCCCAGTTTACATGCACCACGTAAGAATTGAATTATCGACAGAAGCGTGTCTGCCGCTGCTACCATAGGTGATGATCATAAACTGTAAATAGAATGGACGCCATCTGCCTCCTCGCTGGGTGAAGCCACTCCGAGAACGGCACCCTCTGGCGATAGGCTGCAGTACAGGTCATAAATCTGCCTCCACTAGCAAAGTTTATGAAGCTGTGGACAAACTTTAGAAATTTATTACACAGAACATAAATTTTTCTCACCCCTGCTTACGATGTTGACATGTAATTATTGTGTTCATGTTTTCTATGATTGACACCTGTTACAGCTTATAGGCGTACAAGGGTTGCATAGCTCGCCCGGGGGAAACACTGTTTGAGCCGAGCGTCATCACAGCGACTCTCGGCCACTCTCTCGCCGAATGCGCACAATGCAGCGTTCGTACAACGCTACTGCACAATGTTGGTTTCAGAAAATGGAGAGAAAACGCAGAAATGCTGAGAGCTTTTTGGCTTTAAATCTGTATACTGGTGGAAGGCGGAACCAAGTTGTTCATAGTATATACAGTCTATGGTGATGATATACCCTCTTTCATCTTGTTACGACACTGTTGTTACTATATTTTGTGTCATATACAGCTAAACGCATTATCAAGAGGCTAGCAGGATGTACGTTGAACGACACCGTGACACCGTTACTTTTTCATCTCTGTGCTGTCTGTTCGGAAAGTTTAATTTTTTTACATTCTTTTTTCATCTGTTGAGGTTTTGTTTACCACCTAGCTTTACAGCAAATCACCCATGCTATTAATCTCAAACCCCGGTGTACGCTCAGTCATGTATGAACACTTAAGCAAGTTCCAGTCCGAGCTGTATGGCAGAGAAAGTTGATCCCTAATTGTATTATCCAGGAATGTTAGTTAGGCTATGAGAAGTTCGATTCAGTTTGATTTCAGTCAGATTAAAGCAATGAATGTTTTTTTTTTTTAACTGCATATAATCATAACTACATACACTCTCCTAACATTGACCCATCCTATTATTTATTCAGACACTCCTGTTTTGCCCTCCCGTCCTCCCTCCTGTAAAGCTGACACATCCTCACCTAATGGTTCCATCTCTGCACTTTGAAGCCACAGTAACAGTCCGACCTTAAACAGGCTGTGTAAAAGGGCCTAAACATCCTTAAGGGATTACCAATAAAAATGTCTGGTTTTACAAGGGGGCTACTTTGTTCTGACCGCAGCTCTGATGGCAGAGACCTGGACCTACAGTGAGTGTGGCAAAGAAACTTTTTCGTAACATACTCCCTTCGCACAGTTGGTAAAGTGTAAGATTTTAACTTTTCTTGTTAGAAAAGTAAATCAGAAGGGTTAGATTTAACTTTTTATTTCTTTAACTTTTGGTCTAAATTCAGCAACATTAAAAATAACAGACTTTAACATGACATTCGTTCGTATTTCACTTTGTTGGTTCATTCTAATCGATATGTTTCTGGAAAACAATCCTGAGTACTGGCTTGCTTTTCTGTTTTTGTTTTGTTTGTGTTTTTTTTGTTTTTTTTTTTTGGATTCTTCATGTAAGAAGGTTGTTCAGTCTGTTTGGCACAAAAGAAAAGTGTGTGAAAGGTGGCCCACTGTACAACTTCATACGTTGATGCCACAAGGGGCTCATTGAGAGCAGCTGTTATTTACAATTCAAAGGTGGATTCTGGGCCCATTCACTTGCATCAGACTGACCTTTTCCCCAGATTCCACACTCATGCAGCATCTGTATCCATGTGCTCCCGCTTGCCCAGGATCTGTTGCCTTTCCTTTTTTTTTTTTTTCTGCAATCCGATTCTACAGCTTGCACTTTAACCTAGAAAGCACCATCGTTCCCTGAGGCATCCACTCCCAGGTCGGAAAGTTTGACAAAGGGATAGTCTTGTAATTGTTTTGACTTTGCTCTTCTGGTAATGGGGCGTAGTGTTTGTAGTTTTAGATTCGAATTATTTATCCTGACCTTCGTTTTGTTCATTTGTTTTGTTTCAGCATCTCAATAGCTGTGAATAAAGTAGCATTGAACCTCATTAGGTTTTTATGGTCCCCAGAGGTTAAATCCGAATGACAGTATCCTTCGTCTGTTCACAGCATCATAAAAGTTTTCATCTCTCTTGTGATGAGGCACAAAACTTAAAATCTGAGTTTATTTTTTTAACAAATTACTCCAAAATTTGCTTCAGATTTATCCTCTTTTCAAGATTAATTTTAATGACTTTTTATCTCACACCACAGAAAGGAATTCATCCCCTTTTATGACCCAAGTTATCTAAGATTTAGATAGTTACCTAACAGTGCCCCCCACTATCAATAAATCTTTTGACTTCCACCTTCATCCATCCTCTGTCCTTGTTTTCTTGACAACGAGCAATTCAGTGTCACAAAGATGCTTTAGCGGGGTACCCATCAATCATAGTCCAGCTTTAAAAACGTTAGTTCGTGTCTGACTATATCTGCAGGCAAAATTCTTACAGCTGCTGTGAACAGTCAAACAGCATAAATAATCAGCCGCCCTGGAGAGTACTACGAGGGGGTTTATTTGAGGACAACAGTGCGCTGGAATCCTTGTTGTAAAAATCAACATGTTCAGAAGAAAGTTGCACGTAGACTCTGCAGAAAGAGTCTGAAAGTAAAAGCTGAATCCTGCTGACCTGTGAAGATTGTTGATCTGGAAAATTACCTTAGTTGTGAAATGCATCGCCTAGTCTAAGGTGTGGAGTGTAGAGGTTTCCAACAACGTTTAACCGTCCAGGCAGTTCAGCTGAAGCATGCGACATGTTCAGTCTTGTAGAAAACTACTGGAGCAGCTGTAGGTGAACAACTTGTTGATGCTGAATGTGAGGTTGCATTTTTAGTTTTCTTCCACTTTCACAGTGAATTAAGTTGTTTTAGACCAGAAGTTGATTAAGTTGGAAATGTCAGTCGATGCTGCTTTACTAAGTCTAGTCTTTTGTTTTAACCCGGTCTTCATAAGACATACAGTACTTGCATAATTGCAGGTTTGGGGACCACATCTAGTAGGTGACTTTGTTGTGAAGACCGTTAGGTTTACTTAACTTCATTTCAGCTGTGGTCCTCAACAACATGTATCACTGAATTTTTCATCAGAAATCTGATTAGTGATTAGATATTTGACTTCCTGCGATGCATTAAAATGATCGATCTGACCTCCATTTAGCGAACAAGCATTTTCAGAGCAGCATCATTCCCCTCTTAGGTCGTGTTCACACCTAAAGGAAAGTTTCCTGATTCAAATCCAAGGCAAGACGATACATTTTTTTTGATTGTTTAACTGGTCCGATTTGCGTTCACAAAGTACAAACTCAATGGCTCCAGAAAACGGAAATGGAAGTCAGGTGACCGCAAATATCGTTCGGTTATTGGTCATTAGTTTTTGCGGGAATACAAACCCCGCTCTGCTGTCTTCGCCTGTCATGGAGCATCATAGGCTGATTTTGCTTTCGCTACTCATCTGTATCAAAAGACGCTAGTTGATCGCTCGTTATTACTCGGCATTAATTAATACAGTCCAGAGTAGACGTACTGCAAACAACAGAAGGATAAAGACGAGACGTGTGGTGCGTTTTCAGTGATTGGTATGGATGACGTTCACACCAGAAATGAACCGCTCCAGAGTTCACTTGATAGCGTTCCGAGACCACCTCTTCAGGTGGACCAGAGTTCGTTTATTTGGTCTGCACCAGAGTTCGAGGTCAGCGTTCACACTGATCCAAACGAACCGCACCAAGGGGGTAAACACTCAAGGGTTCCATTCAACCGGACTAAACGAGGGTGGTGTGACTGCGCCCTTAAAGACAGACCTAACAAATCTTATGCTTTCACTCTTCAAATCTGCGTCACACTGTTGTTTTTTTCTCAGCTAACTTTTGGCTCCTAAACTGCGCTAAATCACAAGATAATGGTTTTCTTTTTTGGGTTCATACCACACAAGTACCCCAGAGTAAAGCAATCATGTCCCCATTTTTAGCCGCTTGCAAAGAGGCTGTAGGCCCGCCTCTGAAGGCCGCTTCAGAAACACATCAATGACATCACTGATACTGCATCCAGATATTATAAAGTCTTTGGTTTGAGGCAGGTATGATTCAACCACAAAACGGAGTTTATAAAATTTGGTTCAGGGTTAATCCTATGAAAAACTTCTTAGACAGCCACAGGAGTTTCCATTTACAGTCAAACTGAGACCCACCAGACACAGATAAACAGACGCTCTGTTGGGTAATGTAATAAACCAAGAAATATCATAAATAAAAAAGTCTATTTTTGTCTTTTTACTTCATTCTAAACTGTTGACAACACTGTGTATTCAAGTCTGAATAACATCTTCATATCTACTGTAGATAGTGTCATTCCCATTAGCCTCTGAGGCATGTTTTTGGCAGAATAATGTGGACCTACTTTGATTACATTTGATCAAACCTGTCTTCTAACTTTAGCGGTTTTATGAAATTAAAAAGCTCTCAAAAACTGCATCATTATCTTAACTTAACAAGTACTTCCTACTGCTGGATGTTGATAAGAACAAAGTGTGATTTTTCCCTGCAGATGCAATGCTTGTACCTTCAAACATCTGGGCTTCCTGTCCCCATGTTACCCTTAAACTGGAAAAACATCTTTTGGCAATAACGTCAGCTGGATCAAACATGTTCGCATTGTTTCCATATGTTGTTTCCTGCAGCCAAGAACTCTTAATTTTCAGCTTTACGTCAGAGAGTCATATGGTAATACTGTCGTAAGTTTCTTTATATCAAAAGTGTTTTCTCTAATATAGCTTTCAACAAATGGAGCAGCAAGAGACCCATCATAAAACAATGAGAATGTGACTTTTATTATAACTTCTCTGAAGATGCAGTAAACATAAATACCAAAGGTTTTATCACAAAAGCTTCATTTTCGTTTTTTTCAAGTGCGTACTTGTCTCTAGTCTTGAAAACATAATTAAAAAACTGTAACAAATTACCATCAAACCTGACCTTTAAACTCACATTTTTCTAAGTCTCATTGTTAGAAATATGAATCTCCCTCTGACCTCTGCTCCATTTCTGAACATAACACCCCATTTAACCTTTTTAGTCATGGTATTAACCCCTGCCTGAGTCCAGATATTTACTCACATGTGGTTCATTGAACCTGCCATCACATTAGTTAACGCTCTGCTTGGCCATGACCTCCACTGTGAGACAGTTCAAATCCGCCCCCCTTCACAGTTCACCTTTTACCCAGAAACCAAGAGGAAACCCCAAACAGCGTGAGGATGAGGAGAAAACATTCAACTCCTCCCTAATAACTGCATTTCTGACCACATGTGGAAAAGTTAATAATAGACATCTGTAGAATTTCACTCATTACGTAATGAGCTATATGTTTAGAGATTTATTCTTAGATTCAGACTTTGTCATCTGAAATGAACTTTTCTCTCTTTTCTCCGAGAGAGAATCTGTTTAGTCTCCCAAGTACCCTGAAGGTTAAAAAAACACCATTGTAACAATTATAGAGCTAGTCTTGATTTCAATTATAAACCAAAGCAAATGTCTGTTTTAATGTTTTGGTATTTGTCAACTCTTAATTGCTTGCTTACACTGGGTTTCAATATAACGTACTTTTTTTAGCATGCATATCTTCTCAGTATAAAGCCTTTTTTTATTATTATTATTATTTTAGAATAGAGAGACCAAAATGACAGCAAATGTTGAATAGTACAGTAAGTACAGTTGATTTTAGCTTAAAACCATCACACACAACCATTACAGAGATATAGAATATCAAAACACTGTACATCTCATGCCAAATTTAAAGGAAATTGAGACAGTTGCTAGATTTTCACTTTTGTATGAAGTGAGTGGCCACTGAAAATGTTGATATTGATAAGAGTTCTTAATGTAAAAACTGATGAATGGAAGATCATTTTTACGTACATACATCTGATCACTTTTATGGCTATTTATCCCCATTTCTATGTTCTACTGTAATCCTTAAATCACCTTTTTTGGTCATCATAAAAACAGTCCTGTTAAATAAAATGTGAATTTGTTCATATTTCATCAGCTTGGTTGTTGTGTAACCTTAATTTTCCCCATGTTTAGTCACGAGGTATTCCCTATTTCTTTCCAGCATTAATATTTCTTCAGTGATTATGAGCCGTAATGTTATTTGTTGGTAATACCTCTCCCAGTGTTTTTGTGATTGCTGTTTTTAACTTGGTTTTTACCCTTTTTCTCACTAAATAATTGTGCCACCAGTGTTTTGTGTTTACATTTTACTGCCAAGTGTCTTTCCACATGAAGTTCTAGATATTAACTTAGTTAAGAGTTGTCAGCAGTGAAATTACATTTTGGTTTAGCTGTGAGTGTTAAAGCCTTAAAGATGACTAATAGGGGGTTAGGATCAAAAGTTTGATCACTTTATACTTGATAACCACCCGACCAAAAATCTGCACAACCTACTGGTTTAAAGTGACATTTTTTCTGCCTTAATTTGTGTAGTTTTGCTTTATTGCCAGTGCTGTGACTCTCAGATGCAAATTGACTTTTCTGCATCAGCCGCAGGTTCATAAGATTTCACGAAAATTGGAAGAGACCTTTGTACACAATTGACAAACGCGGACGAAAACAAAGTTGGAGGACAAAAACAGGCAGGTCGTTAAAAGAACAAAGCTCGGTGTAGTCAGTTCCCCGCCCAGAACACATTGATATTGACAGGATGGAGGTAGGAGGATACCTGTCCGTCAGCTCAGAGTAAGAATCAAAGTCCAGAAACTCTGGCAGCAAAACATGTTTTCTACTGCGGCCTCAAGGAGAGTCTGGTGCAGCCAAACAGGAAGCAACCATAAACATGTTCCAATCAAGGCCTTAGAGCAGGGAGACAAGCTGTCCTGTTAGGCTGCAGAATAAAAAAGTTAATGCTCTCATCAAGAGCAATTATTTTTCTGTTATTAATTAATCTGCTGAATAATGTTTCCCATCAGCCTGTTGCTTGCTGCATGTACAGTATTTAAAGTAATGTCACAAAAAAGTCAGTGTTCAACATCTTCAAGGCTGCAGGCGACATCCTCAGTAGTTTCCAAACTGAAACAGAGATTCAGTTTTCTTAGACTGATCTCATAGACAGCTGTTTTGGCCCTAAAACCTTCACTATAAAAATTATGTGTTTTATTTCTTATGTATTTGTGAGTTAAAAAAGGTTGCAGTGGTCAGTGGTATCGACGACAGCACTAGAACGTGGTTAGGGTGGATAAGGAAGTGTTCATGTCTCTTGGGTCTCATTTAATCCTCTGTGAACGTGACCCTCTGGACAGCGGTCAGGCTGACCTGGAGGAAAGAGACGCTGTACAATGTTTCGATACTTCGAGCCAACTGCAACTTCCTCTGTCTGTACTGGCTGTACTGTCTGTACAAAACCCTGCACTTGCGTCAGCAGAATTACAGGCGACCCATGAACATTAAAACTGAAAGTTGACCTCAATTTTCCCTGGCCATAGCAGACAGATGCACCAAAATATAAAAAAACAAA
Organism: Xyrichtys novacula; assembly: GCA_962446985.1. Classification (NCBI taxonomy): domain Eukaryota; kingdom Metazoa; phylum Chordata; class Actinopteri; order Labriformes; family Labridae; genus Xyrichtys; species Xyrichtys novacula. The sequence goes on from OY660870.1 coordinate 27,926,051, forward strand.
CAACAACAACAACAAAATTTCAACTGGTACAAGAGACAGTAAAAGTCATTTCTCTGAAGTTGTGTTTTCTGGACACCTGGTTAATGTAGGTCAGACTTTTTCCTACCTTTTTGTTGTTACAGTCAACTGCTGACTATAGTCTCTCTAACAGGGAAATATTCCACACAAAGATATTAAAGCAAGACCCTATGTAGCAGTGGGCAACATGTGTACAATTAACATGAATGGACAAAGAGTGGAGCCATGTGGCACACCACATTTTGTCAAGGGGGCTTTGAAAATGCATAGAAACACTTTATTAACAGTATTGTGTTTATTGTCTATTAGTGATTAAAGACACTGAGTTTACTCTCAACCAATAGTTAACAGCAAGACATTTGTGGTAATGGTCCACTTTCGGTTATTGCAAAGGTAGAGCATAAACTGATCTTTTTCACCTGCTGGCATCTCTTCATTGTTTTTTTTTTTGTTTTTTGTTTTTTACCAGAAAAAACCCACAGCCAAAGTCTCCCAATAGCTATCACAAAACAGTTAAGTATAGTATCGATGAAGAGTGTCTGTTTGTCCTGGGTGGGACAGTTTGACCCCTGTGAGGTTTACACTTTTGACCCCAACACACCTCGTGTCCTGGGTCAGTGGTGTTGTGTGTTGTTTGGACAGTGCAAGGTCTATCATTAGTTACTTTATTGAGTGTGAAGTTGCTTCTGCCAGGTCACAATGACCTGCCAGTCCCTCAATTGTTCACTTTGGTCACCGGATAGCCAATATTTCCTGCCTGAATAAAATGCCTGAATGTGAGGGCGCCACAGTGTTTTAATCACATTTTCAGTTTTGTTACTTCAGGATAGGAGTTAGCTACCAGATGACTTAATGCATTAAGGAAATGTTTCTGGTTTTCTGCATATTAAGAACTAAAAGAAACAATATCTGTGGCAGTAATAAATAAATCAAGTATTACGGCCTTTAGTTGCAAAAAATTACTACCAAAAACACAGACTTTTTTTTCCTGGCACCTTTGTCTGGATGAGCTACTCTTAGTCTGGTTCCCCCCCCCCCCCGGATCTGTTTGCCTTGGGTGATCCTTCAGGGTCATAAAGCCCCCAACAACATAGCTCCTGGGATCATTGGGACACGCAAACCCCTCCACCACGGCAAGGTTGTAGCTCGAGGAGGGGAATAAAAACCCTCCCTTTGTAGGGAAAACCACAAGGTTTTTTTTGTGTGTGCAAAACACCTGGTTATGGGTGTTTTTGCTTTTTGTTTCTTAATTTTCTTTCCAGTTTTTTTTTTTCAGAAAAACTTTTCTTTTTTCTTTATTTATTTTTGTGTTTTTTTTTTCATTTTTCTTCCTGTTTTTTTATCATTATTATTATTATTTACACAAAACATCCGGTTTAGGGTGATTTTGCTTTTTTTTTTTTTCTTTCTAGTTGTTTTTTTTTTCCATAAATACTTTTTTTTTCCTTTTTTTATTTTTAGTGTTATTTTTTTTAGTTTTCTGTCTGTTTTTTTATAGGAAATAGGAAAAAAACTCAAGAAAAAAAACTAAAAAAAAAAGGAAAAATCACTCTTAACAGTATGTTTTGCACAAAAAATAATAAAAAATTATTTTATTTAATTTTCTTTCCAGTTTTTTTCAGAAATACTTTTCTTTTTCCTTTTTTTGTGTTTTTTTTTTCAGTTTTCTTCCTGTTTCCACCTGGTTTAGAATGATTTTGCTTTTTTTGTTTAAGTTTTTTTTTTCTTCAGTTTTTTTTTTTCTGGCACCTCTGTCTGGATGAGCTTCTCTTAGTCTGATCCCTCCCCCAGGATCTGTTTGCCTTGGGTGACCCTTTGGAGGCATAAAGCCCCCAACAACATAGCTCCTGGGATCATTGGGACACACAAACCCCTCCACCACGGTAAGGTAGTAGCTCGAGGAGGGGAAAACCCTCCCATGGGAGGGAACACCAAAAGGTCTCTTTTGTGTGTGCAAAACACCTGGTTATGGGTGTTTTTGTTTTTTGTTTTTTAATTTTATTTCCAATTTTTTTTTTTCAGAAATCCTTTTTTGTCCCTTTTTTTGTGGTTTTTTTTTTTCAGTTTTCTTCCTGGTTTATTATTATTGTTATTATTACTATTTGTGCAAAACACCTGGTTTAGAATGATTTTGCTTTTTTTGTTTAAGTTTTTTTTTTCTTCAGTTTTTTTTTTTCTGGCACCTCTGTCTGGATGAGCTACTCTTAGTCTGATCCCTCCCCCAGGATCTGTTTGCCTTGGGTGACCCTTTGGAGGCATAAAGCCCCCCACAACATAGCTCCTGGGATCATTGGGACACACAAACCCCTCCACCACGGTAAGGTGGTAGCTGGAGAAGGGGTTAAGGTTATTTATTTATTTTTTTTAGAAATCTTTTTTTTCTTCAAGTTTTTTTTAGAAAACTATTTTTTTCTTCCTTTTTTTTTTTAGAAAAAAAAAATTTCATTTTTTTTTCTTCATTTTTTATTTTTTTATTTTTTTTTCAAAAGTACTTCCTTACTTCGAGGAAGTTACTTCTTCTTCCACTTCTCAGGCTTTCTTAACCCCAAGAAGTGTCTCGTTTGTTTCCAGACTGAAGGAGGTGGTTTGGTGGCATTAGAGGTTGTTGTCTCTGCTGGTTCTGCAGTTCCAACTAGTTCTGGAGATCCAGCAGTCACTTCAGTTTCTAAAGCTCCTGCCAGTTCTTCAGCTCCGGAATTTTCTGCAGTTTTCTCCAACTCCATGCAAAACTGCTCGATGTCCATGTCCATGAAGTCCTGCTCCTGAAGCGTCATCTCACTTTGCCGGATGTCTGTCTCTCGAAGTTGAAGCTCAGTTGAGAGTTCATTTGTTTTTTTGTTTTTTTCATTGTTAAAGCTGGTTTCTTGGGCCACTTTAAGCTCCTTGTTGTCCATCATACCGGCTGTCTGGATGTAGAGCTGTTGTTTCAGCTCCTCCAGCTCAGCCCAGTGCCTCATCTCTGTTTCAAAAGCTGCCTGCTGCAGAACAGCAATCTTCTCCGTCATGGAGTCCTGTTCGGCTCTCAGGATCTGGATGGTCTGTTCCTGTAAGAGTCCATCATGGTGAGCCTGATTTTGCAGCTCACGCTGAAGGGTCTCAACTTCCTGTTTCGCAGCGGTGAGATCAGTTGCATACTGGAATTTCAGTGCTTGGTATGAGGTTCTTGTCTTCTCCTGTTCTTCATGGAGGACCGTGTTTCTTTCAGTCAGTTCCTGGACTTGTGTCGTGAGCCTCTGATTTTCCACAATATGTGCCACCTTCAGCTCCTCGTAATCGACATGAAGATCCTTCTTCTTCTTCTGCCGGCTCGTGTCCCTCACCTTAAGAGCAATTCTGTGTTTGGAGAGGGTCTCCTCTGAGCTGTACTTTTGAAGCATCTGCAGCTCCTTTTTGAGCTCCTTCCCTTTGTTAATGTACACTTCCTTGAGAGCCCTTTGTCTGGTCAGCTTCTGTTGAGTCACCTCCAACTCCTGGCTGAGCAAGAGTGTTCGGTTCTTCTCACTCTCCAGCTGTCCAGTGAGCTGAGCCACAGTCCTGCGGAGTGTCTCCATCTCTCTGTCCCTCAAGTAGAAGGTCCTGTTAATCCTGGGTCGGTTTGTTGGTCGCTGCATTGTCTTTGACTGTTTGTAGTCTCAGAGTTCCGCTGCTAAAAGATTCCGATTGTCTCTTTCTTTAAGTGTAGCTACTCGCTGAAAGGTTCAAACGATATCCTAGACAGCTGCTCGACTTTCAGTTTACTAACACGAGATGAAAGCCGTGATGATGTCATAATGATGTCATCACGGAATTCTTCCCGTGATGTCATGTTCTCTTGTTGTTTGTTTACATTTGAATTTTTTCACATTTAAATGTAAACAAAAGCACACCCTATAACAATCATGTATTTTTCAAACCTGCTGTTAACCCACATTGATTTGAGCTGTTTTTGTAATAGATGCTTTATGAATTGATATGTGTTGAAGAGTTAAATAAGAAAACTTAGTATTACACACCAGCTGTTAACCTGAACTTTACAGACGCCATCTTGCCTGTTTATTCTGTCCATTGTTGAACCAAAATTAAAAAATAGTTCTCTTTAAATGTACAAATCATATTTACTCATGAAGATAAAGTCATTATTGATTATACATTGCAGATATACTTTCCCCTGAACTCTATATTAATCAGTTATCCAAAAGCTTTTCTTCTGCTGATGAAAAGTGAAAACAAGAGTCCTGCAAGGATTAAAACTGACATAGGCCTACTTATCATGCGAAATTCAGAGAAAATTTAGCACTTTTTGACAACAGCAAGAGTAAATCAGAATTAACTCTCTAGCTTTTTCGGAAGCTTTGATTCATGTGCCACCAATTGTCTCCTGTGAGGCATGAAAAGTTGATAACTTTTTATCTGACAGAGATCTTGGTTGTAAATCTCCTGAGTTGACAAAACAGATCAAAGATTATGAGGTGGTTGAATGCTTAGGAGGTTGACATACAAGCATTGGACGTTTGACTAACATTATTCATTTTGCAAACAATTGAATGAACTTCGACAATAAGTAAACCTGACTTAATCTGAGTGTTTTATATAAGTCCTTTGCATAAGTTGCTTGATTTGCAATTGTTTATTTTCTCTAACAAGGTGGACACAAGACAGGAAAAATCATTTAAAGAAATTGTAATTGGTCATTCTTTTTTTTTTTTTTAGCCCAAATAGCAATGGCTGAATAAGAACTCTCTTGGATGTCTTTAAAAGTAATAAAAAACAGTGTCAGATGGGGACATGAAGTGCTGATGTCTGTTTTTCTGATAGTTTTGTTGCTTCCCAGAGCAACAGATGCAAACCAGATGCCTGGCAGTCAGATTTCCCAGCAGCTGTGACACAGTTATCGTTTTGTTCACTGATCAATTCTATGTGTAGACTACGCAAAGAAACAAAATGTATTGCAGATTCAAAAAAGAAAAAAAGATTTATTGCAAATATATGTTATAAACATAAAAGTTATGAGAGGAACGTGCTTATGCTCATTATATCCTTCACTGATTGATATTAATTTGAATCAAAAAAATACATCAAATCATTATTTACTTGTATTAAAAGGCTGTAATTTAAACTCCATATTGTAATTTTTTGGCAGACTTGTCCGTATTTAATCTACAGTTGGCCTGCTGATGGCAAGTCCAACAATGTGCATGTTCTATAGGGTTTTACTGAGATATAAGACTTTCTTTAGGTCTATTCATTCAACAGGAACCAAAAAAATGTATTTGTCCTCCTTCAAGTAGAATTATCAATTAATTTTGCAGACTGTTAAGATTTTATTTTCGAACCCTCTGATTTATCCTGAAGAACAGCAGTGCCCTCATCTGCTCAGTGACTGATATTGCAGTTTCAGAGGTTGTTGCACCGTTATCTCAGCTGCTCATTTTCATGCTAAGAACTTGAACTTTGTCTGCATGGTGATTTGTAGATATTTAAAAAATTAATAAGTGCTGGTCTGCCTTCAACTTTTCAGACAGAAACATGTAGGGCCACAGATACTCAGACTGTAGACTATATTAGCCACAAAGTGTATTAAATTATGGTTTCTAAAGCAGCATGGCATTTCAGTTTTGGTGCATTTTGAAACTACTGACTGGAAAAACACTGAATCCTAAGGATGAGTCAGGTTGGCGCTGAACAAATCCTAAAGTCAACTTAACACTTTGGCGCCTTTTGACCAAATGTGTAAACAAGCCCCGCCACTCTGTCGACCCCGCCCACAGCCTCAGAGTGTCGATCCCAACTGGAAGCTTCACTTGTCAATCATTCACTCCCTCAAGCAGTAAACTTCATCAAAACTAAGAAACTGTGTAAAGACAGGAGAGGTTTATCGAGGAAATAGTAAACGAATATAGATCTGCCTTCAAAATAAAATCATTTTTTCCTCAGCGAAACAATGGCTTTAGATTCAGTGGGAGAAAAACAGCACAAGTACAGACAGACATATATAGAAATACAGTTGTAAAATAGTATGGCAAAAAATAATGTAAAATAATAAGGTGAGGATATAACAATTTTAGATAATAAAGGACAAAAAAGTGATAGTTTAGGTCCTTAAAATTAATTGTCAACTTAAAGTCCACTTATGCATTATTTAGCACAGCTTTACACTATTTGATTGAATTAAGTATAAAACACAATAAAGCATGTCATGTGTGTCTAATGAGTGCAATGTGTTTTAATTGTGGTAATAGTAAGTGCTATTTTGTACGGCTTCAGTTGTTTGATATAACTGCATCTGCCATAGATGTATCAATGTGTGTGTTGTAAATTTATTTTATTTGTGTTCAAATCAAGTTTTTAACAAGCATGGTAAGGAACAATAAAGTAGCACAATAAAGTAGCTTACAAATACCTGTCAAAAGATGGCAGCTGGACGAAGATGGATAAGAAAAATAGTCACAGACATACACACAAAAGCACATTCTAGTGTTAATTTTCGTAATGGCATATTTGTGTGCAAAAATCTAGTATTACTGTAAACTCTATCAATACAAAAAGATTTTTTTTATGATTGGCAAGGTAACGGATTACTCTTGTATTGCGGTTGTTTTACTTACATTCATTCATTTAAACAAACATACTCTAAGGAAAAATGTAGCATGGGCGTTTTATTTTGAAATCTTAACCGGAAACTATCTTCGGCAGACCCTGTACCTTGACGTTTGATCGCGGGGAGTTTTTTTCCCTTCTCCTCCCAAACTTTTCCTACCTTCACCGAAAGTCATGACAAGCTTCAGTGTGGCTGGACGGAGAGGAGCAAGAAGGTAAGGCACGACCGAAAAGATCGATTACTGCCATTATCATCAACTATCATTTGACTTATCGATTAGTTGATAACTGCACGAGTGACCGACTCCGTAAACGAACAACAGTGCGAGTATCTCAGATAAAAAGTGTCACGGAGTTTTATGGTGTGTAATCTGGTGCAGAAAAGACCTGTAAAACTGTAAAGGTTTTGCAGCTGAATATTTGCATTTTCCCAATTTCCCCATTGAATTAAAACCTCACAAACTTTTTTACTCGAGCTAACATCCTGTAACTTTTTAATAAGTTAAACTATTAGGAAGTTACAGAAAGTTTTCAGATTATTATTTTATTGTTATCTCAGTTCAGAGATTCAGACAGACTGTGCCACTGTAATTGTCGGAACAGGGTTGTCTTGTCATTGATTTCTAGCTGGTCCATGACTGAGCTGATAACTTATCTATCCTATCTTTTCAGAGTGTTAAGAAAAAACAACAACTTGCACTTTACACATTGTCCTTAGGATGATATTTAAATGTTTTTACCATAATACTCAAAGCCTTGGTATTAAAATTGATCTTTCACTTTAACCAATATTGTTTTTGTTCTTTATTAATCTGCTCAGTATTATTGAATCAGATGCTATCATTCTAACACATTTTGACAAAGTATTGTTCCCAGCTTGTTCTTGTTCATAAAGTTAGTCATAAACTAGATGATCAAGAAATGCCGGGCTGCCTCTCTGGATGGAAATCCCCCCCATATCCTCTACAATTGTCAGAAGTGTTGAACCCCACCTCCCCACCTCAGGCTGCTCTCTTGTCTGTTATTATGCCATGCACCATCTCATACTTTTCAGTCTGCTGTGCTGGATGATCAGATGTTGAGTCAGTCCCAGAGAGACTGACCTCAGCAGATGTGTCCACGCTGTTCATATTTTGCTTGCAAACTTTTGCCAAAGTTTAAAATGCAGATAATTCTAGAGGCTGCTGTTTGGTGTATTGACATAGGTGATCAGATTCAATACATACACAAATATAAAAGCAGCAATAATTCATGAGAGGGAATCTACTAAGGGGTGCACTGATCACAATTTTTTGGCCAATCACTGATCTTTAAAACGCTTGGCATGCCAATTTTGGCTGATACCGTTTTTTTTTTTCTTTTTATAACTGACAACATACACCTTCGATGCTCCAATCTTATTTTAATGAAAAACATTGAACAATACTTGTAAAAAAAAACCAACAACCTTTTTGTGTTTTTTTTTTAACTGCACGTAAAATAATAATCTGCAGGACAAACTAACAACACAACTTAAACCACCAACAAACTGTCCTTAGTTTTAGGTTTCCTTGTAGTTGGTTCATCATGCTTCGTTGGTCATGCTCCGGATGACTGTAGTGATAAGATCGGTGTGTAAAATTGGTTTCATATGTAAGGATCAGCTGATCAACCATCCCCCAAAATTTAGGAAATCAGCGTCGATTGATCGTGCATGTTTAGAATCTACAGCAAAATAGGGGTTGTGGCATTGGATTCTGAAAAATGCAGGATGCTGTCATTTTAACTGTATGTTTTTAACTGTCAAATAGAGGCTTTACCCTAGTGTTGTTTTCAAGGCGTAGGAAAATACACATTCTTTCCTCACCGATTACCTTAGAACCGTCCCGTGTCCAGAGCAAGCTGAAGTGATGTGCAGAGATGTAAATTAAATAAGTGTTAATCTCTTGACGAGTATCTGAGGCTCTCTCAGGGGAAACTGTCTTCTTGCAACAGGAGCCTGAGTTTTGACTTACTGCTGTCGCCTCAAAATAGATTCTCTGTAAGTTTAGGAAGAAGTGTCTGGGAGTCAGTTACCACTCTTGTACCTGTCCTTAAATGTTTGCTTATACACACACATTCTGTTCCTGATCCAAGTGTTCTGGTCTAGCCACAGGACAGAAAGGATGATTTATTGGGTTAAATCTGAGTTCAGTCTGTACCGAGACATGAGTGCTGCAGCTTGATATATACATGCCATTGTATTTTTAGCTCCATTACGAGAGGTCTAAACTTTTTATAGAGCTCCAAGGCTGTCACAAACTCGGTGACATGATGCGGAGAGACATGAGAAAGTTTTTGGCCTAGTGTGAGACTGAAAGTCAACTACAGTCAGACAAAATGGGCGCGTTGGGTCCAAACAATGTGTGTTCACATCCAAAATTATCAACCACTTGCTCTGCGTTACAAACCTGTGGCGTCTCATTTGGAACCAAACAATACCGGAGCTTCTGCTGTCTACGAGTTCAGCATGTCTGTTTCATTAAATTTAAGGGGAACGTCAGGTTACAGCAATAAGTTACAACAAAAGCGCAGTGTTTAGTTCTGGAGCTGCATGGGACACGTATCTGTTTCCTGAGTGAAGGTTTTGTGTTGCTTGGCACACAAACTTTTGTTTCTGCAGTTTGCTCATCAGTTATGTTCAGTTGGAGGTATTGCTGTAAAACACAACAGGGATGAGAAACACGAGATACAAGTAATATAGCAAGTTTGCAGTCAAAAAAACCTTTAAATTACAGTTTTAAACCTCCACTTTGAGCTTATTTGACATTTTGCTTGCTAAAAAATCGAGTCCATGAATAGTTTGTGTTGCCTTTGCATTGGATTTCAACATTGTCAGCACTTAATGTATGTCTCCTCAAGGAAACACACCCTGGTGGGTTTACAGAAACTGGCGAGGAGGTCTTCTGCAGATTTGACTTTGCACTAGAGCTGTTGCAATATCAACATGTTGTTTTCATCTCATGAGTATTATAGCCAAGAAAATTCACAATACCTACGTTACTGCAGGAATTATGGAAGATGTAAAGTCAGCTAACTGTATCATTCAAAGTGCCATGTGTACGAACTACCATTTTGCTAATTTCATGAAGAAAGAAAAGTCGATTTTGAAAGTTCCAGTCTCGGGGCAGCCATCTTGGTTGTTTATGGAAACAACTTGACAGCTCTTAAGGGTTGTGATTGGCTCCCCCGCTGTGAGTTTTGGATGGGAATGTGTCTGAGCAGAAGGGTAAGGGCATGCCAGAGTAAATACAACATGAACTTAGAGGTAAAATGGTTCAGTACTGTGAAAATACTGTATTCTTGACATGAGGTAATTTACTGGGGGTGTGCTTGCATTGATTTGATGGGACGACAATGACGATTTGCTTTTATCTTGAGTCTTGTTCCTTTATATGAGTGCTTTTTGGTTTTGTTACAGTTAGAGTTCAGTGCCAGAGTTGCTTGGTTCTGGTCAGTGAGGGGGCTGCATAAGTTCATCTAATCTGAATCAGTTAAGGTTGGATTCATTAACAGAAAGTCAATAAACTGATACCCATTCATTTCAGTACTCCCAACCAAAATTCCAGGACAAATTTCCAAAGTTTGAACATGCTCGTTCTCTGCTTTATGAGAGTCAGTGTGGTATGTTTCCTCTTTTTTACATTCAAGGTCTTTTTTTTTTTTCCTGAAGCAGCAATTAGTTTTAAGTGTGAGGGCTGTGTGGAACCTGATAGCAGGAAGCTTTTATCATAATTAACAGGCATCCAGGCTTTGAAAATGGAAATTGCCACTTTGAGCTTCATGCCAGATTCTCTAATTGGAGAGGCTTTTCAGGAGAGGCTCTTCAGAAGCTCAGAGTTTTTTTTTTTAAAGAGAGGCAGCTGCCTGTTTTCTACAACAGGTCCTTTTTCGACAGAATAAAACATAAGGTTGTTTATTTTCTTTTGTCTTTTGTACTACTATAGTAAAACAAAGGCTCCAGAGTCTGTTGTGTACAGTCTACTTCCTGCTCTGCTCAAACAAAGTATAATTAACGGGAATCAGTCAAATGCTTCAAGTTAAACAAAAGCAGCTGTGGGGTGAGCATTGTTTTAGAATCAAGAGAAAAAGCATCAAACTTGTAACAGTGGGATTTAGAGGAACTTTTATATTTTTGAGAAATCAAAAAGTTTTCTATTGCTTAAAGTTAATTTTCATTTTAACTTGAGTAACTCATGGCAACAGTTCGGCTGTAGTTCACCTCAGGTTGAGTTTGACTTTTGTAATTTCCAACCACATGGTTCAAGGCATCTCGAGATGTTATATTTATGATTTTGCAGGAATCTAATTTGATAACTTGAAATGAAGTTGTTTTGTTGTCTGCTGTCCTTCGTTTTTGCATTAGAATAAATTGAATCAGCTGTATTTTTTTACTAATTCTATTATTTTGTGGGGATAACAGACTTGGACAGCCTCTAAAAAGAAACATGACGTCACTCTGGATCTGAGCAAAATATAAATAACTTGAACAAATAATGAATTGGATCATATCAAATAAACAGGCTTTCATCGTCCAGTTTGAGGATCTCGTGGTTTTATTAAATGTCAACAGATTACAGGATAAAAAGGGTAAGATGTGATAAAAGAAACACAGATTCAGATTTTTGTAGACAAATCTCAGCGATAAGGCGAGACTCTCGATTTACCGGTCGATCTACGTGCCGATCCTCACGTATGGCCATGAACTTTGGGTAATGACCGAAAGAACAAGTTCGCAGATACAAGCGACTGTAATGGGTTTCCTTCGCAGGGTGGCCGGGCTCAGCCTCAATATTTTAAAAATTTATCTAGCCTTTATTTAACCAGGTTAGTCCCATTGAGATTACAAATCTCTTTTACAAAAAGCGACCTGGCCAAGAAGGCAGCAGCTTAGTACCTACAACAGATAAAATTTACAACATCTCAACATTAAAACAATCTTACATAAAACATTTACACACAGACAAGGTAGACTGTAATGATTTCAGTATAATTTTAAATTCACTTAGTGTCACAAGAGACACCAAATAATAATAAAGATCTCAAATATGTTTAGTTAGATTTTTTAGATCTTTAGAAGGCAAAATAATTTACAGAACATGGAAACAATTTCAGCTTTGAGTTCATGCATCATTGGTGCAGTTTAGAAAATTTTGAAGTGTAGGGTGTTTGTGCGAATCAGTGAATGAGATTTATAAAAAATATAGCTTACTTATTTTGATCAAACATAATTAAGTGTCATCCAGGTCTTCACCTGTGATCCAGTCAAAATCTACTTCCCCTGCTATCTCTACAGACTGAGAAACCCTGAAACAAAGATACCCACATTAACAGGAGAAGACACACAGATCTAACTTTGGACATCAGGATGGGAGAACACCAAACTAACCAAACACTGGTGCAATTTTGGGTTTTATTTACGTTGGTCACATTTAAGAGTTAGCTACACATGACCTTAAAAAGCCTTGTTGGCAGTCAAGTGACCTGCTGGTTTCAAGTCAGACTGGACCAAAAAGGTCAGATCTTACTGTGCCTGAATTGACCGCTTCTCTTGGGAAAACCAAACCGCAGCTTTTTTCAGAAACACTTGTCTGCATGTCACTGTGATGCCACAAACCTCCTGAACCCAATTTCATACTTTTTGGCTCAAACAATGGAAGGAGGAGCGAGTTCATGGCCGGATTGAAACTTTCTTTAAAGTTATCCACATTGTGTTCCTTACAAATGCTGGCAAAGTGAGTGTGAGGCCTTGAACTCCTATTTTATACTGGTTCCTTGAACCCATCGCCGTACAGAGATCACCTCTGTTCACCGGCTTATAATGGAATGAAATGTTGTGTTTAGCACTCAGGTGTTGGTGGAAAAGCGCTCCTCCTCTATGAGCTCATGAGAAGAGGCTCAATGAGGCTTCAACTCTGCCACGTTGAGCTCCAACTCATGGTGGAGAATTTCTTTTATATTCCTCTTTGATCCTTCTCCCATTTCGAATCGTCATCTTTGACAGGTTTAGTTTAATCTCCTGTCTAATGTTACATATAATCTGTAGATCTGAGAGACACAAGACTATTAACTTTAGTCTGCTTTGCTATGCGTATGTTTCTGCAGTTTGTTCTTCTCTTTAAAAGTCATTAAAATAATAAAAAAAGGAGTACAAATATTACCGTTGCAAAACAAACTAAAAGGACAGAAAAAGAAAGAGGAAAACTGCAAAAGGTCAAACATAATGAAGTCTCCTGTGCAATTTGGGCCGAATAACTTAGCATGTTGTCTCAGATGTGAGCCATCGATTTGTTCAGTGGAGTTTCGTAACGTCTGGCAGACATCAAGGCAAGCTGCCGCTCTGCGACTCAGAGAGATCAAATCTGACGACAAACTGAATCAGAGCATGATGGAAAACTGAATTAGAGCCCACAGACATGTACTTTCCACAGAGGCAGATACAGGGATGAAGGTGTGCTGAAGAAGCTTTGGGATACATTTCAAAGTGTTTCAAAGACCCACGCGCACCCAGCGCCTTGTCATTACCCCGACTCCCTCCATCAGAGGGGTGCTGAACTGGTATAATTTCCCCCGCTGAAGGAAATAATATGATAGTAGACACATATTTCAGTTGTTTCTGGAGCTAACATCTGGTCTCGTACTGTAGTTATACGAATCAAACATCTGGAGACTACAGTTGCTACTGTGTGAAAGAGACAAATGGGTCAGTCTCAGAAATCTGTGGACCAGATATGTAGGTCAGCTAAAAAAGACGTTTTAAGATGCAGTCAGCTGGTTTATTGGAGTTTTTTGTTTGGCAACAAAACACAAATGAACTGAGGTGATCAGAGAAAATGAAAGAAAAACACATTTGTACAATGAAGGTGGAAAATACACAAAAAGAGAAACAGTATGGTGCTGTTTGAGCCGAACATGTTTTTTTTTTTTTTTATTAAAGCAGCTTCTACAAAGACTCAGTTTGTTATGTTGGGAAAACAGGCCTGGAGAGTTTGTAGGGAACAAGGTGTGTTTGGTCTGAAGTGCATCGTGACGTCAGAGCTGGAAACTGGCTAATTGGGGGAAAACTCGATTTGTAAGCCCTGCTTTGTTTCAGGGAGGGGCGGACTGTCATCAGGCTGGAGTCTGCCTCAGACTCAGCTGACTGGATGCTGCAGCTGCAGGGTTACCAACTTTGGGCTGCAGACAGATGCTCCCAGCATTGTTTACCAAAAGAAACTTACTGTATACTGTTGCTAATCCAAGAGTTCCTACGTGCCCAGTCAGGTTTTTGTGGTTGCTCATGTTTAAATGAAAAACCACGATGCAGTTCTTACTTCCTAAGGTAAAGGAGTTGATACTTTTACAGTTTTGAGGGATTTTTGAAGCACATCTGCAAACTTAATGTCTTGTTAAGTGTGACTTTATGAGCTGTTGAGCAGCGTTATAGATGAAAGTTTAATGTTTGAAAATGCAATTATGGTTTCAGACTTCTGAATCATCGACCACATCTTGGTTTTGCTTGTCTGTTGTTCTCCTCACAGCTGTTTCAGCAACTTCAGCCATAATCCCAACAACCCCTAAAAAAGCATGGTTTGTTTTGAGTGTCGTTTTTAGCCGATCAGAACTAGTGCTCTGAAAAGATTTGGGCTGAAATGATATATCACTACTTAGCAAAATAACTTTCCAAACAGGAAATTGGTTAACAAGCATGCTATGTCAGACAGGAGGAATATAATTAAAATGTTTTTAGTCTGTTTGTATTATCTGGCTAAAAGACAACAGCTCAAACGGGAGGCAAGGCAACATTTTCATTTCATTTCATTTTATTATTATTTTCGAGTGTGCGTAAACATAACCAGTGAGAATATTCAAAACAACAATAACAATAATCAAAGCAAAAAAGTAAAAATAAAATAAATAAATAAAATCATAATAATAATAATAATAATGATAATTATAAGATTTTTTTACCCTACCCCTTCTCCTTTAACAAAAAATACAACATAAATAGAATAAATAAGTATATTAATAATTTGACAATACTTCCTCCCTGTACCTGGTGAGAACCATGTTTCTGTACCGCTTTTTAAACCTGGTCATGCTTGGACATTGCTCGAGCTCCACACTTCATCTGTTCCACAACCGTACTCCACGAACAGAAACACAAAAACTTTTTTGGGCCATAAAACAAGTTTTCCAAATCTCAGAGTAAGGAGATCTGACAGGAAAAGGTTTGTGTCCTCTTCTACCCTTCATGAGAAACTTAAACTCCCTTTAACATGAACTGTAGACATGCCCTATAGCATCCTGGGACATTTAGGACCTGATATTTTACTGTATCTCTACACATGTAGCTGACCAAGACGGTGTCAGAAAACCTTCATTAGTGTGAAAAGAGGCTTCATTAAAGGGGCCTTAAAGGAGTTAGCTGCTTCTCAGCATCCTCAGTCACATTGTGAGGCTTCCAGACTCAAAAAGTGTCAGGCTTCCCTAGTGACTCTATTAGATTCACTCGGTGACATTTTGAACCTAGAAATGGTCAGAAAAAGGCAGTAGGGACAGAGGGGGTCGTGTGGAGAAAACAACGAGGCCTCAGAAAACTTTTTGAACACAGTGTGGCCACATTAGAGGCATAGAGCCTCATTGTGGAGGCTGAATGTGCTTGATTGTGTTTGCTGAGAATCTGGAAGGAAAAAGGAGGGGGAGGCAGGACGCTTGTGAAGTTCTGAGTCAACCTGACTGTGATAAAAGGTGGGATTTTTCCTTTTAAAGCAGGACACACAAGAAGTTATTGTGACATTGGTGTGTGATTTATTTTGAAGATGTGTGAGACGGGAAATGGTGTTTGGTGGCTGAATCCTGCACATAGAGGTGGTGGGGTGTTACTGCGTGAGGGCTTCAGCACACACAAACACTTAAAACACTTGGGCAAGAGCTGATAACATGTTATCTAACCTCAGTGTGATGCATCATGTGATGTTGGCTCCAGTGCTGTTTTTGGCTGCAGGATGCTCCGGAGTGTGTGTTAGCGTGTGTGTCCATGTCACATTGCCTCTATTTGTTCAGCTCTCAGCCTCTGCTTGTCTTCTCTGCTATGTTTTCCTGCTCCCTTCAGGAAGCAGCTTTCAGGACGGCCTGTTGGGTTTCCTGGCAGGACCCCTCTCCTCCCCCCAGTTCCTACTGGGAGACAATAGGAGGTCTCGAACGGGGGCATGAAGAGGTTGTGAGTGTGTGTGTGTGTGTGTGTGTGTGTGTGTGTGTGTGTGTGTGTGTGTGTGTGTGTGTGTGTGTGTGTGTGTACTGATGAGGGAGATTTACTGGGGGAGTAGTGGGCTTCCCTTCAGGAAACTGCAGATTTATCCCTGCAGCAGAGAGGCCCTCCTGTGTGTGAGTGCTTGTATTTCTATTTGTCCTAAATGTCCTCACAAGGATTAAGACATGAAAGAAATGTCCCAGATACCCAGACTTGACTACGAGTTCAAGATCTGAAGCTAGGTTAAATGTTGTTGAGAGTAAAAGTGTTTAAATGTTGATACTTTTATTGAGATATGTTTTTTTTTTTTTTTTGTCAGGAAGCGAGAGTAAAGTTTAGACTTGAAGTTTGTCCTTATGAAGAGCACTCAAAATACGATCTCACCTTAAAAAACATGTTTTTTAGACAAATTACCCTTTTGTTAATGAGACTGACTCAGAAATTGAGTTTTTTTTGTCTCCTCATGGTATTTTACTTGTCTATATGGTAATACTATTATTGGTATTATGGGCAACCTAATTCTTGCTATGGTTAAGTAACTGAATGAAGGACTGAAGGTCCTTACACACCGGGAACGACGCAAATATACGTGAAATTACGAAATATTCAGAGGCGAATTTTGACGTTCCTGACTATACATATCAAGCGTGATGCGATTTTGCGACTTACCAGGGGGAAGAAAAGTCGCGTCCTAGGTGGAAGCGAGAAGACTGACTCAACACCAGACTGACTGTTTTCAGTTCTGATTAGACTCTAGTGTTGAGATGTCTGTCTGTCTGTCATGATAGCATGTACTGAGTCGGGGCCAGTACCAGATAAGCACATTAAACTATAATCCATAAAAACGTAAGGTAACAACAGAGACCTAATGGTGCTGTGACAGCAACGCTGTGATTGAGTTTGAGACAGTGAAAATACATATGGTATGTTGTATCTGAACAGGTTAGCTTACAAGCTAAAGTTACTTAACACAGATGAAAGTTAAAACAAAGACGTTTAGCAAACCGTTAAAGCACACGAACCATCATCATATGTGAAATCCAACGCTATGACTCTCCACAAGTTGTCCTTCAGGTCATTATCTTTGTAATATTTGTGATTTTTATCAAAAACACTCTGTTCTCCGACACGTAAACAATCAGCCGGTCGGCCATGTTGGATATACCACTGAATCTGCCATCGCAACAACACGAAATCTGATCGGTCAGAAGTGGACACACAGAATGCGAAACTTAAGAAAAATCGACTGTGATCCGGAAAAATAAATGCCGCAATATTGCAGGACGGGAAAACGTTGCTGATGTGAACGCTTGTATTGACAGGATAAGGGTTTGAAAAAAAGTATTGACGACCAAAATAATTGCACGACAAATACGCTCCCAGTATGTAAGGGCCTTGAGAATTAAGAGTAAATTTAAGATAAAAAAATGGATTCGCTTTCAAAGAATGCTCAACAAAAAGATGTCATCAAAATAGATTTTCCTTTTGTAAGGTTTAAAGTATTAATTTGACAATAATTTTAAGTAGTTGAAATGTGGAAATCTTGCAAAACCTGCTTTAATTAGTATTCAAATGATTGAATCCACAATTAAACGTGTGGCATGTAAACTTTCCTCAGATTGACATTTGTGAGTAATTAAAAAAGTGAAGCTGGATTACGCTTATGACTATGTAATGGAGGGTTATTGACTTTGGGGAGGTCTGTCTGATGTCCTTTTAGTTTTTGGAAAACTAACAAAAATTAGTTTGAGGATATGATTTGGATTTCTGAAAATGAAGACCAGAGGACCTCCTTACAATGTGAGCACTTCTGGAGTGCATGACAGCATGCCTGGCAGTCATATGGGGGTGTATGTCTGCGTTTTTTTATGCATGTGCAGTTTTCTGAATGGGGTTTTTCTCATGTAAAGCAGATGGAGAGTAAAAGTTGCTGTCAGTGAGAGGATGTTGGCTTTCACTCCCTCCCCTCCTCAACTGTCAGATTGTGTCTCTCTCTCTCTCTCTCTCTCTCTCTCCGGTTTTCTTCCTGGGAAATGGGTGGCGGTGGGGATGAGGTCACTGTTTCACAACATGGCCCTGAGCCGCGAACCAGCACAACATTTCCTCTTCCATAAAGTGGCTGAAAGCAGGAAAATCTAACGTCTGTTTTCATCAACAACTCGGGTCCGCGCATTACTTC
Source organism: Xyrichtys novacula (assembly GCA_962446985.1). Classification (NCBI taxonomy): domain Eukaryota; kingdom Metazoa; phylum Chordata; class Actinopteri; order Labriformes; family Labridae; genus Xyrichtys; species Xyrichtys novacula. The sequence continues at coordinate 27,944,074 of OY660870.1, forward strand.
TCCATTCATGACGTATTCCTTCTGAACTAGAGGAAAAACTGTGTAGAGACAAATGGACCTGTACTTTCTATTTGGGAGAAACTTTTTCAGGCCCTAAAATAAAACTCCTTATTTTTATAGAAATAAACGTGTGGTTTCTTCTTGTGGTTATTAGTTGGGCCTAATAAATGTTAAATGAAAAAGAAAACAAAAAGTGTTAAAATTGCAAAGTGATCTCATTTGGTTTGTGGCTCAGACCGTTTGAAGTCTGATCTGCTCATTACTGAAGCAGTTTCACTCAATAAATTGGTGAGTCCTTTAATCCCAGTCTATAACATTTTGGGATTGTCTATTAAAACACAAAACTACACTCACCAAATTCACTGTTGAAATCTGAGATAAAATAACGGATAATACCTCGACAGGTTGGTTTTTTGAGTGTACCAGCTCTTGGCAGATAGACCCAATAGTTAATTTTGGACACTGAAAGCTTCATTTTGTTTTCCGTAGTTCTTTCCAGGAAACTTTGTGCACATTTGGAGGCAGAAATATAAACTGGACTTACCGTTTCTCCAAAGACAATTGAAAAAGAGCTTTCTTGGATCATAATGAATAAACTAAAATGTTAACTCTTGTGAAATATGTTTTGATCAAAGAAAACTGCAGGAAGATTTTCTGTGCTTTGTTTAACAAAGTTCTGGATTTATTTCGTGTTTTTAGTTGCCAATCGTGCCGGCAGAGGTTTGTTTTATGACTGCTCTCGCTGCAGAGAGCTGGTAATGTGAAGAAATGCAACTGCAGTGCTGGGTGTGACCTGCTGGTTCATGATTGCAGAGTCGCATCAAAACTGATTCAGGAATGTCACGTAATTTGTAGCCATAGAAACACAGACATCTCAAGCTAATATTTAGTCAGTCTGAAGAACAATGATGTTTATGTTTACACAATAGAACCGCTCAAAGCCTTTACTAAATTAAGGCGGTAAGCCCACAATGTGTTCACTCAGTCATAGCAGTGAACATTGTGTTTTTCTGGCTGCAGGATCATGAGACTGTGTATCTGCTTGTGCACTTGAGTGTGGATTTTGTACGTGAGAGATTGTGTAAAACAAAACAAACAAAAACAAAAAACAGATACATCGGTGTGTTGGTGTGGACAAAAGTTGTGAAGTTTGATTTGTTTCTGTCGCTGTGTGTGCACTCATGTTTCTGCATGTATGGGCATTTTTTTGGTAATTTTGCATGTGGCTTTTGTGAGTGTCATTATGAGCACTGGCACTTGGTGTTGGTGGTGTGTGGTGTGTGTGTGTGTGTGTGTTTCAGAGAGACTTGACAGCGTGGCTCTCAGCTGGTCAGGGGTGTAGAGGGAAGGAATGCAGCTTCTCTGTAATTTGCTGTCTGTCATCAATTCAGAGGAAAAAAAAAACAAAAACACCAGAGGAGAGGAGCCGGGGGAAGTGTGTTTATGTGTTAGTTTGTGTGTTTCTGTGCGAGAGGGTGAGAAAGAAAGATAGAAGAGACTGTGAGAGAAAATCAGAGTCATCTGAGAAGAAGAGGGGAGTGATGAAGAGTCAGACAACGTGAGAGAGGGAGGTGTGAGAGAGTGGAGGAAATGAAAGAATAAATATGTGAAATTGTTCATTGGAAGAAGAACTACACAAAGAAAGGGAAGGAATAAAAACAAAAGAATAATTATTGAATAAGTTATGAGCAGCAGCCATCTTTGTAGTGTCAAAAAGTTCCAGAATCAATACAAAACATTGATAATGGCAGGGTGACACAAGTTTTTGAGACTGCCTCATGAAAAATTCCTATATTTTTTATACTAATATTCACACTACAGGCTGGTTGGTAGAGAAAGAACAGCCATTTTAATAACGGTGTCAATCGTTCATATAAAGCTCCTGTGAGGAACTTTCTGTTTGTGACAGTTTTGGCGCCACCTGTGGACAAAAAGGGACTTTACTAGTTCTGTCTGAGTAGTGTTTTCTGATTTAAAAAAAGTGCCTTTCAATGTGCAACACACTGAATATTTGCTTTGGAAAGGGCAGAAAAAGGCTGTTTCTGCAGAGTGCTGTAAATGGTCTCATCTTACACAAACCCTAGTTACGCAAAATTCCTCACAGTGGCTTTAAAGAACACCGTTTAAACTTAGATGCACAAAGACACAAATATAAACGTAAAAAGTCCCAGCATCCCACTGCTGATATCTTATATATATATATAACTCTATATCTGCCTAAGTAAGAACTGTGATCATTGCATGCACTTTGTACTCTGTATTCTTTATAATGTTGAATTTGGCTTTGCTATCAAAATCTGAATAACGTGGAGCAAGTGAGTAAGAGCCTGCATAGAGTGACAAAAATATGACGCCATGTGTTTTTCTACTGGGCGTCTGTTGTTGATGATGCCTTCATGCCATTTGCAAAAGTGCCTCAGAAGTGAACGAGTCTTCTTTGTAAAGGCACTACTCTGTCATACCTCACAGAAGGAGAGTTAGGTTTGATTTATTTGTTCCTTTGCAAAATTGAAAACAATCATGTAAAAAATAAAGTGACCTGCCTGTCTCTGGTTTGGGTCAAAGCAAAGCTTCTAGACGAGGTCATAGTTTAACTTGACTGAATAGAAGACGGCTCCATTTACATTGTGATATGACAAGAGAAGAAACTGACTGAGACAGTGACGGGAAACAGAGCCGAGGCTGATAAGGAGACACGAAGCAGAACTTTACTATCAGTGAGAGAGGATTTGTATGTGCGCTTTGCTGTGGTTACTTTAACTAATCCATTGTGTTTAAAAGCCTGTTATTTAATCTTCACTAATTGATCCTTTGTCAGGTTGACTTCTGTGGTTTTAACTTTGATAATAAAATATCTGCGGGCTGAGCTGACAGCTGATACATGTACGTGTGTGTCTGTCTGTGTGGTTATAGGTTATCAGTAGTCAGTCAGCTAAGAGGACGACCGGCATGTTACAACAGCATGTGTTAGGAATGTGCCAGAGGCTGCTGGAAAACACATCTGTGTGTGTGTTCGTGCTGACACAGGAGTGTGTGTGTTTGTGTTTGAAACATAATTGAAAGGCCACATGATATACAAATTACTTTTTTTGAGACTTAGATTTGTTTCATACTTCAAAGTCGATGTATTTTCTCTGTCTGATAGGGAAAGAGGTTGCAATGAAATTACTTGCACATCCCAAACTAAGTGGCTTCATGCAACCCACAAAGAAGTAACCACTGTTATTTTCTGGGTAAACCACACACCTGTGATCATGAAGTTTGTAGCCGTGCAGGTGGATACACATACATACCTTGACACAGTGCTGCCTGAACTGGCTCATCTTGACTCCCTCTCTGCCATATCGATAGAGAATCTTCTCCAGTCAGATTTCTCTGTCCAAGGAAATACTTAAAAAATATACCAAGAAATGTAAGACCCATCACTGAACTGTGGTGCTGTGACTTGGAAAATACATGCCCTGTAATGCTTCATTGACTGTTAAGACCAATCTCATGGTCTGTGTCTCTTTTGGTCTCTCAGGGCTGTGTGGAGCAGGGAGGTGGGAACCAGCCTGACTGCAGCTGCATGAATTGCTCACCAAGCAGCAGAAAGAGGTAAACTTTTCTTCCAACACAGCAGTAACTTTTAGAGAGAAGTTGCTCAAGTTAGGAGTGAAGTTTTCTTGTTTTATGCATAAATGATACACAGTTGTTTGATCGGTAGTTTCCCATTTGTTCTTAGGAAACCTCCTTAACTTGTATTTTCTTTTTCCTGTATTTGACTGTGTATTTGTTATGTAAAGCACTTTGTCCATCTCTTCGGGTGTTGTAAGGTGCTATATATAAATGTTGTTATTATTATTATTATTATTAACTAAAACTTTTACTGAAACAGAAGTATTTGTATTTCCTGTCCTGTCTGGCACAAACAGAAGAATTGAATTGTAACTGGTAGTAGAAAGCTATGGTAGAAGAAATGATGTCCTATTTGTTGTTGTTTTTTTTAACTACAAAGTATGACTGATTGTGTCCAGTGTAAACGCTCAGATTTAAGTCTCATATTCCCAGTGAAATAGTTTGTTTTGCAGGTCTGTTTGTTCAGTGATGAAGACAATCCTGTGGTTTTTCAGGAGAGTTTGAAGGTGTTATGCTGTCAGTAATGTAGAAGCTGTCTGTGGTTTTTGGACAGAGTTTAGCTCTTTGTTGTTGACTTTGGTCGTGAGGTGTTTCCCCTGACTGCTACCTACACCACATCCATGAACGTTTCTACAAAAACACACCTAAATTCAAAGGTTCATTTGGACTTGGTGCTGGTTGACAGGAGAGTTTGAGTTCTACTATGAAGTTTCCTTGACAGCTCAAACAACCACTTGAGAGGTTCAACACAGACAAAGACACATTTTCTCTCAGGGGTATGGATGATGTCAGACCAATTGTCCTTCAACACCTCTTAGGGAAAAGCAAACAAAGGATGTATGGAACAAAACCTCCTTATCTCTGAGCGAAAGGAATTCAGTCACAGGCGCTCAGGTGCTAATGAGCCATAAGAAAACACAAGAAGATCTTCAGGTCTTTCTTTACTTTGGAGTTAATATCAGGCCCCTACAATGAAGTGTCTATTAACGTGGGAGCCAGGAACCTCATGGCTTGTTTTAGATTTACTTTTGTCACGTTAGGCTGATTCATAACAGCTGAAATGTGTTTTTTGGGATGACCGACGTTTGAAGCGCGTGATTTTGTTGCTTATATCAAAACGAACACTCATCAAAAAAGTACAAACAAAGGTCATGTGCCACAAACTACTGCACAGTTTTTAAAAAATCACATTCTTTCCTTCCTGCTGTTCTGCAACACTCATAACAAATGCATTCATGTTCCTGTGTGTTTCTTTGCCAGGTGTTGATTTAAAGCCGTGCTCGTGCTGAAAGGTCCAAGACCTGAAAGATGACTCAGTCAGTTCAAGTTAACCCAAAGCTGCCTGGTAAGACACTGCAGGAGTTTACCATTGATTTATGTATTTTGTTTCTCAAGACTGTGAAAGGGATTAAAGCTTAAAAGTTTTCCAGTTGAACTCTTTCACTGTTTTTTTTTAGCATATCATTAATAGAAAATATTCAGTTTCAGCCTGCCAGAAGCAGATTAGTGGTGGATCCCATGCTGAAGTTATTCGGATGATATAACAGTGCTGTTCTCCTCAGGACTGCAGGAAATTAAACAATTGTTGAGTAGCTGGTCTTTTTGTTGTTTGTGTAGCAAACAGAACAAGTCAGATACTCCAAACTGCTCCATTGTATGATGAGCCTAAAGGGGTTTGGGGAGTTTTTCATTTCAAAAGGTTTTCCTGCTTTTTTTTTTTGTTCAGCAAATGTCTTTGGACAAGAGGCTGGTAAACAAAAATGTAAATACTCCACTGAAAGCAATAGATCGAAAATATTCCAAAAATATGAGGTTCACTGGAAAAGAATGACAATTTATTGGACGTAAACAGGACTTTTGTTTGTTAACATAACACCCCAACAGGCTGTCTTTATAATGCACCCATATTATTCAGTCACATATGTCTCTCCCTTCACAGATCTGGGTTCTCCATTTATCTACACCAGTCAAGAGGAGACTGACCAGCCAGGCTCCTACTCCGTCCAGACTCCATATGGTTTCCAGCTGGATCTGGACTTCCTCAAATATGTAGAGGAGATAGAAAGTGGGCACAATGTCCGTCGAGCACCTGTTAGCTCGCGCCGCTCAGGCAGAGGGGTCAAACTCTCCCAAAGGAGTCCAGGTGTTGGGGGACGCACCAGTGGGTGGACATCCACAGAGTCTTTGTCGTCTCCTGCAAGCGAAGATGGCAGAGCTCCTCCTCCGCCACCACCACGCAACCGCCTTGGGTCGGCACCATGCGAAGGACTCTCTCTTTCTCCTGTGACCATCCTCAGCGCTCCGCCCCTCTCTGCTGGAGCTAAAGTACCACCCCCTCCACCCCTGCGCAACCCCAGAGTGGAGCGAACCCTTCTGGAAACTAGCAGGCGGCTACAACAGGAGCAAACCCACCAGCACCAGAATGGAGGGCGCATTCAGCTAGCAGACCCTCCAAAACAGCTCTTACCATCTCCTTCCGCTCAGCTTGTGCAGAGTAGCTTGACAAAACCCAGTCCTGCAACTTCTGGGCGAAGCACTCCAGCAGTGACTCCGATTCCACCCAGCCAGCTGCAGACAGTTAGAGAGCAGATGGCTACAGCTCTCAAACAGCTAAAAGAGATGGAAGAGAGGGTAAAGGGGGTTCCTGCACTGGAGAAAGAGGTTGCAAAGCTTCGTGCAGAGAAAGACATGCTCCTACTAGCCTTGCAGGAGAAAAAAGTATCAACAGAGGCGACCATGCTAAGGCAACCATCTGCAGAGTCCTCAACTCAAACCACAGAGAGCCTTCAAAGTGATCAGAGTGTCCACAGTCGATTGACTGCACAAACCTCACCTGTTCATAAAGGGCTCGGGAAATCTGGTGAACTGAAAAGGCTGACTGAGAAATTTGAGGGAAAGGAAGAGAAAGCCACAGATCCTTCATCAAAGGTTGCAGTAAAAGCTCCAGAAAAAGTGCCTCTCGTTGAGAAGAAATCAGTGGCTGTTGGGGGCGATATTCCGATGAACTGCGCTGTCTTCTATTACAGCCAGGGTGTTAAAGACGCATCTGAGGGCACCACCATAACTTTGAGCGAGAAAGGAACAGAAACAGAGGCCCCTCTCGTGCACGAGGAGGGAACACAAGCGAATGTGCAGACAGAAGATGCAGAGGTTTGGGTAATGGAGTCTCTACTTGGGCTGACTAATGAGGCACAACGGGAGATTGACACTTTACAGGACACTATTAAATTCCAGCAGGAGTCCATCGTGGCTTTAGAGGACCGATTAAGTGTAGCTGACAAAGATCTGGGGATCCTTAAAGCCAAGATGGAGGAGAAAACTTCCAAAGTCACATTTGAAAAAGGGGTTCTTGCGAAACCAGACACAACAAATGCCCAGGTAGAGACATTAACTCCTTTGTTACAGGATGCTGCAATTTTATGCCATCCTGAGGTGAGTGATGCATGTGTAGGTGACAACTTAACAGCAGATCGGACCGAACAAACAACCCAGACTGATGCTGTTGAGGAAGCTACAAAACCAGCACCTGTAGCAGTAGTCAGCACTGGGTGCCAGTGGGAGAACTTGCTCGAGGAAAAAGTGGAGGAGCAGAAAGCTGCGATGTCAAAGAAGAGACAGCTGACCATCGCTGAATACAAGGTTTCGCCGGGAGAAGAGGTGGTCAGTACGGCTGAGAAGGAAGAAGAGCAAGAGCAGAACACAGCAGCCTCCACCACCAAGACGGGTGAGAAATCAGGATTCCTTACATCATTTGTTCACTTAAAACAGAGACTATAAAATCCTCAGCTCACATTGTTTGTGCTCAAAACAAATGGATTATTCTCATCAATTTTCCAAAACAGTTTTCCTGGCAATTTCAGTTTTGATTCAAGAGGCATTTTAAGCAATTCAAAGATAAAGCAGAGTCCTCCAGAGACTAATGACACCATTTTGTTCGAGTCGAGTCGTGAGTGAGTTAAATGTTTAATTGGTGTGCCTCGTTTGAACCCCAGTTTGTTTCTGTCTCTGTTGGTATGGTAACAGGTATGCTGAAATCAATCATGAAGAGGAAGGATGGGAGTAACTCAGGCGAGACCCGCTCCGCTGGCAAGAAGAGTCTGCAGTTTGTTGGCATTCTAAATGGAGGGTAGGCTAACACAAATCCTGACCCCATTTTTCGTACCACGGTAAAAATCGACTATAATCAACTCTTTGATATTGTTTATGTGAACCAGTAACAAAAAATAATAATAATAGTGTCTTATGGACATGATTTAAACCCAACAAGCTGCTCTGAATTCCCACAAATATTTCTCTCTCCCAGATATGAATCTACATCAAGCGAGGAAGAAGAGGAGGAGGGGGAAGAAGAAGAGGAAGAAGAAGAGGAGGAGGATGGGAGTTCCTCTGAGGAGAGTGGAGAGGGCGAGTGTCTGGACAGTACAGAAGAGGATGAGGCAGCTCTGGAGGAAGAAACATCTGAGGAGGAGAGAAATGTCAACCTGGATGAGAGTGACACCGACGAGGAAACCTTAAGAGCTGCGAATTATTCATCCGATTCTGTCAAAGAGAAGTATGTGATTATGTACAAAACAAATTACTGTATAAAAACAGCTTTAGAACTCTGTAGCTCAAAGGATTGGAAGTCTTGGTGTTTCAGCTTCAATCTTTTTGTTGCAGGTTTGAGTTGAGCTCAAAAATGCGTGAAGCCTGCCTCATAATGAAGAACCACCTCAATGATGACATCCAAACGCTGAAGAGTAAAGAAGTGGTGCGTTCTTGAGTGATGACTTTTAATATCATCAGTTCATTTTCAGTTTATACTTGTCAAACTCATTTTAAGTTTATTGGAGCTGTGAGACTGTGTTTTATAATTCTGGCAAACATTAATTACAAACAACAGAGGCTTGTTGTAAGAGTAACAGGAGAGTCCAGGCTGAGACAGGCCTGAGTAGCAGCAGGATCATTAGGAGGCTGAATTTCTAGTCGCTATAAACTTGAGAGAAATACTGTCTGAATTTGCCAACACACAGAGTAAACATGTTTGTAAATCTTACCCTCAGCTCTCCAGTACCCACACTGTCCAGCTCGAGTGGTTTCGAATCTCGAGCGCTAAAATGGCTCAGCCGTCACGGGTCTCAGACTACCTGATGGCGTTTTCTGAAGTGTCCTCAGTTCTGCTGGAGCACATAGTCAACATGACTGATGGCAATGGCAACACAGCTCTTCACTACAGTGTCTCCCACTCCAACTTCGGTGTTGTGGGGCTGCTGCTGGACACAGGTCAGTGAGAGTAATTCCAACCAAACTACAGAGCTTTTTTACAGCACTACGGCTTTTGATACAGGGCATCAAGGATAGTTTTTGTTTTAAATTAACTGTAAAAGACTTTGTGTTACATTCTTTGTAGGAAAAGTGCACGGTAAAGAAAGTTTGATTGATTGATTGATTGATTGATTGATTGATTGATTGATTTAACAGAACAGGCTAAGTGGATATGGGGTTAGGGTTATTGGGTTAAGGTTAGAATTACTGTCTAGGACCTATTTAGGAGCATTTTTCAGACCATTTGGAGTCAGTCGGTACAAAAAAAAATGAGGAAAAATGTCTTTTTTTTAATGTATGCAAATTAGTACATATTTAATTCGATATTGCCTCATTTACATATTTATACATAACATTTGTTTAAACTTGTAATACAAAAAAATATTTGTCTTTATGTAAGTTATAAACTTGGGAAGTTTCATGGTGATATCTGTTAAAATTTTTACCCTATTCACCTGGGGTGTCTCCCCTGGGCCTCCTACCCATCATGGCCACCATCTTGAAAATGGCACCTTTCTAGTGGTCAAACTTTGGTTAACTTTTAGTATGTTATAAAGTACATCTAACATTATAATAAACAGCTGAGAAACCTTTAGTTGGAATTTTTTGGGGTCAAGTCGTATTTGCGCCTGACTATCAGTTAGTTAAAGTGCTTTAACTTTATTTTAGAAAAGCTGTTTTTCTAGTAGTGTTAAAAGTGTTTGAAAAATAAGTCTGAAAAAGAAGTTTGGCTTGAATTTAAGTTTTTTACCTTACTGTATAAAGCAATAACTGATACTTATAAATAAAATATTTTATTACACTTGGAGTGTAAGTGCCATTTTGTCCACCTCTGTATCAATAAAGTGGATTTTTTAAAATGCTTCACTAAAACATTTTCACAAAAATTTAATCTGAGAACCTTCATAGTAGTATAAGTGATTGTAGTTATGTTAAGTCTACTGTTTTTAAAAAATATATATGTTCCCTCCAGGTGTTTGCAGTGTGGATAAGCAGAACAAGGCGGGCTACACAGCCATCATGTTGGCCGCTCTATCTACTGTGAAGGAGGAGGACGACATGGCTGTGGTCAAGAAGCTGTTCAGTCAGGGCAACGTTAACGCCAAAGCCAGCCAGGTAAGTCATCACCGGTTTCTCCGTTTCTGAGGACATAATGTCTTCAGTGTTGGTCACTGGAGCTCTGCAGTTAACTCTGTTCCTACAGTAATTTCACAGTAGTTGTTCCTGTTATGTGCATGTGATAAGTGAGAACACGCTGGATATGTAAACAGTCTTTTAAATCACTTTGGAAATGTGAACAGCCAACATATATTTAAAGCACAAAGAACACAAAGAGCTTCTGTAAATGTGTTGATAGCCTCATCTGCTGGAAGCATTTCATCACTTTACCAACCCGATCTTAGCTGGCTCAGCTGACTCTTCAATTACTTCAGTTTGATTTGGGCACATTAGACTGTTAGTATGATAAAAGTGCACAACAAAACCAAACACAGGAACGACTCTTTGGACCAGAGCCTAATTAAAAAAACTGAAAGAGAGGCGAATGAGTCACTAATTTCATTTATTGCTTAAATTACACTGAGGATGTCTCTTAAGAGCATTACTTTGCTCAGTCTATACTTGACTCTGCTCGTGCCTCTTTGTGGTGTGTGTGAGAATGTGTGAGTAAATGTGTTTTGCAAATGTTTTTATTTGAAAGAAAAAGTAAGTAAAACCTAATTACAGAAACTCCCTTTTTAGTAAATGTCTCATTGATTCCGTCGACGGGGTGAGGGTTGGGAAAAGCCACCTCCCTCTGTCCCTGCACATTTGAACCGGCCTGGTGTAAAGAGCGTTTCCTGTGCTACAAAGAGAAACTGTATCCAGAGCCAGATGAGTAATTGGTTATAGGTTAGATTGGGTTAAAGAAATGTGCATCATGTGACACATGATATTTGTGAGAATCTTTTGACATTTGAGTGGTTATATCGCTTTGCTTGATCTAATCAGGTTGTGTAGAATGTGTTTGAAAACAGCAAGCGCCTGATAAGCTCTCACACTGCCAAGTCATAGGACTGCAAATTCATAGCATCACCGGCTATAAATCCAATTACTGCTGCTTGTTGTTGTTGCTGCGGGTAACAACACAAGGCAGTGCAATTTTAGAGTCAGAAATTGAAGTAATTATTTTCTGCTGCTGACATTTGCTGAAGCATTTTTTCTTGACTCCAGCTTTGATTTCGTTTTAGTACTTGTTCTATTTTGTAATCAAATTTGGATTCATGAGTAAAATCAGTCATTTTGATTATATCCTTGGAATTTTCTTTGGTGTGGTTTAAAATTAGCCATTTCCCAGATAATGTCTTGTTGAAATGCATAATAAAGAGCACTTACACCGCTCTCAGAACAGTTTCATTTAGTTCATTTAACACATCTTCACCTGGAACTAACATACAACCTGAATCACTGGGCTGGACAAAGGAAAAGCTAAATACCAACACACAAATCCAGAACTATTTATTAATGCATAGATCTCCATTCACACTAGAGAGTCTCATACAAAGACAGACAGCTCTTTAATTTTTTTTACTCCTTGTACTTTTGCTCCTGTGACTTATTCAGGAATATTCTTCTGCAAACTTCTCTTCATTTCCATTTACTTTGAGTGCTAAATATTTGTTTCCACTTCACTTTTATCAAGCTTTGTTGTCCTGTTGTGGCTCTAATACTGTCTGAGTACATTTAGGGTAATGAAAAAATCATGTCAAATTCCTAGGTTGTGTGAACATAGTTGGCCAGGAAGGCTGAGGCTGATAAAAAGTAGTGTGCCGTCTGGAGCATGAGGCCTTAGCTTGTGGGTTTAGATGCCTTTTTAAGTCTCTGTGGTTCACCAGGATTTGCCAGCCTACAATGTCAGGTATGGTTGCAATGAATATCCATGTCCCAGCCTTTTGGCTATTATTCCTTGTTATTAAGGGAGCTGCTTCAGGGAAGCTGGGCTGTAGTGCACGGCAGTATGAAGCAAATGCTGGATATGTAAGGATGTGAGGACACAAGAGGAATCTTCATGGAAGTCTGAAATGACAGACATGCTCCGTATTCAGTATCATTTACTGATAAAATGCTGCAGTGAGTCTGACTTCATTTAAACATAACATCATGTTAGTTCAATAAAAGGGAAGAGATCGACTTTCCAAAACAAATACAGTAAAAAGTGCCCTGAAACAGATCACAAACATACATCAGTTTCTAGAGTCAGCATGTGATTGCATTGGAAATGTTGGTCAAACATCAAAATATTAAAAGCAACATTTTGACAAAATACAACTCTTAGATATAAGATTTTTTTTTTGCTTTTTTTTTTTTTTTACCAGATTCGCTCATAAGAATTGTGTCAAACAATCTAATATCATCTGGAAAACTGAAATATTCTCTTCAGTCAGTTTGTGTTATCAAGAGACTTAAACTTAAGAGATTTGAGTCTGTTTGCAAAAACCACATCCTGCTTTTGCATCACATCAGTTTCACCTCATATAAGGCTAATTGTTGACAAGCATCAATCTGAAAGGTGTTCTGAGATTCCAACTTTAAGCTTCATAGATAACTTCTAGAGTTCCTGGGCCTCTATAATTGTAGACTGTGTTGATAAGATACAGGAACAGATAAGGTATAAAGACTCTTGAAAGCTGCCTGAACTTACATTTGTATTTCTTTACTTTTGCAGGCTGGTCAGACCGCATTAATGCTCGCTGTTAGCCATGGTCGTCAGGAGATGGTGCGAGCATTGCTGGAGTGTGGCGCTGATGTTAACGTCCAGGATGATGAGGGCTCCACCGCTCTGATGTGTGCCAGTGAACACGGCCGGGCAGAGATCGTCAAACTGCTCCTGGATCAGCCTGGTTGTGACATATCTATCATTGATAATGTAAGGCATTTACAGTTCATCCATGTAGATGTTGTACTTACTAAGAGAAACTTACAGTTGAAGCAAACTGTTGGATGCCGGAAACATCTGAGCGATTTCTCGTCTGGGATTCAGCTTAATCTGAGCTCAGGAAATGCCTCCTCGAGGGAAATTTGTCTATGCAGCTTCCTCCGTTTTTCACCTCTTTCTCCTTTTCTTCTCTGGTGTTTTTCTTTGTTAGCAAGACGGGCTTCAAACTACAGCGCCATGATCAGATTAGTTTCATCTGCCTTCTGTTGAAATCAGTGATGTTTACAGGAAACAAAATCATAGGGCAACTCACAAGCCCCCAGGAGAGGAATTAAAAAGCCACAACTCCTCTGTTCACAGCATCACACAAACACACAACTGCCCCACTCATCTGTGCACTAATACCTGTGACCTGTGCACAAGATAGTAGCCAAAATTAAAGTGTCTTAAAAGTGATTATAAGAGTCTTGCGGATTCATACTTAACAGACAGGTACCATTATCAGGCAACTACTTTATGTCACCAGCAAAATTTTAAGATAGATATAATTCAAATGCTTTTTATTCAGAAGACTTAGTTTGTATAGTTGTTACTTTTTAAAAACTGTTTTTAGCTATGTTCATTTTTCAAGTTTTTTTTTCAGTAATTTGCTGCTAAAAATGAAGCATAACACAAAGATTTACAGCTCGTTGGGAAAAGTGTTAGATGTGCGAGAAAATGAAACAACAAAAAAAACAAGGTTGTTATCTTTCCCTCCCTCTCTTTTGTTGATCTACACTGTAGCTCGCTTTAAAGTGATTTTACAGAGGGTAGATCTGGATGCTTAAGAAAAATTCAGGTAGATAAATATGAGCTTTACCATCTGTGCCTGAATGAGTTTGCCTTTTCATGCATGTAGCTGCTGGGTTGAATTTCAGTGCAGCACAGCTGGACCGAGAGGTAGACAGGGGGTGGGGGGGTGGAAAACATTTAGGAAAGCCCCCTCCCCCTGTCCTCCAAAACAAGACATGAAAAACCATGACTAAGTTAGAGCGCAGTCATATGGGTTATTACTTCGTAGTTTTACAAGTTTTTGCAATCATTTAAGCCCAGACACACTCACATGATGTAGTTTACTTTGGTGCTCTATAAAGAAAAACTCTATCCAATCATTCTGGGACATGATCGACCAGGTAAGTTAAGCTGGCAGCTGGAGTTGTAGTAAATGCAATAAACTAACTGGAAGAGTTTCTGATGTCATTAAGATCTTTAATTTTACAGAATTACCGTTTACCAGAAAGTGACGCTGCCCAGTGTATAGCAGATGAAATCTGTGTATTAACCCTTTTACCGAGGTTGAGTGAACTTGTTCTTTGACAATAAAGACAATCAGATTAGTGAGACCATTTTCAACCAACTTCAAACACAGCCTCACTTATAGGGCTTAAGTCAAGCTATAACGTTAATTCAGATGTTAAATTCGGACTATTGTGGATTCCTTACAGATGAGAACAAGCTGCAGTTATCCTCGGCCAGTCGCTCTCCACTCTGACATTAATAACTAGAGATATCAATAACTTAAGACCAAGAGGAAGGCATCTTCCAGTACAGACGTATTTATTTTAAAGATTTACAATTGGACTTTTTGCCTTTATTTGGAGAAGACAGGACAGATAAAGAAGGAAACAGAAAGAGAGAGAGTGTGAGAAGTGGCATGCCTGGCTATTGTGTATCATTCACAACCCTACTATCAAACAATTAATTAATACTGGCTGTACAAAAATAAGTTGTAGATCAAGATTCAGTTTATTAAGAGGCGAATATTTATGTAGCGTCTCACTTCCAAGTTTGAGTTCACAGAGTAAAAGAAAAAAAGAGAAAACGCTGAGAAGGCAGGACAGATAATTGTTATGGTTGTTAACTGGACAATGAATAATGTACTATTTTAACCTGAGTTAGGGAAACGAACAGGCTGCCTGAACATCCATCACAAGAGAACTGTAACACACACTGACAGAGGTTCAGTGTTTAGTGTTGAGCATGTTAAAGCAACTGGAAAAGGAACAACCGTGTATAATGTCCATCACATGGTCTGACAAACCAGTAAAGCTCTGTTATTTGTGATTCAGGGGTCAGTGAACTGACTTTTTACCGTTTCCCTCTGTTCATAGGATGGCAGTAACGCATTGTCCATTGCGCTTGAAGCGTCTCACAATGACACAGCTGTGCTGCTCTACGCCCACATGAACTATGCCAAGACCCAGCCTGCTGTGGTGAGTCCACCCTCCAACACTCCAACTCCTCTGACTAGACGGGTTGGTCAAAGCTGATTTGGAGCCATGCAGTAATTGCATGAAAATGCCATACTTTTGATTTTGCATTAAAACATGTGAAGACAAAACATACTAAAAGATCTGTGTATGCACAAAGTTGTAGACCTACTTTACAGCAATATCAACTCTAGCCAACAGGAAAGATCTCTGATTAATTTTATCAATGTTTTAGATTATGAGATAATCTCTTTGTTTTAAAACCCAAACGTCGAATGGCAAACAGCTTTCAGACGACTGAAAAGGGACATGTATCAGACTGAAGTTAGCACAAGCCACTCATAACATAACTGAACAATGAGCAATGTCTCCTGTATTAATAGTGGGTAGGATCAGCTCTTGGCTTTTTATTGGGTGTGGGTAGCACTGACTGAAGGTGCACTGCTGCCCTCTACAGGTCGTTATGAGATTCTGTGATTTTTTTTAATTTTATTTTGGCTTTTAAAAAACACAAAACTAAAACATTTTGAATGCGGTTACACTAAAATGAAAATGAAAATACTGAATTTGCATTTTCTTTGTTTGTTTCGGTGTTTAAATTTGTATTTTAAGAGGACGCTTTTCCACTTTTTTCTTTTAGGGGAGTCCAAAAGCCCAGCCCAGGAGCCCCACCAGCCCCCACAAGCCCTGGCCTTCAGACTGACAGGATAATGGGTGCACATTGAGGAGGACAGAGCAGCGAACATAACTGGATCTGTGCTTTGAAAAGCTCCACTGGAATTTACTTAAATATATCTGTATTTATATACTGCCTTATGCCCTGCATTTATAAGTATTGTTGATATGAGAACATTATTTTTCCATCATGGTTATATCATATACTTGACTAATATAAGTTCCTAGCATGTCTAAATGAGGATCTGGAGATCAGAGACCTTACATAAAATATTTGCACTCTGCTGATATTTCACTGTTAGTGGCAACACACAAATGTGGCATGTACTAGGTTCCTCCTGTGACATTTGATGTAAAAAAATCAAGTTAAGCCACAAGATAGTAATTCATGGCCATGGAGGAGTATCTTGTGGCCACGAAGGGACTGCTCAATGTTGTTTTAGTTGCTTTCAAAACCTGTTAATTTAGGTGTAGACTACCTAAATTAACAGTAAATAAATATATATCCACAATACTTGGAGCATGCTGGAGCTGCATTATTGTTTGCCCATCTGTTCCCAATTTGTAAAAAATGAATGCAAGAAAGTAAAGAAGTGCCAAAGTATGACTAATCCTTTACATGCAAATGATCAGTGAAATTAGAATATGTGCAGCAGAAGATAGCACCACTTCACATAGACTATCACTAGCATCCCAACTATGAGTGATTTTGGGTATCCAGCTAGTTTAGTACTAGACAACTATCCAGTTAAAGTTGAGTAAGGATTATGGCCAAATTTTACTATTTGATGATCAGTGAGGACGCTCTCATTTTACACCAGTTACTTGGGAAAAAGCGGACATTGATCTGCACTTGCCGCAGATTGGAGTTAATCACAGGTTATGTCTCTGCAGGATACACTGTGAACAAATTACAGACTACTCTAGAAAACAGAAACAATGAACTACCATGTATTTGTGTTGTACGTCTATATAGACCACAAAATGGGTAGTCTACATCCAAGCTGACATATTTTGAAGGCAACTAAAGCAACAATTAAAAGTCTCTGTAGGGAGATATGCAACAATGGATATCTTGAAATGACAAGATAATTATTATATTGTCACACATTATCTTTCTGCCACGCAATTTTATTTTTAATCAAATGTTACCGTAGGGGTTTTGTGGGCATGTGATGAAAAATATTTGCCAGATGGCTCCACGCAAACATAAAAATCTACATCCAGAGGGAAATCAAATGACATGACTCTCCTGTGTGTTGCCCTGCAGTCTCTTTCTGTAGTGCCTTGGTCAGCTGATCTGTGAATCTCTTCACTGTCATATACTGCACTAACTGTCCATGTATTTTATGTTCATATAAATATTTACATATAAATATATATTCATGTCTGAAATAAACATATTTCCAGAAAAGTTGATGGAAAGGAGTGTTTGTTTTAACTTGAGGAACACTGACCAACTCTATCATGTTTGCCATTAATAAAACAAATACTACAAAATAACTTTGCTGAAGTGTTCAAAGAATAAAATGAGAATTGATCAGATGGTATAGAGCTGTAGAAAACAACACCATAAGGAACCAAAAGTTCTCTCCACTTTGGCAAACTTCACATGGTAGATTTTTATCATACTACAGTATGACATTTTTGACACATTATACTATGACATTTTTTTCATACCAAAAATTGACATTTTTATCATACTATACTATGACATTTTTTGTACTATCCTATGACATTTTTATCATACTATGCTGACATTTTTAACATACTATACTATGATGTTTTTTTCATATTAAAATTATAATTTTTTTTCATAGTACATTCTGACATTTGTATCATTCTACACTAAGTTATTTTTTTAATCATAGTATACAACGAGATTATTAAGTCACAATACTATATTTTTATTCATTCTTTATTTTTTTTCATGCTATACCTGACCAGGATTCAAACCTAGGACCGTCTTGCTGTGAGGCGACAGTGCTAACCATTACACCACTGTGCCACCCAATTCACAGCAGATTCTTTTATCAAACAATTTCATGGTATTTTCTTGGACATACTATACTATGACATTTTTTCATATTATACAATGATATTTTTATCATACTTGACCATGATTTTTATCATACTACAATATGACATTTTTAACATACTATAATATTTTTTAATACTAAAATTTGAAATTTTGATCATACTATTCTATGACAATTATTAACATACAACACTATGACATTTTTTTGTTCTATACTAAAATATCTATCTGTATTTTTTTTCATACTAGAATATATTTTTATCATACTATACTATGAAATATTTTTTCATACCAAAATACGAAATTTTTTCCACATTAAATTTGAATTTTTTTATCATACTATACCCTGACATTTAAGTATTTACATTCATACTATACTATGAGATTTTTTTTCAAACAATTTTTTTTTCACACTGAGATTTGAAATTTTTATCATATTATCATTAATCATACTATTCTATGATATTTATCATACTATACTATGATTTTTTTCATACTAAGATATGAATTTTAAACACAATAAAACTGGATAAATTTTATCATACCAAAATGACATTTTTTATTGCACTTTACTTTAAAAATTCTTTCATACTTAAATACTAAATATTTTAACACTTAAAATATGTCATATTTATCATACTACACTATGAATTTTTTTTTCATAAAAGCTATTTTTTTTACCTGAAATATGAAAATGTTCACGTGGTATACTATGATTTTTATCATACTATTCTATGACATTTTACATCAGTATACTTTTAAATTTTTTTCCAGCTAAAATATGAAATTTTTAATATACAATGACATTTTATCATACTATACTATGACATTTTTATTATTCTAAACTAATTTCTTTTCACACTAAGATATTAACGTTTTAGCATACTATACTATGACAAATTTCTTACGCTAAGATATAATTTTTTTTCAGTCTTAAATATGAAATTTTTTATTCACACTAAAATATGAAATTTTTATCATACTATACTATGACATTGTTATTATTCTATACAATGACATTTCTTTTAAACTAAAATATGACATTTTTTTATTTATACTAAAATTTGAAATTTTTATCGTACTATACTATGACATTCTTATTATACTAAACTATTTAATTCCTTTTACACTAAAATATGACATTTTTAGCATACTATACTGACATTTTTTTCATGCTAAAATGTGAATTATTTTTCATTCTAAAATATGACATTTTTTATTCACATTAAAATTTGAAAATTGTAATAAACCATACTATGACATTTTTATCATACTATACTATGACAGTTTACCTCAGTATACTATTAAATTTTTTTCCTTTCTAAAATATGAAATATTTAATATTATATACTATGACATTTTATCATACTATACTATGACTATTTTTTCATACTGAAATATATATTTTTTTCACATTAAAATTGGAAAATTTTTCTCATACTATATTATGACATTTAGCTCATTTAATATAATGAGATTTCTTGTAAACTAAAATATGAAATTTTTCATTTACACAAAAATTTGAACTTTTTATCATACTATACTGACATTTTTTATTATACTATACTTTTTAATTTCTTTTCAAACTAAAATATGATTTTTTTGCATACTATACTATGACAGTTTTTTCATACTAAAATATGAATTTTTTTCATTCTTAAATATGAAATTTTTATTCACACTTAAATATGAAAATGCTATCATACTATACTACAACATTGTTATAATACTACACAATTAAGTTTTTTATGCTAAGATATGAAATTTTTAATAAACTAAACTGACATTTTTATCATACCATACTGAGATTTTTTTTCGAACTAAAGTATGAAATCTTTTATTCACACTTAAATTGTAAATTTTTATCATACTATACTGCGACATTGTACCTCAGTACACTATTTAAATAAATTTTCACGCCAAAATATAACATTTTTAATACACTGTACTAGACATTTTATCATACTATACTTTGACTATTTTTTCATACTAAAACATAAAAAAAATTTTCACAATAAAATTGGAAAAATGTTCTCATACTATACTGACATTTTTATCATTCTATACCATGAGATTTTTTAAACTAAAATATGAAATTTTTTATTCACACTAAAATTTTAACTTTTTATCATACTATACTGACATTTTTATCATATTATACTATGACATTGTTAACATACTATACTGTCATTTTTCTCATCCTTAAATTTAAATTTTTTATCATACTATATTATGACATGTTTATCATACTACACTATTATTTTGTTCTTATGTGTTTTCTACCTTAAAAAAAATGCCACGTGAACACATGGACAAGAAAAACATGATTTCCATGGTGTAGGTCTTTAATATCTGCTTGTAATACCTAAATGCTATATGTTTCTGAACAACATGATATAATATAGTAGTGGTAAAAGAAAAGTTACTTTTGTCCTGAGTGAGCACATGGTATTTGTTTAGGCTCATACTTTGAATAACTTTACAAAAATACCATCATTAAATCCATTGATTCCCTTTGTCATCTCAAGAATCAAATTTTACAAACAATTCAAAACACATAAAAAACAGACAACTAAAAAACACACAGCCATTTGTTTTTTCATTCACAATACATACAGTTCCTCATTCTGCCCGGCAAGAAAACTTGTGCTGTTATAATGTGACATATAAAAAGGTATCATGAGTATCACTTACACATATGTATTATTTTTAAATATTTATTGTTTCTCATGCAGCTACACTCAAACAGCTTGTTTGAAAAAAAAAAAAACACTATTTCTGACCTCCTTATTTGTCATTATGATGCAATAATTTTTTATACCAAAGTCATCACTGTAAAGGAACAAAAACCTGTCTGTATGACCACTGCAGGTGATACAAGCAAATTATCGGAAGGTGTTGGATTTTCCCGGAACAATCTGATAAAAATCCTGTACAGGCCACTTGCATGAGAAATTTAACTTTGCAAACTTTTGTGAAATGTAAAAAAAGATTAACTGAAAATTAAAAAATAAATGCAATGTCTGTAGGGAATTCATAACTAGGAGCCATGGCCTCAATATACAGAGACTAATCTGTAATACACGCAGGATCTGTTTAATACAGATGGTAAAAGATAGCTCAATAATCACACAGATAACATGTCTGAAAAGGAACAGAAAAGGAATAACCAGCATTGATATTTTTCTTTGCTCACCAGTCACATTTTGTTTAAAATTTAATGCAGGGACCTAGTTTTTTCTAGCAGAATCTGCAACCATAAGATTTGAATTTTTTTTACATGAATAACTGAAAAATTGGGTTACAAACGGTGCTCTGAAAAAAGCTACAACAGGAAGCCCCAGCAAAGTCAACACAAGAATTTATATACTACAGATACCAGAAGTCTAAAAAGGAGACGTATCGGTCTTGCTGGCAGCGATACTATGGAGGGAAATAGGGTGGTGGGGGGCTGCGTGTGCTGTTTTGTCTACACGACTGTAACATTTTTTTTTTTAACCAGTTACTTCCACACCACTTCTTTCATTATGTTGATCTGTGAAGTGGAACGTAACACTGACGGAGTTGAGAGGTCAGGGGCTCCCGCTGCCTAGATACATACAGTCTAATATTAGAACATTTCCTTGATTTGTTAGCAGCATCTCTGCTGACTCCAGAGCACATGGCAACAGGCCGGCCAATAGGATTTCAGGAGACTGCTAAGCCCCTCGCTCTGTATAGCAACAGTGGCATCCTTCCCTTATTTATTTATATAGGAGGGATTTTTTTTCCCACCGACTCATTCTCATGCCTCTGTCCCCCCACTGTGCAGCCACACTGTGCTCTCAAACTGTGAAAAAGAGTTACAGTGCAGAGAGTGCTCCTGCGCTTCTACTTATGCATTTCTTTTGCATGCATAAGCTCTAAAATCTGCTCATTATATAAGTATATTTTTCCATTTCTGTTTATGTGTACATTTTTTATACTTTAAATTTTGCATGGACCACTTAGGTAAGATTTTTTTTATTATAATTTTTTTTTTGCATCGAATTGCTTTGCACGTCAGAGTAAAAACAAAGTGGAAAATGTTCTGTGACAGGATTTGTTTTTATGAGGACATGAGATGTATCGGTGAAGATGAGGGGAAATACCCAAAGAAATGGCATCGTGGGAAAATAGGGCACTCTGAGGGGACCTACAGGAACCAAATGGAGTGGATCTTTAAAAGATGGAGGACACAAGAAGAGAGATGGTACGGGATAGGACGAGTGGGGGGTGGAGGGACATAGGATGGCGTGAGGACCGAGGCCTGTGGTTGGTTTGATCTGAGCCACGTGTGCGTCCGGCCACGTCTCTTTGCCGCTTCATGGATGTCGGTGAAACGTTGGTTTCCCTTGCTGCCCGGTCTCTTCTATCTTGGCCCAGGTAGGTGCATACTGTCCTGTCATTCTGAGTTTGCTGATGATGTGTCTTTGTCGCAGGCTGTTATCCACGCCAGAAGTTGCTATTGGGAAAGTTCCATGTATGTTTACTCTTCAAACCTCTTCGTCGTTCCAAGCCAAGGAACGGGACGATGGCAAGCTTAAAGGCGTTGGGGAAATATGGCGTACATCAGCCGTCCCGTTGGATACTGGTCTACGACAAAATTTTAACACGATAAAAAGAAATAGAGCACTGTCAGCAACATAAATATCATCAAAATGGTTGATAGATTGACAAACCTATTAACTATTAGTTTGCATTATCTGGCATTCTGTTATAGAGATGTTTGCAACGTACGCAATGGGATTTTGGAGAGTCGAAATTGCTTCTTACCAGTGCTGTTCCTCATGGGTCAACCAATTCAGTGATACTGCGACAACGAACCAAACTGCTTTGTTTTGATTTAGGTGTTTCTTTAAATCCACTAAAAATTTTTTTACATGAAAACATAAAAAAGAACTTATTTGATAACAAAAAGGCATTAATGACTTTTTTCAAAAAATAACTAAACTGTATGTTTTCCATGATGAACGTCTTCTAGAAGATTTTTAGAGCACATGAAAAACCGTCTTTCAATCAAAACACTGCTGGACTTATTCGAGATCGTGCATTGCCTCTGCGAGAACTAGAAACAATGTACAGTGAACCTAGAGCTATAAAGACTTTATGGCTGCGCACCATTTCGGATTATATGATGACGCCATTTTCAATGCCTCCAATGGCTGTCCGCCATGTTTAATTTCTTTGCAAATTCACAAAGTTTATGCACGGCCAATGTTTTTTGGCCGTACACCATATTCTAAGTTATCTGCCGACACCAACGGGAAAGTATGAGTTGTTTAAAAATATGTTTTGTACTTACCAATACCTTCAATGCGATAATCCAGAAAAAAAAGATGCCGAAAAGCGTTAGTCGTCAACATCGTAAAAAGTAAACGATGTAATGTTATTTTGTCTGCAAATTTTCAGCTTAAAAATTTTTGCAATAAAAAACTTTTAATTCTTTCAAAGGCATTTAGATTTTAAATTAAATTGTGATTATTACTATTTTTTTTTATCTTATAGACCTTATATCCAAATGTTAAATCCATTCATTAGCATTTCAAAGACACAGGCTTCAGGACTGTTATAAAAGGCTGACTAATCTCATAGTCCTGGTCTCCACACAATCTTTACCGTTTAATGTGCGTGACGATAAAACAATTTGCAGTTGTTTTAAGAAAATAAATGACTTTGTGAAAAACAAAACCCCATGAAATACAGAAAATCATATTCATAAATGTACTAGACTTAATTATTTAATTCTTTATTCCTGCGAGAATATAATCACATTCTATTAATGCAACAATTTTTGGCATGGACAAAGTTTATCTTCTATACCTGATTATTTGCTTAACAGTGTTTTTTTGTTACAATTGATTTGATCTATTTTGCAGATGGAATATTTTCTTTACCACCTAAACATACTGATTATCTCAAAATACTCTATTTTTTTAACATTGCCGTTCTTACAATGACTATTTGGCATTTAGGAATCCTCACACGTTGTACTAAAATCAACGTTGGAAAGATCCTTTTTAATTCAACTCTGCATTTTGCATGATCGCACAAGCTTTGCACAATATGTGGTTCAAGTACTCTGCTCCTCTGAATTGCTGTGGCCATGATGAGAAGAGAATATAGATTGTAGTTTTTGGTTTGGATTCATTTTATCATAATGCATTTCCCTTAAAAATGCAAAAACAAAAAGGTCCCTTGGTTATCAGGGAAAAAGTTGAACTGGAAGAAGGCAATTTTTCATGCAAACTGTAAAAATGAACACATTTTGAAAGTCATTTTTTCTGCACATTTATAACTGTCAATATAACTGTCAATTTTTGTTGCATGACTGGGTAGAACAGGGAGCACTGCCTTAAAAAAACATGTTTAACCAGAATCATAAAAAGGTTTTGAACATCCTATAAATGTTACAGAGACGTCAGACCATTTCAGTGATGGTCCTTTCTCCTTTGTTTAATAAATGCCGAACAATGATCTGCAAAATATGCCCACAACTGCTGGACTGGCAGTTTCAGGCTTGCTAAACTGAATACTAAAGGACAATTTATCAAGGTTTGAGCTTTAAAACGATGAGAATATCTTATATATTTAGAGGTAAAAGGTAGAGCTGTGAAAGAGTGAAGGTTATCAACAAATTATTAGAGGACATACCAAATGTGAAGAACAACCTTACACAAATTCATGAACTCTCTGCTTTTTAGGTTTTTCAACATAAGATGACGAGCGAGTCCATTGTGAAGAAATCAGACCAACATGCTACCTGTGTATTTTCTGGGTATCACCAAACTACTGTGAAGAAGAACAGAGATCGAGCATAGAAAATTATCAATTTGTGTATTGGAGTGAAACCACAGGATCTTCCAGCAATGTCATCACTCTGCTCTGTGATGAGGGTGACCCAGCAGTGCAGGTTAAGGAATGCACTTCACTCCCATAATACAGGGCAGCCGTGAACTCTGCACAACCACCCTTTCTGTCCTCAGCCATGAGTGGAACTGTAAGCTGATAGTATGTGATCAACTGCACCCTGGCACCTTCCATTCTGCTGCTTCATCACCTCAATAAAACCTAGTGGGACTATTCAGTGTGTCGTGAAAATGGCAGAGGAGGGTTTCCAGCTTAGAGCTCACGACAGCAAAGACTGTGCTGAGGGCAGCAAGCTTCAGCCAGCTGATTTTCCAGCATCAACACTAGCATCCCTTCATCTCAGGGATGATGATGTGGTCATCAACGAGGGCACCAACCATATGTTGGATAATCCTGAGCCCCACTCTGTCGTTCCTGTCGCGGCATCATCATTGCTTAACCAATCACAACAGCAGAAGGACATATCAGAGGATACCAGGCCTGAATCTTTACCAGCAGTTCAAGGTAAGATTTGAGGTTCTCTTGGATATCAGTACTGCTATAATGTTTTTGAAAATGAAAATAAAAATGGAAATATGGACAACCGTGACCTTTCCAAATATCTGCAGATTCTGGTGTCTATGCAGACTTTTCCATAACAAATTCTGGATTAATTGTGCCTCTGTGTGTAGTTCCCTACCTCAAACATACTGCTAGCGGCTATTCAGTATCGATTGAAATCTGTGATTGGCTTAATTGTTGTTTTAGTATTGCTAAAAGCACATACAACTGGCATCCTGAAATTTGCTTATTCATGCTCTCCCAAAATATAAAAATACCTCTGTACATTTCGACAGTGAAATCATCACAACCCTCATACTTCCATGAGACTATTGTACTGGAATGGACAATAAAGCATTACATTTGTTCAATGGCACCGCTCAGCCTCATAGGTTACCCATAGATAGGAGAAAAAGGAGTCCAATGTTGGATAACAAAAATGGTCATGTCAGAGAAGATGGTACTAGTGTATCTGTTAAGGAAGAGGCATAATCGGAGGCAGGGTTGCAGACAGCTGTGGTCTTTGCACGACTGGCTTAACCTACATAATTTTTTGATGGTGCTGCCATACCATATCAGTATGCTTGCAAAGGACGAGCAGAAATACAAAGGAAATAAACTCAGTCTACAGACAGTAAAGTGGAGCATAAATGGACCTTATGTACACCGCTCCTTGATCAGTAGGTGACGCTTTACTTTCTCTGGGCCCAGTGTTTACTTATTTTTTTTCAGAGTAGAAGAACTACAAAATCCCAGTTGCTGCTTAATGACTCCATTTTGCATCACACTGCATATTTTTGCAACAAACAGAAAAACAAATACATCAGACTCAATGTGCAAGGTTTCTGCTTGTGACGATTTTTATCGGAATATGGCTTAGAACCGCGGATCCAAAAAAACATGGACTCTGAGCGAAGACCTTAACATTGCCATGACAGTTGTTGAGACTTGCTGCTTCATTACTTAAATACTGTAAGTTAAGAATGTGTAGAACTTTTGCTTGAAATAGTTTTCAACTGATTGCTGAAGACTTTGTTGTTGCTGTAGAGAATAAAACAATTTCACAGACCCCAAAGGAATCTGACCTGATCTAGTTTAGTTTTTTTTTTTTTTTTGGGAGGCGAGTTTCGAAGGTGTGTCACTGTCTTTGTGGGACCTGGGTTAATGGGTTTACTCCCTCTCTCATTTTACAACAGCATACATACGATTCCTTCAAGATACAGATCCTTCTGTGGCCGTGATTTAATGCACCTCGAGGCATGCCATTACAAGTGCTGAAGGGATGATTTACATCAACTGCTAACTGTACGCCTCTCACCAAACGCTCACTGTTTCATGGTGCATGTGTGCATAGCCACAGACTGGTAAACACAAACAATAACATAGATGTAATGCTTTCAGGACATGTCTGATGAACAGGTCATCACCCTTCTCTGATTCCCTGATGGCAAACTAGCACACAGGGCCAATAAACACAGACAAAAAGACAGAGGCATACCAGAACCAGGTCTTTGGGCCAACATGGCATCTCACAGCAGACAGCTGTTGTTTGTTAGGCAAGATGAGGCATGGTGAGAAGGGGCAAGGCAAGGCGAGGTCAAGCACTGAGCAGCACAGGATCTGGGTGAGTGTGCCTGATTGTTGAGGAGTGCCCATTCTGGTATTCAAGGCAGTCAGACAGTGTCACCTGTCAGCAGACTAGTCTGGACAGAGTCTCCCACATGGTGCAAGACCAAGCAACACAACTACATCACTTTCTGGAGTCCTTGTTATTTGGCCAGCAGTGTTTGCTGAGAAGCCACAAGGTGCAGTTAGCCACACAGGCTGGCCTTGACCGACATCGGGAATAACACTTGGTCCCTTTATGGTTGATGTTGCAGAGTTGTTGGAGCAGAAGATGGGTCAAAATGACAGCGGGGCACAGTCTTCCTCCTTGACAGCATTCCTGAAGGACCTTTCCTCCTCTCTTGGTCATGATGATGTACTTCCCACCTCAACATCGAACATCACAAAGGAAGGAGGTACACGGCAGGATCTCTCTGTTCTACTCTTCATAGGTGTCCTGTATATGTCATCAGCTTTCAGTTCTGTTGCCTTTAAAAAAATCACGCTTTAACTCTGAGCTTTACTCGCTGTGTATTTGTTAATACAATGCTTTCGCAATGAGTGGAAAAAGGATTGTGGCTCATCTCACAGAAAAAAATAGTTTACATATCTTGATACAAGGTGAGCCATCAAACAGCTGTTTGAAACAAAGCCTTGATACTTCCAGAGACAATAAGTTCTTTTTTTTTATTTTGACAACCCCTAATTTTTATTATCATGTGTTTGTAACCATAAGTTTAATTGCCTCTTTGGTCAGAAATTCAATCCAAGAACAAAATAACCAAAGCCGTGGCAGCATGCGGGTCCTGTCCTGATGATAACCATCTGTCTGAGGCAGAGTGGTACTGGGGAAACATCTCAAGGTATTGACTATTTTTGTTTTGTGGATTATTTGTTTTATGGCAGATGATTTAAAGTAGTTGTTTACACAAAACTCTGACATGATTATCTGAGGCCTTTGTTCTCTGTGGTTGTCTAGAGAGGAAGTTAATGAGAAGATGAGAAACACTCCTGATGGGACATTCCTGGTTCGAGATGCTTCAAGCAAGGTTAAAGGGGAATACACTCTAACACTAAGGTACAGTGATGAAGTGTTTGAGTCTTTTATTTGTTGAGATAATGAGATGCATATGTGTTCAGGGGAAAATTCCTTCAAGCTAAAGCTAATGTGTTTCAGAGCCACTAAGAAAACTGCTGTTTCCCTCCAACAGCTGACTGAGATAAATTTAGAGTAAGAGGGAACAGGGTCTTGGCTGGATGTTGGCATCCAGGTAGAGGTTGTGTGTAGGATTGTAGCTGGGTGTGGAAGACATTTCGATAACATCTGTGATAAATACCTCTAAAAATGCCTCTCATATCTCTTAAATTCAGCACTGACTCCACACACATGGTGCTGACCGGCTGCTCCTGTCCAAATCTAGTGTAAAAATATCTTGCACAGGCAACTCATGCAAAAATTCTGCAGGGTCCATTACATTACCGAAGCACACTAGTACGTGAAATTTCAAGAATATTTAGTTCCAAGTATGGGCAGAATTTTGAATTTAAAAGAAAAAAGGATATTTTTCAAGCTCCCCTCTAACATGTTAGACTCACTGGTTAGTGGATTTGGGCATTTCTTTTAAAGTAGGACCAATTTAAAACCAGTAAGAGATGCACAGGAAAACACAGAAGTCAGAAAGAGTGTGGTTTTCTGCCATTAAACCAGATCTTAATATGAAACTGTAAACAGTTTCCAGTCTTAATATGTTCCTTGAAGACAGTAAGGTAATAAGAGGAGAGTTTTAAATTCCTCTGACAGTATGCAATGATCATGTAAAGAGCTACAGTCAGTAGCTTTGCTTGCTCTGTCAAAGACTTTCCTCTTCTCATTAGCAAACTCAACAAATGTCTGGTCAGGAGACATCTTTACAGAAATACTGTCTATTGTCCTGTAGTACAAACACACACACCTACTCAAAATGGCTACCTTGACTCCTTAATTTCGAAGAAGACGTTTGTTAGGCCTTACCTGTCAACCTAAGTTGTAATGAAAAGTACAGATATCTTTTGACCAGTGCGGAGGCAGCAAAAGAAGCTTTGATTCATTTCTACTGTAACTGTTGCTGCCATACAAACATTAGTTTGCAGAAACTACAAGTAGCTAAAGAACTTGTTGGCATAGAAAGTGTGAAATTCCTCCTAACAGATGACACTAGGCGCCCCCCCCCCGCAGCAACGATAGACCCTCACATGCTTGCCAATGCATGCCATAGCAGGTAAATGCAAATATAGACTTAAGATTAATAGATCAGTCCTGCGTCTGCCAAATTCCTGATATCTGATCCTGCTATTTCAGTTTGTATTGGACTGAGATTTTATATCAGTAGCAAATTAAATGTGCATCTCAGGAGGACTCTCCTTTGACAAGGAAGACGAAGTAACATACCATAAGATCTTTGGATGGAGACTTATTTTGTATCCTCTTAAGACTCAGTAGCTTTGGATGACAATTGTGCGTTGACTTTTGCAGAAAAGATGGCACAAACAGACTGATTAAGATCTTCCATAATGGGGGAAAGTACGGCTTTTCTGAGCCACTGGCCTTTTCCTCTGTGGTGGATCTGATTCAGTACTACCAGAAGAAGTCTCTGGCCCTGTACAACTCGAAACTGGACACAACGCTACTCTACCCTTTATCCAGATACCAACAGGTAGGTAAACAAGGCCGCCAACTTATTGTACTAAAAGTTTTTATGATGCACATTTTTCCTCATAGTTTGTGTGCAAATCGAGATCGAGATGATACACATCTCGATGTATCTTGAAAGTCTGACAATGCTCCTAAATACCCATTACACTCTTGTCTGTGAAACAGCAGGTTACAATGGAAGTTGACATTGATGCAGTTGGAGAACAGCTGAGGAGACTCCAGGAACAATACAAAGAGAAGAGCAAAGAGTATGACCATCTGTATGAAAAGTTTAACCAAACATCCCAGGTACAGCAGCATCCTGATCATGAAAAGCCCTATTTCAGCTACCGCTAACATTTTAGACTAGAACATGGTCTTGAACATGGACGTAATGTACCCCTTGGTACCTGAAGCAGCATTTTTTGGCCTACTGACAGCAGTCGCTTTTTTTAGTGATGGTGACTTCACCTGAATTTCTTTTGATCTAATGAGAGACAAAGAGACTTTGCTTTTGCCATGTTAGTCCCTAGTTTTATTGATTAAGAGCATTATTCTTTGCATGTTTTACTGCCAATTTTGTTATTACAAAGCCTTGACTGTAAGGTCTTAACTGAAAAGATAAAGATGTTACTTTTACCCTTTCCCAGGAACTACAGAGCAAGCGGACAGCCATAGAAGCTTTCAGTGAAATCATACGGATCTTTGAGGAGGAGTGTGAAACACAAGAACGTTACAGCAAAGAATACATCGACATGTTCCTCACGTTAGACAGCAGTACAGAAACTAATAAGTAAGAATACCAACCCTTTCTATTTGCCATTAAAGTTGCTCAAAATATACTGACAAACTTCAAGTTACTAGGTTACATACTTTTTTCTATGTCAAGGATTCAAAACAACTCAGATGAGCTGCAGTCAAGAGTGGAGGAGATCCACAGCAGCAAAAAAAAGTTGGAGGAGGAACTTAGGATGAAGGCGTTGGCTCACATGGAGGTTGACAGGAAGATGAACAGCCTGAAGCCAGACCTTGTCCAGCTCAGGAAGATCAGAGATCAGTACCTGTTGTAAGTTCAACCTCTCAGTATCTTCTTCAACCAACAATTTAAACTTAAAGAGAAACTTTCTGATAATTTTAGGAATGAATTTATTTTGTATATTTGATCATGATTTATTTTAAACTGGGAAAGGAAATGCAAGAACCTCCCCACATTTCTGCACATTATTACACCCTATCTCAACTGGCCAATGTACAAAAGTAGAATAAAGAGAGGCTAGTTTAACTGATAATAGCAACTTTTTTTCTCTCACAGGTGCTATAAAAACAATGAAACTAGGGGTGTTCCAATACAACTTTTTTACTTAAGCTACGAGCGGAGTCTGGAATGGACTGCTTGTATCGGAGTGCTGATCTTGGAGATTTTAGACGCAGGTCGATATAATCCAATATAAATTTTTTTGCTGATATTGGACTAATATTGGATATCAGTATCATATCGGGACACCCCTAAATGAGACGAAATAAATTAGTGTGCAACTAAAAAAAGCCCTGAATCTTAATATTTGAATCCAAGATAGAACTGTCACCTTTTGTGGGAATCGCTGCTATCTCATAAGTTCCTTCAGTACTGTCTTCTGATTTTTTTTTTAATCAAACACACTTGATGTTTTAAAGTTTTTTTTTCTTATACAGTGTCTTATCCATGTTTCAGATGGCTCACTCAGCAAGGCACTAGACAGAACCAGATCAATGACTGGCTTGGTCTCAGGAATGAAGAAGAGGAGTGAGTATCCTTATGTAATTCAACTGAGTACAAGAAAATATATTACCATTTTTTTCATTACTGTACATAATCTGTCTCTACCTAGAACTTGAAACATGTTGAAAAATGTGTGCCATGTACAGATAAAGTATGACAACAAAGGATGTTAAAATATCCAAAGAGTCATAACTTTTAATGGAATAAAGGCACTGAAAAAAAGCTCCATAACTTTTTCTATTTGTAATTTTGATAGTACTTAAGGAACCAAGCTAATACTAATCTGAACCTTCACTTCAAAAATATCTCTTAGCCCGTATACCCTTGCTGATGACAGCCACCAAGAGGAGCAGAGCTGGTATGTAGGTGGTATGAGGCGGAAGGAGGCAGAGGAACTGCTCAGAGGGAGGAGAGACGGGACGTTTCTTATCAGGGACAGCCAGACTCAGAAAGGATCCTTTGCCTGCTCTGTTGTGTGAGTATCACCTGATAGTTGAGATGCTCCAAATTCACATTATCTGCCCCCCTCTGATTCTTACTTACCAACCTCCCAAGCAGTGAAAGTGAAAATGTCTTTGTTGGACTTCAGAGTCGAAAGTGTGCTGACAATATCCTTACGAGTATTCACATATGTTTTGTTGAAAATGATAAAAATACGGAAATGTGACAAGACTTCCTCTCATGCAGAGCGGACGGGGAGGTGAAGCACTGTGTGATTAACCGGACATCAACTGGGTACGGCTTTGCTGAGCCCTACAACCTCTACTCTTCGCTGAGAGAGCTGGTCCTCCACTACCGTCACACATCCCTGATCCAACACAACCAGCAGCTGAATGTAACCCTGGCCTGGCCCGCTCTCAGCCAGCAACCCAGCTGAGGCACACCAGCATGCCACCCTTACGGGCCCTTCCCAAAGCTTCACTGTATCAGCACTAAGGATGCACCGTTATGGACACTGTTACCAGGCTCTAACTGAGCACCGGTTAGTACTGCACCTTAAAAAGACCTTTCAGTAACAGTTGCAGCCATCAGACTTCGATATCCAACCCTAAACTGACACGATGTCGGAGCACCCAAACATAACATAACAAAATAAGAATCAATGAAATGCTTTTTAAAGCACTTGGGAAAAATTTCAGTAGCATTTCCAAAACAGTTTTAGTTTAGTTTCATCTATCGTTCGGTAGTTTAATACAAATGCCTGGAAAGTTTCCTAAAATTCCTAGAAAAGCTTTGACAACCAAGTCAAACAGTCTGCTGTCCATCTGCATCGCTGTTCTAATGCTGTCCTCTTTTGAAACAATAATCTGATTATTGAAATACATTACAGCAGTGTGTAAAATCCTAATGGTAGATGGTTCTCAGTGAGTGTAACGGTACAGAAAAAAATCTGATTTGGTTCATTGTCATGAAGCCTCAGTTTGGTTGTTTTCAGTACAGAAAAATAACCAAATTCAACACAGTTTATTTCTCCTTTATTACGTAACTAAAGAACTTTTACACTTCAGGCTTGGAGGTCTACTCAGATCTGAGGGAGTCTCTCTCGCTCCTGATGATCGATGCATTCCACATGGCCAAAAGTAACCATTGTTTGATTTCACAGCACGATGCTGATCAAAGTTTTAAGAAAATATTGAGTTGTATGTTTTGAGTGTCGAGGAAGTCACTGTTCTAAAACTAGAGTTTCAGGAGCCTACGTGCTCCGTGTGTGGTGGGCTCCCCTTTCCCAGTCTGTGTGGGGGTCTTGGATTTAAGTTACTTTTAGTTGTTTGCCACACTGTTTCTGTATGCTTCTGCACTAAACTTCGAGTGCAGTACTGATTCAGTTCAGTACGAATACATGTACCTTTGCACTCCTAGAAGTCATCATGAATTAACGTTTAAAGCTGGTCAGAAACAGATGTAACAAAAATGCCTCATAGTGTAAACATTCAGTAAGATTGCAACACCTAAAACTTAACATTAAGTTAACAAAATAACAATACAATAATTCAAAATAATGATAAAATCTATTCCAATAATTATTTTTTTATATCAGTATCAAGTATTAAGTGGGGATGGACCGATCATTGGCTTTGGCTGATAGACATTTTACTGATTATCTCAATTATCAACCTTTTATTTTGGGTCTGTTTTCTTGTGCCACTTTGACTCGATGATGTCCTGCCTGCATCACTATCTGATGGCTAAATGTTAAATGATGAAGTCAGGGAACTGTAGTGTAAGTTTTACTAACCGTTTACTCCTGTATATGGATATATCATTAAGTGTGTCATTTTTATATTCAACTTCTCCTGGAGGCATTTAAGCAAAATTTTGTCTTGGAGTTCATAATATTCCAAATTCTAAATTTTCTTTCAATGATATCTGTTTTAAACACCGTTAACTACTAATAATTGGTGTTGGTATCAGACCTGAAAAACTGATATCAGTCTATCCCTGCTATTTAGATGTCAAAAATAACATATTAGAAAACCTCAGGTCAACAGTTAAATTGGAGAATTGTACTGTGGCTGTTGTTGGAACAAACAGTGATGGATAATCACAGTTCTTCTTTTAAAAACAAGCACAAGAACTCAGAAATACTTAATATGCTGATTTTGCACAGTATCAAATTCATGGTTCTCTATGTTTAGGCACTTTTGCCTCAAATTATTGCTCTGCATCATGCTGTGTATCAACTAGTACCTAGTGCTGAAACAAATTTTTACTCTTAAGATTAAAAAATGACGAGTCTTCATTTTTTAATCAACATAATCCATTTATGTGGTGCAGTTGTGGTTATAATGGTGCTTTCAGGAAACTGAGCTCTGGATGGGACTCTGCTTTTTCCAAGACACGTGATTATGGCTAATGTAGAAGTAACAGAGTCACATATGCACTTTATCTAAAATAGACAACCAGAATACACACAGACACACAGACAGAGGAGAGTGAAAATGCATTGTTACACTAATTTCACATATTGGTGTTAATATTAAAACAGAAATTCAATAAGAAAAAAAAGTTATTGACATGTGCAATGTCTACTGTTTTCATGGTTAGTTTTCAGCAGCTAAAGCAATGATGCCTTTTTCTGCACATTTTCAAAACATCTTTAAGACAGTACAGATAAGAATAGATAGGAATTATTGGATTCTACCTCTAAATTTGTTTGTTCAATAAACCAGCTTTCCTTTTTGTATTTTTTTTTTTTGCTGATGATTTTCGTTTGTTAAAAGAGACAATCATGAAATTGTTTGTGTAATATATGTATTACTTTAATTTCAAATGAACAAATTTGAGTGTTAGTTATGTAATGTGACTAGAAATTAACTGTGAAGTAATGCATATGAAGCACAGGCCTGCAAAGTCCTCCTGAGTGTTGACTACATGCACCTTTACCTTTAGGAATACCAAACCCTCAAAGGCTCAGTTACTAAAGACTGGCTCAGATCAACCGAAGATGAGTCAGATAACTAAATACAGTCTCTCAAACGGATCACATACAATGAGGGTAATGGGTAGGATAATACACAAGCCCATCAGAATCGGACAATAACTAAAAACTTCCTTCGTGCCATTCTCAGGACAGCAGTTCACACTATGATGTCAGGCGTATGCAACAATGCTGTTAAACAGGATGGCTATGTCTAGCTATAGACAAGGCATATCACTAAATTACCCTGGGCTAGTATCAAAGCTAACCACACTCAATCCGTGTATCTTACAGCTTTTAAAGCATCATAAAATAGAGTAATCAGTTTACTGATAAAATGGATGTACATGGCACCTTAGCATTTGAAATGAGGCT
This sequence comes from Xyrichtys novacula, assembly GCA_962446985.1. Lineage (NCBI taxonomy): Eukaryota > Metazoa > Chordata > Actinopteri > Labriformes > Labridae > Xyrichtys > Xyrichtys novacula. The sequence continues at coordinate 27,979,127 of OY660870.1, forward strand.
CAATCGTCATGAAAAGCTGTACACATGATTTATACTTGGCGCTAAAAATTCACGGGAAGCTTCTCCTGTTTTTACAGTGTATTAAGTTTTATAATTGGCCACACATAAAAATTACTATGACTGCTTGAAATGTACAAGCATGTAAGCCAGCTGCCCAAAAAGCTGGACGAAATAGATTTTATGTAATGTAGTGAAATTAAGACTGAAATTTATGTATTGTTAAATGTCGGCTAATGCACTTTGTGAATAGATTTGAAGGGATGCTTGAAGATAAAATCTGAATATATCCAAACTATTTTTGTAAAGTTGTATCCAATTAAAATTTAATGTAGAATTCAGTCTTTAAGCTGCCCGTTGATGTCAGGTGCACACAGGAATTTTGATTTCTTATTTTGTTGGGGTTAGAAGATGTTAGTTTTATTCTGTATTCTTCCTGTTGAATGAGTCACTTTAAATTTACTTCTGTCTTGGCAGATATTAGTCAAGCATGTGCTTTTTGATTGTTGCACACACTTACTGCACAGAGACATTAGTTTTGCCAAACTATTTCTTGCCATGACAGGAGTTGGGACCATTGCGTTCACTTTAACTTTGTGGCAGTGAGATAGTTTGTTTTGCATGCTATCACTGTGAAACAGATAACATAGGTATTAAATGTAGTACCCATTACCATTTGGTTATTGTGGCTGAGTACTGTTTTCACACCTGGATAAGTTCAACACCAGCTATAAAGAGTTTGATATTTTTATGGTTATTTGATAAGTTGGCCGTATTCAGTAGATTTTTCTTTTTTAAAAATCTTTTTCATGCTTCCACTCTGTCATTGGTGCTAAGTAATCATTGCTGTGGTTTTGTTCAAATGCACCTACTCTCAGTGAACTGTCAGTTATACAAAACAAGAGACAGTATCCCATAGAGAAAAGACAAAGTGTGGTCTTCTCGGTGTAAAAGTGTTGCACAGTAGTGAAGGGTAAATGGCTGTACTGGACAGGTTGCTGGCAGACGGCCCCACATGTTGGTTAGTGGTTTATAGAATACAGTAAAGCTTGAGAACTGACAACTGAAAGCTATGGTGACTATATTGCTGAATTTAAATCTTACAAGATATCTACTGATGCACTAATTCTGGTATCTGACAGTCACTTGCCATTTAGCAAGTGTGGATAGATGTGTCCCTTCTTACTGTAGCTATGAAAGGCATGAAGGCCTGGCTGTGGCTGCTTCTTCTTCCTTTGTTTCTTATTTTAAATGAAAACTTTGTGCACTGAAAAGACTGAGTGCATTATTAAGAGAGTTACTTTAACTGAAATAAATTATATCTAATATTGTGAAGTGTAGAAAATATATTTATATACTTATATCCCAGTTAATTTTATAGAAGAGAATAGACAAGGTGTACTGCTTGTGCATAAACAGACTAAACTACTTCTTGGTGGAGTTAAGATTTAAAGCATAGCATTTGCACATGAGTATCTCAAGTGAGGCGGAGATACTGTCTCCATGAACATCCAACCTGCTACTGCAGGTGGACACGTGGTGGTGCTAACTATGGAGAACTTACAGATAAGATTGTTACTTGGTACTTGCACTGACAAAACACTGAAATTTGCTTTTAAAAAGTAATCCATCAGTCTCTTTAGCCAACCACTAAGTAGCATGAATTCTGTTGAAGTCAAACATTTCTGAAATGGTACATGTATTTATGTGCACATTTATTGCATCCTCTTTCTCGAACGTTTATTTTCTTTGCGCAAACAAAAAGGAAATGGAGAGATATGGCAACCACATTTACAACTGTTACTGTTCTGTAAGAGAGTTACTGGTGTCTCATATCAAATGTGTGTCATAATCATGTCAAAATAGTTCTTAGTGCAACTAATTCTTCATAACCCTCTACCTAATAGTCAGCCATTACAGAACACATTTGATGTTGGGTATTAACAGAATTTACACAAATGTAGAAAAGTGTTGTTTCAAAAATAATGTAAAAGCAGAGTAAAGTTTCATTATCTACAACTTTTTCTTAAAAGCAGCCCAGACACGAGCTGCTTTACTGACCTTTCACCATTTTAATGTCCTTATCAGACAGAGAGGAAAAATAAGGGAATGCCTTTTTGATTCAGATATTCTGAAATTGTGTCCTCTGTTCTAAATATAACACTTGTGCTCCATAAAACTTCCTATCAAGACGACCTAAAACAATCTAAGGGTTTCGTCTATCTCTGAACAACTCCTAAGTTTGATCATTTTTCCACTAGATACAAAAGCTTTATGACATGGAAGAGAGCTTACTGTAGTGATAGAAACATTAAACTTTCAGTTTGCTGCAAAGAAATAAGACAGGTGCTTTCAGGTGAGACTGTGTTACTGGTCCTCTTGTTAATGCCGTCAAGTTATTCGAATTGATAATTCTGATTTAAGGTCTAGAATGGATATTGTAAAATGCTGAGAAGATTGACAACAATGGTATAAGTTTGAAATGAGAGGATCACCTGGTTAAGTGTTGGAATGTAATGATACAGAGATGGTAATATTGGTTAAAGTAAGGTCAGGTAACGCATTAAAGTCAGGTTACGTTGTGAACGGGAACGGGTAGTTTGTTGAAATACTGTTGCTGGGGGTAAGGATTTGCAGCTAGTAATATGTTTCTGTGGATTTAAAGCTCCCAAAAGGTCAGGATACTACTTAAAATGTCCATTTAAGCAGAATTTGATGGTCTGTAAATCATTTTAGGTTCATATTTAGTTAAAAATGTGCAAAAATGACATACCAAATAATGAAACTGAACATTTATATTGTTCAAAGTAAAAGGTAAAGCAATTTTTTTATTTTTAATTTGATCAACACAATCCAAAATGAATGGGACAGGGGTCTGCTGTTGACCATTGTGCTGGTCACACTGTCTCTTGCAGTGGTGAGTCTCTTAAAAGAAACAGCCTACACATAGAGCTTTAAAGATTTGCAAACCATCAAATTCTACCTTTATGAACATTACCACAACTTTTTGGGGATACTGGGGTTGTAGATTAAAATTTATCTGGCGACAGTAATTGAGTAGTATGTGACCTTTTTGCCACAAATGTACAACTATGTACAACTTCTAACTTAAGTTAGGAGCAATGTTCTGAGAGTTAACAGGTTGAAGGTTGTATTACAAACACAGTGATGTTTGAATTCAACATTAGAAATAGCTTAGTGATTGAACTAGTCTTACAAGCAGGTATGGAGTGAAGGTAAAGGTAAGTTTGTTAGCAAGTTGAAGATAGGTTAAGTGCAGAAATGGTTATGCTGCAAGTTTATGCATGAGATTAGAAGAGAGGGATTAGTTATGAACATGTAAAAGTATTTACTCAGCCCTAAACTGATACTGGATGACTTGTCTATCTTTACTGGTTTTCTTCCATGCCATAACATGGTGTCATCTAGTGGAATCATTTGTCAAAGAGGTCTGTTTTCTCAACTAAGAAGATTATAAACAACTCTGTCAGTATTTAAATCCACTTACCTCATTTATATAGATAGGTTATGTTTCACAATGAGCTGTGCAATTGATAAATTACCTCAACACATCCCCTCCATTGCATTCATATAGTACTTATTAAAATGATGTTTCTGTAACTCTGGATTCTACTTTTGCCACCGTGGCTGTACGAACCTCTCATTCTGCTTAGCTGCCCTTTGTTTATAGCCTAATGCTGTGAGAAAATACTGTTATTGTGAATGTTTGTTTACTGTATGGATTATGTAATGACATTTGGCTGTTTTTAAAATAGTTTGTGTTTCTTTTAGGTGCAACTTTTTGGAAAATTTGGTGGTTTCAATTTTTTTGTTGTTGTTGTAAAACCTGGTTTCACCCACTTCACTACATCACCATTAATGTTTGCACTCTGAAATCCTCAAATAAATTTGGATGATCATACAAGAGTGGTTGCATGTTCTTTCAGGGTCCCTGAAATGTTTATTTCACTTAATACTGAAAACCAAAAAGAAATCAAAATGTCCTTAAATTTAACAAATTTATTAATTTATCTTGTTTGATGCATTATATGTTCTTGGAAACTAATTAACCACAAGAGGACATATTTGATCATTTATCAGACTGTACTAAGGTGTTTTTTAAGTAATTTGTTGATCATATTGATTTGATAGAAGTATCATAAAAGTATGCATCAAATATGGTACTAAAGGCAATAAAGGGCTAAAAAAAGGGAAGTACAAATTTCAAATCCTAATTTTATTGATCTTTTTCCTGCGAAGAACAAAACTGGTTGTTATATTAATTATGAAAATAAAAGATTTGTAGATTTGGGGCGATTACCGATCAATCGGCCGATTTACAGTATACTACATACTGTAGGCTACTGCTTTTCATGCCAACGGGAAGACCGAAACTTGGATCATAAAAGCTACACATGCTACTGCGTCATATGTAGCGTGTGTAGCGAGGCTAATAGCAGGTGGCTAACTCTAACGTTAGCTTGCATATTCCATAGTGTTTCACCGTTAACTCGGCGTGACCGAGACCAGCACAGCGGGGGACATCGTGAAGTGGGTTAAACAAAAAACTTGTTGCCTTATTGTGTATTTCACAAATTGGTTTATTTACCGTTGAGGCGGACCACTCTCCTCCGTAAGCTGCCTGCTTCAGAGCCGTCACTCTGCTGTGCTGTGAGGTAGTTAGTGGATGAAGATTGTCATGAGGTCGCTGCGCCATCTACAGGATGAACTTTAAAAATGGCGGAGCATTTTCAAAGTGAAACCGAATCTTGTTCGCCGCGTTTTATTTCTGAAAATATCGGCGAAAATCGGCTAGCTCTGGCCGATTACCTATCAGCCTCGAACGGGCTAAAATTGGCTGATTTAATCGGCTCGCTGATAAATCAGTACGGCCTTTATTTGAGGAGAATTTTGAGGATGTACTTAAATCCAGTTAGTTTCACTCATGAACATACATTAATAGCCCAAACAGCTTAGCCTTGAAAGAAATACTCCTACCTTCAGAGGATGATCTTTGGTTTAGGCCTTCAAGCTAAAGCTGAAGGTCCTATCCATGTCCTGGTGATAGTACACAATGGAGTTCCTTGGTTATCAACCATCGCCTTTAAAGTGAAACATAATAGTTAAAATGGTTAGCAAATAATATATAATACATTAATATTTGGACAAGAGACAAGCCATCTAAAGTTTAGCTGGTTGCCAACTTCCCTCCGTCATTTTTATTCATAAAGAGCTCCTCCTTGTGTTTATAACTTGTGGTCCATATCTTCACAATTTCGCTCTAACCAGTGTCATGAACCCTGAGCCCTGTAAGTAACACTGGCGAACTTCCAGATAACTTCCAGACGGATTTCCAGATAATTTTCTTAACCTAATAACACCTTTTTCTCAAAGTTTATTCACTCTGTGTATAGAAGGAGATGCTACTATTCTGTTAGTTTCTCCCATTTCAGCACTACTTCAATTTTAACGAAATGAAGTCGAGTTTTCGCTTCCTTTTTTAACAAGTTGGCTAACTGACACTGTCAATAACTACAATACCCATAAAGCTTTGCTGTTCAGTTTAAAGTACAGTTTAGGGGTTGGAAAAGTGGCACTTTGGATGGACACATCACACAACCACATTGCTTTAATGACTTTTAAAACTTTTATATATGTAATGTTATGTGAATCTTGCGGAAAAAAAATGTTCTTTTACGGGACCACTGCATATTTCCAAACAAACACTGAGTAACCAAGCAAAAACAATGTCTGTAATTTTTTCTTATTATTTCTCGTGTATTATCACATGAATCCGAGATTTATTTCAATTAAATTTTAACAAAGCAAATTTATCTAAGCCACGCTTGAGATATATATATATATATATATATATATATATATATATATATACACTCACCGGCCACTTTATTAGGTATACCTGTCCAACTGCTTGTTAACACTTAATTTCTAATCAGCCAATCACATGGCGGCAACTTAGTGCATTTAGGCATGTAGACATGGTCAAGACAATCTCCTGCAGTTCAAACCGAGCATCAGTATGGGGAAGAAAGGTGATTTGAGTGACTTTGAACGTGGCATGGTTGTTGGTGCCAGAAGGGCTGGTCTGAGTATTTCAGAAACTGCTGATCTACTGGGATTTTCACGCACAACCATCTCTGGGGTTTACAGAGAATGGTCCGAAAAAGAAAAAATATCCAGTGAGCGGCAGTTCTGTGGGCGGAAATGCCTTGTTGATGCCAGAGGTCAGAGGAGAATGGCCAGACTGGTTCGAGCTGATGGAAAGGCAACAGTGACTCAAATAACCACCCGTTACAACCAAGGTAGGCAGAAGAGCATCTCTGAACGCACAGTACGTCGAACTTTGAGGCAGATGGGCTACAGCAGCAGAAGACCACACCGGGTGCCACTCCTTTCAGCTAAGAACAGGAAACTGAGGCTACAATTTGCACAAGCTCATCGAAATTGGACAATAGAAGATTGGAAAAACGTTGCCTGGTCTGATGAGTCTCGATTTCTGCTGCGACATTCGGATGGTAGGGTCAGAATTTGGCGTCAACAACATGAAAGCATGGATCCATCCTGCCTTGTATCAACGGTTCAGGCTGGTGATGGTGGTGTCATGGTGTGGGGAATATTTTCTTGGCACTCTTTGGGCCCCTTGGTACCAATTGAGCATCGTTGCAACGCCACAGCCTACCTGAGTATTGTTGCTGACCATGTCCATCCCTTTATGACCACAATGTACCCAACTTCTGATGGCTACTTTCAGCAGGATAATGCGCCATGTCATAAAGCTGGAATCATCTCAGACTGGTTTCTTGAACATGACAATGAGTTCACTGTACTCAAATGGCCTCCACAGTCACCAGATCTCAATCCAATAGAGCATCTTTGGGATGTGGTGGAACGGGAGATTCGCATCATGAATGTGCAGCCGACAAATCTGCGGCAACTGTGTGATGCCATCATGTCAATATGGACCAAGCTCTCTGAGGAATGCTTCCAGCATATATATATATATATATATATATATATATATAGTGTTATATTCCTTGGTGTCTTCTGATAAGCCTGTTCTCCGATTGTCCAAATGTCCCTGAACGCAGCATCAGCAGTCAATCACACCTGGCATTAATAGGCTGGTGATGGGTCCTATTAGGCGACTTTGTGGAGAAGCAGCTTCGGTCTACTCTGCTTTGTAACTCGTTGAACTTAGCGGTGAATATGAAACTTTCAGGACTTGTTGCTGTGCTTTTGCTTCTCTGTGCTGCTCGGAGAAACTCCGGGATATCTCACCCCAAACCGTCCTGCCGGTATCCTCCGTCTCAGTGGTGTCGGTCCCTGGAGATAGCAATAGCCTGCAAGGTGAGTAAAGATGCAGAGGTAAAGGCTTTACTTTCACGACTTACAAAGACTTTTTTTTTGCATGACTGGTTGTAGCAGAAAAAGCTCAAAATATTCATATTATTAATAGACACAAAGCAAAAAATATGGATGATTTATCTATTATATGTGAGGTGCTTATTGCTTATTCTCCATTAAGAGGACAAATAAAGAGCCAAACACTGGCATATTTTAGTCCTAGTCGCTCTACTGAGGCAGATTATTGTCTTTTGTTATATTTTTTTGTTGTGAATAAACAGTCACCTTATGTACTGCTTAAATATATGAACATTTTCTATGAAGGAGCCTGCCACTTAAAAACACAGTTTTAATAGAAACACTAAACACCATACTAGTGTATGCCGTCTGTATTTTATTCTGCTGTTTTTAATTTGATTTTTTTATTGTTATCTATCTATTTAATTACTTCTTTTATCTATCCCATGTACAGCACTTTGTTTGACTGCTGTCTTTTAAAGGTGCTTTATAAATTAACATTGACTTGACCATAATATGAATGTTTTCTTCGACTCTTGTTGCCACAGGGACATTTTAAGGTCAGTGCAGTTCAAGGTTTCCAGGTTGAAATTAGAGTCATGCAGCAGAAATTGAGTACCAATGGTTCTTCATGTGATGCTTAATCTGCTTAAAAATTAGAGTGATGGCCGGAAAAACAAACGCTTCTCCTTGTTTTGCTATGAGTTTGATCCACAGACTCTATCATGCTTTAGCTGTTTGAATGCTGCAACCCAAGACTTGACTTTTACCTCTGTTTTATCCATACAATAGAGCTGTGCAACATGGGTAAAATAATACTGAGACTGTTTCAAAAGATGATATGATTGTAATGTAATTCATGAAAAGAGCAAATAAAACATTTTGCATGCTGCTCTGTTGTAAACATCTGGAGAAAAAGTCAAACTACCCCTGCAGCTTTTACTTGATTGTAGTGCTGCTTGTCACCCATTTTAAACTAAATCTTCTGTTTTGGATAAAATAAAAGACAAATAAGCTGTAAAAGATTCATCTAAGTATAACTTGGACAAGCTTTTATAACAAGGTTTGGAATTCAGCATTGACTTAAACAAAATAAGATCTGGTCAAATTGCTTCCATTTCACAAATCATAACGATGATTATTTTTGCTTTGACTAAGATGGTCTTTTACGTTGACAACATGTAATCTGTGCATGGTTCAGGTTCAGAAGCAGTGTATGGAAGTAAACGCCACCAGACCGAACCAGTCAGTCCCCCCAGTGTCCGTCACCCTGTACTATGAGAGTCTGTGTCCAGCCTGTAGAGCCTTCATCTCACAGCAGCTCTTCCCCACATGGACCATGCTACAGGACATCATGACCGTCACCCTGGTGCCGTACGGGAATGCAAAGGTACGCTCATCCTGATCTCCAAAGACAGATATTCACAGTAAAACACCAGAGTCAAAATGATAATAAACCCATCTGTCTCTTCAAGGAACTCCCGTCTGCAAACTCTCCATTTACCTGTCAACACGGGGAGCCTGAGTGCAGAGGAAACATGATAGAGGTTTGTGAGTTTTAGCACCCGGACTGTACCTCTATTATAAAAACATGACTGATTGATTCGATCTGTTTCTTAGGCATGTATCATCCATTTAACCGGACACTCAGCGTTTCAGATCATCTACTGCATGGAGTCATCTGCTGATGTTCTCAGCGCTGCACGGCCTGTGAGTATGAACAAGCTAAAGAACCTCAAGAACAAATATTTCTCAGAATTATTATTTTTTTAAATACTTCATGATATTTCTGTTAATAGTCATGTATTTTTTTGTCCATTGTCAAGTTCAGGGTCATAAGAGTTGTTTCGTCCTCTTATTAAAGGGGTTTTTCTGCAGACGTCAAAGCTGTTGTTCTCTGGATGTCTGTATTTGCTAATGCTGCGGTTTGCTGTCTCAGTGTCTGCAGCTGTACTCTCCGTCCACCTCCTGGTCCAGTGTGGACTCATGTGTTAAGAGAGGTTCAGGAAACCAGCTGATGCACGCCAACGCTGCAATGACCAGAGCTCTGAGTCCTGCACACACACACGTCCCCTGGGTCACTTTTAACGGGGTAACACACTCATGACTATAGGGCTATGTAGCGGGGATTTAAACCATTTTTTACAAGTTTTTATAGAAATAATCACATTTAAAGTGGTATTAAACACCTGCTTTTTCAGAGGTACCTGCTTTTAATGTTTCTTTTCTTTTTTAAATATAGAAAAAAATGCTTTTGGAATTGATTGCTGCCAACTAATACATGCATTTTTAATTTAATGCTGTGACCCCCCCATCACAGCAGCTATAAGTTTGTCTGCTACATTTTAACTTTTGACACAAGGTTTAAAAATGTTCAAATTTTGTTTATTCTTTAAAAGTCTCATGGATATTTTTTTTTCCTCAGAAAACGGGAATACTTTCCAAGACTGCACTTTGAAGGCTCTAATTGTTCACATTTCTCTAAACCCAGACACAGCCGTGTTCGAGTCAGCTGAAGTGGATGGAAAGATGGGAGAGCAATTTTAAAGTTATAAACTTGTGTTTCAGGAATACACAGAAGAGAATGAGGACAAGGCGATGTCGTCCCTTTTTCATTTGGTTTGCCAGCTCTACAAGGTTTGTTTATCTTCTTATTCATGAGATTACTTTGGTATTTTAAAGGTTTCAACACTGGAAGAAATAAACTAATTGAACTATTACCTGAAGAGAATATTTCTAAAAGTTAAGTGTGAAGGAGCCCAACAAGCATCTAATTTTAATCAAACATAATGCCAAGTTTACATTTCATAAATCTAATAACGCTGTTTCTAATAATTCTGGATTATATTTATATGACATTTTTGTCCTGTTACTTACGTGTGTGTGTATGTATGTTTGTGTTTTCAGGGGGTGAAGCCTCCAGCATGCAATGGAGCCACAGTCAGGCTGAACAGAGGCTTCTGCTGAACAGAGAGAGATTGTAAGAACTACGACATATCAAATAACACCTTCAAATAAAACAAACATCCAGCTTGATTAAAAAAAGTGTGTGCTAAATACTACTGTTTAGATTTATCCATACTGTTGAAGTAAAAAATGTCTGATCTAACGTAAAGACCTTACATATATGTCAAACTTGTATTTTATAGTCATTCAAGTAATAAAAGCGGTGAAATGACTGAAACACTCAGATCAATACTTTCAGTATAATTTATTGGCATTTATCACTTTAAACACCCTGAACTCCCGAGACTCTTTTGGCTTAAAGTGAGGAAAAGAAAAATAATTTTCTCTGACAAGAACATTGGAGTGACAGATGTATACATTCTTCTTATAAAGTATACTTGATTTTTCGGCTCCAGAACATAAAATCAGACATCTTATGTTACAGTACTTTGTCTCGACAGACATGTTTTGAAGAATAAATATCTTTTATAGAACTTTGCACGACACAGAGCTGAGGAAACGAGACAGCGTGAACATTAATGGAGGCAGAATCAGAGCGACACAGAAACGCAGTGCGAGCAGAGACCGCTGCTTGTTCACACGTGAACACTGTTGGGCGCTGTTGCAATTAAAGAGCCGCTTTGCTGCTTTCACATGCCGATAGAAAAAATACTGAACTAGTATCTGAAAGTAGAGGAGTAAAAGCTTATATACTTTTAAGTGCTTTATGTTAGTCCCACATGATGAAAATGCCACACCTCAGGATCAGGGGTCGAGTTTCTCAAACCACTTAGTTTATATAAACTCAGATTGGTTTTGAATGACAGCAGCTCAAAAGTTATCTTATTTAACTTGAAGTAATGTGCTTTTTTTAAGTAAATTCATGTGCTTTTATATGTGAATTATTGATGGACATATCTCTCTTAAGGCAGCAAAGAAAGGAGCACATTAAAGGACGTGGCTAAACTGCTCTGCTAAAATAGTCAACAAAAAACAAAACTTAAATTTTATGAGTTGGTCAAAAAGATAAAAAAATTATTAATTTTTGGTCAATTTGAATGAAAGGAGGAGAAATAATGAACCTTAATTGTCATCACAACATCAGGTTCTAACACTGCTTGTATGCAGGTGTGGTCTTACACCTGTAGATGGTGCTAGAGATGAACATTTGGGATGAAGGCGTTAAAACCAAGTGATCTGCTGCTGCCGAGGTTTACGTGGCATTTATATCATGGAGGTTTGAGGGATTTCAACACTGGGAGTGACACAACATGACAGATTGTCCTATGTATTAGCTTTATTTCTAGCTTTCACATTTTCAAGATGTACTAAATTAAAATATCAGCAAGAAAAGGAATAGTGCTGCTTTTACTAGAATTGCAACATTTTCTTTATTAGACTAACCCTTTAGACTAAATGTGTCTTTTTATAACCCAACAGATTATTAATTTTAACTTGCCCTATTGATGAATGACTTTTGGCATGTTAAAAACAGCACAATGGTCCTTTAACAACACTCTCCAATCAGTCCTATCACATGTAAGTCTGCTCAATAAAGCTTACTAGCTGTCTTAATAAAATACTGAAAGGCTAGTGTTTTCTATGACTGCCGTACCAGGAAGTGCATCATAACCCTTACTGTAGTGGTTTCTGCTTCCTGGTCTCTACTTTAAGTGATGGCAACGAACACTGAACATGTACTTGGTACAGAAAGAGTCCTTAACTCCTGAAAACTACACACATTCTCAAGTCTCAGCTATTTGTTTATGAAAAGATGAACAGATGGTCAAAAGTTGCACAAAATCTAATAAACTGTCTTCTTATATACTGTTAACATGTATCATTGGTAAAAACTAACACTATTAAGTCAGAGACTTTAATACAATCATCTGGTAAAATCTCTAGTGTAAAAATGTACAGCATTGGAGGCTGGCAGGTGTTGGTGTGTTTTTTTTAACACTTATGGCACACAGTTGTCCCAGTCAAGCACTTTCTTTCTGAAATAGGACGGAAACCTGGTGGATAACAACCGTTTTAGCCTCGAACTCAGATTTGCTTCAGAAAAGATAGCATTTTCTCTCCTTCTGATCTCCACCTGTAGGCAGGACAGGAAGCTAATACCATTGTGGTTTTTAAGATCTTGACTGTTCAATCTGAAAAACTGATTTACCTTGTAAATGTTCAAAGTTCTAGTAGAGTGGAAAGGGGACAACCAGGCTCAGATTCACTCAGGTTTGAAAAAGGAGAGATTTTCCGACAAGCCTATCACAACAAACTCCTGCATCCATATCTGCCCAAGAGCTTTTAAAGACTCCAGGATGCAGAAGATGAGAGAAGTCAAAATCACATTCATTTGCCCGTGAGGTAAAGAAATACCAAGACTGTCCCTGGGATGAAACATAAAACAAAAACAGAAGTGTCATAACTTACTCTGACGATTAAGGCTTTAGTTCTGCTGCATTACAAAGACACAGCTGCTTTGAGTAAAGGATGCTGCAAGCTCTCTGCTGCGCATCTCCTCGAAGAATATAAATCACTTAACTTGACCCTTAAGGTTTCAAGTCTATTGTTCAACGATGGTCCAAAAGAATACGGGCTAGGATCAAATTATGGATCAGTATTAATTTGCAACATATGTAAATAAAAGACCCACTGAGCAATAGACGGCTATTAGACGTCCAGGCTTTTTTTAGACCTAATTTCAACCGTCTAGATTCTGTATATTTTTAGACAGAATTTAGACGTTGCACTTTAACCCATTATTCGATAGCTATTTATTTCAAAAAGCAACTGTGAGTTGCATAACTGATCTCCAAGTACTTAACCAAAATAATTATGATAGCCGTTTAGCAATATACAGTGTAGTATAGATATAACCCAGATTTAGATTAAGTCTAAACTTGGTCTAAATTTGGACGTTAAAAAACGTTCATTTTTAGACCTGTGGTAGTCTGATTTTAGACCAGTCGTCTGGGCTGCATTTAGACATCTATTAGACCAAAAAATGCTCAGTGGGAGAGTGCTTCAGTGTTTCATCTCTTTAAACTCATTTTTAGGATAAAAACAAACTTTAAAGGAACTTGAGTGAAAATCCTAAAACCTGAGTGAGCCTGGATCTGAAAACAAGTAAAGTAAAGACTTTTATAGTTCAAACGTTTTCATATCACATACGGTCACATAAATGGTGTTGGCAAAATTTGTCCTGTTAGTTCCCTGTCCTGCCTTCTGGTTCAAATATTGTATGTTGTGTGTGCGCACATGTGTGAGAGAGATCAGAAGGCCAACAGTGAGTGAAGCCCTTTATGTGACTGAACAGAAGAACTGAAGGGCAGATACGGTAAAGTGCTACTGTGGACCGGAGGCACCCTGATAAACAAAAGAAAAAAAAATGCTTTTCAAGCACATAAACACGAACAAGACCAGCAAATGTACGACAAATCAAGACTTAAATAATGACGGCGTTAAAATCACCTCAGGTAAAAAAATAAACTAATCATACAGGTGGTGTCTTTTGGGTTTTAACAGGTCAGACTGAGGTTCAGTCTTCTGGGTGGTTTAATCTCTGCGCTGCTACAAGCTGGTTAAAACAAACATTATCTGATTGCTTCATTTGCCAAATTCTCACTTAAAGGGTTTTCATTAAAAGAGGAGACACAAAGGTGAAACAAAGTCGCAGGTGTCTCTTGTTTGGAGGTAAATCAAACAGGAAAGACAGTTTGGGGTCAGGGGTCAGGTCAGGGGTACCCACTACATCCGTGCTACATTAGAGTTATGTTTCTCTTCATACCCTGAGGTTTAAGTCCATCCATTTTTCCACTGCTCATACACATTATGTATTTGGCAAAAAAGATTCATCACTCACATCATTCTTTAACAAAAAAAACAACAAAAAAAAACATACTTGCTTCCCAATCAAACTTCGTTATCTTATATCCTAAATTAAAACTATGGTGCAAAATCATTTCCAAGACCCTGTCCAACCACAGTGCTCCTCGTCCACTGCACACCTCTGAATGTCACTAGCTGTTATTTTGGAGGAAGACATTTCCTTCACCTCGCATTCTTGTTCTTCCCAGTTTGAATGCAGCAGTCTTTGTCTGGGACGCTCCGAAAAGAAGCTACAACAAAGCAGGACAGGACATGAAAAAGGCCGATCAGGCACCCAACGGGAGACTAAAACGATCCGTCTTATTAGAATATAAAATCAGAGAGGGTGTCTCCAGTGTAAAGGGACTGTAGTGATTTTACAGACTTCGTTCTTTAAGGCCTGCCCCGCCTTTCTTTCACTACATCCAGCACCGTGTCTCTGGGCGGGGCAGGTTGTGCTGGTTGTTATGTTCCCATGCGTAGACAGGCCACCCCGTCACCCTCCTGGCTCAGGTCTCTGTCCCTGTCAGTGCCCCCGTGTCCCGGGGAGGCCAGCGTCCTGTGGGGTTGCGGGTTCCTCACGGACATGGCAGCTAGGCTCAAGGCCCGAGACGGGTGAGGCGAGGGGGGACGGTACCTGCTGCTGCTGCTGCGGGGGTCTGGAGACAAAGAGGGGGAAGAAGAGTCTTGGTGCCGCTCCCCACCCGACTGGGACTCCTCCTCAAGAGGACTCTCCAGTTCAGACTCCAACTCCTCCTCTTCATCCTCCTCCTCTTCCTCCAGTGTAAGTTCGAACTGGAACTTGTCCCCCACTCCGCCTCCTGAAGAGAGCGTCCCTCCTGCTCCCAAAGCGCTGTCTCCTCCTGGTCCCATCCCAGAGTGGTGCTCCTCTGGACTTGAAGGTGAGGGGCTGCGGGGAATCATACTCTGGTACCACTCCCTGTTATCCTCCAGCGTGTCCAGGATGTCCTGAGCGTCAGGGTGCACCAAATCTGCCCATGTTTCCCACAGAGGGTGGACGATGTAATCAATAAAGCCCACCTGGTCAAAATGATGACAATGATAAATTCATAAATATATCAACAATTAGAGAGTAATCGATGACTTTAACTGTAACCTTAGAACACTATCGCCGGGTGATTTTCACCCGACCAAACATGTTTACGTGATTTTCATCATTTTGCGTTTGTCTGAGTATCATGGGTCTCTGGGTAGCTTCAGCATTGTCTTTGACATCTTTGAAGGAACATTTGTTTCCCTGATCCAAAACCTGCTTTTTCCTACAGGCATGTGTTCACAGGGTGATTTTCACCCGGCAATAGTGATAGAGGGTAAAGTAGGTTTGGGTGGATTTGATAGCTGCATATAGGCGAATAAGGTCAGTAAGAGTGGTCCTGGAATTTGCATGCTAGTAGTGATAGTAGTGAAAGTGGGGATTTTCAAGGGAATTCATATGGTGATAAGAAATATTCTAGTCAGCTGGTCATTTTTACTCACTCAAAATCTGCCATATTTTGGTTCTCTCTCCTGCTGCTGTTATCGTCGAGGACCCGGAGTCTTCATCAGGGAAGACTCACATGCCCCAGGAATGGGTGGAAAAGAAACTAAGTTTACAGGTTTAATATTTTTTTAGGAAATATTTGTTCATGAATGCCTAATTCCAGTTATTTCTTTGCATTGTTATATGGTCCCCTCATGGCACTTTTTTTCCCTCCCTTTGGACATTGCAAAAGTTAAAAATAAAACTACTTAAATTTGTCATGTATTGTCCTATTTTGATATATTTTAATGACAAGTACTTTTATTATTTTCGGGTAAAAATCACATAAATGGTGTTATTAATTTTAGCGATAGTGTTCTAGGGTTAATGAAATAGTTCTGAATGTTTCCACTAATACAGACCACAATGAAAGGTCGATAAAAAAGAGCAACTATAACCAATTTCTTTTCCTACTTCATCAACCAAACAATATCAGCAGAAGGAGCAAGTGTGGCACAGCAGTGATTTGAGCGATCACCACATTCTTTTTACTGTAAAATAAATGTTGAGGAAAACACAATCACCCAAACATCAAATTTTCTCTAGTCACCTGGTTCTTCTCTATGGAAGCATTGTGTTTGTCACACATCGGGCTGATTTCCATGCCCTTGTCCCGCTCTCGGTCTCCCTGGGTGAAGAACTCCACCATGATCCGGTCCGTCCACTTCCTGTAAAGCTCCAGAGGTTTGGTTGGGTTGCTCAGGTCGGCACAGTGGACCATGTTCTGCAGAACCTGGAGGAGAAATACTCAGTTAGTCTCAGTTTTTATAACCTTGATGATTAAAACTCCGAAAAAATGAGAGAAACAAAATCAGCGATGTTTTTATTCTATGTCACAATTGTCTGCTAACACCACAACAGTAGTAGTAGATAGTTTAGTGACACAAAGCTGAAATGACCAGCAGGTGGCAGCAGTAGTGTCTGATTCGTGAGGGAACTTGCATCTTATAATATCAGATATTTGGGGACACGCTCACCTGGATACGGTCAGAGTAGTTGTCCAGCAGCAGGACTCCCAGACTGGTCACCTTCTTGGTCTCCACCATTGTTTTCATGTCCGCTAAGAAGTTCATGTGTTTGGACATATCTGTGGCAAGCACCTTATGAAAACAACAAACACAAATCGAGATCACCACTTGCAGTAGGAAAGGAGTGTGAATGTTTTGATAAGCAGCATGTCCTGCAAAGTCTTTGAAATGGAGTGAGACAAGTGAAGTGAAGTTTCTGTATCAGCTAAGCACAAACTTAACAGAACCATGAGCAACACAAAATAAAGAGCACACTTTCAAGTTTTAAGTTATATCAATATTCGATGTAAGAAGTGCAGCAGTCTCACCATGTCGATCACCATTTTGCGGAGGGAGTCTCTCTGTTTCTTGCTGAGGTTCTCAAAAATGTCACAGTTTTCTTCTTGGAGCAGCTTGAAGCCCACAGCGAGATGGTGATTCTCCAGCACCGAGGCATCATTGTACATCAGCGCTAGCTCTGAACCTGCACACATAGGTGTAACAGGACAGACCCATTATGATTCTGCTTAATTTTGTGTTTTGAATCAGTACTGTGAGATCCTGTGCCATTGCAAGGGTTCAAAATCAATACCCAACCAAAAGCATGTGGATATGAAGTGTAGGTGACCCCTGTGGAACCAAACTAAATTAGAAAGAGATAGATATTTTTTGGGCATGACTGGACTTATTTTGAGTATTTTCTCATGTCCGTGGATCATTGGTGGTTTTCAAAGGTCATGGACAAAAACCTACTGGTGTTGATCAGGAACTGGTTGGTGACCCCTGGGTGGTCGACATCATGGATGGCACTAGCAAACAGAGCAGCCACGATCTCCAGGTCTGTGAACACCGCCTTGGATCAGCAAAGAACAAAAAACATATTCATTTCACGAAATACACTGACATTAAACTGTTCCAATGAGTTGTCCTGAAAAAGGTTACTCAAGTGCGAGGCCAACGGACAGATTTTTTTGTCTGATTGTAAAACTGACCTCTAACGCAGGCGTGGACAGAAGGACGTGGGTGGACTGCACCACGTCGGCTGCATGAATGTTGTTGTGGTAAGCTACATCTGCATGGTAGTGGTCCTCCAAAGTCATCATGAATGTGATGAAGGTGTCAGCTGGGATTTTGAAAGTTTTCAGAAGATCTCGCTCCTGGCAGAGTGAGAGAAGAGTCAGAGTCAAACTGAAAGTCCTGATCTCAAAGTGAAAAATGTACTGCAGAAGAAAACAGTGATTTCTTCACTGCACAAATCAATGTGTATTTTTCTTATATCATGAGGTGATCAGACTCAAAGCTGAAGGGTTGACCTACCTGAAAAATGGAGTACATGACAACCGTCAGAGGGCGGTTCCCAGAAAATTCAGCTATCTTGAATATATCCAGACCCCAACGATTAATGTTCTCCACCTCCTGAAGAAGAGAGCAGGGCATCTATGAGACACAGTGCGAATGTCTATGTGTGTATCTGAGTGTTCAAGTGTATGTGGACCCACCCTGGCCAGCATGGTTTCCTGTGATGTGTTGACTCCAAAGCGAGGGATGCAGGCTGATGCTAGACCAGGACTTTGTGTGACTTTTTTCACACCGCTGATCTGTGACATCGGCCTCTTCTTCTTCTCCTCCTTGGAAGGCGGAGACAGGATCTCCACATCATGTTGTTTCTCTGTGTAAACAGATTGAAACATCATGAAATCTCAATTCAGTTTCCCCCCCGACTGTTTCACTCATTTACTCACTTACTCCTGATTTTTATCACAAAAAAATGATAAGGTGTTAATTTAAAAAACACGAGTAAACAAAATGTGATCTTGTTTTTGGAAGAACAGATTGTTTCATACACACATGTGATCAGATCATAATCCAAGTCAAGGTTATCAGAAAGTATTTCCTGAACTGGAACCCTCCCTGGGATATGTGAAGTTACTTAAGTTCTAATACTTCACTTAAGTGTTACTGTAGGTGAAGTAATGTTATATTTCCATATACTATATGCATAATTAGGGTATAGCATCAGTAAATATTTAAGGAAATGAAAAAGTTTAGTTTGCACAGAAGCATTTACACTCATTTGAGCTTCTCTTTGTGAAAAAAAAAAGACTAAAGAAAGGAAATGTCTTTGCCAAATGTACTGTATATTCTGATTTAGTTCATAGTGCCTTTACATGACTGGACTAACTGATCCTTCTATGTGCACAAGAAACTCAGCATTACTTTGTCTTTCCTGACAGTACGACACATAACCAACGTTTGCTGAAATAGCTGAAGAAATTCCTGAGGCTCTCACTCCTCTTTTCTCATAAAGATGTGTTTAATTTAGAGAATCAGGTAGGATACTAATACAGATAAAATCTACGTGTTTTGCACACTTCTATGTGATTACTTGTGTCTGCTTTTCAAATGAGCTATGAGATTTGATGTGTTTTGATATTGGCTTGTCCCTGATCTAAAGTCCTGCTCAAAATGTCTCTGGAACGAGTAGCTGATCCTTCTCACAGACCTTGTATTACTCCCACACTGCACACATTGTCTTTTCTCATGTTTGATAATTAAATAAACAAGAGTTTGCCCAATACAAACTCTCTGAATCAGCAGTCAAGTTTGATAGTTTCCCAGATTTACAAAGATGTGGTGAAGACAAAGACAGGATACTACAGGATACAAACACCAGCTACTGGCATTGCTGATACTAATGTTCAACCGATGCCTCGGTGCATCCCTAGTTAAAGGTGGGGTAGGCAGGATTCCATTAAAGAAGCATCTTTTTTGTGGTGTATATACAAAAAAGCTTTTAATATCAGTCAATAGCCATTGGTCATTGATGACATTTGGTAATATAACAATATCGCTGTGTTTTGTTGCGCCTGTGTAGTCAACATTTTAACATTTCAGAGCGCTCCGCTCTTTCTGACTGTAAACAAAGCTGTTCTCCGCCTCCCCCAACCTGATTGGTTGTGAGGCAGATGCTGCTCCCCATGTTGTTCAGGAGCCCAAACAAAGTTAGCGTGCTAAAATATCAGACAGTGGAAACCAACCAGAAAGAATGAAAAACTGTCTGAATCCTCCTTTGGCCACGACTGCCAACACAAGCAAGAAAACTGAGTAAATACCAGAGACTCTGGCGCAATAACGGGCGCTTAAAAAGGAGGTAGACCACTCGGACAAGAGCTAACAAAAAGCCGGGTCAGCAATGATAGGGGAAGCTTTGGGATCTTACAGACTCTGTAACCTTTCCGATGGACAGGTAAACCACCTTTACTGGCTGGTAACAACCATAGGTTAAATCTCAACTTTTGCTGTTACAACTGACCTCATCATTTCTAGTGACCATAGCGTTTAACAAGCACAAAAAAATACAGCTGGAGCACGTACCGCTTATGCTAACATTGACGATGCTAAAACTTTTGGCTGCAGCAGCTGATACCAACTCAACTATTCCATCTACAACAGCTTAAACTTCACTAAGACTCTTATCACAACAGTGTGAACCACAAACTCTACCTTAATGATCACTATTATCTCCAAGACCCTCTAACTACATGTACATACTACAGCATGTTAATACATTTGTCTTGTTAAATACATCACAGAGTGTTATAGAAGAAAGCCAGTCCAAACCACTAATACAACCAAGTGGGCAGCATGAATACAAGTGCTCATTTTTTACACACTAAGATACTGTGCTGGTTTCCCTGTGAAGGACAAGACCTGACATTACTTCAGTAGTAAGATCATTCTCACAACCAGAATAAGTAAAAAAAAAAAACCTTTCTGAACATTTTTCAGGCATGGTGGGGACTACAGATGTTTTGCATGCACACCAATATTTCGGGGTATTTATTGTCCGCACAAAAGATGACTTTTGGTTGGTATTTTCCACGTAAAAGTCATATAAAATGAGGGGTATCTGTGATTAACTTCATCTGTCTCCTTTTTGAGTGGATTATCATTCCTTATACAAATAGAATAATGAATAGATGAAAAAATGAGTTGATTGATTCTATTACAACATTATGTGGTGCTGCAAGTTGATCAAGGTTAGCAGGTCACTGACAGGGAATCAACACAGTATATCCGGAGTACATAACAATAAGATCAGAGAAAAACAGGTATGAGCATGTATAAGCTTACAGGTTCAGATTACCAGTAGTAGAAAGCTGAGCTAAATCAGCTTTTCAGTAGCTCAGCAATACCTTGAGCTTGATGACGAAGCGCTTCTCGTGTTTGTCTAAATGTGTCTGTAACAGCTTCATCACAGTTACAGGTTGGAGATTTTATTTTTTACCTACTGTTTAAGGCAAAAATACAGAAATCCCCAAAATAGGTTCCCAAAATCAGAATCACTGTATTATCCTTATGAGGGGTTGACACAAAGGTGCTGTTCCTTCACACAGGATAGTGATGAAAATGACTCATTCACATTTGTACAAACCACGAGAATGATAAACCCATTATGACTCAAAGCCAGCCTGTTTCCAAATATCGTCCATCCAGGGAGGATTTTCAGAATAATATCCAGATCAGATCCAAGGTACGAGCACACGCCGGCACCAAGACACAGAGCAACCTGAGTGACAGCATCACACGAGGCGTTGTCTGGCCCCTCTCACCTCTCTCACAGTGTCTCCTCTTCCTCACACCCAAAACCATTGTGTTCATTTCCAAATGCAGCCGGGCCAAACGCCGAGGCACTCATAGCAAAACAACATCCGATTGACAGCTCCATCCTCGTGCGGCTGGACCTCCATCCTGCCAGCAGGGCTCTTGAAGACTGAGCCCCCTATTGATGCAACACGCCGTCTAATAATACTGCACCCTGTTGCTACGACAACGCCACACAATGTGTCCGGGAATGCTGTCTGTCGCCGTGCCTCCTTCTCTCTTAAGGAAGGAAAAATCTTCACCTTCACAGTCATTTAAACAGTCCTCCTCTCCCTCCGTTTAACACACACACACACACACACACACACACACACACACACACACACACACACACACACACACACACACACACACACACACACACACACGTGGTCTTTGTATATTCAGATTAAAAACTCTGCCTCAAATTCCTCTTTTCTTAAATGATTTCTGCTTCCTTCTTCCTTTCTTTACCACCATAATAAAGGAATACTACACCTTGTATTTTTAAATGTGATCTCTGCAAAAAAAAAAAAAAAAAAAACTGTCCCTGTCTGTGCTCCAAAAATCACAGATCTACTACTCCTTGTCATTTAAGCAGCAGTTTGATGCAAGTCAAGTCACACAGCTTTCACAATTCAAAGTTTTCATGTGTTCTGAGGGTATAAGTGACCCAATCGACATGATAGCTTTAGAGAAAGGAATGCCACCAAAAATGTTGTTCATGATGCTTTTATCATTATTTTTACAGGAAAAAGTTTAATTTCTTTAATTTGTGTTTTGATTACAATTGTTCCTCTTATTTGAAAAGATGCAAAGAGTCCTGCATCGTAAAAGTTATGGGAGTATCTGAAACTGTGATAAAGTCATTTTAACTGAGCAAGAATAAGAATGAATATTGAGGGCTTTAAATGACAAACAACTCTTTCTAAAATTTATTTCATTTATTCTATTCCCATTTTGTGTTGAAACTCACCGAGGAAAGTGTTTGCGATGAACTCTGACACCTGATTTCCTGAGCGGCTTGTTTCCGATAGCTGCGTCAGCTCACGGTTTAGCATCCTCTTAAACTGTGAAGACACAACAAAACCATGGAGAAAAACACATTAAGTCAGGATGGAAAGCTAAAACATGTTGAACATTTATAAACAGCAATAGAGCAGTAAGGATATTATGAAGCAAGGTATTTTTATTATTTTTTTTTTTAGCAAGGTATATTTTTTTCCCTTGAGAAGAAGAAGAAAATACTTAAATGATGCTTTAAGTGGGAAGTCCTAATTCTCATGTGTACATATTTTTTCTTTCTGGGATTATGGAGGGTGAAAGTGAAGAATTAGATGCAGGACAGATAGTTAATGTGTTCATGTTAGTGTTTGGTTTGTAAAGTTTTCACAGAAATATGTTGAAAAATAAAAAAAAACATTTGAAGCAAAAATGTAGATAATAAAATGTTATTTTGTGATGAGAAACGGTGCCCCATCATCTTTGCTAAACCTGTTTTTTTTTTGGGACTATATGTTTGACGTTTAACTGAAAACAATGGTCAGGTACATTGATAATAAAACACTGAGATATGCAGTCCTGGTGTAAAATCATGATTACAAAGCAAGTCTCATTCATTCACCACTTTTTTTGGCCTCCAATCTAAGTGTAAATTCTATCAAGTATCGATAACTGTACATCCAAATTGTGTTGTAATGCCTCTAAAATAGGAGATGATGGTTACACTTCTAATAAGATGTCTATTTAAAAACCACAGGGACAAATCTGCACTGTTGGTAGCTTCAAACACCACTCATATGTTTTTCCAAAAAGTTTTTAAAAACAGGAGTCTATAGTAACCCCCCTGATGTTTTGTTGCAGCGGTAGCTTCCACACTGATTATGTAACTGCTTTGGCATGTGGTGGCTGAGGGGGGAGGGAGGGGATCTGGGTTTGAGAGTGATGCTGCAGTAGTAACACTGCTGTTGGGTGACACAAAATATATACACTAATATGAAGTATCCTTTACACAAAATGTGTCTGTTCATCAGTTAGTTTACTTTTCTGCAGATTTTTTTCAAACAATTTCTCACAGACAAACATGCCGTCCAACATTTGTAAATAACAGTCTAATTTCTCCTGCAGTAAATCAACTCTCAGCTCTAAAGCTCATCATCACAAAAATCATAACAGTTCACACTGGTTACATGCAAGACTCTTTTTCCTCTTACTCAGTTTATCATGCACACATATATACATGCATATACACACTCACACACACACACACACAATCTCAGCATTCATCCTATTTGTGGATCCAGTCCTGGGTTCACTTGCTGTTCACCCCCCTGCACCACTGACCAGCAGCTCCTCCAGTAACGAGGCAAGAAACTGTTTCCATCGCTCACCTGTGTGAGTCTCCAGCAAACATTATCCCGGAGAGCTGACGCAGGCATGTCAGCCCACGCATGTTGATGTTAAGGTCCCTTAAATCCAAAACCACTCGCAGAAGAGTTGGTTTACTTTGTGACAAGCTGTAATCTTCACATTCATTTCTGCTGTGCACTCGGCAGGGACGGTTTGAACATGAGACAGAAGTCTTTTTTGAAGTTCCCACAGTCCCATGTCCCATCCTGAAGGTGAGGTAGGGGTTCTGGGAGTCGGAGGGGAAGGGCAAGGTGGGGAGAGGTGGGGAAAATAGAGGATGTGGTCTACAATTGGAGGGAGAGGGTGTGTGACCGCAGTTGCTCATTCAACTACTGTCACACTCTGTCAATGAGGAACATCGAGAGGGAGAGCGGGAGGTTGTGAGGAACTCCCCCTCCCCCGCCTCTCACACAGTTCCCCCTTCAGTGACCAATAAGAATCGACTCGCTTAAGGGGCTGGGTGTTGAGGAGAAACCTGGTTGGCTGACTGAGAGATTAAGGCAGGGAAAGTGTAGCCACAGGGTGGTGCAGAGGAGCAGAATGGATGGCAGTGTGGAGATGTTGGTTAACTCTTTCAGTGGAGGGAGATACCATTCATGAATCTGAGCGAGTCTGGCATGCCTTACTCTACAGCTGAATGTGTTGTAACACTGGATTTACACTCATGACTTTTCATGTTTTAACCAAATATAACAATGAAAAAGAAGTGATGCTGAACACAAATGCTGGAACGTGGATAGGATGTTTTTCTCTTAGGTATATCTTTATGATTTTCAGCCACTGTCAAAGGGTATTTTCTGTTTAGGTTAGTATTTCTTCACCTTGTTTTTTTCAGCTGTATTCTAATAAAATGTTTGAAAGGCATATAAAATGAATTATTTTGAAAAAATGCATTAATAAGGGCTTGAAGAGGACTCAACATCTTCATAAACCTGGGGGTTCAGAGCCTTAATAAATATGTGATTGGCCGTCTGCTTCAGCACCCACAGTTCTCAATGGTAACTGTTTTCATGATAAGCTTCAACCAACTGGAACAGCAATACTTTGCTAGAAATCTTTAACGTCACCTCCACTGACCCAAACAGGTTTCCTACAGAGTCTGTATGAAGAACAGACTTCTCACCTTATTGGATGCCATTTCACTGACTGAGTTTCTGGTCTGCAGAGTCTCCAGCTGGTCCAGACACCAGTCCAGTTCCTCTAAAGTCTCCATCGCCAACTTCTGGTAGGGCTCCTCTGAAGAGGTCAAACACAAGCAAGTGTTACGGGCCTGTCATCCAACTCCTCTAAAATTATTTATAGGAGACTACGTTTATTTTTACAAAAGTATCTGAAATGAAAAGCAGCAAAGGTGCAATAGAGGATAGAGATGGATCAACACTGACCTGTAAGACATTGCTTACATACAGGTGGCTGGTTGCTGGTCGTTGGCCGCCTGAAATACGGAGCAGATGAGGAATTAATAGAAGAAGACAACAACAAGCGAGCAAGCAGAGATCTGCTCTGTTTCATTCATCTTACTTGTTTCCCACTCGGTCTTGCAGATGTGTCAGAGCAGCAAAGTTACTTCTTACTGTTCGCAGACTCGCAAGAACCTTAACAGAGATGAGAGAAACGTGAGCGTATAGCAAAGTTGAGTGTCCTCACTGAAGAGGGTTGAAAAAAAACTGAAGGGACAGCTTGCCAGTTTTTGAACTCTAAAAAGTTGTGATATGTGAATATCAATAAGTATCTGATGGCTGCACACCTTAAGCTTTAGGATAACTGTTGATATGTGGGAGGTACAACCTAAACTCCAAAAGAGTTGTGTGATATTGTTTAAATGTTGACAATTTGAACATCATTTCAAACATATCTTTACTTGAAAACAGCTTAAAGATTATGTTTTAAATGAAAAAAAAGCGCAACAATTTGGTTTTACCGGATAAATAGGCTCCCTCTGAACTTCATGCATGTTTCAAAAAAGTTGCATTGGTGGTGTATCATATTTAAAATAAAGCCAGGTCTAAGTCTTTGGCATTAGAATATGGTATTTTGTGGTTAAATATAATAATAAAAACACACTCTATTTTCACTATGAGGTGTTAAACTTCGTCAGGTTCACATGTTTAATAATTAAGCATATAACTCACTGAAATTGTACTGGCGGCATAAAGATTCACTTACAGTTGTTTGCTTTTAAATATTAAAGAGCTGTTTGTATCGATGTTAGTCTCCTCACAGAGCTTTAGAGTCCAACAACCATAAGTAACTAACAGTCATGTACACATATTACACTAATGCAACACCACTGACGGGCAGATACGCACAGAGGGACTCAGAACAAGCTGTTCAGTACAAAGAGAATGTGTGTGGGTGTTTTCTGTGAAAACGAACTATCACTTATTTCACCGGCTGGTGAGTAAGGGCCATTGAGGAGCCAAGTGTAGAGTCTAGACAGACCCAAACTTGCAATTAGACAATATTAGTTTGAATGGGCACACGGCTGAGTGAAATATTACCCTCAGAGAAGACATGGGTTCAATCAAAACTTCAAGGCTACAGACCAGATAACTTTAAAGGTCTATCAAAGTGGCAAGATAACAAATGCTACTTACCTGTGCGAATGGAGTCACAATCATGTCTTCTCCATGCCTGCAACGGCACACATGCACAAAGAGACGTCAAGTAAAAGACAAGTATGAGTCTTGATGCCAAACTTAAAAATAAAAAAGATAAGGAATAAGGATGACAACAAAGAGTTAGTTGTCTTCATTTCAAGGGGTGGGTGATAGGAGTGTTTCAGCTGGCCGACAAGAAGTTAGTCTGAAATATCAAACTGGTTGTAGAAAAGAGGAAGTTGGTTTGGTTGGACAAATATTCCTTGGAGGCAAAGATGCAGAGTGAAGTTTTTAAATCAGTTCTATGTATGTGTTTAAAAGTATTAAGCTGAAACTAAAGAAATGAACACATTATTTGTCATATTACAATTAAAACTCACTTGTTTTTATCTGAGTATGTGATATCTGTTCAACCTGAAGTATCACATGCTGTAAGTACAGTCATAGTGTACTGTGGCATTTAGCAGCTTAACATCCAGATAACTTTCCAAAGAATTAACTGAGCTAAACAACGAGTGAATATTTAAACTGTGTATAAGATGTGCCTTAAAACTTGTCTCCATTGCTATGTTGATATTGTTTCACCTGTAAATGCAGATTAAATTCAGAAGGTGTGCCTCCAAGGTAAATATTTGGATAAGGGGAATAATGTGCAGGTGACCAGTAGTGTTCATGCATTTGGTGCTCAAAAGCCAGTGTTTGTAAAGGCAGAGATTTGGGGTCACAACATGCATGCATTGTAAAGCGCTTTGAGGGTCTCTGATAAAGCGCTATATGAAATCTGATGCATTATTAATATTATTATTATGTCCTTGCTGCTGGAGCTTGAGCCTAAAACTTCACTTATGGTTGAAAATACTGAGTCAGAATCAGACATGTCTGCAGATGTGATGTTGAATACATAAATGACACAGTTCGTGCCAGCTCTTAAAAGTTTTTTTTTTAATTCAGTGATCCTTTCCTTTTCATTTCATTTAGGAAAAGGTGACTTGCAGGTCTGGAAATTTGTGAGGGTGGGGTATTTAGTAGCCTTGACACTTAACAACATGGCAGAGGTCAAAGAAAAAGAGAGGAAACCACAGCAGTCTTCACACTTTGTCTCACCGAGGCTGCCAATTGACTTCCCAATGCTTCAATCCTTCCTCCCTTCAAAACAAAGGAGCGACAGCTATTGGTGGTGGAGACTGCTAGCTGCACAAAGAAACCTTTAGCTGCACAAACAGGCAGGAACTGGATGGAAATCTAATTCCAGGCTGAGATTGTAGCTCTGACTTGAGTTTGTATGTCTTAACTGAACTTGCTTTCTCCTGTTTTACAGAAGAACTAAAGCTCTGAAGAAGTTCCACTTTGATAGTTTAAGACATAGATTATTCATACTGATTATTTTTTTACTGTTTCACCACAGTACATAGTTAAAGGGGAAATATAGAGATTAAGTATGTTGTTGGTATTCCTCACCTTGTCTGCAGTCAGATGAAAAGTAAATAATATTACCTTCTGTACCTGTTTTTGAAGTTTAACAAGTTATGGGATCACCTGGCTTGTTTGAGTCTTTCTTTGTATATTGTTACAAAATCATTTGTGTCATTTTTTCTGATAGCGGATAAACAGATTTTCCTTTGATTCCAGAAAATGAGAATAATCGCTATAACAGATAAGCCTATGGGTTGATGTGTTTGCAACTGTGAAGGGATGAATGGGGTAATCCTTAAAATACTCACAGGTCGCTGGCAGTGGACGAGTTGCGGGACATGGTTTTGGGCGAAAGGTCGT
Organism: Xyrichtys novacula; assembly: GCA_962446985.1. Lineage (NCBI taxonomy): Eukaryota > Metazoa > Chordata > Actinopteri > Labriformes > Labridae > Xyrichtys > Xyrichtys novacula. The sequence goes on from OY660870.1 coordinate 28,007,293, forward strand.
AGTCTGAGTCGCTGCGGTAAAGAAAGGACTCACGGCGCTGACTGTGGGGATAGTTGGCTTGAAGTACCAGACCAGAACCGGGGCTAGTCTGAGAGTCCAGGGGACTGCGACCCACTGACAGGCCATTCTCCACATCAAAACTGCAGAAAAAGAGCGAGAGAGAGAGTGAAACAAACATAAAAATTACCACTTAATTTGCAAACTTAGAAAATTAAACTGGGTTACAATGTTCGACATGATGAACTTAACCCAGTGAGCTAGTTGCTGTTAGTGAAGTTCAATCTCAATTTTAGGAAAGGAAGCTTTGGTTCTCCATCAACCACAGACAGCAAGCTACAAAGTGATCTTAAAGTTGATACCTTGGTTACCCTGAACATTTCTTAATCTTTGTAGAAAACTGTCATTTTATCCATTAGTTATGGTTAAGATGGCGTGTTCCCTCCGTTTTAGACCTTGTCTCCCATGTACAAGATGTCTGGAAATATGTGAGAATGAGGTATTTAGTAGCCTTGACACCTGACAACATGACAGAGGTCAAATATAAAGATGGAAAATCACAGCAGTCTTAACACTAAGGACATTTATAGTACTTTTAGATACAAGTTAACAGGGATTTTGAGGCTTTTCTGCAAGTCCAAATTCTGTGACACCAAAATACTGAGAGGTGTAAATGTATCGATGGAGACAGAAAAGAGAGGGCTGGGAAAAGGAAAAGACAAGGTGGAGATAAGCGGTGATAAAGACCCCGCAGTGTTTGCTGAGCAGGATGTCGACTGTGGGGAGGGCTGCATGTGTTATTATTAGATGTTATTGAGGTTAAACAGAATATTTTGTTTTAACAAAGTGTCCCACATGATCTTGTAGGAGACCACAGATGCAACACCATTCAAACCATCCCAAAACACTGTGTGTGAATATTCATATGATGTAATGTTAAACCATCGAAAAATAACATCAAGGGCAAAGTCTTCTTGATGTGCTCGTTTTTCTACTTTCACAGCATCTTATTAAACAGTCGACCTTGCAATTTCTCACTTTCATATATAAAACACACACACACACACACACACACACACACACACATCCTTCCCCTGCGCTATGTCCGTGTGACGTCAGAACTGACTTCATGCAAGGTACGTCAGAAGAGCTACCGACCCATACAGCCCCCTCCTCAACACTCTCACTAACATCTCACCTCTTTAGCTGAACAAAGTGCATTATGTCTATGAGTTTTGATTCTGAAAGGGATCATTTTTCTGCTGTGATGGATAGCTCTTACGTTTCCAAAATATTGTTACCTGAACAAAGTCTACCCCCTTTGACCAAACAGTATGATTTCTCGACTTGGTACAGTTTTGGAAACATCAGCCTTAAATAATGTCTCTTTACCTCTCCTGCAGCACAGGTACAGAATGTTCAAATGCAAAGGAGGGAGGAGAGGCCAAATGTAGAAGAAAAATTGAGTAAGAGAGAAGAAAAATGACGACAAGTTTTCTCTGGGGGGCAATGAGGGGGTTGATATCGTAGGAAAGGGCTTAAACTCGTTTACATGATAATTATTCGTCTTTGCTAATCTTTTATGTGTTCTTCAGCCTCAGCGTACTCATCTTTCCCTCAGTAGGGCTGTGATTTACACACATGCTGACTCGACTGGTCAGTGTAATAGAAAGAGACGTTTATTTCCCTGACAAGACCGAAGGATAAAACTGCCGACATCCAACATCAGAACTGTTAACCTTTTCACAAATTTTGGAGGTCACAAAAACATGATGGTAAATGCATTTTGTTTCACTCTTTAGTATGAAGTGTTTAGTATGGTGTTTTTAAATTTACAACACTTTGATCTCTGATTCAAAACAATAGCTAACAGAGCAGCAGCAGAGCAATAGACACCTGCCCCTGTATCTATTTTTAGCTCAGTGTGCCTTGGGCGCTCCAGCAATAGCAATGGCTGATAAATGAAAGATGGCTATTATGCAATCGATGCTGAATGAAAGGCCTAATTCACAGAAGCAGAGAGAGAGAGAGAGAGAGAGAGAGAGAGAGGGAGAGAGAGGGAGAGAGATAGATAGAGAGGAGAGAGGAGAGAGGGAGGAGGAAGAGGTGGAGGTTATGAGGAACGCTGTATCCAGCACAGTGATGTGTTTCAGCATCTCTCACCTGATTGGTGTGACATGGCAGAGGGGGGAGGAGCTGTAGCAGGGCTTACCTCAATGATAACCCCCCCCCCACACACACACACACACACACACACACACATACCAAAACCTATTTTACCCCCTCCCTCCCCCCTGGCTTGGTGTATTCGGCCATGACGAAGCTCCATCAGAGGAGACCAGTGACGTCAGGAGCTAAAAATAGTTCTGCCTGCCAGGAAAGCGGGGCACTAGGAGACTCGTGACGGGGCTTACGTAGATACCCCCCCATCCCACTGTTAATAGGACAGTTAATTTCTTTCCTTCACATACACATACAGAATTATGATTTACTCTCTTGTAGTAGTAACCCCTGCATGGGCTCAAAATCCCACTATAGCATCCACAAATGTCGATTCAAATAGCACCGTACACAGAGGACTCCATATTCAATTCAAAATCTGTGGCTACTCCTCTGGGCCTGAGCTCCTTTAAGACAGACTATGGTGAAAAGGGAAATTGTCCTGTGGTCTGATGAATCAAAATTTGATATTCTTTTGAAAATCATGGCTGCTGGACCCTGCGTTCTGGCACATCTGTGAAGGCACCATTTATACTGAGCCCCATGAACAGGTTTTGGAGCGAAAATTAGCTCCCACTTAGAAAAAAAATATGAAGAAGGAGACACAGAACTGTTGGGTGGCTGAAAACCTGTATCAGGTAACATTTCACTTTGAAAACTCCAGAAACTGTTCTCTTTAGGACTTTAACAGCATGCATTGCTGCTGCCAAGATCAGATAAGGTCAGACTGTCTTTGATCATGCTCTCAAAGAAAATCACTGCATCACAGACAAGACATTACTTTGTTAACCAAACTGTGGCAGCAAATTTTGCACACTGAAGACGACACATCTAATATGAAATAAAGAAATTAAATATCTTTTTAAGGCAACATTTCATGCTCTTGTCATTATCTTTGAATGAATCTGAACTAATCTCAACAAAATATTCAGCCAATGTCAAAATTAGGCTTTTGAATATCAATGAAATACTTTTCAGCAGCTATAGATCAGCAGAGCTTTCAGCTGGTCAATGATGTGTCCTTTCATTCACAAGTAAGAGAGGCAAACAAACCTCTGATAGGGAGACAACTCCCACTACTGAGGAAATAATGGTACTACAACCTCTGCCACAAGACAAAAGCCCTGTCTGTGAAATATACAGCAAAAGATTATGCTAAAATGCATCTCAACCCAAAATACTTAAAAGACAAATTAAATCCTCAGTAAAAGGTCTTTTCTGTAAATGTCTCACCTTTAGGTTTCCCTTTTTGATTCTAATATTTATTACAGAGTACATGAAAATTTGCTTCTATAAAAATGTTAAAAATAATGTGAAAAATAAGTATTCCACCATGTTTCTGGTATGTAACAGGAATGGGCTTCTATATTATTTTTACCATTACAGGTAAAATGGAGTCACTTTAGACAATTTTTGGTCCATTCAGGTTTCTGGGGCAAACTGTAAAGGATTTTATGTACGGGCTGATGTGATTAATAAAGCAAAGAGCTATTAGAAAAGGAAAACAAGAACTATGATGTAAACAGAGTCGAAGCGATGCTGCTTTTTTGCCAATTATTTCTTCAAGAAGAAGCAAAAACTAATTGTGACATTCAGAGCAACTTGGCACTGTAAATGTGAAGACACCAAACATTTACAACTTTAAAATCAAATCTATATGCACCAGCACTTCTTCAACAAACTAGTACGGTCTCTGCAACAGGCTCTAGCTGCAGCTGGATAGGACAGGCCTCCCCTCCACACAAATGCCAGCACACATCTTGTCCCAGTACACATAACAAGTTGACCTTGGTGCTTCTCCTGCTTCCAGCATTGTTTTCCGTGACTCTGACGTAAATGACAGCTCCCTTTTCTCTCTTTAGCCCTTCTTTTTTTTAAACTTAACTCCTCTCACACACACACACACACACACACACACACACACACACACACACACACACACACACACACACACACACACACACACACACACACACGGCCCACATCAAAGTCTGCTTTTGTTCCCAGGATGTTTGGTTTGAACCTCATCATGTTATGGAAGAAGACAGAGCCTTTTACTTGGAACCAAATAAAAAAGACAGCGGGTCAGCAGTTGTCATCAACAAAGATTACATGTTACCTCTTGGATAAGCCGTAGAGCATTCATTCATATTTGAGAGTTATATGAAATAACTTTTTAGATACAGGCAAATATTTATTCATTTTTTTACCTATTTTACTTTAAAATTCTATTAAAGGTACAAACACTCACACCACAGTGATCTTTAACAGCTACACACACCAAACTGTATGTGCCGATCATGATCCTCATTGAAAAAGCTGTCGACAAAGACCTGATCAAAGTATTTTAATTTGGCTCACTTTCAAGACCTTTAAGAGTGGGTCACTTAGTGCTGTATTTATTTATTTTACCAAGCAGGACTCTAAATAATCCCTTAAAAACTTTTTATCAGCCTTTTTTTTATTGTCACAGATCCTTAAGCGAAATACAAATTAGGACCAGTTCCATGGATGTGCCTTCACGGTACACTCGTGGGAACAGGGTGCTGAGGGATTCAGGGGGACTTTCTGTTATGCATGCGAGAGTGGTACAGAAAACAACAGTCAAGGCCAGATGTTACTTGATGGCGGATGACACAGGCCCAGGGTCAGAGGTCAACCCTCACACACTCATACGCACACAAGCTCCCTCCTGTTTTCTTCCCTCATGGCGTGGGAATTGTCCAAGGGGCCCAAAACATCACACCAGGAAGGAGGTGAGAGGTGAGGAGGAGAGAAGGGAGAGAGGAGGAAAAACAGAGCAGGGAACACTTCATGAATGTGTATGAGGATGTGTGGGACAGAAAGGGAGGGAAACCATGAAAGAAAGGGGAGAGGAAGAGAGAAAGGGCTAAAAGTTCTTATGAATGATTTTTGATTTGAAATGAGAAATTCGCTTCAGGTATGACAGAGGCATATTGAAATAGAGCGCCTAATGACAAGGGGTATGTTTATTTTTTTCCTTTTTTTGAGGTGGATGGGCTGTCAAAGGAGTTTGTTTGCTTTACACCACAAGCCCATTGTGCATTTGATCCGAAAGTAGCAGAAAAACACTCAGCTCCCTGCCAAACGGATCTCTCCTCTCACTGTCACTGTGTGTGGTTTGTAAACTGTGTGTGGTGGATGTGTGGGTGTGTGTTTACATAGTCATGGCAGCACACACAGGGCTGTTGGGCAGTAGAGCATATCAAGACAAAAAAAAAATCGGCCAATTTTGTTCTGACATGGCACCACAGGCAACAAGCTGACAACGCTTTCCATCTCAGGTTATCAGAAACATTCTCCTCTTCCCTGAAAGAGCCATGTATTCCACCGTCATCTTAACATAACACAACAACACTGTGCTGATGTAGTAGCATTTTTCTTTAAAATTAAGTGTTAAATATCCAGAATTTTTATGGGTACTTTATTTTTCATCAAAAAGTGGCGAGACCTAAGTTGATGGACATCATTAATATCCAGAATTTGTCTGATGTGTACTTTACATATTAGGACAAGTAACAACCGGGGGATCAATTGTAAAAAGGTCAGGCCAGGATGCCTAATGGCAGAGGTTTGAAATTGACTGACTAGAAAAAAAGGACAGGCCCGTGTCTGAAGTTAGGAGTTTAACAGAGTCTGGCTGGATAAAAAAAGTGAAATAAAGCTTGTTCAGGACAACTGAACATTAAACAAAACAAAATCATGAGAAACTGTTAGACACAACAGAAGATTGGAGACAGTCTCCCTTGTAGCTACATACTAGTGGTCCACTGGATAGAGTTTCTCATTGGAGTTTATGATAGAGCAGGTCGGCCATTATGTAAATATGTCAGGTTTTTTCTTTCTTTTTTTTCCCCCACTCTTTTTTAGTCATTTATTTTTTGCATTTGACAAACTACAACAATTAAAATTTTCTATAAATATATGTATATAAAATTAATAATAGTAACAAACGAAAACAATTGCTGAATTACAGGAAATATTTTATTTTTAAAAAATGTAGATGGAAAATATTTGGCTCAGTAAAATACAGCCACAAGGGACTTTTGGATTTCTGTCCTACAATCTGACACCCCTGAGGAGGAAAAAGGATAAAAGTTAATTTTGAAAAAAGTTACGTACAGATTCATTGTTCCATACACATTCAAATCTGATATATATGGTTATCTTTGCCAGTGACATGTTTTGGGTAATGGTATAAATTGCTGGACATGCTGATGCTGATGTTGCTGTTAATACTAAATATTACAATACAATACAGCATAAACGCAAGTCAATGACTGTTTCAGATTTGACATGGTGTTAATGGATGATGGGAAAGATGTATTATCATGTAGAAAAGATGATGGCGATATCAGCCTTGTAAGGCCCCAAGTCGATATGTTGCCTATTATGTCAAAATACCATTGATTGGCCTGATTAATCAGCTGACTGATTAATCCCCCTATCTCTGCTAAACACACTCACACCTAAGCATCCACAGGGGAATGTAAACTTCACATTGAAAGACCCCAGTAGGGGTTTAATCTAGGGACCTTTTTGCTGTGAGACAATAGAGTAGACTACAACTAATATCAAAAAGGTACCTTGCAACAAAACACCTCATGAGGCTGCAAATTTCGTTAACTAACATGCAGACGTAAAAACAACTTTGAACCTTAATTTGAACCATAACTGGGCTCTCTCACAAGTCAGCTCTTAAAAGAATCAAGGGTATTAAAGCTGTTTGTTTTACCTCAATGAATCACCTCACTGAATTTACCCTCGTCCAATGCTGATTCTAAAAGTGACAACTCCTCCCTGACAGTTTAAGTAAAATTTCTTGCGTCCTGAATGATCTACTCTGGACTCTGACACTCTGCTCTGAACATCCTCAAGATTTACACAGCTGTGTGGGGCTGTCAAAAGAATTAGTATCCAGTATTTTCTATTATTAGTTGCCATTGCTGGTTCATTACTGTGCAGTCTAATGGAGAGAGGTCAAAAGGAATTGGTATCAACAAGGATAAAGCACTTTTATTCTCTTTTTACATTACACCTCCACAGTTGTAAACAAGTACACTGAGTAAAAGCTGAGTTCCACACCTCCACGAGGAGCCAGTTGCTTTTCCCTCAACCACCTGACCAGCCAAACAGAGCCAACCAACACTCTGAGTCCAACACAACATCTGATCTCAGAGTAGCTCATGCTTCTCTAAATATAGCCAAGGGGAGGAGACCCAAGCCAGCTGCTGTGTTTATTATTTTTCTGTGTGACCTTTGACCTACAGAGAGAGGAAGGGCTTGCTTTTAAAAACAGGCGACCTCTGTTTGGATTGACATAAGAGGAAAAATAGGTTGAAAGAAGACGGGGAGGAAAGAATGGTGGCAGGGCTGTGACGTTTGAGGGACCTGATGATTTTCTGTTTTTATAAGGGGGGTAAGAATCACTGTTGGCAAGTCTTATTTTTACCTTGTAAAAAGAGTGCAAGCGAGTCATTGGTTGGGCAAGGGTACACATGTGGCTGCTGTGTCTGTCTTTAAGTAGACATGCTCTTATTCCAACCCAGCCGTTTACTGCTAATCATCCATTCCTCTGTGTCTGCTATCATATGAAGTTATAAAAACACACTGATGCACACTTGTTATTTGCTGTCTTGGGTGTGCGATGCTGCAGTTAAAGCATGGTAAGTCACTGCCACAAACTAATAAACTACTGGCCCTTTAAATAACATGTAACTAGCTTGGTGCTTAAGTGGTTAAATTTTGAAACATGGGGAGCCTCTAAGGTTGGTTCACTCCTCAGGACAGGTATTGATCGTGGAGTCTATGTGTAGTGATTAGCTCTGTCTCTCCAGGCAGGGACAAATCCATACAGTGGCTGATCAGCGTTAACAATATTAGGAGTTGGTTAAGAGTGTCACACACTGGGCCAGAACCAGCCAGAATCACCAACACAATACACACATGCAGGTAGAGTGTGATTATGGCCCCAGCAGTAGAGATCTAGATTTGGCTCCAGAATCGACCTGAAAATCGAACAACCTTACATCACACTGGTACGCAACTGAACAGGTCGGTTCTGGGCACGAACACAACCGCACACTCACACAAAAAAACACACACACTCACACACAGAAGGTCTATCTTTGCCCAGCAACAGGCCATGCTGAGTTTCCCTCCGATCATGCTCTTGTGGCTCTAAGTGGCGTCTTTTGGTATAAAGTGATTGAATGAAGCTGGAAGAGGGAGCGTGCCACTTCCTCTGATAATTAACCAAGCAGCCAATTATAATGCTGATCAGCAGAGTGGTCAAAGATGGGAGGAAGAGTTTTGTCTGATTCATTCTCTGTCTTTTTGAGTCGATTGTTCAAAAGTTTATCTTATACAAAGCACTCATTGGTTATTATATTAGCCTTTATCACTGAAGATGCAAATGTTGCACCACTAAGTAAAAGGTATTGTAAAATAAAAAAAAAAACATAAAGAAAGTGAACATCTCTGAAAAGAAAATATAGTTAATTTACATTATTAATATCATAGACTTTAGGTTTTAGTAGCTATACAACATTAAATTAAGTTTCATTGAGTTGGACGCTACAGCTACAAAATATTACTCAGTGTCAATAAACACTTAAAGGTTTGTTTTTTTTGACAAATATCTGGTTTACTTCATGCATTGATACATTTGCATTCATTATAATGTAATGTTGGTTGTAATATAATATTGCATCAAATATTATTGTGATAAATGATGAATTTCAGGTATACTTTGTGCATAACCATTTTTGCATTAACACTTAAAAGCAGAATTTCAGTAACATGAGTTTCATAAATATGCAACACTCGAGAACATCATGTTCTAATTTATTCATAGCACTGCTGCTTTTCTGCCTGAACATTCAACCTAGACCAGAGCACCCAGAATACCCTGAGGCATATATTTTTCTTTCGTTTTATACCCCTTCGTTTGTTACCAGGATCAAAAGTGAAAAAACTTTTTCAAAGTCCCGTCCAGCCCACCGCTTTTCCCTACCTGGGATCCTGCAGTGTGGGCGGAGCCCTGGAGTCTACACAGGTGATCAAGTTCACCTGTGATAAACAGCATCAGAGCAGGCTGCATGTGGAGGCCTTACTTCTTCTTTGGTTTAGATTATGTAAAAGTCCTTCAACTACTCTATTATCTAATCCTGCGACAAAATTACAGAACAGAGTCTCTTTGTTGGTTGTTCATCTTTTCCTGAGTTGGTCACCATCCCTGGAGTCACGGAGATGTCGGAATAACACTCAGTCTGCTGTTCCATCAGTAATATTAAACATGAAAAAACACACAGTCACACAAACACAGTCACACTTGTCTTCTGACGTCAGTTGTGGTTTCATGGCTGTCACTGCAATGCCTATCGACCAGCTCTCGGGCCTGCAATTATTTCTGGCCCAACGCACTGCTTGCTGTAGTTTTATTTTTCCACAAAATAAGAGACCAGAACACAAAGATGCTATGGAAGGTGCTAAAAACATACATGCCGGAAACCAGCTCGCTGAGCCACTGGACACAGTGGATTTTCTCTTGAGGTGTTTTTGCTGTAGGGATTAAGAGGATACGCTTTATGGGCCCTGAGTACAGGTTCGGAGGGTTTAGGCATTAGCTGTGAACTGGCAATGATTTGGGATCAAGTCCAGAGACCGGCCACTGTCAGGTCAATATTTCCTTCAGCCCTCAACCAGGGTCAAAAATGTTTTAGTCACGAAATGTCACACTCCGATGTAAAGTATTCATTGTGAATCATTTAATGTTGCAGACCTGTTTCTGTAAGGAGTTTTGTTAAAACGAAAAGCTAAGGATGTATGACATAATATGATGAGACAACTGTGAGGAACAGCACAGCACATCTGTGAAATTGGCAAGCATCCTGAACAAGAGGCTGTTTCCACACCCAACGTGGACAACAACAGCTGTGTGTGAAGATTGAAGACCTCTGAAACCTCTCTGAACGTTTACTGCTGTAGAACAGAGACAAGTTATGATCTCCACTGTATGCTGAATATCACCATCTGTTCATACATGACCGAAGCTCCACCGTTTTCACGTAAACTAAGCAACGCTCCAGAATAACAAACTTAGCTGTGAGACCACCCAGAGTAGAACTGTAATTAGTATATCATGCAAACCAGATGAGTTCTAACTTCTTCATGATGGTAGGGATCCTGACTTGAGTATTGATGCAAAAGGTGCTTCTACACTGCTATTTCACGGAGGGATGCCTCTGTTACGCCTGCAGTCCGCATGCACAGAGGTGTTATGGTGTGGCAAAATCGCTCTGCCTCTGATCCGCCCTCAGAGTTTGTAACAGAGGCAGAATGTGTAGCTTCAAAGCCCGGTGGTGCTAAACAGCGCTGTGCGTATGTCCATGTCTGAGTGTGTGAGTATGTGGAGCTCCTGATGTGTGTTAACAAGACATCTATCTCACATTTATGTGATGTGTAACGACACACTGGGACAACTACATTACATCTTTTTGGGGTGCAGTGTGTGAGTATAAAAGCCTTAGAAATTGCTGTGTATGAGAGGATAACTTTACATCGCTGCTCCAAGTAGATAGTAATGAAAGGGATGCAACAGTCCAAAATCTTGAAGATATAATAAGTAAACTAAAAATGCTGGATTGTTACTTTGCCAACACATCATTTGTATTCCAGGTTTGCTTTTTTGTGACCAATAATCATGGCAGTCGAGAGACAGTCCCACTGAAAAGCAAGGAGGATGAAGAAGAGATGGAAAGGCAGAGGCACCAGAAGCAGGAGTTATTCTAATTATCTGAGGTTTGTTTTAAGTCAGTGATGCATTAATTGTCAGGACTGTATTTTTTTTGCAAGCAGCATATTGACAACACAGGTTGGTAGTGTGTTATTTTGACTTGAAAGAACAGTGAGTTTATTGATTACCCTCATAAGAAACCAACTGCTTTACACTGTGAACTATAAGATACAACCCTTGAGACAAATGTAAATAAACCCTATACTATTCAAAGCTGCACTCTCTGTAAAGAATCCCATATTCACAGTCAGTACAGGTGGGTTAAGTCTGACCAGCTGCAGGCACGGCAGTGTGACTATCAGCTGATATTCTGAAATTATTTATACTCTTGATGAGCTTGATTTCAGAGCACAAACACAACTGACACGACTTTTTGTTTACATTATGTGACAACAGGCTGGTGGCTTGCAGTGACCTTTGACCTATCATGGGGTGAGCTGTGTGTCATGTCACCGCTTGTTGACATGGGCTGAGACTTGACAGACGGGCCAACCAAGTACAATATCATTCAGTGTCATGTCTCATATCTCTACAAAAGAGAGTCCAACATTACCAGTCTAAAGAGACCATATGGGTCAAACCGGTATTTAATTTACATGTTGGCCTCAAACTATAGGGGTTATATGATGAAGGTCTCTTAAATGCCAATTCTCTCTAGCCAATGCCCTCCAAAAACAGAGAAGCATTACGATAAGAACAGGATCTTTTATTATTTTCTTATAATTTAGTAAAGCAACTCTAATTTAGTTTAGCAAATCAATTTATCATTCTAAAGCTAAAACGCATTCCACAGTTTCCTATGTACATATTTTTTTCTCCTTTTTAAATTCATGACCAGAATTGCCCTTTGGGAATAATAAAGAAGAATTGTATTGGCTGGAAGCAACACTGAATACTTGTGGAGAGTTATGTTGCCTTATAAAAGCTGCAACCCCAATCTAATTTAATCAGTTTGATGTTGAGTGTTTGAGGTTTTAGGCTATGGGAACGTTTCTGTCCCAACAAGAGGTCAAACAGAGGCAGTATAATGAGCTGCTGAAGAGCAGATGACAACTGTTGTCAGTTACAGATGGTTTTTATTGACACCAACATGTTTGCAAAGACAAAGGCAAATTAATCCTTGTCCTGTTTGCAATGTTCTAAGCATCATCCTGCTACAAAACATAGAGCATCAAATTGACAAAATGGTGTATCCAGTGCCCTACTGTTTCAGATACTTTAACCTTGACCAAACACAAAGAACTTAGGTAAGGAGTAAATATTCAACTCAAGCAACAGTATTGCTTGAATCCATGCTGATAAACCCCTCAGGAAAAAAAAAGTGTGTCAAGAACAAATCTGAGGCCTCGAATTCAAAACTTTAAAATGTGAGGATCGTCAAAGAGCAGCAAAAGTGTCTGCTTTGAAAAGCTTCAATGTAAAGGTTTACAGGAAACCATCCACCAGCCTGAAGGACAAAGATCAAATCAGCCGATCAACTTGTGACTCAACAGAGAGGGCAAGACTACATACGAAACCACTATCAGCAATGCAAAGAAATCTAAGTGATTATGCATGGGTAAAATTTATTGTGCAAACACTGACTAAATGAACCAATAAACAACGTGGCATGACTCAGATGAAGCAAGTGGAAGTACCAAGAACTTTCAAGTGTTAAATGTGACTTTTTACGAGCAGTGATGAGCACGGGGCTGCACGTACTCGAGACATTTCATCAAAGCTGTCAACAGCATGCTGAGAGCTGAAAGCTTCTGACCTCAGCTACCTGATCCTGTCTGCTGCCACTTTCAAGAACTATCACAGCACAGCTCCAATATTTGGTTTTATGTGAATTAAAGACACTGAAGAAAAACTATCCAGAGAAATATTAATTTTTCACAACAGAACAAGACATTTTCACTTGATGGTAATAGCCCATTTAAAAGTACTGTTGTTGTTTCATTGAAAACAGATTTGATTACAAAACTGCGACGATTCAAAGCCAACAGTTAACAATCATTGTTTTATTCTTTCAGGATTCTCACAGGGTTTTCTAAGCTGGTGTGATAACATTGGCGACAGTCTAATTTATCTGAAGAGCATCTTTACATTGATTTTAACACCACAAGACTAATGTGCCCTTCACTGTGTAATCCAGTAAATATCAAGTTGACATTACTGATGTTAAAAGCTAAAAAGGATGAACGAGAATGAAACCAATCAGTGCTCTTTACTATCACTTATGTTACAGGTATACTGTTGACATAATCTTTATAAAATTACATGTGAAATGACACAACATATGTTAAATCTATTTTTGCAGATTACCCATGTTAGTCCTCATTCAGATGCATGGGATATGATGCTAAAATGACTGTACAACAAAGTTAAGCACAGTTTATGAAGAACTTGTGCTGATGGGGAGCACTGTGATATAATGCAGCAGAAAAAAAAGTCGTATACGTTGGTTTTTAATGCCACACTACCATTTATTTAAACCTGGTGGGATTTGTTTCATTTGTGAAATATTTCAGAAAATAATCTGATTAATCCACAGACACCTTTAGAATTCATAGAAAGAAAATCAAAATCAAAATGCAACACATCAGCCCTTTTGGTCTGCACACGGAGATAATCTTGATAATGAAGTGACTTGGTAGGAGCTAGCTGAGCTTTAATGAGATAAAAAGCGACACTTAGGACAGGGAGCTTTACTGCTTTTTCCTTTACAGCAAAGTCCTGCCAGATCATAACCCTGAAAGCAGATCTTAAATGCCTCAACTGATGTACAGCATATGAGTGTCTGTGAGCCAAAACTAACTGTAAAACCCCAAAACTTTAGAGGGGAAAGTGATGACGGTGAAGGCAATATGTTTCAGTCTAGAAATTAATGGGAACTATGCAGCATGCAAGGTTAAAGGGATTTGGTCACTTATAATGTGCACTTTATTTCTTTCTATGGCTTTTTGACTATTATTACACACATGTGGTCAATCCATCAGGCCTGTAAATACAGCCCACTTTGCGTTCATTAGAAATCTCTCTTTGAAGGTTTTTTTTTATTGGCGGGTTGACATTATAAAGACACTTTGATCCCCTCCCTGCCTGACCTGGCTTATGTCGTCATGACTCTCTGAAAGGCCGCCTGCTAAATTAGTCAGATTTCCTTCTATGACTCCCAAGGCAGCAGCCACTTTCAGGTATACTCATGTAGGGGCGGGTAGTAAAGCATGAACGGGGGAAATTTTAACGCTCCACTCTGACTTTATATGCCTTAAAAACAGGGAGAAGCATCCAATCCTGAGGGTCAACCGTAACAACAAAGGCTGAACTGCTGAGATTGTTATGGCAACATACAGGCGGTTGGGATCTATGACTATTTTGTGTTTTACATTATCAGCTTAGGTTAAGGTTTCTCTGTTTGTATGTTTGCTTATTCTTCTTTGGTGAAATGTGAACAAGTGTTCGACAAAAAGACTCCTATATTTTAGACAGATTTATACATTTCCGGATGTATACGCCCTACAGATAATAATAACATAAATTGTGTATTTTGTTTTATTTTAGATATTTGGTAAGTGATGATAAATCAAAACAGTGAAAACAGTAAAGCAGCTCCTGGTAAGGAAAAGGTCCAGCCTCACAGATTCAGACCTGATTTCAAACCAACTTGGGGAATCTGATAGGGAATCTTAGCTTGATTTCAGTCGACTGCTTGTCTTTTGGCAGAGATATAGAGAATAAACTGTATTACTGGCAGGCAAAGGGTGGTTTTAGTTATATAGAAATACTGGTAAAGAAATAAAATCTTAATCAGATATCAGGAGGTAACTCCCAGCTCTGCATTACATTGACTCACTAGACTGTGTATCAAGTGTGAATGACAGGAATATTATGAGAAAATACAATTAGGACACAATAAGTTACATACTGACCCACAATGATACACTGATAGTCTTACAAGGAAATTGAGGGTAAATGCACTACGTAGTTGACGGGCATATTTTAGAAAAAAAAGGAAATAATTTTGACTGTTTAGTTAATTATTTTGATCACAAATTGAACCTGCTATTGACCTGACTTTTAAATGGGATAATTAAACCTGTGATATGCGCTCCAGACATTCTGGTAGCAGTTTCATGGGGTGCTGTGACAACCTTATTCAAATGTTCTCAGATAAAATTATGACTGTTGCCAGTGAAACAAATGTGATACTTCCTTTAAAACGAGAAAAGCCATGTGTTCAGAGTTGTGCAAATGCAGCATCTGGATGATATCACATTGGTCTTACCGCCTGCGTTTCTGCACAATGTCAATAGGCCGGTTGACGGCGCACGGTGACCCGCAGATATTCCCATTCCTCACTTTGAAGTAGCGATCCTGGACCGAGGGGGCCAGATATACACAGTTAGTGGGTAAACTCATGTTTTTGTTTGCTTCTTTTCCTCTTCAGCTCTGTTCTCTGCTAATCCTCCTTTTCCCTCTCCTCAGGAAGCTCCTCAACTCCTCCACTCTTCTGCGATCTCTCCTTTCTCTTTACACCACACCAGGTTTCCACTGACGCGCAAACAGGCGGAGGAAAGCCCTCCTCGATGTGTTTCAGCATCATGCCACCAGCGAGAATCAAGTTGAGGGTGAAGAGAGGGAAGGGATCAAAGGAGTGTGGTTCTTTAAAGACTCATTTCCTCAGCGACTCTCCTGTTTCGTGCGGTTTGGATAGCTGAACGCAGATTCAAGTCCACAATGAGAAGTAAAGAGCTGAGCTGTCTGTTTTCTAGACATACACTCCTCCCCTCCTCACTCCTCTGTCTCTCTAAGACACACTCTCTCTCTCTCTCCGTCTCCCTCAGCACATGGAGGCTTTAAAAAGACATGAAGTATGTGCATGTGTATGTGCACTATGTGTTTAAGCAAGGGAGATTGAGGGGGGTTGTGGTTATAGTAGTTGTGTCACGTGTTTGTGTTTTTGTGTTTTTGTGTTTGTGGCTGTGTATATATGGTGCTGTGTATGGTTACGGATGTGGTAAATGTGTGGTGTTTATTTAAAGTGTGTTTTTGAGACACTACTACTCTTGAGATGAAATTTCTCTGAGGCAGTACACCTCCTGTAGACAGGCTCATACACACACAGCAAGTTTTAACATATTTAAAACCAACGCAATCCAATCGTTAACCAATCTATGCTTAATGTTACACATTTACATACAGCAGCAGATTTGGATGAATAATTCACAGGACAGAGAACCCAGTCAGTCTCACCACAGGCTGGGATGGACTTTTCTAGAACCGGATGATCTCACTGACTGACGGACTCTCTCCTGTCGACATCACAGGCAAATATTTGTCTTTTGAGACACAGGGTAGACGACCAAGTTGGACGTGTCAACTGGCACATAGGAGAGGAGCTGCTTGAAAAAGGGAGGGTAAGCTCCTGTAGTGATCTCCTGAAAACAGTGATGTGGTGATGATATGGAGGTAGGTTCAGAAGTTATATTGAATCGCTCATTAGTAAATGTTTGGCTGCTCTTCTGAACTTTCACTTCACTGTGTTCGTTTTATAGCTGCTCCTTCAAATCTTTCCTCTCTTCATCTCAGCAAGACAAACTTCAGACCCATATCATGCACATCTTGTGAAGACTTCTATTTTTAATGTGTTTTTTAGGATTGTCATGTCATCTAAATGTCAGCTGACTGATAAATCAGAGAGGAGAAACTAGGTTATTCTAGTTTTTATGATTTAATGTCCACACTGTTTGGGGAGAAACCCCGGGCTACAAAGATGATTAGGTTGGACATAAATATGTGAACAATGCAGGGTCATCGAGCAGGGATTCTCCTGCAGATGAGGAGAAAAAACAAGCTTGGCATTCAGCTCACATGGAGTTAAGAGGCCTTTGTTACACCTGTTAGTCCACCACACATTTCTGATGTTAAAATAAAAACAAGGATGAGAACCTTACACATTAATATCCAGTAATTTCTTTTGTCTCTGGTACACCGTAGTTTTGCAAAACTCTGAACAAGACATGCTATATGATCAGGATTGGCGCTCTTAAACCCACATGTCACCCTGAGATTCACAGCCCAATGCCCATCCCCCTCTGTAATATCGCTGGAGTAAAGAGCTGGCCCCCTTCCACGAAACAGTTCGAGTTAGTCCGAATCTCAGTATCTCAGATTTGCCTGCAGCATCCTTCCCATCAATGGCATGAGCCTTTCCAGTGAGCCTACACAGAATGAGTCCAATAGTTGGAGTCAAGACCGCCAGTCCAGACCACTAAAAATCCAGAAATGTAAAGACATGCCTGTCACAACTATAACCTCTCTCTGTTCAGCCACAATTTTTAATTGCTGTCCAAAAACCATGGCAGAAAGTAGTTCTCTTGCTGTCATATCTAGTAACACAAGCGGGTTTACAATATCCAAACTAAAAGCCTTGTACCCTTCTTTCCATTGCTCACCTTCCCCCTTTTGGCCACGTGATTGGGAAACATGTTGGACATCCTAACAGATGAAGGCGTGTAGGTTTGCTAAGAGTGAGCTGTCTGAGAGGCCGCTGTGTAACTGAATCCTCCAGCCAGAATGACTTCTACAGTGCAGTTGGCTGCTGCCTCCTATGACAACATCACCTCTGGTAATGAGAGTAAGCTGTGAGGGAAGAGTGACATGTATCTGTGTGTGCATGACTGAGTTTGGAAGTGTAAGGAAGAGCACATGTCAGAGTTTGGGTGCGTGTGAATGAAGATACACAGTTTAAAAGCTTTGACCTTTATTTAAAAGATTCGGAATCAATCTGCTGATGGTCTGATAGAAGTTAAGAAGCATGGAGGCAAATCTGTTTTTTCTTTCACCCACTCAGGAAACAAACCACCCTTTTTCCGACCAAAATTTGATTTCTCAAAGTGTTTCTTTGTTTTAAACTCTGTATTACACAACCTCACACACAGTTTCAGTTTGAATAACCCTAGTTTTCTGTAGCGGTTTTTTAGAGGGCATTAACGGTCAAATGAGGCAGCAGGGATACAGGCTCTGAACTTTAAGAGCCATTACAGAACTTCATTTTAAGAACAGGAGCTTATAGTCAAGCTACAAGTGTCTGAGTTCATTTTAAACGCTGGCAGGCCATGTTTCAAAAACTGACATAAACTTACAGAGTGTTGGTTACACAGAGTTTCTTACATTAAAGTAGGTTTGAAAAAGGACACCTGAAAAGTTCTGCTCAAGTATTTCTGTGGATAGAAACTTCATTTAATGATAATGAAATTTAAGTATTCTTTAAATTCTGAATTGATGAGGATTGTTGAAGATCTTTGTTGGCTCATACACTTGCACATGTTGTATTTCATTTGCAACAGCACAGAAGAGATTAAATTGCACCACCTTGTGGTGTACTTACTACATATTCTGATTTGGATTGGGACCTCACTTTGGATCATTTCAAGCTTTAGATTTTTGCGCATTGCATAGCATAGGGTAAACATGTGTCTCTGCTGCATGTGCCAGCATGTTGTAAAGTAAATTTCTTGATGGCTTCAATAGCCAGTCATGGTGGTTGCTGCTTAGTTCATGCTCTTAAGTACATTCCTCTCTGGAACTGAAGTAAGGCTGCACCACCCACTAAATACACAACGTGCGGCACCTGTGTTATTTTAGAGGGTTGTTACTTGTCACGGCTTTGCCATTTATTTGTCTGAGATAAGTAGAAGCATGCTACAACATTTGTTACATTCACTGAGTCCACATACAGTAAATCTGATTCATCCAGAGTCTGTTTACACTTAGACAGTGAGATCACAGAGCTGTGGACTGAGCCTCCTGAAGGTACGCTAAGTGTCCAGCAGAGGTCACTGTGTGACTACAAAAAAACTACAATATGTTTGCATGAGGGGAACTCGAAACATAAATGTAGACATATTACAATAATAAAATGAAACAAAACTAATATAAACAATAAAAGCATTTTCTTCATCACCCTCAAATTTAAGAAAAAAAAAATTGATTCTGATTTTCTTCAATTCATTTTCCACTCATTGTAAAACACAAACAATAATTTAGCATTACAACTCTAAAGCACCAACGGCAACATTTCGGTGGAACAATCAATAAGGATTTTGGGATGGGTTGCTGCTGCAGGGTGCTGGGTATGTGCGAGTTTGTTTGGATGAGTGTATACACACAAAATGATAACCACATGTCACATTCACGTGTCATGTGCAGCCAGGCTGGCGGGGCTGGGGAACTATTCAAGGCTTGGGGGTTTATTTTGGGGGTCTGTTGTGTTATTGTTGCCCCCTCCCACCTATCACTCATACTCTCTTGTGTTTGCATTGGGTCGGAAAGAAGTCTCTCGCTTTTCCTCAGAGGGTAATCTAAGATGGTTAAACCTGTTTCACATAATTTAACTCTCTAATCTGGGTGTTTATAGTTCTTCCTGCTATGTATTAGGGGCTGTGGTTGGGAGTAATATTACAATGAGATCACTTCACCAACTTTGACACAAACCTTTGAAATGCAACCTGGAAACCAAAAAGTAGCTGTTGTTGTCATTTGTTTTTAACTTCAAGGAAAGACGTCAGCAGACAGGGTGTTAAAAAAACAGAACAGGCTATAACCACAGCTGAAAGCATTCAGACATTAAAACTGCATCCTTTTCTTGATACTCTTTGGTGGGTTGAAGCTGAATGCCACTGAACCTTTAGAGATTTAGAGAAAAATAAAAAAACATTTTCTTACTGTAAACCTGAATAAAGACCAGTATGGGTACAGAGATGCAGACTCCATCAGATTTGCTTAGTTTTTAGCACAGCTTGACCTTTCAAATTAATATCTAATGTGCTTTGCCTTTGACAGGCAAAATGTCCTGCTAAAGAAATGCAAAGTGCAGTAATTAATTTTTTGTGTTTTACAAAGGTCAGTTCATGCAAGCTGAAGCCTAAGGTGAGCTGGTGGCAAATCCACAGCTGTTCGAAGACAGGTTACAACATAGTTTGCAGCTTTTTTAGCTGTGCATTCTCTGCAGTAGCTAATACCAACGAAGGTGTGGCCTGTTTTTGTGGTCGAGGAGGGATGTAGTATGAGGCACTGCGTCAACCACTGACCCAGCAGCAGGGTGAAGGGCTGGGTGGTTCCCACCTCTAAATGCTCAACAGGGCTGATGACAGACATGGGTATGAATACACGAGAGGGGATACACACAAATCCCAACACTTTGGAATGAACACAAACATATTTGAATAGCATCCAAGGGGATCATGTATACAGAAAACATCTATGTGCTTTAACTTTACTGACCTGCTCCAACACATAAACAGCATTGTATTTAGGCAGCTGTCCCTCATTGTAGATCAGCAACAATAGGCGAGGTAATCTCACTACACACTCTCTCAGCTCACACACTGACATACTCACAAGTACACGTTAGGTGTGAGTGAAAAATCTATTATTTACAAAGTAAGGCACATGCTGTTTAAAAGGTTTAATTTTACTGCTTCTTTACAGACCGAAAACAAACATCTCTCCATGAACCATTTCAAAGCTCTGTGTTCACTCAGAAACTTCAGTCTCGAGGTCATCATGATGAAAAATATCTCTGGAAGACTTTCAGCAAAAACAGGAAGTCTGCTGAATGAAACTTGCCGCAAACAAAATTTGCTTCCTCTTAAAAGCTGTTGGGTAAAATGCCAACAAATAAGAAAAACAAGTACAGCCTAAAAAAGGCACCAAGCCACACACTGATCTTATCGTGCATACAACATCACCACAGCTGACAGACTTGCATTAGCAGGATCTATAAAATGAATGTAGAGATTTCATCAGATACTCAACTGATCTCCATATTTATTACAGTCCACCACAATAAGCATGAGCTCTTTGACAAACCAGGCCACTGCATCATCAGTTCTACTTCAGTCGTATCTGACTGGACATGGATAATGACACCCTCTGCTTTGGTTGGTTTTCTCTAAAGCTTTGACAAGAAACACAATATGCGGTTAATGTACAGACAGAATAGAACAATAAGAATTACTTTAGAAACTTTACCAGATCGAGCTGTGTTGAAACGGACATCCTCTTATTAATTTTTATTTGAGCAAAAAACTTGACACC
The DNA here is from genome assembly GCA_962446985.1 of Xyrichtys novacula. NCBI lineage: Eukaryota > Metazoa > Chordata > Actinopteri > Labriformes > Labridae > Xyrichtys > Xyrichtys novacula. The sequence continues at coordinate 28,028,414 of OY660870.1, forward strand.
TCATTATGGGCTCTTCTTTAAAGTTTAATTTTGACAATATTCAGTGCAGAAAGGGAGAATTTTATTCGCTCAGCAATCTTTCATTACAGAGACAGAAAAGTATTTTCTCAAGATGAACCAAGAGTGTTAAGATGTTCCAAACGCTCCATAAACAGCCGAACTTTGCACAATTTATCCAGTGTGGGTTTATCACAGGATCAAAGAGCCCGCGGTTACACAATCTAATACTGGTTTGCTAAGGTTTGCTTTAGCAGAGCTGGCTCCACTAGCCTTCAGTCCTCCTTGTGGGTTAATGTCCATTTACCTGTGCTGGTTACGCATCGCTCTGGTTGTGAGGCTATATGCCAATTTAACGGGATATGGATACAACTTTGTCTCCATTTTCTAGATCAAAAGACTGTAAAACTGCACTGTGCTACAAGATGTCATCTATACTTTTTTACATCCAGGTAGTAGAGCACAGTAGAATAATTACAGCAGCCGTTAACCCAGTGGTTCTCAAGTCCAGTCCTCAAGCCCCCCACTGTCCTGCATGTTTTGGATGTTTCCCTGCTCCAGCACACCTGATTCAAATGATCAGCTCGTTATCAAGCTCTGTAATGGCTTAATAACGAGCTGATCATTTCAATCAGGTGTGTTGGAGCAGGGAAACATCCAAAACATGCCGGACAGTGGGCCTCAAGGACTGGATTGAGAACCACTGCGTTAACCACAGCCCAGGCTAGTGCTAGGCAACATATGGTCATCATTATTTCACAGCAATAAAAATATTACTACTTTTTTAAACTGATAAGAGATTGTTGTGCTCTCAAATGAGGGTGACCAGTGCTTATTTGAGAGGGTTATGTCGTTCAATTATTTATCAACCAAATATGTACACTCAGAACTGAAGTGCTGACAGCAAAAAATAAAAAAACAGCTACAAAGACGGCACAGTGATGTCAGTGGTATGTGAGACACTGAATGTACAGCAGGATCTGCCTAAAAATAACCTCCCTGTAACACAGGCAGTGAAACTATCACTCCAGGTTTATAGCAGAGCATGTAACCATACCCTGCAGTATGACCGCCCCCCCTTTTGTGTGAATACATTCAGGATGCATAGTTCAGGAACATACCCCAAGCACGAGTGTCTTCTACCGTGTCCGAACCCAGTCGGTGGCCCTTTCCTTCCCGGTCGTAGATCTTTGTTCATTGTTCCACCGGCTACTGGTTCACATGAGACTCTCTGGACTGTACATAAAATAACCTGAACTTCTGAACCTCCTTTGGGGTGCCTTGGACTCCTAAAACTCAGTCTGATGTTTTTCTTCTGTGAAACTTTTTGATTGTGCCCATAAGCTTTTGTACAGGGATAAATCAGGAGCACAGGAAGATTCCAAGTGAGAGACACAAACAAAGGTAGATGATGGATGCATTTGATTAATCCTCCACCTTAGGATGCAGGGAAAACTGATGAGAAATAATGCAGACTTCTTCCTCTTCTTAAGTCCCTGGCAAGACTCAGCAAGGCTGACGAGGGTGTGATATATTAAATTAGTTCCTCCAGGACGAAGGAGCAGACAAAAAGCTGTTGTAACTAATGATCCAGCTGCAAAGAAGGATTTTCCAAAGTTGTCTCGGCTCTCTCACTGGTCGGCTGGTGATGTAAACACTCAAACTAATCCCAAACGTGACACTGGCTACATTCCTGAAAGTTTTTTTTATGAGCAGAACTCCAAATTGTCCGGGAAAATGCTGAGTATCTGGAGAGGAGCCAAATATCTTTAAAAGAAGTACTGTTCCTGCATTTCTCTGACAGTTACTCACTGTGTTTCCAGAAAGGGGAACAGCTGAATGGTTGCTGACAGCAATGACACTGCAGGGTAGCGTCAGCGAGGGTTGACCTCTTCCTCTAACATTATGAGAGCTTGTGGAGTCCCCTGAGGTTGCTGGGGGAGTTAAGGACAGCCCACCAAGTCCTCAGCAGCTGTCAAGGAATCTTTTGTGTACATGATATCCAAAATCAGGAAATTTGCAGGGGTTTATCCTGGAAAGCTTTCTTGTCAGAAGCTGATCCTTTTCCAAACTATATTATCAGATATTTGAGATAAAGTCTGGGAACTGAGTGCAGCCACTCAGTCAGAAAAATCTCCTACATGCAGACAGTAACAGATTTACATTTCGGTCTGTTCAAACTTGCCACTGAGAGATCTGACTTCACTGTGTGGCTGGCGGGTGTTTTTGTGTCTGGCAGAGCTAGCTTTGCTCAGCCTTCGTTGACACGTGAGATGAACGGGCCACCTGACCCGACACCCTCCTTCTGCTGCCCTGCAGCTACATCATTACAGGGGGATATTGTTAGAGTGGGTGCTGGGCAGGCTGGCAAGAGGCGTGTGAGGGGAGATGAAGGGCATGTAAGAATGCAAAGCAAAACTTGTTACAAAAAAGTGCCAAACGCAATCTCACATTGACAAAAAATACTAATGGTAAATGTGTTAAAGTGTTAAAGTTTACTGAGAGTTTTGGTGTTATGTTCAGTGATGGGCATGTTATAATACTGAGAATTATTGATTATTTTGATAACACGACTCAGCAGATTGTTCTGTATGATTAACCGATTCATGATTAAAACTAGAAAAAAAAGCTTTTTTTTAACTCTTTAGTGCCCAGGATGATGACTTGTTTACTTTGTGTTGCTTAACTAACAGAATTAAATCAGAATTTACATTTTTTAAATTACATTTCATGCCAAAATAAGCCACAATTCACTTGAAACATAACTATTTTTATATTTTTAATCACAGTGCTGAAAAGACAAATGCTTCAGCCTTAATGTAAAAAATGAAACAGGAGGAAAATGTTAATAGAAGACACAGATCACAATTAACACACAACTTTTTGTTCTCAGGAGAAACACTGGAGTATCTACAGATTAAGCTTTTGCTGCCTTTTAAACTCTAGACAAAAAATAGAAATCAGGAAGGGAACCTGAACCACTTCTTTGAGAGTTACCAGAGTGAAAATTATATTTTTATAAGAGTGTGAAGAAAAATTTCACAACTGCTTAGAACTCATTAACTTTTCACACCTTAAAGGACAGTAAGTCGGAAGCTAAAACACTATTGGCTCAGAGGTGAGATGACACCCTTGCCATAAACATATGCACATCCTCCATCTACAACACTACAACACATTCTCAGCAATAACATTTTAACCTGCAGGAGATAGCAGTGAGATCTCACCAATACAGAGCTGTTAAAATCCTGTGAAATACAGTCTTGGAAATATCTGTTGGTGTTTGTATAAGTGATGACATGTTCCTGGGCCATCCAGCAGGAAATATTTTTGGTTGTACTCCAGACACTTAAGGAGCTATCTCTGCACATTCAAATCACTAAATCTCTAATCTCTAGTTTCTCTGTGATTTATTACATTACGGAGGAGATATGGTGAGGTGTAACTGGTGTTAAAAGCAAACTAGTAGAGACGTGCCGAGATATAAATCAAGACTAAAATGAGCAAGATCATATCAACAATGCAGCTCACTCATCAGATCAAAGCCCATACAATTTATCTGTTGGTGTTTCTTTCAAGGATGGATCTACAGCATTGAGGACTGATATGAAATGACAGGAAAAATGGTACAGCCTGTTTTTTCAAGTACCAGCACTTAAAGTTTGAAACATTTAAACTTTGAAGAAAGTACAAATGTTGCATGGCAACAGAAACAAAAAAAGCCACTACAACCACTTCCCTTCACACAATGTGTACTCAGAAAATGCTGTATAGACGAAAGCGATCGTCTTAAAGATGTGGTATCACTTGCTTTATCATGTGGTTGGTGCATTCATGCAAAGAGGCTCATAAAAATTAACTCAGCCGACTGATTCAACTGCCTACAAAGAATCAATATTATCATCTTACTGGAAAAGGTACCAGCGTATTTACAAAGAGAATTTATCTTAACACTGTATGACATTGTTCCTCCCCCATCTTCACCACAAGTAAGCTCGCATGAATGAAATCGTCACTGATACGTAGGCTGCTGTCACCTCTAGCTTCAGTCTGAGTCTGGAGACCTCTGTCCTCTTTAGAGTGACTGAGTTAGCTCTAGTTTGGCTTTTAGCTGCCAACAAGGTTACTGCCAACAACTAAAACAGGAGCTTTATTCACTCAGGTGAAGAAAACAAAATATGCAGCTGTTTCATAAAATAATTTGTAGAACTGACCTTTCTTCGAAACTTCATTGTAATTTCAAAAGTTGTAATAAGCATCACCTTAAATGTGTCCTCCTGTCCTACACTTACACACTGCAGAGACCTACACAAGGCCATCTTTTACGGGTGGAAAGACCAGCAACAAACACCAGAAAGCACTAGAAGGTGGCACTCCTAAATATTTAAGGGGTCTTTCTTTTTGAGACTTACAAATCAAAGAAAACTCAACTGATTCAGACTTTTCTTTTGAATAAGCTGTTGGATTGAGGATATTGATATGTAAGATATGAAACCTTAACCTTCCAGTTTTTCTCCTATTTAACCACAAAACTTGTTTGACTGGAACAATAGAGATAACTGTCCACTCCAGTTGACAGCAGATAAAGAAATTGGCATCCTTTAACATCACTGACAGTACCAACATATCAATACCATTATCACAGGTCAGTGCTGATTGGCTCGGACAACACAATATCTGCAAACCAATACTTATTAAAACAACAGGCTGGAGCACAACAGTGCCAAATACTGTAAAGTGACAATGGGTTCATGTCATCATGAAGTGGAAGTTCACTGACCTTCAACATGGATTAATTTCGATTGACCCTGATGATAAACATGTACTTTATGTATAATACCCTCATTGTATTATATTAACCTATACTAACCTAAGGAACATTCAAGATAAGTCTATGAATGAGAGCTGGGGAGTATGGATAGAAGTCTTACATTGTGATCTCTGACTGTAGTTGGTAAAATGTAAGATGTTATTCATATTTAACATTTATTTTCATTTACTTCAGTAGACTGCCCTGGTATCGACTATGTATGAGACACTTTTTTTAAAATGAGTGACGAACTAAATATTTTCATTTCACACATTGTTAAAACAACATTTCAGACATTATCTTAAAAGATGTACATTACCAACCTCTGATGCACAGACTGCATCTCTTCTTTACCCAGGTGAGATTCAGTTCAGATAAGAAAAAAAGAACTTTATTAATCCCTGAGGGGATATTTGAGCCCAACTGAGATAAAGATTGGCCTTCACACAGACAGTTTCGCAATGACTGTGAATTTCAGTGGAAGGCCTTCGACAGTTGCAGGGAATTTATTACTCATACTTATAAATTATTGCTTTGCTCTGAGAACTATATAAGACCTTAAGAGACGCTCCATCCGGGGGGAGCCCCAAGAAAAACATTTTCCGGGTTTACTCCATAAATCTGTTAATCTAGCACTTAAAATGAAAACCGATTAAGTTTCATTATTTTTCTTTCATAAATTGGTGTGAGCTGGATTTCAAGGGAACTTTCTCATCAGAATATGATGTGATATTTGTTGGTTGGAAGAGCTTCAGCATTAACTGGAATAATTTAGAGCAATGAAGGAGGCAGACGTGCAGATAATGTCTTCAGTCGGCTCACTGCATGAAACCAGAGTACTTCTGATGTGACACAGCTCTATTACGACATTCAAATTACTTCAGGTTTTCATAGGTTCAATAAAATTTCATTAGTTTTTCTCACATGATTGTTAAACTATTGAAAAGGATCTGATGACAATATATTAATGACTAAAGAAGACATTACTGAGGTAGTTATGGGGAGAGATGTTTTTTATCAGCTCACTGTTCACTTTGGCTGACTGCCCTTTGTATTATGAGCGTTGTGAGTGAGTTTGCAAAAAGTACCAAAATGTTGATAAAGCTCATTAAATCAACTTTTAAAAACAATTCAATTCTGTACTGAATATTCATGACGCTGACAGTTTTTGCTATTTTTGTCCCCTGTTCAGGCTGAAAAAGGACTTCATGCAGTATGTTGTTTCCTCTCTCAAAAACTTTTTCCAAGTTTCTTCAAATGACCTGCAGGTCATGGATGTGCACATGGAAAATCCATTTTCTACACCACGACCCGCCAGCGATGTTTTTGCTACCAAGTCAGAGTTAGTTTCTATTTTTAAAATCAAAAGCAAAAATCGAAGCAAAGTAAAGTCACTCTCACATCTCTATTATATACTTTTTTTCAAATGACTCTTTACCTACACCAATCACAACACCGACTAAACATCTGTAGATATCGTAGAGTTTCTCCTTTAAGAAATTAAGAATCAATTAAGAAATTGGCACACTCCCAGCAAGGATTAATTTGTTCTGACGTTAAAGAGCCACATGATGTGTGGTTATCAGTCATGAGGAAAAAGGGAACAAAACAGGATGCAGCATTGGGAATCAACTTTGTGTTTACGGCAGTGAGCGAGCCCTCTGAACTCTGCCAAACAAAAACAAAAACCTCAGGTCACACACACAGTCCGTCAGCTGCCAAGATCCTTCCCCCATCTATCTAACCTGTGCCAGGCCTGCTGAATGCAGCACAGAACACCTTAGGCACAAACAAGGCACTCTCTTTCATTGCAAGAACAACGAGGTCCATTGAGATGATATTGCTCCCGACGTCAACAAAATCATGATTTCTCACAGTTACCTTGTCATCAGACAATGAGGCTTTTTTTGCATCAGCAAACCCATGACACACATTTGATGACGTGTGAAAGCATCTTTCCTAAAACTGAAGCATGCTCTATTACCAAACACATGCATGTGCTTGAGTTTATTTAAGTTCAACAGTGTAAAAAGAAACTGTGACTATGACCTCTGATTCTGAACCTTTAGATCGCTGCACAACAACAACTGTTGAAGACACATTAACCTTTAAATCCCGACAGACTAAACTCTTTCGGTTTCTTTACCTGGGCGTGTGTGCCAACGTGAAGCGCCTCTGCAGTGCTATGCTGCGATTCATGAGGAGTTTGCGGAACAGCACGGGAGAGTGGCGGGGTGAGTTGCGAGGGGAGTCACAGGGGGACATCCTCGGGGATCCACTGGGTGAACCGGACGTTGACCGCGGTTTCAGCTGGATGGGCTGAGTGCTGCTGAGTGGGAAGCAAACAGCCTCCCTAGAGCTTTCCCACAAGGCCTCACTCATGCTGCTGTCCAAGTTTCAATAAAAGTTGAGCTCTTAGGCTGATCTCTTGGGCAACGCTCTCGGCCCCGACAGGTAGTCCAGGCCGTCCATGTCAGAGAAGCTGCATTCCTCAGGTGAAATCATGAAACAACCCATGAGTCACATAATGTGTGCTAGTCGGACCCACTTCTGCGAGTGTTTGAAATCTTCAAATCCACTTTAACTTTACAGCTGTCGGACCTTTATTACCTTTCTCCACAGAACTATCTGCAGGCACTGATGGACACTGACATAAGTGCAGTAGTGAGCCCTCCCCTCAGCAGTTAGCTGTGTTTACATAGCAGTGAGCCCTGCCTAAATATGGCCAGGCCTGAATTATAGCGTTGTTAGCTCATAACACGGATGAAGAAGCTGTGTCCAGGACTCTCTTCATGCAGGAGTAAAGCAGCATACATCTGTTCCCTTCCTCAGTCCATCAGCACAGAGACATTAACTTGTGATTACGGCTCTCCCTGTGTAGACACATGCCAGAGCTGTGGTGTTCCAGGAGCTGCAACCGAGATGGATTTTCCCCGTGTTGGTCAGCAGGGCCCCTCTCTGTCTAAAAACAGAGCCTGCTTGAGATAAAAGATAACGGGGACCCAGGAAATGTCACTTCAACTTTAAGTCGTATCTCAAATGATTAGTGTTTTCCCAGTGGGCTGAGGGGTGATGGAAAAGAACAGAGTTTCATCTTTTACCCACAGACACCCAGTGACCTAGACTTCATCCATCCAAAACAAAACTCAGCAAAGCAGCCAAAATACACAAGCTTAAGTCCTAAATCTGCTTGTGCCTAAACTTCTCCCTCCGATAAGCAGCATGCTGTGAGCACGTCCACCCTTGCATACATAACAGATCAGGTGATTCAGTCAATACATTTCATGTAACTTACAGTACATTCCACATGTACTCCTGTTGAACATCAAACAGACAGATTTACTCTTTGTTTAAGTCCGCAGAGATCATAGTGTTAGCAGCGTTTGACTCTCTGCCAGCAGCATTAGGTGAGAGGAGTATTTGTCTTGATGCTTATCGCCGCACAGATTAAGATGGAAAAAGACAAAAACACATGATTCTTATGTCGGGTTATTATTATGAAGCTAATTGTGACCCAAAAGCACATTATTTAATAAGACAAACAAAGAGCACATTTCTATTTCAGTATTACAATTTGCCTGGAAACAGATCAAGATAATAAAACTGTCCAAAGTGAATCATGGGCTTATCTACAAATGTATTAGTGCTCCCTTTGTGCTTCTTTATAACAGATCCTTTTACTTTTTTACTGCCTGCTTTGTCAATATGGTATTCATGGCTGTCTGGGGTCTGCACTTAAAAAGTTTAAGACCGATGCCTTCGTGTTTGAGGTTTCTGTGGGTTTCTTTTTTGTCACATTGCAGAAGTGTTTAGATCAGCAAATATTGAAGCCTATTAGATATGTTTTAGGCTAATCACTGTAAATAATAGCAATATATAATAGTGGCTTAGTAAAGTTTGTAAATAAATCAGAGCCCACAGTACTGTTTTAGCTTTAAAAGAGCATAAACATCTTTATATCACAAATAAATAAATAAAAAATCCAGCATTTAATTTTCACTCTTCAATTGTGTCAGTGTCAATCCTTTAAGATCTAGCATAGAGTTTAAGAAACAGAGAGATATAACTTTGGATGTTTCACCTCTTTTTGAGTTTAAAGAAGAGGAAAAAATAACTGCTGTTGTTGCAAGAGCTGCCAAAAGTGACCAGCAGATGGTGCTCTATCACCCGCACTGATGAGGACAAACGGTATCAAATACCACACAATTTTTGCTCAGGATGAGGAAATCACAAATTATCTTGGGTGGTGTGGAGGGAGAGGAGGCGCTTAGGAAAGCTTCAAATTTATCAGCATTTCCTGCATTGGTGGCTTCATGACCCCTCTCCCTCTGGAAACAGTCCACATCATCTGCTAACTCAGTCTCCCCATTTCGCCCGAGAGTGAATAAAAAGTTAACTGGGCTGCAGAAAAAATTAAAAAGACCAAGAACTGTAGACAGCGTGGGCCAAGTCAATCAACTGATTCCCATTATGAGTCAAAGGGGTGGGGAGACAAGGAGCTGAATCCCTTTTCTTCTCTTAAAGTGACTAATGCCAGGATATGTGGAACTATTTACTCGGGTGAGTCACATACCCTTCCTCCTCCCACCACCAGCACTAGATCCACCTCACAAAACACTTCAACTCATACACCATCCTTTACAACACTCAAGCAAATCTGCATCGAGATACCTGAAAAGCCTTGGAGTTAACAGCGTGGACACATGCTGATCTATAAACCTCTAACATATGTAGGTGTAACTGCATCTCATTTTCCACCAAGGACTTCGAATAAGTAAGACGGAAACAACTTCACTGCATTAATACCATCTCCTTAATTGACACTCTTCTCTCCCATCAAGGTGGTCGCACTGAAAGCTTTTCTTTCAAGGATGTGTGATAAAAAAAAAAAACCTCCACAGTGTGTATTTTCAGTAGTTTAGCTTTAATGATGAATGACTCTTCAGGGGCCTTGTGCTTCTGGAGCGTAAGGACAGAGAAACACATTTTCATAGGATCTGACGTGAGATGTGAAGGTATCCTGTCATTGGAAGTCAATATTACATTAAATCGTAATGCGTAATTACTGCATTTTCTACTGAGTCTTCAGGCAACTTAAAAAAGAAACCATTAGAGGTGCATTAAGTGGGTGTAACCAGTACAGAGCATAGTTTGGCTATTGAGGCAACTATTTCTCCAGTTTATAACCCTACATTTATATTGCATTGACTAAAATGACTAAAATGCTTGAATGCTGAGAGGCCATAACCACCTCCTGCATAGATAGAAGATAAACGATTATAATGAAGAATTTTATGATCAAATACAGTGGATTACATCGTTTCTGTGCTCAACATGTGCCAATCAGACTAAACAAAGTGCTGTTTGTGAAGACAGTCCTGTGACTGATGATAGTTCATCAAGGTGACAGACAAGTGTTGGAGTGGGAGCTTGACAAATTACAGGAGTAGGAGGAAAAATAATATTTCACTCCTTTTTGAAGAAAAGTTGGTCTGTAACTTGCTCAGAAAAAAGAAGCTCTTAATCTGAGCATCTTGCAGGAGCTTAAACAAAAAAAAAAAATAAGGCAACTCTTCAGCCTAAAAAGTAAATTCCCCCCCTTCACTGTGAAGATTTATCTGAAGTAGTAGTTTCCAATGTTTCCTCCAGGGCGAGAAATTTCATTACAGGTGGCATTTAAATTATTCAAACATCTCAACATTCATTAATGAGAAAAGTTTCAAAAAGGCACAAACACGCACACACACACACACACACACACACACACATTTGAGAAGCTGTGACTGAAATTACAAGGGCACCCTTAACACTCATAAACACACACTCATAAACACAGACACACACATATAAAACTCATATGATATGGAACAGGGACTACCATGGAATAAATTCAACTTTTAATAAACTAAGACACATAAAAAGCGATAAATTACAAAATATTTCAGGAAGACTTGAAGTTCAGATGACACTAGAAGTAGTTTCTTCCATTGACATCTGCCAAACAATAATCAAGCACCTTTTATATTCTTCTGCTGTGATCCAAAGTATAAAAACCAGTAAGAAAAATGACCTTTTGGAAAATGTAATTATTAGTTGTCCACGCAAACACATTCACACTCTCATAGACGGTTAGAGCATGTGGTGCGCTCCACAGTACTGAAATGATTAATGGGAATCAACCTAAACTAATTGATCAAGCAATGTGACTTTTTCAATAAGGACTGTATAGTTCTGAAATACCCCGAGGAAATGACAGACAACCTACGTCAGAAATGTATATGGGAGTGAGGAGAAAAGTGCAGAGTACATAAATGTTCACTCTTGTTCTCTAACATGAAGATTGGCAGTTAGATAGAGAAACCGCAATGAGAAAGCATCTGTTATATAATTGTAGGCAAATATATACGTATAGTTTTATATCAATATCCTGATCTGCAGAAGGAAAAACGGGGGAAAGTGCCAATAATCCACAGTCAAAAGTGCTGAATTTCACAAAGCTAAATTCTAAATTCTAAAACTTTCTGTAGCAGCAAATCCTATGAAAACCAAGTGTCTTGGTCAGTCATCTTTTTCAAACTCACCATTGAAAAACAAAACCATCAGTATGGTGGATACAAGACTAATGCAAAGTTTCATGAGTGGGCCCTGGATGAGAGGCAAAGCAATGTAAGATTTGGTCACACAAAAATACTTAAAGTAGAATAAGAAATGTTTTTTTTTGTGGACAGAAGATTTGTCTTTTGTCTTTTCAGGCAATTCTACTAAATCTACCAGGAAAAAAATGAGCATCATATCACCACTACTTTGATTTCAATATTTTTTGGCTGATTTATAACAAAAAAGAGACAATTTGTTCTCTATTTCATTTCTGTATAATTTTGTTCCTTTACAGGTTAAGAATGAATCTTCCAATCAACAGAAAGAAAGTTTTGCTGCCTGTTGTATACAAAAATGATAACCAGAAATGTAAAAAGGGGGAATAAAAGTGGTTACAGAGAGAAAAGGGATGCACAGAGCTATGATAAGCTTGTCCAGATGGATACATGGAGTCCCAGCCAGCTCCTGAGGAAGAGGAGCCAGGAACATGAAGTGGCTCGTTCTGGACAACTTCCTCTGGAAAAGGCCGAGAGCTGGGATCAAGGCCAGCATCCTATGTAGTATCGAGTCTCTCAGCAGGGTTTCAGTGCATCCCTGCTGATCAAATGACTACAGATCACAAAACACTAAAACATAAATCTATGTATTTCTATTTGCAGCTGAACTTTAGAACAATGTTAAAACATACGGCTGCCTATAGGAGCTGTCTGCAACAAATACTATGAATTCCCGTTTTCTTCATTTAATGACCCGCTTGCTGTCTTTACCGTCAAGCGCTGTCAGTGTGTCTTGGCCCTTCTACATGTTTTTCTGACCTTAACTTCTAGATAGGCTCCCCCATGACATCTTCTATCACGCAGCATCAGATCTAACTATCTGTCAGGGTCTGCTGTATCTCCTAGGCAACAGGAGCCCCTCAATGTTAAACAGTATGTCGTTAATCAAACAGGACATCTGCTGAGGCACTACCTCCATTTGGTGACCTTGTGTTGTGGCTGGAGCCGCAACCACCGAGTAAAAATACACACCAGAAAAGTCCAGGAGGAAAATATGAAATGTCAATCTTTGTCAGAGTAATGCTTGACAAAACTTTGGAGTTTGCCAGATTTATGTTGTAATGGGAGAACATTTTAAAAGGGTAACTGCTAAACTTGTAATGAATCACAAGTGAGTATACTCTATAGGATTCCAATGGTTTATTGAAAAAACAACCAGGAAAAAACGAGGGAAAGAAGCCCATATGGCACTTAGTTTGTTCTGCAAATATTGACCATTTGCCATCTCTTTGGTGATGTTGGCTGTGCCATTAGTGAGTGTTTGCTGATAAAACCGAGGAGTAAAAGTAAACAGTCACAGAGCTTTGAGGAAAACCCAATGCATGGAGGAAAGGATTAATCACAAAAAGTGCTGAGAGGCCAAAACTAAAAAATGTATGTGCTTAATTTCATAAGTTCCTGCCAAAGACCTGATCAGGGTTAATGAAGAACCTATGGTAGAGGACACCTTGAAACAATTTATATTTCTTCCATTTTACTGTGTAAATAAGCATTTCAATGAGTTAGCATGAGTATCTTTGACAATTACTGACAGACACATTGGTTGTCTTACCACAAAACTTCAACTAAGGCGCTACAATCACACCATTTTGTTTGTCAAAGTTTGAACAAACAAAACTGAACATACAGTATCGTGTCCTAGTACACATTTTGACATCCTGCAATATACTTCTGTTCCTGTGCGATCTCTGACAGCATGACTTGTTAAAGAAGTGTTAAAAAAAGTTATGATACCCGAGTCAAATTCAGATCTTTAACAAAACAAGAAATGACACCCGTGTTAACACTCCAAGTCCTAATGGTCTGTCAGGCTCTCAGCAGCTCTGCTCTACAAAGACAGTGACAGAGTAGTGAGACACGCCATGTTCTGCTCTCCAAGCAAGTGAAACAGTTGAAGTCTTTCCTTTCAGCTGTCTCTTGACTTACCTGTTATATTTCAAAGCACAAATCCACATAAATGCTTCTCTGTTTTGCACAGCAGTCAAGATACCCACCAATGAAACATTGATAAGAGATTCACTTCCCTCTACCAGCATCTGGATAAAACCTTCAGGCAGTTTAAGCTGCCTGAGCAACAAGTAGCTCAACAAAAAAATCCCCCTTGTGTCAAAGACAGACAGGGCTTCATCTACAATATTCACAATGCTTTGATTACATCACCCTTAAGCCAAGCACCGGCAAGATTCAGAGGCACAGTGGGCAGACTTGATTAAATTGTTGCCATCCCTGAGACTGCGTTGATATGTCACAATACCACTAAAATGCATCCATCTTTCTATCTTCCTCTTACAAACAAGAAAAAGTTGATTGAATGGCTCTTTCTTTCCAAAAAGGCCTAATCTGTGTTTTAAATTGCGAGGGGAAAGCTGTTTTTGACCAGTCTTCATTACTTACGACCATAAAACAAAAGTGTAATATCCTTCCATGATAATGAAAAATGAGGATAAAGGAAAGAGGTAGTGTGTTATTTTCTCTGGTCTCTGCTGAGTTGTCATTAAACATCCCCCACGGTTGACTGACAAAGAAAAGGCTGATGAGTAAACCTTTTCAACATGCAAAAACCAAGAAAGAGACACTGATGAGATGTTCAAATGAACACAAACAACCAACACAGTCGGCAAGGGCGCTCTTTGGATTCCTCTTCAAAGAGGTTCAGAAACAAAATCACAGTCAAACATTGACAGGATAAAAACATAAAAACGAATTCAGCTACTCAGCTTCAACGTATCGGCCTGGAAGTGTTAGACTCACCATCGTCCAATCAGCTGTAACACTTTGGGGGAGTGACTTTAATTAGAAACTGTTTCTGGTCTCGACTGCTGGGAGGGGGGAATGTTTCGACACCGGGTTGTGAGGAAAGTAGCACCAGAATGTGTCACAAAAGCTGAAGAGAGTTCATTTACACATGTCAAATCTGCTTCTGTTACCATCCCATTATACACTGCTGATCAGCAGCACTGACAGGTGGTCAACCCTCTAGTTATCTGATTATTTTGTCAAAGGAGTGAAATATCAGTTACAATACTAGACGCTTTTCTGTTTCTTCTCATCGAGCAGAAAAAGTTATTAAAAACAGGAGGAATAGAAGGTAGGATAAGCATTTGTGTCATGGGACCAGACAGTATTCAGCAATGAGGAAGTCAAATCGCTGCTGAATAAATTACTGAGGCTGAGTGGGCTGTGCTGGTATCTTGTCTATCTAATTAATTGTCTCAGTCATATGTGATGTTTTCCCATTTATCAAATGTATTATATTTTCAGTGCCAACCTCTCAGTATAATAAGCTCTCCGAGTTAGCCAAGCTCAAACTACAGTACAGGCCTCCATTCCCAAACAAACACCACAGGGGGGACAGAGCTAATGCAAAACAAAATAGAGCTCATGGATGAGCAAACCTTTTGGCGGACCCAAGGGTGCGGCTTCATTGATAGTGTTTCAACGAGAAGGTCAGGCTTTGTTTCCCGTTCTGGATGAAGACTCTGGGTGAGACTGTGAGGCTGACTGTCACCAAAAGGTCACAACATTAGGGGGTTTTAGCCTTTTGAGGCAACAATTTTTATTCCATTAGTAATTTCTCTACTTGAAAAGTAAAGAAAAATCGTGACATTTGGGAGCTCGGGCCATTTTTCTCCACTTGACATCTGCAACATTAACAGCTAAAGGTTTCTACATTCATCTTATTTGTTAATTAGTAGAATACTAATTTATTAGCACTATGTTTTATTTTCCAGTCATGAAAGAGAGAACATAATAATACATTGGAGAAAAGGGTGTGTTGAATGAGTTTGATTTATTAGAAACTTTGACTAAAGACAAATCACACAGAGATGTAAAAGTAGACCGTCCATAAAGATCTTCATTTTGAAAACATGCTGGGGATGATCCAACAAATTTGAGCCCAGCTTATTACAGTATTATTATTCTGCTGCAGGAAATACATCAAACAGCAGTGACGTTTCTTATAGTATCATTAAAAACCAGTGAATTTAGCAGCAGAGGATTATTTTCATCAGGTTAATAGCTACTGTCGGGAGAGCGGTGCATAAGAAAATTTTGCCTGAACACTTGAGCTTCTTTTTTTATAACGCTTGAACTAAAATGGCATCTCTGCTGAGAGACATCAAAAAGAAGGTCTGTAATAGAAAAATATTTACAACTGGGATTAATTAACTGAGAATCATCTGAGAACCTATTAACTCGTATAAAATGTCAGCTAGTAAAAGCAGTTTTATATTTTTGCATCATGAATAACCTGAGGCAAGTGATGGTCTACTGAATTTGTGTCATTTGCCACCTCTATCTTCCTGACTCAAGGTGTGAATCACAAAAATAACGCAGAAATGGCACACCAGCTCAAACAAGCCAATAAATATGCAGTTCTGTGAAAAATGCTCTTGTGATACGTCTGATTGTGGAGAGGAGCTGTCATTGCCTCTATTCTCTGCTACAAGAGTCACAAGTTGAGGAAGTTCCATTCAGTATACATACAGATGATGAGCTTGGGGAAAGAGGCAACTATTTTGCCAATCTGCATAGGCTGCAGTGATAAGCAACTGTCTGAAAATGCTGAAAATATTCTTCTAAAGTGGATGATGCTATTATGATTAGGACGTTTTCTGCAGCAAGCTTTATTTGAATAGCAAATTTGCCCTAATGTATGCTTGACAGCAGATTTAAGTATCTCCAAAAAGCATAATAGCACCCAGAGCCACTTGTTCAGCATGTAGGTAAGGGCTTCTTCGTGTTTTTTTCATCATTTCTTCATTATTGCACATCCATACAACCATATTTTTATATATATTTCCAGTCTATGTGTGATGGGTTTCAACAACAGTGTGATGAAATTCAATTTCTCCCCGGGGGTTTAACCAAGCATTTCCTCTTTTTCCTTTTATTCTTTACTTGTACAGGTTTAGCATTTGCAAGCTATAAAATATAAAACATGATATCAGAGCTGGCGAGCAAGTCTCCAAAGAAATAAACAACTATCAATCTATAATAGTTTTTCTGAGTTGACAACACCATTTGATGTTTGACGTTCCAAAGAGCCCCTCATTATAAACGACAGCTGAGCCTACAGCAACACTCCATATTTCATTAACATACCAGCTGTTGGCACTCCAATTCAGCAGTTTTCCATGCTTTTGCTACTACTGAAAATTTTCCATGTGCAATGTGCCAAACAGAAAGCATCCGGTATTCTCAGTTTCCTCCGATTTCAAGTATAAGGACCACAAAGAATCTATAGGAATCAGGCCTCACGACTTTCACGGACTAAAATATGTTATTTCTTCATTTAAGGCTGACATAGTATTCATAATATATTTTGATATTTTACTATACATTATTTTTATTTTTTAGCTGGTTAGCACTTATGAACTACTAGACCTTGTGCAATAGTAATTTTAAAACTAAGGTTACCAGAGTTTCTATCAAAAGCATTCTGGCCCACAGCAGTCATCACCACGGCAGAGAGCCCCTCTCCTGGGCCTATCTTTGGTCTGAAGAATGCATTTTTTGCCATGGAGACAGCCATGGGCTGCTGCTCTGAGTGCTTCTGTGCTTTTGTTTATGATGTTTCACCTGAAATTTGAAGGTGTTTTCATTGGGGAATAGAAAAAACATGATGGTTTCATCAACAGGTCTGAGACTGAGGAATCTAGTTTGACATAGAGGTTTAGAAAGCGAAGCAGTGAGGTTTGCCCTATTATCAATCTGATCACAACGTTTCAAAGCCTCTGACTCATGTGTCCAGCTGCTCCTGAGCTTAGAGAAAGATGTAAGCGGTGGCGGAAGAGATAAAATTGAAGTTTGCATACAATTGTGTAAGAGGACAGATGTCAGCCAGACCTCTCACAAGACTGAGAAATTGTCAATTGAAGGTAAAATTATACATAAGGATCGAATGGATGCAACCAAACTGAACAATTGTTCATCTTCAGGGGTGGTGTTTTGACCAGTTATCTGTTATTTTTCAACCTGAACACTAACAGTATGAATCCTTTTTTGAAAAGCCTTACATCAAAAATATCAAACACTTTGACAAGCACTAAGAGGTCAATTTTTTTTCCAAGTTCTTTATGAAGCAATCAACTCTTTGTGTTGCATGAGAAAGATGATACACAAAAAAGAGGAAAAAATGGCTGACTCCAATCTTGCTTACACTTTACTTCTGCAAAGCATGTTGTTTAAACTAAATAAGAAAAAGCATGGCCGATAACATGCCAGGAAACATGCTCAGGGGTAACACAATATGCTTCAATGTTAGCAAAATAGTCAAATCTAACTTCAAACATAAGATTTGATTCTGCCTTTCAGCAATTTAGTGTCTGAAGTCTGCAAGAGTGCCTTTAGTCCAACGGATAGAAAATATATTCTGAAAATCTCAATATGCTCAGTATTTGTCAATGTTTCCTTTCCCTGCAATATTTTCTTTCCCCCAAGGCCTGACTTTGAATACTTTGAATTACCAAGTAAGAATATCCTTTAGTATATCAAAGATCAAAACAAAGATCTTCCTAGCTTCACTTTAAAGTTTAAACAGTGATTTACTCAATCCCGGAGTTTTCCTGTTTTTCCCAAAGGATGCCTTGATTTATATTATATGCATGCAATTTAGAGTTATTGGAGAAGCGTTTTTTTTAATAAATCGCCCAGTTCTTATCTTGTTGGCATCCCAGTGATTAAAGTACATTTTTTTAGTTGCAGACCAAAACTTAGGATGAGACACTTTAATGAAAAACAAAGACAACAGGGAGCAATGCATGGCTTTCCCTGTGGAGTGGGAGGGAGTTGATTATACTTGTGCCATGTCTGACCACAGAGGGGCACAATAAATAAAATTTGAGAAAATAGGATTCTATATTTTGCTTTTAAGCTCCAAAGCATATCCCTTGTGAACAGCTGGAGTTTCACTGGCCTCTGTCCGATCAGAGTTTAATATGACTTTATCATCAGCGTCTCAGCCAGGGGACATGGCCCTCTTTAGAGCAGCAGATTGTAATTTAAGCTGTTACAGTGGGCTTATGTAGATAGTCAAATTTGGCTTAATGCAGATTTGATTTTGTTAGGAAAACGAAACAGGTTGATCCGTCAAATTATAACTATCTCTTGGGCAAGGGTTGTCAATTTAACTGCTAGTTATGCAAAACAAATATCACAGACCCACTGTAAAAGAAATTAGTAAAAAAATAAAACACAGATTCTGGCTGGTGCAGTGTGATGTCTTTTGATTCTAATAATAAAACTGATGACGCTGAGTTAATTTGGCAATGATATGACAATTAAAATGCACTAACAGCGTCAGGTTTATTATTAACGGTGACAGGGAGTCAACTGTTTGTAATGTTTCTCTGTGAAATGGCCAAGCCTTCCTGCCTAAACAAGATGAATCTCATTCTGTGCCTGTGTCTGATTAATCGGCACAGAGATACCCCTTGACTCAACACACCAACAGATCTGCATCAATGTGATGAATCAGAGTCATTATGCTTACCGCCTCCTGTTTGCTCCTGGGATGGATCTGTCGTCCTTGCTTCTCATATCACTGGCTAAACTAAAGCAATTACTTATATTACAGATTCATTGTTTCAGTGTGCATTGATGGGGGCATAAGGTGGGGAAGACAGTGGTTAAGCTGTTACTAACAAGCAATAAACAGCTTAAAAAATGGTTCCTGCACATGTTATAAAATCAAATTCGAGACTTTTTGGGACCCCAAAACAGAAAGCTAAGTCAGCTTGTGAGTTTATGGTGTTTTCTGTCTTGTCTGGTCTCCCAAAGTCCCCCCAAAAATAGTTACAAAAGCCCACCTCGAGAAATTCCTTAAAGTATCTTTCTGTAACTTTCACATAGGGCTGGGCGATTAAACGATAATGATATATATCATAAAATAATTTCCCACGATATTGATATAAAACACGGTCAATGTGCTTTTCGATAGTCTGCCATGTTTTGGTAGACTATATGAATAGCCGATGAGCATGAATGAATAAATAAATGAATGAATGACACAAAGACCTCACAGATGCAGTAGCTTATTGTATTGCAAAAGACATGCTACCAATAAGCATTGTTAAATTTAATTTAAGAGTAACAGGGAACCTTTTGAGTACATATGGATGGATATCCTGAGAATCTATTCAGAAAGTAAAGAAATAGAGTAAAGTCACAATATCATGACTTATCATATTAGTAGTCTGAGTCTGAACAGCAACAACGGTGGCAGCACAACACAATGCTCTGTGAGGCAGTTGTTGCCGTGTGTATCCCCCACTGTGTTCCTCTGTCATGAAGCACTTCTGTGCAGTGCACTCTGTGGTTATTATTCTGGCTACAGGTGACCAATACTGACTGGTGACAATTGCTGGTATATAATGGACTATCAGTCCTATGTACTTAACTTTGGTCAGAGTAAATACAGTCATCTAAAACCATCATGACTATCAACATGGTAAGAGCAAACCACGCTTGATGTTCACTATCAAAATAAAAGCTCATGGTATACTGAAAGAGGAAATTTGTAACTGAAAATCAAATATCAGACATCAGTATGAATGCAGGAAAGAGTATGGTCAAGAAATTGATCATTTTAAGAGCCATCTAGAATTTTAGACCTTTACTGTAAAGTGCAAAGACCTTTAGAGACCTTGAATTACATGACTCCATATTAAGACTTTTGAAGGATCCATTTAAATAATTGTATAAATAATTGTACTGAATTGTAAATATTACAGCTATCTACATTCAAATGAGTAGTTAAAACCTGTTTAAGGAATTGGAAAAATCTTAAATGTGATAAAAAATATTTGAGATGTGCAAAAAGTCGTTTCCATTCAAAGCCAAGAGACACAGAGAGCTGAAAAACAAATAAAACAGGGCTTACTGTAGCCTCCGAGAGAAGGAGAAGGAGGTCAGTTCAGGGACGGGGATAAAAATCGCTGTTCTTTTCACTGAGTACTGTTTGGCTATTCAGGGCTTATCAAGAGCGACCACATTCATTTTCTCATCTGTTGTACCTTGACATCAAGCATTGTTTGCATGTACAAGGAGAGCTCTACTAATCTCCTCTACAGCTGACCAAGCTGTTGTGCTGTTGGATGAGAAATGCTATTTGCTGTTGTGACTGCTTGCCTCTCACAAATTCGTTTATGATGCATAGCTCAATATTGTTAGAAACGGGGAAATCAACCTCCAAAGTTTTTCCAAATAATGAGCTCACCTTGTGGTGGAGTATTTCCCTCTGTTACCATGAAATACCTGCAGACTCACTTACTCCTCTAATTTCCAGTCAAAAAATACTTCTTGATCTTTTTAATCTAGAAACAGAAAATGCCAAAGTTGCTCCAGCTCCATGCATTGGTTATGTGTAACTATAGTATTGCTAAGCCCAAATAATATGTCTTATGACCTGGAATGGGGTAGGGAGAACATGCAGTCTGAAAAGGGACCAGGCTGTGAGGAAACAGTGCTGGCTGATGCTAAGATTGTACCACCTGTGTGTGCCATTTGGATACATTTCACATCTCCCTTGTGAGTGGGATGTAACTGCAGGGATAATAAAAAAAAACTCATTGTGCTGCAGTGTCTGTTGACTCATTGATATCATAAATTTATCCGGCACACAGGGCACTTATAATTAATTGTTGCAGACTGAACGGCGTTCCACTGAGGGTTTTTAAGAAGACGAAGGTTCTTGCCATCCTAACATTTCCACCAAAAGTTACCAACACCTATTAATCTGCTGCAGTTAATATAAAATGTGTAAAGAATTACTTATTTTATGTAATCATATTTACACTACACTGAAGGGAGGTCTATATATCCACATATAGTTGTGTTCCATTTCAAAGCTGGGATAATGTTTACTGTGTTTGATCTCAACATGCTCTGTTGTCTTCCACTACAACTCTAGGGATGTCCCTCTGATCTCAAGTATCAGATCAGCGCCAATCTGGCCATTTTTGTATTGATCAAAGATTAGCAATTGAAGCCAATCATCCCCCCACAATCACATACGTCAGCTGTAACTGAGCACGATGTGAGCAGAGCACAAACACACAGAGAACTTATTCTGAGTGTTCTAGTTTCACCTGATTGTATCACTGTACACTCAACAAGAAAAATAAACTATAGCAATGGTTTAAATTAGCATAAACACACATGCAAAGACAAGCACATTAAAAGCAACAAACTCTACAGATGATTTAAACATTATGTTGTCAACCTTCCTCTAAATGAGGAAAGATAAATTCAATCATTTATTTCCCTGTTCCATTGTTTTTGTAATGCCACTAACAGCAACAACCATAGATGATGATAGGAAAACAAAGAAATTTCAATTTAACTAAAAATGAAGTCACGAGTTAAATGACAGGGGGCATCTTTTAATTACCTTGTTT
Source organism: Xyrichtys novacula (assembly GCA_962446985.1). Taxonomy (NCBI): domain Eukaryota; kingdom Metazoa; phylum Chordata; class Actinopteri; order Labriformes; family Labridae; genus Xyrichtys; species Xyrichtys novacula. The sequence continues at coordinate 28,050,274 of OY660870.1, forward strand.
ACTTTGGTCAAAATAAAAAAAATGGTTTGCAGCTCTATTATCTGGGCGAGTACAAGTGTCTGATCTCAACTCGTCATTAGCAGACTTCATATTAACAAATCAGATTGGGATCAGGGGGTCAAAAAAGCTGATTGGAACATCCTGATCACACACTTAGGCGAAATTAATTCGGTGAGAAAAGTCATGTCTTTTCCAGAGGCCATTATTTTTCTGACATCATGTCTGGTCTTTTACTAAGGTCACTTCACCAAATGTCTCATGAAGAACAAGAACTTTCAAAAGAGGCAAATTTTCCCCTATCTCTAAGGATTGTAAGAAGGCCTAAAATAATCTCTTTCTGTCAAGGTCAAGAATGAACCTTCATGTTGAAATCACTGTCTGTTGTCAGGGGACCACGGGCAGTAAAGAGACTTCGAGTGGTTTTTAAAGGAACAAATTGTGTTTTTCTTGGGCACAGTAAAACTTGTAAAACAGGTTTTTAAGTGATATCTTTGAATCTTGTTTTTACCATAGACTGAAGAGACTATGGTCTATGGACCACTTTGCTCCGCCTTCTGTCATAATACGAATTGGAAGCCGAATTGCTCTTAGTATTTCCAGGATTTTCTCCACTTCCTGGAACCACTACCACATTCAACCACGTCACTGTGATGACGCTCTGCTCAAACAGCGTATCCCCCAGGTGAGCCACACAATCTTCTTACGCCCATAGTCTGTATTAAGTATCAATCATAGAAAACATGAACCCCCTAATAACTTTTAAAAGCTGAGCTACACAGAAAAAAGAGGACTTAAGCACAAACCAGTCTTACTGTAACTACATGTCAACTTTGCAGCCAGGGGGAGGAAAATGTATATTCTGTGTAATTAATTTCTAAAGGTTGTCCACAGCTCCATAGGGATTAGTGAAGGAGGCGGGATTTATGACCTATACTGCAGCCCATTACCAGCGGGTGCTGTTCTCACAGTGGCTTCACCCAGCGAGGAGGCAGGCGGCATCCACTCTATATACAGTCTATGGTTTTTACATAGTTTCATACAACACAGTAACTTCCTAACTTCTTGATGAATTACTGAAAGGTTAGAGTCTACTCAGCTCTATAGATGCATGATGATGGTTGATGGATGTTTCAACACACAAAAACTGAGTGTAGCTTTTAGGGAAAATTTAACTTTAATTTTGACATTTGAGATTCTATGGATGGTTTTATCAAACTTCACTTGCAAATGTTATTTGTAAAAAGTATGATAGTAATAAAAACATTAAATAATCCAAGGTCCATGAAACCAAGTTGATCAAGCAACGCAGCAACAGCAGCTTCCAAGGAGCGCCCGGCCTGTATCTGCCACAGGCGACAGGTCTGCCTGGGATCAGCATAAACACTGTCAATTTTGCATGATCTTTCTACCCGCCACAGGCAAATGCATAAAGAGCAGGAAAGCTATAAGCATCATTCAAAATGATGTGCTTCTACATCACGGCTCTCTGCCTTGTTTTAAAGCAGCTGTATTTTCCAAGTCAGGCAAAATATTCTTTTACATAAAACAAAACAAAGCCTGGTGTTGAGTTTGTCGTGGCATTTGTATTTGGCTTGGCTGATTGCCTTCTGGGGTTGGCTCAACACTTCTACACTGTTAACCACAACGGTATCAGGAGACAGTCCTGTGGTCCTAGAGACAAAATTTAAGAACACAGCCAATTATGAAGTTTTCCCCAAAAAAGATCTAAAGGTGAAAAACTTTTGAGAGGAGTGAAGGGGACTTCGAAGAGAATTAAGAGCTTCTAAAGCTGTAGAGGAAATAGCAGATAGGCTGCAAAATAGAGGAAAAGCACCCCAAACAATAAATGACAGTGACTAACGTAAATACTATATACTGAATCGAGTGGTAATCATGACTTCAGTAACATTACCAAGCAACTGTAAAATTCAATGACAGGCGAGCCAAGTGTAAGTATACTTTCTTGGTAAAAAAGATGGCACTAAAAGGTTAATATTAACATGCAGTTGGACAGAAAAACTAACAGCTCTGTCTCTCATCTGCAGAGAGGTGCACAGCGAGTGCGCCCCCTTTTCAGTGAGAGGGCAATTTTTTAGAGTGCTTTTCCCTTTTTCTGGATTAGCTGTAAAAAAAAAAATGTGTCATACCTTTCAACCGCGTCTCCTTACTGAGATAAAAGTTACTGCCCTTTCCTCGCTCAATTGCTCTAAGAATGTTCCTAAATCCTTCCATGATCGAGATTCCCTGTTAGAAGTTTTTATGTCAAGTTTATTCAAAGGAAACTACAACACAAACAAAAGCAAAAGCAAGAGCGAAGTTTTGGAACCGATTTTTAGCACACCCATGTCTAAAGTTTGATGTTCATACAAGTGCCCCTTCAAGGTTTTTTCTTTACCTCTTGTGTAACACTTTTTAGAAAGATCAGCAGATAAATAATCCAGTACTTTTCAGTGACTGGAGAAACCTGGTTGTTTTGGAGGAAAATAACTGGACCTCATGTGATTTACACTTTAATTGTTTCTCTTCTACAAGCAAACAAATTGAGGGGAGGAGAAAAGGTCCCAGCTGTGCTTTTTTGCAAGAGGATAAATAACATTCATCACGCATCATGAATCTGTTTGAAGGGACTAAATGGCCAATTACATTGTCATAACCACATAAACAGGAGGTAGGCCCTACATCGTGACCTTTCAAGACATCTTAAAATGGCTCTGTGGGCCATTCAGCCCTGCTTTGTCAAGAAGAAATGCTTAGAAGAGAAGAGATTTCAACCTTGATGTGAGGTTAACGGGTGATTACATACAATTTACTGTTCAGTGCAACATCCAAACATGAACACGGAGAGCCTCATCTGATGAAGGGGAATTTAATAGTCAACATCAAAACACAGAAAATTTACACTGATTAAAGTGACAGTCTTTATACAGCCATATATTCTCGACAATCAAATAACAGATAACTAATAATAAAGTTTTTTGGAAAGCTAAGCCTCTTCTCAAACAGAAGTGCATTTAAGAGGATTTTTTTTTCAGCTTGTCTTCAACTCTTCATCTCCTGACTGTAGTCTCCAGTGCCCCAACTAATTACTTTTTGTAAACAGCCCAGTCAAAAAACAAAGGCAAAGACTGTCTCCCAAGACCACGGTGATTTCCTTCAGCTGACAGCAGAGGAGTGGTTGCAGGCTGCTTCGTGTTTCCTTTGTCAACTTTTCAATTAACTACAGTGACAATAAATCAATGTACCAGTACCCTATGGACATTCCTGTTAACCTTTTATAATCACAAATCTTTTTCAGACCTCTCAAAGGGGTAACCTGCTGCCTGGACACTCAACAAAGGCGTTACTGACTACAAAATTGGTCATTAGGGCAGAATTAAGTGTGATGAATCTAATCACACTGGCTGTACCAATTTCTCCGAGACTAAAGACAAATGTACCTTTAGTCTAGCAAGAACCACATGAAGCTGAGGAAGAAGGCTGCAACAACAAATTTTGTATTGTAAATCCAAGTTTACTGGTTTTCTTACCTCTGACATGTCTCAGAACATAAAAAGCAGATGATTTATGATCTCCTGTTTGGCTATAAACAGAAATACTTTCAAAAACAGAAAAAAAATAATGACAATGCAAAGTAGTCTGTGTCAGCTGTGGCAGAGTAAAAATGTTAAATGATTTCAGTCATAAATCATTCACTTGAATTACAACTCGAGTGGAACATTTTAATCAAAACAAATTAACCAAAAAACTATTTAATGGATAAAGTCATCTGCTAATGCATTTTCACTTCTTTTAGAAAACTATTTCCTTCCTTATCAAACATAAAAAAAACTACCCACAACACCCTGGGAGTTGTCAGGGGTAGTGCGCACAGAGCTAAATAGGCAGAATCCATCAGCAGTCTATCATTCTACTGGGTAATAATCTCCCCTGCAGTGGCTGCAAGGGTGTTAAATGGTGTTCATTATGTAATGCAACTTGGTAAAAGCAATATCAACACAATAACTGACATCTGCAGGTCAGCTCATGCAGGTATATGCATTAACCAATATTACATCAGTTTTGACTAACTCTCCCTTCGTGAAATAACAATCCAGTCACACTCCATCTCAGTGCTGCGCTCACCCACTCTCATTACCTGCAGGGGAACCCATCAACGAGATAACAGTTTCTTTCTGTTCTCACGTGGACTAGAAGTGCAATCAGCTGCACGAACACAGTGACAGCAAAAAATGGCAGACGGTACTTGACATGATGCAGTCGACAGTAACATGTAGGTATAGTGTTCCTGACAACAGTTGCAAGTTTTACATAAAACTTCCTTTGTGTATCCTGGAGATCAATCCAACAAATTCAACATTCTTTCTTTTTAGTGTAACTGTACCCTGCTAGTCCTGCTGGCACATTTAATGACATTTGCAAGATTGCAAGCCTGAAGAAACAGACACAGATAAAGTGGGGTGGAAATTAAAGAAAATATATATGGTGGAAAAAATCTTAAAATACCAAACCAAAGGACAAGGCCGAGGGATGGAGTGAAGAGTAGGTTCACCTCTACAATATGCACTGAGTTGTGTTCTTTTACTTTATGACAACAGAAGTTATGAAAGTATCTCTACTTTTAGTGGATATCATAACAACCGAAGCTTTGACTGTTTGTTTTTAATCAGTTTTATTGACTTTTTCAAAGTTAATTCAATATGGTTGACTGCAGAACTTAATAACTGACTTAAAGTTACAGTCTACTGACTGATTTCTTGATAAGTAACTTATAAATATTTGGATTTTATTCATTTTATACATATTTTCAATCTTATCTATAAAACATGTTAGTACAATATTAGCTTTAGGTTGTGTCTCAGTATAAAGGTCCTTACACACCGGGACTGTTTTTGTCGTGTGATTATTTCGGACGCCAAATTTTTTTTCCGAACCCGTATCCTGTCAATACAAGCGTTCACATCAGTGACGTTTTCCCGTCCTGCGATATTGCGGCATTAATTTTTTGGGATCATGGTCGATTTTTCTAAAGTTTCGCACACTGTGTGTCCACTTCTGACCAATCAGATTGCGTGTTGTTGCGACGTCTGATTCACTGGTATATCCAACATGGCCGACCGGCTGATTGTTTATGATTGTTTACACACACATTACAAAGATAACGACCTGAAGGACAACTTGTGGAGAGTCATAGCATGGGATCTCTCATATGACAATGGTTTGTGTGCTTTAACAGTTTGCTAAACGTCTTTGTTTTAACTTTTATCTGCGCTAACATAAGCTAACGGTTGTTACCATAGTTTCATGTGCTTATCTTATCGCCTCTGATTGGCTATAAGTGCTGACCATTTGGCTTGAGCGTATGATGATGTTTCCAGCTTTTCTAGCCAATCAGAGGCGAAGGAGGCGGGACTTTCCCCCGGAAAAGTCTTCCCCAGGATGTGTCTTCTTCCCCCCTGAAAGTCGCAAAATTGCATCGGGCTTGATGTGTATAGTCAGGTATGTCAAACTTCGCCTCCGAATATTTCGTGATTGTTTCGTGATTTCACGTTCTATATTCGTGTCGGCCCCGGTGTGTAAGGACCTCAAGACTCAGGAAAACAGGATCTTTGATTCCACCATCTCTGCTGCTCAAAACCTAGTATGCTGATAAAGATGTAAACATAGATAGGAGAGGTTTTAGAAGTGTTAATTTGTAATACCTAATCTTATATAAATTCTCCCACCTGTATTGAGGGTGTTCCATAATTTAAAAAAAATGTCTGAGTCATCTGGAATGGTACATCATCAGAAGTATTCTGGGATGAAAACGTCAGAAATATATTCAGTGAAGAATTACAGTAGCAGCGGCGGTGGCGGTGTTGTCATCTGGAAAGCTGGCTGACTCATATTTCTTACTCCTACCTACAGCTCAACCTGTTTGCATTTTCACCGTCATCATTCAAGGCCGAGTAGTTGGTGCAGACAACATTCACACCATCGGGTCTCCAGATACTGTCGGGGGAAAAGCTGATGTATGCACTTAAGGGTACATGCTGATGGGGAGAGCACAGAAAAGTCTGCCCAAGAAAAATGACACCGATTTAATGACACCTCCACGCTACAGTGACTGGTACCAGTGCACCCAATGATCCACTTGTATTCATGTTTGTACTGCTCCTTACAGTCAATTTTAATGCACACAGCCAGACATACGTACTTGGGTGGGAAATATATATATTTAGAACATCACAACTGCATCGCAGAGTGGTGACATTACAGGACATGTGGCGTCACGCAATATGATTTGGTTGGGGGGGTTGATGCGGGAAAACAGACCAAAAGAAGACACAAACACGTGCACTCAGATTCTCAGCTGCGTTGCCAGTACATGAATGTTCTTGTAAATATGATATTCTCATCATCTCAACCATGCCTCAGGGTGAAACTGTGATCCCAAGGGTTATCTCTGTCTCTACCCTGCATCTAGCATCTATTTTTTTTTTTTTTAAACGGACAATACAATAAATCCTTCATTCAATCTCTTCTTTTTTAATCATGACCTCCTCCTGATAAAAACGCACATTAAGGATCCATTAAAATTATTTGTTCAGATCTGAGATGTAGTTCAATACAATATAGCCCCTACACAAAAGGTTAAATGTCAAGAAAAGAAAGATTGTACTGCAAATTTATCCTGATTACAGTCATTCCCCTCCTCAAATATGAACCATTATGATGCAAAGACATCACACAACACATTTCAGACTGATAAAAATGCATTATGGGTGGAATCCTATAAACATTTTTAAAAACTAGATAACAAAAACAAGCCAAAAAATATTTAGCACCTGGATTAAACAAAAGTTATCAACTACATAGCAGAGTAAAATCAGATGAAAGCATTGATGTATCTTATACACACAGCAAACACTGAAAAACCCATGTCAGTGATGCGTATGTAAATCACATTGTAGAGTTTATTCTTTTCTGGTGTTCAGTCATATTTCAAGAGCTAAAACAGCTTACAGTAAACCATTTCTGGTCATTATCTTCTCAGTGCACTATCATGGGGAAAAAAAACAGCTCTACAGCTTGTGTGAGAAAAGCCTCTGAGATGAATCAAGCTACAGCAGTGCTTGTTGACAGCTCGCCGTGTCTGGAGAGACACAGACACAGCTGAGTTGACAGTGGTTTCATGCCTGTTAAAATCTGATACAGCTAATCACAGGAGATTTTATTGTCTCTGATATTTGCCTGTTTCATCATTTTTAAGGAGCGAAACACAAAGACACTGTCCTAAAAGTATGGGTCAGTGTCTGCTGCTATCATACTGAGGATCTAAGATAGTGATGCAATATAAGGTTAGGATAGGCAGTGTTTTCCTCTGTGATTAATATGAAAGAGGCTGCACCAGGCTTAGAGCCATCATGGTACCAAATTCCTACTCAAAAAGATGAAACAATATGGACCACAAACTGAGTGCTCACAAAGCATGTATTGAATTTTATACATATTTAATCAAAAAAAGTGATTAGGCTTATTTTTCCTCTATTTCTTCATTTTTTTTAGTATTCATAAAAGCAAGACTGCTTTGTATCACTTCAAAGTCCAGGATAGTATAAAAAGAGGTGAGGCACACTGTGTGATTGTAAAAGAACGAGTAAAAATGGACACAAAGAAGCACAGAAAGTCAGAGCTCTTCATCAGCCCGACGGACGAGGTTTGCAGAGCAGTTTGCTGTCAGCAAAACATCCCTCACATCTCCACCATCATCCTCAGAGTACATGGAGTAAAACATAAAGCTCAGCCAGAAGACCAGGTAGGCAGCCTCGGCAGGAGACACCCACTCAATCGCTAAAACACCTACCAGTTTGATGGTTAAAATAATCTTCATCTCTATTCCACAACATGTTGGATATCTGATCAATTTCAACAAATAAAAGAAGAAATTATTCTCTGACTCAATTTTCCTGCACTTGCAAACAATAATTGCATGAAATTGCACAATCCAATTTTCTAAGAATGCAATATCAAACCACTTAACCATGTTTGTAATAGCGTTTTCCTCTCCTCACTGACTAACACAATATCCTACTGTGTAAAAAGACAGCATCAGTGACTTTGCACTTACAGTAAAACACTATACTTTGTAGAAAGAAAAATGTGTAAGTTGTGCAACATTTTCTCGAAAGTCACAATCCCTAGGCTTCCTCTCATCACTAAGAGACAAATAAGGGTGGGCTGACAAGCCTCATGAGTGAAAGATATATAGGGCTCATCAGCCCAACCAACACCACCTCTGCACTCTTCTTTGCATTAATCAAATACACACAACTATGTTAGAAAATTGGTTGGTATCCTAGTGTTTTCCACAGCTACCATGATTAACATTGACAAATCATTTAGATGCAAACACTCTGCTGTTATAGATTGTGTCGGTATGAGTAAACACAAAATGTGTACGCTATATATCTTAAACATTTTTAAATCGGGAGGATATTAGAGATATTGTGACTGGCATGATAAGCTTCAGTCCATCTCAGAATCATTTTATTTCTTCTTATGTTATTCCACTCAAAAGAGCATGGAACAAAAAATAGAGCGAATCATGACCAATAACAACCAAAAACAGCTTTAAAGTTCATACGTGATAGTTATCTTTAAGGGCTGTCACCACTGCCATAAGGTGACAGTCAGACAAGCGGTTGCTACTATGCCGCCAAATCAAAGATTTACAGTGATAAGGCATGAGATGGCTTCACATCACATCATGAAGGCATCAGACAAATAGTCCCCCTCCCCCAAGTACGAACACACACACACACACACACACACACACACACACACACACACACACACACACACAAAAACACACACACACATTTTCAATTACATTCAGCCTACAGATTAGGGTAATGAAAATAATGATTAATTTACAAAAAGTACAAACCTCTTTTCCAGCAACAGAATTCATATGGGTTTTATATGGTATACGAGTGGCCTATGTACGGTTGGTATGCAGTAAAAAGATAAACATGATTCAGAATTTGATTTATTTCTGTGACATTCTGTCAGACCTCACAGAATGTATAATTATCTTTTAGTAATTAAAAAAATAATATCACATACAGGACAGAACAGGTGAAAAGACAAGTTATTTGTCTGTATTGGGCAACTAGATTCATACTGAATCTAAGTTTCTTACAGGGGCTTTGAGATTTTCTATAGTTGCTGATCGGTCTGGGTTGTAGATTCAATAACTGGGTGATGACTGGCTACTTGGGAATTAAGCATTTTAGTGCAATTACAGTGGGAGTTGTGATTCAGCTGTGATAGTCCCATTTATATCAGCAGGCTATTGGACTTTGTGGTGAACAGTAAAATTAATAAAGACTCATCTCTCCTTTGCTCTTCTCTCTGAGATGAAAACAATGTTTTTCAAATAGTTTTTGGTAAATTACTTAAAGTATACTTGTCCCATATAGGGATGCACCGATCTGATATTTGGATCGGATTTTGGCTCCGATATTGACAAATTAACTGGATCTGATATCTGATGAATGACGCAGATCAAGCGTTCAGCCAAGGTACCGGTATTGGATTGGTTTTGAAAAAAATGAATCGGTGCATCTCTAGTCCCATAATGTCAATGTCACAAATATGTTCAATGGACAATCTAATGTAATGCAACAACTCTAATGCATATTCTACTTTCACAAAGATGCAAATTCATTTATGTTTACATGGTCAAGTGGACGGCAATTGGTATTCAATGTGATAGTAAGTGGTAGTAAGTGTCCTGGAGTGCTATGTATTGAAAAGTGTTCCTATTTTTCCTCCATGTTTGTAGATGAAGTGGACAAGAATAAGGAAAATCTTTTGGAAAAATACACTCCACTATGCCACCACCAACAATTCAAATTTCTTGACTGAATACAGAAAATTTGAAAGCTCTCTGTAAGAAGGATTCATAGCTTTGAGCTATTGTATTGTTTTAAATTACCTGCTCATAATGTTGATGGGTGGTTGGTGTAAATTTCTTGTTATGACAGATCTTTACCTGACATGGCATGTAGAAAAATAAAAAGGGGACTAGAAACGCCAAATAATCTCTCCGCCATTGTTTCAATTGGTTAGTCGGAAGTTTAAATCGTCTTCGCACCAGGGTTTCTAAGCTCACCTCTATTTTCAGTAAAAAAAATACTTTAACCGAAACAGCAGTGTGCTAGTTTAACCGAACAACTTTAAGGCTTTGTGTTAAGTTTTGATACTTAAGAGGGGAGGGAAGTTACCGTCTCAACGGGGAGGGCCAGGACATGCGGGGCTTCTTCAGCCCGGGTCGCAGCTTCTCCAGGGTCCGGTTGCGGCACAAGTAGCGCTCATTGTCGGAGTTGAAGCGTTGCTTGATCCGTATGTGAGTCCTTGGTTGACGCCAGAGATGTTTTGGCGGCTTCGCGAGTCCTGCTCCTTCTCTGCTCAGCGTGGTACACTCCATGTTTTTTCTTAGTTTAAGTCCAAGTTTATTTTATAAAAGGTAGCGGTTGAAAGTCAAATTTGAAAGTGACCGTTAAGCTACCTGGAGATACTGAGGAGGAAACCCCGCACTTCTAATCATTAACAGGCAGAGAGTGGCGCGCGCGGCATAGTGAGGCGGTGTTGCTGTCCACGAGACGGAGTGCTGAAACGGCTCTGAGCCTCACAGTTAAAACTCTCTCTCTCTCTCTCTCTCTCTCTCTCTCTCTCTCTCTCTCTCTCTCTCTCTCTCTCTCTCTCTCTCTGTTTCTGCCCAGCTCCTCCTCTTCCTCACTCTCCTTTATTGCTCATCTCCTTCTCCCCATCTTCACCTTTCACTATGTTTTCCCTGTGCCAGTTTTCCTCCTGTTTGCTCCATCTGCCTCTCTCTCAGCCAACTGTCAATCATCATCGCTGTTAAGCAACAACCAACACAAACACCATTGTGGCCTACATGCAATGTTTAATCTCAGGGCAGTTTGTATTGTCTTTTCCAGTCAGCTAGGGGAGACCGGGGCTTGTTGTCTCACTTTTTACACTCTTACGTATTTCTTGGAATCAATACATCATATATAAACAAAATGTGAACCAGATGAAAGACCAAAGTCTCAGGGATATATTTCGTATTCATGTCATTTTCATATCTTGTGTCAGTGCAGAGTTATAAGCAATCAAATAGAGTGTGAACATGTGACATGTCACCCCACTATCGGGTAAGTTGTCTCACTACATGGGGTAAGATGTCACAGTGGATTTTGCAGCTAACAAAACAAGGACAAAATTATTGTTGTTGAACATCAAAGTCAGGCACAGAAAATGTTTATCATTGAGCTAGAAAAAGTCATTAAACATAGCCATTGAACAAATGTTAACATAAAATCTTATGCAACATGCTCTGGAGTTTGGAGAGCTGTCTGACTTTGTATTTGGGCTGGGGTGAATATTTTGCAGTACTGAGCCAAGGTATGGTAGTTGACATTCCAGTCCTTTATTGTCCTCCAGATTGATTGATTAGCTTGGGTCACCTGCCTGACTGCCCTCAGCATCACGTCAGGTACTGCACTGCCATGCTCTGTTTTTAATATTCAGAGGGTATAGGCCTACATTGGTCTAAATGTTAAGATTCCCAGCTTTCCTCTGGTTAATGTCATCAGGTGTGGTTCTGCAAAGTTCAATTCAATTCACCCTTTTCCACCACAATCCAGTCAACATAACAGTCAAGAGAGTTAAAGGGATATTCCAGCGTAAAATTGATGGAGGGTCAAACAGACCGTAACACAGAGTTAGACACCCCCTTTCTTTAGCCAAGAGACTAAACACAACTCACCTACTCTCTTCCAGCAGCCACTTGTTTGTAGAGAGAACTTGGGCCAGTCCATTACGGACTACAGCGGGGTGACGCAGCCCAAGGAAGAACATTTATGGTAATTCCTTAATGGAAATGCAATCAGACCGAGACGCTAAGGCAGAAGAACTATTGCGTCTGCAGTGCAAAATGATTAATATGATGATTATTACTTCAAGGAAATGATAGAGTAATGATCATAAATGTTCTTCCTTGAGCTGTGTCACCCCGCTGTAGTCCGTAATGGACTGGCCCGAGTTCTCGCTACAAACAAGCGGCTGCTGGAAGAGAGTGGGTGAGTTGTGTTTAGTCTCTTTGCCAAAGAAATTAGGCAAAGCTAAAAAGATGTTTGGTGGCTAGTGCTGTGGCTGGGACCCTGTATGTACTGTTGATGAAGTTAGGTGGCGTTTTGGTTGATGTTTGTTTATGGCTCCTTAGACCACTGTGTATTGCTATCATACAGTCGTTACTTAAGTTGGTATAACTAGAGAAGCAAGCGGTCAGCAACATTCATCTCTCGATGGGGTGTCTAACTCGATGTTACCCTAAATTAATTTTACGCCGGAATATCCCTTTAATGAAGATGTCAGCGAGAGAGAGAGAGGAGGATACATAATACCTATGACATTTAGGAGAAAGGCTGCTGCAGTTTCCAGATGTCTTTTTACAGCGTAGAGGGCTTTCATTATCGCTTGAGTGTAAACATACCCTGTCTTTGTCTTGTGTGTGTGAAGGAGAGAGAGTGTATGTGTTTTTGACTGTGTATATAAAAGTGAGGATTAATTATCTTTGAAATTGAAATTGATTGATTGACAAACAATTGAGGCACATTTGTTTGTGTTGAGCTGGATAAACATAACTTACTATGGTGACGCAGGACAGCAAAGATCCCAACCAATACCATACAATTCAAGAGATTAACTAAATCAGCAAAAACAAACAAAGACAGAAAAATCACATCTCTCCTTACACTTGTATGAACTGCAACATACAAGAAAAAATTCACAAAAGGCCAACCCTTGACTAGACACTTTAACAGGAACCTTTACAGTGATGGGCTGCACTTTCACAGCAGAAAAGTGCTCTCAGAAACCCCGATACCATCTTCTACCATTCCAAATACATCTGGCTTTGCTGTACCTTCCTGCTTTCATACAGCAAGATGGATCACAACAAGCATGTAAATGCAAATCTATACTTAGGCCACCACAATATACAAGTACTACCTATCACCATCTTCTTAATAGAAATCAAATATTAATATTGTGCTGAAAATAAGTATATTAAAATGTCAGCGTACCCATTGGCTGGGCAATAGTGGTTCTTGGCTGGCTGCAGCTACCCATAAGACAGAGGTAAGATAAAAAGGAAGAAGCAGCAGAAGAAAAGAATCAGTACCCAGCTGTAGTTGGTTTTCACATAAAGTGTGTTGCTACTGGTGTCACAGAAATCGGGACAGATGAAAGTGAGGTACTCAATTTTTGAATTTGTGAAAAAGGTGTTTGTGGACAACCTGTGACCCAGTATCACAAGTAGAAGAAGACTGAGTTATAGTTGAATATGAAGTTCCTGTCACAGATCAAAACCACCTACATCTGTAAACTTGTGAGGGCCTCAAACATGTAAGCAGCAGAGAAAAAAAAGGAAGGAAGAGGGAAAAAAAATAGCAGGACATGTGTGTGTACTGACCGGTACTCATCATGACTGGCCAGAGCTCTGCTGTACAGGACTTCCAGGCGGTCCAGAGGCAGACCATGTGCTGCAGATGCCCGTCGGGTTTCATGGTGGTGCTCCTGAACAGAGTGTCTCCTCCGCAGAGGAGGGAGCAGCACCGGCCCAGAGAAACGCCGACGCACCACATGGTGGAGAGCAGGCAGCGACTCCCTACGACCCTTCACCCAGAGAGAGAAAGAGAGAGAGAAAGAGAAAGACAATATGAGAGTTTAAGATGTAATTTTGCAGACTTTAAATCAACAGTTCTGCAATAATTCAAACAATTATAATGTTCAGTTTTTATCATAGACAGGAAATGATACCTTGCTGATATTATTTACAGAGGTAATGTTCATCACTTATCATTAAAAGTTCTCAGTGTGATGGAAACAGCTGCTAACAATTGTGGTAGCATGGCTCTTGGAAGGACAGTGTCAATAAATGGACAGGCTTTCTGTTTTTAATACACATTTGTGGTTCTCAGATGATAAATCTTTTGGTGACATGTTTGACTTTGAAACCACTTTGAGCAACAACTATACTGAAAATTACATGTTATAAAAAATAAAATCTGTACATTTAGAATTCTGATGCACAAGTTTGCTAAGAGTATGACTGTGCAAAAAGTGACTGCTCTACAGATGCTGACTGTTGGGACGTTGTGTTCACTGCTGATAAAAATAATTTGAGGGTTTGAAAGTCATTTAAAGACCATATTTAATTGAAAACAACACAAACAAAATGTGAAACAGATGTTTTTTGGATGAAAATACATGCCCAATTTTACTTTATGTTTTAAAAAGCAATCATAACTCAATAAAACACCAGTAAAACATCTACCAACTAATTAAAACAATTAGCAACATGTTAATGCTAGTTATGTGACTGGTAGAAAAAGGCACTATAGAGAAGCTGGGTGATGGAGTATCAGAGTAATATTGGAATCAAGGTTGAATATTAACAGCCACCTAAGGTATATTTGCAGTTTTCTTCTTGTGTTCCCCAGCTATGACAGATGATAGTGTGGACCCACTCTGCACCGTACATGCATTTTAAAATAGCATCTGTGTGCTCTATAGATGATCTACGACAGAGACAGAGAGAGAGCACATATAAAACATAGGTGCAGTCTCGGTGCCATCACCAATATGCTGAAGGAATTCTGAGCCTACTGTATAGCTGGCAGTCACCATATTGAAAATAATGCCTCAACTCAACCTTAGTCCAACAAGCAAGAGGCAAAATGGTGGGGTTGTGGAGCGCCGTTAGCCTCCTCTATAATAGCTATAATATGCCTGCCTGTCAGTCAAGTCAGCTGTGTTCAATATAAAGCAAAAGTCATTACCTCAATATCCTCAAAACTAATGAGAAAAAAAAAAGTAACAGTGTGTGAGGATTGGGGAATCAGCTATTCAGAGGAAAAGTGCTTCTTGAACCAGGCCGTAAACACGTTCAATTTTGCTGTAAAGATGGGAACACACTTCTCTGTTTACCAAAATCAAGATTCAAATACATCTCAAAATAAAATCACCAGTTCAAGTAAAACAAAAAAAATCTCAATGTAAACACTCACATTTCTACAAGTCGTCTGATGGTGCAAATTATTTCAAAACATTAACAATTAATTTGCATTCACCTAGAGTATTTTGCTTAAAAAAATAACACAAATAAATATTTTAAATAAATGTAAGAGTAGGTGAGATATCTTTGTGCAATATATGTACTTTATAAATATTTTAAGTCATCCTATATGACTACAGGAAATACACAGTCAGTCTGTGACGAACACTGAACAGCGTACCCCCTTGTTTATTTACTGTTTGCAATCTTTTCAGTTAAGTGAACAGTAACACAGATGACTCATTCCTCCATTAATAAAACATTAGAGATGAGACTTTAATGCCCTCTAGAAATGATGAATTATTATCTAATCACTTACAATTACCATAAATTTGCAAAACATTGCTGTTTGTTGATGTATAAATATTTATGCAGTATATAATTTATCCCTGCTGTGAGGATTTAAATTATTGTGCTATCTAAAAAAATTGTTCAGTAAACCACAAGTGTATCCAACACATTAGTCCAGTGACATGTGGCATCTGTCCTGGGGGGTATCACAGGCAAAACGGCTGCATTTTTTACATGTGACACGAAGTAGTTTGTTTGTCTTCTTTTGAGACAATGAAATTGCCTTTTTTCACATGTTGTACATGCTAATCCCTTTATTATCAGCTGAGGCACTGTAATGGATTGCAGCAGTGACAGACATCAAGCAGAGCGACAGCAGCTTAGTGTGGTTGACAAATAACAGAGTGACAAACCCACTGTTTCACTCTGCCTGAGTGAGTGTGTGCGTGTGTATGTTTGTGTAAAAGGAAGATGACAAAGATGACTTCACCCAATTAAGGAGTGTCAAATGAGATTTAGGCAGACTTGAAAACACATTGGCCCAAAAATCCATGCTCGTGTCAGCCGAGCCTTTGGCACTTCAGAGCCTGTGTTAGTGTGTGATTTGTGCTTCAGAGGAGTTCACAGTCGTCACCTGGTGGCTCAGAGAGAAGTGATGGATATTGATCCACCTCCCAAGAAGCTGGAAAAGCAAACGTCTCATTTCCCTTTTCAGTGCTGTCGGGCGCTGAAAGCGAACGTGACAGACAGGTCCGCCACCAGGCTACGCACCCATCAGCTCTGATTGTCATGATATTCTCTGGTGTTATTGGATCTCCATTTGACTTTTTCAAAGATAAGGTTTAATCAGCTTGTTTATCTCATGGTCATTTCCTCGAAGTCAAGACAAACAAAAGATTTCCCCTGAGGCTATATAAACTTAAAAGTGACAGACCAATAGGCAGAGACTTAAAAGACGTAATTTGCAGGCTATCTGAAATGTTTATATCTGATAAAGCCACATTTGAAGGCACATAGTAAATCTGGCTGTTGCAGCTATAGGTGGAAATCATTTAAGTGTAGTTCCAATTTTCAGGCAGACTCCTAACACTTTTCTTCCTGCACTTGTCACTTTCCAGACCCTGTGATAGCGGCCTGTCTCTTTACAAGTTCATCCTTCTTCCTTTCAACCAATCCTCCTTGTGTGTACTCCAGGTGATTTTTAGCTGTCCATTCTTGGTAATGATCTATTTTCTTTAGTTTTGATTCAAGCTTGCTGCCCGTTGGACTGTTTTTGTTGTTGCCTTTTTTTTATAACTACTTTGGGTGCTTTTTGGGTCCAATCCCACATATTTTTCTTTCCTTCTGTTTACTACAAACATGACACAAGAAAATTCCCCAAGTATTGCTCGGCTGTTCACATGAAAAGTATAAGAAATAGCAAGGTTGTGAAAGTTAAAAAGAGGTCAGTCAAGAAAAATTTACCTATTACACATCCCTCTGCATCAAACATGCATAAGGTTTTTGCTAAAATGTTGTGGAGATGTTCTGATTGAACCAGAAAATTAAGCAATAATATTACTTCTTCTCGGTGTTAATTAGATTAGAATATAACTTCATTTACATCAGGACTTTATTGTTCCACACACACACCCGCTGATTTTTTTGTGTTTGTTCTTTTCAAGCCAAGTGAGACATTTTCCCCGCAGCCAATCAGCAGAAGACAGGAAGCAGCTGGCCGTGTTATCACCTGCCCGAGCTGCTCCTCTGTCACACACAGGGAGTGAGAACGAGATGAAGAAAGTGAGGCTGCTGTGAGATCAGATGGGGCAGCGGGTGCTCTGTCACCATTAGCCAATGAGAGCTGTCAGGACTAAACCTCAGTATGCTTCTGCATCAATAGCGAGTATGACGCTCTATCTGGGCTCATGGTTCACATTTGTGACATATTTTCAGCACAGTGTGAGAGGGACCAATCAAACCTCGAGTACGAGTTGTATCGGTGCTCAAGTAATGCTTCATCACAGTTTATCCAAATATAGACTTACATGTAGGGCAGTGACAAGCATCAGTACAGAGTTGGCCTGATATGGTTCTTAAGCTCTTGCAGCGGAAATCATCTTGTTTCCAACTGTAACATTTTTGGGGTTTGGGCAAGAAATCATCAAGACAAGGTTAGTCACAGTTCATGGCAGCAAACATTCACATTATAACAAACTCAACTCAGATGGTTAAAATCTTACATGAACAAATTGGTAACCTGAGGCAACAGTGGCAAACAAAAACTTGTTTTTGACAGGCAGAAACCCTCAACAGAACCAGACACATTGGTAACAAGCCATCCAACCAATTCTGCATTAGAGTTATTGCAGTGCTGAACATGGTCTGCATGCTACACCTATTAATCAATCAATCAATCTCTATTTACAGTATATAGTGCCACTTCACAACAAGTGCTATCACAAGACACTTAAAAAAGTTGGTCTAGGCTGTATTCTGTTTACACAGACCCATTGTATTTAAAGAGTGCCAATAGAGAGGTTAGTGGCAGATGCAGAAAGAGGGAGGTGGACAGAGGTGAGACTGATGCTTGTAGTTAAAGCAGCTGGAAAACAGGCAGGTCCACAGCAGCAAAACATCTGCAGCAGTGATCCAGAAGAACCTACAGCATGATGGAGCCCAGGGACCCCCAGAAACCATTGTGTGACTTTAACTACTAGCCTGTTGACTAGCATTAGCTACTTGTCATTGTCATTTTGATTAATGTGTTTCTTCTGGGAATTATAAAAACTAGACGGGGGGGAAATAGCAGTATGATACTACTGACAGGCAACTGAAGGAGACACATAAACATACAGTGTATTCAGTGTATTTTGAATATTATTGGAACCATTTGAGAAAATCAAAAAACACATATGTAAACAGAAAGGTATGGTTCTTTTTTGACTTAGTGTAGAAATGATTAAAGTCCTGCTTTATAAATTTGACTTGGACTTAAACTTGAACACTCACTACACTTCACTTCTGAGAATGGAGGGGGGGACTTAGACTCATTTGTCAATGAAGACTGTGGTATTAGTTTTGCCAGTGTTTCAGTACAAAGCCCTGTAATTCATTCAGTTTCAAGCAATGCCTGGCCCACATTACCCAGGATGTAAATCAAATAACATTGTTAGCTGTTGTCATGCTGATTTATTTGCAAGTCTTCATTATTTTGAGAAGTTAAGCATGCTAGCACACGAGCTCCTTTATCAGTCTGAACTGGATAAGCAGAGTAAATTTAATGTGTTGTTTTGGTTAGAAAGAAAAGGATGTAAAGTCAGTCCTGCGTCAGTCATGTGTTTGCCTTGGCTGGACCAGCACAATAGGTCAACCCCTGTTGGGGTGGCCCTCTGGCTTCACATCTCAACAAGGAAAGAAATTAAAGGAAGATATTCATAAATAGTTATTGGTATGAAAAACACAGCCTGGTGAATCTAAAACTCCAGACACACCTCCAGGATCAGTCTAAATCTTGGGTCATGCAGTGAATAGCTAGGTGCAACAGTCCACATTTTTCATATTTTAGACTCTCATTTGAAATTTGGTAACTTAAGTTACAACACTTTGTAGCCCCAATTATAACATAACGGTACAGATTCTCTCTTGCTTCAATTATATCATCACAGGTTGTGCAATATGCTTGCTTACACCAACACATTATAGCTTTAAACCTAGCATTCCTAAATTCTGAACTCCTAGTTCTTTCTTGTCGAAGCTTGGATGCATCACTGTTTGTCTGGGTGATTTGGCAGAACATACCAATTGGAAAAATGTAGCAGAATGTCCTCAAGCTGTTGCAGCTAAAATGTTTTTTTTTTTTCTTTTCAGTGAGAGCTTTATGTTCTTTATTGTATTTCCATTATGATCTGATATTCTTTCCAAATCTTTCTAACTCCCCCCACCCTCTCTCTCTCTCATTCTCTCACGACCAGTTGATTAGCCTGTCTGGCAAATGTGGCGATAGCACTCAACTGCAGTTAATCAAAGCTCTTGTGTCATTAAACACATCCTTCACATCTTCCAACAGTCTTCATTATTATTTGTTGCAGATAAACACCGGAAACGGCTTTAATAATTCAAATGCCTTTTGTGCTCAGAATAAACAACACAAAGAACAAATCGCTCAAATCTGAGGGGTTGTTATCTCATCAAAAGATCTATTGGTGAGGACTTGCATTAGAAGGTTCTGGTAAAAATGAGTAAACAGATACACACACACGTACACATGCACAAATTTCCTGTCATAAATGTAGAGACAAGCTCTGACAGCATGATGATGTAATCACAGAGGATAAGAGCATTTCATTAGGACACGCTGATCCTTCCCCGAGCTCATGAGAGCAATCAAAGCTGCTGCTGTTCATCCAATTGTGAAAATGAATATTAATTCATCCCAACAGCAAGAGAAGCAGATAAAAACCTCATACTGAATGCTGGTGACAGCCTGGAGAAGTCTGCTCCTTCGATGCAGAGCAGAAAACATACACCTGTATGTATAATGACACCCAGGGGTGCAAAGAGTATGATTAGCATGAATCCACAAATAGAGCCAGCCTCCAATCAAGCCTTCGCTATAAAATCACATCGCTGTCTCACTGCAGGCACGACTGTGTCGTGATTAACTCAACAGGTGGCAGGAACAGAAGGTTTTTGTGTGGGTGCAAGTTAAAAGGCTAGGTCAGATATCTTTAAACCTGTCCCTTATACAGGCTTCATTAACTAATGGGTCATTTGTGCACTCATCTGTCTCTTGACCAAGGTGTGTCCTTTCAGCCTGGTTCATCTCAGTATAAAAAGCTAAATAATGTGGGTCACACTAAACAAAAGTGCAGTCTGAGCCTGGTGTATTTCAATGTTTGCCTCCTCCTGTCAGGGGTCATTCTGTAACATATGTGTAGTTGAGTAATGTAGCAGTACGGGTCCTCCTGGAGCACACACAATGTTGTTTTTTTTTCATTGTTATTCTACCCTTGTATCACTCTACACCACTACCATGATCACTACATGTGGATAACGAGTTAGACACTGAGAGGCTCTGTTTGCACCTCTAACATTATCTGTAACCTCTGCAGAGAGGGTGTGGAAACCCAATTAACAACACACACACTCTGATAAAGGTTAAAAAGGGAAAACACCGAAATGATAAGCATCCGTACTTTGGTCGGCTGCCCAGGTTTTGTCCCAGCACCCTCTGCCGTTCAAAAAGAAATCTTGCAACAAATTTTTTATTTCGCTGATTTGAGTCATCCCACATGTGTACAACAGTCACCAGTCTAGAGGTTTCATATGAATCTGAAATCTTCCAAGAGAAATCTTTTCATGAGATCTCTCAAAAAATGAGTTGTGACAGGAAGTAAGCAGCAGAGCCATGAGTCATATTGTGAGAGGGCAAAGATCTTTTCCATGAGGCTATCAGACACTCACAATAACATGTTGAACATACCAGAGGCCAAAACAAGAATTTTCAGTGAGACAGAGCTGTTCCTGAGGCTGCTGATCTGTTCAGGGGAGTAAACTTCTATTATTTTACCAATAAGTCACTTGGAGCCCACAGGATGTAGAACCGAGGCCCAGGTGAAAAAAAGACAAATTACATTTAAAAGATAATTTCCAGAACTTTTTCAGTGGTTTAAGAATAAAATAATTTTAAAAAATAGACTGCGAAAGATGGTTTAAGAGTATAAGCTATTTTAAATATTGCCACCTTTCAGACTCCTTTGGAGGCATTTTATTCTTTTAATTCTTACTTTTATTGCACAGTTTTAGAAAGTAATTTGGAGAGGATTTTTTCCTAATATTTAATAACTCCCAGATTCAGATATAAGTCAAATAATGTGCAGCAGTCTGTGCCGGAATTTTTAAATCTGACACTCCACTGAGTTGACTTATTACTGACTGAAAATGGAGGCAGCGATGAAAAAAGCTCTGAGTGATGGCAGAGATTCTTTAATAACAAAAATGAGTTTAGTTTTCTTGCTTGGTTAAAATTGCTCTCCAGTGAGACGAAGGACATGTCCACAGAGAGGAAACACTTTGTGTGAGACAAAATTTAATAACTGAATCTGTTTTCTACTTTGCCCTTTAAAATGTTGTTGCTTCCGCTTCTCCTCAGATACTAAGTGCATTACAAATCAGGTTTGATACGCATCTGAAAGAACATCCAAAGGTATAATACATGATGTACAAATTTAGGAAAATTTGCACATCATCTCCCTCGCTGGTCATCACCAGAATTACCAGTCGGTCAAACACATAGTTGTTTATTTCATATCACTGGAGACCTGAAATGCCAGTTATATGTTGTGTCTAATGTCATCAGATAACTAATTAAACAAGATATTTTACAAAAAATGAACATTTGAGCAGAAATATCATAATAAGAAATGGTAAAAAAGAAACACGCATTAATGCCATGCCACAGCCATACTGTTGTGACCCACGCAGTCATGAGCAATAGATATTTGTGCATTGGAGTTTTACACCCCCCTACAGTACTTTGCCTAAAAACATGTCAGCAGTGCGATTTCTATGCAATTCATATCACCAGTTTCATTCTCTGCTTCTTTCGGTACAGAAAAACATGGTGATCACATTTGAAAGTTGCAAAGAGGAGTTTCAAAATTGCAAAGAGGAAAAGAGAGGAGATGTTGGAGATTAAGGATTCTGTGGCCACTGAATCATTGTAGGCAGAGGACAGGTGACGTGGGTGGGACCACTAATGTCCACATAGTGCACATCCATTTGATCTTAGAAATACAAAATTCTGAGATGTTTGTTGGACCCAACAGAGAAACCTCTGGAACCTCGCCTCAAGTTGGAATTCAGCAACTAAGAGCAACTCCGGGTTCCCTTAACCCCCCTCCTGCATCTGCTGAAAAACAGGTGTACTTTTAAAGTGCTCTGTCTTGTTTTGTGCACACTGATAGTACTGTGCAAGTTCATGTTGTCATGTTGCTTTCACATGCAGAGTATCACATTGTGTGTTGTTATTGCCTGGTATAGCCAATGATGCTAATAATATCAGGGGGCACTTTCTTTTCTGTGACATTCCCCGCTTCGAGACCCTGACTACCATGATGAATGGGATGGATCAATAGCCCGGGGCTTGTAGGCTGCATTGCTGCAACTTATAGTTACATTTCCAGGAGGTGCACATCAGGCTACAGGAGCTGGCTTCTACAGAGGTACAGAGCTGGGTAGACCCACAGCATACGCAAGCAAAAAACAGATAAACAGCTGATATGAACTTAGACCTCCTATAATCTGATTTATTTGGAATTAGATCTAAAACATAATCTTCATTTACTCTTAAAATTGCATTTACATGTGATGGAAAACTTATAACCCAAGGGTTTTCCAAAAGTTTTCAAGGTAAATTTAGAGAATCATCTGGAGTGTTTTGCTTGGAGCTTTTCAGGAAAAAAAATCAATAATTCACTACGTGTTCATGACTGTGTGTGTGTGTTCCTTGAATCTTTATTAACTGCACACAAAGCCCTAAAATGATGATAAATCTTTTACAGCCGTGAGTTACTCTAGTTCAAACTGAGTCATCAGCCGACAGAGAGACACGGCATGACATACAGGACTGAAGAATCACAATCAGGTTTGGATCTTATAACGCTTATCAATGAAAGTCCAAACTACAAACTTGATAAGGCAGGAGGGAGATGTGGGTGAGTGTGCAAAAAGTTGTGTCTTTTTGGTGGGCGTGTGTGTAAAATCTTATTTACCTCAAGTCGAGACATTGATTGTGGTTATTTGTTGCAGCAGCAGGACAGCAGCTGAAACAAAGGAAAAACAGCAATGAGCAGTGATTTTAAAATGAAATTCATCACTCATAGGAGCACGGTTTTTCAAGTCATGACTATAAATCGATTGTTGTGAAGTATTCTAATAAAATATACTCCCATGGCTCTGTCTCGTGAAACAAAACGAACCAAAACTTTCAGTTATTACTCACAGGGGAATGAATCATCTATCATTTTACAATCTTCAGAAATATCTAACATTTAACAGTCATTTTCCCGGAAACCAGAATAACTTTAAAGCTTTACTTTAAACTTGTGAAGGTCTGCGGTCATGATTCAAAAAAGGGGGATAAAACAGGTTGTAAAGGAAGACTGAGTATGTGTGTTAATAATGAGACAGCTATCTCATAAAGTATTCAAGACTAACTAGCAACACTTTTCATTATCATGTGCTACATCATGGCGGGTAGATCTATGAGTTGACAGAAGCTACAAAAGGCATAAAACCTCTCAGTCCAGCCAAGAGAGAGTACATGATCAAGCTCTTTTATTACTTCTATCAACTGCTTTGTTCATTAAAGTCATGCACGCACACACACACACACAGCTCAGGCTCCATGAGCTCATCAGATTCAGCCATAAAACAACATTAAACACAATAAAACAGTAATTACTACACCAACTGGACAGCTGCAGAGACAAGACGTGTGGTCAGCTCTTTTAATTAAAATCGGGAGACAAGGACATTGTTAAAAGCTTTATATAAAGAATGACAAATCATAAAACACTTAATAGCCGGTGGTTGTCTTTTTAACCTGAGATCAATACAAAGTGCCCCTCATATCTGACCCTCTAGCTACCATTAGTGAGAAACCTCGAAAAAATGTACATTACTGGAGAATGTTTAAGTTTTATCAGGATTTCTGAGACTAAATGTAATTAGTTTTGACTCATTCAAGGCGAGTAAATGGGTAAACATTTAATGCAGACAGCAGAGTTAGGGCCTGTGTCCACTGACAGCATTTTCTTCATTTGCTGCTCCCACAACTTCAATTTAGAAGCACTTTCTACTGGTGCTAGTTTGCTGTTGCTAGGTTGTCCTTCTTTGGCTTTCTATTAAATGTTTAGTCTATTGGCAGGGACAACTCTGACCCAGGACACAGGCGCTACAGGTCCCTCTGTTCCAGAACCAGCAGGTTCAGGAACAGCTTCTTCCCCTCAGCTGTCACCCTGCTAAACTCTACTCATTCCCCCCAAAAAACAGATAAGTTCCTCCTCTGTGCCGACCTCCATCATTGTTGTTGTTGGTTATAGGTAAATATAACTTATTGATGTGATATGAATATCCTATTTACACATTACATTATAAAGTTTTGGGTATACTGAGCTATCTAATATTCAGTAATAAACAAAACCATCTGCATTTTGTGGTATTATCACATTGCAGTATCAAAAGTTAAGATTTAAGTAAAAATCTATCCATCTTTGTCTATTACTTTATGTTTATTGAAGGTTTTTTATGGTTAATCTTAAATCATTTCCTTAAAGGTGATAACAACACAATTGTATTCAAATTTCAAAATCTTAGAAGACAAAAAAGCTTCAAATCTTCATATCTAAGGAGCTGAAACAGGAACATTTATTAATTTGTAAACCATAAACCTTTGTTATATTACACACAGAGCTCTTAGAAACACTTTCAGTCCCAGTCAATCTTTCATGGCTTCTTTCATTTCGACTCATTCTTCCTCACTGCACTGCTGAACCCCCAAATCTTCACCAACATCTAAAGGTTCATCACTTTCAGTACAGCAGTGAGACATTGTTTTTTTTCTACTACATGAGACACTGTGAGAAACATACACATCTTTACTGTTCACCACTGCCCTGCTGCTGCTTTAATAAAACCTGCATGTCTTCATGAGAAAGCAGACTGTCCATGCTGTTCAGTAAACCTCACAGTAAACAGATCTGCTGTTCACATGCAGATAGCAGCCTGCGTATGTTTTCACGTCTGAAATGTGGAATATAGAGTTGACTGAAAACTAAAGCTTGTTAAAATTTACATAATATACACATATTTTTAAAGAAATGAGACGACAACATCCTATCAAAAAATCATTTCTGCACAGCTTTGTGTTGGCAAAAATGAGAGCATAACACCTTAAGAGACAGCATCTCAAAGCCTCAAATTAAAGGTTCTTCTAGAAATGTTACGACATTTTGTGTAAGGAGAAGAAATGACAAAATGGATAAAGGAACAATATACAAACACAAAACCAAGTATTTTTTAGCCATACATGAAGAATATTACAGAAAAATCTCAAAAGACTTTAGAAACACTAAGTCACGTCCCATGTTTAGAGGTTGTGTCACAGCTGATAAAAGCCTCTCTGAAATAAATGGCTGAGCTGCCTAAGTTGTACGATATTCCACTGTGTTTGTAACTTTTATCCTTTTTTTCATTACCTTATCAAATCTGAACTGATCTGGAGAATATAACAAATGCAGGATAAATCTGGAGAACATAGAAATCAGGGTCATTTCAGTTGGAAAACCCACATTTGTCACAGCCGAGGATCACGCCATGTTTATGTTGGGAATCTAAGCAACAACCTCATCACTTCACAGAGACTAATTTTACATGCAGAAATTTGAAGAGTGATGAGATAATATCTTAAAACCTCTGATCTGCAGCCTGCAGGGGTGTGATGGGGCTGGAAGTATGCACAGCACAGGTGCAGGGCAGAAGTAAAAATGACAGAGCAGAGAGAGAGAGAGAGAGCAACAAGGAATCCTGCAGCATTAATAGACAGAAAACTTACATGAATCGATGATGGAGAAAACAGGGTGTTGAGGTGTCTTTTCATTTTAAGCTTCGTTATGGCCTTGAATTTGAATCATTTGCTCTGAGAAATCTTGTTCAATTGATTGGTTTGGCAGAGAGAAAGAATCTAGATAAAACCCAGTTAACTAGAAGTCCAAGAAAAGCACACTAACATGCAGAGAAAGGGTCAAAATTTAGTGCCACCACATGCTTAAACACTACATGACTGACTGGTTAAAGCATTGGTTTTCAAATGACTCTTCAACTCTTAATTTGGTTCAGTTTTTTTCCTCCTCCCATCCTTCTCCAGTGTAGAAGTACTAAATGACACCATTTTTTTTGATAGAAAAGAGGCCGTTAGAGGTGTGAAAAGCATTGTCGACAAATCACAGCACCATAGTTGTTGAAATAATAATAAAATAAATGACCAAGAATCCAAAAGTGATATTTGATGATTCACCCATGGCAGTTCCAAGCAGATCTCAGCTCTAATGACTACAACTCTGAGTCATGTAATGTTGTCGATGTGAATTAAGAACCGCACTTTTATTTCCAAAAGAAGAGAAGCCTGAAAAAGCGCCTCCTACTTTACAACTCCATCACAAATCAAACTGTCTGCTGTGAAAATGGCCCATTATTGAAATATCACATTTGCAGGAAAATGCAGCCTTGCCTGAGGCAGCAAACCCTGAGAGCTTTTTTGTTACAGTATATGCACCCTTCCTCACATCTTTTGATACCTGCAGCAGAGATGTATTCATTTATTTTGCCCCTTGGGAAAAATAATGCTCTCAAAACCTCCAAGGCTGGAAACCCTCTGATCCTGATACACTCCAAAACTGTTCGTCAGACGAGTATTAATACATTTACAGATGCTTTTTAAACACCGAACTTTGTCAGTGTCTCTGTAAGACAATCTTTCACCTCTCAGAGTCACAGCAGCACGATTTTTCTGATGTTAGATTTCTCCTTTAGACTTCATATATATATTTATTTAAACATATATATGACATATGTATTTATTTAACTTAGACATTCTAATACATCTTGCTCTCTTTTCAAACTAACTAGATTACATTCTTTCCTCATGCTCACTCTGTCCCTCAGCTTTAGCACACACCTCCTCTTTCTGCTCTTCTCTGGCAGTGCTACACAGCAGCTTCTACTGAAACCTCATCAGCTTCTTTACATTATGAAACTTTGCTGTGAATCAGTCTGTGCTCCAGGTGATAACACGTTATAGCCTATATGGTAGCATTTTGCTGTTTTTTATGAATACATTGAGTTTTTCAAAATACTTAGAAAGAGTGAAAGAAAGGAATAGACCTAGAAAAGAACAGGAAGGGAAAGGCATAGATGGAAAAAATACAAACACATCTTGTTACACAGGGAGAGAAGAATCATAGTAATGATGCGTACATTTCAAGAGGTGAGTCCAGGGCTTAGAGACATTTCAGTCATTTTTGTTCCATTTGTCCATAGTCTGTCCATAACATCCTTTGCCCTTGTGCCCAACAACACCTAGAGAGCATATCAAATAGGACTGTGGGGGGCAATTTTATCGTATTTTTGATTGCAGAGAGCCAAAATTAGATTAAAAATTGGACTTTGATTAATCCCCCAGCCCTGCTCTGTAGTCTGTGTTGCTGCTCTAACCTGTTCACATAGGTGCTTTAATGTAAAGTAAGAGCATTCAACATGCTTAGTCATCAATACAACAATTACATCATGGGGTGCAGCTTTGGCTGTGTAGAGCGAGCCTCCCATGTGTAGAGACTATGGTGCACTGCAGGCATTGTTGCACTGGTTGCAGGTTTGACTTCCAGTCCTGTCGTTATATGTTGCATGTCAACCTCTATCCTCCCTCCTG
This sequence comes from Xyrichtys novacula, assembly GCA_962446985.1. Lineage (NCBI taxonomy): Eukaryota > Metazoa > Chordata > Actinopteri > Labriformes > Labridae > Xyrichtys > Xyrichtys novacula. The sequence goes on from OY660870.1 coordinate 28,078,203, forward strand.
TTTCTGACTCTGTCTTACTTCAGCTTTCTCGCCATAATAAAAGCGAAAATTAAATTAACATGTAGATCATGATCAGCTGAAAGTACACAGTGTATTTAATGCTTTTTAAAGTCACCAAAATCTGCGTATTTATCTGTTTCCATCAGTGTAAAGCCTTTCTAATAATTATACAGTACAGGCACATTATACAGTTTGGACACACCTTCTCATTCAATGTCTTTTCTTTATTTTTTTTATATGACTATTTACATTGTAGATTATCACTGGAGGCATCAAAACTATAAATGAACACATGTAGAACTTTGTACTTATAAAAAAAGTGTGAAATAACTGAAAACATGTTTTATATTCTAGTTTCTTTAAAATAGCCACCCTGTCAGTCACGAAGTTACTCTGACACGGCACACCTGTGACGTAAAAACCATTTCAGGTGACTACCTCATGAAGCTCATTGAGAGAACAGCAAAAGTTTGCAGCGCTATCAAAAAAACAAAGGGTGGCTACTTTGAGGAATCTAAAATATAAAACATGTTTTCAGTTATTTCACACTTTTTGCTTAAGCACATTCATACTTTTGATGCCTTCACTGAGAATCTACAATTTAAATAGTAATGAGAATAAAGAAAATGCATTTAATGAGAAGGTGTGTCAAAACTTTTGGCCTGTACTGTATTTCAAATGCTCTTTTGACTATTTTAAAGAACAAGCAGTTTGACACATAACATATACCATCTTTTGCCGCTGTTATTAAGAAGAGTGTATTATGAGGCGTCCTGGCCCTGCAGACTCTGTAATAATTAACTGTCCCAGCAGACCTGACCTTGTCTTAAAAGCTACAATCAAGCACCATAAAGTGAACACCCAAGGCGTCTTGTGATGCAGTCCTTATGATGACGCACAGCAGATAGGCTTGTTAAAATATAAGCTGATAAGACACACAAAGAGTCTGTACAATGTGTTCATGCGCGTGTGTTTATCTTGAACAGACACACACATACATACATACACACACAAATGTTGCTCTAATAATTGGCTATTGTATTTGAAAGAAATATCTGACCTCTGCAGTCTCTTTCCTGCAGAATATCAAAGTACCATCCAACATTGTGACCAGCAAACTTTTAACTCCTGACCTTAAAATAGTTTGACACATGACTCCCTATGAAACCACTTCTTGTCCTTTTTACTTTTCTGTTATTTTACAGAATTATTAGATGTATAGAATGTATTCATTGGTGAGCTTTGGATGTGCTTATAAATGTTGAGTGTTTTTTGGAGGGTTCTTCATTTCTGCATAATGCATGAGTTAACGTTAAGAATATGGGGATGGCCTCCTCTTTGCATAACTGAGGCTGTCATTAAATTCATGTGGTAAGAAACATAAAAAAAACGAGTTCTGAGTTGGAAAAATTAATGTGAAAGCATGCCCAGGTCACAACAACAACAACTCGTACTTCAGGAAAGAATTTGGTGCCCAACTTGATTTCATTAAAGGCACTATAAGCGTTTTTTACCTAGCTTGGAAAATGACTGAAACTAAGACTGAAACTTTTTATGACCTTCAAAAGTAAATAAGACCATTAGCAAGAAGGGTGATAATTTCGATTTCACAGCAGTTATTTTAATGCTTAAATCTCACTATGAAAGAGAAGGTGTCAGACCCGATGATTGACAGCAGGCCAGAAAAACTGCAGATTTTGACTTTTTCCACAGCAAATACTCACCGAGTGTTACATTTCACTCTGAAAAGACAGCAAGATTAGATCCTTGTCTGAAATGTTAGTAAATTGGTTTATCGAGGTAAAGAGTGCATGGATTGGCTGGGACATGATAAGAGCGCCCTCTATTGGATCATACAGCAAGCTATTTCAGACAGCCCGATGCACTGGTAGAGGTTATTATTGAGTGTCTCGCCAGCGCATTACAGTCTGAATGTAAAATTTTAGCCCAGAAGTCAAATTAGGTTTGTACTTATTTGCGTTCAACCTTGATTCAAGAGTCATGGGACATTCCCAGACTTTTTGAATTGAAAGCATGTGGACACATAAAGGCAGAAGACTGACTTCTAAACTTGGTGATTAAAACCATCAGAGGAGCACATGGATGCAGCATAACCGTCAGTGTCAGCAGTGGATCAGAAGAGCTTTAATTTTACTGAAGAGAAAGTGAAGATCATCTCATCTAACTCAGAGGGGAGGAAAAATAATAACCATAATGTGAAACTATTGCTTTGACATTTTCATCTGTTTTTCTGCGTTGGGTGATCTAATTGGGTAAACACAATTTTGTTTGAACTTTTCACTGTGAAGTTTAACCTTATCTGAGTTCAATTTGGCACCCACCATCATCACATTCGTGCTCTCAATTCAGCGCTACTGTGTGTCTTTGATCCTGTCTTTGGTTTTTAACCCAGAAACTTTTTTGCTATTTTTTTTACGATACAATATAATTTTCCATCATTTTGAAGCATGGCAATGGACTGGATCAAATCAGGTTCATATAATCTCACTCCCCTCTGTTCATGTGTTCCTTACACCTGATCAGTAAACTTCTTTTTTAACTATATCCATGAACTACTTTTGAGAGGAAAAGTCAGTTTTTCTCTGATTTTAGCTTCTTCATTGACAATAAAGTTTGTTATTGTTGTTGTCTTTGCTCCTTCAACACAAAAAACTACTACTTTTGCTTTAGGAAATACCCTCAACTAAAATCTAAATTTCTCATCACACTTAGCGAAAAATAACTTCTGCTGTGACTGGCGTGCAAACTGACAGTCTACGCCACATCTTTTTTTCCCTCCCTGTCGTTAGTGATTTCCAAAGAAGATAAAGGACAAAAGGCTTTATTTTCTGTCAGATTAGCAGTGAGTCAAAAGCAGATTTAAGTTCTGACTCCGCAAATGTTTGCAGATCAAACAGCTACAAACACTGATGGAGAAGATAGGAGCAGCGCAGTACTGGAGCAGCACGCCATCTAATGGACATTAGAGGAAGAACAGCTCTGTCTTTTTCCTATTGTTGCTCTTTTTTAAAATGATGACAGGAGGGATTTCTTAAGTTTTCCATGTCAGGGGAACAGGTCTGACAGAGCATTTTTATGACCACGAGGAGCCTGAAAGTTGACTCTACGGAAATTATAATCATGCACTGTGTAAATGATCCCAAGAGGCACAATATGACATATTTAACAGTATTAAGACATACAAAAACAAAAAAAATTAGCAATGTGCATAAACAAAACCACATTTTTATGCATCAGTAAGGGAAAATATTATCTAAAAACAAGTGCATATTTCACTCAAACCCTTTTTTCCCTTGAACTATGAAATTTTGTGTCGAAGAAAGAGAGAGACCAAAAGGAAACTATGACAGATTGAGATAAAGTGACCACCCTTTTAAACAATTAGCAAATAAGAAAAAGGGGTCAGTATTCAGTGTACGTGCATGTGTGTGTGTAATAGACAGAGTGAAGGAAACAGATATGGAGGAAGGAAGGAGATAAAGACAGCAGGAGGGTACGCGTAAATATTTTGGGGAAATACATTCCATGTTGGTTTGCTTATGAAGCTGAATTATTCCAACAACTCAGCAGACACATGCTACTCACAGTATTTCATGACATGACAACCCTACTGTGATTGAAACTGTGCCATACAGAAGAACATGTTCTGCTCTGATCTTATAATAAACACTGAGGATACTGTACAAATAGAACAACAGGGCGAGTCCATGTGGGGGTATTTAGTGCATTCACAACACAATCCACCTTCATAGTGACACTTTATGTTTTTACAGGATTGCCGTGGGAATACTGCAGATGTCAATATTAAAGATACTCAGAACACGTTGTTTTTTGTATTGAAGAGAGAAACATTGAATTAATTGAGATGATGTGGCTTTAAATTTGTAGTTTAGAGCGGCAGACATGAAAACCACTCTAGTTCGAATAGTAGTCTACAGAACCCCGGCTGTAAATCGAGTGAGTTTCACATTTCTCTTCCTCCAAGCGTAAACTGTCAACCTCGTGGTTTTCATTTCAACTTTTTCCTCACCAACATGTACTCATTAACACATCGGCTGTCGCCCGGGTGCATGTGAAGCCCTATCACAACTTCGCAGTCTGGAAGAGAGGGTTTTCAAACTCTTATTTCCACTCACCACAACGACACGCCGTCCTTTCTCGCGGGTTTCCTCCTCTCAGGTAAATTCCGCTGACCCTCTATTGAGTTTCAGTCAGGTAACTCTGCTGCACTTATCGCTGTTTTGCATTTTTATAGCGGTCGGTCATCACTTGTTAGTTAGACTTCAAACTCTGCAACATGCAGCGCTTCACGCCCCGCCGTCACCGTGACGTTGACGCTCTCGTCACGTGACAGGAAGTGGGGCTCCGGGATGTAAACAACAGGACTTGTTATTCACCACTTTACTGTACTTCTAGATAAATCCGATTTTAAAACGAAAAGGTCATGTGTTTCTTGCTGTGAGGTGAAAACATGGAACAATTTGAGTGTCAGATTCAACGACTGTTGAATACCTTTACGGTTTAGTTACTCATTTGGTCATTTGCTTTGTAAAACTGGTGAGGTTGTCTTTTGGTTTGCTAGTGTTAATGGGCCTATGTACATATCCAAGTATAATCATTCATGATACATGCTGTAAGATAAGATAATCAATCAGTCTTTATTTATATAGCACTTTTCGTACACAACCATGTTGTACAAAGTGATTCACACAGAAAAAGAAAAAAAAGAAAACAAAGAATACCCAAATCAACCAGCATGCAAAACTAACTCCAAAGAAAAGCTTCACTCACACTTCCTGATATTCACATATCTGTTTATCAGATTTATAGTTTCTGGGCCTGTTATTCAGACTCCCACCCACTGTGTGTTGACTGCCAAAGTGTCTCAGTAGTGATATTTGACTCACAGACATTCCTATCAGGACACACTTTCACACAGACCATTTTTGGGTAATCCTCACCATCAAACAGCCCAGACAATTTATTTTATCTCCAGAGTCTGGCTTATCTGTCAGGGGAAACTCTCTGTGTTCAAGTGTTCATGACAAGACAACAGATAACAGATTGGCTGTGGTTCCTTTATTGTTGAAATCAAGACAACAAAAACAAATATAAAGAGGCAAAAGACAGCAAATGTACAGTTAATACATGTATTTTTTCATTGTAAATATTATGGTTTCACACTTTACATCTCCCTGACAGCCAAGTGTGTATTGCACACAAAAAGACTGATTTAAGGTCCCCACTAACAAAGACAAGAGTATTTCCATTCCCTGAGTTTTAACACAGATTGGGGTTTGGAGTTTTAGCAAAATATACCACAACTGATTATTTAATTTTTGAAAGGGAGAAGGCTGTGTCATTTTCACTTTGACTCAGTTCTCATATTAAACAGATATTTTATGAAACAGTAAGCCCAAATCTTCCTCTACTTAGTTTGTGGTTTATAAGAGGTTGGAAGTTCTTGTTCAATAATTCTCATGTTGTTTGTAATTTTGTGCCATTTATAATCATAATGTAAATCACGACTGACATGGAGAAAAAGCATCTTTACATTTAATCAGTGCAGCTAAAACAATTACAAAGTAACTGCTCATTTTTACTGCTCAGGCTGATAAGCTGGCAGAAAAACTAGATTTTGAGTTGTAAATGAAAAATTTCAGGTTTTCCATTGCCTTTTGCAAACATGTATTTTAGTTTTGCACTTACAGTTTGAAGGCAGTTACAACAGTTTCCTTAATAAACCAAAATGATTAAGAAAAACTGTAGGAGACCTGTGCACTGGAGGATGAAATTAGAAACTGAAGAAGAAAAGCTGCTTTGCCACACAGATAACCCTTGGTGAAGAATTACATGCACCAGTGTCACATCCACATAGAAAACCACGTGAACACTATCTTGTTATTGTTGATGTTGTGTGTGTAAGTGTGTGTGTGTGTGTGTGAGTAATTTAACTGTTCTGTTTTTTTTTTTTTATTTGGTCAGATAACAAATTTATTTTGGAATTCAAAATTGTCACAATCCATCTTTAATCTACACACATTGTACTGATCATATGTATGGCAATAAATAATACAATGAAAAAAGCACACACTTGTTCATTACAGCTACAGCTTTGTGGTTTGATATATATAAAACTACCAAAAATTAAAAAAATACATGTAGATGATATTCATTCATTCATCCATTCATTCATTCAAATAAACACTTTAATTAAGAACCATGGATCTGCAAGTATGTTGATCCCCCAATTGTGGAAATTAATGTGCTGCATTTCTTATCTCCTCATTCGTTAGTGCAAGAGTGCAAGAGTATGATTTTCAAGTGCTCAGGATAAGAATCATATCACCAATCTCAAAAACATTCAAATCTGTGCATTTAAAGCTTCATGTTCCTTCAAAAGAAACCACAAACAAAGATTTAGTGCAACGGTTGGTTGAGCTTTAGAAGCTAAATCAGCAAAATGAATCGAAAAGCAGCCAAATAAGCGGGGCAATTGTCAAAGCAGACACAAAGTATTTCAAAGACATAGAGTGCTATGAGGGGAAAAAAGAGAGGCAGAGCAAAAAAACTTTGAATACATCCATTTCTGCTGCTGTCGGGGACATTTCTGACGAAATCAGACTAAATTCTGGATCTGAGTAAAGACAAAGTCTCCTCCATCATTTTGAGTACTTGGCGAATGGAGACTCCTCATTTACTTTGCTCTGGAGAGATAAAAAAATGACAGCAAAGGGATTAAAACAACATTTGTAAAAATGGGGGAATCTCATCATGCACTGGGGTCATTTAAATTCAGGGTCTGACACAGTTTGTACAGAGTTTTGCCCTTTTCCTAGAAAGCCAAAAACTTTCTGCCCCAAATGGAAAGTCCCCTTTTAGATTTAACACCCAGAGCTCTCTAGCTGTGAGGTGGCAGTGGTGATTTTATCAATTTAAAAATCCTTTACTTACACAACATGAAACACAAGTTTTAGTGTTTTTATTCACATGATATCTGTTGGCAGTTTCCTCGACACAATGCTGTAGTTGCTTTGTGTCTCTTTCCTCTAATTTAGTTGATGTCTCTTTCACTTAGCTTATCTGTGAGTCTTAAAATCCAGTATGGGGTTTTGTCAGTCAAGATCCAGCATTGAAGACTGCTGGGTAATAGTCGGTCATACTCACCTGCCCGTTCTGCAGAATTAGCTGATTTTGTGTTTGGACCCATATGCTGACAGCCGTGCACTGTACACTTTGCTTTAAATGTTTATGTGCTGTACACACTGTCCTGATTCAACAGTTTTTATAGCAGCAACACCCATACGGCGATAGAGATGTACAGATAACTGGAGACGGTGGTTACACCCCACAAGGTGTTTTTCTTTTGTCTCTGCAGAGGTGTCTTCATCTTTTTCTCTAGTTGTTAACCTGAAGCTTGGTCAAATGTTCATCTAAAACAGCCTCAAAAAGAGTCTGAACACATTGTCATGCACTGATGGATTCTATTTATTCTTACAGAAAGTGTTGCAATGATTAATTGCACGTCTCTGAGTCTGAGACCTATTTATGCAGACAGGCTTCCTGTTTGTGTGACAGAAAGAGCAGAAAACCACCTTGTGCTAATTACTGAAGAAGGAAGACAAAGCAATGACACCTCGAACAAAGACTTGTTTCAGTGCCAACCCTTCTTCAATGCAGGGTAGAGACTGAATTCCCTGTGGGAGAAGCCAGTGCTGCGCTATCTGAGTCACACCTTTGTTTCTTTATCCCACTGTGTATTTAACACTATCACAAGTCAGCGTTGCCCCCTGCTGGTAAAGGAAAAAAATACTTGAAGCAGAACATCCATCCACTTACTGTTCAACATTTCAGCCTGTTATGCCCTGTGACCTTTAAAGCTAACAATCTCCTCAGTCTCCTCCAGTGTGTTGTGCTCAGATTTTGTTATTATCTCTAAGTATTTAAGAATAAAAAATGACAAGCTAAACATCTTCTTTTTCTTTAAGGAACTCCCAAAAAGGATAAATTAAGTTGTATCTAATCTAATATAAAGTCTGCTCACCGACTTACCAAGGGAACATCTTCAAGCCTCTCAAAGTCGGACCTCGGTGACTGCAAACACTTTATGACAGTGACCACTAACGCCAGGGCGAAGATGATACAGAAGAGGCAGAGGATGACAACCAGGCCCGGATTGGCTGCCAGGTCCCCTTTGTTCCACTCGCCTGAGAAACCTAAAAACGATTCAAATGAAAAGTTACCTTCTCTGAAATTTAACAGACTTGCTCAGGGAAGAAAAGGAAGTTAATGCAAGCTTGACATGACGGCAGTCAAGCTTCTAGTTAATTTCTCACTTTATATTTTTTCTGTTGCACAATTAAGAGACAGACTGACATGAGTTGATGGCTTGTACTAATTCTCTTCTTTGCCTGCAGCAGTTGAAAATAATCTATGAAGCTTTCAGGCAAATAAAAGTAACTAGAAACTTTTTGCTTTATCATAGTCATCTCTCCTAGCTTTATAAATGTATATATATGTATATATATATATATATATATATTTATTTATTCTGTATATATATATATATATATATATATATATATATATATATATATATATATATAAGATTTAAACACCTACAACCACCAGAGGACTGTTCCTTTGTGTTAATTTATGCTTTTCATTGATCATTGTTATATAGTTTAAGATCATACAAGCACTGTCAGCAGTCTGACCTGGGTCTGTTGTGTTTGTGTTGTTTACTCCGGTGGTAAAAACGATGGTGGATGCCATCTCGTTTGATGACGCTGTTGCTGGTGTGGCCGTGGATTGTGGGGAAACTGTCCTGTTGGGCTTTTGGTTGGTTGTTGCATTCTGGGGTGGAGATCTTGTTTGCATCCCCTCTGTCCCGTTGGGCGTCTGGTTGGTTGTTGCATTCTGGGGTGGAGATCTTGTTTGCATCCCCTCTGTCCCGTTGGGCATCTGGTTGGTTGTTGCATTCTGGGGTGGAGATCTTGTTTGCGTCCCCTCTGTCCCGTTGGGCGTCTGGTTGGTTGTTGCATTCTGGGGTGGAGATCTTGTTTGCGTCCCCTCTGTCCCGTTGGGCGTCTGGTTGGTTGTTGCATTCTGGGGTGGAGATCTTGTTTGCGTCCCCTCTGTCCCGTTGGGCGTCTGGTTGGTTGTTGCATTCTGGGGTGGAGATCTTGTTTGCGTCCCCTCTGTCCCGTTGGGTGTTTGGTTGGTTGTTGCATTCTGGGGTGGAGGTCTTGTTTGCGTCCCCTCTGTCGTGTTGGGAGTTTGTGCAGAAGCTGTGGGTGTTGTTGACACATTTCCTAGAGGGAGTGCAGTCGTAGGCTGGTTTGTAGATGCTGGGGGTCTCTGTGTGACCTTGGCGGGTTTTGAGGTGGGTAAAGTGACATCATTTTTCTTTGTCACAGCCACAGGGTTTGCAGTAGCTGGGTTTGTCTCTTTGACCGGTTTAGCTGCAGAGGAAGTTGTGGTGCCTGCAGAGGAACAGACAAAAAGGAAACAAACTAAGATATGTAGCATGATGAGGCCAGTGGTGATGAGTTTGGTTTTTTTAATTTTAATTTATTCACAAGACAGATTGGTGGATTCAGTCTATCTGAGGGCACTGATACTGTGGGGCATCACCTCACAAAAAGTGCTGCTCCTTTTATTTTTGACCTGGTTGGAACAAAAATGAATGAGCTGGTAGAATTTTAGTGTAAAGATATCAATCAAATTACTATGATTTAGCAAAGTGTTGATATCAGGATTGATGCTCTTTAATCACATACATTTATTACACAATTAAAAAGCAATCAACTTAAAAGTAACACAGAGAAGCACACTAATATAAACACCAGCATTGTTATTTTCTGTTAAGAGCCTCTAAGTTCTTGGTGACCCCAACCAGGTAAAACCTCCCCAGGAGCAGCTCATGTGAGGATAATTCAACAACACAATCTACAAGCTCCAAAACCTTTTACAGAATCCTCAAACTGTTTCATATCAATTCATAAAATATGAAGGTTGCAACAACATTTCATAATCCAGGAAATGATTTACAGTTTATATGTTGCTTAGTTGTAAAAGGGAAGTAAAATCATCATGATCAAGTAGAGTTTGATTTTAGTTCCGCCTCGTCTCTCAGAAACACTCTTCAAATTTTATTTGATAGAAATTCAATTGATGAAGTTTCAGTTCTTCATATAAAGCACTGCAACTTGACTCCATCTTAAAACGCTGCAGCTATTGTGTGCTTTCAACAATGAAATATTGTTCTGAATTAGGTTTGTTAAGGGTGTGGTAGGTTTTATCAGAAGTGTGTTACATAAGCGAGTCTTTTTTCAAAATGCAATTTGGAGTGTCTTCAAGTCTTAATAAATAAAGCTCTTGTGAGGAGCTTTAAGTTTGTGTGGATTCCGGCGCCCCCTGTGGACAAAGTTTCATAGCTGCCTTTGCTAATCTCATTATGTACATGTGTGAATTACATTTTATAATGAAAAAATCTACTCTTGCCTTCCTTTAATACTTAGGTATATCACCCATCGTAAATCACAGCAGTGGAAAAATTAAACCTTTTATTATGTCAGTCTTGTTGCTGATGGTCTTGTTTACGTTTGTAGGTCATTAAAGTGTATTAGTGTTAATTTTAGTCAGTTTCATAACCAGTTAAAATGCCTCATATTTTTAGCTTTTGACAGAAGTTGTGTTGATGTGAGACATTTGTTCAGCACGGCACAGTACAGGGGAGTGAGTGAAGTTATATCTTCAACTTAAAGACAGAATGAAACCAACAAGAAATAGAACAAACAACCACATTTTCCAACCTCAGAATTTACTCCACCTGCTGACAGAGGTGTTTTCTTCAGTGATCAAAAGTTTTGTTAAGGCCTCTACATGAAGTGTGAAGTGAGATTGTTTTGTCGGTTGATGGAGCTTTTTTTATGGCATCACTGAGTCGTGGTTCATTGTAAGGTTCAGTTCGAGGGCTGTTGACTCTGCAGCCTTTCTAATAAAAGAGTATAAACAGTCCGTCAGGGAATGATTTGTTTTTACTGCCGGGGTACACACTTATGTTTGGAATCATGTGTATGTGTGTGTGTTCGTGTGTGAGCATGCGCCTTGGCTGTGTTTGCAAATCCCAGCAGACGCCACAGTAGTTTAGCTCAGGATCCCGCTCACTGATTAAATATTTGCTTCAATTTCCACCCAGACGTGAACTTCCCCTTTACCTTAAGTTACTTTTATGGTTTACCTAAAAATCAGTTCATTGTCCACTCCAATAATATAAATCACATTATAATTTAACGGACAAAATGCCTTGTATACACACACACAAGGATGTATTGCTTTAATATTGAGGTTTTTGTCGTATGAAAAGGTTCTTACAGGCTCCTCATGGAACCCCGATCTCTTAAATGACTAAATAACGATTTGACAGATGCTAAAATTTTACAAACAGCATATTAAGAGAAAACCTGCCTCAGACTACCTCACACGAGCTTGCTCACCTGTCCCCCCCTCTGCAGGAAGCTTCCTATTTAAATAACTCTGCATCTTTTTAAGACTTTGACTCAACATTTAAACAGATCCTCAAACATACGAACACATAAACTGGAAAATCTATAAAATGTTGACTTACCTGTGCAGACATTGACAGAGACCAGGAACACGAGTACAGTGAGGTGCATCGCTGCAGGCATGTTGAAAGAGGAAGAGGCTGGCGGTCATATTAACAACTTTCAAACACACACACACATGCAGGTTACATCCTTGACAGCAGGATGTGTGGTGCGCCTGAGGAGGAGCGCTCTAAACAGTGGGTTGGTGCATATTAAATCCTTCAGGCTGGTAAGTCAATGTTTGAATGTTTGTTTAGTGAGACAGCTGAAGCTTTCTAACATCGACTGCTTATCAGGATGATTTCAGCTCACCAAGAAAGTCAAATTTACCTTGGTGGAGTATTCAGTATCTAAAAATAAGTTTCTCACACGGCTCTGCTTCTCCTCAGCCAGCCCACTGTATTTTATAAAGTGATTTTTTGATTCTATTCAATCTTTAATTTCCCGTCACCTGTACTCTGTGAGGTTTCCTCATACATTTTTATGGGAACAGTCGAACACTTATTTAACTCGTGTTAAAACTATCAGCCTACCTTTGTCTGTTTATATTTGAAGCTTCACCCAATTATGGTGTTAATTGTTTTGTTGTTTTATGTTTAAAAATAAAAACAAGGTACTTCTGCTTTAATGAACATGATACGCCCTCAGTGAAGAAAACCCATCCCATCACCGCCTTACAGACACTGCCATGCTCTGCCAATAAGTTACACCCTGATGTTTCCAGACACTAAGCATGAAGATAGACAAGGATAAGTGGGAGACAGGAGACAGTTCATCACCTCCCTCCACTGTGGTTTTGTTAAGACAGAGGTGTATGTAGAGAAATGTTAACAAGAGGACAGGAAAGGTAGAGCCAGGGCCTGTTTTGGCAAAAGCTCACTCTCCCCAGGTTGGGCTGTATGCTCTACCTCACATTACTTCCCTGTTTGCATGAAGGATGAGAGGAAAGAAATGAGAAAAAGTAAAGAGAAATGTCTTTTGCAAGAAGTTTAAAGAAAGACAAGGATGGCTATAAGCTTGTTTAAACTAAAGCTTACCCCTGCAGGGTAAGGCTGCATGCTCTACCTCCCCCGAACATCTCTGTTTTAATGAAGGAAAAGAGGATGAGTTTCACTTTTCTCACTTTTTCACTCTTTTTTAGTCCCTAACCAATATTATTTCTCCTCATTCACACCCTTTGACCTTTCTCAAGTTTGAGCTGCTTTCTCCTTTACTGTCTGACAGAAACTCTGTCTACACAGTCCCAATTCTCACAGTAATTTTGGTGGTTGCTTTTACATCAAACCCTCTGCGTCCTACTTTTACAGGACAAACCCCAACCTCCTGCTTTGCCTTTATATTCTCAAATACTCGAATGATCCCACCGACCAAGACAGCTATTAGACGTCTAGCTTATTTGACCTAATTTCAACCGTCTAGTTTCTGTATATTCTTAGACAGAATTTAGATGTTGCACTTTAACCGATTATTTAATAACTACTTATTTCAAAAAGCAACTGTGAGTTGTATAACTGATCTCCAAGTATTTAATCTAAATAATTATAATAGTCTTTGAGCAATATACATTGAAGTATAGATATAGCCCGGATTAGACTTGGTCTAAATTTAGATATCTACAATACTTAGATTTTTAGACCTGCGGTAACCTGATTTTAGACCAGTCATCTAGGCTAGATTTAGATGTCTATTAGACCTCTTTTAGATATTTAAAACACTGGAATAACAAAGAGTCTTTGTGATAACACATACATTTTCATCAACAATGAAATTCTGTTTCTGGAAAAGTTTCATAGCTGGTGTGAACAATAAAACCAACAAATGCTGATAAAACTATCATTCTGTACCAGATAATTTCCTTCAAAGATCCACAAAGCTCATCCTTCCTGTTTTATAGTTGAAACCACAATGAGAACTAAGCAAATCAGAAGTCTGTTTTTTATGAAATTCAGACTAAATATTGAGTTTATACCTGCTGCTTCCCATTTTTGAAGGTAAAGAAAAGACTGGTGTATATTTTGAAGAAACAAAGTACAGCAACAAAGTCATCAAAAACTTTAAAACCCACTTTCTTTTTAATGTATTTTTTTATTCAAACTGAAAGGTTTGATGTGATTTAAGTTTCTAATTGTGTCTTTCTTTGAGTTCATCCGAATATTTAAATAGATACTAAACTAAAGAATATCAACAATAACAAAAACAATCATTGGCATTCAGAGTTTCTCTGATGTACGCTTGTTTCAAAGTTAGTTTTAAGTTATTCACACAAGTTCTTTAGTAAATCTCTTAAAGGTACCTCTGATATTATTTGATATAAAAACAGGCTTTTTATCGTCATTATAAACAAAGTTTATATATCTGCTGTTAAGTTCAGCTCAATAATGATTTTCTATGTCAAACCAGCAACATACAAAAAAAGTCTTACAAAAAGAGTTGTGCTGCTCTGTTAGATCTACGACAGAGTGAATCTTTGGATGCTGAGACAAAAAAAAAGCCTGTTTAGGAAACTCAGCTGCTGAAAACAAGGTACTCTGTTGATGTTGTGTTATTGGCAGCAATCAAATATGTTAAAAAACAAAACCACAACAGTCAAAAGTATTAACACGACTGACACTGGAGCTCTGAAGCTTTCTCCTCCAGAGGTTTAGATGGATCCTGCTGCGGGTCTACATCACTGCTGTCTGATATTTCAGTAATGTGGTGGCTGTCATCCTGGAAACACGACAGAAATTGAGATTAATTTCACTTCACTTTTCTATAAGACACCAAGCTCATACGAAACTTTATCAGACACTTGAGAGAAACTTAAAACTGGTGCTCACTCTGTGTTTGATGTAGGACATGTAAGTGTCCCATCCTAGGCTGATGAGGTTGACATACATGACGCGGAATTTGGGGGACAGGAAGTAGAAGCTGATCATCTGAGAGGCAGGCCAAACACACCAGTCTGCCTGTAGACAAATAAAACTGATTAGCATAAGCAAACGTGGGTAGATTACCCAGTACAAACACTCTCAAGGGATGGGAGGTGAGGTAATGGATTTCTCAGGCATAACAAATACTGCGTTCAAGAAAAGGTTAGGGTGTGCACATTTAGCAGTGCCACCCTTGGTAGCTGGCACTGGAATTACTCATCATTTGTTGCTGCCGTGTGTATCTTAGCCGAGCATTAACCGTAGTTCTGCTCAATGGCTGCTGCTATAATGGTTTGATGCTGTACCACCTGCATGAATACAAGCGAAGATGAGAGAAAATTCATAGCATGGCAACGTCTGTCTGTTGAGATAAAGCTGAGTGCAGGCTATGTGTGGTTAAATAGACAACTAATTAACTGGAGCAATGTGTAACAGCAGCACAGGTATGTGGATGTTAACCTGTCAGGAACACTGAGGGCTGGTGGTGCTAGCTCTGCTAATGTTAGCCGAATTTGGAGGATCAATTTGATTTAATCCACAGACTGCATCTCACTGTGATAAATATGTTGAACTTCTACTGTTCTCCGAGTTTTATTCTTGACTTATGACTAGTCAGTTAGTCAGGATAGGAAGCTCAAGGTTTAAGGTGTTGATGGGCTATTTTAACTTTCTTTTTAGGTTACAAAGACGTACAGGAAAGTATTCAGATTACCCAGAAATGTTTATATATGTTGTTTGCTGAGGTTCTGGCTAATTGAGCCTCAAAAACAGGTGGAAATTTTAGATATGATCTCTCTGTAACCAAAACGAAGAGGTGAAATATGTTCTTGATAGATGTTGGCCTCCTTTGTGGTTGTTTTTGGGATGATAATGGACAGGATGTGAAGTCAGAGAGGAATAAGAGGTGAGACGGATTTTCAGTTGAAAACCACAGGATTGTATGCCACCTTCTTTGCAGGCGATGTGGTTTTGCTGACGGCATCAGACCATACCTTTTGGCACTTCTTGGGAAATTTTGTAACCGTGTGAAACACTAAGGATGTGAGTCAGAACCTAAAATTTGAGGGTATATTTGCTGAAAAAAAGAGGATTGCAGGCAAGTTGTTCATTACCCTTTAAGCAAGTCAAGAACTTGGCTTAAAGTGAGGGTTTATACTGGGATAGTTTGTCCTCATTAGTTTTTTAATATTTACTTTTGAAGTGGGGTTGAATGAGTGACTTTTCATGCTACTTGTCACGACCCAATGCCAACAAAGAGAGACAACTACTGTCATCACAAATGGTTCTTGGTAATAGAAACAGACTTTCTCTAATTTCAAGAAGTTAAATTAAATAATCTGAGGGACAAAATGGGATTTGTCTTCAAAGTACGGGTTTGGATCACACTGCTTTTTATTGCATACACTGCCCATGGTGCACACAATATGTCAGCCTGATCAAAATACTCTGTGTTCGCTATTCAAGGGGAAAACTTAGCTGAAATAACACAATCTACAGCTATGCCAAATAATTGACAATATTCTTTGCTTAATATAATGTCAAACTGAGATAGAAAAAGATAAAACTTCTCAGTATATCACCATTTGGGGGACAGTTCCATTGACTTGTACGTCATAGACCTGATTGGTTAACCAGCTTATCTGCTGTTACTCATCTTCACGTCAGCTCTTGTGAGGTGCTCTTACCTTGTAAAACTCCCAGAACTTGTCTTTAAAGTCCTCCCATCCTTTGGAGAAACCCTGTCCCTCCATGAGATCCATACCTGCAATGAACAGAGTTGTCGGTCATCGTGCGTCAGCGCTACAATTCTCTAGAACCACTCCAGATAAGCTCAGAGGTTGGAGTTTCAAGAGAAGTCAGACGTCATTCAAGCTTATCTCTCTGGATGACCTTTGAACTCGACCCACCCCTGCTTTTAAAGAAAGCAGCTGTTGTATTAACCCATTTTGGTATGACATCTTTCAGTCTGACCTATGACTCATCAGACTGCCTTATGATTGTGTGCGTCACAGAAACTGTTTGAACTCACTCCCTTACAGATCTCAAAGTGTGTATACTTGCACAGGCGTCCTGCTGTCAGTAAACTCAATTTTTATCTCACCTACGAAATACATCAACGCCATCACGGGTGCAGCGAACACCTGATCCACCAGAACCTTCTTGCCGACTATGCCCACAGTCGTTCCAACAAATCTTCTGTCTATCCAGCTGTACCAGTAGTGCATGGGAGGACCCATGGAGCAGCCGGACACAAACATGCGACCTGAAGGGGGAAATAATTAAGGAAACATAAGAGAGGAATGGAAATGTGTCTTTCATTAAAAGTTCAGTGCAAATATTGAAAAAGACCTGGTTTCATTAAGTATGGGTTAGAAAGTAGGAGGACGGGGGAGCAGAGGTTTGGCTTTCCTTTTGAAAATTCATCAGGTCAGAGGGTTGTATCGAAGGAGTTTGTTTTTTAATCATAGAGGTCAGCCAAAGCTCGGGTAATTTAACGATATGAAATACCAATATTTCATTTAGAGAGAAACTACTAAACTGTTTAAGTAATGACAAGATAAGTTTGATCTTACATAAACAACACAAATTATCTGATCACTGATGATAAATCCCATTCAGAAACAACAAAAAGAGTATTGATTTATGACTCTTCTCTTTTAAAAACTGTCAAGAAATTGTGCATTATTTGAGATCAATGTGTCACATGTACATTTAAGCGATTATATAACATACTGCGTGTCTGCAAAGATGATAAAAGAGGCGGTCACACTGTGTCATGATCCACCTTGCTTGTATGCATTGCTCAATATGTTGTTTATTGCGCAATTTCTGTCCAACAAGCCACACGATGTTAAATTCTGCTGAGTGTGAAACCAGATAAGTTTTGCAGAAGTACAAAGACAGCTCCTGCAGACATCCTCTATTGTTCTCTACCACTATAGGGTCCTTCATCATCGTCATCAAAAGTGCTGTAGGAGTAACCCTGTTTGTTAAGTTTCTGCAGAATATGAGGTTCTGAAGCAGCTATGGAGTCTTAATGTGAGAGAAATACTGCACAGCTGTTTCTACACACATTCAGTCCCTGGCACCACCTTCCTCCTTCCCTCACCTGTCCTCATCCAGTCGTAAACTCTGCTTGGCTCTTTGTGCTTCTCCCAGTTCTGCTGCACACAGTCCCCCAGCGCCAGCAGGCCTCCTCCACTCACGGTGTTGGTGAGCAGCAGGTACTTGCTGTCGAACATCGTTCGCCAGGTGAAGCGTATCCGCACCATAAACTCTCTACCCAGCTGGGGAAGCATGTTGTCTGGAGCTCAGGGAGACAACTATCATCGAAGAGAGAAAAGAATCAGCTCTGCAGCAAGATGAACCTCTTTATGGCACCTGTGAAGAAGCTTCAGGGTTATTTACTGAAATTTTACTGAACAGAACCAATTTACAAAGTCTATAAGAAAGTCTTTTAGTTACCCAATGAGAGTGAAAGACATTGTAGCCACACCTTAAACAAAGTGGTTTCAAAATAAACATACACAACAAGTTGAGACAAACAAAAAGACTCATCTTCAGCTCATCAAACACATTCAAAAGCTCTCAGCCCTCCTGCACACATCCATGGGTTCCCCTCAGGCCTGTGTCCCTTTGCTCTCACTCATCAACCTTCATACAAACGACTGCAGAAGGATCACTGAAAACACATTTAATATGTAGTTATATCAGAGATCAAACCTTCCTTTTATTGAGTTGATGGATTGTTTAGTTGGAGGTTAATCTTTCGACAGTTTAGGATGTGCTTGAAGTTTATTGTCATGGGAAACCAGGTGAAGTTGAACACCTGTACAAGTATCTGACCAGTATCACTGAATGACAAAGTACATCATAAAGCAAACATAATAGTGACCATAAAGATGTGCTTAGTGCATCACTGTTTCCCAGGACAGTTTAACTCTTTTAGTGCAGGACGGGAAACGCTCATTCAAAAACTTGATCAAAAGACTTGTTCATTCATCTGCTGGTTCAAAACTATCATATCCACAGCAAGGAAAACCTCCAGGGTACTGTGAACACGGCTTCAGAATCATAAGCTATCCCTTCTGCTTCTCCATGTGATCACTACAGGACCGTACACGTGTTCGAACGACCGCCTTCAGCTGCAGTGAGGACCAGAAACCTTCACGTGAGTTTATTTACCTTCTGAACTCCAGTTTGTCTCTGACTGTAAATCCAAATTTGTCTACAGCCAACACCACATTTCTTTAGGTCTATCACAAGTCCCAGTCAAGACACCAGTTATGTCACTCATCACTTGCATTTTAATACAACAAAATCAATATTACAGCCAAATATTTGACCAACTGACTTTACAGTCGACCTGAATGATATCTGCTCTTCATCATGTATCAATACATTTGTACCAGTACCAATGCTGCTACATGGTGAGTCCTGCCACAGGAATTCAAAAAATAAGCAGCATGTTTAAGCCTTGTTGAGATTTCGTTCTCTTAGAGCTCTTGTAAGGAGTTTTGGCTGATAATGAAACATATGAGTTTAGAAAAGCAAACTGATAATTGCTTTATAGTTATCCCTGATTCCTATAAAAGATACCCAGGAGATGGGTGTCCCACAATGCCATTAACGACACTTCATTAAAAAAACCCTTTTTATGATTTTCACTGCTAATAATCACAGTGAGTGATATGTTTGAAAGTTTGAAAGGAGGCAGGAGGAGATTTTTTAGCACAAAACACTTTCTTGTGGATTAATCAAATACACAAAAGTCCTCAAATAGTTTGGAAACAAAGTCTTTATATTTAATCATGTTTCATAAATTTAATCTGACAATTTATCATTTCACTGTTTGTCATGAAATTTTAAAAAACTTCCATAAAAATAATAACAAAATCATAAGTGTTTAAACTTTATCAAACACCTTCATGGCTTATGTTTCTCTTTTCTCAGCAGTAATCAATGAAAATGTTCCTAATCAATCTTTACGACACAGTCGCACCACAACGGTTGATGTTAATGAAACTTTAAAACATACTCTGTATTCATTAAACTCTGCTGATTTCTTCTCTGTTGACAGATTTTATTAATAACCACACAAATAATCTAACCTGTCAGAGCTCACAGTACTTCATTGACATCTTAGTTGTTAAATATACACAGTAAAAGTCAAATTAACCGTCTCTAGAGTTTAAGTGCAGCACCTTTTAAAATAACAAACATCTTAAGTATATTACAAACCAGGTACAGCTGAGCGTTCAGTCTGATATGATAAAAATATAGAGGATCTTTTAATAGAAAGGACAATCATGCAGTTATTCAGCAGAGAAATGAACTGACAGGGTACTTTTGGCATGAAAGCAGTCTATTACTGCTCTACTTATTAAGGCAAAGTTTATACTGGATGATACATATCATGTAATTCACATCAACAATTTTTACTAATCGTCAAAACAGGAAAAAAATTACACTGAAGTGCGAGGAATGCTACTCTATCAGGTTTTTACAGCGCAACAACATAAAAAATAAAGTATGTTCAGTTTTTTCAAATTAAATATTCATCAAGTGGTTGACTGACAGTTAGTAACACGAGCTGATGTTGATTTAAAAAAAGGATTTCACTCCCATCAGATGCTTTACCATGGCTGGCAGTGAAGTAGCTTTTAATCCCTGATTGCTCCTAAAGGGATTGCACAACAATCAGACATAAATAACACAAACACCTTCCACTGACACACACTTAAGATGCAGCCATTAAGGGAAAAGTGGTCCAGCACTTTGACTTCAACATCCACAAATCCTCTGAGCTCAGACACAGTCACACACACACACACACACTTTCAAAGCTGAAAACATTAATTTGGCAATTTAAGCGCACGCCCCATAAACTGAGGATACTGTCCTTGTAGCAGTAGCTGCTGCTTTATGGCTGCATGTCATCCCTCGCTCTTTATTCCACACTTTCTGTGGTTCTCTTCAGCTGTCTTTTCTAAAATTGCAGAAATGTAATAAATAAAAAAAACTAAAAGCAAATTAAGTAGATTGCAGCAAAATCTTCATTTGAGCTGAACCTATGACAGTGAATTGGATTTCTACGCTTTCTCCTCCAGTTGTTTAGGAGCTGGGAGTGCTTCCTGCTGTACATCCACATCACTGCTGTCCGATACTGCCTCAGTGAGGGGGTGGTCCACCTGTGAACACAACAGACCCCAAAAACATTCATCAGTTTGCCATTTTATTTTCAAATTATGTAGAAAACTTTGGCAAGAAAAAAACAACATAAGCAGAGATCTGGTGGAGAGGTTAGATCTAAACTGTAGTAGAAAAACGCTCAAAAGGATCCTATTATACTCAGTTTCAGCACTACATTTCTGTGGAGTATAAGTTTTAAAGTTTAAAACGTTTGGCTTCGGTCTTTAAAAAACACAGTCTTCGATAAAACAGAGACTATCCCTTAATCATTTCATCGGACTTACTCTGTGTTTGAGGTAAGACAGGTAAGTGTCCCACCCTAAGGTGATAAAATTCATGTACAAAACCCGGAATTTGGGAGACAGGAAGTAGAAGTTGATCATCTGTGCAGCAGGCCAAATACACCAGTCAGCCTGTTAAAAAGAACAACGTGAGTTAGCATAAACAAACCTGGGTCGATTACTCAGAACAAACATCTCCAGGAGGATAGAAGTCAGAGGAATCGTCGTTTAAGACACATTAAGTTGAGTTTTTAGTGTTGCCTGATGATTCTAGGGTGAAGAAACATGTCTGCATCAATTTTATTTCTTTAAAATATTTATGGATTCAAATCAGCAGATAAAAAAGAAAGTCAAGCTGAAGATGCAGTAACAAGGTAAATCTAAAGTGTTGAGTTAGAGCCTGTGAAAGGATACACTGTCCATCTGTGTTTCTGTTTTGTTCTCCTGAATGAGATGCACTTTTCCCAGTAACTTATCTACAAGTGTTTCCTTGTTTCAGAAAGCAACGCCATTGAATCACTTTGGGCTTAAAATAACTGCAGAAATACCGTCCAAAATTTGAATTTCCTTGGCAGAAATAAAATAAAGTCTCGACTAATTTTAGCATCCAAAAGCTGAATGATTCCTTGTGTTTTAAAAATATTATCAGCAACAGCAAAATCTTCAACTTTATCAAAGAATTTCTTTCCCTCTGAGCCAAAAAATTAAAGACTTTTTGACTTAAAGAGTCACAAGGTGATTAGATGTTCATCTTCCTCCAGGTCAGACTCTAACAGCTGTACTTGCCTTATAAAGTTCCCAGAATTTGTCTTTAAACTCCTCCCATGCCTCGGGTAAAGTGTGTCCCTCCATGACATCCATACCTGCCATGAAAAGAGTTGTCAGTAAGGAGAACATCAGCGCCACATTACATGGATTCATCTTTATATAAGATTCAGAAGATGGAGGAAAGTCAAACTTCTTGAAAACATCTGAGTGTCAAGAAATCAGATATCAGGTTTATCTCTTTCCAGATGACTTTTTACATCTTTCCACCTCTGATTGGTCGTGTATATGTCACCTTTAGTCTCAGCCCAATGGTCTTTTAGTACAATCTTTTACTCTTTCCACTTTCCCTCATATATGAGACATTGTTAGGTGTATATGTTTTATTGCGAAATGAGAAATCAGACCTCTCACAGCCATTGAATTCTGATTTTTTTCTCACCTACAAAATACCACAAGGCCATTGTCGGAGACGCGACCAGCTGGTCCACCAGAACCTTCTTGCCGACAGTTTTCAGAGCGTGGCCCGCATAAACTCTGTCCAACCAGCCATACCAGTAGTGCATCAGTGGACCCAGGGAGCATCCCACCAGAAACATGTGACCTTTGGAGGAAAAAAGATTCAACAATAATGAGCCTGTTGTTTAGAATTCAGCACATGCACACATCATATCCAAAACTTTAATATTATTATTCTGGTTTTAAGACAATTTTCTTCTATTTTTTTTTGCCTTAAACTGACCAGATTAATGATTTAAAATTTGTTCATCTTTGATTCCCAACTCCTTAATGTTTCTTAAATGTTAGTAAAATAGAAAGGACTGAATAAATGTTTCATCATGATGTTTAGAGTAAAGCTTTTGACCAAAAAATTAATGGCAGCTACTGTATTTTTTGCACCATAAGGCGCACCATCAATGAATGCGTCTATTTTCATACATAAGACGCACCGTGTTAAAAAGCGCATTAAGCCAACCAAAACAGTCAGATAATCAAACTTTATTTGACTCATTCAACAACTCTGTGAGGCTACGACAGCTGCAGTGCTCCGGCAAGCCAAAAGGATTTGAAGTGAGGCTTATAGTGTGAAAAATACGGTAATCACATGCTTGGTTCGAATTCTGATAAATAAGGGCCCAAAAATCCTAAAAGGATATCATTTTGCAGGCACAGAAAGCATCTATACACAACCTGACATCAACCATGTCAGATATTATCAACAGCCATGTGGAGCTTATTTAAGGACTTCATTGTCAGAAAGCTGTATAACTTATTTTTTCAGCCTTAATCTTAACCTCTCAAGGTTTATATGATGAGCTTGTGTCGCTGTAAATATCTTCATATTCTACTGATGAATCTCTCTTTTACAGCTCATATTAAGCAGCTGATGAGAACTAAATTGAAACTTTTTTGTTTCTAAATCAAATCATGCCTCTCCATCAGGAGATTGGTAGCTGCCACTTTTATGTCTGAGCTGGTCAACAGCAATATCTACACATGCACACCCCTTCTCAGAGCTATAATGCTCTGGACACTGTATAATGAATCACTTAGGTTCATAAAGCCCCTATTCGTCACTGTTTGCTTCATGAATGTGTTGGTTGGACCTCCTTGTCTGCACATACACAAACAAGAGCATATTCTTATTGACAAGTCTATTTTAAGTCTGCTTCCGTTGAACCTCCTACTCTGTATCATAAAGAAGAATAAAGCGACTCCATTAACTTACAAATCAACCTGAAACTTCTGGTCTCATTAGGTGCTATTTAGGTGCTTTTGAATGTCTTGAAGGAAAACACACCTGTAGACGTTGTTCTTGATACATCCATGCTTGACTTGCTTTTCTTGTGTATTTTGTTTTTTTAATGTTTTATAATCACCTCTTTTGTTATGTTTGCATAATTTTCTGCTCTTTGTTTATCAGAAACCTTGTTAACTTTCTCGCCGTTTATCTTGGCCAGGACATTTTTTAAACTGATTCTTAAATCTCAGAGAGATCCTCCTAGTTAAACAAAAGTTCAACTGCAAACCTTATTAAAATCAATTTCTTGGTCTTTACTTCCTTTTCCTTCTCACCTGTTCTTTTCCAGTTATGGACTTTTTCTGGTTTCTTGCGGTTCTCCCAGCTCTGCTGCAGGATGTCCCCCAGCCCCAACATGCCGCCTGCACTCAGTGTGTTTGTCAGCAGCAGGTTCCTACCCTGGAAAAGCGGTCGCCAGAAGAACCGTATGCGGACCATGAACTCTTTCCCCCCTTGCGAAAGCATGATGACTGGACTGCAGAGAGAGCAGTCATCTGTGGGAGAAAGAAAATGGCTCTTTATGTAATAGACAACACATTTAATAACTAACCCTTCAGTTTAAGGGTTACCAAGCATAAAATATGTGAGGGTTGGAATATGGATGGCTGAAAATCAAATATAGAGGTGTGGATATTGAAGAAAAAAGTAGGTGAGAGGCTGAGAGACCAGCAGAAAACTTTCAACAAACAACAAAGAAATAACCAGACTGAATAAAAAGGAATTCAGCTCCTGTGTAAGGTGGAATCTGCACAGCACTCTTGTCACATTTAACTCAATGTTAACATCAAATTTTACTCTGACTTTGCTGTTATGAAGAATACACTCCTTTGCTGCCTTCATCTACAATTAAAACTTACATCCTTGGTGTCAGAATAAGAACAACTTTATTTTATCCCTGAAGGGAAATTCAATATCCATTTTTGTTTCAAAATTTTTCACACGTAAGAGATAAATTATGTTCGGGCACTCCCATAGTTTGATTTTAGACCTCAGAGGGGAGTCACCAGTGCTGTATCATCTGAGAATTCAACCAAATATCTGCCTCTCTGCTCTTACAAGCATCTGTATACACAATGGAGAGGAGAGGGAAAAGGGTGCTCCCTTGTGGCGAGCCTGTGGATGTGGATAGGAAGTGTGATAAGTAACCACTCTTTACTTCTTGTCGGTCAGAAAGGTCATAATCTGCAGATCAAGCCGATGAGGCTCATTTAAATTAGTCAATTAACCAGTCAGGCTGATTAATTAGGCCGAATGATGGCAAATTGAAACTGTAGGCATTGGCTGAAACTGGCATTCAAGAATGGCAGGTTAAAAATAATAATAAAAAACAACAATAAATAAATATGTCATAAAAAATAATGTCTGCAGACACTGCAGGCAGCCTCATCAGCATGGCTGCTGTTGAGATATTTAAAAGTCTCCCGAAATGATAACTATTACTTATCCTAACTGGCAGCAAATCAAATCTAAAAAATTTTCTTGCTTGAGTTTAAAATAAATTTGTAATGATGTACAAAACAATGCAGTTTCATATTGTTTTTGACAGATATATCTGTCATTTTCTAAAATCTATAGCATAACCCAGTGTATTTTCCAGCTCTTTCATTAAAAATCTATCTTGATCCATCCAAAACACTATACTGGCTAAGATAATTATTTACATTTGATTGTGACGAGCATGAGCTCTTCTATGCTGTGGTGTGCTGGGGAGGAAGCATCAAGAAGAGGGATTCCTCTCACAGCTAGACAGACTGATAAGGAGGGCCGGCTCCATAGTCGGTGAAGAACTGGACTCCCTGACATCTGTGGCAGAACACAGAACTCTTGCCAGGTTCCTTTCCATCCAGGACAACCCCCATCACCCTCTGCACAGCACCATCTCCAGGCAGAGGAGCTCCTTCAGTGGCAGGCTCTTATCAGTGTCGCCCCCACTGACAGATTGAGGAGATCATTTGTCCCCCAGGCCATTCAGCTCTTCAACTGCTCCCTCTGAGGAGCCCTGTCTGAACTGAACTGAACTGAACTGCCCCACTCATACAGTATATCCCATCCATGAACAATCCACCAGCATTTGCATTTTTTTGCACTATTTTTTTCCATTTGCACTGTTTACTTCCATTTGCTCTGCACCACTGCCTTATGGTCATGTTTATAGACTGTTTTTATTCATTCTTTCTGTAGTGTAAATATTGTTACAGTATTTGTATTCATAGAATGTGTACGGTGTTTCACTGCCTCTGGTTTTTTGAATTTCCCTCTGGTATTAATAAAGTATCTATCTATCTATCTATGAAATAATGGGTTTTATTATTGTTAAAAAGTTCCTGTATTTAATCCAATGAAATAGTAGCAGTGTAACATCTGCATTGTATATTAGCCATGGGCTGATTGACTGCTGTACAAACAGTATCTTTGAGTACTAATTATTCAATGTAAATACTAGCTTTATATCATTCTTCACACCTCTCCCTGCCAGGAAAGCAAACTTTGTTTTATTTCACAATTTTTGATGGTAATTAAACCATTGTAAAATAATTAATCTGCTGAGGATTAGTGATTTAGTGACCTGTACCTCAACAATGTGTAAAAGAATACTGAAAATGACCATAAAGACTCTTATTTTGAAATGTTCATTCATTCCTTTAGGATGTAGGAATAGACAAAAAAGTCTGTATTTTTATCCTTTTATCATTTACATCACCCCCTGAGTCACTGCTGACCTGAACAACATAGATAAATGAAAAATATATATAAAAATAAACATTTTTTTGGTTATTGTAATTAGCAGATAGGAGAGATCTCAGGTTCAAAGGTCGTGCTATAAACTTCCCTAACCTTCAGGACCAGGAGCTACAGTAACTAGCCTTCTCCTAGCATGCGGTTAGACGGATTGAACACACAAAAACAGCTCGGCTGGTTTCTGTGCCGGGCTGTTCATATATATGTATATGGCACACTGACAAAGATCCCCTGCACGGTCCTCCTGTCGACACATGTCGCCTCATACCGGTGTGAGCTCCATCCGAGCCCCCGGTGTAAACTGACTCCTGTTTCCTTTTACCTTAACCTGCTGTCCGTACTCTGGCTCTACATAAAAAGGCGAAAGAGTCTCTGACACCACTTACCTGAGAACTTGAGGAAAAATCCGGAGGACAAATACTGTTATTACATAAAGGAAGCGCTACCAGAGTGGACTAAACTCTGACACCAGACCGGTTTAGGAGAGAATCGAGCAATCTGAGAGCGCCGCCTGTTGGCCTGGAGGTACAGTGGTCTTCAGTGAGTGACTGTTTTTTTTTTTTTTTTTTTTAACAGATTTTAATTTGCAGCAAATCATGTTCAATACCAAAACATACTTACTATTGGAATATATGAATGGAACATCTAATAAAAATCAAATTTAAAATATCCTCTGAAGAAAAAACTTAAATTAATGACAAATTATCCAAATTGTGGACATGGGGTTATATTTATGATGAAATGTTTTCATGGCATGGTTGCTTTCAGTCTTATCTATTTTTTCATACATTTGTTTAGTTACATAAAGCCGTAAATTAAGGCTATATATAAAGGAAAACTGGAGCGCTACCATTTCCTTACCTTATCTATCTATCTATCTATCTATCTATCTATCTATCTATCTATCTATCTATCTATCTATCTATCTATCTATCTATCTATCTATCTATCTATCTATCTATCTATCTCTTCTCTTATCTCCACAGTTCTTCACTAACTCCCTTTTGCCCGACACAAATCAATCTTTTTCCAATCATACCTCTCAAAACCCCTCAAGGTCTTTTGTTCCTCCGTACTCTCTGTTTCACGGAGCCTCTGCCTCTGAATATCTAATCCCCTGGGAAATATTAACTCACTGCTCCTTCATTTCTTTCTTTCCTGCTGACTCGGCATCCTCCGCTGGCTCAGCAATGTTCCTCCGTAGATATCATTCGGCTGTTTCCTAGCATTTCTTATGCTAAACCAGCACGTGTCTTTGCTTACCATTGCAACTTCTGAATGGTGACCATAAAAATTTTCCATATAACTTTGTAGTGAATGTATCCGAGTACATGCAAGGTAGTAAACTGGATGTGAACATAATGTGAAAGCTTTAACAACCTTTTTGCACCCCCACACCTTATTGTTGCTGTTTTACTTCCACTCATCTGTGTCCTCTAAGGTTGTCCTTTTGTTGCTTTTTTTATCTTTTAATTTATATTTATCTTCATTGTTTGGGTATTTCATTTATACTCTGAGATTTTGCCATTGTTAAAAGCCTCTTATTTGATAAATACACATAAAAACATGCACAAAAAAAGAAAATAAATGAAAGCATTTAAAACCTATGTAAAATCCTTGTTACTTTGGAAGGTGAAATTGAATTACAATTATTTGAAAATAATACAGCTGATTTTATGAGTTCGCATATTTTATTCAGAGTAGAAATGCAAAGATTGTAATTCTCAGATTACTGAAGTGTAGATAAGTGACAGCAGCATAACACAACATAAAAATGTTTGGAAAAACAAGTGAGTGATACTTGGTACATTCAACTGTATGTATGTATCGAATCTATAATGACATTTTGATTAATTAATTAAGAGCTCTTACTTATCAGTTCATTTGATATTATTTTCTCGCTTTTACTCTCCCTTTTCGCTTTTTACCATTTTTATGTTTTATCTCCAGTGTCTCCCAAAGGTAGCTCTTTCTTCACGTCATGTCTTGGTGTCAGGCCATGTCTCTTTAACAATATCAATGTCTCTTTAATAATATATCTTAAATTCTCACACTGTGTGTGCTTGTGTGTGTGTATTTGTGGGTGAGTGAGGGTGGGTGGGTGTCTTTGTGTGTGTGGGGTGGGAGGTTTCAGGTTTTATTGTTGTTAATTGTTGTTTTTACTCTCTGTGAGACACTTTGAACTGCAGTTTTTTGTCTGAAAAGTGTCATAAATAAAGTTGAATTTGAATTTTGAATATGTCTTACTGATCAAACTATATATTTATATATATATATGACAAAAAACAAGTCTATTATTGTCACCTTAAGCATTGCTATAGGGAGCCAGTATTCCTTCAATACTGATGTGTTATTGTGCTGATTTTCAAACAGTCATAAAACCATCCTCAGGTCTGTGTCAGTATCGGATTGAAATGGCAGTAGTGGTTACTGCTGACCTCCTGATCAATAATTTAATACCTCCAGCAGCGTCCATCAATAATAAATGAAAGGTAGAGAATTTGAGGAGGGACGTTTCAGGTCATTTGTTACGGTGTGTGTTCGGATTCGTCAGGGGGGCTGTCAATCTTTACAATTGCCCCTCCAAAGTCCCGCCCACCTGCCATTCATTTAACGTCAACGGTCCACGCCGCGTAAAGCCCGCAGGATTACAGCTATACCAGGAAGTATTTGGGCTTTCAAAATAAAATAATTAAGACGTTCGTAACCGGTTAACACATCCGTTGAACCAAAAGACAGCTACTCAGAAATACATCGATATTTAACGTTACAGATTTTAAAACGTGTATCGCCATTTGTTTTTCGAATATTTAACAGTTTTCACAGATAGTGGAGCTATCTCGCATATAAAAAGCATCTTTTTGCTTTATTTTGTATTTGTTTGCCGGATGTTGTAATGTGTAACCTGTCTAACTTCACAGCGGTGAGGAGTCTCTGCGGGTGCTGGACGTGGTGGATAGCAGCCGGATAGAAATCAGTCAAGGTGGGATTTTTCTCATTATTTATCTACTGAGAGAAATGTTTGGTCTGTTTTAATGTTGTTTTATCATTTTTTATATGTTTTAAGCGATCATAACCATCTAACAAGGTAGGGAGATTAGATGATAGAGCCTTTGAGAGAAGATGCTCGCTTCAGAACAGCTGTTGTCATGTTGAAAATCGACACAGACGCTTTTAAAATGTGCTTTTATTCGTGTTTTCTGAGTGGATGGATGTAATATTTGTTACCAGGCTTGGTGGGTCTGTGGTTTTGACTGTGGGCCTGTCCTGCAGGAAAGGCGTTTTCTCAGCGTCTAATGGTTTGAATCAGGAAAATGTGTCTACATGGATCTGAGGCAGAAGAAATAGGATGAGATTCACAGAGATGCACTAAAGCAAGCTTTCAGAGTGGTACAAGACATAATTTCAAACATAAATTAACACAACTAATAGTCTATTTACCATGTTTAAGGAATATCATTATTATCACCAAATAAGCTTCACTAACCTAACACTGACTCACTATTCATCCCAATATTTGGAAAATTACAGGGATATCATTGAAATTTAATACCAAATGTTGAGCTATATGAGGGATTATTGCTCCCTTTTGAGGCTTATACTTGTGATCTTAAACTATTCAGATATTATTTTGCTTTCACGTGGATCAGTGTGCATGTGTGTGTTCATCCCAGAAAACAGGAAAAAATGTGGGGACTAGAAAACAGGCTGCAATTTGACTCTAATATCAGACAACAAAAGTTTTATTGAGAGTACTGATTAAACATGAAGTAGTTGTGTACATGTACAAGAATATTGTGTATTAATGTAGTTTTAGAAAAGGTAGAAGTCCACAGTAAAAAAAAAAAAAGCTATTGGTTTGATGAGTAGTTTAGATTTTTTGTCTACAGGCTGCATCTGCACTTCCTCCACTGACAGTAATGTAACTAGCTGTGGTACAATTGACGTATCTGCTGGTTCTTCTGGGAATACACACATCTATGGTTCCTCTGGCAAACACTGGCGCAGCAGCATCAGAAGTAACATCAATATTTTTTTTATTGCATTTAACTCATAAATCAGTGTGTCAGAGTTAGGAGTCTCAGGGGGATTCTTGTGTGATCCAGAAAAAGAGTATAAATAATTTTTTTTCTTATAGATTAAGACATTTAATTCTCTAAAATGCGATGTCAGGGAGACTTGTTGTTGCATGGCTTCAGTCTGAGGCAGCTTAAGAGGTTTTTTTGAGTAAAAGCACTCAATTTATCATCAGTTTAAGATAAAACTGAAGCAGCAATCGGACCCGATTCATTCTCAAAGCCTACTGTTATATATTTAAATCAAATTGAACATCAACAGAGAGTTTTGTATCTTTAATTGAGTGCTTTTAAATTTAAAGACAGGACAACTGAAAAGAGAACCAATAAAGACAGTGTTAAATAAAGAGGAAATACTTAAACACTAATGAATTTACAAACTGTCACTGTTTTTAATCTGAAACGTCCTGGATTCACCTGCCCACTTAAGCACCAACAAACATCTCTGACATCCACCCTGCACCCCTCTCTGCTTTCTGTTTGCTGTGGAGGAGAGAGAGAAAAAAAAGAAAAGGAAGAAAAGAGGGATGCTATTTTTAGAGCTCCCTCCTCTCCTCTCATCTGCATCCCCACGCTTCCTCGAAAAGGAGGCACGTGATTGGAGAAGGGGGAAAATGCCGTCTCAGGCAACCTGGCAGCAGCTGCACACAACACCACTGCTGCTTCATATAGGAGGCATCTTTAACTGTTTCATATAAAAATGTGGAGTAGAGATGAATGATAAGTCAGGGGATCTGCTGGATGTGGTGAAACCTTATGACTCTAACATCAAATCGATTTTGTGCATGTTTTTAATCAGTTTTCATATCAGTGGTCCAGTTTGAGCGCCCCACTTTTTCACCCTATAGCGAAAATAAAGTGTTGCTGAATATTTTTTTTTATCATCCTGGAATCAAAATCACTAAATCTGTCTCATTTGTTGAAGTTAGAAAGAGCAGCAGTGTGGCAGTAAAGCTGCAAACAGCAGCAGTTTGCTCAAGGAGTTAGGGGTCAATTGGCCAGCGATGATACTTGAAACAACATCAACCCCCAACAGCCCGAACAAATGAAATGGGTTTGGATTTTACAAGCCACCAGATGACTGTAGGCTGAAAATGGTACGAGATGAATATAATAGTCCTCAGAGTCCTGCTGGTTTCTGTAATCAAGTTTTGATTCAGCTTCCTACTCCTGGTCCAATTTCTGATTCAGGGTGTGAAAATATTCACATTTTAGATCTGTGAAATCCTTTTCCACCCTTTCAGCTTGTTCACACATAAAAGTTTTATTTTTAAAGCTGAAGTTGCACAAGGATTTTCAGCCTGTTTGCAACGAGAAGGAAGCACTTGAATCACTGAGTTAAAGGTACCGTGTTTTTTTTTTACCACAGAAAAGGTATCATTACCGTCCACCACTGTGTTCCAGTAATAAAGGAGATGAGATGCATTTGCTTACTGCAGCAAATGTAGATCTCTGTATGTTCAATCAGGCTGACCTTTAATCATTGAAACACCAAAGCTCAATAATGGCTGTGCAGTTTGAGAAAGAGGGTGGCATTATCTCCCAGATTAGGGACAACTGCTGGGAAATATTTCTGCACAACTGTGCACCAAGAGCTTAAGCAACAAAACAGGAGAGATATTTATGAATTGATGTTAGGATACACATAAGATGAAGGAGAAGGAGAACTCCTGGAAATGCTGGTGTTGTGTTAAGTGTTTTATCATCATTTTGGTCCTGGGGGGCTTGAGGTTAACATTTACGCTCGCTGACTTTTGCCTTGATTCTTCACTTTTGTAGGTTCTTTCCTTTAAACACTCACTCCTGAATCCTTGTATTTCCAGGGTCTCATCTTGGCACCATTGTAAGGAATTAGTGATAGCTGGCTGCCTTAAGCACAAAAACAAACAGAAATTGATGTTTTAAATGCAGTTCAGTTGTAAAATTTGGTTCCGTCCCTGTGGAGAAATCATTTTCTGAAGTCAAGAAAACTCTTTCTCACAAACTTGGTGACCAAGACTTTAAAGAAGCTTTAAACATACTCAAACATGGAAAATACAACTAACCTTTGTCCTAAAAAGAAAAAAGATATCTTCAACCACAGCAAACCTCTCTACATGGGTCTCCTCAATGTTCCATATTGAGGAGGTGTTAAGATAAGGAGCACGAGACTGAGGGAGCATCACCGCTCCACTTTGAAGTGATGAAATAAACTCAAGCACTATAGTGCTGATGTGATATTTAGCTTATCTATTTAGGCTAACTGCACGTCCAATGCTCAGTCCTGAATGAGAGCACTCAGGTGTTTTACTGAAGCTAAAGTAGCATTAAGGGAAATATAAGTTACCTGTTAAATTCACAGGCAAGAAATACAATTTTACCAAGACAGAACTAAAGGCTCAAATGCAACAAAATGCACTTGAAGTTCCCCGAAAAAGAACAACCTATTTGGAAAAAAAGTGCATTTTGAGGGACACATTGGGTTGAAATGCTTATCCATTAATGTACAAATCGATTTGATTCAATGACTGTAAATGCTGAGGGATACTGCTGGGATAATGTGTCATATTAGTATGTTGTTGTTGTGGATTGGAACTCTCCAGGATGAGCAGGGTCTAAAAACTAAAGTGTAGCGGTCTTGATATTCTGCTTTTTTCAGCTGTTTTCATCTCCACTATGATATCCCACCTAAATTAAACAGTACCAGTTTAAATGGATTTTTTTGGCAGATTAATGTGATAACAGATAGCCTGCTGGAGTCTGGCATTTGAGCTGTATCTATAGCAACAGTTTGCTGTTAGGGAAAAAAAAACTGCTGTTGTGATGGAGAATCGACCAATCAGATTCAAGTGTTAAACCTGGCTGTGTAATGAATAGTTTTAACTTGCTGGATATAGCTGAAGAATTGAAATATTTTTTATTCTGCTCTAAAATAATATTATTGATAACATTTAATTATTTTTATTTGCAACTAAAGCTGTCATAATATCAGCCAAATTGTGTAAAGCTAAAACAAGGGTAAAGCAACAGATTACTTCAAAAACTTACATTACTTCAACAACTTACATGTCATCTTTCATTTATTATGATGTTCAAACATTTGATGTATCCACATTACTATCCCTGTGACCTAGACTTGCCACACATATATATAATGTATTGTATATGTTATACAATGATTGTTTGTCATGCCTTTATTCTTATATCTTTTATTGGATTTTAAGAGAAACTTCAGTTTGCTTTGTGCTCTCTGAGCGTCAGTGTTGCCTCTGTCAGGTGTCTCTGCAGACTTCTCTCAGTGTCTGTCTTCGAACAGAGAGGTGTTTGGATGATCTGGGATCAGCTGTGAATGAGCTGACAGTCTGTAGAGAGTTAGTTGTGCTGATGAAAAGAGCCTGACTAACAGGACGCAGCAGCACTTAGCTTTGGATCAATCAGGCTCCTGTAGGACATCAATCTCCTTTAGGTGACGGGTTTAGAGGAGCGTTGGTGGAGTCAACGCTCAGGACAGAGACCCACATCTCTTAGTCATGATTGGATTAGGATTAAAAACACTAGCTGTTTAGTTTTGCCTACAAAGAGCATTGTGAGGTACCAAAACTCTCTTTGTTTCTCTCGCTTTAGTCTTTTTAGTCATTTCTATCTTTATATTCAAAATACTTTCTCTTCTATGACATCAAAACCACTCATTTTACCATGTAAGGCCAAAAAATCCTGTCTGTTACAAAGCAATGTGGATTTATCAGCCTATCCTGCCTGTAAAATCCCAAATCTTTAACCCCTTTTAAAACACATCCTTCCTCCTGCATGGTAGAGGAGCTGAGTTCTCCTCAGCAGCGACTGTCAGGTCAATTTTGTTGTCTTTGTCACGTCCGCCCTGACATTCAGTCTCGTCTCAGTCAGTGTCCCATTTCTGTTACTCAAACCCCAGGAGAGGACTTTTATCTCGAGGCCCATATGAGGGGACCTTTAACGTGGCGGTCAGTGTGATATGAGAGGGTGAAATGGCAGCGCTCAGTGCTTCATATAGCTTCAACCATCACAGTATCAAGGACACCTGCTCCATCAAATCTAAAACACAGCAATAGTCAAAATAACAACAAAGTGCTGGCAGAATTGGATTTGTCTCCAAGCATTATGGACATATTTGTGTGGTGTTAAATTGATAGGAGTGATGAGACATTACTGACCCAGAGCAATCAGGGTCATAACTTTGGCATATTTAGCATCAAAAAGACAACTCCAAAATAAAATAAAAAACAACAGAACATGAAAAAGGGAAAATATTCAAGACAACAAAAGGAAAAAGTGCAATGAATAAGAATTTAATTGAAGAGAGCATAACAATATATTGACAATATATTTCCATCCTGACAGTATTTCCCTGTGAGTCCCTTCCCTATTATCCCAATTATTTACTTCCCTGGCACATTTCAAACAAGTTATCAGTTTTGCTTGTCCTTGTGAATGAGGGGATGAGAGTGGTTGACTGAATGTTATCTCTCTTGTAAGTCAGCACCAGAATAGTTATATGGATAAGTTTGTTATTTTATTAATGTGCCAGAAATGGTGAGGCCCGAGGGCCACATCCGGCCCTTTGGATGTCCCTGCCCGGCCCATTGTGAGGTCCGTCAATCAAATCATCAACATGCTATACAAGTGTGTTGCTTTTATTTTGAAAACTGAGCCGTTGTTTTACTTCCGTTTGGACTCAAGTGCGTACATCCTAGATCTGCATTCGTGAACAGAGACAAGTTTAAACATCGGCAAAATGTACGTAGACGCCTCATAGTTGCCAAATCCACTTATTATAAACGACTTTAGGCTTGTTTCTCTCAGAAGACGCTTCTAAAACTTGTGAGTCACAGGTGCGCTTTTTTTGGGCTTGTCTTTAACTAGTAGTTGCTTATCTGGGTTTGCTCTTCTGTATGTGTGAACCCCCCTGATTTGAAGTTGAAGTTACTGTTGGTTCGGCCCTCCAACACAGTTCGGGTTTCTCATGTGGCCCCATGTAAAAATGAATTGCCCACCCCTACTCTAGACGATGAGCATATTTACAGCCTGGTTCAAAAACTAGTTTTGGTTTTGAAACTTGGCCATTTATTCATACAAGAGGGAGAGGGAGTAATTTTTTTGTTATGAATATGTTAAGATAATAGTTTGCATAATATAGGCGTGGCTTCATTGACTTAGCTGTGGATATTATGCTCCTCAGCTCCACCTCTTGGCTAGTGTCTAGATTACTCAAAACTTAGGTTGCATTAGCGTTACCAGTTTGGCAATTGGCTGCAAATCCTTACACAAGAAACTGATGGGTGGAGTGACAGAGACTTCATTTGCACTGTCTATAGGTTGAAACCACAAGTTCGTTATTAAAAAGTTCATTTATGACGGCTCATTAAAGATGGTCTTGATATTTAAGTCTTTTTTTTTTTAAGCTAGAAGCCAATCTTGTTTAGTGTAAGAGTTTAGAAAACTTTTGTGTCACGTATGTTCAACAAATCATTTTTCAAGCTGAAAATAGTACCAGCTCTGTAAACAGATCCTCTGATACACTGCTTTTAGCTTTGAGTCTTAAAAATATGATGTTTGATGTCAAACCCTACCCCTCAGTCAGTTAGTTATAGCCAAACCTTTTGTTCACGTCGCTCTCAGATCCCACCTGACTTGCAGTTTTGTCCAAACGAGGTTTAACATGGAGGCTGAGTGAAAGCAGCAGCAACATCCTGCAGCCTGAGAGACATTTGCATAATGAGAATTTGTTAATTACTTTTAGATTAAGCACACAGGCCTCGGTCTGTAAGCTGCTAGATCAAATGAATGTTTAGTGAAGGTTAAGCCAACTCTCTTTTCTCTGAGCTAATCGCAGAGACGCAGAGGAAAGGCTGGAGTAATCTCAGCGCACCGACATACACAGCAGACACTCAGCAGCCTCTTCTGAAAGACAACAGTGTGTGAGTGTGTTTGACAGGATCCAGAAGTTCAAGTGTTGTTGGCCATTTTTAACCACCTCTAATCGCTGCTATTAATAACTGTAGCATGCTCACATTTTGTCTCTGTGTAAACCAGCACTCTGGTAAATAGCAAATAGTTGTAAAGGTTAAATACCCCTCGGGGGGAAAATGCTTTTATCTTTTGATGAACCGATAAAGGAAAAGTGAATAATTGTTGAAAGAACAGAAATAGAAAGTCGTTGTGGAAGAGAAAGCTCATTAATAAGTCTAGAGAGAGAGTGCAGTCTGAACGCTGTCAGAACTTGGCTTGAATATCTATTTCTGAGTTTAAAACTAGCCTAATATGCTGTTACAGAAACACTGCTGACTCGGCCAAGAGAAAACTTGTCGATAAAAAAGCACGTGGGCTGAAATATGTGCCGAGCTGAGTCGACACTTTGGTGCAACAGTAAGACAAGGAGACACATCTTTAATAAGGCTGACCAAAGACAAAAAAATCTAACACCAAACTCACCGGTGAGCCCACTTCTGAAAAGTTAACTCTAGTTTGTGGTGGTGTCAGATTTTTAAACTTTAAATTGGCACACATTGGAAAACAAAGATTACAGTGGCGGCATCACCATAAACGATAAACATTTTGTAAGTGTAAGGTATTGAAAACTTTTGAAATTGAAAGATACTGTAAGACTTTTAAACAAAAGGGCAGAAGTCTAAGTCTGTCATATTTTTGTTGTTGGGAATCTTTGAGCATTTAAAATGTTGTGGTTCTTTTTACAATATGGGCTAAAGAAGAGGTACTTAAGTGTTGCGTTGTCTGTGATTGTTAAACGAAGGAAGAAGAAGATGAAGAAGAAGAAGAAGCATCAGTATTAATTAAATCTATTAAAAAATCCTTTACAAGCCTTTAGTCTGTATCGGGAGGTATTGTGTCCACAAATGTCTATCATGGGGGTTTGTTCAGTCAATGAAGTTTACCAACATAAAAAAGGAAGTGCGTAATTTTATTTTCGTTTTGACGTTTGCAGGGAGGATCTACCGCGCTGTTTGACATTTAGCACAGGAGAGATTTGTCGTCTTGTGCCTTTTGTCCGGTAAAATGGCGTGTATAAGAGGAGCTCTTATTGTGCTGGAGGGAGTCAACAAAGCCAAGAAAGTGACGCAGTGTGAGAAGCTAGTTCAGGCTCTGCAGCAGAGTGGTTTACCGGCGGAGAAGATCCGATTTCTTGATAGGACAATAACGATAGGCCAGCTGATCAGTGCCTACCTGGAGAAGAAGATAGATCTAGAGGACCATACTGTGCATCTGCTTTTTTCTGCAAACCACTGGGAACTGGTGCCTCTAATGAAAGAGAAACTGGAGCAGGGAACCACTCTGGTTGTAGACTGGTACGCTTTCTCTGGAGTTGCTTTCACCAGTGCTAAGCCAGGCTTCAATCTGGACTGGTGCAAGAACCCTGATGTGGGACTTCAGAGACTGGACCTTGTCATGTTTCTCCAGCTGAGTCCAGCTGATACAAGTTGCTGTTGTATCAATAAAAGACCAGATGTGTCTTTGGCAGATATAATGTAGGAAGTGCAGGAGACTTTAATCTGAAGACAATCATACAATAGTTACAGATGGAAACACCAGATTTTTGTGGGCTGCCGAGGAGACTTGAAAGTGTAGTTTGTTTTTTAGAAGTGGGAGTATATGAAATACTTTCTAGTAAGAGTATTACTCACAGTGTATTTTGAAACCAGGTGGAGAACCTACACAGAAGCTGCACTATGAACAGCTGTACACTTGCTAAACTCTACTATGTAATCTGGAGAAAGTCGAACCCCAGCACTCTTGTCTTTAAAGTGAATTTCTCTTTCTTCAGCACACTGATCAGCTCTTTAGACTGAGACATCTTGATAGGTTGATTTTCATGTGTTTTTACAGTAGCACCAATACTGACATTGTTTATACAGGGTGTAGGGTGTTCAAAGTTTTGGAAAAAAATCATAGATTTGGATAAATAAGAAGTCAAATAGATTAACTTCTTGGACAAAAAAATTACAATGCCAGCACACCTGACTAATATGATAGGGTGACCATACGTCCTCTTTTACCTGAACATGTCCTCTTTTGGGGGGGCTGTCTGGCCTATCCGGGGGGAACTGAGTTAGAAGTGCGTAAAAAAACACTTGACCCAACCTGAAAAACCCTCAAAATTTTGCACGTGACTCTGCCCCAAGTAGTAGTGTCCTCATTTTGGGAATTCAGAATATAGTCACTCTATAATATACAGGTGTTTGTTTTTATGAATTATCTTATGTGACTACGATGAGAATCCAAATGAACTGACCCTAGGTTGACTGTACACTCCTGTAACTTCAGTCAAAGCCTGTATCGTCCTCCATACTACTGGATCATTAGATTGTCCCACCTGTGTTTGCCTAAGGAGATAAGAAAGGACAAACTGAACCACCTCTGTTGACCTTTTGACCATCGAGCATGCTGTTTGACACTTATGATCTGTTAAATCCGGTAAGATCTCCGGTTGTTAGCTCACTGT
Organism: Xyrichtys novacula; assembly: GCA_962446985.1. NCBI lineage: Eukaryota > Metazoa > Chordata > Actinopteri > Labriformes > Labridae > Xyrichtys > Xyrichtys novacula. The sequence continues at coordinate 28,117,075 of OY660870.1, forward strand.
GGGTCCCCTTTGACTCCTGTGTTTGTGCTCATTTTGGGTTTGTTGTCATGGATTACACTCTTACCCACAGTGAGTCACACTGCAGTTCACTGCAGACTGACACTCTCAGTTATCCACAGGACTTGTGTGGATGCCTGCAGAGTTCAGCATGAGGTGATGGATAATTTGAAGTTGTTTACATCAAACACAGATGAACAGTTCAGAAACTCTGATTTGTGGTAAAATATGGAGGAAGAGGAGAGTTAGATGGAGTAAAAATGAGGTGTTATTTAGATTACCCTGCCTGAAAAATAAAACACATGTACTTAAAAAGACTAATGAAAGCTGATGGAAAAGACTGTCTTTCTACTTTCTGAATTTACTACTTAATGCCGAGACTTGAAGTAACTGGAACATAAAATCATTTTAAAGGAAGGAAATTTTTTTACAACAATACAGGGCTGTAATGACACCAGATTTTCACCTCAGGATTATTGTGGCAATAAAATATTGTGATAACGATATTTATGGGACACATGAAAATAAAACAACATTAATCAGTCAAATTGTAGTGGAGCAACATATAACTTCATAAACTTAACTATTACATACAACATGTCATCGTCCATTTTAAATGATGTTCAAATTTATAATTTATCGGCATTATCAGCCCTGAGACCAAAACTTCCTTGGTACAGATGGTTCACTAGCAGACCACTACTTCTTCTTCGTCCATCGTCTGTTGAAAGATGTGAGGCAACCAGCAGAAACAGCTGCTACTCTAAATTCTGAGTGAAACTATATCCTTATTCTTACCAATATATCAATAATATTTATTCTGAAGAAGGAAAAAACAGCTACTATTGATACCGATATATTATGACAGTCCTACTTTAGATAACCTAAATATTTCTGTTGGTTTACTGTGCAGGGGGATACTTCTCCTTTCCAGTGTTTTTGAGTAATACACACACTTTCATTCAGTTTAATCTCTTCCAAAACTAAAATGTCCTCAAAGCACCGGAGAGTTGATTTTTACTGCGTATGAAACAGACTGAGATTGAAACCGATGCCTCTATCAGACCCAAGGAAAACAACAGCAACGTGATGGATTACCTCTGTATAGTTATTTTATTGGCCACTTAGTTGTTTTATCACCACTGCAGCAGGGTTGGTGCAAGACAAATGTGGTACAGCATAAACAGCCTCCGTTGTTTTTTAGTTTTGCAGCAGATATTCACACTGAGGGACACATTTGACTGTCCAACCAATGCCTCCTGCAAGTTTCTAACAGGAGCTTTGACCATCCACGGAATTTGACTGTATGAATTATCCAATAAAAAGCTTAATATGTGACTATTTGGTCACGTTTTTTTTCCAGATGATGACTTTTGTTTTCTACAATTAAACTCTGAATATTTAGTGGATGTGGTTTTTTGAGGATGTCCCCAGGCTGCAGATTTGTGAAAAAAAATCTAGATCAACCACATTAAAACAGACAACCAAGCTTCTGTGTTTGGCTGCTCTGCCACTGTCCTCAAAGTGGGAATACATTTGAATAAATTCTGCTAATCCAAGCAAAGACTAAAACCTTTTTGTCTGATTTATGTTAATTTTAGCCTGTTACTTCCCATTTCAGTGCAGCATTTTATATATCCTCTAATCAGATTTACCTCACATCTTTATCTACCTGCTCTTCCTCCTCACACAAAAACCTTGAGGAAGATTCAATGCCTTTTCATTATTTATCGAGCATCCTTGTGTTCCTCCATGTAAACTGATCGTCCACAGCAGTGAGGAGGGTGCAGTTGTTTTGTTTGTTGCTTTAGACCCTGAGAGTTCTTGTCTTTCGCTGCAGCTGAGCTGAGATAACGCTCTAAATATAGAGCAGACTCGATACAGACCCTGAGAGCTGTGGGCTCGAGTCGATGTGTCAGGGAGGTTCTTGAAGTCCCAAGTTCTCGTAAAAGGGGAGCATGTTTTCAACAACATACCTTGCAAACAGTGTTAAATACTTCCTGGCTAACAGATTGGTTTGAAATCACAGACCTTGGCTCGCCTAATGGGGTGACTCCTCTTTGGGCTATTTTCCAAAAGAAAAACAATTGAATTGAAACCATTTAAATACTATTTAGAAAGTAAAGACAATCACAGACAGTTCCTTGATTTGTCATATACAGGTGTTATCATATCGTAGCTTTGTTGCTGATGAAACTACCTCGAGGTCGACTGGTAGACTGTGTAGGTTACCTAATCTAAAGTTACCATGGTGGTATACTTACCTCTTATTGGTGTCATGCTCTTTGTAACTTCAGCTGTAAGCATGAGACTTCAGGGACAAAGAAGAAGGTTATCCAGAGCAGTGCAGAACAGCAAGCATTGCTTATGTTTTGGCAGAACATTGCTTGCCAGGAGGTAACCATAAATAGTTCAGTAATGGCATGAACACAGAGGGACTGGAGTTAAAATAATTCTTCATGCATTGAACAAAAACTGCAACTTGAGCTTCTTGTTTGCTGAAATTATGTCTCACACATTCACTCCTGGTTGTGACAGATTGAGCGATTTGCCTCCAATGTTTCCCCACATAGAGAATACTTAGATGGGGTTTCTCTTTCCTCCTTTGCATCACAAATACAGCTTTGATTAATCACCTCGTAGCAAATGTTCAAAGTTAGAGCCGGACTAGTAAATCACTATCCTCGAATATGCTGAGTCAAACTAATGCTGGCGCCTCTCATCCTCTACCCGAACACACAACACATTCATGACCTTTTCTGTATGAAAAACGCTCTCTGTGCTCTGTTGCTGTTTTAGTTCTTGCTGATGTTGAATTTTAAAGGAGAAAAGCACTGATTCAGAGAGAGCAAGCTTGCCTTTGATAACATCAGGACACCCCAGTTTACCACACAAGCCTCCATAGAGGGTGGAGATGTTTCCAGATGGAGGCCTTCGGCAGAAGCTCATCCCATCCCCCACCTCAACTCTGCAGTCTTTACCACCATATCTGAGTGTGAAAAAAAACAACTGACTCAATGAGATCACTTATCGAACCAGCTTATTTAGACATATAAACTGTTTGTTACATCTCCAATCTGCATGTTTTGAATCCTCATCCCTCCCTCGGATCAGAGGCACATTTTCAACTGTTAATAACTAGCTGCTTATATTTATTTTCATTATTCACAGAGATATCAAGCGCCCTCCACTCTTAGTTTGAGCATTTACCCTTAGGCAGATGACACAGAGTCCCTTAATGTGAAGAAAACTGCTTCAAAAACTCTTTTTAACCCATCTTGATGATATGTAAAAAAAAAAGTGCCTCCAGCCTGTGTGGGTGGTGTAATAGTGTTATGAAGTTCATATTGTCTAATGTTCTCTGTTTAGATCTTGTGCACTATGGTGATGTGCAATAAATATTGTCTCTGGTGCCCTTTGGTATGTGCTTCTCTGTTCACACATGGATTGTGGTTTGTTTCAAGTGTTTTCATGTCTTAGTACCTTTTTTTAAAGCAGTCAAACAAGAACACTTTAGTCAGACAAACTTCCCATATGGAAAAACAAAGTCTATTATGTTGCTTGATATCACTTAGCTTTGCATCTTGTCGCTGTGTGTCATATGGCATCGGATTGCATTGTATTCTATCATATCGTATTTAATCCCATCATGCTACATTACATCATACCTTATTGTAACCAATCGTATTACATCTTTTTGATTGTATCGCATCCTATTATGTTGTATTTTGTTGTATCTTAACATATTTTACAGTCTGTCTTATCATATTGTATCTTACAGTACCTTATTGTAACTAAATGTGTAGTGTAGAAACAAATCTCTCACCCTCAGTCTGTTATTCCCTTACCTGGATGAGTGTTCAGAGAGTGTGGATCAAACTGAAAATTAATGTTTGTACTTTCAGGAAAGGTCATGTTTTCTATTTTTAAGCCCTGAAGCCAGAGCAGTCGCAGACCCTGCGCAAACTGCATGGACTCACTCAAACCAAATCCAGCAAACAACACTTTTGTGGTCCTAATTTGTGAAGCAAGTCTAAGTAAAAACTAACTTTTTATTTGTGTGTCACACAAATAAAAATAAAACTTCTCATCAGTCATGTATAAGAATTCAAATGGGTGTTTGAGCAGTCTGTGAAGTACTCCAGTACTTTGCACGACCAGAGCAGTGCCATGTTAATATTAAACAGAAATACACACATCCAACAGCTTCATGCACAACTTTCACTGTGCTGCATTGTAAATTATTAACACAAAAATATCAATTCAAGTGTGATTTTATCACTTCTAGGTCAAGTTAATTCAAATAAAAGCTTTTAGAAAGTTCCCAGCGGAAACATATTTAGAAGTAATATGGAATATCTTATCATGTTATTTAGCTGGAATTAAAGAGACAACCTCAGCATCAGTTACAGTAACAGTGCTTTTGATACTTCTTAATGCAAAGTCTCAAAAGATAATGAGCTTATACTGACTCCCATGGACACAAATATACACAATCAACTCAAGTCTTTCAACTCTTAATAGTTGTGTGTCTTGCATGTGTGTTGAACTGCTGCAAAAAAACAATAACACTGACCAACTATGAGGTTAAAATGGTGATATAGTTACACTGGGCAAATTCATCCACAATTTTATTCTCAAAAGACTGATTATGAAGATTTTCCAGGTTGTTTGATTCTTGGTTGACCGGTTATTTTCCCTTTTTGCTCTTGTCACCAGATGGCCTCAGCTACAGCAACCTATGGGCAAAAAGAGTCCTCAGACCAGAACTTTGACTATATGTTCAAGATCCTCATCATTGGTAACAGCAGTGTGGGTAAAACCTCCTTCTTGTTCCGCTACGCTGACGACTCCTTCACGCCTGCCTTCGTCAGTACGGTGGGCATCGACTTCAAGGTGAAGACCATCTACAGGAACGACAAGAGGATCAAACTACAGATCTGGGTAAGACGTGGAGAGGTGTTAAGTAAAAACTGAGTGTCTTTTTTTTCCCCCACAAATATATTTATTGAAATGTTTTTATCTCAAACAATTCAATAGTTAAATACACGTTTTACATGACAATATTTTTTACATATATCTAACAAAAAAAAGGAAATAACTAAAGAGCAATACAATACAATAAAAAAACTAAAGTAAAAATAAAGAATACATATGTTAAAAGAAAAAGATAAAGACATAAATCAACGATATCTACAACAGCACTACCCCTCCCCAGTGTCTTCCATTGAGTGTGACAAGCTATAAAACTACCCCAACTGAGTGTCTTTTGAATTGAGACTGAATTACTGAAGTGATTTGATGAGCTGACAGTCAAATGATTGTGAGACATTATTAAAAAAGTGCAAAAGTGGTGAAACTTCATCTCAGCACAAAATTGAGGCCGATGATTTCAATTATGCATTTATTCTTTATCAGCATGTCCAGAAAAAGGCAAAAAACTGTTTTATCAGATTATTCTTCTTTGATTAACTTAAAAAAAGTAACCTCTTAGGTCCTCTGGTATCAGGAGCTAGACGTCATATAGTCAGATAGAGGAAACTGCATCCAACAAATCAAGCAGCAGGTGTTAGAGGTTTCAACTTTTCATTTTCTATTAATTATGTCAATTTCAAAACCAACAAAAACAACCTCATGTCCAAAAAAGTGAAGATGCTAAATAATGTTGATGGAAGCAGAATCTGTGTTTTCAATTTTGGTCTTAAAAATTACCAGCATGACCAGTTTTGTGTTATTTTTAAGCAGAGCTTCAGGCTTTGTTGAGCCAGATTACTAAAAGAGGGCCGAGATATGTTGAACTTGCTCTGCGACACACACACCAAAGGCTGTTCCAGAAACCAGGATTAGTCAGTTTGTTGAACATATAGTCCCAGTTACTTGTAAAACCCCCTTAGACCCCCGGAACAAAATCTGCATGTTAGTCATAATTTTATTAAATTATACAGCATATAACATTTCAAAGGTATTTCATAACAAAGTGAACAGAGTCAGAGCCTGTGGGGCCGTTTAATTATGCCAACTGTCTTCAGATCTCGGTACACTTACATACATTTTCACACAGCTCTGCCCTCTCTGCACACTTGGATGAGCAGAAGATAATAAGATCAATAGAATCCATGATGAGGGTCAACACAGTTGGTTATCTTGATGATTCTAGTAAACAGGAGGACGTGTTTTTATGTTTTGTTTCATCAGATGTGTGTTTGCTCTTGAGGCCCCACAGTAAACACAGAGCAGAGTAAAGACAGCAGGCTCCCAGAGGAAAACGGCTGTTTCTGTATCACTCTGAGCGTTCAACATTTGCTTCACTTTCTGCAGCAGACTGAGATGTGATGTGAACACAGTAGTGTAGTGTGTGTGTATGTGTGTGTTTTGTGTGCATTGCTGTTCTGATGTCAGCGTTAGCCAGGTTTTGCCTCTGGTTAGGAGGACATATCCAGCCAATCAGAGCATTAGAAACAGATGACTGGGTGCTGCTCTCCCCTCCCCCATTACTACACATTTTTCCTCCCTGCACGTGCAGATATACACACACGAGCACATGCACACCCATCCCCCATCTCCCAGCAGTCCTCTCAGCTGGGACTCACATCAGAGGAAAAATGAAAACGGTCAACATCCAGTATTCAGAATACATATATTCATAAGGTGTGCAGATAGAGCCTGTTTATGTAGAGTTATGGAAATGTAACATCTGCTTATTATGACTCATGCATGTTATGTCATCCAGACAGAATCAGACAGTCACAAACATTATGTAATCCTATTGTGTCCATCAACATCGTACCATAAAATGGTGATCAAGTTCTCTAAGATTATTATAGCGACTGCTTTCCTTCAACAAAAAAGCCACAGGGGTTTAGGTTTGCTTGCATCTGTGGCTCGTTCAATTATCAGTTTGAGTGTTAAAAATGGATTTATTGTTCCAAAAAAGAAAAGAAAACACACTGATCCAGGTTCAAAACTTTTGCCTTTGAATGAAAAAGTGATACGATGAAATGAGGTTAAAACAGGATGAGTGAAACAGTCAGCAGAAAATTATCAGAGCTTACCACAACTGGTGAGATTTAGATAACCCGCCAAACATCCCAAAACCACACCCCTCAGTGTCGAACCCCGGAAGTGACGTACCTATTAGAAATCATATCCTCAACAAAATGCTTTGGCCTCAACAATCATACCACACAGGACCATCTCTGAGAAACGTGTCATGTCATGTCTTTTATCACCTCAGCTCATGTTGCTTTTGCCAACTATTATTTTAATACAAGTGATTTCTTTTAGTTTTAATCCCTGTTGTAACAGGTTGAAGGTTTTTACGTCACATAGAAAGTGTTTGTAAGTGGATTTTTTTGTTTGTTTGTTTGTTCAATCTGTAACTGATATATTTATCTAGAAAAGCAGATGTGGCTTCACCATATCTGGGGATGTTCTGAGATATGAGATATGCAGGTTCAGGCACATCTGTAACTACAGCTGTCACTTTTGTAGTCCACGTGACATTTCGTGGTCAACACCTCTCTTTATGAGCCTGGTGGTCTTCTTGTGAGTCTTGAATGTTTTATTTTGCTTCAAGTTTTATTCTCCTCCGTGCATGATCAAAACAAGGAAAATCTGATCAAACGTTGCAAGAAAATTGACTTCCTCCCCAGACTCCTTTTGTTTGGGTCCTTTATGTCCAGCCAAACCCCGTATCTCAGAAGCTTGTAGCTTTGTTTTGTGCTGCTGGGACACATGTAGGCGGATTGATTGACACCTGACAATCAGTGATGATAGCTTTCTATTGCTTGTACCATGTAGACTCAAGGTTCACCTTAACTAGTAGACCATAATGTCGACTGCAGTCTTGCACTGTTGAAATGAGTTACAGAGCAGGCCCTGTAATCTTCATCTCACACATCGCTTGTCTGAATTGCTGTTAGTGTTATTGGAATAAAGGAGAATATCCTGAAACATAACTATTAAACATCAGAAGATTTTGCAACAACCGGTAATGAAAGGTAGCTCTGGACAATACAAACCTGAGGGATCTTGGACATTTTATCGGTAGATGATACACATTCTGGTCAACAGAAGGATTGTGTCATTAGTCCTGCAGCTCCTCCAGCTCGATCACCTCTGCTCATGCCATAGCTTCACCAGTACAATATGTCGGCACCTGTCAAGGTGGTATTCTGGCTGGTGTAAAAGACTTGATCCAAAATACAGACTCTACATCTTATTTCATTTTTAGCCACATGCTCTAAAACTGTCACGTAGTTCTATAACTAAGTATAAACAGACATAAATATATAAGATGTATGTAGCCTCAAATGTTCCTGCTTTGGCTGTCCTCAGAGCTCACAGCATCACAAAAAGACGAGTGCTCCATTGTCTTCATTATGTAACAGCACTCAATACTACCTACACTGACGTTTTAGGTATAGAGCTCTCATCCTGAGAGGCCTGCGGCAGTGTTGATGAGGACATGAACCACAAAGCGTTACAACAACAATATGGAGCCACAAAACATCTCTAAAAATAGGTGTCCCACGTGTCGTACTGTTGTGACCTCTGAGAGAGATTCTCTCGATTCTGAGTTTTTTGTTTTCATATTTATTTAATTTTCGTCATGTCTTATTAGTCGTTTGTCTGTTCTGGAGATGTCAGTCTTGCTCTACTGATCTCCACGCTGTAAGCAGAGCGATACTGTTGGGCCAGAAGCTCAGGGTTGGACTTTGAGTGTCAGGTATCAGGGACACCAGGCTTTAATTACCTGATCCTTCATTAGAGCTCACCACTGAAATTGAGCCTCACCTGGATTTGTTACCAAAGTGTGAGAGACAGAAAGAGAGAACAAATTTGAAAGAGAGAGGAGGTATTTTGGCAACTAACCCAGCTATTTACAGATGTAAGATTTGAAAAAAGAGAGTCTTGAGTTTGTATTTTTGGAGGATAGGCTAAAGAAAGAGATGGAAACAGGGAGAAAAGAGGTAGAAAGAGGGAGGAATGACGCAAAACATCTACTGAGTTATAACAGCAAACTTAAATAAAGATGTTTAAATGTTGGCATTTATTGATTCAATCTGCCACTGAAGCTTTTAGCGTAGAGCAAACTTTTCTCTTGTTTTTTTCTCGGCAGTGGTCAGCAGCTTTCCAGCAAAACTGCTTTTAGTGTCAAACCTACCAATTATACCATAATGGCTTCAGCTTCAAGCTGGTTTTAACTTTACTGTCTTTACCAATTGAGAATTGCTGGCCAGAGCTCATAAGTGTGAAAAACATCCTTTAAAAAAATCAAGCAGAAAAGTTTTCTGGCTCTTGTCAGGTTTCAGGACTTAAGTCTTCTGCCTTTATACAAGTCAATGCTTTGAATGAAACCCTCTAGTATAATATTAATTATTGTTATGACCAGTATGAGAGTCATATTTGATTTTTCTGTGTATAGCAGAGTGAGAAATCAGGAAAATCTGAGGATTTAACCGGACAGCAAACACTGTCAAAACAATAATGAGACAAAAGTCTTTTCTTCTCCTTTGTTTAAATTAAACACATCTTTCTAATTGTTTATCTGTTTCTTTGTGTCTCCAGGACACAGCAGGTCAGGAGCGTTACCGCACCATCACCACAGCCTACTACAGAGGAGCCATGGGCTTCATCCTCATGTACGACATCACCAATGAGGAGTCCTTCAACGCCGTCCAGGACTGGTGCGTGATCGGCTAGACTGATTTGAGTGTAAACTGACCTCTCAGAGTTTTAGTCGAGGGAAGGAGCGCTGTATGGATGAGAGATATCGAATGGTATTTTCAGTCAGCAGCAGGCTGGAAATAGATGGAGAGATACTGAAGACTGATTAGCGGAGGAGACGATCTGGCTCGGGTTTCTGTGGGTATTGTTTTTAAGGTCCACAGCTTCCTTTGTGTCTGCAGATCAGCCGGATGCTGAAGAGATCACAGTCCTTCTCCTCTGTGTCTTTTATGCAGACTTCGGCTCTCTGTGTCTTTGCTGTTAAGTTCCTCTTAGTATCTTTAAGGAAAATTTTCAAGAACTATCCTGATATTCTCTGTCCACTTGATTGAAAGGTTCAGGTGTCACGTTTTAGCCTTTTTAAATTAGGAACAGACAGAGTGTTTACAAGTAGTGCATGACCTCAGGCCAGAGGATGAAGGTTTACTGTGATATATATCCACAGCACGTCTTATTTTAGTGTCCTATCTTGTCAAAGGAGGAAGAATTTCACATTCAGCTGCAGTTTAATGACCCTCTCTGCCAACCCGGTGTCTTTTATTCTCAGGTCGACTCAGATTAAAACGTACTCGTGGGACAATGCCCAGGTGCTCTTGGTAGGAAACAAGTGCGACATGGATGATGAGCGAGTTGTCAGTGGAGACAGGGGCCGGCAGCTGTCTGAACACCTCGGTGAGTTTGCTCATGCAGACATTCATGTCTTTAATCTACTGTCAGGTTTACTTTTTGGCTGTTTGTGTACTAGTTGGTTAAAAGCTGTCAAGGTATTTCACAGTGGAGCAGAGCTACAAGCCTGGTGAAGAAGTGTTTCACCTCATCAGAGGTCGCACTGACATTAAATGACCACTCAAACATCTAAACACTCTCCTTCACCTTCTTCTTCTCCAGGTTTTGAATTTTTTGAGGCCAGTGCCAAAGACAACATTAATGTGAAGCAGACGTTCGAGCGTCTGGTCGACATCATCTGTGAAAAGATGTCTGAGAGCTTGGATGCCGGGGACCCCGCTGTCACAGGGGCCAAACAGGGGCCCCAGCTGACAGAGCAACCTGCTCCTCCTCATCAGGACTGTGCATGTTAAAGCCGACTACTCTTCTGTTCCTCCCCTCTCTTTTTTTCCTTTTCCTCCCTCAGTCGGACCCCAGGGCCTCAGGCCCACCCCCCCATCACCCCTCTCACTCACTATCCTGCTTCTTTCTGTGAATTAGTGAGTATCGTTGGCTACGGGGCACAAGAACCAGGCTGTAAAGAGTTTGAAAGGCTCTCAGATATCCATGGGACAGTGCTTGAGGTGTGTTTTGTTCCTCTTCAAGGAACTGAAAGATGTCGGGTTTTTCCTCTGATCAGTGCCGGTCTGATGCCAAAGCTAGTTCAATACAACCAGAGTGCGTCAGACTCTTTGCAGCCTGGGTTCTTGAGGGCCATCTTCTGTTGTCTCCCTGTACCTCAGTGTGGTTTGACAAGAAGGATTTTACGGCGTTCGAGTGCCATTTAAATCCTTCCGATGTTTACAATTCTTTGTTTTATGTCAATCCAATGTCTTGAAAAGATGTCAGCTTGGATTTATGGTGTCCAACAGGGTCACAGTGGTTTCAGTTTCCTCTCTGATTCTGGAAACACACAGAGTCAAAACTACATGGATCTGTTTTTCATGTGTTGTCTCACCTAGTATCAAACATGGATGTTACAGGTATTAGCAGGTTTTTTTTGTTTTCAGTCCTTACCTGAGCCTTTTCATTTGGTGTTTTTTTTATGTTTTTACATTTCTTTTTTATATTCTGATGCCCCACTTATTCTTTCATACATTTAACTCTGGGTAAGGGAAAATATGAACAAGATAGAGCTAGGTCAAAAAAATAAAAAATAATTAAGACGCCTTTAATTTAATTATATTTATTTCAACTGTACATATAAATGTTGTGCAATATATATATACATATATATATAATATCTACAGGTATGCATATCTGGAAATGACTTACAAAAGGAATGAAGTTCTCCAAGGAAAGTGTAAAATGTGAAAAGGTTTGTGCTGCGAAGTCAGCAAAAATTAAAAATAAAGTGAAATGACCCTTTAGGTCAGATTTACAAGCTATAGAGTCGCCCTAAAAATTGTGTCTAGTAAAAGTAAATGATTCAAAATGGCTTCAATATTACAGCAGAGCTGAATTCAAGAATATCTCAAAAGTCGTGCAGTCTAACAACTCTTCACATGAATTTCAAGCGGGAAGAAAAAATCCTTCAGGTGTGCATCGAGCTGAGCTGGATGAATGCGAAGTCTTGAGGTTGAGAGCATGATCGTAAGAACTCACAATTCTTGACTAGAGAAGTACTTTTACTTCTGCAGCAGTCATCAATCAAAGAAACTATAATTGTATTATGTATGGTAGATTGTGTTAGCGAGATACAAACGATGCTGCTTTTATTGTATTTTGTCTGATAGTTGGAGCCCTGAAAAGAACAGGCAGCAGAGGGCAGACCGACATGTTACCAGCAGCAGAGAGTGAGATAAAGCAGGTGAATTGCTGTGACTTGGCACAAACTAAGATTTGTTTGCCAGCAGGACACATGAGATTAGTCTGAAGATTCACCAAACTGACACACTAACTTTTTCATATGTTTTAAATTAGGTATACTGTTTTCAGGATCAAATCCGCGCGGTCCTTCAGATCCTCAGCCTCTCGTGTTAATTTCCATTATTCTGAAGTGCACATTTGATTTAAACGGAGTACAGTAATTGTTATCTTTGAAACTTAGAGAGTATGAAAGGTCAAGTCTCAGTGGTTTACTGGGAACTTACTGGGTGGCAAACAACCAGTCATCAGACTAACTCAGAGTCAGCCTCACAGTTGGGGATGTTAGCTGGGATGCTTCAGGTGAAGTCTGCAAGGTCAAGCATGCAACAAACACCTGAGGCTAAAATTGTCACAAGTGACGTTGCAAGTCTGATTCAGGAATTGAATGAAATGTGTTTTTTTTATTTTTATGTCAGCACTGCAGCAGATTTCTGGCACCACTCACTCTGGGGATGCATCGGTTTAGTAAAAAGTGCTTTCCTCTATCCTTCTCATTGACGATCGCTCATTGATTTGGCTTTAGGGTGGCTGAATAAGCATTGTCACAGTCCTGAAACTTGAAATGTTAGTCAACGAATGCTGCTTGGTTGAGCTAACTTCCTGTTTTACTCCAGGTTTACTGTTTTACAATGCCCCCTTAAAACTTGGTGTTGGATTTCAAAGTTAATAAAGGTGGTAACTATAGATTAAGGGGGCCAAAGCACTATGAAAACCATGCAAGTTATTCAGTAGGCTTTATAAAGTTCGGCTTAAAGATGGCAGCACATCTGCAGAAGGAAATTTTTAATTGTAAAGGCAACTATCAGATAAATTAACTCTGGAGTGTGACATTTCAACCTGAATTCACAGACGAGCTGCTGACTATTAACACCTCAGAAAACGGGTCTCTAGTCAAAGTGAAAATGATTTTCAGAGAAAAGGGAGTGCTGATCATGACAAACCTGTGAGACGGTTTTGATCCTGCGTTTATATTTGACTTCTTACTGGTTGTGACTGTTTCTTTTCCAGTAAAATCCGAACTTTGAAACTGTTCTCCTTTCTAAAATGTCTTCCTCTCTATATAAACCAGATCTGTAAATACTGTACCTTTGAGTCATATGTGTGGATTGTGTTGTATTGACTCAGGCTTGCAACAGAAAAAAAAAACAACAAAGAAAATAGACCAAAAAAAAAAAAAAAAAGATGACAGTAAAAAGAGCCATGTTGTTCCGTATCTGCATTCATTTTTCGGCCTGCTTGTGAATGAATGTGTCACTCTGTTACGAAGCAATACACACTACAGTATCTACACTAAAAAAAGAAATGCCATCAAGCTTGGTAGAGGTTGCCGACTTTAGATCTTCTACTAGCACGCAGAAACATGTTGGTCTCGTATCACTGCCTCTTCAAGTCCTCCTCAGTTTGGGCCATTAAGATGAGAGAATATGCTGTGGATGTTTTTATCTGTACTTTGTGGTAAAACAATAAAAAGTTACTAACAATCAGTTGATTCCTGCTTCATTTTTTAAACCTTTGGGGTCATGGGTTAAAATCCCAATATGGGCACATGTTTTAAATTGTGAGATCATGTTCCTTCATTTTGAATAGACAGTTAGATCCACATTTATTGAAAATAAGACACATTTTGGTGCCATAAATAAAACACTGCCATTTAAATAAAGCTGTGAGATTGACAGTTTGATACCCAGAGATAAATGATAAAGATATGTACATGATGATAAATAGACGAAGGATCTTCATGTAAAGGGAATTTATGACCCGTGATTGGTATTGTCTTTGATATATTGTTTTTGTCTTACTCTTTTTCTATACTGTTTGTGTTTTTTTCTTTTGTCTGCTATGCTTGTTTGTTGTTTTTATTATGGTTGTTGTTGTTTTTGTCTTTTTATTTATTTTTTAATTTTTCCTTCTTGCTTAGATTTTCTAAAATTTTGGTTTTCTGATTTATTCATTTACACACACACACACACACACACACACACACACACACACACACACACACACACACACACACACACACACACACACACACACACACACACACACACACACACACACATAAAAGAAAAACGGATTGACAGTTTGATGGCGTATAATTCAGTGTTTCTTCTCCCAAAAGCCTGAGGGTGGTGCTGTTTGTCATTATGTTGCAAGTCAGTGCAAAAATACTCGATTTACAGCATGAAGAGACACATCAAAGATGATGACATTAAAAAATGTGATAGTAAAATATGTGATTCTTCAAATTTAGTTGATATCTCTCAGGAGAGTCAATTTGCAGAACTGTTGCCGGTGTTTTAGTAAATTTTCCCCTGAGATTGAGTTTTTGATCTGATTGTTCTCTGATTTCTTTTTCATGTATTGTTTCAGTTTCTATTCTCCAAAAACAAAACTTTCAGGTGCATTTACACTTCAGTGCATGATTGAGTTTTGGTGAAGATGAGCCTTAATAGCTGTGTTTTGTAGAAAGTTAATCTTTGCATCCTCCCAACAAAGGTACAGAGACAATCATTGCTCAACTCCCATGATCAAATTGTTCAATATTACAATGGCAATATTATACGAGATGAATATTTAAAATTGACTTAGCTTAAACTTATAGTTTTATTGTCCATTTGCTTTTCTACATATTATTTGTGTTTGCAACTTATCAAATTGGTTTGAAAGCAGAGACAGTGAATCCAGGCTGCTATCCTCCACCTAAAACGCTCCATATTGAGCTGTAACGTAGTGTTGTTTACATAGAATATGTTTTCTAATTAACTGCAACAAATTCAGACTTTTGCATTGTGTTTATTGTAAATGCTTATATTATAGTCAAGCTGTGATTGATTGATAGATAGATTGATAGATTGGAAACAACAACACAGTTAAGGTTTGAAATAGTTGAACCAAGACCTTCCTAAACGTCAAATAGGACAAAGATGTGAATGCATATTTTTACTTCATAAGGATGTGGAGTATTAATGATTTATCTCCTCCTGTCACATGAGATTGTGTGATTAAATGTATCAAATTAAAGCTTTTGAATTGAAGCAGCAGAAAAAACAACATATTTTAAAGTTGTAAGGTTTTCTTTTAGGTTTGGTTTGTCTGATTTTCAGGTCACTCAGCAAGACAAGACATCAGCCTCTAACTACTCAAGGCAGAAAAAACAGTTTGGTCGATAACAAATGGTGTCACAGTGTTCGTTTTTTTTTTTTTACTGACACTAGTCCAAGTCTTGTCTCAGGATATAAATTCACTTACCTAATCAGATTTAGCTCTGCTGCACTAACAAGGCTCAGTCATTCAAGCTCACAGCTCACTGTTCAAAAACTAAAATCAACTCTTGTTTTCATCCACACTGTGTGGATATTGTCAACCTCTTTAATGTCCTCCAGGATTTCAGAAATGTCTCCACGAATCCTAGAAATATCTGCTAAAACACCAGGCAACAAGAGCCTTTGCTATTTTCCAGTTAACCAGCAGAGGGAGAAAGACACCAGAGTAAGGATATGATGAACATTCAAGCACACACACACTCCCAGAATCCTGTTTTCACCTTGCATCGAATCCATTCAGTCTTTATCAGAGGAACAGTTATAAAGGAACTTGTATCCCATTTAAGGCATCATTGTTTATTTTGCTTTACTATTATGTGTTTTGTGTGTGTGACTTTGATCATAAAAAATCAACAGTTGCCAAAATAGAGGAAACAGTGTTTATTGCCGAGCAGCATTTAGATCAAAACACAGCAGTGCACAGCCAAATAACTGTAGGCCAGAGGAGACAGCAACAGTCAGTGCAACAAAAACATTACACTTCTTCACATAAAAACGAGAACACACTGACATATGTGGACACAATCAAGTAAAAAATACATAAATATGTTTTTGTAAAGATTTAGAATATTAAACACTGGTAAATTGCACCCTTTGACACCCAACAGTGGGCAACATTCGAGTATGTCAACAACATGCAAATTGATCCATACAGAAATATGTGGTAAATACTCATTCATATAGATTATTTCTTATATATCAAACGTGGTCCATGAGACTGTAAATAGACAAAGCCAGTCTGTAAACATTTATACAAGACAAGAAAACTCCAGATATGTTGAGCATGTAGCCACAAAAATTGGCTCCTTTTCTCACCAGGGAAGTTGTCACCAGATTACGTCTTAAAAAATCCAAAATATAACTGCCTTGGTCACAAGTCAGCCAACATACGAGGTAGAACAGGATTTCATACATCAAACACAATGGGGACAAACACTCTTAAATTCGGCATAATTCTGATTGACTTACTGGACACTTATCAATTTAAAAATCCAGTAATGGTGAATAGTGATTCTTGCTTTCAACCAGGCGGAGAAGACTGAAAATATTGCGGTTGCTGGAATCTTTGTAACTAATAAAAACACAACCGCACTATTTTATTAATCATCCACCCGCCGATGGAAGCAACATAGAGTCAGCACCGTTTCTATTCAATCTTGTTCTACCAAGTATGGTTAATATCCCGCAAATGCTCAAAGCCATTTAAATTTACGATAATTAAAGTAAGGTTCGGTTTGGGTTGCCTGACGTCCATCCATAGTGGACGGTGCGCAGCTAGGCCCACTCAAGCTACCCAACGAAACATTGACCAAAGTCCATGAAGCTTATACGCTGGTCAGTGTACAACATCTGTCTTTTTGCTTCGCTAGTGCACTTGGACCTCATGTGGCAGCAGCTGGCAGCCGCTGTTGACATGGGTGAGGACTTTCTCTTTTAGCTGGGCCACTTGCTCCCTTAGTTGACTCGCCGTCGACGCCAGATCGGTGTTATGGTTTTTAAGCGTTTTCACCTTGTCCTCCAACCTGGAAATCCGCTCAAGTTTGCGCATCCGACACTTGGAGGCCGCGATGCGGTTCCTGAGCCTCTTCCTCTCGGCTTTCATGCGCTCTTGTGAGTCAATGTCGATCGGAGACAGCGGCGGACTTTCCCCGAAACTCTGAACGTCAGGGACCGTCTGAGGCTCCTCCTTCGGCGGCTGGACCCGTGAGAGATCCGGCTGTGGCGGGGCTGCCCCCAGATGCTGCTGCGGCGGAGGAGGCGGAGGGAAAGACACCGTGTCTGTGGAGAAGTTCACGGTGGTTTCCAGAGGCACAGAGCCGAAAGTGTTCAAGTTCGTGTAAACCGGTAGATCCGGCTGGACGGTGACCGGCGCGATGTTGGAGCCCAGATCCAGGGTTCCGTTCGTCTGCCCGGCTCCGCTCAGCTGGTTCTGCTTGTGTAGATCCTCCAGCGCCTTCACGAAGCCCTCGGCGAACTCCTGCTCCTCTGTCACCGCCTTTGGGTACAGGAACTGGGTGCTGGTGGGTGTCGTGGTGACCATTCCGTTGGACTGGATGATGAGTCTCTCCAGCTCCGGGGACGCCAGTTTGAGCAGTCCCAGCTCCGGGGAACTGAGGATGCCGTCGGTGTCACGGAGATGCGGTTTGAGGTCCGAGTCCTCTGCCATGCTTAAATTCATGTCCTTCTTCATCATTATTTCCAAAAATGTCAAAAATATCAAGTAGTAAAGCCGTCAGAGCGCCACCCTGCCCATTACCTCACAGAAACAAAAGCGAAGTGGTGTAAAATATAAAGTGTGTTAAATGAAAAGGCCTGTGTCCGTCAGGTAACTGTTCCCCTTAACTGTCCTCTGTTCGCGAGCAGGGTCTGAGAATAACCGACTGCGCGCGCCGCCTCGAGCTTTTCAAGGCTCGTATCTCCCATTATGTCACACCAGAGCGCGCGCATTGAGCAAAAGTTACGTTTTCAGATTTTTTTTTTTTTTTACACGATCAAAGATAGGAACTGAGAAAGTTGTCTCACTCCGATGCACTTTTCGAAGAATAGGATAGAATAGAACTTTATTGATCCCCAAAGGGGAAATTTGTATTGTCACAGCAGCAACAGATATGACAGGACACACAATAGGTATCATCAAAATAAATAGCTATGACAACAAATAAATAGTTGACAGTAAACAAGATAAAACCCTAAAAGTTAAAGTGCTCCATCGTGCTAGCACCTGTGTGTGTGTGTGCGAGCTACATCTCATTTCAGGCCTATTAAACAGACTGATTAAACAGCCCCCTCGCTGTCCATTTTTAAAACCCGTCTAAGAACCCATTTTTACTCCTTGGCTTTTGACGCAGCATGACAGCGTATTTGTTGTATTGCTTTTTATTATATTTTAAAACAACTATTTATTGTTGTTGTATGTTTTTATGTTATTATGTACAGCACTTTGTGTCAGCTTTGGTTGTATTTAAAGTGCTCTATAAATAAAGTTGAGTTGAGTTGAGAGTTGAGTCTAATGGCTGTGGGAAGGAAGGAGCGCCTGAACCCCTCTGTTCTGCACCCAGAGAGAGTAAGTCTCTCTCAGCCACAGCTCCTCGTGGAGGGGTTGAGAGGGGTTTTCCAAAATGTTGTTAATCTTGTCCCTTATCCTCCTCTCCGTCACTGCCTCCAAACTGTCCAGTTTGTGGCCCACCACCTTGCTGGTCTTCCTCACCAGCCTGTCGATCTTATTTTGCTCTCCCTCCTTGATGCCTCCACCCCAGCACACCACAGCAAAAAACAATGTGCTAATTGTGTGCTAATAATACATATTTTTCCTAATTGTTTCAACTCAATACTTAAGTTAAAAACCATTATGTTATCATCTTTATCCATGTCTGTTGATGAAAACTACATTGTCATAATACAGATCTCAGTAAAATAGAGTTAGCAATCAGAATAACCTTTTTTAGAGACTGTTTAAAAAGTTGAGTCTTTGCAAAAGACATTTGTGATTCCTTGACTTTACACACTTCTCTAAATGTTCTCATTTTAAGATTAGAGATAGTATTCTCTGCAACTGAAAATTGATGGTCTTGTCTTGGTACCTGTTTTTTTGTTACCAATGGGAAATGTATTGCTTGAGTTTTCCAGGAAATTCATGAAAGGCCTTCCTCATTCATTGAAAATGAGTTGTTCTTTTTTTCCTGAAATATTTGTCAAAATTGTCTTTCTAAACAGAAAATGTAGTTCTATTAATCTCTGGTTGACAGATGGTTTGATATAATTGTCAGACAAACAAAAAAAACTACATAGCAACTCTGGCATGGTTTTCAGAGTCATTGTAGAGGTTTTTAACCTTGAAGAAATTCCTAAAAAGTATTTTCCCTAATCCTTCAAAACTTTAATGTCAGAAGAATCAGAACCAGCTTTACCGATCTAGTATTTGTACTCATATGAGGAATTTGACTGGTAATATGTCTTTTAGTGTGTCAAAGTCACTGACTACCACACAATGTTGACATGTCGAAAAATCTTTTCGTACAGAGTTAGCCATCATTCATGAATAGATGATCTTTGGTACTTGTCTATTACCATGGAGAATGATAAACTCTAAACACCAATGTGCTGACTGAAGTTTGATGTCATGGTAACATTCGAGATTTGGTAGGTCTACATGTTTTTAGCTGGAACGTGTAAAATTAGCAAATGGTTTTTATGATTTTTATCTAAAGTTTAAGGATGGCAAGTGCATGACTTAATGATTATAAAAGATTCATTGCAAAAATCTGGGCATGATTTGGAGTCAAAGAAGAAGTTAAAGTTCTCTCACGACTGCACACTCCCCTTTTTATACCTTTCACTCCCTTCAGAGTTAGAAGAAGTTGGAAGTGAAACTCATCTGATTTTAACACGTCCTCTGGTCCGTTAGCAGTTTTAAGTGTTTTGTTAGATCACATGATAATGCACGTCAATGTCCAATAGAGCATTTGACTTACCTCATGTTCAACCAATAACAGCCTGATCAACCAAAACCATTGTAAGGACAACCAAATAGTCTTGTTTTTTGTGTGAGTTTAATATTTTGGGCTTTTATGCATTTATCAAAATAGCCGGAAACCATGGCAGAGAATGAGGAGTGACATGTGGCAAAGGACTACAGACTAAAGACAACCTGGTCTGCCTGATTAACACACCCTAGCTCATGTATAGGGTGTGTGGTTGAGTTGCTAGGCCCAGGATGGTATTTTTTTGTCAAAGAAATCACTGGGGATTATGGTTATCCTCCTTTCTTTCACAGATTGTTTGTGTTAAGGATCTAGAACAAAATTCTTAAAGAAAATCCAGAAGATTGTGGCATCTTTTGGATTTACTTGTAAACCAATTGTGCTCAATGTTGGCGTAGAAAGAGTCCGTCAGCATCAACTAATGAAGAACACTTGCCACAATGGAGTTGACCATAAATCATCTTTTTTTTGCAGATTTGCGTGGGTGTTGATGGTTTCAATTCACAGAATGATGATGGTGTGAGTTTACCAGCTAATGTCACACCAGGTTGGAAAGCATAAAGTTAAATTCACACAGGTGGGCACACGTTTGTTAATCTGGTAATAGATGATTATAATTATATACTTTTTAAAAGTTTTTAGTTTTAACATTAAGGTTCACTTCTTTTTATTTTAATACAATGAATGCATTAACTGTTATCAAAGTTTAAGTTTTGATCATATGTAACCAACTTAGTTCACACTTAACCTCCAAAAATGTCACAGATTTTCAGAGTGAGTTGTCTTTGTGAATAGGTCCTGAAATTTTCTAGAAATATTTAGGAGGGCATATGCAGAAACTCTTGTGGGTTTTAGTTTGCTGACATTGTCCCACTTGATTACTGTCTGCTCAAAATCTATTTGAATTAAGTTGACTCCTAGCCAAGGTATTTGGACACGCCCAGTTTATTTCAGCCAACAGTACTTCATGAATCGTGAAAATTTGTTCTACTTAAGAGGCAATGGTCAATCAAATTCAGTCTCCTTATCGCACTGTTTTAACCAATACAGTCCATGGGAACCAGCAGAGTCATAAAAATCATTATTTATAAACTTGACTCAGAATCTTCAGATTGATTTGTGCTACATGATTCAGGGGGTAATCCTTTCTGCCTTTTTGTTTGGTACTTGTATGATGGAGGCTCTATTTTTCCAGAGGTATGATCTTCTCATATTGACCTTATTTGTACTTAATGGGATAATCAAGCTCACTTCAAGTTTTAGTTTTCTGACAAGCACCCCTATAAATTTTCCTGAATGACTGCTTCTTTTTACAAACTATGGTGGCTTGAAAAATTGTTGTAACATTTCACCAGCTACAGATATAATTCATAACAAACTAATTAGTTAACGTGATAAACTGGTTTAGTTTCCGCTTCATCTTTTATCCTCAACAGACTGATGCAAATTAGCACTAGTTAATACAATTTTCATTTTAAGAATATAATCATATGAATCCAATTGCATTTACTTCATCTTATTATGAGACAGTGGTCTCTATTCTTTCTTCACCAAACAGTTGTCTGGCTTGTAAAGGGTTACAAGGAAGACTGTGCGTCACAGGTAGACCCCATCCTTCACTGCAGAGCTTTGTGGGTGGATCACATGATGGACCCTGTGATGTCAGATCTCCCAACACTGTGCCGGAAATGGAAGTGGGAGGAGGGGGTAAACCAACAGAGGAGGTATATTTTAGTCTTGAGTACCAGTGTAGAGAATTTGGGTGCTGAGCCTGAATCCTGAAGAACTAAAAGGCTGAAAAAGGACGTATGGTTTTAAAACATTTTTTAGTCCTCGTTTTCACAATTTATACCACACTTCTACAGAATATGAGTAGAATACATCAGCACAGATTAAAAACAACATTCTCCCCCCTTCTCAACTATAATGAGGAATCTTATGTATTATACTTTTTGGCATTGCCTTGCATTGAGTGTAAAACCAAGCCTAAATAAATATTTGGTTGTATAACAACAATTGAAAAAAAAAAGTCTATTTAGTTTAGTTTTTTAGCAAGAACTAATCATATCTGAATGACACCCAAGTGGCTGGAATGAGTTTGAACAACACCTAGCAGATAGATAGCAGTATATAAAATATTAAAGGTATGTAATTTAAATGTTTTATTAAAATCCATCCATTTCAGTCTAATAGTCTGAGACAAAAAGCTACTGAGAACGAAGTCAGGTTTTTGTATTGGGCATTTTAACATTAGGGATCTGACAGATTGGCTTGCTTTGGGTGCCATCTGAGGGGCATCCATCTGAGATCTCAAACTGGTTTTGTCACCTAAACACTGACTTCCCATTTTACCAAGGTGGGTGATTTGAACTAATAACAGACAGTGTCATCACCAGAGCCACAGTAAGCTAAACGGTTGCCCAAGTTTACATTGCATGAAAAATAATAAATATTAAAATGGTCTACAGAGCCCGTACTGATGAGTATACCTTTAAGCTGCCTCTGATTTGACTCCATTAAGTTTGACACTAGATCTTCTGAGATGTGAATTGCTGACAAGGTACTGTGGACTTTTCATGAATGAACAAAACACTAAACAGTTTTACAGTGTGTCATACGACATCTTAATCTTCCACATTCTTCATGACTTAGTGTTAGCTGATGAGTAATATCGAGCTTCTTCATTGTTTGTAAATGACTTGAGGTTAATGTGGCAAGTCTGTGCAAAGAGAGGTAAGCTGTCAGGAATGCTTGGCATCACTCAGTTAAGTCTTTCTAGTGCAGCACGTGTTTGATATGTGGTTTGATTCAGAAAGGTAAAAAGAGCACATGACCTCTCTCAACGGTAACAAAAACACTTAATTTGGCTCACTTAAAGGGTTTGGTAGGCAGGAATCCATTAAAGAAGCATATTTTTGTGGTGTATATACAAAAAAGCTTTTACTATCAGTCAATAGCTATTAGTTACACCATATCGCTGTTTTCTTATAGGCTTACCTTTAACATCGCCGAGCGGTCCGCTCAGTCTAAATTTAAACAAAACCGTTCTCCGCTCCCCTGACCTGATTGGTTGTGAGGCGAACGCTGCTCCTTAGTGCTGATTGGTTGTGAGGCGGACGCTGCTCCCTCGTGCTGTGAGGCTCGCTCCGCGCCCTCGAGTAATGTGCACGAGCCCAACCGAAATTAGCGTCCTACAATATCGAACGAGAAAGTACAGAAAATTGTCTGAATCCTCCTTTTGCCACGACTGCCGACACAGGCAAGAAAACGAAGTAAATACCGGAGACTCTGGCGGAGTAACGGGCGCTTAAAAAGGAGGTAGACCACCCGGGCAAGAGCTAAAAAGCCGACTCAACGTCAATGAAGCTAGCTTAAACGATGGATGACGCTTCGGGATCTTACGGACCCTGTAACCTTTCTGCTAAACAGGTAAACCACTTTGACAAAGTAAGCAAAGTGTAACATAAGTGTTTCTTGTCAAACGGGACCTGCTGTGTGTTGTAGCGCCGCTAAACTGTTTACCTCAGGTCCTGGAGTGTGTCACTTTATCCTAGTTGTAGAAGTCCTGCAAACACTGTGTTTGCTGGTAGTTTATAGGCATCTACAGTAGCACCAGTGCATTTAACTTTCATGTTGACTGGGCTCCATTTGTAATTATCTGAAGTATTTATCTGCATTATATCTGACTTTAATTGAATATTGAACGTACAAGGATTGCGTAGCTCACCCGGGGATACGCTAATTGAGCCGAGCGCCCTCACAGCGACTCTCCCGCCGAATACGCCCAATGCTACTGCGTAAGTGGTGGAGCGCGTACAACGCTACTGTGCAACGTTGGTTCTAGGAAATGGAGAAAAAACACGGAAATACCGAGAGCTTTTCGGCTTCAAATCTACATACTAGTGGAAGGCGGAACCAAGTTGTCCATAGTATATACAGTCTATGTGCCTACCCCACCTTTAACCTTTTTATTCAAACTAGTTTTTTGTAAATCAGTTGCAAGGCTTGGGTTCTGAACAAGCCCAATGCATAAGTGATCATTTTTGCACAGCAGTCAACTTTAGTAATATTGTGTTGACACTGACAACAATTTTCGAATGGCAAGTTGCATCTGTTGCTCAAAAACAAAATCTCAGACTATACCTTGGATTTGGTTTCTTTTGCAGCACTTTATGCAGAATAATTTGTGGTTTTCAAATACTCTGTGTGCCCCCCCTTTCTCAAACAGCTGATATACTATTTGCTGTAATTTTGGATACTTTGGCCAGCTTGTTAATGGAAGCCTGGTTTAGAGTATATCATAAGAGAATATATTGTTTTATATATAGAAATTACAATCTTTGCCTGTGCCCTCAACATTCTTTGTAGCACTTCAAACTTGAGAGAAGTGCTTTTTCAGACGATTTAACCACACCTGCATTCGAATGAGTTGGTGAATTTTTTTTAAGTCTTCAAAAACATCTTATTGCAAACAGCAACTGGTTAGATGTGTGATTTTTTTTTCTCAGCAATAAGAAAACAATGTTGAGGTACACATGTACTCATGCCAGTTCCACTAACCTTACTCTGCTTTGACGTAGTTTCTCAGTGTGGGTGAAGTTCCACACCCGCATGCGTGAGTATGTGAATGTATAGTTGCCTTGCATGGAACACACTTCTGCCCACATTTAACCACAAAACCTCACCAGGCATTTACATTTTCCTAGTTATTGTAGAAAAATTGATGAAACTGTCTGATAATTGTTTTTTCGCCCAGCACTTATTTCTTTAGTGTAGGTTATACATGTTTCTGGTCGTGGGAATCATCACACCTTTTTCACTGATAAAACTGTAAACATTTTTGTAACAATACAAACAGTAAAAAAAAAAAAAAAAGAGCAAGAGAGAGAAAGAGCGAATATTAACACAATCCTACACCGTGCTTCTTTAAAAAAAATACATAAAACTAATCCAACTATCAACATTATTGTACAAATGGCCACCAAAAAGTTACTGGCTATCATGCCAAAGCTGGAAACAGTTTTTAATCATTTGAGGAGAGACAGAGAGGAACATTGCACCTCCAGCAGTACACTGCAGTCTTTACTCTCGTCATTCCGGCATCATGACACCTCTTGCAGTGCTTGACCGACCCTTGACTCCTCACTGTCAAAGAATACAGGCATGCAAGTGTTGGGTGGTGTTGGTGGGGTGGCTGCTAAGCTTCCAGTGAACTCCAGCATCTCCCTGGCGAGCTGCTCCTTGAAGACTTTGTAGCTGAAGGGCTTTGTCTGGGTTGGGTTCTGCCAAAATTTGATCAGCTCTTTGTTAAGAATTAAGGAAACTGTTCAAAACAGCAATGTCCACAAAGTGTTAAAAAACAAGGAGTCTTGCACCACTTCATGGTTTTGTGGCGGACACTGTAGACGCCAAGCAGTATATCAGACAAATCTACACCACCCATGTGCTGATTGTACTCCAAGATGCAGTCCAGATCAGGTATTTGTCAAGACCATTTTGTTTTACCTACAATTCAGCAACTTTTTGAATGTATGCCTTTAGTTTGCCACAGATGGATTGTCATCTGACTTTTCCTCCCCAGTACTGAGCTAATGTCGCACAGGAAGGTATGAGACCCCACTTCTGCAAAGGAGCAACTCTGAAATACCAAAGTATGTCATTTACAGTATTTAATGAGCTTTTTTGATTTTATTAATTTTTTTTTCTCCATTTGATCTTAGTTCTGATAAAAACACAATATAAATGGAATAAATAATCAGCAGGTTTTCAATCTAATTAGTATTTTTTATTTTCTTTATATTATTGCCAAAAATAGATGCTAAAGGGTCTGTAAATAACCAGTGATAGATGGTTTTACCTGGTGTCATGTAATGGGTGCTGACTATTAGTTAGAGCTGACATTTCTGTTTTTTTTTAAATAGAAGAGATGTATCATATGCTACAGGAACAATGACCAACCACTCAGCTGATATGGCTGACCTCTGGCCTACCTGAGGAAGGTGAGTATCTGTGTTGGAACCCCCTTTAGTTATGAGAGATCACAGAAAAAACAAACATTTTTTAACCTTTGTTTAGACTGCCACCTAAATTCAAGGGATACAATTATGCCTTGGGAGGGGATGCTGTTCTGTGAGATAAATGAAGTGAGAGTTGCAGAGCAGGGGGAGTGATGTTTTCCTGGCAGGCTTGGATTAGATGTGGTTCCATAAATATGCTGGGCAGCTCGGTATACTTTGTGCCCATTGGTAAAAATAGGCCCTCTTCCCAAGGGAAGAGATGACGTTTGCAGCCTGCCTGCATCATCAGCCACAAGTCAGTTTCATCTTCATACTGGAAGAGGTAGAGACAAAGTGTGGGGGGAGCATTAGTGATCACCATGGTGACACATGCATAGTGACGCAGGTAAAAGCAGAGAAAGAGAGAGAGGTGGTGATTGGCTGGCAACTGCAGTGGTGTATGGAGAGGATGTGTGGGTGGTAAAGAGGAGCAGGAGGGCTCAATAGCCCAGCATCGAGATTAACACCCACACCCGCAATACACACACACACGCACACACACGCACAGTCCAAGCCTGTTATCACGGTCAGCAATTCAGCCTAGCAATGAGATATGATTTAGCACGCTCCTTGAGCACTGACTTCACAGGCAGTGGAAAGTAGCGTTATTTCCCTCCCTCACAAATGCCATCTTGGATATTATGCATGCATGCATTTTAGAAAAGCAAAAATATTCCCCCCCACATGAACTCAATGTATCCAGCAGTTTCATTTTAGTGTCACTAAAATAGATCTTTTGCCATTTAGCTGCCTTGGCTAAGCCTTAGTGCTGAATTAAATTAAATTTCAAAGGTTAATCCACACTGTAGCTGTCTCCTTTCCTGCTGTTAATTCCATTGTATCTTTCCCCTTTCGACAGTCTTTCCTATTTTGGTTTACTCACGTAACATTTTCATTTTTCCAAATTAATCAAAATTAAATTTGATAGGAATACTAGCATGTAAAACACAAAGCTGCAGTATCCCATCAATGTCTACCATGACAGAAAAGAAAACTCAGTTTACAATATTCAAAAATTTTACATTTCTCCTACAAGTACACTGTGGTTTGGTATTTTCTTTCTAGATGGATAACTGAATGAGGTGAGGTGACTGGTTATATTTATACAAACTGACACCAGTCGTGTTCAAGTAATTGATTTAGCTTAATACCAAATGGATGTTTTGGATTTAAGCTACAAAGTATCAAAGCTCTTTGCTGACAGCTGCTGGACAAGTTGGGGATAGCACCCAAGATAGACTCAATGGATGGCAGTAGTTTTTGTTTTGTTGTAGCCCCCCCAGCCCCCCCAGAAGAGGCATCACACACTACAGACCACTGGAAGAACTGGCATTTTTCTTTAGTGACACTGCTTTCTCTGAAGTCAGACCATTACTGTGCAATCACATATAATAAAGCATTGATTCATTTTCTTCATATCAATGCTTTTGTCTTTGTTAATTTGGTTTATCATCTCATGGCGACTTACACTCTGTGGCCACTTCACAAGCTAAAATTGATCTAATGAGATCTTACTGTACTTCTACAAAGTCTACTTTAAAGGTAGGATAGGCAGGAATCCATTAAAGAAGCATCTGTTTTTGTGGTGTATATACAAAAAAGCTTTTAATATCAGTCAATAGCTTATTGAGTTTATGTTATTGATGACATTTGGTAATATCACAATATCACTGTGTTCTCTTCTGTCTTTAACATCGTTGAGCGGTCCGCTTATTCTAACTTTAGATAAAGCCGCTCTCCACCTCCCTGACCTGATTGATGGTGAGGCGGACGCTGCTCCCTCGTGTAGTGAGGCTCGCTCTGCGCCCTCGAGTAACGTGCATGGGCCCAAACAAAGTTAGCGTGCTACAATATCGGACAGTAGAAACCAACCAGGAAGTACAGAAAATTTTCTTAATCCTCCTTTGGCCACGACTGCCAACACCAGCAAGAAAACAAAGTAAATACTGGAGACTCTGGGGGAATAACGGGCGCTTATAAAAGGGGTAGACCGGACAAGAGCTAAGAAGCCGGGTCAACATGAAACACAAATGATGGGAGATGCTTAGGGATCTTATGGACCCTGTAACCTTTCTGCTGGACTGGTAAACCGCTTTAACAAAGTAAGCCAAATGTCTGTAACAGAAGTGTCTCTTGTCCAACGGGACCTGCTGCCTGTTGTAGTGCCGCTAAACTGTTTACCTCGGGTCCTGGAGTATATCACTTTCTCCTAATTGTAGAAGTCCTACAAACATTGTGTTTGCTGGTAGTCTGTTGGCATCTACAGTAGCACTAATACTGTTTACTTTCACGTTGACTGGGCCCCATTTGTAATTATCTCAATTTTTCACCATATCTGTGCCATATTTGAATTTAATTGAAACAATACGAGCGGGCAGGAGCGTCTGTTTGTGGGTGGGGCTTGCTGGAGCAGATAGGGAGGGGAGAGAGGAGCTGAGAGGAAAACGGGTTGGGAGGGGTAGAGTTTACATTCAAGATTTCTCCCAAAAACTGGCACTTCCTCAGATCCTGCCTACCCCACATTTAATGGCGACTTTACTGTTAATTTTTAAACTTTCTCAATGAAGTGTTGGCATTATATGTCCCTCTGTCTTAATATGACATAGGGATATATTATGCCAACATTTAGATTTCCATCAGTTGGATTTTTGTAACAGCCCCTTTGGTATATATGTCTAAAACAAATAGATTACAAGTGGTACTTCTGAGTACTATCTGTCTGATCAAATTTAATCTCAGATAGTTTCTTATGTGATTTACCTTCTTTTCCTGTTTTGTAGCCTTTTACAATTTTGTGTGCAGTTTTGGTATGACCAGATATATGTATAATCTAATCTATGGCCTCCATATTCCCCCTTTACTTGTGCTATCTTTTGCCAAAAGAGATAAAGTAGGAGAGGTCAGCGTGTCCTCAATTCATTCCTACTGCCATCTTATGGCCATGAGTAAGAATGTCAGTTTGTAATCAGTGGTGAAAATGAACTTAAGAACTGTATATGAAACTTGATGTTCATAAATCAATCATGTTACTAATGTGTTTTTTCTTTAAAGAGGTGGTTGTACAGTCCTTAAATTAAAATTAGCACATTAAAGATGTATTCTGTTTGCATACTTTCAAAGATTTCATTTTGTAGACAGACAACTTAAGAATCACTGTTGCTCAGGGGAATTTATATAAAGTTTGTTATGACAAAAAAAATCCTTTGATCAATTATAAACATCTGATCATCAGAAAAAGTTATCTTTGTGAATATTATTGAACTCAGTATTTATTCTCCTTTTTATTACAGTATTTTATTCTATCCATAAAGAGATTGTTTCAAATGTAACTTAAAAATACCTAGGTCTGTCTTGGGCCACTGCTGGTTGAACTGTGAGCTTTTGGAAGATTTCAAATTGAATTCCCGGAATAGATCATGGTTAAAGGAAAAGCAGGCACGCCTTTTACTGTAACTAGAAAATGAAAGTAAAGCAGGGACTTTAGTAGGCTATAAAACAGAAGCAATCAGCTTAGATTCTCAGATTCAACCATGTAAGGAAGCAGAGAAGGTAAGGTATGTTGTTTGTATAAAGTATTTTGTTTTACTGACTAGTTGGTGAATGTTATAACACTGATTAGAGTATGATGTAATGTGTCTGTAACAATCTATGTTAGACCAAACACACCAAAAACATTTGTTTAAGTTTCATTTAACTTTGAAAAATACTTAAATTTCATTAAAGTTTGGAATATTTGTATAATTTTGTCAGGCTTGTCAATACTTTTCAAATTCTTTTGAATAGTGTTCAGTTTTTTAAGAGTTTTGTGAGCTGTGCTGTAGAAAAATTGTCAGACAGCAAGAAGGAAGTGCCTCTGCAGGCATCGTATTCTTACAGGAGGAAATAGTTTTGCTGTTTAAACCGATAAGTGAAGCACAGTTAAGCATGTAGTAGTAGCATGCTAAATTAAATGAGGACAAATTCAAGGATCATTTTTGTTTGCTCTGTTCAGAAAAATAGATTTAAGGAATAAAATCTTTTCCTGAAAGAGGAATAGAGTCTGTTCATGATGTTCAATAGGTACAATGCAATGTTTACCTTTATCCCCAATATTATCTCTCCAAATAGGTGCATCATGTTTTGCCCTGACTGTGGGAATCAGGTGGAAAGGTCATACAACTTCTGTCCTAAATGTGGCTTCAAATTATCTGACTTGACACAAAAAAGGGCAGAAAGTGAGTTTACCAGCAGTCAGTGTTGTTTGATGTAGTTTCAGTGATTGGGTAAAAACACATTCATAAAGGCTTGTTCAGTAGCATGTTTGTTAAAGTTAGAAAGGCCCATTGTAACAATTAATCATTTATTTTTGACTAGATGTTACGATATCAACACATAAATCTTCAGCCACAGCTGAAGAGAAGAACCAAAAGACAGATCAAGACCAGGATCCGAAAGATGAACAAGAAAAGACGGTCAAAACTAAGGTAAGGAAGCTAAGAAACAATTACTGCATTTCCACAATTTTCATGCTCAATTATATGTGTATAGATACAAGAAGTTAATCAAAAACATACAACAGAAAAGCAAACAACATTTACTCCCTCTTGCAGGAAATGAAAGACTGAGTAGCCTGTATGGTTACACCCTCATTCTTGTACAGCAGTAAACAAGCTCACAAAGGGCAAGAGTGATAAGAATCAAACTGAAAGCAGTCATTGAAGCAAAAGAGAGAAAAAACTTCATGTTACTCTCTTGATAATATAAAATGCCTTTATTTTAACGTTATGGTCATGTAAACCTTAAAGCAAACTTCGACGCATCAAGCCTTCATCAGGAAGTAAAGTAAGCAGATGCTAGGTTGTGGTAGGCCCTTTTAAAGGGGTGCTTCTCCAACAGGTAATTGCCACTTGGCCCTTGAGGTTTGACTTACATCTGATGACAACTAAAAAACTTTCCAGCAGATGGTGTTATTCAGGTCAATAGAGGCTTCAACAAAGTTTTTGCCTCAAAAAAACATGAATAACATAACTCGATACAGATAAAATTGGTGAGAACATATCACCATTCTGCTTTCCAACATTTTTACGTTACCTGTAAGTTTTAAAACTTCAACTCAGTGCTTACACAACATCCTTCCTTTACAAGAATACAGTGTAATCCTGTTCCTCATTTAGTCTGGGATGTTTAGTGGCTTGGAATTTTTGAATCCAGAAAGCCTCCTCTTGGTTCAGTTTCCTTTGTCTGTCACCTTTTCTGATGGTCAGAGGGATATGGTCAATGATTTGTAATGAAGTTGGGTTGCTGGAATTACAGGGAATGTTTTGCCACGGAGAAGTTAATATTTCCAGTTCTTATTGCATATTTGTGTTCTGCCAGTCTTTCCTGTAGGTGTCTTTTTGTTCTGCCGACGCAAAACACTTGCCACATGGGACATTCTAGCCTGTAAATAACAAAGGTGGTCTTGCAGTTAATAAAGTGGTTGATTTTATACTCTTTTTGTGATGTTGAGTCCAGAAATGTCTTTGTCTGTTTAACATTGGCACAATGATTACAGTGACTGCATTGAAAAGAGCCTTTTGGTTTTTGTCCTATAAACTAAGGACAACTTTGACTGTAAACTAGTTTATCTTGTAGGGTCGGAAGTTCGACAAGTGCAGGCTGTGGAAAAATGATGATAAATTTTGCTTCACTCTGAATTATGCCCCAGTTTTTATTTATTATCTTTTTGATGTTTTCTGCTTCTGTGCTGAATGTGGTGAGGAAAACTGGTTATCAAAAAGACAAGCTTCAGTGACTTTGTTAACCCCATTCCAAAGAGCACCTCAGACAAACTCTTTTTGAGTCCAGGTAGCACTCCTTTCCTTTTGTCTTTTGAAAGCAGTCATTGTTATGCAACCATTTTTTTCTCCTACGTGCATTCTGTCACGAACATAAAATAGAATTTAATCTCTGCATGAAAGATTCTTTGTTTTTGTTAATGAAGGTTATATGTCTGACTAGTTGATGGACAAAGCCATTCTTTGTAAATGTGTTTTCTTTTGAGCCGGTCATGACAACAGAACACAGTCAAGCTAAGGTTTCTTAAGTTTGTCTTCTTAGCTTTTGTACCTTTGTTTAGTAGTACCTTTGTTTAGTTTTTGTACCTTTGTTTAGTGGTACCTTTGTTTAGTTTTTGTACCTTTGTTCAACTGAGTAGAAACAGAGAGGGTGGGGATTTGGTCAAGAGTCTAAAGTTAGAGTCTTACCTGGGCTGTCTGCTCTGAGGACAACAGCCTCATAGAATACATTGTGCTCATGATTTAACTGCTAAACCATACCAGTGCCCAGAGTCAAACTCAACTAGATATCAAATATAGACTTTGACAAAAATGTGATGCATTGAGAAGCTGACCTTTCAAGATAAACCTTCTCAACAAGCTCTCTAAAATGCAAGTGTTTGTTGTTGTTAGTGTGAAACGTTTTATCAGTTTATCAGTTATCTATGTCATTGTGACTGTTCGAATCCTATATTGTTAACTGACCCAAATAAAGGTTTATAGTTCCCTCAGAGATCTTTTGCCCAGAAGTTAATAAAACTTATTTGTACTTCTTATAGGGGCAGTCAACTAGCAATGAACCAGAGCCAGCCAGTGATGGTGTTTCATCACAGGACAGATCTGATAACTCTGCTTGTCAAGCCACATTGGAAAGAGAAGCAACACCCTTTGTTGACAAGGAAGACAGTCTGATTGCTTCATCTTCTGATGGTACTTCTCAACCATGCAGTGTGGCAGTTTTTTCATTAAACTTACCACCAACCACCCCTAAACCTGCCACTGAGGAAATAAAGGTCCACCCAGATGGCAGTACAGAGGACAGCCCTGATTCAGTTCAAAATACTGCCAACAGGCCAACTGACACTACCTGCGCAGCATTGTTTGACAATGCGTCATCACAAGCACCAGCTCAAACAACAGGCTCTGTTTCATCTGAGCCATCTGATCAAACATCTCAAGAATGTGACAAGAAAGAAGATGATGAGACACAAAATCTGACTGATGGTAAAAATGACACTTTTCATGGGCATTCAACTAACAATGACCTAGAACCAGCCAGTGATGGTGCATCATCACAGGACAGAACTGATAACTCTGCTTGTCAAGCCACATTGGAAAGAGAAGCAACACCCTTTGTTGACAGGGAAGACAGTCTGATTGCTTCGTCTTCTGAGGGTACTTCTCAACCATGCAGTTTGGCAGTTTTTTCATCAAACCTACCAACAACCACCTCTACACTTGCCACTGAGGAAAAAGAGGTCCACCCAGATGGCAGTACAGAGGAGAGCCCTGATTCAGTCCACAATACTGCCAACAGGCCAACTGACATTCCCTGCGCAGCATTGTTTTACAATGTGTCATCACAAGCACCAGCTCAAACAACAGGCTCTGTTTCATCTGAGCCATCTGATCAAACATCTCAAGAATGTGATAAGAAAGAAGATGATGAGACACAAAATCTGACTGATGGTAAAAATGACACTTTTCAGGGGCAGTCATCTAGCAATGACCTCGAGCCAGCCAGTGATGGTGCATCATCACAGGACAGATCTGATAACTCTGCTAGTCAAGCCACATTGGAAAGAAGAGCAACACCCTTTGCTACCAAGAAAAACAGTCCAATTGCTTCATCTTCGGAGGTTACTACTCAATTAAACTTCTCTGTTCTTGAGGGCTTGGACTCTTCGTCACCTGCTACAGAGCTAAAACCTGAGGCTCCTAATATCAGTACAAAGAACAGCCTTACTACAGTGCAGGTTGCTGCAAACAAGCAAAGTGAAAATCCTTTTGGGCAGTTATCCAACTCATCATCATTACAAGCAACTACTGGTGAAACCAGCTCAGCTGTCCCAGAAACATCTGAACAAAGACCTGAAGACTGTGATAACATGGTGGGGCAGTCAGCTTTTGAACAAGAAAATGGAGAGAAAGTCCTTTTTGACAGACAAAATCTGCTCAAGAGGGGGAATGAAAACCACAACAAAACAAAACAGCAAACAATTGATAAACAAAATGGTGAGACAGAAGACCAAGCAGCCAGAGAGCCTGCTACTTCACATCCTTTGTCAAAGGGAACATCCCAAAAGACTGAGGTACAGTCATTCAAAGCCTTTTTATGTTTACCTGGTATGGATCAAACTCCAGTAGGACATCAGGAGCGTTTGTCAGTGCAATATCCTGCTTATTCTTTTAGGGTTTTGTACATTCTTAAACCTCTTGTGTTCTCACAGGCATTTAAAACTGAATCAAAGGAGAAAACACAAACACATCTGGCAGAGGGACATGACCAATCACCAGGCAACAGGGTTCTAGGGAAATACACATCACCAATCCCCTCCTGCCCTCCTAATCAGGCTTGTGATGTGGAGCTGGGTGTTGCAGTGGCAGCTAAAGACTTTAAAACACCCAGTAAACTTCAGGCTGCACAAATGTAAGTATTTTGATGCGATAGATTTCACTGCAGATTTTTTGTAATCCCATTGGATGTATAATTTTTTAGTAAAATGTCAACACCAAATGTCACCTAATAGCTTTATTTGGTCTTGCTTTTCAGTATTTACCACCAACTTAAAGATAACTGAATGTTAAAAAAAATATATATTTCTAAAAAAAAAAAATTTATATATATATATATATATATATATTGTGGTTAACATTTTTCTGTCCTTCTTTCTTAGCTCATCGAGCAGCCAGGACATGTATGTGTACTTCCATGCTGTCACACCCAAAGATTGGGGTTCAGATGATAAAATTTACTTGATGTCTGGAAAGTTGTTTGGACAATGGGAGAGAGGCATTGAAATGTCCATTTCAAGGTAGGCCATTAAAAAAAAAAAAAAAAAATTAGTAATACAAAAAAAACTTTTCTTGAGTACATGAGATCCCACTGTGGTTATTTTTCCTGTTTTGCAGGAAGATTGAAGGCAACAGATATCTTGTTGAAGGACAAGTGCTGATCCCCAAAAATCTAATTCATGAGAGAATACCCTACAAATATGCATTCATGCATAGTAAACATGGCTTTAAGACTATGTATGAGGCAATCTACCAGAAAGATGGACATGAGTATATCAACAGGTGTCTTTCAATCAGAAAGGAGTTGTTAACACATGAAGGTAGTTGAATAAGTTTGTTTACACTTACAATTAATAGCAACTTCTATTTATGTTCACAGATTTAAGCTGGACACAGATACCATCAGTTAAATATTTGCCAGCATAAGCAAACTGCTTTCAAAACATGCTTGCACAACTTTTGACATTTAAATGACAAGAAATGGCATTTCAGGATTGGTACAAACAGTAACTTTGTGGCCTTTTCTGAAATTGTTTCTGAAAATTATTTAGGACAACTTCTAAATCCTGAAAATTAAACCATTTATGTGTGGTTTGCTACGAATATGATTAGATTTTTTGGAATTAAAACATACCAAACAGTTTATTACATAATACAAGTTTAGGGATGTATGGAAGTGAGAAGTGTCAAGTGAGCAAAGCTGCTGTGTTGACTTGAGTTTAAATGATAGGATGATGGTGTACTGAAGTTGTCAGTAGTTGCCACAAATAGCTTGAAGTAGCTTATACCAGTTATCTGTTGAAGTTGGTGCATACTCTCATTGCCTTTTATGGCCTTGGTTCTTGAAACCCGCAGTCCATTCGGTCAAGCTCAGTCACAACAGAGGAAAGCTTCAGAGAACATAAAAACAGCATGCAAAGCATCCCTTCATGTGTGCTGTTGTAATTTGTAGGGGAGTGGCACCAGTATGACGATGTGATCCATCCTGAGCTGAAGACAAATTACTGGCAAGGACAGTTTTCAACCAAAGAAATTGTGATCCAGGGGAGAAACCTAGCTGGCAGTGTGATGCTGAACACCATTTTTGAACTCCTGACCACTTGGGACCAAATAAATGTTGACAACTTCTTTGTTCTGCTGCATCAGTTCTTTCATACGTACAGCTCTCCTGTACTTCATGATGGTGAAGAAAAACAATGGGGATTGCCATATGGTATTGATCAGGTAAATATCATGGTCCTTTTAAAAACAGAAATGATTAGTAATAGTTGTTAATTGATTTTTAAATAATAAGCGTTTGTAGTTATATGTTGGATGTTACTTTCTTTTACTTTTTCTAGGTGAAAACTCTTCTGAAAAATGCCCTTAGAAAGGACAAGGAATGCTTCTTATCCCCACTTCACTTTGGAGTTGTTCGGTTGCTCATTTACAACAAGTATCTGATAGAGGACATGAAAGAGCAACTGTCCAGTCTCTGTGATCTGCTATGCCTTACATGGAAGCCTCAACATCATTTCAAAGACTTCTGGAAAAAGTTTGCACAAGCTTTGTCAGATAAAGACAGGTAACTAACGGCAATAACAAAATAAAAGTTAACAAAATAATTCAGTCATAGATTTCTAAGAGACAAAGGGATTTCTGGAAATTGTTTTAGAAATAGCATTTATGAAGATGATGGAAAAAGCATTTAGAAGACTTTGCCAGTTGATCTCATACTAATCAAAAATACATCATCAGCTTTGCATCACCCTTATGTTTATTTATTGAGATATAGAGTAGTCAAGAGAATGCACCTTTTGAAAAATACTGACTCATTCCAATACAGCCATTGTACTATCGTTTAAAGGCAACATTACAAAGCCTTCACATAGGCAATGATAATATTGCCTGTGCTGATTCTTAATAATTATATTGCTGTTTCTTAATACATTTTTGTCAACCTTAGCCCTGATAACTATCTGCACTGTGTTTTGAACCTTGTTCATTGAAGAATATTTCAGCAGTCAGAGGTAATGTTTCAATAAATAGTTTACCAATGACAGTGTAATGGAATCAGATGAAGACATGAATAGAATACTTTTAACAACTTAAAACATCATGGACTGATACCTTTCATGCATTAGTAGTGTGGGTTTGACCTTGGGAAGCAATTGAAACCTGTTTTGCAAGATTTTCTGTCCAAAAGATTTTTAGATTGCAGATTATATCTTTACACCATACCTTCCAACAACATAAAAAAGACCAGACATTCACAAAGCCTATGTCTAATGATTTTTTCCTGCTGTGAAAATAGTCAAAATGACTTCTCTGCTGGTTAAGAATTGCAGGTGCTGTTGAGATGCTTTGCAAGAATGCCAAAGAACACGGTGTTGAAAAGTGGTTCTTGGTCATTCCTCTGATTCACCTACTGAGAGGAGAAAGCGAGCCATTTGAGCCAGTTCCACCTAACCTTAAGCCACAGTTTGACCCCTGGACAGGCTTGAAGGGGAGTAAAGGGACAAATGTCTACAGGGGCAGCTCCTCAAGGTATGGCAGTGTTATTCTTACAAGGACTCTGTAGACCATTTGAGATATCAGGTGAAATTTTAAACACAAACTTCTCATATATTTGAATATTATTATGTCCCAGTCTACAGAGAGCGAGTACACATTAAAATTCAGCTGAGTTTGTTTTTGTTCTACCTCATCCCTTACCTTACTAATATCCTGATTTTCTTCCTCCACCACCTTGTGACCATTATCCTCTCTTGGGGTCAAAGACGGAATTTCATTGAGATCCTGGAAAGACATGCATACCTGATGGACATTGATCAGCTCCTTTTTCGCTCCTGGATGCCCCTGCTCGATTTGAACGAGTTGAAAAGCTTTGCACAAAATGTTCAAGTAGGGGTCTTAGACATCCTCCTGTACCTGCGGTTCAGTGTAAAATCTGGTATGACCCCCTCGAACTACACGGTACGTGTGCCTGAAGCGGCTGCATTTGAATTGATATCATAGACTAGAAAAACAGTGTCACAATGTTTAAGTGGTTGCTCATGCAGATATGACTATCCAAATGTACATTGTATGGCTAATTTCAGCATTTTCAATTCTTAAAAAGTGTCAGAGCTCATTGTCAGAAAACAAGCCTCATTATTTTAAATACAGTACTTGGTCAACACCTAATGGACCCCTAATGGTAGTAACTAGATGGAGTTATAATGGAGCATGAAATACCTAGGTAGGTATTCATGACCGAGATACTACCACAACTGTCATACTACAACAGTACCACTGCATTTCATCAAATTTTATGTTTGGCTTTTCTGATTACAGGCTTTCAAAGAACTGGCATCTTATCTCATCAATAGACTTTGCAATCGCAATGAAAGGTAAAAACATAAATAAATAAATCATTATCTTTTACATGTCATCAAGTCGAATCAGTGCAGGGATGTCAATGAATTTTGAT
This sequence comes from Xyrichtys novacula, assembly GCA_962446985.1. Classification (NCBI taxonomy): domain Eukaryota; kingdom Metazoa; phylum Chordata; class Actinopteri; order Labriformes; family Labridae; genus Xyrichtys; species Xyrichtys novacula. The sequence continues at coordinate 28,155,496 of OY660870.1, forward strand.
ATTAAAGAGTGTAAAATTCTTAACTTCTTTGAATCTTCACACTGACACAACAAATGTCTTTTTTAGTTTTGATGAACTTCAAGGAGAGTGTTGCCTGAAAATTGCAGGAAGTCTTCTTGGTGATATCAGCCATCAAGCAACAGATCCACAACACTGCGATGTTCCTCTCAAATTCCTGGATCTATTCTGTCTGATTGCAAAAAGAAACAACCACACTGGTTCTCAGGTAAAACTCACTTCTCTGTCTATTGGACAGGCATCTCTTTTGTGTCTCATAGTCAGCTTTAAATCCCCAAATTACATAGTTTTAACTGTAATGGCTTTACCATTAGTGAATGAACTTTATTTGACCACAGCATGGAAAATTGTGAAGCTGTAAAATCACACAGCTAAAATCCTTAACAGCTAGAAGTTAAAAATAACAATGTGGGCCACTGGAATCTTCATGATTTAGTTTATTGATGAAGAAAATCTCTAATGAACACTTGAAATTTGGGAGAGGTTCTATGGTTCATTGCTTCCAAAAATTCCATGCTTAAAAAAATTCTTACATATAAGATTTTAATAATTCCACTTGTGCTCAAAATTCCAGTCAGCAGAGAGGATTCATGAAGAATTATTCTGGGACATATTAGAAAGAATGAGGGAGTGGCAGAAAGATACCTTCAGGCAAAAACTACTAACTGCATGGACACGGTGTTCTGTTCCCCATGAAATCCAGGTAAGGTGGAATGAAAAAGACTGGTGTTTGTACGTTATTTGATTCTGTGAATTGACTTAAAACTAGTTCCTCTTTTTCTAGTGGGGTACCCAGTTAATGTTTTATAGAATAATTTTAATGCCACATTATTTGTCTAACCGCAGGTATGGGAGAAGTTACTGTCACTTCTGTTTCATCACGAAAAACACACAAACTCATGGAGAATGGCCTTCACAGAGGATTTTGAAGGAAAACTAAAAAGAGTAAGACAGATCTTTTGATCATGGTTACAGACTTTAGAAGAAGAATTTACAAAGAAAAACTGATCTGTGTTTGTGTGACAGGAAAAGCCAGTTGACCAAATTGGAGTATACTCCAACAAGATAAAGGAGCTGAGAGAGACATGTCCACAGCTGTGCAGCATAATGGAGAAATGTGCACTGGAAGCCATCACAGTTATTTGCCAGGTATGATTTTGTGATCGGTTAATAATTGGTTAACAAACACTTAAACAAGTGATGGGTTTGATAAAAAGTATTTTGGCAGTCAATAACTATGAAATGCTCCTTCAAATAATGTGCTTGTAAGAAATGACTTACTGGGACAACTGAAATTTAAGAGCAAAAATCATAGTTTAACCAAAGAGACTCTTAATCCCCTCTTTAGCTTTGGAAGATTTTTTAAAAAGTACATTACTGTTTTCTTGAAGATTATGAGCTTTTTCATGAATCTCTAGAACAAATACTGTACATGCATTTTACTTGTTTGTACTGGTGCTACTTTGAGTACTTGAAAGTTTGGCTTTTTTTTTTTCCACTTTTTTTTTCTTTTCTGTGTTCAGGATAAATCTGGCAGAGCTGTTCATGATTTACTGAAGAAACATGACATTACAAAGTTTGGGAGGCTGATGTCTGTTGTTGTGCTGGAAACATGGCCCAAAGATGCAAATGGACATTACACTAAAGAAGAGATCTTGGTATTTGAATACCTCCTCAGATGGCCAATGATAAAAGCTGTCTTCTGTGTGGCAGGTAAGTATTGGTAAACTCTTGTAACATTTGCTTGGAACCTGTTGCAATAAAATGCAATCACTGACAAAGGAAACTGAGTTCTATCAGAGCTGTTTTTGGCGTAGTTTAAAACTGGGAAATGATTTTTCAATTATTTGGAATATATGACTCTAACCATGAAATATAATCTGTATTTTTATTTTTGTTTATATTTTGTCTTTCAGGTCAGGAAGCACGGCTAATTGACAGATTGTCAGATGAGGCCCAAAATATAATGAGTTTGGCGAGTTCAGCTTTTAAGTCTGTGACACAGAAGTTCTTGAGTGGAGAGATCCAAATGAAAGTTTTGAGCCATATCTTCCAGAACCAACAGAAGTTTGTTGACCTGCTGAAATTAGGTTAATATGAATATCAATCTTTAAATCTTTCTCTCTTCAACTTTTTTCATCTTTCACCCTCTTTCTTCTTGTTGTTTTATACGATTATCCTCAACTCAAATTTTCAGATAGTGAACTAGTATCTGATCATCCCTTAAAGGGGACCTGCCATAAAAATGTAATTTTTTGTGTTTTTTGTGTCAGATAAGGTCCATATTATGTTCGTCTTATGTTGTAAATGTGAAAGCAAACCGTTACGTCGTTTGCATTCTGTAAAGGTTTAAAATAAAGGAATGGGTAAACCAGGCCAATTGAAAAAGCAGGTCCATCTGACATTGCGTTGACGTTGCTCATTATTATTCACGAGCGAGTCCTCGTTGAGCCGCGCCCATTCTCTCGTTCTCGTACCCAGTCACAGTGAACGTCACTCTCCAGAGCGAGACCCAGCTACCACTGTATCCGCTATGGGGCTCTTCCCAACGACCGTTGTTTCCTTGGGTTTACTGCCGGGAAAATGAACTTAAAGCTGGGCAGAATGAATGAGAAAACACCGCTGGAGATCTCCGGCTTCTTCTTCAACTTCCACCTCCTCTTCGGATTTGGGGTCTAAAATATATGGTTTAATACCTGCCATTTTTAGCCTTTAGCATAAGGTGACCAGACGTCCCCGATTTCCGGGGACAGTCCCCGTATTGGATGACCTGTCCCCGGCAAAAGCTGTCCCTGAAAATGTCCCCGATTTAAGCGTTTCATGAATGAGAACAAAAATGTTGCATGTGGGCTAGAACAACGGTTATTACAGTAGCCGAATAGGTAGGAAGCACAAGTAAGCAGTCCTGAACAACAGTTCTTACGGGGTTATTACAAGGGGCATGCGCTGCTACTAAATAGTACCGAGACTTTGTCTGTGATCACACAGACCCTGCAGCCCCTGCACCGCTGCCGCCGCCACACCAAATATCCCCGGATATCATTACAGACATCTGAGCACCTTACTTTAGCACACATTAGCATATGCTATTAGCATTAGCATAATAACAATGGATAAACCAAAATCCGAACCTCCACTGCTGAGCCAATCAGAGCACAGCAGGCTTCACAGCAGCGATCCAATCAGAGCAAAGCTCATTACCATAAATGTTAATGAGCCAAAACCAGTTGGTTTTCCTGTAAGGTTTTTTAGGTATACTAAAACAAACCATCAAATAACTTTTCAGCTAAAATTATGTTGCAAACATGATCAGAAGACATCAAGGATTATGAAAAAATGATAAAAATGGGTATGAAATTTTGGTGGCAGGTCCCCTTTGAGTTTTATTAGAAATTGAACTCAAAGCATTTATCTAAAACATGAAATCTTTCTATATATAAAATGATAGAGTATAATGTCTCTCATTTTCTTTAAAAAAAATCATGTATTGTTTGAGACCTAAACAGGATAAACAATTTAGTCTTTCTTCAAAAGAAGTTTTTTCAATCTTTCTTTTTTTCACTTTTTTGGCCTCCAGATTTATTTTATAAAAGTCTTTATTTTCCTCCAGATGGACTTTGTGATGATGGTCGCTGCAGAGATGACAGAAACATTAAAGATTTACTAAAATGCCGAAAAGACGAAGCAGAAACTATTCAAAGGGAGAAAGAGCTGGTCAAGAGTCTTATACACATCTGTGAAGAGCTTCCTCAACATGTCAGAGGTAGGCGGCACATGCACATTGAACACAGAAATGATGTTAAATGTTCCACTTTTCAAATCACAGTGTGAGAAAACAAGGCTGTTACACTATGCTGAAGAGTTAATGAGTGAATGATCTTAATGTTTTTTGTGTAAATATACCACTGTGCTCCTTAACGGGTCTTACTGTGGGTGCTGTGGGAATATAGGGTTCTGGAACCACTATTAGCTATCTGGTCTCTGTATAACCAAAGGGAGAGAGCTGTGTCTACATTTTGGCACGTCAATCAAGTTCCAAGTGTATACTCACCTGCACCAGGGTTGCCCCTTGTTGCCATTTTTTAAGTGTTTGTGATTTTTATCAACAGAATCTTAAGATGCAACAGGCAGGTGTTTTTTTTTTTTTGGTTTGTTTTTTGTTTGGTGGTGAGGCTCTGACCTCCACATCTGCTTTTTGTAGTGGATGTGTTGGTTGCAGTTGGTCGCTTTCGCTGGGTGGAGAATGAGTATTTGCTCCACATTAGGGATGGGAATCGAGAATCGGTTCTTGTTGAGAACCGGTACAAATGGTTCAATCTATAAACATAATTTACATGTTATCTTAACGATTCCCTTAACGATTCCTTTCTTCCGGGTGCCTTGAAAAATGGTCTCGCGAGTGCCATTCTACGCGAACGGGAACAGAGACAGAGAAAAAAACATTGCGGACGATACAAAAAGTAGGCAGAAACGATCTAAAGAGTGGTTTCATGTTACGAAGAAAGACAACAACAGTGCAACGTTTTTTGGTTTCCAGACAATCAAAGATTGTCCTGTGTTTCTGTGGAGCCTCACAGACACTGGATTGATACTTTTACTTTACAGTTTGGGATGATTCAGGTCGGTTTAACTGTAAACTATATTTAAGCAGTGTTTGTTGCAAAATGAACACTTCAATGAAAGGGAAGCAAACGCGAGATATAATGTTTATGTGGATTGTCTTGCACTGTCTCGGAGTAATGCATTCAGGGCAGCCTCAGATAAAAAAATGCTGTATTGCACGCACAGATATTCAGAGAGCCTCATACAGGAGAGAGCATGTAAAACATATGAGAACTTTAACACTTATATTGGTGGACTAAATGATTTCAAGGCAAAAAAGTGTGCGGCTTCACTTATACTTATTTAGATGAGCAATCTAAATACAAATACTCTCATAATTAGCTCATATCCACCATACAAGGGAACCCCAAAACTACCTGGCACGCGCCACAAAAATCTCCCAGATTTTATAACCCAGATGTTGGCAGGTATGCAAATAGCACTTCTGTTTGATTATTTTTAGACTCTCACTGAAGATGGCATACACCTTTTCTGTTATCAGAGACTCAATAAAATTTTTAGTTAATGTGAAAACCTATAGTCTGCTTTTTTTTAATCGAAGCAAGGCATTGATAAGGGAATTGATAAGCAGAATTGATAATGGCATCAATATCGATTAAAACTCTTTGTTACTGTTAAAGTTTGTTGAGGACAGAGCTAAGAAAAGCTAGACAACTAAAAAGTTGTAGGTCTGGGAATGTGAGGCAGAGGAAACAGCCTAGGAATTGAACAGGATTTGGGGAATGTCAAGATATAGCAAGAAAAGGGGAACTGTGCAGCGGATTGTGAAAGGCAGGACCTTAATGTCTACATTTCTTCTAAATTTTGAAAAAAAAACATTTTCTCCACAGTCAACTTTGAGGGTTTGGATGAAAAACTTCGTCAGGACATTGAGATGATGAATCTTAATGAGTTAATGGAAGTTCAAACTCTTGAACAGACTTCTCATACAGCTGAGGTCACTTATTTCAACTTGTGTGGCATCACCCGTCAAATGGCTGCAGAACTGGAGGCCATCAAAGATAGTGTAATCTTCAAAATGTGCTGGAAAAACCAAGTAGAAGACTTGTCACAAGAACAGGGTGATACAGAAGAGAGTGAAGATCTCAGTGAAGGGGGAAAAGTCTACACTCTTGACATGGTTTACAGCAAAATATTCAAGAGCTGCTACAACAAGTACAAAGCTCTATATGAAGGTCTTAAGAGTGGGGAACTGCCACTGGAGGAAATAGACAGCATCCTTGAGGACTTTGACGGAAGATCTGAAGATTTGCCGAGAGATTTGGGCATGATGTGCCGAACAGATCCAAGTGATAAGAAACAATGGATCGAAAAAAGAGTCCACCAGATAGAGCAGTACCGTGATCTTCACCTTGCAATGGATTCTGCCCAATTCATCATGGCTATAAGGAACTCAGTATGCCCAAAGGGAGACTTCCACTTGATTGAGGAATTGCTGCAAATGGTATGTTTCTTAAAATTTAATTTTCAGCGAGAGCAGACCTTTCCTTAAAAAATCACCCAGAAATAGCTGCTATTATATATAAGACAGTAGCAGGAGACCCATTGAAATGCCTGACTTGTCCATAATTGTGAAGAATAAGTTTTCTTGTATACCTGACTAGAGTGCATTGCTATCAACAAGTAACAAATTATTTCAATATTTTATACATTTTATCATTAAGACTAAATGAATGTTGTGCTTTGATGTGAAAATACTCAGACACTTAATACTACAACAATCTGACTGTACGATAACAATAAAAAAAGAGTCTCAACATTTATCCAAAGTCAAAAACAGTTCAGAGGAGGGTTTTTGAGTAACTTCCTGTAGTCACAAAACTTTGTAAGATTAAGATGTAAATTTATATGGCATCAAGACTGGATTTTTTAAAAGTGCAAATGATTAATTTTCAGACTCAAACAGACTTCAAGAAAAACGGCCTGAACTGTATGAATGACAGCTTCATAAAAGCAAAGACGATGATGACCGACATTACTGGAGATCACAAGCAATGTCTTGAGGAACTTTCTCTGAGCCTAGAGTTTGTCCAGTGGGTTAAAAAAGAACTCAAAGGTACTGTCAACACTTTTTTTCTTAAACAAGACTCAAAAATTTGGAAAATGTTTGGCTATTTAAATACGTTTGTTGTTGCAGATATAAATGAGCTGAAAGTTTTCACCGACCTCGCATCCATCTACGCTGGAGAAAATGACATGGAGGTGGATCGGGTGGCCTGTTTTCATGATGCTGTTCTGGGATACTCGTCTTTGTTATATGGACTGAATGAAGATTCAGACTTTACTGCCTTCAGCGGGTGCCTGTCCAAATTGTGGAAGGCTCTTGAAAATGATAAAGAAATACCAAGGAAGTTGGTGAGTCATTTCTGTCCCATTAAGTAAATAAATGACCGTGAATGCTGTAATCATATTACTGTTTTGTTCTTTTTGGTTTTCAGTGTGGGTGGTGGTGGTGGGGTAACAAAAGTTATCTTTCTAGATATCATTTATAATGTTAATTTACTTGTGCTAACCACCAGATCTAAATTAGATTAAATGTGTAATCTTTTAGCGGGATACAGCACGCCATCTGGTATGGTTGAAGACGGTAAGGGAAAGCCATGGATCTGTTGAATTTTCATCCCTCATGCTGGCATCATCCATCAATGAGAAGGGAGTGTACATCATCAAGGCCCAAAATGAGAAAAGGGTGTGTGATAAAATGCTTAATGGATACTTGGACTGAATGCTAAAATTTAAAGGCTAAAGGCTATCAGGATAACTAAAACATGATTGTCGACTGTCCTTTGAAAAACTCAGTTTCTTAACCTTTTATTTTTTGAAATATTTTTCAGTACCAAATATTGGATTATTAAAGGTGACATGTCATCATAATCTAGAGAGAGACAAGAGTCTTAAAAAGGATACTTATACATGATCAACTTCTAATTCCAACAACTTCATGTGTATTCCTTAAGAGTCAGTTTGATTGGAGCAGCTAATGATGAGCACTTATTACTAAGACAAATTCAGCAACAGTTCAGCAGAATTTACTACATTACTTTGTAAAACTAATCATATTCACAGAGCTGTCCTGTATCCTCCTTTAACATTTTGATGTTTCTCACAATAGCTCATTTTAGAGACTTCTCTGATGCTGCAAATAGAGGATGGAGATGGGGAAAATATGAGATGCTCTTATGAGGACCTGAAAGAGTTGCAAAATAAGCTTATGCTTATGTCTGGAAGAGGGGAGCAAAACCAGAGTAAAGTGGACTGCTTTGTGGAGGTGTTGTACACTGAGTTTACATTTTGAGTGTTTTTCTTTTTAAAGGAATTTGTAGTTTAACTCTGCTTTCCTCCAAAATGATGGTGATTAAAATAGAGTTTGCCTTCTTTATTCAAATAGTGAAAGTGATCTCCCTTTTTCTTTTCTTATCCAGGTGTTTGACAATGTACAAAGACTTGCCAGTGTGTTTGTAGACCTTTATTCAGCAGGGAATCCACTCTTCAAGTGCTGGGAAGCAAAAATCTATTGCCAAGCTCAGAGTGACCCATGCATCTCAATGGAAATTCAGTTTTGCAAGACACTGCGTCACATCCAAGTACGTGGAGATCTGATTGAACAACTTGCAGCACTTTCCCAGAAGATGGAGTCGTTTCTTGAAGACTGGCAAAACTTCATGGACAAACAGAGATCTGACTACTACTACTTAAACTTTTTCACAGCAGAACAGTTGTTCTACCTGTGCAGTGCTGTTACCAAGACAAATGTCGATGCAGAAATAGAGGCCAAAGCTTTGATGATGTTTTCTTTCATTAAACCAGACTGCACAACATCAGGTGTCTGGAGGACATGGAAAAAGTTTCATGATCAGTTTGAGCCTGGCAAAAGGATGAATGAAGGTATTCCCTTCAAAAGTCGCTTTTGGCACCCTGACACTGATAATGGTCATTTTTCCACAGCCAGTGTGATTCATTCAACAGCAGGCGGTCCAGCAGACAGTGCAGTCCAAAGTGCTGGTTTGAAAGAACTGGAAGAGTTTTGGATTGGTTACATTGAGAATGAAGAAATCTTTTTCCATGATCTTTTGGACATAAGAAGTCTAGGATGTCTATTAAAAATGATGACTGCCACAGAGGACCAAGTTGAAATTGAACCGGAGCAATTTCTGCTCTCAGAGACAAAAGACAAATCACTCAGACGAAGCCTCCCCAAAGGCCTTTACCAAAACCAGCCAAATCTCATCATTTGCCCACATGATGATGTCTTAACATCAAGTATCTGCTTGTACATGACCAGTGAGTATGAGCCACTGCCAAGTTATGATGAGGTTCTCTTGTGTACCCCTACAACCTCTCTTGAGCAAGTTGAACTTTTCCTAAGGAGATGTCTCACACCTGGTGGCATTGGGCAGAAGATTTATGCAATGCTTAGGGCAGATCAACTAACCTATGATGTAAGCTGCGCAATGGAGAAGTGCTATCAGAAGCTGCAATCCCTGTTGAAACATGATTTCAGACTAGTGATCTTTTGCAGCTCTGAGAGGGAGCACACTTACATTCCTACTGCATTCAGCCAGTATAAAAGAGACTTTGTGCCACAAGAGTCACTGGAAAAGATGCAAAAGTATTTGTCAAGGCATTACACTGTGTCGTCAGAATGCAAGAATGCTTTGTTCAAAGGTGACCTTTCTGGTGGCATTGTTGCATCCCAACGTGCAGGAGTAGGTGAGTCTTACATGTACAGTAGCTGTTCTTATTGAATTACTGACTACCAACCCCAGTGTTATGAAAGGGAATGAAACGGAAAGGATGTCCACATATCAACAAAAAATAGTATTGTTTAATGTTTGAAGTGACACTTTTTAAAACAAAAACAGCCATTGGAGAAGAATCTGAATGAGAAGTACCACTCTAATATTGAGGACAGTCATATAAGTCAAAACAGCAATAGAGTGTTTATTCAGAAAAAGAAAATGCTGGATCAATTCAATATTGTTTAATATCTTGGAAAATTAAAATCGTGTGCTGTTTGTGATACTGCCAAATGATATATTGTTATTTATCTTTTTTAGGCAAATCATTGTACGTTCAAAGACTCTATGAAAAGCTGGAGAAAAGCGTTCAGCAAGGGAGTGCATTAAAGAAGTGCATCCGAGTAACTGAACATGAGGTCAATGAACACAAAGTCCTCCGGTCTTTGTATGACACACCAGAACAAAGAGATGTCATGGTGTTCCATTTTGATATCACGTCCACGGTACGTTTTGATCAACTTACACAATAGTAAATGTTATCCAGATGTTATAATCATGTGGTTTTTTATATATATATATATATATATATATTTTTTTTTTTTTTTTTTTTTTGTTGGGCTGTATAACGTTTGTTCCAGAAGTAAGTGTATTACCCAACAGAGATGCTGGCCAGCTCAGCCCCTTTGTTGAGAAAGCAGCCTGGGAGGTGAAATAGGAGCTAGACTATAAACCACTGCAAAAAGGGTCAGCTCTGCCATGTAATTTAACTAGTTTAAAGACGATACAACCTAAAAAATATTAAAAAAAGAAAACAGAGTAAGTTTCCAACATGTTAGGAGAATTTCAGTGCTTTACTCTGCTGTTGGGTAGCCCATTTGTTTTGTGCACTAATTACAGACCCAGCTTGTGTACTGCTTGTTGGAGAGTACTGCAGTAAACTACACTTCAAAATATTAAAAAGCCTATCTATTTTATTATTAAAAGCTACTTAAATTTTTTTGTAATATAAAAATCATAATTTCCAGGTACAAAAAGGTTTGAAGGAATTCCTGTTCAAGCTTCTCTTTTTGCGGTATCTGATGGATTCAGAAGGACAAATGTGGCGATGCAGCCATGAACACTTGTACATTGTTGAGTTACTGGAATCATCCACGAATCATCAGCCCAGCTATGCATTTAAGTCTGTAAGTAAAAAATCCTTGTTAATGTATTTTTCAGTTTTCTAAGGTTATTGCCACATTTCTGTTTACTTCAGCCACTGATGCATTTGGTTAAATGTTTTTAAATTATTTTCTCCAATCACTTAAGCGATTGTTAACTTTAATTTATACCTGCATTTGTGTATTTTTCAGGGGCAAAAGGAAAACTTTGCCGTCTCTGACATTTTCCCAAAGGTTAACTGTCATTCACCAAAGGAGGTAATGGCTTTGGAAATGAGGAGGGAGGAAAATGCTGGTAAATCTGATGAACCCCTGATGGATGACACATTTTTCATGAGTGAAGTGTATCAAAGACCATATCAGTACCTCTCACGTTTTCACAACAAAAGCAATCTCGACAACTTCACTTACCATGGTGTTGAAGGGACTCATGGAGAGTGTCTTCAGATGCTCTTATTCTACTGTGGCATACCAGATCCATCTTGGGCAGAGATCCGTAACTTTGTCTGGTTTCTGAATCTTCAGTTGCAAGACTGTGAGAATTCAGATTTCTGCAAATTTGAGTTAGTTGGGGACACTCTTCAAGGCTTCAAAAACTTTGTAGTGGAGTTTATGATCTTGATGTCAAAAGACTTTGCTACTCCATCTCTTTGCATCACTGACCAGAGCCCTGGGAGGTCACAAATTGACCTCAGCAGCCTTAATGAGCAAGATTTAGCTCCATTCCTCATTAGAAAAAGGTGGGAATCCGAGCCTCATCCATACATCTTTTTCAATGATGACCACATGTCCATGACTTTCATTGGATTTCACCTGCAGCTCAATGATCAACGGGGAGTGGACGCCATAAACCCATTGACAAGAGAAGTGATTAAGAGAAACATAATGACCAAAGAGCTGTTCACTGGCTTAAAACTCCAGAGAGTCCCTTTTAATCAGGACTTTGACCAGCTGTCCAGAGCTGACAAGATTGAGCATCTGTGCAGCGTGCTTGGCATTAAGTGGCCCACAGATCCTGATGAAACATATGAACTTACCACTGATAATATCCTAAAAATGATGGCAATCCATATGAGATTCAGGTGTGGCATTCCAGTTGTTGTAATGGGTGAGACAGGATGTGGTAAGACAAGGTTAGTGAAGTTCATGTGTGATCTGAGAAAGTGTGCAGCAGAAGCAGAGAACATGAAACTGGTCAAGGTTCATGGAGGAACTACATCAGATATGATACATGAGAAAGTGAGGGAAGCAGAAACTCTTGCTAGGTTTAACAAAGAGAATCATGCATTTCACACAGTTCTTTTTTTTGATGAGGCAAACACCACAGACGCCATCAGCAGCATCAAAGAAATCATTTGTGACAACACTGTGGAAGGACAACCACTTTGTTCTCAAACAGGGCTTCAGGTCGTTGCTGCATGCAACCCCTACAGGAAGCATACAGACAAGATGATTGACCGGCTGGAGGCGTCTGGATTGGGCTACAGGGTTAGAGCCGAAGAAACTGAGGACAGACTTGGCTCTATTCCTATACGCCAGCTTGTGTATCGAGTTCATGCATTGCCCCCCAGTATGATTCCTCTTGTTTGGGACTTTGGGCAACTTAATGATTCAACAGAACAAGTGTACATTGAACAAATGGTACAAAGAGAAACAAAAGCCAACCTGATCGAGGAGAGGGGAGTTCCTACTATAACAAACGTATTGTCGTTATCACAGAAGTTCATGAGGGAAAGGAAAGATGAATGCAGCTTTGTCAGTTTGAGAGATGTTGAACGGTGCATGCAGGTGTTTGTGTGGTTCTACAAAGAGCACCCAACGTTTGCAAAAGAACTCAAAGAATTTGTTCAAAAGCAAAATCAGAGGACACAAAATAAAATCAGTTTTCCCCCTGCTGATGACAGAGTGATCTGGTCACTCTTGATGGCTACAGGAGTATGTTATCAGGCCTGCCTGGAGAATAAGAAGCCATATCTGCAAACTGTCAGCAAGGGGCTTCCTCATGGCTACAACACAGGAAGAATACTTAAGGAAATTCAACTCATGCAGGACCTCCTACTCAGTGGTGTACCCGTGGGCAGGACAATTGCTAAAAATGAAGCTTTGAAAGAAAATGTCTTCATGATGGTAATCTGTGTTGAGCTAAGAATTCCCTTGTTTATTGTTGGGAAACCTGGGAGCTCAAAATCACTGTCCAAAACCCTTGTTGCTGATGCAATGCAAGGCCAAACCTCACACTCTGAGCTGTACAAAAGATTGAAGCAGATACATCTGGTGTCTTTTCAGTGCAGCCCTCATTCATCCCCAGAGGGGATCATCAACACATTCAAACAATGCGCACGCTTTCAGGAGAACAAAAAATTGGATGAATATATCTCTGTAGTTGTTCTTGATGAGATTGGATTAGCTGAAGATTCCTGTAAGATGCCACTGAAAACCCTCCACCCATTGCTTGAAGAGGGTTGTGTGGATGATGAGCCACAACCTCATAAAAGAGTGGGGTTCATTGGAATCTCCAACTGGGCACTGGACCCTGCAAAGATGAACCGTGGAATATTTGTGTCCCGTGGAGATCCAGACCAGGAAGAGCTTATCAAAACTGCCAAAGGGATATGCGCATCCAATAAGAACATTCTGTCAAAGATCGATGTCCTCTTTCAGCCCTTCGCAAGAGCATACATGACCATTTGTAAAGAGGGGAGGGGGTTTTTTGGTCTGCGAGACTTCTACAGTTTCATAAAGAAGATATTTTCTTTTGCGAAAGACAGAAATGAGAAACCCACTGCAGATGAAATTACTGAGGCAGTCTTGAGAAACTTCAGTGGAAAAGACAATGTGGATGTGATTGGCATTTTTAGCAAAGAACTCAGAGATGAGTTTGCCAATGCTTCCAGCTCCACCAGTGATTTGGTCAATGAGATCACCTCTCCAGCTCACCATGGTGATGAAAGTCGTTACCTCTTAATCCTCACAAAAAACTATGCAGCACTACAGATTCTCGAGCAGGCATTCATTTCTCACCAAATCCATCCAGAAATCATCTTTGGGTCCAGTTTCCCAAGGGATCAGGAGTACACACAGATTTGTAGGAACATCAATCGTGTCAAGATTTGCATGGAGACTGGACAGACAGTTGTGCTTCTAAACCTTCAGAATCTGTATGAAAGCCTGTATGATGCTCTCAACCAATACTACGTGACCCTGGGAGACCAAAAGTATGTGGATCTTGGATTAGGAACACATCGAGTGAAGTGCAGAGTTCACAAAAACTTCAGGCTTATTGTCATTGAAGAGAAGGAGGTGGTGTATGAGCAGTTCCCAATCCCACTGATCAACAGATTGGAAAAACACTACCTTGACATCAACACTGTTCTCAGTGATGAACAGAAGTCTATTGTCAGGAAACTACAGGGCTGGGTTGATGATTTTGTGTTTACCAGCGGTCAACACAACACAAAGCAATATGTTCCAAGTGATGTCTTTGTTGGCTACCACTCAGACACATGCTCCTCTGTGGTCCTTCAAGTGACAGGGAGTGACAGAACTGAAACAGATGCACAGACTATTCTGGACAGAGCCAAAGGAATTTTGCTCAACTGTGCAACTCCAGACTCAATCATTCGTTTGGAAAAATCCAGGCTGCCCGTTGAGGAAAGAGAGCATTTGATAAAGGAATATGCTAAAGAGAACATGCACAGTTCCTTGGGCGACTACATCATCTACCACAAGAAGCAGCTGGAAGAGTGCCACTTTTTCTCCACTGAGGTAATTAAGTGGAAATGCTGATTAAGCATTTCCACTTATTGTTTTTTATTTTACCATGCTGTCATATATTTGGTTAAAAAAATGACCCAACCTCAGTTTAGCAGGGAAACTTCTCAACAGTTATGGACAGTGCAGGTTTTGAAGTCAGGCCCCCAGCTTTATTTTTCATAAGACTCAAAATTTCCTACCAACTGTCACTGGAGTGGCAAACATACCACAGGGGGAGCTGATTTTTATTTCACAATCTAACTTTAACCGAGTGTGCCAGTACATTATGGGCATACTTTTCTTGGTGCATCTTCACCCTGTAGTCTTTATAAATGTTTTTAAAAATTAATTTCAATTCCACAGTAGATAATAAAGGCCCACCTTAATCAAGGGTATTTTGCACAAGGAAAAAAATATTAACCATACAAACAAATTTTAGTCTCAGTCAAAAATATAAAAAATGGGAAATGCTAAACATTATCAGAATTTTTTCTTTTGCTGTGTTTTGTAGGTCACAACATTTTCAAGGCTTCTTACTGCAGCAGACACACACAGTTTGCAAAAAAAGCTAAAACTTGACAACATCCATCTGTTGTCACTGCAGCAGTTTGACACAGAGTACTCTTTCCTCAAGAAGATCAGGTGTGTACATTTTTAAAGGAACAAATCCCATCTTTTGAGCTGCCAAGGGCCCACTGTCTATTCAAACACAAATTACATCTTTTCCTGGTTTTAGGGAGTGTCTTGGCTCAACAACTGCAGACAAAGTCCTCATTATCCAAAGAGACTTTGAGGAAGATGCCCGCAAGAGGAATGTTTTTTCCTCAGCCAAGTGAGTTTGAAGTTATTTTCAATACCAACTCTTTCTTGCATTGTTGTGAAACCCACCATTTTACATCATTTCTCCTTGTGCTTGAATTTGAATTTCATAGGTATGCATTCATCAATGAAGTAAACAAGTGGGCCTCAACTGACAATGCAAAGCCTCTTGTGTATTTCATCACCAAACTCCCTCGGATTGAGGGGGGGACCTCATACATTGGATTTCAAGGAGGTAAGTCCTACTCTTACATAACAAGTTATGATAAATTTTATGCTAATAATTTAGTTATAATATGATTTCATTGACAACAGCAGTAATAACTATCAAGAATTATTATAGAACTTTTCACCCACAAAATTAAGTGTCCATTGTGTACGAAATATTTTACCAGAGGCAAAGGTGGAACAACAGAATTTTGGACTCATTTCATGATTTCAATGGCCTGTCTTTCATTTTAAGGTCCCTGGAGGTCTGTGCACATCGATGATCTCAGAAGAACGAACAAGTTTGCAGCTGATGTTGATTCATTGCAAAAGGTTTGCATAAGTGAGATTTTTGAAGATCCACCTGAGGGTAATTTTGCCTTTTTCTGAAACAGTATCATATTTGAATATTTGTTATTCATAAATATCAACTATAGATGAATTAACTGTTATTTTACCATCTTTTCAAGCCATGGAAACAGAAGATCATGCACAGAATGATGACCCTACTGTAAGTGTAACTTATCATTATATATTAAAAAGCAAGCTAGGCTTGTTCACAGTTTTTGTTTAAACTCAGACAGATGCTACTCTAAGGTTTTTTTAAGTGTAAAATGAGAAAATTCGATTTCTGTTTGACAATTGAAGTGGGTATTTTGTAGGGGTGGGAGAAAAAAAATTGATTCACATAAGTAATCAGGTTTTTTTTTTTAGATAAATTTTTATGTTCAAAAATTTTTATTTATTTATTTTTTGTTCAAATTAAAGAATAAATCTTAAAAACTGACTTACCCGTGATGTGTAGTTTTTGGGGAAATATGGTTCCTAGAATAGTCAGTTGGCAATCATAATCATTCAACTGTTTCACTGGTGTTAAAAACGCAGACTAAAGATTGAGATAATCTACAATATCGTAGAATCCCAATTTAAATCGAACTGGCACCCAAAAAATCATAGAAGAATCGAGTTGGGAGAAAAGCATATCGTCCCAGCCCTAGTATTTTGTATTCCAATGATTATTTTGCTGACTATACTTAATTTCAAATTGTGTCAGTGAAAGATACCTAGACTGTGCAAGGATTATTATCCAATTTATTAGAGATATTCAAAACATAAAGGTACAAGCAGTTGGACAGGAAGCATTTTCTAGTTTAGACTTAAAATTACTCATTAATGTACCATTCATTAATGCATCTCTTGAATAACTATAACTGTCAAGGCAGTGGAAACTAACTAACTTTTGTCACTGACATACACAGGATAACGGGACTAATCTTGTAGGATTAATTTCTAGGAATGTTTTACCTTTTTAAGTGCTCAACTGCTTTAATTATGTTTTTTTTTTTCAAATCTTTGCAGATTTTGGAGGAATACTTTGATGTAACAAATCTGATTAGGAGCTGTGTGCAAGGTGCAGTGAGCATGCTAAGAGATGCAACAGACAATTCAGAGCTGAGCACAAAAAGAGTGGAGAACCTGCTCACACTTTTGGATGAAAGTCAGACACAAGGTAAAAATATCTGGGTTCTGACCTTTGTTGTATACCTATACATGTATGCACTGAAATAGCATGAAAGTATTTTTTGGCTATGAATTATTTTATCAAAGGGTTGTTCACAAGCATCTTGAGGAGGCGTATCCACTCACTGTTAAAGGAGTATGAAACCAACACTCCCAATCCGAAGAGCTGGGTTCTAAGAGAGGCTTCAAATATCAGTGCTCTTCAAGAGGGGGGAACATTTCTGTAAGTCTCTCCTTCACATTGACTAAGCAGTCTACATCCACTGTGTTGATATGTTGAAAAACAATTTTAAGAAATTATAACTTATAAAATTATAAAATTTGCTAGTAAAGCAATGTGACATTTTGTTTACATAGGCACACATTGTGGAGGAAAGTACAAGCTGTTGTCACTCCTCTGCTAGCTAACGTGGTCTCGATCATTGACCGGGATTGCAATTTGGATCTCCTGCTGACTGGATGTAATGACATCAAAAACCTGTGGCTCAAGATTTTTGAGAGCAAAGAGATGCTCCCTGTACCTTATGAGAGGATGGAAAGCAAGTAAGTATCTTGTGATTGAGTGAACGTGGCACCTAAAAAAATCATGGTTTGATTTTTGTTCACATCTTGGGTCTACAAGCTTAATAAAATTTTAACAGTATGCCATAGATGTTTTCTTTGCTTTTAGATTTTATTTTTCTGAAACTTTAGAGAGGAGAAAAAGGATTTCAGTCCTCGTTCTGTAATTATTTTTTTTGTCTCAAGCAGATTGCAAAGCCAAATGAATTTAAACTCCAGCAAGAAGCCTTTTCAGTTAAAACTGTTATTCTGATTCTACTGCCTATGATTCAAATCTGGAATTCTTTAATGCAGCTCCAGTGTCACAGTACAAAGCCATATCACAAGTGGCAGCACCATGTGCTGCTGTATGCCCTTCAGTTGGTGGATCAAAGACTTTATGGATGGGCTCATGATGCAGGCATCCAGACACGATGGTAAATATTATCCTAAGCTACTAATTCAAATGCCCTCTGATCTGGAAATGGACTGTACATTTGAGTGCTATCTTTGAGTTGAGTTGTTTTTCTTTGTAAAAAAAAAAAGTGTCATGTTGATTTCTAATACATTGGTGGCCTTAACTTTTATTTGCAGATCATTCTAGGGGTCAGATGCTAGAGTTATTCTCAAGCACTCCTCTGGGCAGGTACATGAATGAAAATGTGAATGAAAAAATGAAGGAAGAGTTCTTTCAAAGGTACCTACAGGATTTTGTTTCAATGACATTTAAACGGGGATCTGATGAAGAATTACAGGTAAGGGAAAATACAGTGCTGTTAAACTGACCCCCCCCCCCCCCCCACACACACACACACACACACACACACACACACACAGGGATAAATATAGTATCTCATTCTGATTAATAATTACTACATCTGTTATTTGATGAAATACAGTAGTGGAGAAAGTTTTCTGACACCCAATGTATTTGTGGTATACATAATATCTGGTATATTTTCTTCTCAGCTCATGCGTCAGGCTCTGACCAGCTGTGTTGATGAAGTCAGGAGACAAATGAGAGAAGAAAGGGAGCTCTCTCTTCCTCTTGTGCACTTCGCCCACCATTCCTTCCAAAGCCGTCTACAGAACCTCTCACGGATGCTGGCTATTCAGCCCGATATTGTTACTCCTTTGACAAGAAACCAGCACACCAAACCCTGTCCAGAGATGGTAAACAACAGTTTTTGAGGCAACTTGCTGGACCCGGACATTAAGAAAGAAGAAGAAAAAAAAAAAAAAGCCGAACCTATTTCAGTTTTCCAAAATGAAGACTGGTAGTATTCGTATGTATTTTTTTAGGCTTTGTCCTCAAGTGGTTTAAGGGACATTCATACTTCGTACAAAAATTTGACACTGGCCTACTAAACAGAGTCGATTAAAAATAGTCATGCTTTATTCTGCACTCAAGTGTATCAGCAAAAATGTAGTGGTTTTATTACCTAACATTGGAGACTCCCTTTTTGTGACCTTTGAGTCCCTCCAATTTTAAAAATTTCATATACTGTAAATAATGTTTTACTCTGCAAAAAAATTATATTACTTTCACTTCTGTCTTGCAGGTTTTGGATGTATATGCAGCCCAGGCATGTGTTGAACACCTGGAGAATTTAAAGCTTGACACTGATGCTCTCTGCAAAGACTGGCTAAGGCAGGTGAAAAGGCTACAAGCCTCTTTAGAGATGATTTGCTCCCAACAACACTCCAAACAATATGGACAAAGATGCAATGAAAGACTCCATCTTGTCAGGTAAGACACTTATGCACAGGAATGTAATAAAGATACTCAAAAAAACCTGCTACTGTAATGTGATGCATATTTTAACTACAAACTAACTATGGTTTAATATATTTTTAGAAATGGATGGAAGCGCATCTACATACTATCATTGTTTGTGGAACATTTGCTGCTGAATTTCCATACCAACGAGAATCAGCTCAGGGAACTGGTCCAGAAACACGTTCAAACCTTGAGCAGAGTAAGTAGGAAATGGACGCAAGGAGGGAAGTCAACATTAATAAGACAAAGTTCCTTTTGTAACCCATTGAGATGTTCATTGTTTATGTACTTGCTGCTGACATGTTTTGTCACATTACATTGTATTTTAAAAAGAATACAATCAACTGAGAAAAGCCAAAAAACACGATTTTGGCTGTGTCGTATTCATACCCATTGGCTTTGGCCTGTGTCTTAGGTTCTGGAGGAAAACTCAGATGTTAAATCAGTGGGTCCCTTTGAGGAAGTAATCAAAATACTAATGTCCTGCAAGCAGGGAGCAAGTAACCAGATTTTCAAGTAAGGGCTTAATTATTTGACAGCTCTGTCCTCTCAATCTTATTGAAATTGTGAAGAATGTTCCTAAAATGCACCTAAATTATTCTGGTTTTAAATGGTTTCCTTTTCAGGTTTGGACTTATGTGTGGGGTGTGTATAAGGGAGCCTCAGGACCCTGTGGGACTACCATGCCATCACATTTTCTGCTCAGCATGCATCAGGCAAAGTCTTGAAGTTGGACAGGCTTCCTGTCCCATGTGCAGACAGGAGTTACCAGATGACTTTCAGCCACACATCTCTGAAGAAATCAGGTGCAGTTTCAGTATAAAGCGCACTTGTTTTCTCTGTAGTGGATGAAAATGTTACGCTGACCCTACCGGGGGTTGCTATGAAGAAAAGCATTGGTCTAAAGTATAGCAGTATTTGAAAGGGTTACAATTTCAGAGTGTTCACTGAGTGACAGATTGTTCTTTTCGGGGAATCTGTCAGTGAAGCAAAGCTGATAAAACACAGCCTTATGGGATTTTTAATTTCTTTCTTTTATATTTTTGTTACTGTACAGGGCGTCTGTTAAGAAAAATTCTGACCTCAGACAGCGTTGCAACAGATTCTTCATTGATTTGCTCTCAGCTGTGTGCTTCAAGGAAAATACTCCACCAACTAAAGGTGTCATTAACCACCTGCTGTCCTTCCTGATGGTTGAGACAGGTAACCTCTAATGTTTAGCTTCATGCAAATGTAATGTCAGTCTAAATCTTAGCGCTTCCTCTGTGTTCTTACAGCTTTTTTTAAACTTAAGGGAATATTTCTGACTCTTCCTGTGATTGCTCTGGCAATTTTATTGATAAACTCCAAAGATTAGGGAGCTGTGGTACATCTTTTGTTTTACAAGATTACTGTTAGAAATAACTCTTTTACCTCTAATTCCTCATCAGATAGATTTATATGTTTCAGTTCTCTCTTTTTATCAATAAAATACTCAAATGCAACATTTACAGAAAAAAAGATAATCTGTTCTTCTTTGTAAATTTGTATTCCTTTAATGCAGAACATAGACAGACTCAAACCAAAGATTTGTCACCTTTTGATGAGTCTCCTGATAAAAACCCAGTTGTGCGATCTGTTATCCTCAAGCTGCTGCTCAAGTTCAGGTAGGTGAACTAATAGTGGCACCGTCACCCTAAGGTCTAACACATTGTTATGTTTTGCCGTCTGCAAGATCTGGCTCATTTAGGAACAATATAGCTGCTGGATCGAGTTCTCCTCAAAGCTGATCTGCTCTTACTATGACTTTAATCAGCTTCTTTGTGTTTCAGCTTTGAAGATGTCGAGGAATATTTGCAGCAGCATTTGTCATATGTAGAAGACAGCAGGTTTGTGGTTGAGGAGGATAAAGCAGAGCTATACGCCCTGTACATCAACTGCTTGGAGGTAAAACATAGCCATGATTAATAGTATTATTTGTATTAAAAACTAATCAAACAAAAGTATTAACTTAAAAGATGGATTTCTTTGGATGACCAAGGTGAATATTTATGTGCCTTATAATAAAAAGTGTAAATTCTCTGCTCTCTAAATCCAGATTACAGCCTCATCTGTTTCAGCTGCTTTTATTGAATTATTTGGATAAATTACCTGTTTTAATGATACAACATGGTAACCTTTATGCTTTATTATGAACTGTCTTATATTTTGACCCATTTCATTTTCTCTTTGCTCTAATTTTTAATAACTTGTGTTATTGACCTTTAACATCATATTTTAATGATTTTCTCTTTTTTTCTTCTAATATGTTTTTAACTGATCTTTGACATTTTCTTTCAATGTCTTCAGAGTACATGCCCGTGTGTAACTCTCCTTTTGCTTTCTTGTAACAGCCTATCATACTATCTATTGTAAATACTGTAAGTAAAGGCTCCTTTGCCCAGCAGCGTATAAAGGGCTTCTTCAAAATCAGAGCCAGTTGCTGGGATCCCAGGCATCAAAAATCATGGTGTAGATAGAGTCCATCTTGTGCCTAAAAAGTCTTTTCAAGCTTTGCTGGAAAGTTCACTGTTATTACAATATGTGGCGGATTCTTTTGCTAGAGAGCTGGAGTTGGCCCACAGGCCAACATTTGGCCACTATTGTCCTACAGAATCTGAATGGGACTGTAGGAAGGGGGTGGAGTAAATATGGCTGCTGTTGGACTTTTTGCTTATTGATGACAAGCTCAGTTCTAACATTTGTTTACTGATGTTCTCTTGACATTGTGTCTTCACAGGACTCCCTATGGGAGAAAATGCCTCAAGATGGCTGCAAAGCTAAAGAGCTGATGTTGTTTACCAGAGGTGAAACAACATTCCTGGATTTCTTTTTATCTGATGTCACACCCATGCCTGAAAAAGTGTCAGTGCAGCATCTACAGTATATTGCAAGACTGCGTCTATGCCTCACCTTCGCTGCATCGCTCATCGGTGATCATCTGTCTGGTGAGATTTAACTCAACTACTTTTGACTGTTCATGAAAGCTATTTAAAAGAATGAAGAATATTTAACTATACTGCCGTTGCAGAAAATGATGTCCCAGATGGAGCTGATGATTTTCTGGACATGGTTGTAAAGCTCTGTGAGAACAGTGGGAATGATTGGTATCGGGTTTACCTGATCCGCAAGCTCAGTGAACGGCAGGGTGTTGAGGTTGTTCAGACATTGGTCAAACAACAAAAGTTCAGCTGGCTTTTTCCTGCAGAGATCCATCAACAGGTATATAAAAGAATTTATGCCAATCAGAAATTAAATATATGGTGTACATTGTATGTCATAATTATTCCAAAACAAGCAACCAATTAACAAGTAACATTTTTTTCAACTTAATAGACCAGTCCCGAAGCCCTTCAGCATCATTGTATAGATTCTGACATCATGTATGTTTGCTTTCTATCTCCCCACGTGGTGTGAACAGAATCAAGATGGAGGCCAGATGGATCAGTATCTCGTGTATGGAGAGGAATACAAGGCAGTGAGGGATGCAGTTGCAAAGGCGGTGGTGGATGGTGAAGTAGAGCAAATTGAAGAAGTCTGTGAGGTATTTCAAATTTAATGCAACATTTGCACTTTCTTTTGTTAGTTCGACCCTTACCTTCAATTTATGACGTTAAGTGTTCTTATTTTGATAGACAGGACAAATTTTATTTTTTTTCACCTTGCAGTCCATTGAGTGGCTCATCCAAGGAGTGTTCTCTTTAGCAATCAAATTAGCCTGATACAAGAAGGGGTAATCTTTTTGGATTTGTGTAAAGCTTTTGATACAAGTCATTACAATGCACTGATTTCAAAACTTTCTACATTTAATTTAGCATCTTAGGCTGTAGGATACAATGTGTTAATGCTGGTGGTGTTTTGCCTAGCAATACAAAGTGTACTGTGGGTGTCCCTCAAGATTCTGTGCTCAGCCCCATATTGTCTGCCCTCTACATTGACGATCTCCCACAACGGCGCCATGATATAGATCTGCAAATTAATGCTGATGACACTGTTTTATATACACACACTAAAACAGCTAAGCTAGCATTATCAGCTGTCATAGGACGGATCACAGCAGGTCTCAGCATTAACGTAGGCAAATTACAGAGCCTGTTTTTCTTGAAACCAAAAAGCAGCCCACCAATGCTGATAATTTCATCAAGGCTGAGATGATTGAAATAGTGAGTGAGTTTGTTTATATAAAAATGTGTGTTTTTAGATTCAAACCTTAACTTCAAGAATCACCTTAAGAAAAGATCAAATCCGTTAAATGTGATTTGAAAAATTTTAGACATTAGAAATGGTCTTACAGTAGATGCAGCCAAGCCCCTCTTGGTACTGAAGAAACTTAATTTTTTTAGTTTCGAAAATTTCAAATTATTTACAAACATGTGTCTAGTATTTTAAGTGATTTGGTCCCATCTCCATTGAGACAGTTTATTAACTGTCATTCAGCGAACCCTATAAGATCCACAGAAATACCTCAATTAAGAAACTATTCTGTACCCATTCGTCACACAGCCTTTAGGCAGTCAGGTTACTCTGTGAAAGCCACAACTCAGTGGAGCTTTTAGTGTATGTGTATGTGTGTTGGGTATGTTTGTGAGTGTGTGTCTGTATGGGCATTGGTTTGTGTTCTTACGGTTCTAGTTGTGCTATTAAAGTGTTTTTAAATCTATGTGATGTCTTATTTGGAACCTGCCAAGGAACTGCAGATGTAAATTAGCTTTAGGCTAACTCTGGCACAATGCTTTAGTGCTTTGGGAGGGTAAATCCTGGGTAAGCTTGCAACGGAGTGTCAAAAATCCGGGGGGAAAAACCTGGCCTGGGTGACAAGGCCAGAACAAGGTTTGGGCTTACAAAATACCACCTTAACAAAAATACTTGACCTTAAAACAAATGTCATGCCATCAATCAGCAATGATGATTAACAGCTGGTTAATATCACTCACCATTATTTGTCCGGGTTTGATCAGTCCTCCCAGTTTGGGTTGTTCAAAAAGCAGTTTTAGCAGTTTTGTTCCGTTTTTTTTTCTAACTACGGTAAGTGTAATCAATTGTGCTCCGTGATCCTTTCCAGTCAGCGTCTCCCACTTACTCTCGCCGTCTTCCTGTTTAATATTGCTGAATGTGTGCTACCATTGGCTGGCAGCGCTCACGCGAGATTTAGACGTGATTTGATAAAACTCTGCTATCATGGCGTTTGATTTTAAGAGTCACAATTTAATTACATTTCTTAAAACAAAATTACAGTAAATAATTTCAAAACAACATATTTCAAAACCTTTGATCCTTTACACTTTTAAGTCTTTTTTCTTAAAAGATATTAATCATGTCATTTTCTATGACCTGGGTTACAATGTGGTCCTTGACACTTTGTTCACACTGGAAGTAACTGCCCATTTTGTTTACTGAAGCCTCTCAATTCCTAATATTTGTTCATTTGGGGCAGCAGTAGCTCAGGAGATAGACTGAAAGTCCAATAACTGAAAGGTTGGTGGTTCCACCCCCCCATCCCTAGTCTGTCCTTGGGCAAGACACTTAACCCACCTTGCTCCCAGTGTGTGTCCTCCACTGGTGTATGATAGTAAGTGATGTTTGGTGGTGGTTGGAGAGGCCATAGGCGCAAACTGGCAACCATATCTCTGTCAGTCTGCCCCAGGGCAGTTGTGACTACTGAGGTAGTTTCAGTCAAGCACCTGAAATTACTAAGCTACTTCACCACCATCAGGGTGTGACTGTGTGAGCGAATTAATGACGTATCCAATGAAAAGCACTTTGAGGGTCTCTGATAAAGCACAATAAAATCTGATGCATCATTATTATTATTATTATTATTTTAGGGATGCACAGCACCACCAAGAAATCGAACTCTGTTCATCCTCTTGGCACTTTTCCGAGAAGTTTCAACTCTGTACAGGTCTGCAAATACAAGTCTTCACCCAACTACAGAGGTAAGAAAAGCACTGAAATAGAACACTGGTATTTTCTAACCTTGGCCTGTTTTTTCCCATGTGTTTGTGTGTGCTTGACAGATAAGGAGAACAGTTTCTGAAATTAGTGAAGTATTAAAGCAGAGTGGAGCATCTGGCAGCTGCGAAACAAGCTAAAACTTTGACTGGGCAATTGTGCATTGTCAAACTGCGTCCACTACAAATAATTTATTTTCACCACTGACAGGCTCCGAGTGTTATTGCATGTCACGAGAGCAGAATGGCACAGGGTTTTCCTGTGGTCAGTGTACAACCAAATCTTGTTGGTGGAGAAATGTTGTTCTGTTATTTTGCGAGATCTCACTTGTTGCAGGAAGACGACAAAGGACATTTGAGTGAGTCACACAAGGAGACTCAGAGAGCACCAGGACTGAAGCACCTGGACTGTTTGAGAGTAGTTATGTGGCAAAGTTTGTTTTAGAGCTATGGATGAATATTTGCCTGATTTTGACAGTGTGGATGAGGTGAATATGATTATACTGATGAAGAGCTCCTACAAGTTGATGAGCAAACAAAGAAAGAGCGAGAGAGGGAAAACAGAGGGTTTATATCCTGTGGTGCTGTGATCCTATGCCCACAGAGTAAGAATGTGTGTGTTGTGAAGAGTAGGACCTGTTGATGTCTAACATCTGTGGTGTTGATGTTAGGCACACAATGCTATGTGAACACCTTAGAGGATTTGTATTAACAAATTTTAGCCCCTCAGTGGTAACCAAGGCAACAATAAGTGTCAATCTGGAAGTAACAATGAAATAAGAGTTAGTTTTTTTTTAGAGATGCTTGAATCAAGAATTGTGATCAGAAACCATGAGCAGACATTTGACCTAAAATGTTCTAAAGAGATGCTTTAAAAATTTGGCTTGTTTCTGTTGTATATTTACTTATATCTTTCTTGTAGCGATGTCAAGAATTTGAAGAGTTCATCCAGGGCTCAAGTTATCTGCACCAAAAAGAAGTCAGGAACTTTGCCTCAGCCTTGGTTCACAACACACTGGGAGCCCTGACCTTGAGCCCTGAGCAAAGCGTTACAGACAATGCTGTCATTGAGCTGACTATTCATCTGGCAGCTGTACTCCTCACAGGGAATCAGCCCTTGGTGATGCCACTCAAGCAGCTCGGTTTGTCTCCTGAAAATATGCAGGTAAACTACATCAGATCATGTATCAGAAGTTTGATTCCCTTTGTAGCTGATACAAAAGGAATCAAATCTTTAAGCTCACCTCCTTTCTGGCACCAAGAAGCGTGAGCACATAACTCCAGTGCTCTCTTCTCTACACTGGCTTCCAGTTAGGTACAGGATCATTTTTAAGATTTAAGATTTAAATCTCTGAATGGGCTGGCCTCAGAGTACCTGGCTGACCTTGTTAAGCTACACCAACCCTCCAGAGCCCTTAGGTCTGCTAACCGAGTCGTCTTAGACATGCCTCGTTCTTTTTTAAAATCCAGAGGGGAGCGAGCGTTTGCGATTGCAGCTCCCACTTTGTGGAATGCACTACCCCTCAGTGTGCATACTGCAAATAGTCCCTCTACTTTTAAAACCCAACTAAAGACGCACTTGTTCACCTTAGCTTTTGGCGGAGTATGAAACTTGTATTGGTTATATATTCGTTTTTGTTTACATTTATATGTTACATGTCTTTTGTTGTTGCTGTTTGCTGTGTATGACTTGCTTTTATTGCTACTGCTTAGTTATTGTAAAGCACTTTGGTAGGCCACTGGCTGTTTAAATGTGCTATACAAATGAACTTGACAAACTTGACTTGACTTTAAAGTCTCCTGAACACTGACTCATAACTTTGTCAGAGACATAAAAGATGGAAATTGGCAGCAAAAGCGATAACTTTTATAAAATTGAGTGAATATAAAGAAAACCTTGTAATGTCTTAGAAACATGTTAACAGATCTCCTATAACTTTCATATTAACTTTTGCATTTCATTTATTTGACCTAACAGAGGGCATTTATACCCACAATGCCTGATGACATGTTAGCTGTTGCCCAGACAGTAATACAACAAAATTATGGGAGGCTTTCTTGGTACGGTAAGTATTATTGTAATACATTTTATTAAAAACAACAAAATGTGAGTTTTTCCAGCTTCTTTTCATTTTTTTCTAAATTTTATGACTTAATCACCTCACTTATCCTATCAAGCAGATTTCATTACAGCACAAGTTGTCTAAAAGTCTTGTATAATCTGTTTTGTTCTGGGTTTTTGTTATTATACTGACGGTCAGACATACTGATGTCATGAGGGATATTCAACTATTTCTTGGGTTACTTAATCTTACTCCCCCAAAATTTGAGATTTAAGCCTGTTTGGGTTTTTTTTTTCAGTGTGTCCAAATAATCATCCATGCTTTGTTGATGAGGTGAGCTATTTTATCCAATTCTAGTTTATTTATTTACACAAATGAAAATAATTTGAGGTTAATTTATTGATCTGCTGTGTTACACTGTAGTGTGGCCTGCCCATGCAGCGAGGCGAATGTCCCGACTGTGGACTAGAGGTTGGGGGGGAAAATCATAAAGCCCTGCCTGGATTTAGATGCATACAGGTGCAGCAGTGAGTATCATTGATTTTGGGGCCACAGTCATTCATTGAATTGTTTCTTTAATGTAAAGATTAAGCAGAACTGTTCATTACCCTTTTATGTAGTTAGCTCTTTAAAACTGGACTTTTGTTGGAACAAGGTACAAGAGAGGATGGTTCTTTAATGAGAACAAAACTAGGCAAGTCTTCACAAACTATCCCTGTTTTGTGTAAAGTAATTCAGTTAAAGTTTATGCTGTATGTTGTCAGCTGCCTATAATGTGATGATTTATCGGCCTGTTAACATTATGTTGTGATGCAGCATGATAAAATAATCTAGATGTAAATATTAACAAAGCATATAAAGCGTGTACTTAAATTAATGACATTAGTTTAAGACTTGCCACTATATGGTGATCATTTTAAATTCATTTCAAATGTCATTGTATTACAGCATTTCATAGCAAGTTAAACATCTGACTGACTGATTTACTGCCTGTTGCTTAGGGATCAGACAAGGCGTGGCCACATCCTAGGTGACCCTGAGCGGAGAAACAACCCTGATGCCCTGGACACTAAAAACATGTCTCTGGCTGCCTTCACTCTGGTCAGGCTGGTTACACATCTGGCCATGTTGTTGGGAGCCTCAGAGAAACCCCAGGTCAGCAGACGAACATCTCGAATTAACTGCATCCAGAGTGCTGTTTTGGTCTAGTGGTCAAAATAGAGGCTATAGTTCTCAAAGCAGGAAGCCTGTGGCCCTTAACAGTGTCTCATTGCCCTCTTTCCATCTCTCAGTTTCTCACTCTATCCACTGTCCTGTCCTCTCAGTGAAGGCATAAAAACCTTGAAATAAACTTTAAAATGTTTGATAGCAGGTACCCGTGTTGAATTTAAATGCCCTGAAAGGTGAGATAAAAATGATTCTGAGATAAAACAGCGCTCTTTACTCTCTGCTCCATTAGCATTTCCAGAACATCATCCAGCCACCTGTGGAGGATTCTTGTCAGTTTCTCAGGCTGCATACACTTAAGGATCTGGAACAGCTGTCTCAGACACTGGGAGGAGGTGCTGATGACACTGCAGCAACTGTCCACCTGGTGCTCAGATCACTTCAAGAGCTAGAGCCGGCCGGTTACTGTAAGCCTGTCACCACTCACCCACTGTGAAATTACTCTTTTTTATTTCTCATTTCCCTTACTATTTGATTTTTTTTCCTCCATCTGTGAGGCATATAAAGTAAAATGTTTTTTAAATTTACATTTTTAATGTTTGGTTTTATTATTATTATTTTTTTAATACATAAAACAGCACTGGGTTTATCTCACAAAATACTATCTTTTTGACTTTGACCAGCTGGTACTGATCCTTACCTGACTAACAAAGCATCCAGAAACCATTGGGAGACAACAGTGGCTGAAGAGATTATGACACCCAAGTTGAGGGTAAAACCGTTTACTTTATTTTTTATCCTTTTAAGTCTGTCTATCTGTTAGGGTGTTAAAATTGATCATTCTTATTTAGATGTTTTAATTTAGTACTGTAATACTTTATATTCTCATTTATATGATCTTATGATCATATTGATCACTCTCCTTATGGTGTGAAAATTATATTGTGTCTAGGACCTCGATGGGCTCCTACAACAGGCAAAGGAGAGCATAAGGACCGACTCCCGTGTGTCCTCCAATTTCATCATGAGGACGACTTTCAGTGATGATTGTTCCTTCCTGAAATCACTGGCACAGGGCTCTCAAGTCCACAGCTCAGCTGTGTGGAGCTGCAGAACACGGCTCTCACTGCCCAGACTCATGCACATTGTGGAGCAGTACGACCAAAAGGAGGAGCTGCCTCTTCTGTGGAGGTTCTTGCAGAAGGTAACTGTCCAGACTCTGTAGCATATTGACTTTAGAATCACTATTTCATCCTCCTTTCTAGCTCTTATTATCAGTCATGGTAAGTTTTCCCTTAAAACAATTTGTGTGGTTATGGCCTCTATACTTTATGTATGTGAGAGTGGAGTGTCGTAATATGTTCGTTTTGTGAAAGCAATGATAACAGACATGATTTAATTTGATCTTTTTCCCAATCAGGAGATTGAATTCCGGCAGATAAAGCACCTGCCAGTCATCCTTATCCTGCAGAAAGTCTTGGTGAAAAAGTTCCAGAATGCATCAGACCAAATAGTGGGCTCCATCAGAGATTTCATTGAAAAGCAGAGAGGTGGGATAACTATAATCAATGAGCCACATATTATGTATTCTCAGTTTTGACTGTTTATTTCATCTATACATAAACTTGGTTCATTTTCTTTGGATTTGATTTGTGTCTCTTTTCTGAGTACTTTCACTCAAAGAACAACCACTACTGAATGATGAACTTCACTTCTGATACCCTCTGATTTAGTCTTGTAGCCATGCAGTCAGGACAAAGAATACCGTAATCAGTGGGTCATAGACTCAGCCATTGTCAGCAAAACTTTGTCAGCAAAGTTTTTGAAACAAGATTCTGAATTAGAAGCCAATTCTGGCTCAAGAGAGTCAGGGGTAGAAAAACAAAGTCTGTCTGTTATTTTTCACACACACGGTTTATTGTCTGTTTTTAATCTCTCACCAGTGAAATTAAGAGATTAATTTCAAAATGTCTTTTTTGTTTGTTTGTTTGTTTGTTTGTTTGTTTGCAGGTTCAAAGGCATGGTATGAGAAACACATTAAAACCTTCCTGACGACCTGGAATCTGCTTAGAGTGTCTGTAAAAAGCAGTGAGTATTTTCCTTGACAACAATTCTCAACTCAACTCAACTCAACTTTATTTGTAGAGCACTTTAAAACAACCACAGCTGTACAAAGTGCTGTACATAACAGGACAAAAACAACAAGATAAAAAACAATCAAGAAACAATTAAAACAATGGATAAAATAAAAGCAGAATTAATAATAAATTATAGCTTCAATGTTTTTAAAAACTAATTTAAAAACATAGAAACAAATAACTAAAAACAAACCATAAAACACTAAAACAGGAGCCGAGTCTCATGGAGGGTTAAAAGCCAATGAATAAAAATGGGTTTTAAGACGAGTTTTAAAAATGGACAGTGTGGGGGCTTCTCTAATTTGGAGGGGTAGCTTGTTCCATAAAATTGGGGCAGCAACAGAAAAAGATCTATCCCCTCTGAGCTTCCGTTTGGACCTCGGTACCTCCAGGAGCAGCTGATCAGCTGACCTGAGGCACCGAGCTGGGGTGTAGGGGTGGAGAAGCTCAGAGAGGTATGATGGAGCCAGACCATTTAAAGATTTAAAAACAAATAAAAGAATCTTAAAATGAACTCTAAAATGCACAGGTAACCAGTGGAGGGAGGCCAGGATGGGAGTAATGTGCTCCCTCTTACGTACTCCAGTTAAGAGCCGGGCGGCTGCGTTTTGAACTAACTGGAGACGTGAGAGGGAGGACTGGCTGACTCCAAAATAAAGTGCGTTACAGTAATCCAGCCGAGATGTAACAAAGGCATGGATTACTGTTTCAAAGTGCGTTCGTGAAAGAAAAGGCTTTGCCTTCGCCAGCTGCCTAATATGATAAAAACTGGATTTCACTACGGAGCTAGTTTGCCTGTCGAATTTAAAATCACTGTCCATCTTAAAACCCAAATTTGAGACGGTTGGCTTTAAATAATCTGCTAAAATACCCAAGTTTACAGGAGGGGTTTCACAAGGGCCACTGGGACCAAAGACCATCACTTCCGTTTTTTTTTCATTGAAGTTTAAGAAATTCAAAGCCATCCAGGCTTTGATGTCTTCAAGACACGCCAGAAGTGGAGTGAGGGAGAAAGCATTTTTTTTGTTAAGTGGCACATATATCTGACTGTCATCAGCGTAACAATGAAATGAAATGCCATGCTTTCTCAAGATGGATCCCAGGGGCAGCAAATATAAAGAAAAGAGCAGGGGCCCTAAAATCGACCCTTGTGGAACCCCATACGGCAGTGGAGCAGAGCTGGACTTTATATCTCCAAGGCTCACGCTCATAGTTCTGTCGGTCAAATAAGACTTGAACCACTCTAGTGCAGTACCACGGACACCTATAAGGTAGCTTAGCCGAGCCACCAGAGTATTGTGGTCCACTGTGTCGAAGGCTGCAGTTAGATCTAACAGAACAAGAATAACATAATCACCAGAGTCATTTGCCTGGAGGATGTCGTTAAAAACTCTTATTAAAGCAGACTCTGTGCTGTGGCGAGATTTAAAACCAGACTGGAAGACCTCCAAGACACCATGCTCATCCAGAAAGGACTTTAGCTGAACATGAACAACTTTCTCTAAAATCTTTGAAATAAAAGGAAGCTTGGAGATGGGCCTAAAATTGGCCAGCACACTGCAATCAAGGCCTGGTTTTTTAAGTAGAGGCTGCACCACTGCATGTTTAAAACCTGGCGGAACAACACCAGAGGACAGACTGCTGTTTATGATAGCCAGAACAGACTGACCTATGCAGTGGAAAACCTCTTTAAACAGCCTGGGAGGGACAACATCACAGGGAGAACCTGCAGGCTTAATATGGCCAACCAGCTCTTCTAAATATGACAAAGACACAGGCTCAAACCTGTCAAGAACTGCCGAACAAGGAACAGGCACAGAGGGGTCGGATGCAGGAGCACAGATGAGAGACCTGGCAGTCACAACCTTTTCAATAAAAAAGTACAGAAAATTATTGCACATTTCCACAGATGCCTCCAAGCTGGCAGGCTGTGGGGCGTTTAGAACAGTGTCGATACTTTTAAACAGCACACGTGGGTTATGGTGATTTACCTCCACCAAGTTTGCCAGATATTGTATTTTGCTCTGTTTAACAGTTTTCTGGTAGGTGATCAAGGAGTCCTTAAGGATTTGGAAAGAAACCTGCAGCTTGTCTTTCTTCCACCTTCGCTCAGCTTTGCGGCACTCTCGTCTGGCTGCGCGAGTTTCATCATTGAACCAGGGCTCCGATTTAGCCTTTGGCCGAACAGTTTTTAAAGGAGCCACAGAGTCCAGAATATTTTCACAGAAGGAATGAAACCAGGAGCTGAGCACCTCTGTGTTCGCACAGGAAGGGCAGACACAGAGCTGTTCAAAAGCCACAGAGAAGCGACCGGCAGTGGAGGGGTTAATAATCCGGCGTCTCTGCGCAGGAGCGCCAGATTTAACCTCAGAGCAAGAAAGGTGCACTTCAATCAATACAGGCCTGTGATCAGAAAATACATCATCACATATCACCAGGTTAGACACATGTAAACCATGACACAGTACGAGGTCCAGTAAATGCCCGTGCTCGTGTGTGGCACCCGACACACACTGCACCAAATTAAAAGAGTCAATAAGACTTACAAAGTCCTTCACCAGCGGCTTTTCAGGACAACACAGGTGAATATTAAAATCCCCAAGAATAAGGACACGATCATAGTTCGGCATAATTTCAGCCAGTAGACCAGAGAAGTCATTTAAAAACTCCTTATTGTATTTGGGGGGGCGATAAATGACCGCGCACAGCACCGGGTCAGACCGACCCACCTCAAATAAAGTCACCTCAAAGCTTGAAAAAGAGGATGATACTGTGCGCTGCTTGCATTTAAAACCATTCTTATATATCGTTGCTATTCCTCCACCACGACCCGACGTCCGCGGGGAGTTAAAGTAAGAGCAGTCGGGAGGTAAAAGTTCGGCTAGAGCGCTGGACTCACCCGCACCGATCCAAGTCTCTGTCACACAGAGGAAATCCAGGGCACGAGAGCTGAAGAAATCCCTCAGGATAAAAGTTTTATTCACCAGGGATCTGGCGTTTACCAAGCAGATCCTGGCGGGTGCTGGGGCCGGGGCCTGTAGTCCGGTGGGTCGGGGAGCCGGGCGCAGCGATCTGAGGAGCCGATGGTCCACCCCACGCTGTGACAGCCGAAGAGGGCAGAGGCGGCGGGGTTCGGGTCCCTCCGCTGAGCCGATGACAGGTACCAGACAGACGCCGATCGGGTCCAGAAAGCGACGAGGCACAAAGACATGAGGGGATAATCCATGCCCTGTCCGGAAAATGGACGAAGATTGTGACAGCCGAAGCTTTAGCTTCACCAGCCGACCGCCGCGTCTGCCGCGGCGACGAGGACGCCTCCGGCGAGAAGGCAGGGCCGGTGTTCCGGTTTAACTGGTGATCATATTAACTGGTGAGATTTAAGGTAAATCTGATCCAGATGTTGAGTGTTCAGCAGATTCGCCACAAAAGCCTCAGTCCGGACCGAACGGTCGCCGGCACTTTCAAGGAGAAAATCTCCGCAAACATCAGTGCTTTTCACATATATTGACAACCGGAGATCCCGACCAAACTGCCCACTCAAAGAAGCACAAAAAAATAAAGAGAAAAACATTGTGAGAAACACAGCTAAACGTCGTAAGGAGGACTCGAACCACAACGCTAATAAGAACAAGTATCGAGGGGTGAGCGCGCTGCCGTAACGCCACAGATCGGCTTATTTAGTACCTCGCGTATCTCATACTTGTCATTCATTGTTTCCAGGGTGTCACCACATAATCCGCTCCTGTAGAGAAACACGCCCATATTAGCTGGTGACAGCAGTAGCCTTTCCGTGTTGTGACGATCATCTCATAATACACAACATTTCCTCTGAAAGGTCTGCCACAGCGATCACTCGTGGACGTATCGCAGTGTACCATGTCTACCATGTGTACCAAGTGTAAAGAGCCTTTGTTAACTCGTGAGACGCATGTGTGATACATTTTGAACATCGATCACGAAACACTGGACTTTTTTTAAAACGATTATTGATTAAAACTACACGCAGGACACAAATACTCCTTATCGCAATCGGGATTCCCCACACAGTCAGAATGATGCCAATACTGGCAGTTTGTACATTCAATCTGAAAAGGAGAGCAAAGACAATCACAGCGGTTTTGGTCCTCGAACTCGCAACGCAAATAAGAACTAACGACGAGAGGCGAGCGCGCTGCCGTAACACCACAGATCGGTTTACTGAGCAGTCCGTGTACCTCATACTTGTCGTCTACTGTTTACAAGGTGTCACCACATAACCTGCTCCTGTAGAGAAACACGCCCATGTTAGCTGGTGACAGCAGTAGCACCTGAGAAATTGTGAGCATCTGTGATCATTTTAATCATGGATCTTTTTAGCAAAGTCTACGACCGCGGTCACATTGATGGGCGTGTTGCAGTGCATCACTTTTCATTGGAAAAAGCACGATCGGTATCAGTCTGTGAATCCTGTTCATCGACAATGGCAATAAAACCCCCTCGGTTCTGATCGGATATGACGACATTTGTTGTAGGACCAAAACCGCTGTGATTGTCTTTGCTCTCCTTTTCAGATTGAATGTACAAACTGCCAGTGTTGGCATCATTCTGACTGTGTGGGGAATCGCGATCATGATAAGGAGTATTTCTGTCCTGCATGCAGTTTTAATGAATACTCTTTAAAAAAAAAAAAAAAGTCCAGTGTTTAATGGTCGATCTTCACAATTTATCACACATGCGTCTCACGAGTTAACATGGGCTCTTTACACAAAGGCACTGCGATACACCCATGAGTGACCGCTGTCGCAGACTTTTAAGAAGAAATGGTGTGTATTATGAGATGATCGTCACAATTGAACACGGACAGGCTACTGCTGTCACCAGCTAATATGGGCGTGTTTCTCTATAGAAGCAGATTATGTGGTGACACCCTGTAAAAAGTGGATGTCAAGTATGAGGTACACGAGGAGTTCAGTAAGCCGATCCGTGGCGTTACAGCAGCGCGCTCGCCCCTCGTTGTTAGTTCTTATTTGCGTTGTGAGTTCAAGTCCTCCTTGCGACGCCCAGCTGTGTTTATCGTAATGTTTTTATCTTTATTTTTTTAGTGCTTATTTGACTTGGCAGTTTGGTCGGGATCTCTGGTTGTCAATATATGTGAAAAGCGCTGATGTTTGCGGAGTTTTTCTCCTTGAAAGTGCCGGCGACCGTTCGGTTCGGACTGAGGCTTTTGTGGCGAATCTGCGGAACAGCCAACATCTGGTTCAAAATCTCACCAGTTAATATGATCACCAGTTAAACCGGAACACCGGCACCCGGCACAGGTGAGGTGGAATCCCCGCCAACAGCGGGGGCAAACTGTCTTTGCCACCCCGATCAAAACCACGCAAATCTGTGGCTTTTTGTTTGAGTGATAAAAGAGACTGGCGATCATACACCAACAGAGACTCGATTTGTTTAGTGCCAATGGTTAAAAACAACAGAAAAAACAAGCATTGCAGTAGTAGCAGACGTAGCAGACGGCCAGCCACACACACCGGCGCCATCTTGCCCAGTCTATGACTGCAATGACTGCATATTATTCAATACTGCATTATTTTGTTTTTTTAAGAAAGAAATTGGCTGCTGCAGATACAGAGCACTTTGTCTTTTTATTTGTTGTTTTTGCAACTTTCGTCTGCATGCTGAAGTGTCTTTGGTAATAAACTGAGCCCCTAATATCTCATCGATGTTTTAGACAATATAAACACATTCTAGATGAATGGCACTTCAGGTAGTTCTTTATGAGGTATGAGATCCAGAAGTTGAATATACATCTTTTTCAACCTACAGATGAGATGAAAATACCAGAAGAATTCTGCAGTGAAGATTTGAACCTGGACAGTGACCTGCAGTACCTCCTGCCCCGACGTCAGGGTCCAGGACTGTGTGCTACAGGGCTGGTCAGCTACCTGGTGGCTCTACAAAATGAGCTGGTGAATGCTGTGGATAATCAGACTGGAGAGGACAGCAGGTAAAAAATACACAGAGCCACAAAGCACAGCGTTTGCCATCCATGCAGAGGAGAACTCCTCAGCTTAATAGTGTAACTTTCCCGTGAAACAGTGGCAGTATTTAATCATGACATCTCAAGCTTTTCTTATTTTGGAAATAGAAATGTTACTGCAGGAAAAAATGTTTTAAAAATGTTTGTTACCCCACGCCCTCAGCTGTTACAGGGTGGGTTTGGCAGAGCTCACAGGACACCATGTGATCAGCTATGAGGTGGACAAAGACCTGCTTCCTCTGGTATTATCCAACTGCCAGTACAGCTTGGAACGGGGCCATGAAACAATATCAAACTATGATTTGCCCAGGATTCAGCAGCAGATCCTCACCCGCTTCCTGCAGGGAAAACCTCTCATCACCCGAGAAGTAAGTCCATACAGGCGGAATTATGGTTCAAGCAAATGATGGAAACATCACAGTACAGTAACAGAGTTTTGTAACAATTTTCATGTTCAAAAATCTTATTGTTTTTTTCGTTTTAGGGAATTCCTACGCTAGCCGGCACACAAGAGAGAAACTATGAAACCATTTTTAAAACTGTAAAAGGAAAAGTGAGACAGGTAAATTATTCAACTCTAACTTGGAATTGGGTCCTTTTAATCTGGGATGTGTCCAGACCCCTCAGTTATTTTCAAAATGTTAAGCATTATTGCATTTTTTTTTTCAATGTACAGCATATATCTGTGATAAATGTTGCTGGGAAATCTTTGTGAGAAAAACTTTAGGATAAAATCAAATCAATAATCCCTCAACTAGTTTTTTATGTTGAATATACACACAGATAAAATTAGGACTTGCTTCTCTGATAGTTGTCAGGGTGGAGGTTTAAAATACTGGGTGTTTCGAGTATTATACAAAAACAGATCATAACATGTTTTCACATAACTACCTTGTTATAAATGAGCTGAAGAAGAAAAAACAGACTTCATCTAAATTCTCAGAATAATTACATCGAGTTAAGGGTTCATGTTTTGTTGAATGTAATTTATCTTGTCTTAAAGGTTATATAGACAAGTTAAAAAAAAAACATAAATTAAGCATAGCTTCTTCAGTTGTGAATCTAAAAACAGCAGTCACATATTTACACTACATAATGTACTTGGTTGTTTAAGGACGCTCTGCTAGCTCTAACTCGGACTGCCGTGTCCAGAGAACTGGAGTCCTACAGCGAGGTGTGTGAGGCACTCAGGATTGTAGAGCTGCTCCTGGGTTTCCTTTCAATGGCAGGCAGTGATCCCATGATGTCTTTGGTCACTTACCTCCAGGACATCCTGAAAATGGCCGACCACATTGATCAAAACATATTGCAGGTCAGTGCACGTGCAGCTTCTGTCTGAAGTGAAGGCGTTCTCCTGAAGGAACTTGGATGTAATCTGTAATTGACACACTTTTCATTAGACCGTCCATAAAACAAACCTTTACTGTTTCTTCAGGCTTTGAAGAGATGCCACCTCAGACACTGTGTTAGTCTGTGGCAGCTCCTCTTCTCCCTCAAATCTGAACACATGCTGCTCCTCAAGAAGGTAAGTGACACTGGTGGCTTTATTTAAACGGAGTAGACTGTTCAGACCGCAGGTGTGTGTGATTTTTCTGTGAGACTGGACCAAACAAACAGAAAAATAATAAACTTTATCAACTGTGTTTATCACAAGCGCTAAAAACATGCTGCAGTTGCACTTCAGGAGTACTTTTTAAAGCAAATGTCTGATCTATGTTTTTCCTGTGGAGAGACCCCCATTATTTTCACACTGTTTTTATTCCCAAGTTCAGTCCAGGAAAGTTATTCAGTCTCACTGTTTCCTGAAAAGCATTTCCAGGTATCAATGAAATTATACATAAAACAAATTCAGAATGCATTAAGATACATAAGTTTAAAATCAAATCAAATCTGATTATAAAAGTTTAATTTCAGTATGAACCCGTTTTTGTCATTACAATTTAGGCTCAGATCGATACACTTGGTATCCCATTATAAAAATACAAATGACTGCATAAGGGACTGTGCTGTACGTAACCAGACCCCACAGTGGAAACGCACCATAAATGAATGATTAGAAAACTGTCATATTGTCTTTGTCACACAGTATGACTTGGCCAATGTGTTTTTGTTACGAGGAGCCCTTTTCAGAGTGTCCCACAGAATACCATGAGGCCCTTGGGGAGGAAGATAAGATTAAGCTCAAAGGTTTCCTATCCAGGAGGAATATGGACCAATGGCTGCTGGAGATGCATGAGTTCCTCCTGTTGAGTCTGAGCCGCCCGAGAGCCGCAGAAGATTACAAACCTGAGTGGAGGTAACCCTGCTAGAAAGGCTGAATTGATTTACCGATCATTTACTGACAGAGTCGTGGAACATATTCTTTATGCCGAGTGTGGAGTGAACTAAAATGCATGTCGTCTCCCTCTCCTCAGTGTGAAGGACACCGTGGCAGCGTACATGGAACGAAAAGAGGTGGAGGTACCTCTTTACATTGAAGAAAACTTTCCTGAAAACCTGCAGCTGTCTCAGATTGTGGAGACCTGGAAATATTGCGTCACAGCCAAGCGGGAGCTGATGGAGAAATGAGCTGAGTGTGTTTAAGACAGTTTTAAAAAAAAAAACGTTAGGTAACATTTAAGAAAACCAGCAAGTCTGAGCAGACTTTACTTTTGTATTTTTTTCATTGTTTTGATTATTTTACTGATGGAGAAATGAGCTGAGTGTGTTTAAGACAGTTGATTTAAAAAAAAAATGTCAGGTAACATTTAAGAAAACCAGCAAGTCTGAACAGACTTTTCTTTTGTTTTTTTTTTAATTGTCTTTAATTTTTTACTGATGAAGGA
Organism: Xyrichtys novacula; assembly: GCA_962446985.1. NCBI lineage: Eukaryota > Metazoa > Chordata > Actinopteri > Labriformes > Labridae > Xyrichtys > Xyrichtys novacula. The sequence goes on from OY660870.1 coordinate 28,194,837, forward strand.
CGACAGATTAAAATAGTAACCTTAAGATTCTTTAACACATTTTATTTCTTTATTATCCAGTTCATAAGGAGAGCAAGTTTTTTATATTAACGATGAAAAGCCATGTATGAAGATCTCAGGATCCACTCAAGAAAATGTTGTATGTCTTTAACAAGTGTTTTGTACTTTGATTTTTCAGATCATGTTATAATAATCCTTCAAAACCAACAGCTGTTGTGTTTATCTAAGAGGCAGAAAGGTAATGTGATAATCCAGTTTAAAGAAATGTGATGATGTAACTTTTTTTTCTATGTAATTGATTTGGATCTGTATTTGTAGAGATGTTCGAAAGCCTGAATATGATGCAAGCTTTTCAAAAGCTTTGAAGTTTCAGAAAACAATCAAGTAATGCTCTTTAAAAATGTATGTCATGAGGAAAAATGTTTTGACAAATAAGTAATTTTTGCATGTTGAACAATAAACTTTGCACCTTAAAGGGATCACAGTTTGGATTTTTTTTGCAGAACTTTAAAAAGCTTGTATCCAAATAGTTACCCTTTTAACTTAACATAACTTTTATTATTTCAAATATATTCTGACTTTTGGCCATTTTAATTTAAATTTTGCAACAACCGATACACTGGTCTAGTATGACAAATACTGTTAGCTTCTATTTTTTTCAGACTAAGGATATTTTAGGTCAGGCCCCAACCTTATCGCTCCTTGCACATTTATCTACATGCAGAAAAACTACAAAGTGATGAGATATTTTTAACCTTGTAGACTGCAGGTGAACTGTGGGGAGACGATGGGGCTGAAAGTTTAAGCACAGTACAAGTGCAGATGGAGTAAGCAGGAGTTATGCAGCTTAAATAAACAACTGAACAGGGAGGGTACATTCATGAGGCGATTATGAGCCGTATGTGAAGTCAGTGCAGTTCTAGTTACCTGCCTGGACTCGCTTACAGGGTCCACTTCATTCTTGTCAGACTTCAAAACTATTTGCTTGAGTTTAGGTTGGTTTTCACCAGCATGAGTGAATCTTTCAAATGATCTGTTCTTAAAGCAACACAACTGCTTAAACAAAAGCTGCTTTATTCTCATGTTCTCATGTAAATAAATTACGTCTTTTGTTACAAAAATAAAACAAAACCCCCTCCAACATGACACATGTTGGACTCATCTGTTTCATACTTCCGAATATGAGAATCTTTTGTTTTCTTCACACTCCTAAATGATCAAACAAAACAAAAATGTTTATTCCAGAGGCTGAATCTTCATCCCCTGAGTGCCATTCTACCAGCCCGCTTGCTGTTGAAAGACCACATGTTGAACAAAAACTGCAGAAAAACACGAACAAAAAATTAAAAGCAATAAAAATCAATATCCATGCAACAGACGTTGGAGCTGGGCAGTTGCTTCACCATGAAAAAAGTGAAAACTAAAACACTCACTCCAGTGTGCGGACTGCAAACTGTTTTCAGATCAACCCTGCTGAAATACTTTACAATGATAGAAAACTTCTTACAAATTGTGATCTGTTTTACAAGTAATTACTAAAGAAGTCTGTCAGCTCTGGTTTGTGGTCAGTAAAAAAACTATCGGCCGTCTTACAGATGCTAGAAAACAAAACTAAGTGCGAGAAAAGTTCTGACAAACATTACGGCACGAGCAAACACCAAAGAGTTCGATTTTATATCTTCGTGTACTGACAGAAATGGTCTTAAAGAACAGGACGAGTGTGTTGAAGGTCTGATGCAGTCTGTTAGTGTTGGTTCTTCATTCCTTGTGGTTTTCCTGGTTTCTTATCCTGCTGCTGCTGCTGCTGACCTCGCCCTGGACCAGTCATCCCTCTGCCACGACCACCAAACAGACCTGCAGGGAAGATAAGAGGGCAGGATGAAGGCGAGAAATGTCAAATCTTCTGCATTTATGGTTGCCAAAAACCATTAGCTTAGAATTAAAGTCCTGAAATGAGGTGATAAGAGCACTGATGCAAAGTTATCATTGATGAGTCTTTACAGAAAACACAACTAAACCATATAACATTTAGGCTGAATCCTGCAGTGATGTGTCACCCAAATAGTCAGCTGGAAAATATACAAAGCAGGGTGCAGCCCATAACAAACTTGCACATGATGACAGGCGTGAACATCTTCAAATGTAGCAGTGTGTCGTTTTTTACTCACCACGTCCAGCTCCTCCTCTTCCTTTGCCCTGCTGTTTGTTCTGCTGGGCACCTCCACGCCCGCGTCCCTTTGACACCACCTCCTCCTTCACCATATCGATGATCTCATCTGGGATTCGCAGATATTTGATGGTGCTCCCTCTGATGTAGCACTCAGGCATCCTCCAGAACTTATCTCCATCCTGTCAGAGAGGAGCAGGACTGTCAATGTAACCAGATCATGACTTTATTCAAACTTCAGTTTTTTTGTCTTTTGGAAAAATCTTCTAACAACATGTTTGAGACTACATTGTTCAAGTATGTGCAGCAGTTCCATCCATCTACAGTTTTACAAACAGAAAAATGAAAGCAGAACTCTCAGCTTTACCCTTGAGGTGCAGATGACTTCTCTCAGGTTGATATTCATCCAGTTGTCACAGCTGACCAGGTGACCGTTGTAGGTCTCTCCATTTTTCAGCTCAACCAGCTGAGGAAAGAAAAAACAAGAAAACCAGTCAGCTACTGTTTAGTGTTGGTGAAACAATACAGAGAAGATGACTGAATGCTTGATCAGGTTTTCAGCCTCCCAATAAAAACAAGGCATTGTAATTATGGGCCATGGATAGAATCAAATACCAGCAGAGGGGAAAACACCCCTCTGCTGGTATTTAATTTAAAATGATCTTTTCTGGTCTGAACACAATTCTAATAAAACTTATGACAGACTAAATTCACTTTCAAGAGTATTTTTATTTATTTTATTTTTTTTGTAAATAAATGTCTAACCCTTCACCCATGTGCTTCTAACCTTCAGAGACTCCATGAATTGATGCCCATCTCCTAAATATTTGGTCACATGATCAATATCTTTCACCATTTCGAAGCAACAGGGGGTGGCTCAACTTACCCCACTCTCCCCTACACCAAGTGAAAAAATAATTGTCCCACTTACTTTTGATTATGTGAGTATTTTTGGTCCAAATATTAATGTAACTATTTACAGAGAGGCATCAGGAACTTCTTACCATTGGGTGGTTCTGGGCAGTTTTCAGCAGGGACAAGGGAAGCTGTGAAATGATAGAGAGAACATGAATTAATTTAATCAACCCTCATTACAAAAACTCATGTTCAAAGCAGATATCTGGTAGTTATCGTGTAAGTTTCATTCAGAGCAGAGAGTGTGACTGACTTCATCATTTAAGAACCATCATTCTGAACATCTAAAACGGCCAGCACACAAGGCAACAATCATGATAAAATCGACCCATATCAAAACAGAAGGAGCTTAGATGGCTTAATTCAGAAGTTTTTGGCCGCAAGACTGTTTTGAATCTGTTATTGAAATGATTTAATGTGTTAGAGTTTAAGTAGTTCATGCTTCAATATTAGCTAACACAACGCGCATCACTGTGAGCCACTATGCTGCTAACACAGTTCACCAAACCTGAGCTGTTTAGTGCTACTAATCATGTAAGAGACGTATATCTGAATGGATATACTGCACAATCATCCAGTACTCACCATTTTGATACTTTAACGTGATGATTACTTTTGGCAACACGATTTCAAAACGATCTTTCGCTTCCTTCTCTTCTTCTTCTTCTTCTTCTGATGGTGTTTCTTCTTCTTCTTCTTCCTTTGCTTTATTGGCGGACGTAGAAATCTACATTAAAACGTGCACGCCGCCACCTAGTGTTTCGGAGCGTGTAGCGTCCCAAATCGCATACTTCCATACTAAATACTTCAAATTCAGAAATTCTTGAAACATCAAACAAGGACTTTGGACAAACATCTTGATTTTGAATTGAAACATTTTTTATTGCTGGTATAAGATCTGCTGAAGACGGACAGGGTGATGAGCAACATATTATTTTGTAAATGTCCATGTAATTATTGTTTTTGTGATGATGATGATTATCACAACAACAATTATATTAAATAATAATAATAATTATTATTATTATTAAAATAATTATTATTAATTTATAGAATTATAAGTAGTAATATAATTCTGATTTTCATTATTAATATTATTATATTGTTATTATTATCATTATCATGTTTTATTATTATCATGTTTTACTACGTTTTATTAATAGAAGTAGTAATATTAATATTATTATTATTATTATATTTATTTGCATTATTATTTTTATTATTGCTTGATTATTATTATTCTTAGTAGTAGTAGTAGTAGCAATATTATTATTTTTCTGTCTTAAAAAAATATTATTATTATCATGTTTTATTTTTATTATGATTTACTTTTATTATGTTTTACTATTTTTCTATTTATACAAGTAGTAATATAATTAGTATTATTTTATTTATTGTTTGATTATTATTATTAGTAGTTGTAGCAATATTATTATTATTTTTCTGTTTTTACTATTATTATTATTATTATTATTATTATTATTATTATTATTATTATTATTATTATTATTATTATTATTATTGTCACAGAGGAGTGATTATCATGGCACTATTAATAACCGAGAAGGAATCCAGTCGGGACAGAATCCAGTGGTCACGGTGATAATCTGTGACGTGATCACGTGGTTTCTCACGCAGCCTGTTGCCAGGAGGACCGGTTTCCTTTCATTTGTGTGTGTCTGGCTGCTGAAGAGGCCGTCGGCGGTGGAGGGTCAGTGCTCTTTCTCCTGTGCCGGTTCAGACAAAATACCGGAAAGACAACGAATCCTCTTCAATAAGACTGGCGATGGATAACAGCAAACGGACGGTGGTCGTTACAGGTTTGTGTTTTTACCCGTTTAGCGTCCGTTGTCTCATGTCGGGGGGCTGGAGTGCAGGAAAAGTTGTTAAAATGACAGCTGCTGTAACGTTAATGGCGTCAGGCTGTTAACAGCTTCACTCCGCTGCAGTCTCAGACAGAGGCGAGGGTTTGGATTGTGTTGTGGTTTCTTGTTGTAAAAAAGATAATTGAGGTTGCGTGTTGTTTATTGAGACCAATGCCACAAGCTGGCGGGCATTTTTGTGGTTTCTGTACCGTGTTGTCTCGAACAAAACTAAGACAATAACAATTTATGAGAGATTACATGTTAACTGAATCTTTACAGATCTTCTATTCCTGTATACATTTTATAAATACATTAACATGATTTTGAAGTAGAGATAGACTACATTCTTAGACACACATAAAAGTTAAGTTAAAGTGAACTCTTTAATGTTTTTTTGCTATTGTGTCAAAACTGTAGTTTGTAGTTGTCACTGTTATTTGTGTGCAGCTTCACAGAGCCACGAGTAAAATTGAGATAAAACCAAAACCTCTCCCATCCAAATGTGTGAGATTATCCTTTTATTTAGTGTCTTTATAGGACCCACATGAAGTAAAACAATAAGAGACTTTGTTGTGATTGTTCAACTTTACTTTCAAATGAGACACTGAGTTTTTATGCTGTTATTGTGTATATTAGGGTCGAGGACAAAACTGGAAAACAGCCACTGATCATGTTTCAGTGTTGATATCCTATTCTGTAAGGAAGCTCATATGGTTAAATCTGATTAAATCACATTGCTTTGTGTTCCAAGTTTGACAGTAACAGCTTGGAGTAAATGACTGCACTTGGATGTTGTATTCAGTTTAAAGGCCACATGTTCAACTTTGGCATATGTGTCATTATTAGTAAAAATATTGCGTTAAAGTTAAGAAAACCTATGCACTGGTGAAATTAATGTGAATACATGACTAGTTATCAATATAATATTCCATAGATGAAGCGCTGAGACTGTGCAGCCAACAGAAGTAGTGATTTGGTGTTTCCAGACACAAAGGAGAGCAGGGGCTCACAGCCCCAGCTGATACAAGATGTTGAGATTGCCTGGGAACAGCACCTTCACAATGGCGAGCCGGCTGGCAGCTGCTGCTGGCCCCTCGCTCTGCTCCTTTTCAGCAGCCTGTCAGACAGACTGACCCCCCCTCTACCTAACCCCAGGGGACCTGCTGACCCTTGGATGGTTGGTGGAAAGGGATCAGTTATAGATCCTTACATAAACAAGCCTGAGTGAATATCTATAGGCTGCTGCTGTGATTTTGTAGGTCATATGAGGAGTATGGAAAGGGTGGAGATTTTTGATGAAAATGATAGTTTGGAGGTTTCTAATTTCAGTGAAAAGCAGCATGCCACAAGGCCAAAAACACCTTTTCTCTTTTTGGGTTTATATTTTTGAACATGTTGTTGTAAGTAGCAAGGTTCATGTCTGTGTACAGCTGAAATTCCTCTTTAAAAGTGCTGAATTCAGGCACTCTTAATATATTTGTCTATATCTTATTGTCAAACATAAGTCAACCATTCAGATCATTCAATTATATGTAAAAAAAAAAACAACAACATAGTGATAATATATTCAAACCATGGCAACAGTACAGAGTGTGCAACAGGACTTCATTATGACAATATAAGGCTATGGCTCACACCGCTTGCAGTGTTTTAGGTGTCATACTACATTCACAAATTTACCTCTCCGTGACTGAATGTATAGTTCATATCATTCATACATTTGTTTAATGAGTATTTGTTTTTGTGTTTGGCAGGTTTTGGGCCATTTGGAGAACACACAGTAAATGCCAGCTGGGTCGCGGTACAGGTATGTTTTATCACGCTGTTGCTCGTGTACAATAATCCCAGTTCCATAAAAGCTGGGATGCTGAGTTAAATCTTCATGAAAATAGATTTTGATGGTTTGCAAGTCATTTTAACATATTTAATTGACGATTGTGCAACTAAAACCTTATACATTTTGAGAATTGATTCTCCTATTAAACTTAATGCAGCATCACATTTGGGACAGACAGTTGGGTCAGAGGCTTGTTTATCATTGTGTTGCGTCAGCCTTTCTTTTGACAACACTGTAAATGTTTGAGAACCCAGGAGACCTTGGAGAGAGTGAATTGATGTCCTGCTCTTGCTTGATATTGGATTTCAGCAGCTCAACAGTACAGGTTCTCCTTTGTCATAACTTTTTTTGTGTTGTTATGCACCAGTTATTTTTTTAACAGGTTAAAAGTCAGTCGGCCAGTTGTGTACCTTGCTGCCTCGCTGCTGTTATGCGTGCAAACTGTAGTTTTGGACCCTTTTGTTGTGTGATGCAAGGTGGTCTCTAAAATAGACGTTGTCTGGAAGCAAGATTGTGTTGTTGCTAAACCTCAATTTATCATAGAGCACAAATTTTGCCCTCACAGATGTGTAAGCCGCCCATGCCATGGGCACTTGTGCATCCCCATATCTCTGAGTACTGTGTACTGGCTGTTAAACTGTGCTGAGAAAAAGCCAGGAGGTCACTCTCCTCTTTAGCAGAGAGGGTGTAACATTCAGTTGTGGATTAATTGGCAAAATGTGTCAACAGACAATATTTTTAGAGGAAGTTTTGAGCTCATGAAGTGATTTCCACTGCAGAGTCGTGTCTGTTTTCTGCGCTGTGCCACATGAAGGATGTGTAGATCAAGGTTTCGGGCTTTGTCTCTCTTGAACAGACTTAACTAAATTCTCTGAATCTTTTAATGGTATTCCAAAATCTGTCGCAGTTTTACACAGAGGAAGATTTTACTGAAGTCTCTGAACTATTTCCTCACCCAGTCTCAGTAACAGAATGGTGAATCTCTTCCCATCTTTACTTTTAGCCTCTCTGTGAAGTCTTTTTAGACCAAGTCATTTTATTAACCTTTTCCAAATGAAACCCGATTATTGATGATATGTGTCTTTGTTGTCCCTGTCCGAACTATTTAAAAACATGTTGCTGGAATTAGATATAAAGTAAACATACATTTCTCATAAAGCACAAAATGTTTTATCAGTAGGGCTTACATGATTTGGTATAATCTGTTTCAACATTTTGACAACATTTTATATTCAACTCATCAGTCTACAACTATCAGTCACAAACCTTAAGACTGCTGTAGTAGTAAGGTTTGTGATTAAGTTCAGTGTCTTACCTCGTTTTTAACACTTAGTTTAACAGTCATAATCAAGCCCTTTAGCATTTACAGAAACGCTTTATGATTTTGATCAAAAATTTAACTTTAAATGTGGCACGCTATCTCAGCGCGACTCATCCTGTGATAGCCAAGAAATGACAGTCTGAACCAAATAATCAAATATAAAAAATAGTTAATGTACGTGAGACCAAGTATGTATTTCTATTTTTGTGGTTGTGTCATGATGCCCTGACTCTGCCGGCCGGCTTCCTACCATGCAGCAGCAGGCCGATAGGCTGTCTGTGTCCTACTGAGGAAACTGCATGTGGGGGATGAAGGTGGTTGTCAAGGCGTCTAGACGGACTTGATAAGGGTATTAAGGACAAACAATAGGCTGCATTGTGGCGGGGTCACAGACGTGGTCAAAAAAGCCTCTTTTTAACACAAGTGGGGGTCAGTGTCCAGGGTTGCTGGTCCTGCAGGGAGACAGGGGGAGGTGCTGGTCACTGACTGTGAATGTGACACAGATTTATCTTGGTCAGAGTGTGTGTGATCACGGCTGTTATTTTTGGATTTTCTTACGCTGGCTATTTATTCTTATGACTTGTGTTTATATGGTAACACAAATAAATTATTTTTGGATTATTTTGGATTGAAGATGTTGTGTTTTAATAGGATATCTTTTACAATTGATGGTGAAATGTGACCAACATGCATGCAAAAAGAAAAAGGTGAAAGGAGTAACGAGTAGAAAAAATTCTGAATTCATTGTTTGAGAAGTGAAAAAATGTCAAATGAAGAAAACATTTTGTCAAAGATGTAATTTCAGGATGTGTATTTTCATCATAGAGATCCATATGCCAGCACAGCTCTCCTGTCTTTGAAAGCTGAAGTAGGTTTGTAAATGGCCATTTGACAGGATGGTTTTCTTCTCTCTATAAACATAAAAAAGTGTATCTCCATCCATTGTCTGCCTACAAATGGGTGTATTTTGTGAAAGTTCATTTTGCAATAATTGCACCATCTCTTGGAGTTGTTTATAATCATACTTTAAGCTACATCTTTATTTGTGGTTTTTAGCAGCTGTTTGTGTTGATAGGTGATAATCCTTTATGTATGAAATTCACTATATTTTGCTTTGATGAACTAAAGTTACAAGTGTAATCTCACGAAATAACATGCAGCTGCACCAATGAACACTTCATAAAGAAAAGTCCTAAACTTAGATCATAGGTCTCACTAAAAAAAATTACAGACTAATCTATTTTTTTCCAAAACAAAAAGAAAAAAAAACTAGCCTGAATGTTTCTTTTTCTCTTAACAGGAACTCAAGAAGCTTGGACTTGGAAATGAAGTGGACTTGCATGTATCTGAGGTTCCTGTGGAGTATCAGACAGTCCAGAGTTTGGTTCCTTCATTATGGAAGCAGTATCATCCCCTGGTAAGAGAAGAGTGTGGCGTGACACGGTCATACTATTCTGCTGTTTAAGGTGCTTTACACTCATGTCTGTGTTTCAGTGGAGTGTGCGGCATGTTTTTATGTATTTAATTTATAATTAAATAAATAATAATTTTTGTTAGTAAATCTAACATGTATTTCGACTGTTCTTTTTGTCTTACAGTTAGTTGTTCACGTTGGAGTCTCAGGTATGGCCACCACTGTAACACTGGAGAAGTGTGGCAGAAATCATGGCTATAAGGGCCTGGACAACTGCAGCTTTTGTCCCGATTCACAGTGCTGTGTTGTTGGAGGTCCAGACTGTATCGACTCAGTTATTGACATGGAATCAGTCTGTAAAAGAGTGACTGCTTCAGGGCTTGGAGTAGCAGTGTCCGTCTCTAAGGATGCTGGAAGGTAATTGTTCATTTATTTTTCATGTCAAAATCAGTCTTTTAGTTTGTCTCTCATCACTGGATCACTAACTTTTGTTCTAGGTGGATCTGCAAAACAAGCAGATGAGCCATATACACAATGTTCAGCTCTTGTATTGTGCTGTGATTTTTGTTTGTGCTTGACATACACCGCATTAATCTGGTAGAAATTCCTAGAAAAGACTACAACAGCGCCTCTTTGAATGCTGTGACCTTATCTACATCAGCTTTTACAAAGACTGATTGAAGCCTGGCCCACAATGAAGTCTTACAGCTGTAATATACTCGAGTATCATGGGTTAGACAAGAAATATGCAAACCATGTGAGTAAAAATCTCTGAAATTCAGGGAGATCTGTGAAAAGAGTAATGGATGTTTTAAAGCTACAAACAGCCAGCACCCTCTAATGGAGAAAGGAAGTACAGCCACACTTTTGCAGACCTCCAATCCATTTATTATGTTTGGAAAATACTGATTTTCTGTGACACATTCTTTTAATGAAAGCTCTAATGAAGAGAAGTGTTGATTGTTCTGTGGGTCAGTTTTCGTCTACAGTGAGCAAAGCCAAAGAACAATTTAGTGTTAGACAGAAAGTGACTTTAAACCAGCTTCTCCAAAATGATAATGGAGGCTCAACACCTCAGTCAGCCAACAAGAACTGAATATTATTACCTTTGTAACACGATAGTTTTATTAGCTTATGTAAGTTTAAGCTGATATCACCCACTGACCTGGCATCTGACTTTTCTCTTTTAAATTTCCTTTTACTTACTGATGTGATTGATGCTGATACGTGTGTGATAAAATAGTGTCAGCATTGATCAGGCTACATCATAAACTGTCAGTCACACATCTCCACCTCTTCCCACTGAGTAGGGGTCAGCTGATGGTAGTGTTGTTTTGTTCGCGAACGATTCGTTCAAAGAACCGAGTCTTTTAACTGAACGTACTGTACCAAATCACTTCCTCGAGCGATTTGTTTCACTTCAATTGAGTTGAAGTGAGAACCGGCATTGCCAGGCCAGCAGCCGGTGAACGAGGGACCACATGCACCGACGCCTGAATCACTTGGTGAACGAATCACGCATTGATCTACACTCTCTGGAATCATTTTTGTCGGACAACACTACCTTTTTCTTCACTGCTAAACAACCTGCAAACAATAGGACACAGCATGTAACAAGTAGTGCATAAAACCCGCAGCATACTATTTCTAGTTCTAAAAGAACTGCGTTCCCATCACTCGCTGATGGAGCTGCAGTTGGCTTTGTAGAACACTGAGAGGAGGAATAAGTGTTGTATTAAAGTAATGACTCAGCCTTTGAAACATCGGTCTTTAATCTGTGCTGCTCAGACTTCCTTCTTCTCTACTTTTCCTGCCGATGTTTCCCTTTGTCATTTGATCCTGTGCTCACTTTTTCAACAGATATCTCTGCGATTTCACCTACTACACGTCTCTGTACCTGAGCCACGGTCGATCTGCCTTCATTCATGTGCCTCCTCTTGGAAAGCCTTACAGCGGAGAGGACCTGGGCCGCGCTCTCAAGGCCATTGTCCAGGCCATGTTGGAGCTTCTGGACCAGGCCGAGGAGAAGATCCACTGCCAGCAACACTTCCACTAAGTGACCTCCAGAAGCCAGCCAGCCTCTCCAGCCTTCACCACACAGGGGAAATTGCACTTAACCACAAGTAGCCAAACCTCTTTTTTTTCTTTTGTCATTGACAAAACAAAGAAACTGACTTGTTTGTGATCTTTTTAGTGTTTCTTTGTCATTGTTTTCGTTTTTTTGTCATATGTGTCGCTTTGCCTGATTGCATTTCTTTTAATGTCTCTCAGTTGTGTGTAGATGAATAGAGGGTGTAATTAAAAAAACCCTCAGTCACACTGTAACATAAGATTTTGTCCAATTTCAGAGGAAGATAAAACATCTGACTTCTGAGTCGATAATATGTAAAATATACAGTATAATGCTCATAAAGACTCAGACACATAATGCTTTACAAAGATGTTTGTATACAACGAGTCTTTTACAAAATATTTCAGCCTCTAATTCAAATGTGACTCCTATTCATGCACCTTATAGGGGGTAGGGTTACTGAAATGGTTGTAGGAGTCACATTGAGGGAATGGTTTCATGTAGTCTTTAGTTTTCAACTCTTAATCCTGGAAATTTGAGTTGTGCTCTTAAGGTTTTCAAACAGTTAATGTACACGATACATTATGTGTTTGGTAGAAATATTTTGCAGTGGACTGTGCTTGCTCATCTTCGCTTCTCCTTTACAACCCATTAACTGTGCTGTTTCACACTCGGCGTTGACTTGTTTCTTTGGTCCTTTTTTCTTTATAAGAAGTTTCGGATTTGCCTTCTTTTACAAAGGTTATTTAAATCAGGGAACGGGTTGGTTCCAGCTCTTATTTCCCAGTTTGATGGCTCAATTCTGACAGAAAAACCCACAATTCCACCGTATTGAGATCTGGCCCCAGGCGGTGCAATGTCAACAGATCTCATGCTCAGTGATTTTATTCTAGGGTTACAGAAGTCAGTTAGGGCCTCACTTTGACTTTCAGATTGCTGTGTTGCTTGTTCTTAGTTGAAATAGTATATCCATTCATAGTGTTTAAATCAATTGGACCATTGGTGGATATCTTTCCTTGTGTCTGTTTGATGTAAAGAGCTTCCCAAGGGATTGTAGGGAGGGACAACATCACTGCCATCTCTGCTCCTGATCTTTTTAGGCAGTCTTTAAAGACGCCTGGTGTTGGAGCCTTACGCAACAAAATGATCAAAAACGATCCCGAACTGTGTCGAGAAAAATGCTCTTTCTTTTTAAGAGTTTGCAACATTTCAAGCCCAGAACAAAATCCTGTTTCACACTTTTGTATGGAGCCCGGATTTTTATTTCTTGACCTCAGCTTTCTGTTACCCCCTGTGTAAAATCATATGCAGCTGTTCTGAGGACTGATTTCAAGTAGTTGTTCCTCATTCAGTCAGAGTCGGGCCATGACTTTTATTTATGTAGCACTTTCTAATTCTTTTTATTTTTCATTTTAGCTGTATCTGGAATATGGACAGCAACTTTAACTGAAAATACCTGCATTATTTTACTTTATTTTTCAGTCACTTTATCATGAAAATGTAGCTTTCCTAACATGCACACCATTTTAAACATTTTCCTCCCACAATTATTTTGAATTACGTGTGTGAACTTGTGCTCTTTCTTGCTTTATGTTCTGAGCTTTTGTTTGTTCTGTCTTGTAAAACACACCCCATGCGTATTCACGTTGAACTCGTAAAGGTAAACATTCTGCCTTAGCATCCTGTGCCTTGCTGTTGTTTGTGTTATGAAAAGGCCTTAAAATTGCTCAGCAGTTCAATTCAAAGATATTTCACTGATGCTGTCCAGTATATGTGGATACGTGGCTACCTCAGATTTACTTTTTTTTTTATCTTGATGTGTGTTCAGTTTTACAATAACACAATGGCTCTGCAATTCAATGTGGATTTTTTTATTTTGGGAAAATCCTCTGAAAAAAAGTGTCTTCTCTTGACGTAAAACAGAGCACCATTACAAAATGTAATTGTGGCTTTGTAAGAAGGAAAGGCTTTGAAATAAAGAGAATTAAACAGTTTCACAGAACATCTCATGTGTCACTCATTACTAGTTTGTTTTAAGAACTATGTACCAAAACATTAAATTGGCTTCCTATAAATGTTTGTTGCATATCGAAGATAGATGTAGTTATGAAGCACCACATTGAGGCATGACTGCTGAATAACTAAGCAAGTATTCAGTCGGTATTTACCAAATATTCTGTGCAATATTTCCCCTTTGTAATACTCTATTAATACTACGTTAATACTCACTCCTTCTTAACTACTGTCACAGTAAGTAGTTATTCTTTTTCATGTATGCATTATTTCTATTTCTCAACATTTGAATTAAGTTTTTCATATGTTGTTTTACAGCCGTATGTGTCATTTGCTTTTTTTATCTTTAATTTGATTAACTATTTTGCTTTTCAATCCCTTTTCATGCCATCCCTGAAGAGTACGATGGCCAAGAACCGCCACTGCTGCAAATAAAAGGCCATGTAGCGTTGATATGAAGTTGAACTGAAGCCAACACTACAGTGGCATCCTCCAGATCAACTTCATATCGACTCAGGCGCTACATGGTCTAACCAAATGACACATTGAAAAGTTAATGAAGTGAAATTAAACAATAACCTTTCCACTTACTTCTTTGCTCGTCTTTTCTCTGTTGTCTTCTGTGCCTAGATTGTAAAACACAGGTGAATCATTATTATTGGTCCCTGGCAGCTCACTTCCGTTATGGCTTTTTTTTTTTGCATCCTTTTATTTTTGCAGTAGAAAACTTTTTTTTTTTTTTTTTTTTTTTGCATCACCACTTTTTTTTGCATGATTAACTTTTGTTGGTTTTTTTTTGTTTTTTAATTTGCACAGTTTTTTTTTTTAAATTTGCAGCGGGCTTTGTTTTTTTTTTTTTTGCATCAGTAACTTCTGTTATTTATTTTGTATCCCTTTATTTCCGCAGTAAATAACAGGGTTTTTTTTGTTTAGTTTTTTTCGCATCACCACTTTTTTTGCATCATTAACTTCCATTGTGTTTTTTTTTATCTGCACTGTTCTCTTTTATTTGCAGCAGGCTTCAGTTTCTTTCTTTCTTTTTTTTTCTTTTTTGCATCAGTAAATTCCGTTGTGGCTTTTTTTTATTTTCATCCCATTATTTCTGCAGTAAGTGACTTTTTATTTTCTTTTTTGCATCAACACTTTTTTTTTTGTTTTTATTTGCATCCCTTGCAATTAGACTTTGCAGCGGGCTTCGGTTTCTTTTCTTTTTTTGCATCAGTAACTGTGGTTTCACCTACAGTAACTGTGGTATCTTTCTTTTATTTATTTTTTTATTTTTCTCCTTTTTTATTTGCAGCAGTGGCGGTTCTTGGCTACCGTGCTTTTTCATGCCATCCCTGGAGAAAGCCACGCTCCTGTTTTGGTACCCGGGAAAAGCATCAGAGTGAGTGCTCTGTACGTGTTCAGCCATCTTTGGACGACAGCCTGCCGTGTGAACGTCACACGTTGAGCCACGCGTGGAAGTTCGTCACCGCCGCCGTCGGTTGGACCTGCTCGAGCTGTCGAGGTTCTGATCGGTTCCATTTTTATTTGGGTTCCAATCGAGACGCAAAGCGACGGCCTCAGAATCGCCAATCGATACACGAACAGTTTGAACATTTATCGTCTTTTTTGGGACGGACACCGGAAACATTTGAGTGAAACGAAAGTTGAGAGTCGAGATGAGTGTGGAGGCGTACGGGCCGAGCTCTCAAACCCTCACCTTCCTGGACACCGAGGAAACGGAGCTGCTCGGAGCAGACACTCAGGGCTCCGAGTACGACTTCACCGACTTTACCCTCCCGAGCCAGACGCAAACGCAAGGCCAGACACAGAGCCAGCTGGACGGCCAGGTGAGCGCGTGTGTGTGTGTGGAGGTTTGTTAATATCACCATAGAGCAGCAGCATACTCACCCTGTTAGCAGGAGCTAGCTAGCCGACTCAGCGGTGCACGTTAGCCCGCTATTATTGGATCTAGCTTTCTTTCTTAGCAGCATTAACTTCTAAAGTAACATTACTCGCCATGAAGGGTTTGTTTTGAAGTTTACAGAGCAAACCAAATGTAATTTCTCTGCTGTAATCATCAAATGTAGGATTTAAGATCGTTGTCAATCTGTCAACTTTGTGTTATCAGGGGTTTTTCCGCACTAGCTGCTAGCTGTTAGCATTGAGTGAGTTTGGTGAAGCTTGTGTTGTGCTGCAGGTTAATGGTCCTGATGAGGGTCTGTTAAATGGAGGTGTGGAGGACTCTGTGGCCAAAGCCAGCCAGCTGTTGGCCGAGCTCAACTTTGAGGAGGATGAGGAGGACACATACTACACCAAAGACCTGCCGGTGCACGCATGCAGGTAAATGCAGCAGACCAGCAGGGCCACGGCGTGAGGAAAAGTCTCTATAATGCAGATTTCTTAGGCTAAACATTATATTGATAGTTCTTATTGTTGTGTGTCTGTGACTTTAGAGATACAAACCCTTGAAAAATCCATTGTTTCTTTCTTTCTTCTTTATTAATGTCAAACTTTAAGAACAACAACAACAAAAAACAACGAGATACAAAAACAAAATAATACAAATGTACACCAAACAACTGTACATGTCAACGATAAATTTACACAACATATGTTTATCAAAATAAACAGTTTGAGAAGGAACAGAATGAAGCAAAGAGCTTATCTAGCAGGACTGGGCGATTTGGTCAAAAAGATGATCACGATATACTTTGTCACATTTTCTGATCTCGATTATTATCCCGATATTTTTTTAAAAACTGCATCTGTACTTAAAACTTTACAAAAATAGATAAATACTATATAAGACGTTAAATAACTTTTCTTCTCAACAATAACATCTTTGGAGGATGACTCAAAGTCATGGCTGACATCTATTTTACTGCTCTCAGCTCCACCTTCATCTATTTTACTGCTCTCAGCTCCACCTTCGGTTACTCTGTTTACTTCTCTGACAACTTACAGAAGTGAGCAGGAAAAGCTCGACTCTGATTGGCTGCTGTGATGCACATTTTCGCTTTGTTTGATCAAGTAAATAAGCTCGCAGCTGATCACCGTGATCATTAATCCCGTTCATATAATGTCCAGTCCTATTATCTAGTCCTGCCCCTTCCTTGCAAATTAGAGATTTAAAAAAAAAAATCTATTTGTATAAATCACAAAGATCTGTATAAACACCTACATATTATATATAAAGATATCTGCTTAACACTACATAGGTAACTTATTATAATTATTTCTATTTATTTATTTTTAAAAATGGGAACAGTACATATTAATGAGCATTAACATGTAAATATGTGGGACTATAGCCAAATGGCTGATTTCCATCCCCAGTCCCATTGGCAGGTTGATTATTAAATATAAAAACAATAATGTTGAAAGTACGAACAACATGACTAAGTCAGTAACACAATACACTGACAGCATACACATAACATACATAAACAACGTACACACACCCAAAACTAAGTGACCAATGGTAAGGGGACCAAAAAAAAATAAAAGAGAATTGTAAAGTGATGAAGTGCTTATTAAAGTGTCATGTGCTAAAGGTGTTTAAAGTACCATTTGCTACAGTACAGCTTGTTAAAGTGACAAGTGCATAAGTGCGAAATTACATTAAATTGCATGATGCCCATAGCACATCATCAGATGTGTGTCTAAAATTGCACATGGCTTGTATACATAAATGTATTCTGTAAACCCTTTAGTAACAAATTTGTATGAATGAGAATGTACGCCAGAACAAATTAAGAGTGTTACCCCAAAGCAATTAGCCAATAAGACATGAAAAACAATTATTTGCATATTATAACAATAATCAGTGTTATAATATTCAGAATTAATATTATTTCTATGCAATCAAGTGTAATCAATTATATCTAGTATAAAACCAAATTTTTGGTCTGTATACTTATATGAATCTTTTAATACTTCTCTATAATTTGATTTAAATGTTTTTTATGTTAACACCACAAACAGAAATGCACATACTTTTCAGAGTTGTAATGACAATCGGACACATAAATTTATGTTGTTGATTATCTTAACTAGTATTCTCTCCTTTTTCACAAGTTTAACTCAGTAACAAGCCAGCAGGGGTACTCAGTTTAGATATATCTGTTTCATTTAGGAGACAAAACTTTACAGCCACCTGTGGTAACAGTGATCATGAAAATGATTGAAACTTTTGGTTGGAAAATGAGAAAGTCACGTGTGTTACAATACACTAACTTCGTTAACATTTTGCATATGCATACTTTTATCTTAATTCAGCCAGTTGTTGGTTTAGCATACCCTTACAAGGCATAATAAAAATAAGAAGAAGAACTTTGTGGTTCCCTTAAGGGAAGTTCAATTAATTATGCAGCTATTTAGTTTCCATTTCTTACACTGCGGTTGTTTTTTTACAGCTACTGTGGAATCCATGATCCAGCGTGCGTGGTGTATTGCAACACCAGCAAGAAGTGGTTCTGCAACGGACGTGGAAACACATCTGGCAGGTGAGCTTTTGAGTTCTGGAGCTACTTTGGTAGATCTATGAGACAGAATTTTCAAAACACAATTTCAAATTTGACCGTTCATCTACACGAAGTGAATGGACATATCTATAAAGACAAATATAAAATGCAGCATCTACAGAAACTTTCATTTAAGTCATGCTGCTATATCATAGTGTGGGCCTATGCACTATCCTGATATTTCTAATCAACACTGTACAAGTATACCACTCAAAATGTATATTTTAAACAGTGAAGTCATTCAATTATAGAGACTGTAATGCGCTGTTATGCTGACTCTCAGTTGATTTATTCAACCGTGTTATTAGAGTGAATTTCTAATAATTTACCCCATTGTTTGTCTTCCAGTCACATTGTAAACCACTTGGTGAGAGCCAAATGCAAAGAGGTGACACTGCATAAAGATGGGCCGCTGGGTGAGACGGTGCTGGAATGTTACAACTGCGGCTGTCGCAACGTCTTCCTCCTAGGCTTCATCCCAGCCAAGGCTGATTCTGTTGTGGTTCTGCTCTGCAGGTGAGTTTTCATTGTTCTTTATTTTTTAATATCATTTATTTGATAGGGGCAGTACAAATGACACTGTGCAATATGGCCTGTTACAAATAAAATGAATAAAGTGATGACTTATTTGTAGATATTATGGCCATTTTTTGTTTCCAACTCTTGTTCATAGTTGGACTTTTAGTAGAGTAAAAGAAAAAAAAAGATCTTGAGATTACTATCAATAACATGCATATAATCGCAGCTTTGGTGAAAGGTAAAGAAGACAAAAGGGTAAACATTAGCGTTAAGGTGGCAGTAGCTCAGGAGGTAGAGTGGTCGTCCAATAACCGGAAGGTTGGCGGTTCAATTCCCCCCCCCCTATTCATAGTCTGTTTGTTGTGTCCTTGGGCAAGACACTTAACCCACCAAACTGGCAGCCACATTTCCGTCAGTCAGCTGTGACTACTAAGATAGTTTACCACCACCAAGGTGTGACTGTGTGGACGAATGAATGATGTATCCAATGAAAAGCACTTTGAGGGTCTCTGATAAAGCGTTATATGAAATCTGATGCATTATTATTATTATTTTAAATGACAGCAGATAGTAATAAAACATGATAGAATAGCTGAAAATCCCCACATCTCTGATTATGCTTCAGCCATCCTTTAACACTTTTGTTACCAATTTTGTTTTGGTTGGTACTGGGTTCTACATTTAACAGGCATTTATTGTGTAACAGTAAAAGACAGGCATGAAAAAAAAACATGGCTTGTGTGCACAGCTGTGGTGAAGATTTCTTTTTACTTTTTTTGTAAAATTTTAGTCGTGTTTGACAAATTAGAGTTTGGAATCTAGAAACACACTTAAAAATTGAAATTGAAATTTCTTCTGTGACATTGTGCTGTTTTTTTTCTGAAAGTTTTATTTTATATGAAAAATCACAAAGAATTCTTTATCATTATGAGCCACTTACATAACCTGTTCATAATACTGAGCTGACAACCAGTCCCCCGGCAGCTTCACATAGATCATTGATAAGAAGGATAAAATTCAGCAGGTCTAGTTTTAGCCTTTGGGGAATACATCTTTTATTTTTTCTTAAGAAGCAGAAATTTGAAGTCAGTCATTTACGTTGCTCTCTGAATTTGATTTGAGTTTTTTTTTCTTTTTGAACAGGTAGACTGCCCAGCAGTCAGTGACAACAACTCAATTTTTATAATTTTTATTTTTTTGCAGCAGGATGAAAGTATTCTCTTAATATTGAGCTGAACCTCATTCTAACTGTGTGGCACAGCAGCTGTGTATGCAAATTCTTACTTTGAAAGGGGAAGTGTGGCGTGAACGTCTTGGTGGTTTCTTGAGTGTCAGCCTTCGTGTCAAATGAGTTATCACTCACGATGATGTAGACAGTGTACAGATACAAGATTATCAACTAACCCAGAGAGACAAACACGTTTAACGAGCTTATAAAGGCAACACAGCTAACACACAAGCTTGCTACACATTTATAATAATAACTTTATTTGTATAGCACTTTTAAAAACAGAAGTTTACAAAGTGCTTTGACATATAGTCATAAAGCACATGGAAAAAGACAGATAAAAACAAAAAACTCAGTTAAAATGGAATTAAAGGCCATTTTCATGTCATAAGGAACCCAGACAATACAAGAACCATGCAACATAAAGTGAGACCATGAGGACCAAAATAAAAACATAAAACAGTTAAGAAAAAAGAAAATGCAATTAAAAGGGGGGTCGAGAGCCGAAACAGGATAGTAAATATAAAAGACAATATCAACAATGACAATAAAATAACAGGTAATACCGATAATAATGGTAATGATAAAGTAGAGCAACAGAAATGAGCGAGAGATAAAGCAATAAAGGGCCTAAAAGTTTAATTAAGAAAAGATTACAAGTAAAACAAAAGTTAAAAAGACAGTAAAGCCGAAATAAGATAGAGGTAAAAGAGAGGACAGATAAAAGATAAAAGACGGCATCACATAAAAGCAAGTAAATAACGCTCAGTAACAGCTAAACTGTGTCAATTAGCCACGGTTAAACAGTAAAAAATAACTGAAAAACTTTTAATTTGCTTTCTGGTACACTCATGGTGTAATCATTAAATTAGTTCTGTCTAACTTGAAATAAAACTTTGGCATTTCTGTAATTTGTACTTCGCTACATATTCACAAATGTGTTTTTGTAATAGGAGGAGTTATAAGCAGTTATACGCTTCATTACTAAATAATCAACAGCTTATTTAAGAACACGATCCACAGCAGAATGGGATGGCACTGTGTCAGAGATGTGAACAGTCAGCTGTTTACTCTGCAGCAGGTGCTCGGGGAACTCCCTCTTGATATCCACAGATTTGTAATTAGAGCTTCCTGCTCTGTGGAACTAATTTAACCCTTTCTGTAGTGACATGGAGCAAATATGCAGCATCACAAGTGATGTTAAGGAAGGGAGATAGATATTTTACCCTTTGCAACAGTACGCTTTCTGTGAAATTGTTTAAAGTTTAGTTCCCGTCTGTATGAACTTGAGATACCGCCTGTCAGCAGGAACTCTCCCAAGAACAAGGAACACTTCATTTATTTACACTTTTTTATTGATCGAGGACAGCGGGAAGAACAGGAAACAGGGGAGCGAGCAGAGAGAACCACGCAGGAAAGGGGTGGGATCATAACCAGGCTGCCTGTGTGTGGGTAACCAGGAACCTTTAGAGGAACTCATTTTTGATAGCAAGAACCAGAATCTAGATCTAGTCCTGGTGTAAATGATCTACTCTTTGAAGGTGCAGGACTTTCCAGAGGTCCAAGGTGTTTGTGTGGCAGAGGCCTAAAGACTGAATTTACATAGAAAAAACAGGTCCTTCATTTACATATGAAACACCAACCACTGTGTGGACACGTGCACACACTGAGAAGGGAGGAGGGAGGATCACTCTGGAATATATTCAGCTTTAACAGTAAAGATTATATGAATAGAGGACAGTTGGAGGTGTTATGACAGTTTTGAGGAAATGGATCTTATTTACATCAGAAAAAAGGTGTGGAACTCACTCACAGACACCAGCTGAGCAGAGAGAGGGGAAGACATGGAGAGGCAAATGGCAGATGTGTTAATAATCAATAGAGTTTACCTTCTGCTAATCTATATGATTTAAAACTGTTTTTCCATATAGATTAGCAGAAATTCAAAGAACTATCCATGCAACTTCTTTAACAAAACGATTATTCTGGGAATCGCGTCATAGATCGGACTTGAATAATCTTCATGGGACTTGTGGCTGTGGTACAAATGCAAATTCCTGGTACTTTTGATTGTAATGCGCCTTTTATATCTCTGTGCAGGCAACCCTGTGCCAGCCAGAGCAGCCTCAAAGACATCAACTGGGACAGCTCGCAGTGGCAGCCCCTGATTCAGGATCGCTGCTTCCTGTCCTGGCTGGTAAAAATCCCATCAGAGCAGGAGCAGCTGCGGGCTCGTCAGATCACAGCCCAGCAGATCAACAAGCTGGAGGAGCTGTGGAAGGTATGTGGCTAATAGGCTGGGAGGGTCATACTGAGAGGTCTCATAAACTTGACCAGGAGAGTGTGTCAGAGGCAGCTAATTACCGGCATTTTTATCCACCTCTGTGGGTCTGGATGTGTGTTGTAGCTTGTATTGACAGTTGTTCTTATTTTTCCAGGACAACCCCAGTGCCACCTTGGAAGACCTGGAGAAGCCAGGAGTGGATGAGGAACCCCAACATGTGCTGCTGCGCTATGAGGACGCCTACCAGTACCAAAATATCTTTGGCCCGCTGGTCAAACTGGAGGCTGATTATGACAAAAAACTAAAGGAGTCTCAGGTACTTTAACGAAGAACTAAATCAAGGGGCTCTTGGGTTGAATTTCTTCTCCTTTTGAATGTCTTGAGTTTTTATTAAATGAGCAACCGAAGGACAAGTTGTGAGGGAATAATTGTTCTTTTATGGCTTCTCATATTTTACAGGAATGAAGTCATGCTGAATGAATCCTCTACCTCTATATTAACACATTGTTTTATTCTTCCTCTGCAGACCCAAGACAATATAACAGTCAGGTGGGACCTGGGTCTGAATAAAAAGCGGATTGCCTATTTCACTCTGCCCAAGACGGATTCAGGTGGTAATTCCCAAAGCTTTAATTCCTCCCAGTGGTTCTGTGGTGCAGATAGATTCCCTCCCCATACCCATTCAGACTTCAGAGTTGCACGCAACCTTCCCCACCCCTGCATCTGTTGGCGACATGTGTGCTTGGATTTGTTTTTGCCTGTTGTTTTTAGTGGGGTCTTGTGCTATTTTGTGCCTGCACGGTATTGTAACCTTTGATTCATAAACATTACCCATCCTCCTTAGATCATTTAAAGAAAGTCTCTACCAGCGTGAAACAGTTTCTGATTTGCGCTCCTGTATTAACTGCAGACATGAGGCTGATGCAGGGAGATGAAATCTGCTTGCGGTACAAGGGAGACTTGGCGCCGCTGTGGAAAGGCATCGGCCACGTCATCAAAGTCCCCGACAGTATCCTTTATAATTTTATCAGTTGCATCAATTGCAGTGTAATGACCTCAGATCTGGTCTACTCGCACATAAAAACATGAAAGTCCCCCCCTCTGGAAGTAGACTTCTTTTAACTGCCTGTTTTTAAGACTACGGAGATGAAATCGCCATTGAATTGCGGAGCAGTGTCGGAGCACCTGTTGAAATCCCCCACAACTTTCAAGTGGACTTCGTGTGGAAGTCTACTTCCTTTGACAGGTATGATGACATGTTTCAAACTTATTTTGTTCATAGGATGTACGTTTCTGTGTGTAAATTGACGATGCCTGTCATTTTTAGAAGAAAGATGTTGGAGTAAACTTTTTCCTGGTAGTAGTCAAATGTTCGCAGATGTTACAACTCAGTTTTAAGTGGCGGCGCTTGTGTTGTTGCAGGATGCAGAGCGCCCTGAAGACATTTGCCGTGGACGAGACCTCTGTGTCTGGATACATTTACCACAAACTGCTGGGTCACGAGGTAGAGGACGTCACCATCAAGTGCCAGCTGCCAAAGCGCTTCACTGCCCAGGGGCTACCTGACCTCAATCACTCTCAGGTCAGATCTTACTCCAGCAGAGTGTCTCTGTTTCTTTAATTTGATTAATTGGTTGAAAGTGATGCAGGAAAAAGGGGAGTCACAGTAAAGTTTAAATAACAACACTAA
Organism: Xyrichtys novacula; assembly: GCA_962446985.1. Lineage (NCBI taxonomy): Eukaryota > Metazoa > Chordata > Actinopteri > Labriformes > Labridae > Xyrichtys > Xyrichtys novacula. The sequence continues at coordinate 28,218,672 of OY660870.1, forward strand.
TGTGAGACTGGGCAAGATATGTCAGGTGTTTGTTGTTATTCTTTTTTTAATAGGAAATCTCGAACTCAAGTAACGCAAATCAAGTCGGTTACATAGAACGCTGCTGGATGTCTGTTTTCATCACTTCACCTAAGCCGTGTTTTCTTGTTTGTTATTTATTTGTTTAGGTGTATGCTGTGAAGACGGTCCTGCAGAGGCCCCTCAGTCTCATCCAGGGTCCTCCTGGCACTGGGAAGACTGTCACCTCTGCCACTATTGTGTACCACCTGTCTCGGCAAGGCAACGGGTAAGACACAGAGAGTTTTTATCCTCTACACATGAAAAAAAAATTATGTAATGTTTGTAATTTTTCTTGGTAACTTATTTTAAAACTCACCACTTGTTCCCGCTCTCTTTTTTGTGTGTGTTTGCAGACCAGTCCTGGTTTGCGCCCCCAGTAACATTGCTGTGGATCAGCTGACTGAGAAGATTGACAAGACTGGACTGAAGGTTGTTCGGCTGTGTGCCAAGAGCAGGGAGGCCATCGAGTCGCCAGTGTCCTTCCTGGCTCTGCACAACCAGATCAGTAACATGGACAGGTCAGTGGCGTTTCACACAAGTTCAGCCAGGAGCATGGCAAAGTGTTGCCTAATTTTCTGGCCCTATTGCTCAGTCATGTCAACCTGAATCCTTTCCAGATCCCTCTGTCTCATACTCACTGTTGTCAGGGGTATTGGCACTTGCGTGGTATTTTTCTTCTGACACCCAAGCTCCAGGTGAAAAGAGGAATAATATCACAGGTTAGGCTCTGAAGTGTTTGTGCCAGCAGGGTTTTTGGAAGGTGAATGACAGTGCTCTATATCAAAGAGGGGAGTGAAAGGAGACATGCAAGACAATGCTACTAACTGAGATGAAAAGTGCAGGCGCATGCTGTTCTAAAAACAGCACGAGACATTGATTGTAGTTTGGCTGATGGTCAACAAAGGCAGACAGCTTACTCAGGCAGTTCAGGTCCTTTAAGCCTTGACTGATTCAACTGGTGTCACAATTTCCACTCTGTAATTTACATTCAGTATGTATCATGGAGAATATCTCTGTTCATTGTCAGCAAAAGTAACAGTTTTAAAACAAGGAGAAAAATATGCTCCTGAAAGTACCGTCTCATACTGTTACTTCATGTTCTGCAAGATTACCGTTTGGTTCTGTGTGTGTTCTGTTGTATGCGCACTCTGATGTGTGTTTGCTTTCGTAGCATGCCAGAGCTTCAGAAACTGCAGCAGCTGAAGGACGAGACCGGTGAGCTGTCATCTGCTGACGAGAAACGCTACAGAGCTCTGAAACGCACGGCTGAGAGGGAGCTGCTCATGGTGAGGAGGTTTTAAAAATGCTAAAATGTTACATCTCAACGGTGAAACTGAAGAAGTTTTCGCAATGAACGACTTTATTTTTTAGTTGTATCTGTGAAAATCGGCAATCAAGGAGATGTGTCAGTGCTTCCTGTTTAGTGCAACAGTTTGTTTTAACTCTTGCAGATCAAAACATTCTGATTGTGATCATGATTCTGTATGATAACCGCTATAAATAGCTTTCTTTTCATCGTTTTTCTTGTCTCTGCATACTTCTCTTTAGAAAACAGGAAACACCTTTGTCAAATACTCAACTTAAAGCACCCGAAAGGGCAACATGTTTCACTTCTGTGTCTTGACTCCCACCTGCGTTTTGGGACAGTAAACGATCTTCTCTTTTTTGTCCAGAATGCTGATGTTATCTGCTGTACCTGTGTCGGGGCTGGTGACCCACGTCTGGCAAAGATGCAGTTTCGCTCGATCCTGATTGATGAGAGCACCCAGGCCACTGAGCCTGAGTGTATGGTGCCTGTGGTGCTCGGGGCCAAGCAGGTACTAATATATGCTCACAGTTAATAAACAACTATCCCTGATGTGATTATTGAAATAATTTGTTTTGTTCATCCGGGAACAAAAATCTGCTTTGTGCACAGTGAAGCCATTTTTCATATTTATGTGACTTTTCTTCTGCCTTCTAGCTCATTCTGGTTGGAGATCACTGTCAGCTGGGTCCTGTGGTGATGTGTAAGAAGGCAGCCAAAGCAGGTCTGTCCCAGTCCTTGTTTGAACGTCTGGTGGTCCTGGGGATCCGACCAATTCGTCTGCAGGTCCAGTACCGCATGCATCCGGCTCTCAGTGCCTTCCCCTCCAACATCTTCTATGAGGGCTCTCTGCAGAATGGCGTCACTGCAGGTTTGTCAAGATCAAGCACTCCTCTGTCTTGTTTGAGGGGTTGTTCTTTCAGAGTGCTCCTCACCAGCATTTACTGTTGCTGGGTTACCAAAGTTGTCCCGCGACACTTGTTCTCCTCTTAATAGTGACCATTAGGTCTGTTTTACAATGAATATTTGCATCAGCAGCAGCTCTCGACCTGGAAAATGTGCATAAAAACAAAAAGTGTGGTCACTATATGAACCTCTGCCATTGTTGTTGACAAAGACATTTTTAGGAGTCCTGACCCTTGTTGACTCTGATTGGCCAATAATCCATCCATCCATTTTCTACCGCTTATTCCGTTCCTGGGGTCGCGGGGGGGCTGGAGTCTATCCCAGCATCTTCGGGCGAAGGCAGGGGACGCTCTGGACAAGTCGCCAGTTCTTTGCAGGGCTGACATATAGAGACAAACAACCATTCACCCTCACATTCACACCTACAGGCAATTTGAAAGTGGCCAATTAACCTAACCCTGTTTTTAAGATGTGGGAGGAAACCAGAGTACCCGGAGTAAACCCACGCAGACACAGGGAGAACATGCAAACTCCACACAGAAACGCCCTGAGCCGGATTCGAACTCAGGACCTTCTTGCTGTGAGGCGACAGTGCTAACCACGACTCCACTGTGCTGCCCTTGGCCAGTAATCAAGAAAATGAAATTAATGAGCGCAGCCATGTTCTATGAAGTTCGACTGTTTTCATCTCGGAGTGTAGCAACATAAAAGAACTGACTGAGGGCTCAAAATGCTCTGCTGCACATGGTTTTCATAGAAAATAAGTGCAAAAAAAACTCAGCATGTGACAGCTTGTGATCAAGAAGTAAATTTATTCTCAGTGTCGCTGAAACAGCAGCTTGTAAACTCTATCCCAAACTTATTGAATCGAGAGAATATCAATTTTATTTTTCTTCACAGCTGATCGGATCAAGAAAGGCTTCGACTTCCAGTGGCCTCAGCCCGAGAAGCCCATGTTCTTCTACGTTACACAGGGCCAGGAGGAAATTGCCAGCTCTGGAACCTCTTACCTGAACAGGTAACATCAGACTGATCGTGGGCATCTGTATAGTTTATCTCACAACCCTTAGTAATTTGAATATATGCAAAGTGGGTTAAATGCTGTTGACTGGAAAGCGCACTCTTCACTTTAGGTTTGAAAGCTAACCTGTTGGAGCTGGTTGAATTAGCTGTCAGAGGAGAGAGGAGGAGGCTTCAACTAGCAAGTTTACATAAATGAGCTAATTGACTGATTTTGTTTTCAAGAACTGAGGCTGCCAATGTGGAGAAGATCACCACCAGGCTGCTGAAGGCTGGAGCCAAACCTGACCAGATCGGCATCATCACCCCGTATGAGGGTCAGCGCTCATACTTGGTCCAGTACATGCAGTTCAGTGGCTCCCTGCACACCAAACTCTATCAGGTACTTCTGCATGATCACAGAGGTACAGGTTTTGTTATGATTACTCAAAGGACATAATAACAAAGTGAGTTAATTCTTACTAAGGTTACTAAGGTTCTAAGGTTTCTCCGTCATGTTGGATCAAACCTGGTTTTCTCTTTGTGCTCTGAAATGACCTGTTTTCCCTGTCCCACCCTAGCAAGTAGAAATCGCCAGCGTGGATGCCTTCCAGGGCAGAGAGAAGGACTTCATCATCCTGTCATGCGTCCGTGCCAATGAGCACCAGGGCATCGGCTTCCTGAATGACCCGCGCCGTCTCAATGTGGCGTTGACCAGAGCCAAGTAAGAAACTACATATTAATGTCGTTAGAGCATCAAAGAGCCAGCTCAGTACCTTCTGACAAGCTTTTGATCATTTTACGTAACGTGGTACCAAAACAAGAATTTCTGCCAGCCCTGACCAGCAGTCTTGCGTGTTTTTCGATGAAGGTATGGTGTCATCATCGTGGGCAACCCCAAAGCCCTCTCTAAGCAGCCTCTGTGGAACAATCTGCTGAACAACTACAAGGAGCAAAAGGTTCTGGTGGAGGGACCCCTGAACAACCTGAGGGAGAGCTTGATGCAGTTCAGTAAGCCTCGCAAGCTCGTCAACACCATCAACCCCGTAAGTACAAGAAGAAACTATATGTGCACCGATCAAAGTCTAAGGGCAAAATAATGAGCCAGTAAGGTACGAGATTGGTAAAGTAAACCTATTTCTACAAATCAAAGTGAATTCTGTATCAGTGTAGAAATAATCCATGCTTAAAATTTTAGAAATGTGCTGATATTTTCTCTGTTAAAGATATCTTGATGAGCTGAGGGGGACTTGATTTGTTGTTGTTTTTACTCCTTCGTCTGAAGAACTGTCTGATTTATCAAGCTGAAGGTCTAATTTTCTGGAGTGTGTGACTGTTGAGGACAGTGATGGTCTCGTGTTTTCCAGGGGGGACGTTTTATGAGCACTGCTATGTACGACGCGCGTGAGGCCCTCATCCCTGGCTCTGCCTACGATCGCAGTAATGCTGGTATTTATCTGATTCATTGTGGCTTGAAAAAACCTATACACAGCATTTGGGCTCCATAAGTGTTTGGTCACATGTTCTTTATAGAAATAAAAATGCCTGAACCTTTATTGGTGGATTTTCTCTCAGCAGGTCGTCCGTCCAACATGTACTTTCAAACCCATGACCAGATTGGGATGATTGGGGCGGGCCCGGGTCACATGGCTGCCATGAATATTCCCATACCATTCAACCTGGTGATGCCACCGATGCCTCCACCGAGTTACCTGGGTCAGACTAACGGCCCTGCTGCAGGTACGGCACACTGCAGAGACTCTCCTCTGTGCTGCTACATGAATCTTTGAGATTATTTAGTTTCATTCGGTAAGTGGTTCAAACGTTTTTCCTCTTTTTCTGCGAAGGCCGTGGAGCGATGAAGGGTAAACCTGGGCGCGGTGGGCGGCAGAGGGTCCGCAACAGCCAGGGTCCCAGTCAGGGCAATGGACCAAACAGCCAGGCCAGTCAGGATGGGGCCTCTCAGTCCTTCTCCCAGGGGCCCCTGACACAGGGCTACATATCCATGAGCCAGCCTTCTCAGATGAGCCAGCCTGGCCTGTCCCAGCCAGAGCTGTCCCAGGTAACCCCCAGTGAAAGACGCCATGGAGTTACATGTTCTCTTGTAACAGTCACTTATTTAACCCTTAGAACTCCCAGCTGTATTTTGCTACCTTTGGTCCGCCTGTTTTTTTTTTTTTTTTTTTTTTTTTGGTAAAAATCTATGTAGCAACTCTGTCCATTCAAGCACAACAAATATATACACATCTTTTTTTCAGGACACCCTCAGCTGTCAGTTTATGGGTGCAATAACTGTGTAATAATCAATGTGACGGTAAATTCAGAACCATCAAAGTCAATCGAAAATCAGAAATTGATACCAACGCTACTTTGATCAAAAAACACATAAATCTACAGTGACCAAGCCTTTTCTCACCTGCACACCGTTCTGTTAAGTCTTGGCTGTCAGGATAAGAAATATTGGAATTGGAACAAACACACAACAGAAACTATTGACATATTTATACTAACTCTTCCAGGCGTTTTTTTGCTATTTACAGTCGTAGAAGAAGAATATGAGACCATGTAATTGGTCGAAAGTTCAACAGAAAAAGACGTCATCAAAACAGCTTGTCAAACCCGGAAGACATTATCGGCATTTAGTGATAGCAATCCTTTTTTATCATGACAATATGATAAATAATCATGTTTTCACCGATACATCTTTGCGGATTTACCATCAAACACCTATTTTTGTGGCTGGATTGTAAAGCTTATTGGAGGTGTAGAAATGCCTGGAAACCCTCGATAGATCGCTGAAAGGGTAAGCTTTTGAAAACTTTTTTTCCCCACAGAGATACACGGTATTGTTTTAGAGAAACTGTAAACAATATTAATGGTGTCACGTGGGATTGGCGATCCAGCGGAGTTCTAAGTGTTAATGACTTGAATTGAGCAAATCCAACAATAAAAGGAAGGACTGTCATTGGCTATTTCTCTGAGAGTCACTGAAAAGCTCATAAAGGTGTGGCTGTAATTCTGCCTCTCTCCTCATGTTCTCCAGGACAGCTACCTGGGTGATGAGTTCAAGTCCCAGATTGACGTGGCTTTGTCCCAGGACTCGACTTACCAGGGGGAACGTGCATACCAACATGGTGGGGTGACTGGACTGTCACAGTATTAGGGTGTAAGTACATAAGTGTGTTTGTAGTTGTGACAGATTTAAGGTTTGGCATGTGTGTGTTTATATTGTAGGTGTGTTGCTTTCCATTGATTGATGAAGAACTTATATGATCAAGTTACAGCTCACCTGTTGTAACTAATGAGACACACTCATGTTTCTGTTATTTTGATTTTACTGTGGTTTTTGTCTTTCAGGTCACCTGATGAAGGGAGCTAGGCTTGAGCTGAGCTTAGTTCATCAGCTTTTTAATCTGGGAAATAATAAAAACATAAAATGGATACCTGTTTTCCTCTGCTACATCCGAAGCACCACCGAGTGAAAGCGACGGGATAGCGAAACAAAACCAATGACCAGTGAGAGAAATAAGAGGGTAGAAAAAGAAGAGAGCACGAACAGACGGGGCAAGAGAGGCCGAGAGAACATGCGAGAGGCAGGAGCCGCTGTCCGTGAAAAGTGAAGGAGGGAAGTCAAGAAAATGGCGGCAAGTGGTCAAGCTGCTGAGGAAAATGGCGGGGAGATCTGGAGGGTCTCATTGGAAACCAAATGAGGCTCGACTCCCAGCAAAATAATCCAGCCATCCCCTTCAACCCACCGCCTCCAGGAAAGGAAGCAAAGCTATTTCATGTTCAGACGAGCATCAAAGCTCTCAGCTGAATCTGAACTTGTTCTCCAAACTCGTAGGAGGCGTGATTACAGGAAGCCATTGAACCGGCATCCCCAACTCCCCACCGTAAAAGCATTTAGTGCTCAACTTGAGTCTTTTAAATTTGGTTTGTTATGGGAGAAGAGTGGCAACAACAATCCACAAGTGGGCCCCAAAACCTCAGCAGCCTCTGAAGGAAGCAGCAGTCGACACTCCCTCTAGAAGAGGAAATGAAAACCCGGTTTCTGTGCTTGGGTCTGGGATCAAAGAGCCTTGAAATGAAATCCCTCTTGTTTGCTTGAAAACCACTGCTCGGTCACAACCTCTTCAACGGGGCGGGTCTGTCCGGACGTCAGTGGTGGAGCGGCATGAGGATTTCAGACTGTTTTCAAGGCGTGACGCGCAAATCCCACGGATGATCATCATGGGACAGTTTTTTCTTCTCTGAATTACCTTTCTTATCACTGAGCACAAAATTGCAAAAAAGGATATTGAAACGATCAAACCTGACCAGCATTGATTATTCAACTCCGTGTCATTTGATGTTTCAGTGAAGGCTTTTCCTTGTTTAATCTTCTGAAAGCTGGGGCTGTTGATGTCCCGCAGTGCTTCATGACCAGATGTCTTTTTCTTTTTCTTTTTTTTTAACACTCTGTATGCTTAGATTGGCAAATGCTCAAATGCTTTGCATGGATTGATTCCTCAGGGGGGGTTGTGGACTCTACGCTCATCACACAGAATCCCTGCTTGAGTTGAAAGAAACCAAACATGATGAAGGAATGAGGATAATGGTAGTCAAGGCTTACAGGCGGTCGTGGCAATCAATCCACCACAGGTAAGAAGTGGAAAAGGAAGGTGGCTGAGAGAGAAAAGAGTGTTTCCACATCTGGAACATGAGTTCAAGTCATTTCCAGAGTTCAAACAACAACTGGGTGAAACTTTTGTGTCATTTCACATAGCATTTGTGTTAATGTGAGAGCATGTAGCTGATGGTCAAACTGCCCAGCTACGCAAATTTCTAGATCTGTAATTTAAACGTCTTTTCGTTGCTGTGTGAATCAAGTTACTTTGACACTCTGGCTCCAGTTGGTTTCAGCGGGAAAGCCATCCAAATTGTCGAGAAGATGGCCAGTAGATAAGAAAACTGAAGGAGAAACCTGAATCAGTGCCTATAACCAATCACCTTCAGATAAACAGCTGCAGCACAAGCATGAATGTAGTTCGAATCAAACTACCAGCATCAAACAAACCGTGGACACACCAGAGGGCTCAACAAACCCACAGAAAAGAGCTTTTATTTTTGTATCTAGAACAGGCCGGGGAACGACGGGGTCACTGAGCCGAGCAGCTGGGTTGTTTCTCAAAGGATGGGCGGGTGTTAAAAGCCACCTTCCTTCTCTGTGGGGGAAAACAAACGGAGGCTGGTAGAATAATTTTTTTTCTTTCTGTGGACTTCTGAGTTGTGCAAAGCTGTTTAGCCTGCGTTACGTACTTCATGTAGAGTTTTTTCAGAGATTTACGTGGATTCTTGACCCTCTTCCTGAAGGACTTTGTGAACCTTGAGTTGATCCAAACGTTGCTTTTGTCAGACATTTTGCTGCTTTGTCTTTTTTTTTTTCTTTGTTTTGTTTAGTTAGGTGTTCTTTAGCCATCTTGTGTAGATTAAAATGTGTTGTTGTAGCAACTGACTGACTCCAGGAATGAGGCAAACTCTTAGTTTTGTATCTTCTCCTCAAACTCTCTGATGGATTGTAGTTTTTTAACTCTACCTGAGAAGATGCGTTCTGATCACAGCAAGAATGTACTTCACTGTTTCTAGCCCTCTCGTTTCAGAAGTCACGTGACAATCATGTTGCCATGTTTGATTGACTTAGAAATAGATCTCTTTCGTTGACGCGTCACCCTGTTCCATGTAATAGCTTTAAAAACCTGCTGCCGAGATAATATTCTTTGGTGTGTTTGTTTTTGTTTTTTTCATCTTGAGCCACAATGAGTTGCAACATGTGCAGTGATTGTTGAAGTGATTCAGCTGTAGATTAGTTTTTAAACAAACCTTTTGATCCTCTGTCAGAAAAGCAGAGATTAATTTAAATTGGAAAGAGCTCAAAGAAATGTAAATAATTTAAAATTGTCTTATTTGCAGTGAAGTTTCATCACAACATGGTTGTCTCTCCTTAAACTGAATCAATAAAGGCTTTCAATTTGAGCACACGTTTTTATGGTTTGAAGCTTTGCTCATTTATTTGCACGCGCTCACAGATATGAAAATATTACAGATATTGTACAGACATTATAAAACTCCTATATACAGTCGATGGGTCACAGCAGTTGTCAAGCTGTTTCCTGTTCAGCCTTTTTCTTCTTCATCTGTTTCCTCTTCATCAGTTTCTTCTTCAGCTGCCCATGTTTCTGTTTCTGAATGCTCTCCTGGATTTTCTGTTGGAACAACTTCTTCTGTTTCCTGATCTTCTCCAGTTCAGCTTTCCTCTTCAGCTCCAGGTCTGGATCCTGTAAAAGCAGATTTATCGCTGATCAATAATAGTTCATCTAGAATTTGTAGCTTCCTGAACTTATTTCAGTTTTATATTAACTACGTCAACATCGCATGCAGGGGGGAAAAAAAGTATATTCTGTGTAGTTATTGCATAATTAATAATTTCTAGTTTGTCCACAACTCCATAAGGAAGGCCGGAGGAGGCGGGATTTATGACCTATACTGCAGTCCGTCAACAGAGGGTGCTGTTCTCGGGTGGCTTCACCCAGCAAGGAGGCAGACGGCGTCCATTCTATATACAGTCTATGGTTGGCATCTACAGTAGCACCAATGCTTTTTACTTTCACATTGACTGGGCCTCATTGACTGGGCTCGCTTTCCTGGAGCGAGCACTAGCATCTGTTTGTGGGCGGGGCTTGCTGGAGCAGTGAGGGAGGGGAGAGGAGGAGCTGAGGGGAAAACTGGTTGAGGGTGTAGTGATACATTCAAGATTTCTTCCACAATCTGGAACTTCCTCAGATCCTGCCTACCCCACCTTAAAATATGGTGGAAAAAATGAACTTTTCAGAAAATTCACCAGAGATGTGGTAAAATACAAAAACCAATAAAAGTTCAGACTTCAACAACAAAAAACAAATATATGCTATGAGAAATAAATCAAGCTAATTAGGAAAAATCCACTAATTCACTTTGTTTGTTTTCCTGTATAAAATTCTGTGATTCACGACTGCTATGTCCTGCAGAACTTTACCTTCCCCTCCAAGATCAGTTGTTTCCTCTTGTTAATCTCCTTTTTCTCATCAAAGTCTGTTGCCTCCAGTTTCTGTAATGCAGAAAAGACAAACCAGTTATAGTGTCAGTGGGTCAATCACTTAACTCTGAAGACAGTGTATTAAGTAACATATGCAGTAACTCGTATTCACTGAACCACCAGGATGAGAGGTAAGGACTGAATACACAGAAATGAACAGGTGACATACTATTTCACACTCCCGTCTGGTCACGTTGACCTGCGTGAGGATCTTCAGGACTTCTTTCTCCACCACTGGATACTCCTTCAACTTTGTCTCTGTGGAAACAACAGCATTGTTTATGGATGATGTGCACTAGATACTGCCAGGACAGAGTTGATCCTTTATGAGGACTACAGCTCATGTTCACAGGGCGCCTGCTTTACAGACTGAGCTATCCCGACCCCCTAACAGCTGTGTTTGTTTTGAGGATCCCACTATTTAACCTCCTGTCTGTAAAGGTTTGGACTACAATAGACCCATTCAGCAAATATTCAGCCATACTGCTTGTCATCATAATGAACATGTCAATTACATTTGAACAAACTTCATTACAACAAAACTTACGAATCTGCGCTTCGATGGCTTGGACCAGGTGGATGTCGTACTGAGTCACCAGCGTGATGGACACGCCGTTCCTCCCTACAGAGGAGGGAAACCTTGTTATAGTTTAAATCCATATATTCAGTGATCCAGGGAAGGGAAAAGATAAAAGTTTGTGGGTAGTTAATTGAAATACAATGTGATATCACCTGCTCTGGCTGTGCGTCCGACTCTGTGGATGTAGATCTTAGGAAGGCCGGGCGTGTTGTGGTTGATGACGACCTGGACAGTTGGAATATCCAAACCTCTAAAAGACAGAAAAAAAGGGAAGACAGCGTGAAAACTCCAAAAACTAAATAACAGAAATACTTAAGTTTTTTTTATCGAAGCTTCTGACCTCGCAGCCACGTCTGTTGCGATCAGGATTTTGTAGACACTGGCCTTGAACTTGGCGAGGTTTGCGAAGCGTTGTTTCTGGAGGAGATAAAGAGTTCTCATTCAGTCTGCAGACCCACTCATTTATAGGCTGTAATCTGTCTTAATCCTTTACACTGACAGTTCCTGCATCACCATAAAGAGCTCTGCCTCTGTCTTCGTGTCAAATGTGACAAACATGATTTTAAAGTCCAGTATCAGCTTCACATCACCATTTCCTGATTTTCTCTCACACAAAGCAAAATAAAATCTGTGTGTGTGTAAACTTCAAGGACTAAATTCTGACTCCTCTTTAGCTACTTTAGTTACTGGACTTTGTAATGGTGTCTGCCTCACCTGTTTCATCATAGAGTGCAGGGAGATAGTCGGGAAGTTGAATTCACGCAGCATCATGGTGAGGATCTGACAGTCCCTGAAAAAGCAAAAGATTGGACATGTTTTTACATCTATACCACACTAAATCACTGTGATATGTGTGTGGAGACCTCTGGTTACAGATCAAGCTTGGATTCATGTTTCAGAGACATCAAAATAATCATCTTAACCATCAATTTAACAAAAACTGTAGGTTAAGTGTAAAGTGTAGGTGTGGAAAACAACAGAATACAGGACATTTTCTGAGATTTTTAAGACTCCTGGCTGAGTTTCTTACTTGCATGTGTTGGTGAAGATGATGATAGACCAGTCATCGTGCTCGTCTGTAAACTTCTGAATCAGGTGGACAAGGTAGGCGTCCTTCACCTTCTCTGGAGTGAGGATGAACCTTTGGTCCAGCTCCTCCACTGTTTTTGTCCTGTAATAAAGTCAGAGTTCACAATAGAGTTTATACGGCCAGAGCGTCCGAGTTGAAAACAGAAACCATGGAGCTGGTCTAATCTGGGACTAAAAGTCAGATAAAGTTTGTAAAAGGATGGTTTTAACTTTCATTCTGCTGCTGTCATCAAATTTAAAAAGCTTCAGGTTTACAGATTTTGTTGTGTTTGACGAGATGAAAACGATATTCAACAAGATTTTCAAAGATGGAAGATAATTCGCGTTAAAATTTCGAGTTTTAATACTGTTATGCAAGAGTTAAGGGTTCAAATTTTTTTGTCATTTTCAGATTAAAGCAAAAAAAAAATTAGTTTAAGGTTCAAATATCCTGAAAATTTTGAATAATTTTGAAAATAGGACTTAAATCTTCAAAAATGGCGCTTCCTCCTCTGAAGCCAACTTCACATGACAGTCAACTTACTTTTCAATATTTAAAATAAAGAGCCTTCTCTTTTTAAATGTCTTTCTTCCTACTGTTATATTCCTTGATAGTCCTCTGTGAGATCCTGCTCCACATCACAACCCTCTGTGACATGAGCCTGCAGTAGTTTGTAGCTGCTCCCCGCACAGTCCTCACAAATAGTCAAAACAAAAATAAAAGCAGCAGAAAGCCCACTCAGCCTCACTAAACATGTCTGCAGCTGTAATTTGCACAACTCCCACTTATGTACACCAAATGCATCCATGGGAGAGATTAGATTACACACACCCCAGATCAGATGACATGCAAATGAACTCCCACACTCAGGCTCCAGTTTCATACAAGAATGTTGCACACAAGCTTCAGTAAATCTTGCCTCTATGGTTTTCTAAAACGTCCTATCATTAAAATACCCTCAATGAAAAATACAGTAACTATTACACCAAACACAAACTTTTTAGCACTAATCAACTGTACTATCTCCCTCCTCCATGACTGACTGCACAGTTTTCACCTTCAGCCTTCAGTTCACTCACTCTGACTTGCTCTCCCAGAAGTGAGGTTTGTTCATGGCGATGCTCTTCAGCTCCTGCAGGGTGTCAGTCAGTGTGGCGCTGAACAGAAGAGTCTGTCTTTTAGCTGGTAAAGCCCGCAGGATCGTCTCCAGATCTTTGGTGAAGTCTGTGCAGCCCTGCTCCAACAGACGATCGGCCTCATCCATGATCTGACACAGAGGCGGGAGCACAAAATGTAGAGATGTGAAGTTTAAAATGGGGGCAGCTTAAGAGGTTTTAACTATCTTGGTGTTAACTGACCTTCAAAATGAGAAAGACAGCTTTTCTCTTATTTTGAAATCTGCTGTTTCGATCAACTAGAATTCTGATTTCAGGATTCTGTTATTGTGTTTTAAGACAAATTTTCAGGGAGATGTAAAACCCTGCAGAATGAGCCATTTTATGATCAGCTGTTGTTTTAAAAGACAAAAAAATAATTGGAAATGTGCCCATGATTTGGAGCTCTACATGTGACGTATGTAACCAAAACAGAGCATTATGTTCCTCATACTGAGTTTTCTTTAGATAAATTCAGTCATTGAATAACAGTTCATCAAACTGGCACTTAATTTATCAACTTTCTGGACTTAGCTGAGTCCTAATGTTGCCAAACAGGTCATAGTTTACTAAATCTATCACCAATAGAGTTTGTTGAATCCATAATTGTTTGTGTTCTCTCCTGGTCTCACCAGAAACTGGATCTTCTTCATGCTGAAGGTGTTGGAACTGCGGATGTGATCAGCCAGGCGCCCTGGTGTTGCTACGACGATATGTGGCTGGTTGGAGAGCTCCAGGGCCTGAGTCACCATGTCTTGAAGAAACACAACAATGACAACATTAACACCGAGGAAAGGTAATAATGAGAGAGGTGAGATGATTCAAATTAATGACATAAAGAAAAAAATCAATCTGAGCTGTGGACATGTACTGTGTATGTAAAATTACCCATTCCACCGACAATGATGCAGTCTTTCACACCCAGGGGCTTCCCCAGCACCCGAAACTGCTCTGCAATCTGATAGGCCAGCTCCCTGTATGACATCACACATATAATACTATTTTTAAAGAATATTTTAGCACATTTTTCACATAACTATTCAATAACAAGTCCATTAAAGACAAAATTTAAGAAATGAAAGTGTTTCGTGCAAAAATGTCTTTCTTTTTTAGATTCTAAAAGAGTTCAAGTTCTCCACACAGATGCTACAACACAGACCTGGTGGGAGTAAGCACCAAGCAGAAGATGCCATAAGGGTCTTCTGACAGTTTCTGCAGCACCGGCAACACAAACGCTGCCGTCTTCCCACTTCCAGTTTTAGCACAGCCCATACAGTCCCGACCTGGAAGAAAGTCACCATCAGTCACCAGATCATGTTGAGGCGATAAACCTTTTCATAGTGACACATGAGAGTGATAACTGATGTCCGAAACTAATACACATTTAGAGGAGAGTGGGGTAAGATGAGCCATTTTTTCATATTTCAGATCTCTACATCAAGACGATCATAGTTTTGTCTCTAACTAGTGTATCTGCATGTATTTCAAGATGTTGTTCATCCCTGCAAACCAACAGAATGAGTGTAAACAGAACTGTCTTGATAATATAGCATGACAAAAAAAAGTGGTCTCCTATGGTCAACTAACCTTGTGTATGGGGTAAGTTGACCATAGGAGTGGGGTGGGTTAAGCCGTGTTTTTTTTTTTTTTTTTTTAAATAAATGTCTAACCTCTTCACCCATGTGCTTCTAACCTTCACAGACTCCATGAATTGATGCCCATCTCCTAAATATTTGGTCACATGATCAATTTCTTTTACCATTTCCAAGCAACAGGAGGTGGCTCAACTTACCCCACTCTCCCCTACAATCTCTCTGTCCAAATGGGGTTAAGTTAACCAGTGAAACTTATATATATATTATGTATATCAGCTGTTTTAATTAAATAAATCTATAAACTAAATGCCAAAGTCTACCTCTAGAAAACAGCTCTGATAGGTTTCTTAAGACTATAGGAGAACACAGGACCTCCGACAGCAGGTTACAGTCTATTTTCAAATCATCATTTTACTTTAAATATGATTTGATTAGCAGTTTGGAAACTCTATTTTCAGAATTGGACAAATATCTATATCATCTTTAGTCGAGCACAGACTAACACAGCACTCTATTTAAACATCCAGGTAATCCCTTCTTGGATCAATAAAGTTCTTCTTATTCTTCCTTTATTCTTAATCTAAGTAAATCTTAGTTACCTTGCAGAATAGCTGGCATGCAGTTTTCCTGAACAGGAGTTGGTTTATTGATCCCCAGCTGTTTACACTGTTTAATCAGCCAATCAGAGAGACCCAGCGATGAAAAGTCCGACATTCTGTCTGATCCGAATCTGACCGGCTTGGTGTCTTTTTCTTTCGCTCGTTAATTTATGAAGAAACGACTGAATTTCTCTGTTTTGGTCTAAAGTTGGACATCCTCGTGTGGAGCACTAGTCGCTGTATGAGCACGTCATGATTCTTCTTCGTTTTATTGGCGGTTGGCAACCAGTTTAAGAAGCATTACCGCCACCTACTGGATTGGAGTGTGGCACAGGAAATTAAACAGGAAAAAAACAAACAGATATCTGCCTATAAATATATATATACACACTAAGCTCCAAACTTAAACTCTGTACAATCAGCCTGTCTCCCTTAAATACTTCATTAATGCCCTAAATACTTTTTCAGATGCTGACCCGAACAGATTCTAAAGATACTAAACTGTAGATATCTGTATCGGTATCGGAGGTGAAAAAAGCGCACCCTATAAAGAAGTGATTCAAAAGTTTCTCAAGCTTAAATTCTTCAGGCAGCTCTTTTAAAAGTCGAGGAGCCCTGATGGAAAAAGCTTTTTTCTCTAGATATGAGCCTCTGCAAAAATAATAAGCTACTGCATAACCTTGAAAAATTAATATAGTTGTTAATTTCACTAGATTGCACAGATCTGGTAAAGTTAGCAGATAATGGTTAAATCAAATGTCTCTTAGCTCTATCTGTAGAATTACCCGCACCAAAAATTAGCTTTGACCCCAAACTGACAACCCTTCATATAATCAAACCACTCATGAAAAACTGAAGACAGTCCCCTCACTGTTGGGTTTTGAAGCCCGTCACCTGCTCCCAGCTTTCCCACTGAATTTACTCTGATCAACATGGACAACATGCACAAGTGTTTTTGTTCTCCTCCTGACCCTAGCCTGGTGTTGGAGTTTAGTAGAAAAAGTTAATATTGATGATAAATTTCCTCAGATTCTATACCAACACATCCTAACAGACTACCTTTAAAAACTTTTTAATTGGGATTAATTTTTTATAATCTACTTCTTGATAGATGTTGCTTTTCCATCCTCTTCTTTTCTTTATTGATGGTAATGCGAGACAGAACACAAGATCAATTAGCAATTCCTCATTTTTTTATGAAACAGAGAAATTGGATTTTAACCACAGGCCAAAAAAGGTTTAATTTATTATAAAATGTGGATTGATTCTTATTTTTGCATAATTTCTCTGTTGGTCTCAATTTTCTGCCATGGCCCCTTAATTTCCTCCCGTCCATTTTCATATCAGCCTGAAAATGTCAGTGATCTTTATTCAGCGATTATCAGAAAGGGCCAGTGTGTGCAGTGAAGGGTTCCGCCTCATCTACATCTGCGGCAATAAAAGGATTTTTAACCCTCAACTTTCACCTTTTTTCACTCTTTACCAGCTCTCACTGACTAATTCTTCTCACTAAGATGGAATAATTGGGCCTGAAGCAGATTCTCACTTTTTTAGTTATTTTTTTATGTGTTGGTTTGACATTCAAGAGTGAGGAGGAGCCATAAAACTGAAAAAAAAGAAAAGAAAAACAACATCCGAAGAAAAAGATGATATGAAAGGGGGCAACGTTGGTGCCTCATTTTCTTCCATTCCTTTGTCAGAGCTTACAGGAAACATATAACGACTTCTATAAATATGGATGAATACTAGACTGGGATAACTTTTGACTGTGCAAATTTGCATGTCTAGACTACAGCCTGAGCTCTGCAGCACGAGAGACACCAAACCAAGAACACTTCAGAAATCTGAACCCTGAGCATAGCATTTTTACGCCGTTTTTTTCCCCCAACTTTAGTGTTTTTATGTCTATATACATATATATCAGTGGATATGTTTGAAAACATAGTATTTTGGGGGTGTTTTTGGCCTGTTGTGCGTGTGCAAACAAAGTTTAAAATCCCTGCTTTAATATTTTGAGATTTCATGATGCTTATTATGCACATCATGCAGGTATTTGTTTCCATACCTGCAACAGTGAGAGTGAAGAAGACACTACGAGTTTGATTCAGCCACAGAAGGAGAAAAATCTTCAACAAGAAACCCCATCTGTGTGTGCGCACAGGCCTGCCAGAGGTGATTAATGATGTATGTGTGTGTGTGTGTGTGTGTGTGTGTGTGTGCGTGTGCGTGCATGTGTGTGTGTGAGAGTAAAAAGGCAGAGTCCTGGAGGTTCAACCCAATCTTGCCCACTTGGTCCAGCTGTGCTGCAAACCTCCTCGGCCGGGCTGAGAAGCGTCTCCCTAAATGAACACAAAGGTTGTTTGCATGAGAGGCAGAGATCTGATGCTCCCTGTTGTCTCCCTGCAGCATAGCTGAGCAGTCAGCTGCAGAGTAGTAACAGTCCACTGAACAGCACGGTTTGTGCACAGAGCTGCTCCCCTCGCTCTTCCACTACATTTGATACTGCGCTCTCTCATCGTCAGCCAATATCCACGCAAATAAGTGATTTATTTTAGGTGTGCTGACGACTGAAAACCAGGGTAATCATGAATTAATGAAGGGAGAAACAACTCTTTATACGCTGTTACTGCAGTGGAAAGTTTAATAAAGAGGGATCAATGTGGAGAATTTATTTAGCTCTTCTTGTACATTTGTTTCTGTTTGTTGGCAAGGGCTGTTTCTCAGTGGTAGAGTCAGTCATCTCTCAATCAGAAGGTCAGGGGTGAGGTCCCAGGTCCAACGCTCCTCATGCCCAAGTGTCCTTTGGTAAGACATTTGACCCCAAAGTCCCCCTGCTGGCTGCACTGAGCAGTGTGTGCATAGGGTTTGTTAATACCGCTGGGTGCTTTACATAACAGCCTCTGCCATTTGTATATGAACGTGGGGTGAATGGATGAATGTGATGTGATGTAAAAGCACTTTAAGTGGTCAGGAGTCTATGCAGAGGGATAAATAAACACAGTCCATTTACCAAAACCCTTTTCAAACAAATTAAACCTCATGTGAGCTACATATTTTAGCTTCACTGGTTTATTTTTATTCTTGTATATTCTACATAAATCCACAATTTGCCCATTGCATGTCCAATTGAGTCAGGATGAGTCGAAATCAGGGGTTCAAAAATGCAAGTGGAGGAGGTTTAGCATTTTAAATAAGTTTTCATTTTCAGCAAAATGAGACAAGACAGTCCAAGAATTCTGCTCCTGATTTTTCCATTTTAATGAAGCATTTCATAAACAGGAGCTCTATCTGCTTTAAGATTACCGCATAGACTTTCAGCTCATGTCACCTTGTTTGCGAGCACGCTCTTTTAGACTTGGTTTGATATTCTGTGTCATATTTCAACTCATATTTGTGCAGTTTAAATCAGGTTTACTTTGGTGCTTCAATCATAACGTGATTTCCGGTTGGATGAGCAGTCATTTGATGACATAATCATGCTATGAAAAATTACCTTATGAATATCATATCAATGCATAATATCCCTGAAGGCTCTCCATGTAAATGAGAGGAATTTATTGAGCTTTGTGGTATTTTTATTCAGTCAGAATTCCGGTCCTGCAGACTCATTCCTGTCCCACTTACACAACATTAGATCCTGTCCATTAAAGTGTTTGAAAGGATTATTATATAGCTCTGTATAAACGGCTTTATGCCAAATATGATCTGATATTATGGAGGATCAAGAGCAGCGTTGAACAGAGTATTTGCTAAAGCTTATTGTAAACAGTCATCTGGCTTGTGCTCTTTCACCAATATTGTCATCTGCTTCAATCCTTTATTACGCTGCACTTCATAAATACGCTTTTAAGACGGCCAGCAAGCTTTTCCCTCTTATTAAATTTCACTTTCTGACATTTAAGTGCAAAGCAGATGAGGATGAGAAGGGGCGGCGGGGATTGCAGCCGTCACCGAGGCCGTCAGATGGCGCTGGAGAGGCTCCGCGGTCCCGCTGAGAGAGCTGAATGAGGTCCCAGTGTGATCTGGAACAGAGGCGGCAGCGGAGCACAGAACAAGTCCTGGAGGAGGCGTGAGCCCGAGGAACTCCACCGCCTGACTTTCATCGACATTCCTCCATGTGGCTGCTGTACGGAGCTGAGAAAATTGTGCACGGTGCGTAATTACGCACAAGAACGACGAATCTGCGGTGTTTGCTCGCAGTGGAAACCCGTGGACAAAGGAAGGCAGGCAGGCTGGAGTACAACAACTGACTTGGAAAGAGAGGAGTACTGTCGGAGGGGAAACGGGTGGATTCTGGAGTCGGAAGTGATTTCTCTCTTTTTTTTTTTTCGAAATGTAACTTGAAACGTCCAAGCAGTCAGTTTGGAAACCGAGGGTGGAAACGGACTTAAAGTGGAGTTTTGAGTGGAAAAGGTCTGCAATTCAGCATCCAGATCTTCGGAGCATGGGGTAAGTTGAAAGCCCGGGTCTGAAATGTGCAGCTTGATCTTCTCTGCTGTCCTGAAGTGGTTGTTCAGACAGAGAAAAGCTGAAGAAGTGAACTCTGACTGGACTTGTGAGGATTTTCTGTTCGTGTGCCTGTTTGGTCTGGTAATTCAGGACTTTCCAATCCGTTTGAATCAATCTATTGGAAAATGATCAGAAACCCAAGATTAACACCGACCCCATTTCTTTGTGTACATTCAGATGGTATACAACTCTAGCTGATACATGGACGGTTTGTTCAAAACTGACAGAACAAATGAAGCTGTACCCTTTATGTGTGAGTGTGTGTGTGCGTGTGTGTGTGTGTGTGTGTGTGTGTGTGTGTGTGTGTGTGTGTGTGTGTGTGTTGAATTATTCATGCCAGACTCCAGCTTGTTTCTAACACACCTGAACCCTCCTTGTATTACCAGAGTCGATGCTGTCAGCCTATCTCTCCTTGTAGGCCAATGTGGTGACACTTTAATTGAGATGCCATTCAAATAACTAACTGAGAACAACGTTGGAGCATCCTAAATAGCCCACTGTGTAATCTTTAGGGCTCAAACACTGTGAAGTGTGCTACCTTTAATTTAGCTCATGGAGTACACCTGAAAATGAGAAATTTACCCACAGAGTTGAGAAAAACATGATAATATGGCTTTTGGGGGGCCATCAGAGTTAAAAAACAACAACAACATGTGGCCCTTGGATGCTTTATTTTGTTAAGAGTTTGTGATAGAGACCCCCTCAGGTTGCCTCCAGTGCCCTTCCTGTGTATTTTACAAAACTTTTTATTTGTTTCTCCACATGTAGATGGTGTAGATGATGGAAACCTGAGTCCACATGCTACTAAGAGTTGACTTTTAAGACAATTTGGAGGCAATTTTCAAAAACAACATTTTTCTGCATCAGCCCTAATTTCTGTCAAATGTGATGATGAAGTTATTGTTTGCAAATGCTGTTTGATTTTATTGTCATTAACTATCCGAATAGATCACTTCTACAGTTATGGAAACTGTGATCTTGGGTGTCTACAGATGAGTAAAACTGCTCACTGATGCAAACTTCAACAGTAGAGCTGGATTAGGGATGCACCGATCCGATATTTGATATCGGTATCAGTACCAATACTGAAGAAAATTCTAGATCGGGTATCATGACAATGGGCCTGGTCTATTCAGTCTGACTCTACGCTATCCACTGTGCATGGCATCCACAAGTAAACATGCTGAGCGGTTGCCCACACTGTTTTCAAAATGGAGCGACCAAAGGGGTCTGCTATCTTGAACTTTATCACACTACCTCAGCCTACAAGCTTGACGACCACTTGCAACACCTGCGCAGTAAATGTTCTTAGGGGCAGTGGTAAAACTTCAAGTTACAACAAAAGGTAATTCAGTGCAGCGATTTTTGTATAGGAATCGGATCAGTATTGGCCGATACTAAACTGTAGATATCTGTATCGATATTGGAGGTGAAAACAGCGGATCGGTGCATTCCTAAGCATCCCTTTAGAGTCCCAAAAGTCCAGGCTGAACCTGCAGCCCTCTCACAACACACAGAAACTAATGATGCATTTAGGTGGTCTTCAAGAACATTTTTACAATTTCATTTTAGTAAGTGTTCAGGAAGGCAGGACAGAACAAGTGATCTCTGTTTATTTAAAAACAAATGAAATTAAAAAGAGGCAAACCTAGCTCTCTAAGGGAATGAGAGGAGACACACTGGTTGATTTCACAAAAGTTATGCTTAAAACACACCACCAAAATAGGACACAGAGGACGAGTGCTGCCATGCTGTTCTTGTAGTACAGTATTGGACCGTCATTGCTCCTCAATAGACAGAATATATAGTTTGATGTGGGGTTATCTTCATGTTGATGAGGAACTCCTGGATGCATCATTCAATTACCAAACTCTATGTCCCTATAAAAGAGTGCTTATACTGCAGGTAAGTGATTCACCAGAGATCTGCATACATTCACCAAAATCTCTTGGCTATTATCAAAGAGACTCTGAAACAAACAGCTGTGGACTTTTGTGTCAAAAATTTTACCCCAACTTTTTTTTTTTTTTTTTTTTACCTTATCTGCGTTTCTTTATCTAAAAATAGACATTCAAGAATATTTTTGTGATCTTTTTTGTGTTGCTTCCACGTTTGAATCATTGGCTGCTCAGTGCAACTTTTTTTCTAGGGGGGACTTGTTGGGGGGATATAACTCAATGTGACCTGTTACATATATGGACAACAAACAAGATATTATTTGTGCTGTTTAACTTGGATGATCTGTCCTGTTGTCTTGCTGCAGAGGAGTTGCCCACGAGCTGTAAAATGTTCCCGATACATCGAGAGAGGTACTAACGCACGGCGTCTTTGTGTTGTAGATCTGCATGGCAGGGATGGGCGATAACTCAAGATTAGTTTTTGATCTCCTCCCAGATTGATATTGAGCACCAGAGGACTTTTGTTGATGCTTTTAAGCAGAAAAAGCTGCTTACTGCCAGCGTGGACTTTCAGAATGAATTGATTTGATCAAATTTAGATGTGCATACTGAAATATTTTAATCCAGCTTTCTGTAAAAAAATCAAAAGTTTTGACTTCATAAAACTCACCAAATGCACATGTGTATTTATCCACATGGCTCTGCTTTGACTAATATCAAATCAGGATCTGCACTATTGATACTTTGGGGATCAATCAGCCCATCCCTACTTCATCAAACATTTGTCTACCACAGATCAAACTTCACCCACAGCTCATCTCCGTAATGTTCCTCCTCTCCCTCATATCTGTGGAAATGTTTACTGTACTGTGAACTATGAAGCAGAGAGGAGGCGTCATCCTCGTCTCTGGTGTGCAGATGTCGTCTGCATGCTCTCCTCCTCTCACTGTTGTTGGGTGGTGTCTCCTGCATCAGATTGTCTTTCCGTCAGTTTTTCCATTACAGCTCAAACGCTCCATAAATCGCTGTATTTTGTCTGTAATCAGATTTTTAAAGTTGCTGGTATGTGTTTATGTCAAGTGTCTTGATACAAAAAAGTGCAAGAAAATACATGAGGCTGATATGAGGAGATATAAAGAAACTTAAAACCTCATGAGACTTATGCAGCAATACCTAGGCCTTCTCATACTACACCCAGGCTGTCCACAACAATACCAATCGACTCAGTGAGGCTACACTAAAGATGGAGAATGCTGTCACATTAACTACAACTCTAGTTGTACTAAAACTCTGCTGTTTTGGTGAACTACTTAGCGCTGTGCTAAACGTATGCAGTAGCTTAATACTTGTGTTTTTGATTAAAAAAGAGGTGTCAAACCATAGAGGTGTTATTTCTGAAACTTTTGAAATTTAATGGTTTCTTGAAGAGAGAGAAAATAAGATTTTTATCACTAAAGTAGCTTAACTCACCCTCTGTTGCTAGCTAAAAGTAGTTGGTTGTTGGTCCTATGCTAATCGTCTCCAGGCTCGAGCTCCCCCACATAAGAAACAGACAGCCCGCTCTGTAAGCACTTGTTAGAGTTGTTAAAATGTGATGTATTATAAGTCGGTGGCACGGCAGGTCACTGTAATCATCTTTCTACATAATTACAAAGGAGTCATGTGAGGGAACGGTGATACTGCTGCCCGTATTATCTCATTTACAGTTTAAATCTGTCTTAATGTCCCCCTGCAGCTTCCCTTTATAGCACAGAGGACGTCTAGTCTTTGATTTCAGTAGGAACATAATCAATTAATCTGCAGCAAAACATCATTAAAACTGTTTAGTGTCTGCGTCCTCCCACTGCCCAAGGAGAAAGCAGCTGCTCTCTGGGGAGAAGGGCCCCTTAAATGCTGTTATGGAGACATCTGTAGTTGCATGAATACACAGTCATCTTAGCTAAATCTTTTTCCATTTACTTAATTTCCCCGCTTTTTATTGGCATGCAGTCAGAGCTGCCGGAGGGTCTTTGTCCCCTCTCTCTCTCTCTCTCTCTCTCTCTCTCTGCCCCTCATATTGTGAATACAGAAAACTCTACAGCTTACCTTCACAGTGTAAGACAGCCGTAAGTAAGACATCAGCCAGACTCCTGTTAGAGGATCTGACCTTCAGATAAGTGAAGTGTCCTGCTGCTGTTGAACACCATCAGAGCTCATGGTTCTGGCACTTCTCCAATTCTTACCAATGAAAGGTCAAACCCTAGAAACCGAGACGCACAATCCTTGTTTATACTTTGCAGCAGTGTAACAATCTCATGTTGTGTTGCGTGCATTGGACTTGTTCAGCGGCTAGTGTTTCCCCTCACAGTGCTATTTTGGTATGTGGTTGTAGCGTGTCATGTTGTCGGACTGGGCCAGACGTTTTTCTCTGGCTGAGGAATGTGGACACGAGGCTGCTCGCTGTCTCTGAGGTCAGAGGAAGCAGACCCTTTCAATAAGAAGAGGAACAGAAAGAGAAACCACCAGAAAGAGGAGCCATGATTCTTTTTTCTCCTTTTCCTGTGTGAAGACTGAAATCCCATGAGGCTAAGACACACAGAAGAGATCTGGTGGTGTGTTTGTCTGAATGCACAGATGGTGAAAAATGATGCTCTGCTGAAGCAGTCAGCTGACACTCTCATCCAGACGGAATTCAGCTCCTTTTCAAGCCTGTGGGTCAGCATGAGCTATTCAGCCTGACAGGGTTTTTAGGATTACTGATATTTTACTAATATTAAAGGGATATTCCGGGGTAAAATTAAGTTAGGGTCAAACACATCGTAGACACCCCGTTGCCGACCACTTGCTTCCCTAGTTATACCAACTTAAGAAACGACCGCATGATAGCAATACAGAGAGCCACACGCTCAACCAAAACGCCACTCTATCACCACAAATAATGCTCAGAACAGCACCTAACTTCATCAACAGTACACAAAGGGTCCCAGCCATAGTACTAGCCACCAAACATATTTTTAGCTTTGCCTAATTTCTTTAACCAAGAGACTAAACACAACTCCCCCACTCTCTTCCAGCGGCCGCTTGTTTGAAGTGAGACCTCAGGTGAGTCCATCGATGTAGCCGTGTGACGCAGCTCAAGGAAGAACATTTACATTTCTTCATGGAAATGCAATCAGACTGAGATGCTAAGGCAGAAGAACTACAGCGTCTGCAGAGCAAAATGATGAATATGGGGATTATTATTTCAAGGAAATGATAAAGTCATGATCATAAATGTTCTTCCTTGAGCTGCGCACCCCCGCTGCATTAGATGATCTCGCCTGGAGGTCTTCGTACAAACAAGTGGCTGCTGAAAGAGAGAAGGTGCGCAGTGTTTGCTTAAGAAATCAGGCAAAGTTAAAAAGATGTTTGGTGGCTAGTGCTATGGCTGGGACCCTTTATGTACTGTTGATGAAGTTAGGTGCTGTTCTGAGCATTATTTGTGGCTATAGAGTGGCGTTGAAATTGTTGAGTAGTAATATTACTAAACTGACAGCTTAGATGAAACAATATGTCCATACATTTATTTAAATAGTGTATGGTTGTCGCAGTTGAACGGATCACTGAAAACTGATTTTAATGTAAGTGATGTGAACTAAAACAGCAGTGGTATCTCTCTGTGAAAACACATTTTCAAGTTTAAACAAAGCCGGTATGCCATCAGCAACCCCAGACAGACCAAAGCCCAGTTCACACGTGGTCCTCAGGCAATTTCCAGGCAATCAGGTCCTGACATTTTCAGGACTTGCCCTTTCACACATAGAGCACACAGTTGGAGATTGTTCATGTCCAACCTCAAATACCCTGTTTGGTCCCGGTGATCAGCAGTGTCTGGTGAGAGTGTGCAGGAGGAGTCTTTGCAATGGTGTCTGTTTCTTGTGTAATATCTTTACAACATGAATGAGTTTCCTCAATAACAGCACAGCGAGTTGAAAGCATGAAACAGAGAAGTGAGGAAAGAAATGAAGCTGCAAAACTCTGTTAGTGTGGATGACTTCACCAAACTGCCCACTTGTGGTGAAAGTTGTAGATTTTTTTTAGACAGTACATTTTTTTTGCAGCCTCATTAAACCCAGAAAAGTCTTTACTTTGGTTTAAAAAATAATATGACAATAGTCAAAAAATTTGTATGCACACAATGAGAAGCAGAAGACCTGGTCACAAAGGGGTTTTTACCTCTAGTAAGGGGTATGCTGTGAAAAAAAAGGCAGGTAAAAGTCCAGATTTTGGATTTGACAGCCCTGAAATACATGTGACGATGCCCTTTTCAAAGGATTTTACACGGTGACAGAGGGGGTGGTGTTTTCAAGAGATGCCACTCTAAAACCCAGTTTTAAAAGTTTGCTCTTGTACAGCCCACAATGCTGTTTTCATCTAAAGCTCTATTGAACGTGTTTCTGTGTAAACAGCCCCTCAGGTCTACCTGCAGTGTCCACACATTTGTTAAAGTTCATTCAGAGTCTGGGTTTAATGGATTTGGACACACCG
The DNA here is from genome assembly GCA_962446985.1 of Xyrichtys novacula. Lineage (NCBI taxonomy): Eukaryota > Metazoa > Chordata > Actinopteri > Labriformes > Labridae > Xyrichtys > Xyrichtys novacula. The sequence goes on from OY660870.1 coordinate 28,244,964, forward strand.
TTTTACATTTTTCCATGCAGCCCACCGTGTGATAACGGGATAAATTCAGGAGTGCAGTGCACTTTCCAAAGGGACTAAAGCCGAATCTAATATTTTAGGAGCTTTTTAGTGTGGTACTCTTTAGAAATCAGAAAATCCTTTAACCGTCTTTTGACCCATCAAATAAATGGCAAATTGTTCCAGCTGTACATTTTTTCACCGGTCTTGTGGGGTCTTTTTCAACCTTGGATTAACAACAAACCCGCGTTAATGTGCAGTCATATTTTTCCAGCTGACTCTTTTTATAGATTTTCTGGCTTGGGGAATAATCTACCTCCAATCGCTCTTTTTCCTTTCTCCATTAAATATGATTTATTTTTGCCATTATGGCTTTATTCAGGGCATCTGAAGAGAGACAGGAAATATTCAAAGTCAGGTTCAGCACAGAGCAGAGAGTCCTGCCAACTGAGACCCCTTTGCTTCTTCATTAGATTCACTCTTTGTTATGAATATAATCATTATGATCTGTTTCATGAAACTTTTGCCGCTGTTATCTGTTAAAATAACTCTCGTATTGGTGAAATCATCACAAAATTTGAGTTAATAAAGTTTAAATTTTTGTACAAGACATTTCCTGGCTTCGCTCTGACCCTCCTTCATCACACCTCCTGTCAGCTGTCAGCTTTTGTTTCAAGTGTGAACGCTAGCTTTTAAGCGCAACCAACAGGACTGTTGGCAGCAAGTTTTGTAGCTATTTACAGCCGGCAGAGCTTATAGGCTCCATTACTGGCAGTCTGAGGGGCATGCTCTCCTCTATAGAAGAAATTAGTTGGGTCTGACTGTGGGGCCAGACAGAGGGGTGAAGCTCTTGTATCACAGATTATAGATTTGGGGTTGTTGAATGGGTGCTGAAGTTAAGAGGACAGATGAAGAGAGCAGAAAGAGAGGATTAAAAAGTGATGGCTCGGGGCAAAGACACACAGCTCTCAGACAGCACGATAATAGTGTGTGTGTGTTAGTGTGTCTGAATGGCAGCAACTAGACACAAAATAAGAAATATAATTGGAAAGTTTTGAAAACTTTTTGGTTTAAGGTTATAAAAAGGTCATGCCTGCATATTTGAAAAATAAGATGGTTAAAAAGGCAATAATGAGACGCTGCGGTAAAGAGGACGAGCAGACAGATTTTGTGTTTCTCAGGAGATCCTTTCGCTGCGTGGCGGGTTGAATGTGTCAGTTGTTGATTTTATCGATTAAACTGGTGTCCTGCAGTGAAGTTGTCAGGTTGTTTGACAGCTCTCCAATTTCCGAGTCTTTCATGCAAATTTCCTCCATTTGTGCAGATGCTTATCATATAGCACACGAGGAAAAAAAACAGTAGATCTGAAACACGGAAAAGTCAGCTGAAGGATTGTGTGTGATTTAGACTAATATGAAAAGATTCAGTCTGTATCATCACCCAAATGTGTCTTTCCAGCTAACAAGTAATGCCCCACAGCCACAGGGTAGAGTAATCTGGACATCAGATATCCCCTTCTTTACACTCCTGATCTAAACCTCATTAAGAGACAACCACTTTTACTAATTTGATCAGGGGTGAAAGTAGGATAAGGTTCTTGCAGGTGCTGTACCTGTAGGCTTTGTTCAAGAGGAGCACACCCAAGTTTAACGGGGTGCAGACTCTGATGCCACAGTATCATCATTTGCTGCATCTCAAACATAAAATCAGTTTTTCTCTGCATTTTGTTTTATGTCTGCATTAAGATCGAAGCAGCTGTCTCTTTAAAAAAGGCGGGAGGTGGTCCCCAGCGCCTAGGCAACCAGCGTCCAATCGAAAGTGTGCAGTGAGTGCTCCCACTTCTAGAGTTTGTTTGTTTAGGGAAGCAGATATGACTCACTCACAAGCAGCACGATCCTGTTGGATTACTACGGTTACAATGTAGAGTTCAGACTGACGTGCATCAACATGGTGGGTGAAAGTTTGCGTACCTTTGCTAACGGCTGTAAACTGCTGTTTATGTCTTCTCGGTAAGGCGTACCGCTGCGTACCGGCTTACTTTCACCCTCATGTATGATGTGTATCTTTCTTTAGCTACTTCACTGGTTTCCAGTGTATCTACAGGGTTTGGCCATTTCTGTTAGCATGCCATGGTTCTCAGGACAGACATCTATAATTTAGCTTTCCAAATAGATGTATGTTCATGCAGAATGATGCTTTTTCACTATTGTTAAGATTTCTGTTATCCTGTGAGCTGTACTGTCTCCCTTTTCCTGTTTCGGTCTTTTCTTATTGTCCATATTTTGTATTTTACTGACTATCTTTGTGTTTGTTCCAATGAAAGGCTACAATTTCTTAACAAAAAAAAAAACACATCAGTGGAGCTACGTATGGCTGGTTCAGGTTGGTTTCAGAGCCCCCTGATGACAAAGATTTGGTGGCTTAGAGATAGTAAAATGTTTGTACCAGTGGCGATTGCTCTAAGACTGCAAGGGAAGCTCGGCTTCCCTTAAAATGTCACCCCCCCAAAAAAAGAAAAAGTGGTGAAATACGTACTGCTGTGTGTACATTTCATTAACTAAATACGTACTAGAAAGCCTTCATCTTTTGTTCAGACACTGTGATAAGAAGCTGATAATCACAGGTAACCGGCATAACTTCGTTCTCATTCATCCTCGCAGCGCCTCAGCGCTTTAAACAGCCGGACGCTGGGCTTCTGCTGACTTCAATGTGGAAGCTAAAAGTGGGTTGTTCCAGCAGCGAAACTAGACGCTCATTGGATAAATGCTGGGCTTTGTCCCGCCCAATGGAAGCTAAGCTTCACTGGAGTTCTATGGCGAGAGGGCGGTCCCGACTTTCTCCCGGACTGCAAGCTTCTGCATCCATGATTGGATGAGCTGTCTGAGGCGAAATCCTTTATTGATTGACAGCTAAACAAGCGAATCAGCGATCTTGAAGAATAAAACATCTACCAGAGCATTTTCCAAGTCATTCATTCCGTTGTTCTTAACTGCTCCGGAGACTTTACCGATCCTCAGCGACTTCTGTCTTTATTAAAAACGACTGCCGTTGTGTTTGGCGACTCTGTTCTGTTACATACTAATAAACAAATACAATTATGATGTAGGCCAGAAAAATGAGCTTCCCCTCATTGAAAGACCAGCAGCCGCCACTGGTTTGTACCTATATTAGACGTGTTTCTATTCCAGAGGAGGTAAATAGCTTTTATCTGAGATGTTTGAGCAGTCATCTGGAGCCAGCATGAGGACATGCTGTGAATGAAGCCACGCAGGTCAAAGGAAGTGTATTAAGTCTCCTTGTGGAAAACTCATCCCTCATACTGTTTGACTTCTGACTTATCCAGAGGGAGCGATCATAGAAAAGCCTCTGTTTAGAACTTTTTGCAGGCTGCAGCCAAATACAGTTTTGGTATTTTCCCGGCCCTGAGAGACTGATTTCATCCATGTGAAAGTTGACCTGATAAAGAGCCTGAACTCTCAACAGAAGCTTTTCCAGAAGACACACAGGAGGAGAAAAAAAAGAGGGTTGATTGGCTGGGTTTGACTTATCAGAGCTATCATCCTGAATGTGCACTCATAACCTCGAAATTCATCTAAAGGCATCATCGTAATTAATTTATCATGAGGGTGGAGTGTAGCTGATGGCCTCGGGGCTGCGTGCCTTTCCCTCTATTGGTTGTCATTGCTGAGCCTTTGTTGGGGAATGTGCAGGGCAGATAGCAGACTTAAGACCAACTCAAAGCTTCCACCATCAGCTCAGACTCAGCTGCTTTGCTCTCCTTCTCTATCTCTGTCAATGGAAGTATATCAAATAAAGGTTTTCTGCAGGCAAACTCTCAGAAGTGTCTTTGATGGAAAGTGTAGTTTAAAATCCGTCAGTTGGCTTCACGTCAAAATCATCAGATGATCAAGCGCTGACAGGCACATGCCTCAGACTGCTGCAGATTTGTGCGATGCGTGAGTACAGAGACGTGCAGGAGGGAAGATAAAATGTCCCAGAAAGGCATGTAGACTGTTTGTGCCCGTAGAGGTTTGAACCACACTTGAGGATTCAGCCGTGTTCCCCTGCCGGCCTGCCTGCCTGCCTGGCTCAGATCCCAGAAGAGCTTTCTCTCCTGTGGCTCCCAGGTTTTTCCTGTCAATCTTTTTTTTCCGTTTCCTCATTCTGACCCTGAATGCTAATACAAAAAAATCCCAAAGAGGATGTGCTTGCTTATCCACTTTATTAAAGACAAAAGTTGTTTTCTAAAACCTGCTCAGCAAACTTCTCAGGTACATCTTATTAGTTTGAAGAACTTCTCTAATTTAGCCTGAGTCTAAGCAATTATTCTCCACTTTCATTGTTATTTGAGCTGTATGCCTTCTGTTTTGATAATCAATAAATATTAAAATGAATTTTTCAAGAGAGATGGTGAACATTATGTAAGTGACTGAAAATGTTGGAGCAGCTTGTTTTGTCACTCTCCTCACAGATTCACGTCGCACTAACACAGTTTAGATTCTCACATCTGAATATAAAAATGTAAAAGGGCAGATTATTCTTCTACAAACTTGTCTGACTTTGACCTTTTTATTTACTGAGCTGTAATCTGAACACTGCACCACTGCATTAATGCATGGATGAGTGGCGGGTATTGTGTACTGTATATGATGGAGGGGGTTGGGTGGGCGGATGCATCTTTGACCTAGAATAGATTAACAGTGATTGATCCAGATGACCCCTTCTCTGGATGTAGGCCTCAGGCTCACAGAGGGAGGTGGGGGGCCCTAAACAGAGAGCTACATGCTCAGAGAGCAAACCAGCAAAATAACCAATTTCATTAAATATGTCACAACTCGTGAACCTGAACCCTTCAGAAAGAACTGATGTATAACGGCCTGAACATGAAAAGAGGGGGAGTAGGGGAGAGTGGGGTAAGATGAGCCATTTTTTCATATTTCAGATCACTACATCAAGGCGATCATAGTTTTGTCTATGTGTATCTGCATATATTTCAAGTTGTTGTGCATCCCTGCAAACCAACAGGGTCTTTTTTGGTCTGAACATAATTCTAATAAAACCTATGACAGACTAAATTCACTTCCAAGGTTGGAAATTATTTTTTTGTAAATAAATGTCTAACCCCTTCACCCATGTGCTTCTAACCTTCACAGACTACATGAATTGATGCCCATCTCCTAAATATTTGGTCACATGATCAATTTCTTTGATCGTTTCCAAGCAACAGGGGGTGGCTCAACTTACCCCACTCTCCCCTATATGTAGTCTCTTCTCATGAACACAACAAACCTGACCCGTTCAAAGGTACTTACACTATGTCCTGCCAACATCCCCATCTACGAAGACTTGTTTTTACCCTTGTTTCTCCCCACTATTTTGGCCTGATACATTTATATTAAAGATGAGGTGTAATCGAGGCTCCTCACATCCTGAACAGGCTATTTAAAAAGAGCTCATGGTTAGCCCAAGATTAGCTTGCTATCACCAACTGAGCTACACCACCTTGATTCACTCTTAGCATTCAGTGATTTTTAAATGATAAGCTAGCAAAATCAGCTTTTAAAATGTGATTTTGGTTGAATTAGCTGTCCACTTGTTTGCTAAATTGAGAGCATGAGAGTTTATTCAGCTCTGTGGTTGACTGGTCGTATCAAGGGCTTGAGTTTGTTGTTATTGTTGGGACTTTGTGATGCTGTTGTTGTAGCAGTAGAGCTACAAGGCAAGAAATTTACCAATGCCCATACATGTGACATCTTGAATCACCAAAACTGTTCAGTGTCCTTTGAAGAAAAGACTGTTAAGAGCTCTCTGGGCAAACAAGGACAGGGAAAGTCTAATTTCAACTTTGGTATTTTTATCCTGTCACTCAGTGGTTGGATGCAGCAGATTGATCGTGAGTTTTTTGTCATCTTGCTAAATGTTGGATACGCTCAGAAGTCAACCATTTATTGATTCATAAATTTACGATATTCGCAGACAGCTCCTCAGGTCATCAGATACAAACATGGATCCGCTTTTACCCAGTCATGCTGAGTTTTCCTCTTGTAACACCTGATTTAATTAAGAACTACTCGGTTTCATGTTAATTAGATCTGGTGTGTGTAAAGAAGCAGACTCTGCTCTCCTTCAGGCTTCTCTGACTGTCAAGCTGTTCCATGTTTGCTCTCCCGAACCTCAGGAGGATTTTAATCCAGTTTTAATCTGCTCATATCATCAAACCTCGATGTGATGCATCCTGTCTGAGCTGATTAGCTTGACGGGCTTTTCACGGAGCTACGTCGAGGCAGGACCACATGAATGACGGGACATTATTTTTTGTGTGATCTGCTGTGACGGCTGGGAGCTGATGAGCTTTCAGTCATCTTTTCTCATTAAGATAAGAATACGATAGAATAGAAATCCTGACAGAAGCTGTTTTACCTTGATGGTAAACGTTATTTACTTTACCCGATTGCCTTGCTGCTTTTAATGCCCTGTATATAATTACAACAACCATTCATTATTTTTATAGAGCGTAATTAAATCCTTCATGGTGCCTGATTCAAGTGCAATATTTTGAGTAGGATTTTACCCCCTGACAAGGAGATGAATTTCGAGGTTTATCTCAAACCTCATATCCAGCAATCTTTCATTAAAGGCTTTGTTGAAACATCCTGAGCACTAGCTTTGCTGATCTGTACTCTAAACCGTGGCGTACTTTAACACTTCCTGTGGAATCAAGGTGTGAAGCAGTTTTCCTAGAGTTTGACAACACAAGCCCTCTTGGACTTGTACAAAAATTTCTTCAAAAATTTCTCATCACAAAACTAGAATCAACACTTGAGACTCTGATGAAGTAACATCCAAAGATTTGTTAATTTCACAAACAGAAAATCCTGCTACAGGTGGGATTTCTGCAATGAAGTAGTAGGGCAAACAACAGTTCCAAACACTTGGACAAAAAGTGAAAAATCTCATGAAATTCAAAGAGTGAATAAAAATACAACAAATATTCAACAACATGAAGACTAAAGCTCATATTTCATGATGATATATGGACTATTGTTAGTTAACCTGGCAGTTATTAGCTGGTTTACACTCATTAGCCTCTTTCTGTCATGCTCATGTATTCCCTCTGTCTTACTAACACACACAGACACACACACTGGCCTTCTCCTGACCCTCCTGGTGGCAGTGCTTCATTGCTCTCCTCTGTCCACCTCTGGCTGCATAAAAGTTTGCACTGCTGTAGCACAACACACTGTGTGACCCTGTATGTTAAATTCATGTTACCCAGCCCTGGATAAAACAACAACATTTGGGTTTAGGTGTGTCGTTTGTCACTGATAACAGGATGTTGCCCAAACTTTATGTTTAGAAACTTCTTTTGTAGTTTGAAAAAGTGACACCAAAATGACGTCACAATCAGTCCAGTGGGGTAAAAATATCATGCGTGACATCTTGGGAGGTTTATATATTCAACATATATTTTAGCAGCTATATTCATAGATGTTCATGTGTTACAGCAGCAGGCATAAATTACAGCACAATTATACTGTGAAGGAATGCTCTAGTTTGATTGGATTTCTTTTGAAGGTAAAAGCTCAGGTGTAAAAATAACCATTAATTGCTTCTTACCATTTGGATCCAGGGTGTTCATAAAGAAAAAAAACAGCGCAGCTCTTAGCGGGACCCTGAGAAAATGGAGCAGTGATTTGTTGATGTTCTGGACCAGAATCAATGTTGAAATTTGTTGCAGACCAGTGAAATCATTGAAAGTCAATGACGTCATTGTGTGTGGTTTATGCTGGATGCATAGCAGTTGAGCAGAGTTGAATTTGTAAGAAGTGACACCGCTGGTAAAATGAGGAACAACTCTGCATTTTGTGGACATTAAGGTTTATTGCTATCATAGGTTTTTCCGTTGCTTTTATAATGACAATATATGCTCCTGAAGGCTCTGCAGCTCTGAATAATTTACATTCCTGCTATAGGTAGCATATTTGATCCAATTTTAAGGGTCTGAAACATCACAGTTGGAGACTTACTTTATTATTCAGTGACTCCACGTTTTCCAGGTAACCAAGACCTATTTCTGTATCAGTTATGATTTATCGCACCTCTACCTGCTCCCTCCCTGGACTCAATCAGCTTCTTTGGCTGTGCTGCTGTGGTCCATTGTGAATCTCAGCTACAGTAATCTGTGTCGAAACAATAACCACTATTGTTTATATGCAAATTTAAAGTATTTTACGCCAAATCCAAAGGGGACAATGCTTCATATAGCTGGTGCTGACCTACATAAATGGTTATTTCTCTTGCTCCGACAAAGAAAAGAACCTCCCCCTTGCGCACACCATCCTCATTAATGGCAGTGAATAATTGACTTGCAATGGGGAATGGCTCATTGCATACATTAACTTTGTGAAGGCTGTATTAGCTGTGTAATGTTGCATGAGCAGTCCCTCATTGTCCTGTGAGCCTCCGACGCCTCCATCCCTTTGTTAGTCCCCACAGCGAGTACGAAGTTCTTCAAAGAGAGCGGGACGGCTAATTGGACTGCTAGCGGTTAGCTCTTTATACACCAATAGCCTCATTACATCTGGAGAGCATCAGTGACCCAAGGTCCCTGAAAACACAATCACATTTGGGGTTTGGGGTTATTTTTCAACCTATTTATAGATCGATCCACCATTAGAGTCCACTGAGTGGCAGAGAGGGGCCCCAGAGTGCCGGGCAAAGTCAATGACTCGCAGTTAAACAGACGAACAAGATGAAAATGATAATGATGTTCAGCAAATTATAATGTAGGGTACAGATGTTTCAGCCTTTTGGCTCTCATCAGTGAACTAAAATGTGAGTGATATTTCTGTTATCGTCTTTCAGTCGTGTTTCATCAGTATGGATCTAAAGGCATTCTCGTCAAAGGCACTTTTTCATACTAAAGCACGTGAAGCTCACTCACAGAAATTTCTAAGAAAACTACACATACAAATAATACCCATAGATAACTGGTTAATTTAATACTGCAGATAAACTGAACTTTCAAACAGTAGGTAGTACTGATTAAAACTGGGAGCTCTTTCTGTCTTCAGAGACTCAAACTGTTTTTGTTACAAACATCCTGATTGCTTTGCCATGCTTATACCGCCTCCAGCCAGTGTTTGGACCGTCTCGATATGATGCCGTTTAATTGTTTTAAGTTTCCACAAATACAGGTAAATCTAGTCAATTAAATGTCCCTCTTTGACTTCAGCTCTGTCTCCTTTTCATAAATAATTTGCAACAGGTTTGCAGAAAAATATCAAATCACCTTTTTAGTAACAAAAGCGAATGACTGATGTGAACTTAAACTTTTTCTAAGCTGCTTATATGTTTGTTTTATCATAACACGAACACATGACAACATTTTTATGTGCTTGATTTATCCATGCATTATTTCTGTGTGTTTGTGTCTGTGCATTGTTTGTGGTTCATGTTTTCCTCACTTGTTTGTGTAAAATTGTTTATTATGATGGCGTATTAGATTTTACAGATAACTTGCGTCTTTCGGCTCATCAGCCCCATGTTTTTATCAGAAGTATGAAAAGATTGTACAAAAAACTGAATATTAATCCAATTACTTATGTGTAATTTCTTCCTCCTAATTTTATGACCTTATGTCTGAAAATGTAACTCATCAAGTAAATTGCAAAAAACTGCAAGCCAGCTAACATTTATTAATGATGCTGACTTTACACCGGTGTTTTGTATCATAAAATAACTGAAAACTGTAATAACGCCAAAACAAAAACATTAATTTGTTCTTTACTGTTGTGATTTTTTTCTTCTGAAGGGAGCAGCCCATCTACAGTGCTAGAGCTCATGTCTTCCAGATCGACCCGGCCACCAAACGCAACTGGCTGCCGGCCAGCAAGCATGCCGTCACCGTGTCCTTCTTCTATGATGCCAGCCGCAGCGTCTACCGCATCATCAGTGTGGGCGGGACAAAGGTGGGAACCAATCAGAATAATCATCTAATCAAACATTCAAGTGTTCACAACTTTCACTATACCAAATCACAGACTTTGTTTGTGTTTGGGCATAGGTGTGGATTTTATGGGAATACGTCTGTCTGTCATTTTTAAGAGGTGAAACTGTAAAGAGGCGACAACGACACATTGTGTGACCTTCATATTCTAAAAAGCATCTTTGCATTATCAGCCGCTTTCAGAGAGGTCTATTTATAAAACTGTATTTTTATTGTTATTGCAGTTTTTTGCTAAATAAAGTTGACAGTAGATACAGGATGTGAGCCTTTTATGAGCTTCTACAGGACCGAAATGACCCTTGTTGCGCTTAGCAGTGATTATATAATATTTGCCTCTAAGTGTTACTGTGTTGAAGAGAGCGTTTAGTTGCGCATACATCATATTCCCCTGACTAAGATTTTATTTAGCCTCCTCTTTTCCAGATAAAGAGGAAATAAATCGGTTTCTCTTTGGTTTTGGCTGTCAGGGGGCAGAGAATGCATTAGTCAAAGATGCATAAATTGTCAGCAGAATATTAATAACACACACACTCACTCACACACACATACAGGCAATCCAGCATCCAAAACAACGGGAAGACACCTGGGAATGCAAACACTAACAGCAGATCTTGTTAGCACCAAACTCAGAGAGAATTCTGCACTTTGTAGTTATCAGCCAATTGAGCCCAACTGAGTGCCCTGAGACTTGAAGCTTTTGGAGGAGAGACCAAAGAACTCCACATTTGGCAAAAAATCCACCTAATCAGACCGTTCACCGGAGAGAGGAAGTGAACAGATCATTGCACAGCACAACAAGCTTTTTCCTTAGCTCTTAGTTCTGTGTTGGGATCGCTGGATATTTTGTCTTTATTTGCATACACAGTTCTCCAGTACACCTCCATGAAGACACACTTCACAGGAATATAGTATGGAAGGGATAATGCAGGTTGTTATACTTTTGGAAGTCTCAAAAGATTGTGAAGTTCTTGTCCCAGTCTGTCCCAGCTACATGTTTGATCAGTAATTTTACTCTAAATATTCTCTTTCAGATTATTTTACTGATTTAAAAATGATCATGTTTGATCAAAAATTTCTGCTACAGCCTACAGTTTTATTTTTTAACGTCTTCTGTCAAATCAACCCTACTTGTTTCTGTGCATCAGTATGACTAAAGTCAGCCCAGCAGAGTCAATTATTAAAACTGCAGCATGTTCTGCATAGCAACAGTGTGCCATCTTGAAATAACAGCCCGTTGCTATGAACTGTTGCTATGTACTGACTAATCAGAATCAAGCATTTTATAAATTCATGTTTAAAGAACTTTCTTTCACATAAAATGTTAATGAGCGCACTAAAGAAATAAACACATCCATGTTCTCTGTTTGAGCTGCTGCCCTGAGACAGATTGGCCTCTTTGTAGCAGTGGGCCTTAATGAATTTGGCATTTAAAGGTGACAGAAATAAATCATGGCTGCCTTGTTAGTTCTGGACAGTGTCAGCTCTTTGTTTTTAAAAATTACCTTAAAAAAAATGGATTTTATAGCAGTTGCATGGTTGATAAATGAATGAATGAGTGAATGAATGAATGAATGAATGAATGAGTGAATGCTTCTGTGCGTATGAGTAAATAACCCGGCCATGTTGAGTTGGATTCTGTCATAATAAAAGATACTGAAGTTGAAGTTGATTCCCTGAAAACACAGGTTTACCAACAAATGTGCGAAGTTTCTTAGATTTCTGTTTTTTAATGTTGCTAAAAATTAAAATATATTGAACACCATGTAAAGCCTGAATTAAAAATTAGATACAGATAAAAAGCGGGGTTGTGTCTGAAGTAAAAAATGTTTGAATAAAATCATTAAAACAAATCAAAAAAGACCCAAAATATTTCCCTCCTTATCATAATTTAAATTCATTTCAATATTTAAATAATGAACACCTTCACTGAACATATGACTAACTTTGATTCTCTGAGTGTGAATCATGTTATTTTTCACATAGTGAATCAATTTCCTCCTTGGATCATGTATCTACTCTTTAAGTTCATGTATTCATTACTCTTTGTATCTTCTCTGATCTCAGGCAATCATCAACAGCACCATCACACCTAACATGACATTCACCAAAACCTCCCAGAAGTTTGGGCAGTGGGCGGACAGCCGGGCCAACACCGTCTATGGACTGGGCTTCTCCACAGAGCAGCAGCTACAGCAGGTGAGCAACACACAAAAATATAAACACGTCAGCAGCATTCAAACTTAAATACAGAGAAGAAAAGTGTCATTCATGAGGTATTAGATAGAGCGACGGCAAATCATCATCATGGTCATTATTTGCAAGTCATGATTTAGTCTAGTGCAGCTGTATTGTATCTTGGCATATCTGTACATGTGGAAATGCAAAATGTTACATACCTGTCAAAGATAAAAAAAAAAAAACCTGCAGAGAACATTTGTGCACACCTCTTCTACCTGACAAAACACAAGTGTTAGGTACGGTGTGTGAATTTTTGAGGTTTTCTTATCTGACACAGTTTACCTTCTCTCCTCCTGCAGTTTGCGGAGCAGTTCAAGGAGGTGAAAGAGGCTGCTCGTCTGGCCAGGGAGAAATCTCAGGAGAGGTTTGAACTGGCTAACCCTGCACTCAACATCGCTGCACCAGAGGTAAAGCACCGCTATTCTCTCTAAAAGGTCTTGTGTGCTTTCCCAATTTTTCAAGTTATGTTTGCTGATCAAAGCGAGTGGAAAGCAAAATTTAGCCAGAATGATGAAATTTTTGAATCGTTCATATTATGACAAATGAGACAAGAAGAAAATCAGTCATTCTCTGATAGAAATGAATGCATTTTAATGCTTATATGTCAGTCTTTTATAAATTCACAATAAATCCCTTCATGAAAGCTTTTGCATTTGCAGATTTGAAAAGAAAACCCACCTAAAAATGTTGAAAGATATGCGGGTTAGGGTTGAGGACCAGAGGGTCACCACTTCAGGTCTCTTCAGCTCTACAGGAGCTTTAAAAACCACTTGGCTTGTTTTGCTCTACTTTACAACTGAAATTTGAAAATATAAGACAGCAAGTTTAGGTTGTAATAAGTGGACCTGTGACCTACAAGAGACATGACGGTCTTTCAAACCCTAGAGAAAGAGGAGAGCTGTAATATCCCGATGAACTCTGTCCCTTTGTTTCTATTTTAAACATATAACAGGGATTAGATGGATCCCCATCTGGCTGCTCCATTATTCTCCCTTTGGTTAACTCCATTAAAAGATTTCATGCATGAAAAATGGAGAGGGGAAGCAGAAAGAGACGTCGGCGCTGAAGGTGTTTGAAGGGACGGTAATGGCGGGGTCTGAAAGAAAAAAGAAAGAGGGATCAAGAGTATGGAGAGAAGAGAGGGGGATGATGGGATAGAGGAGGGAGGGGAGCTAAATCATCTATAATTGAGGGAATCTGGCTGCTGCTGAAACGACAATGGCCAGGCCTTATCCTGCCAGCGCTGGTGATTTCTTGGTGGACCTGATAATTCTGCTGCTCAGCCAGAGAGGTGGAAGTTTGCCTGCAGTGGAAACTTTTTGTCCTTCACTTTGTCGTCTTTGCACAACAAGCTGCCCTGTAGTGACCTTAAACACACACACACACAGACAGACACAAACACAGCGCAGTATTTTTAAGGGAAATTCTCCTGACATTTAGGGCATTAACTAGAACACGCCCTGTTTGGATGGCTGTGATTTGATTGTGCAAACATGGGAGGAACAGAACCACATGTGAACTTTGGGAAAGCTGTGGAGCTGCTCTGCTCTGTGTGTGAGTGATTTCTGCCAAGTATTAGGATTAAGAGAGCGTTGAAGTGGCAGGGATTCAAAACGGAAAAGTGTGTGTGTGTGTGTGTGTGTGTGTGTGTGCGCCCACATTGTGAGGAGATCCAAACAAAGCGGCACTCAGCAGGTCTGAGGGACTGCAGAGTCATGGTGTAAACTGCAACCTCGCTGAGTGATAAGAGTTGATGGTCTCTTGTCTATTTATCAAGTGTAGCAAAGAGAGCAGACTCAAAACAGAGCAACAGCATCCAGAAGAGTGACAGGAACTAAATTTCAGAGCAAGAGTTGAACAATATCGAACAAACTTGCTGACATTCAAAGGTTAAGCTGGTTCAATAAGGCCTTTGGTGCTTTTTGAAGTGCTGGTGAACTGCACAGAAGCAGTTCAGGCTTGGGTCAATCCAAGGTCAGCCGGATTATGAGTGTTACTTTCATAATCCTCAATTTTTGTAATATAATGAAGTTGTTTTTGTATTTTAGGTCAAGATTTTAAGCCATGAGGTAAAGTCAGATTTCTGCTGACTTTACCTCATGGCTTCCTTAAGTTTCTCTTTTTTCCGTAAAATGCAATTTGCAATATCTTTAATTCCCAATTTTAAAAAAATCCCTGTAAAGCCTTTATAATGAAACTTTCCTCAAAATGTAAGATTCCTACAAATATTCAAAATTGACTTCAATTTGCTGTGACCTCTCTGTATCTGATGGTGATGAGTGTTTTCAGTCAGGGATGTCTGTCTTTGCTGAAGTTAGTCAAGATGAAAAAAAGTGTGTTTGTTGTTTTTGAGTTATTTTCTTTGTTTAGTTTTTTTTTTTTTTAATATATGAAGACAGTCTTGACCTGCTCCTGCTGGCTGATGCAGTTAAGAGTGCTGAAATTATTTAATTTTTGTATTTTAAAAAAGCGAAGTTCTGCACACCTGAGTTTTGATTCAGTGAGATGTACATATAGATTAATATACTTACTGTGCCCTCCAGCTCTATCTGAAGTCACTTCTCACAAACAACAAAGAACAGTTCTGACTCATCGCTCGTCTTTCTTTATTCTTCTTTTCTCTTTTCTGTACAGCAGAGCACTCTGGTGTATGCTATAATTTCTTTCCCTTGTGAGAGTCTTTGTCCAGCCACCCACTGGGCTGTCAAACTAAGCATACTCCCTGGACTATCATCAGAGGTCCATATGTCTTTGGTGAAATAATAACCGGAATATTCTTACCGGAAGATCTCCAGCAGAAACCCGGTGTATAAAAGCTGCAAAGATCACAAATGTAGTGTGGTTTCTGACCATGCAGCCCTTAAAAACAAGCGGTAAGATCCTGAAATCAGTTTGTCAATTAACTGGTGATCAGTGGAGACAGCAGGTATAGGAGTGATGTCTTTACCTCTTCTGGAAACAGTTAATGCTGAGCAGCAGCGCTCTGAATTTTTCCGGCGTAAAATTACAGTGCTCAGGCCAGTCCATTGCCGACTACAGCGGGGTGACGCAGCTCAAGGAAGAACATTTATGATCATTACTTTATCATTTCCTTGAAGTAATAATCACCATATTAATCATTTTGCACTGCAGACGCGGTAGCTCTTCTGCCTTAGCTTCTTGGTCTGATTGCATTTCCATGAAGAAATGATCATAAATGTTCCTCCTTGAGCTGCATCACCCTGCTGCAGTCGATGGATTCGCTCGGAGGTCTCCGTACAAACAAGCGGCTGCTGGAAGAGAGTAGGTGAGTTGTGTTTAGTCTCTTTGCTAAAGAAATTAGGCGAAGTTAAAAAGATGTTTGGTGGTTAGTACTGTGGCTGGGACTCCATATGTACTGTTGATGAAGTTAGGTGCTGTTCTGAGCATTATTTGTGGCTATAGAGTGGCGTTTTGGTTGAGGTTTGTTTATGGCTCCTCAGACCGCTGTGTATTGCTACACAGTTTTTATTGCTGTTGAATCAGCATTGTGGGACTTGTAGTTTTATTGGTGCTAATGCTAGCTAAAGCCGCTGCTGCAGCTACATGTTTTTTTTTTTTACTTGCATCAATAAATCTTAAAGACCTTTTTCCGTCCTCAGCATATACTCTCAGCTCATGTTTTTTGCCATCCTCCTCCAGCCTCACTCCTGTGTGCTTGTTCTTTAGTGGATGTAATTGTCAGATCATATACACTACCTTTTGTGTCAGAAACCATCTTTTATTGATAGATGTTAGCGGATAAAATTGTATTATAAAAATAATGAATAATAATAAGATGTTCTGTGTACTGGGCTGAGAATGATCAGGCTGATATATATCATGCATCCCCTCCTTGTAGCCCAAGGTTTCTGCAATTTTATGACACTTTCCCTTAACCATTGTTGGAAAGTGCTTTACAGTGCTCTGAATAAAAATGCACAACAACAACAACAACAACAACAACAACAAAAAGACACATTAAATAAATCAAATAATAAAAAAAACATTTCTAAAAGGCAGCTTCGACTTAGAGGCAGTTATTTCCATTGTTCAGACCTGTGAATGCTGCAGTTGTTGACAGTTGTTGTAGATACACTTCTAGTTAATACAAGATAATTATGTTTTTTTTTTAATCTTAGAAATAAACAACATAGAATATCTACTGCAGTGAAGAAATACAACATTCACAGTTGAGTTCATGTCTTCAGTGTGAGGGAGTGCGAAGTGTAGAGTTGAAGTGCACGCGCAGAGGTCAGAGGTCAGGGTCAGTGAGAGAACAGCAAGCAGAGATGTTACATCCTGTCGCCATGGCAACTGGGAACATGTTTGTGCATTGGATGGGGCTCTGCAAAAAAAAACAAACGAAACACTCCTTTTTTTTCCTCGCACAAACAGAGCGGAGACAGAAACAAATGCTCGTGCACACATATAAATTGATTAAAAAGGCAACCACACACGCACGCACGCGCACACACACACACACACAGAAGAAGCACCTGGGTAAAAATGCAAGGTCAGTCTCAAGCGAGCAGCACATACAGATCTCCAGATAACAAAGCGCTCATTGATTATGTGTCAGCTGCTGCACGCTCAGAGGTTGTTGAGCTGTTTCGTGTTTATTATCACGTTTCCTGACTCACCGGCTGCTGCATATAGTAAAACAAAACGCACTACTCACTGTCTGAACCTGTGTAATGTTGAAATAACACCCTATCTCGGGTGTTATGGAGAGTGAGAATACAAGGTTATTGTGCTGTCCTGAACCACGGCCAAGTATTGATCACTGTCTCAGTGTGGCTAATACCAGTTAAGAGCCCCATTTAGGCTCCTGAGGTGTGTGTTCTGTTTGAAGTGATCCACAAACAGGTCAGGCTGAGCATAAAAACGGTATGAGCGCAGTAGAAATCTGAGATATCACTTTTACTTTAGTAAATGAGAAACATGAGTCATACGAGATTCCCTGTTGGAGAGAGAAAGTAAGCAGCAGGACGTCTACTGTCAAGAAACTGAAATAAATTGCACCAAAACCATTTAGAAAGACTGATAATAAACACAGTAAGTTCATAAGAGAAACACGAAGCACAAATATCTCACAAAATAACTCAGACACTAACTTAAAGGGTCCTTGAGGACATACTTTTTACTTAAAGGCAAACTTACTGGACACACAGTCAAGTATGCAAACATTACATAACAATAAATTGATAAAACTGCAGAAAACGCAGATTTATCCGATGCTGGAGGGAAACATTATGTATATTTCAAATATTTTTGTTTCTCTTCTCCTGTCATATCTGTAAGTTTTGCATCACGTTCAGCTGGTCAGTTGTATCGTCAGAAACGCAGAGCTGAATCTGCGCAGCCTCGGGCTGTGCTCCGAAGGCAGCAGGGGATCAGCATGCAGTAAAGCTTCAGCTCTCAGGCTTATTTGCAGAGCTTAGTGATAAGATGGAGGAGGAGATGGTGAGGTTTAGAGAGATAAAGAAGAAGAATGATAAACAGAGCGATACAAAGAGAGTTATATAGAGCTGACAAGTATGAAGACAATAAACAGTTGAATGCAGTGGAGTGATATTTATCTGATAATATTTATGTAGAAACTTAGCAGGAGTTTTACTGTTGAATACTTTGTGGGGAAGGAACCCTTTACCTTGGTGCTGCTCATATCATTAAAGGACAACTTAGACGGATATTCACAACAGTAAAGAGGAAAATAAAGCCGAATATGCACAATCTTGGCTCAGTGATTCAGATTATGTCCTCCTTTGTACAGTTTTAGTGGTAAAAGAAATGCAGTTTCACATCAGTAAGTTCAACACCATTGGGAGACAACTTTTATACATATAGGATCACACTCCACTGTAACTGTATAAACATATTTTATCCAACTATTTATTAAATAACTGTACATATTCCTACTCGTACTCCTAAATATCTTATTGTTTATATTCTTCAGCACACCCACTGTTTAATAGCATTTTCTCTATTTCACACCTGCACTAATCAGTATACTGTATATAAAGATAATGTACATAATTAGATATTTATTCATTTTTTTTCTGTATAGCCTATTCAGACCTGCAGTAACCAACATCATGTATATTTTTAGCATATTCATTGTACTTCTGGTTAGATGCTAAACTGGATTTTGTTGTTCCTGTACTTGTAGTGTGTTTAATGACAATAAAGTTGAATCTAATCTAATCTAAACTAATTGAAACTAATCTAATCGAGTCTAATCACTGAACAGAGAATTTAAAAAATACAAAAACAGTACAGAGCAGAAGCAGCTGTCTTTACTTTGAGCCTGCTGATAGGAGCGTTTTCTCCTTTGCATCCTCCTCTCATACAGTTTCTATGCAGAGGCAGACAGAGAGGCAAACAGAATCTCCAGTCATCAATATTTCAAACCACAGACTTGGCTTTAAAATCAGCCAAAAAGAAGTATATGTCTGCCTGTGTGTGTTTTTGTGTGTGTGTGTGTGTTTTCGTGTGTGTGTGTGTGTGTGTGTGTGGTGGAGGACATGCCTTTCAAGAGAAACCTGAGCGTGCTCCTCTGCTGCATATACAAATGAATAAATAAAGCCGATTTGTTGTCTCAATGAAGCAAAGAGTGAGGAAACAGGAGCTTTATAAAGGCTGCGGGAGCACATGGACTGATGTGTAGATAAATAAGTAAACAGTGTAGATGTACTAAGACCAATGGTGGTGCAGAGACGTCATGATGAAAGCTTGCTCAGGAAGGCCATTTAATATTTCAAGTATCTGAAGTTCCATCCAGCCTCCTCACTGAAACCTGAAAAGGTCATTTTTTGAAGCTGCTGCAGTGGGGTATTGAAGTACAAATCAAAAATCACACATTTCTGGTGTATTTTGCAGAGAGACAGGATGTCCTTTCAAATTGTGTTTCATGTTTTCCAAACCTGCAGTTGGAACATCAGTTTCTGCATTGCACTTTGCAGGGATCACCTGTCAGTCAAACAGTGTGGGCTGGGCTATAACTTATCCTGTTCATAGCAGCTTTTTTTTTTAGATGACTTTTGATACGTTTTGCCTTTATTTGGTAAAACAGCTTGAGGTTTCTGCACATGGGGCGCCCCTTATAGAAGATTTGAGTGTTTGTGTAGCCTCCAGCTGGTTAGCCTGTTGTTGAAATGTGAAATGAATCAACACTTGTGCAGAAACTTGGATGCAGTGTGTAAATGCAAAAGCTTTCATGACTCAGACACAGGGTATTTAATCAATATAACTCAGCATACCAAAATATTTTCATGATTGAATCATATTTTTTCTCTCTTTCTCCCCGTCTCTCTCCCATTTCCTGGTGCATCATTGAACATTTTCATCTCTCAGCTCTCCCAGGTGGGTAAAAACACACACATACACACGCACAAACAAACACACTTTTTTCGGCCCAAGCACCGAACTTGGGGGGATCGGGCATTCTCCTCAGCTGCCCCTACCCTTTGGAACTCCCTACCTCCCTCCATCAGACACTGCCCTGACTCCACTACTTTTAAATCCCTTTTAAAAACCCACTTATTTAAAATTGCTTTTAATATTTAACTGTTTTGTCCATCTTACTGTTTTCATGTCTTTGTCTTATTATCTTGAATTTTACGTACTATGTAAAGCGTCTTTGAGTGTTTTAAAAACACGCACACACACACTTTTACGTTCACCAAAGCCTTATTATAGGAAGTAACACAAAGACTGCCATCCTCCGTTTGTCTCTTATGTACTGCCGTGTTAGCCGTGCATCGTTGTGCTGCATGGTCTATCACACTTAATAATTCATCTGGAGTCTGATTAAAGTTGACTTCAGACCAACTAGCTTTGAAGTGCAGCTGGCATCTGCAACAAAAGAATAAAAGCTTTGTTAACAACAGCTGCAGCGACACCAAACATAATCTGACCTGAGTGTCGCGTCTAAGTGTAGGATGATTTCGAAGTGCGCAGCTTAATTTCCCTTTTTTCTGAAAATACACTGACACATCCTTTAAAAGAGAAAATTCCTTTGAACTCTGGGTGATTAGATGTTGGTTGTTTGCAGGCACATGCGCTTGTATCCCACTCAGCCTGTTAGTGAACAACACACTGAAAAACTGCTGTAAATTTGTAATCCTATTTATGACTTATACATGATCCGCAGTATGAATTATTCAGGGATATGCTCAGTCGATCCGTTGGCTTTGGGGCCAGACTGGAGTTATCTTGGCTTTGATTTTTTTTTTTCGCTTTCTGGACATGGTGCTGGTCCACATGAATCGACTGTGTGTTTCATTTCAATATCCTCCATAAGGACGGCCAGAGAAGTGCTGAGCTATAGATGATAAACCATCCTCCTCAGGGGAACAGGGCCAGGCTTCCTCAAATTAATAATACAAGCTTTTTCTACACTGAGTGCAGGGTTGTGACGCTTCGCCGAGGCGCTCAGCCGTTGACAAGTTCAGGTTTTAGGATCCTGCTCATGAGGAAGAGGACAGAAAGAGGAAAAAGGTTCAGAATTGAGCTCAAGCTAATTTATCTTCATGTTTCAGAGGGAGGTTGAGAAGTCTACAAGCCAACAGCCTTAAAAACTTCACAAAACTGCGCGATAATAAGCTTCAGCCCGTTTTCTGGGAATCTGGGAATTTAAATCTGCAAACAGATTGGTTAGATTTGGCTGCGCCAGGTGGGAGTGAAGCCATCTGCCTGCTGTAATGTCATACTTAAAAGTCCCTTTTCAACATAAGAGGGGGATGAATGCCTCTTCTCTCATTATATCATGACTCAGTTTATTCAACACTTTTTTGTACACCATGCAAAAGCAAAATGCAGATGTAACTGTTTAATTATGCAAATATATGAATGAGTGTTAGGACTCCACTTGCAAATCTACCAGGAACAAAATCTGTTCACAAATAAGCTAATGTCTAAATTTGATAACAAGGCTTCCAGCGAGATAAATGCTAATGAGAATCTCCTCTGCACAACAAGAAAAGATCCTATTAAGAGAAATTAACGAGCAAGCATTAGTCACAACCGACTGTTTGAGTGATATGATACAAAATGATGGGTAGCTCTTCATGCAAACATGCTGAAATCTACAAAAGCAGTCAGAAGGATCACAATGCTACCAATTGTCCCGAGTATGTGCAGATAGACGATAAAGCCCCCGTGAGGAGATTCTGACGGATTGAAATAGACTGAAATAAAAAGGTTATGCTTCTCGAAGACATGTGAGAGCAAACACCCTCGGCATCAAGATTGACAGTCCCTGTGTTGTAATTCTTCATGCCTGTTAGGGGGTTAGTGTCAGACCATATGACTGTTTCTTCAGCATGAAGAAAAAGCCTTTTTTTTCCACACTGAGGGATACATTTAACTGTCAAAAGACTTCAGGAGGAGTTTTTTTCTTAGTCAGAAAACACAAGTAACACTCTTACAAGTCAGCACAGAGATGAGAGGCATCACTTTGTCTACAGCAGGTGCCAACATTTACAAAAAAAAGTGTTAAAGATGCACTTTTTGTAATTTTTTTTGTCTAAAAAGTGAGCTGCTTCCTGTGTACAGGTGTGACCAATATAGCAGCAAAGATAAGAGAGAGGCGTTTCTGTGTTACACTATTTGACCCAGACGATGGCGCTTGAAGAAGAAGCAAAATCAGCTTTAATTTGATTTGATTTGATCTTTATTTCTCTTGAACACATCCAAAAAATTTGGATGCAAAAGAAGATACAAAACTGTCTTCATAGCTTATATATCAAACATACAAGAGAGACACTGTTGATGTGCCAGTCAGGGGCAGGCTGTGCATGGCATGCTGGGTTTATTATGAGGCCACATGGTACCACATTTTTTAAAGGTTTTCTCAACTTTTTTTTGCTTTTTTAAGAAAAACAGCTTCAGAGAGAAATGAAACGGTTGTTTAAGGGAGGGGGTTTATGTACCGAGACTGATTATTGATCCCACAACCAGTGGGATGAGGACCACAGCGTCTGCACACTGGGCGTCTGCTCCTTTAGATGAGCTAAACGGACGCCCTCCTGTGTCATCATTTTCTCCCTCATTCGGCTATAATCAAGCATCTAAGAAAACAGTTTTAGGCTTTTAAGTAAATTAAGTTTTAGGAGTGCTGGATTAATGGAAAAGACTTTTCAGCTCAAGACAACAAGTGACCAGCAGAGGGGGGTGGTACAGGTTTCTGTGGGCTGTTTGAGGGCAGTGGCTCCACCCGCACCTTACTACCATCCATACCCAGCTGTGTTTGCCACCGTAGGCTGGTACTAGAATGAGCTACAGATCTGCATATAAACTGACTAAGTTTTCCAGTGTGACTTCTATAGCAGGTTTTACAATGACTATTTTTTTTTGTATTTATTGATAAATCCAATAAATCTGCCCAGGAGAAAACCTTCAGCTGAACTATTACTTTGGTAAGAGTAAGAGATCTTTGGTGATGAGTCCTTAGTCCACTTTAAAACACCAAACAAACTACTGGAGAACACTCAGTGAATTAGCTTTACATGAGATTGTCTGGAGGTTATTTATTTCACTACAAGATTATCTTTTTTATTGTAAATGAAATTTACTATCAAATTACCATGATACCATAAAAACTGACATATTTTCTTATTTGATAACAGACAGACTTATAACTTTAGTGGCAAAAGAAACATTGCATGTAACAATAGGAAGTCATAAATGCATATTTATTACTTATATAAACACCAGATGAACCATTGGAATAAAGACTTTATGTAATTCCTGCTGAATCATACCCTAATCAGATTTGTGAGGCAGCTGGGCTCCACACATTTGCTGCATGGAGTCTGTCTACGGGAGCCCAGATGGGACATATCAGACTCTAACAGGTTGAGCTCTGTGCTAACCTTCTGCTCTGTCTCGTCTGGTTTTCCTCTGATAACTGGTCCGGATGTAGAGACAGTTATGAATTTAATAGTGTCTGTGTTATCTTTTATCATCAGTTTAAAATCTTATTATGGCGTTTAGAACTGCAATATGAGCGTCACCAAGAACCTCCACTTGCAGTAAAATCATGCGGTGCAGACAAAATACAGCATGTAGCAGCATGCTGTTGTCTTCTAAACGGACAGTTTTCCATAACAGGACTTGTCTCCTAACAGGAAAACTGCAGTGTGGTTAATCCGGATTTTCTTTGTAATCCCAAACACATTTTTTTCTCTAGTTATGAACACTTTTTGCACAAAAGGTTCTTGTGTTTTCAACTTTTTCGTTTTGAAAGGTTAATCACTGTTTAATAATCAAACTAACAGAACTCGTGTCCTTTCTGTGCCGCTGGTTCAGGAGTTGTCTGAGGATCGCCACTCTCCACCGCTGCTCACCGTCAACGGGCCCGGAGAGGAAAAGCTGTTTCGAAGTAAGAGTGCTGAAGTGGAGCTGACAGTGGAGAAGGAGAGGGTCAAAAAGATGCTGTCTGAAGGGTAAATACACTCTTTATTTTACTTTAGCAGATTATTATGAAAGCCATTCCTTTATTTATTGAGGGTAAATAAAACATAATAGTTTCTACAGCTTGGGGACACCTGTGATAGAAGTTTTTATCAGTGGTTTGGTGTGGCACAGAGGTTTGCATTTTGCAGTTTGCAAGCCAGTAAGATTTTTAGTCTGTTCAGACCCTCAATCTTCTGCACATTAATAGAAACATTACATCGACTGAGCTACAAAGAGAACACACAGAGACTGCTTATGTATGCTGAAGAGGGCCAAAGGTTAAGGCACAATATTCTGAAAGAAGAAGTATTTCCCCGAAGTGTATCCATACTGCATGTAAAGTACACTCTCTGTAAGGACAGCTGCAGTACTTCAGTCCATCCCTCCATTATATATACCACTTATGCTTTACTTTAAGGTTGCATGGTGCTGGAAGTGTTCTCAGCTGCTATTTGATGGGAGGCGAGGTATCTGCAGTGCAAAAAGCAGCAAAAAGGAAAACGGGATTTATTTGTGTTTTTTTCCTGCAAAGTACAGACCACTGAACAAAAATCTGTCCATGATCAGACTAGTGCTGTACGCTGACAAATTGTGCTTATCATGCAAATCAGCTGTTCCAGAAAATAAAAGACATTTACAACCTCTATGAGTGAGTAAACTGAAGAATATGCAAACTGAGACTTTATTTCCACAGAGATGTAGTCGTTTAGCCTCAGTCTATGGGTGCACAGTGATTTTAAGTCTCCACCTCCTCTGTGTCTAATGTTATTTTCATAATGATCCTTATTCCCTGAAGTCAAGCAGCAGAAGTTAAGCGAAAATGTGCAAACACTACGGGCCCATTTTGGGTGAATTAGATATTCAAAAGGAGTCCCACATGTCACTGTTCATAACACAGGTTTTCATCGGTTGCTTGTCAGACACGTTTAAAAAGAAATTTAGGGCACAAATTACCCTCTACTCCAGACGCTACGACTCCACTGCTTCTTGTATTTTACATTCATATAAAAGACACTCTACTCTATAGCAGCACAGTCTCAGGTAGTTTACTTTTCAAAGGATTAAATAGCCATTTAGCCTTTCACCTGGTTAATACACCCACAGTCAGAATCTGAAAGAATGGCATTATTAACAGCAGTGTAACAGAGCCGTGAAGTGTTATTTTATTCTCCATATGCTGGAAGTAATACTCAAACATTACAACCAGCTCAATATCAGGCATAAAAACATTAACCACAGATGTTCTTGTTTACCTCATAAAGAGAAAATGTTTTTTTCTCGTTTCTCAACCGTTTTCATAAAAACAAAAAATTGTATTCAATGGAAACTTTGCTTCCAATGAAATAATTGGCCCCAAAACAATAATCGCATTTTATTTACCAGCTTGGATACAATAATGAATATTTCATGAGTACATGTACAAGAGAGCATATACTTAACTTCTGTTCACTTAAGCATATTTTATTTGACAGCAGAGCGGGGAGAAACAGAGCACAAAGAAAGGGAGACCTTGCCGTATAATTTCCCACTCTTAGTTTTTGATCTTCATGAAAGAAAATGCAGCTTTCAGCGCATGAATAAGACACAAATATATGACAATAATTAAGGACAAACTCCAACATTAACATACAGAAACAGAAAGAGCAGCAGATGTGCATGTGTGGGAGGGGTGAGAAGAAATTTTATCTCTTCAGAGTTGAGAAAAGTTCTCTGCAGAGGTTGTGACCCTGTCTCTAACCTCCAGCGTGGCTACACAAGCTAAGACTGAAGTGTTTTCAGCAGTTTGTGGAGTAGTTTCTACTAAATGAAACTTACTCAAAACAAAAAAAAATCTGTTTTCTGTTAGAGGAGGAGAGGAAAAAGCTATTCAGAGCACATTCAAAGAGGTGTGGACCTTCATAGCTCTATGAGTAGTTGTAACAACAAAGATATCTATTTTCCCATTTATGCACATCAGATGCATTTATAAGGGCTTTATAAATCTGCTTATGGTGCATTATAAGAGGTGGGTTCATATAAAGTGTTACAAAATCCATGCAGAATCAATGTTAGGTCATTATTTAATATATGACAGCCAGAGAAGTGGGCAATGAGTTGACTAAATGATGCTGTCACCCTGGCTACCAGAATCACTAGTGTTTTTTTTTGTTATTCTATTTTATCATTACTTTTATTATCATTATTTTTTTGTTATTATTTTTTTAAATCATTATTAATGTTGTCTTTTTTTATTTCTGTGTGTTGACGTTCTCTGCTCTATGACTATTTGTCAAAGCACTTTGTAAACCTCAGTTCTTTAAAAGTGCTAGAAAAATGATGTTATTATTATCATGATTATCATCATCATCATCATCATTATCATTATTAGAAAACGATTCTGTCACCCTGGCTACCAGAATTATTTGTCGGTCAAGCAAGTCATTAATAACTAGTTTTTCAATCATTGTCAGCCTGAAACGCCATTTGCATATTGTGTGTCTGAGCTGTAACAGCTGCCACAAGCCTGGACTGCACCTTTGGGTAATGGTCTGCCATGATGCTATCATGCTGTATAACCTGGATGTAAAAAACACAAAGGAAAGATTAAATCTGACAGTGTTGCACTGTTTGGCAGTAATTTGATTTTATAAACTCAAGCAGAGCAATGCTGGACATGTGGGCGATAACCTGCAGAGGACTGAGAGCTGGTGGTTTGACTTCTGCTAACATAAGCCAAACTCAGTAAACCACTGACATTATTAATGGCAGCCTCTATAATTCTATGTTAAATAGTGTTAGATACATTGCTTTAACTTATGACAGTTTTCTTGTTTGCTTTAACATTCGTTGGCTAGTTGGGAATTAAATTTCTAGTTTAATGTGTAGCCATGGAATATTTCTGCAACATCAGTGTAATAAACAATTTAAAACTTTGCAGAAACACCATAAACTTTTCCTTCATTGTTCGGCTCATCACTTATCTTTACAATTAGATTGCTTTTCACATGACCTACAGGCACAGGAAATTGGTTCTATAGTGAAAGCCTCAAGGATCTACTCCACAAACGTCTCATTTAATTCGATGACAACCTGCAGCCCTCGACTGTACGTCGTTCCAAAATAGGGAAATACCAACAAGAGACAACATTGCTGTGTCAGACGATATTACTTTTAGTGGTAAGTGCTAAGGTCTACAGAACACACCAGAAATAGAAGCCCTATTTTCTGTGGTTCTGGAGGAGTTTAACAAACAAATCCACCCTGTTTATGTCCTAGTTTAGTCGAAGTTCAGGGAAATCCCAATAGTCAGAGACACATTTTTTATGCTTGAGTAGTTAAACGCTAACCACAGAAGAAACAAAACACCAGTGTACTGTAAGACTGTGTCCTTTTCTCCACAAGCTCGAAGTTAAATCTGCCTGGATATGATAGCACACGAGGACTCTGATTGGCTCTGCAGTGTTTGTGTGTGCATCTGAATTTCAGAGCTTATAATTATCATCATTATGGTGCCCATTATTGATCACTCAGCCCTTCATCTGAGACCAAAAGGCAGAAAAACACTCAAACCTGTCCGCTTTACAACCTATTATCCCAGCGATTTTATTTTATGATTGTCAGAATTCCATGAAGGCTTTTTGCTCCTGTTGCTATGGTGAGTAGTTTTATGGTTGCCAAGCTGTTAGGTTGGTCGTCATTGAGAAGACTGTGTTTCCCAAACTCGATGTTCTTGTGTGAAAGCACTCAGGCTTGTTACACATCGCCACTAAAACCTGACCTTTACCAGCTCACTGTACCTGAAGCGTCTTTCCCACATGTTGAAGAAGATAAAACGTCTGTGAAATACCCTCTGTACCACCCTGTTGTCTCTGTACTTTCTACTTGGCAAGATGCTCTTGTCTGTTTTGTTCTGTTGAGGGTCATTTTACAGACAGGGTTGTAGAAGAAAAAGACAAGTTGTTGTCTCTTTAAGCTACAACATCCAGAGAAAAATAAACCCTATTATTTATGAACTACAGAGGAGGAATTTAGGAGCCCCACAGCCTGAGGAAAGAAGCTGCTTTGTAGTCCGTTTTTACAGCAGATGATCAGTTAATTTTTTCTGTTTCAAAGACACACAGGGGGACTGTTTTCATTTCATTACCAAAGCTGGACATTGTCAGTTCTGGATAGGAGCATCTGAGAGTTTATTAAAATTAAGAGTTAACAGCACCATGTAGATCTGGGTGCTGGCACTTCATACCTTTTATCCCTCTGCCCCCCAAAAGCCCAGAACCTTGAGGTATCAAATGTGTCCAATTAAACAGACTTTCATTCAGTGTTTTCCTCTAATTAAAAAAATAATAATAATAATTTTAAGGTTCCCTTTCTCACCCAGTCCCACCAAGTGGTTTTGGATCAAATGTGCAGCATAATTGTTAAAGCTCCTGTGAGGAGTATTATTTATCATTTATGAACTAGCCTGAAAATCACACTGATAAGACAATATCAACAATTTAGTATTTTTCCATTTTTAGTGTCTGAAAACAGTGTGCAGAAACAGCTCTGGTTATACAATTTCCACAAAATATTCACAATAAATGATTCATTTGACTGTCATAAAACAGCAGGATGACATTTAGGGTCCTCAGGCATTTTCCAAGCACACAGAGGAGAATATAAGCAAAGATTGCTTTAGCCACAAGGGGGCGCCAACTGAAAGTTGCTCACTGGACCTTTAAATTAGGAGAATGTAGATGAGAACATTACCTAAACTGCAGGTAAAATTACAAGGCGCCTCTCAAAGGCCTGAATGAAAAGAAAAACGAAAGATTTAATACTTCAATCATTAACAGCCAATTAATAGAGAGAAATAAAATGTCACATCTGACGGTAATTAACAAGAAAAAGGCCTGATAAAAAGAAACAAATTTATAATTAAAGTGATTTATCTGTTTATATATCTTTAAAACTAAATTACTTCTTTGTGCCTCAAAATCAAATTATTTATATGAAATCCCTCCAAACATCTGATACAGCCTAATAGAAAAAATTACCATATCTTTATCTATTTTATCTACAAAGATGCTCACATCAAAGATCGTTTTCTCCTGTCCTTCCAGTTCTTTAGAGTAAATTCAGCTCATTGTTTGGTTACAGGAGGAAGTTAAAGAAATGTAACCCTGACAAAAACCACTGCCTGCTCACTGCTTAACAAAAGCAAATTGATTGTTTTTCAAGTTTTTGTGTTTTTTTTTCTCTTTTTTTTCAGGTCCATGTGTGAGATAAACCTGGAAGCTGAACTCTTCACCCTGCAGGACAGCAATGCCAAACTGGTGGAAGCTCTGCAGGAAGCCAACAGCAGTGTGGAGCAATGGAAGAAACAGCTCGCTGAGTACCAGGAGGAGACGGATCGCCTCCGAGACCAGGTAGGCGACACACAGGGTGGTCATGACAAGAAGCTGGTGAAATAACACCTCATAACATAGAATCCCTGCAGCATGTGGAGTTTTGTATGATTTGATAAAAGCTGACGAGGAGCGAGATCAGTCACAGACATTGGTGATGGGGCATGTTTGTTATTGAAATGGTTTGTCCCTCTGGATATGATTAAAGGGTGCTATCTAGCTAATTAGAGTTCAAAACTGTGTTAAAAAATTCAAGGTTTTTATGGTTCAGCTTGTACATCCAAGTCATGTCGAGGCTTGTTTTAATAGCATCTCTCCGGAAACGGTTCTGCAATTTCTCGCAGTGTCAGCATTATGAATATGGTAAACTATGCTTGGCAGTTACAGCCCGCTCCCTATTTATAGAGGCCGTCGTCTACATTGCATGGGTTGCTGGTTTGACTCCCAGCTAAGAGCTCAGAGTGTCCGTTAAAATATGTAAAAAGGTGTGATACTAAATTTGTAAAGCATGAACATTCAAAGCTAATAATGACTAAATAACAGCAAAGAGTTTGTCTTGATAAACCTGGATAAACCTGCTTTATATAATCACACTTACATGAGTGTCTTCATGCAACTTTTTGCTTCTTGTCAGCTACTCAACACCCAAAGGAGGAAAGATATCCTCTGGCAAATCTCTCAAAAACAAGTCACACTTTAAACTATTTTGTCACATCCCTGTCTTTAAAATAGGGCATCTAAACTGCCTGCAAAGTAGCTGTTCTCTGTGCTGTTTTGAAATCATAAACCTAACCCAATTATATACAAGGAGTCAGCTGTCAGTAATAAACCAGACATAGATTGTGGTTGATTACTCAGACTTGCAGGATCAGCTTTGACTAAATGTTTGGGGTCATAAATTAGGCCAAATACTTTATAGTACTTGTTCCCTGGAATACATACACTGCCAGAAAAAAAAGCTGTTTACTTTAACAAAGCAGAAATACTATGCATGATTTTATTCCATGAAACATTTCCAGGTCAGTCCCTCACTCTGTCACCACTCTGGTATCAACAGCATATCACGCTGCTTTCTTCATTTTCTCACATCTGAAACTTTCGCACTGAAATCCCCACATGGACTTGGCTTCAGTCAAACTGCAGATGCATTTTCCACACCCCGTACCCTGCTCCCTCCCCTCCTCGGGATATTTCTGTTGACAAGCTCCCGTGATAATCATGGGGCCAGAACACAGACATTTCATCTTTAATTTACAGAGAGGAAATTCTGCCCTTGGTCAAGCTTAACAAGGCTTCTTCAACACGACAGAATTAAGTGCTGCTGCAACCGCCCTGCAACGGAGCTATTACCACCGGTGACAGCGCACTGGCCTTTTATTTTTAGCTTACGTTAGGGTTTCATCTATCTCTACCAGTCCAGGTGAAGGTTACACACACATACACACTCATGCGGACACGCTCACACACTGCAGCAAAGTCAACCAGGTGGCTCTAAGTGGAGCAGGCCTCCAGGGTACGGTAACGGGGTGTTTAGGGGGGATTGGGGTTTTTATTTTTTTTATTTTTTGGGACAGGACACCCCAACTGCCCCCTCCCTTGCCCCAGTTAGAGCAGGAAGATAAATCATCATAGAAGCAGAAAGAGAGGGTTTGGCTGGCTTTTCCTCCCTCGTCACACTCTCTGCTTCAGCCATATTTGTGCTCCTGCACGGCAGAACGGCCTGGGTTTATTTTCTGGGTTTCTGGGTTGGCTCTGACCCTCTGCTAAGTCTATAGGAGAATAAAGCTGCCTTCACATGATGAAAAAATATACTCTTAACCCACCAAGAGGTTGGGAGCAGAGCAAAGTTGCAGACCTATTTCTCTGTGAAAAAATGGACATCAGGCCCTCGTTTTACCCCTTTTGGAGTTCATTTTGAGACTTAAAACGGTTTTGATAAACGCACTTGGAATTAAAACAAAGTAAAAGACAGTTAAGTATCACTACACAGCCATCTATTGCAGGACTATAATATATCAGTCTCAGCCATAAGGCATGCACAAACATACAGAGAACTCCTCTCCAAGCACACAAACACTGGGAATATTTATTTGAATCCGGAGCCATAGCCTGACTTTTTTGTTTGTCTGTTTGTTTGTCTCTGAGTTTTGGGGATTTTTTTGTCAGCTGTGATTTTTGGACATAAATCAAATTTCCAGTCGCTGAACAAAGTTAATCTCAAAGATAAACACTGCGTAGACTCCATCTCCTTCACATGCTGACTAAAGAAAATGAGCTGAGGGGGCGCAACTGTACCTCCGTCAAAGCAGCAGCACTATCAAGATGTTTCTGCTCAGTTTAGTTTGAAAAAGATGGGCCTGAATTTGAGCAAATTAGAGAGTTAGAGTAGGATAATCATAGAGGTGGTTGATATGGAGTCTCTTATTATGGTGCATTTATTTTTGAATAATAATTTTGATACACTTACTTTAAATTCACATTAATTTCTTTCTAAAAAAAATACATACATGTGCACAATCCTGCTCATTGATGTAGATACGGTTGTCTACAGTTGTGAAAAGATAGAAACACTACCTTAACTGTTTCTCTAAAACATTAAACAACATTATAAATACCTTATCTTAAAATGCACACGATTCAGGCAAGTACACTGTACTCAAGTTTGAAAGAAGAAAATTAAGATAAGATATTAAATCCAGAGTTTCACAGCAAATAATTTATATTTCAAAGTGTATAAATGTAATTTTTTTGACCAAGAAATGTATACAGTGTAAGCTACATTTAAAGGAAGATTATCCTATGCAATTATTTTGTAATTTGTAGTGTTAGGAAAAACGCTTTTATTGACCTGAGCGTATAAGTGGTCAGCATCACACTTAATAACAAAACAAAAGATCCTTGAAAACATAAAGCGCGGTGGACAGTAATATTCTGGTTTGATAAGGAAAACTTATTAAATTCACAGCTCTGCGTTCTGGTGACAGTCTTGACCTTTGTCAGCTGGTGGCATGTCAGAGTCTGGGTGCCTCGGGCAACGACCCTGATTTGATTGGCGGACTGGAGGCAGTGCAGAGAAAACACTGAAAACTGAACGAAAAGGTGTTTCTCAGAGTGAAAATATGAGCCACAGAATGGATTTATATATATATTAAATTATGATTTATAACAACTGTTACCTAATTGGAAGACTATTGTAAGTGATTACTATTGGCTGAGCTACATACTTGATTCTGACTGTCGATCAGTCAAACATTTTTGCATGTTGCAAGCTGGTCTTAACAGTCAGAAAACAATGACCTTTACCAGGTATAGATATAAGAGCAGCCTGACATGCTGCTAGCCCCCAAACATCACTGATCAAGCAAAGTGAGTAAAATCCTGTCTTGCAATCCAGGCAACAGCTGCAGAGTTAGTGTGGTGAGGAAATCTTAAACCAGCTGGAAAATATAATTACTATTTTTAAAAATATCCTTTTCTCTACACTTCTATCTGAGCTGACTGTCAACAATCTGGAAATAACACTGGTTTACTGTCAGATGTGACAGCAGTAGTGGATGCAGCTTAAACAAAAACAACCTCCATGTGCTCTTATGCTCTTATTTGACAAGTGGATAGTATTTGCAGTGAAGTGTGGATAGTCTACTTATGTTGTAGTTTCACACACTGAGTGAGTGAACAAGAGAGACTTTGTATTTGCTGTATATCTGCACTGATGTGAAGCCAGCTCACTGCTCCTATAGCATTATACTGAAATAAAACACTATTGTGTTTCAATCGCCTGTCAATGCAGTGAGATCAAACATT
This sequence comes from Xyrichtys novacula, assembly GCA_962446985.1. Classification (NCBI taxonomy): domain Eukaryota; kingdom Metazoa; phylum Chordata; class Actinopteri; order Labriformes; family Labridae; genus Xyrichtys; species Xyrichtys novacula. The sequence continues at coordinate 28,277,835 of OY660870.1, forward strand.
CATGTGAACATTTATCTATCAGAGTTTTTACCGCCTTGTCTCATTATATATTTAAATATATATTTACATCTGTGTTAAGCTCAGGAAGTAAAGCCTCAAGGGACAGACCTGTCACATATAGATAGGAAACGATGGGGTTGAGTCCTCCTGGATCACGTGGACTCCCCCCTTCAACCTGCGGCAGTTTTCTGATGGTTGGCTTGGATGTCATGTTACGCAGTGTAGTGTGGAAACTAGAAAGGGCCACTTTGAAAATGCCTGTGCTGAGGCAGAGTGTACGGTGAGGGGATGGAAGGGAAAATATAAACACTGGAGGAGTAAACGCTCTCCCTCCTCTTTCTTGATTTTTATGTATTTTAGCCTTTGTTGATAGGACCGCAGAAATGTGGGGGGTAGAGAGTTGGAGATGACACTGAATCATTATTTGATGTCAACAGAGCCTGAAAACCATGTGAGTTTTTCTCCACTGACACTGACACATACTTTACTAATTTTATTCAGTGACTTTTAGACAAAGCAAACATTGATACACAGCTTTTCCTTTGTTGCGAATCAAGTCCGGTGGGAAACTAACTGTTAACCATTGCAGTGTAAGTGCCTTGTGCGGACTGTGGAGAGCTTCAAAGCCCTGACGGATATCCGAGCAGATACTCAGTGAAGCACAGACTCTAAATCACAGCACGGTTAAACTTCAAAGGCTCAACAGTTTGCCCTTTTTTAGTCAAACTGTCACTCACCAGCTTTCTTTGGCCTCTTGTTAATGGAGTGGGTCAGATTGGGAAAATATTTTTCATGTTGTTTTTTTTTCACAAAGTCACACGCCTCCAGCATTTTGAAAAAAGACCCCCAGGCAAGCGAAAAATATTTTATAACACTTCTGTCAAATGTGTGGTGTGTTTGTTTGTGTTTGATTTTAACAGAGATGAGGGTGCAGAGAGTAAACACAGGGAAACGTTCTTCATTCATTGGTAAATTGCAAAGCTGATTGATGATCATCAATGAATGCTGCAAAGACAATCTGAGTTTGATTACTCTTCTTTCAGCTTTGGAAATCACTCTCTATTTGTGTATGAGTGTTGAGTGGGTAGTAACCTTCTGATGGTTTTTTCTCTTTTCCATAAAAAGTCATCATTTAATAAGTGTGCATTGTGTGTTTCTGTGTGTATGAACTATATTTCTGTACATGTACGCTGCTACCTTCATCCTTTTGATGCTAATCAAGCTGATTTCCACTATTCACAGGAGGTGAGGGGTCACGTGTTGTTCTCTGATTGTGGAGGATATTATCACACATCAGGTTATAAAACCTCTCAGAGCCCATTCAGTGAATATTAATCATGGCAGATGAAATGAGATCCCGCTGCATCTTTCTCCCTATCTCTGTATTATCATGGATTCACCCGTTTCTTTCTTTCTTTCTTTCTTTCTTTCTTTCTTTCTTTCTTTCTTTCTTAGTGGATGTATTTCTTAATATATCTAATATTTAACTGATTTTCCACATAAAGTTGTTTCGTTACTGTTATGTCGTGCTTAATATAACCTGTGTACTTTTCTGCCTGCTTGTTAATGCCCGAGGGATCACTTCCCTCAAGTCCCCCCTGACTTCCTCAAGCTCACAGTCAACATTTGTATATAATTTAATCCTCCTCCACAGCCCCCCTGTCCTCGGTGTTACCGCCCCCAATCCCTGTTGCCTCAGGTCCAGTGATGGTAAACATGAGGTGACAGAGTTGCTCCTTTTCCAACTGCATTACAGAGCCCCCGCTCTTTAAATATTAAACAGATCGCTGAGATATGTAGGATATCTGAACCCTTCACTTTTCGTGATATCCAAAAGCGAACAAGACCATCAGGAACAAGATTGGAGATTTTATATGTCCCAATTTTTAATCCCTGAAATTTATGCAAGGTGGTAGGTGTCATCCAAGCAGCCGGAAACTACCCTGCCTTTACATTTGCAAAAATATTCATGATAATTGATTGATTTGTTTGCCAAAAATTAGCAGTTTGAGATTTTTTTAAAAGATTTCTGCTGAAAAATGTAAAGACCAAAGTTAGCAAAGATTGCCCTGCTTACAGAGGGCACCAGACCTCCTCACAGGTGCTTTAAAATGAGCATTTTCATTGCAAACATGTTTGCATGCTGACTTTGCTCAAGTCATCAAATTAATATTTATTTTGATGGCTCAGTAAACACAATAGATAACAAAGTAAGAAGACAATAAATAACAGCAAATAAGAGTGTCAGAAACTGTAACACTCAGTAAAGATGAAAACCACCTAAATGGATGTGTTTTAAGTGATGATTAAAAACTGCAGAGGGACTGGACATGTTCTTCTGTTAAAGGTTAAACTGTTCCTCAGCATGTGAGCAGCCTCTGCAAACTCTCTGTCACCTCTGGTTTAAAGCCTGGATCCTGAGACCACCAAAAGCATCTGGTGTGTTAACCTGCTGCAGCACATTCATCCAACAGTTCAGACGAGTAAGAGGGTGCCGACCTATAAAGAGTTTCAAAAACAAGTGAGAAAACCTGAAACTGCAATGCATGACATTGTTTGGAGGAGTATATACTGGCCTTTACCGTCCCAAGAAGCCTAAACTGGAAGTAGCTTTTATTTACAACTAAATTACTTACTCTGTTGGTCAAATTTAAAAGTGCCTTAAAAATCAGGCCTAGTTTCTTTACAGATGAGTGGGTGTACAAGTTTAAAGGACCAAGAGCATCATAAATTCATCCAGGAGATCAGGTTTACCAAAAATGATCATTTATGTTTTCTTTTCAATAAAATTCAAAGAGCTGAACTGCATCCATGATTTCATGTCTGTCAGGCTTCAATGAGTCATTATTTGTTTTTATTGGCAGATGCAAATAATCTGCAAATCAATAGAAAAATACAATTTTTATTGTTAATTGTGTATTAAGTGGATGCCTGTGTGTGTTTTTGTGTGGGTTTTTCAGGTGGCAGAGCTTGAGGCCCAGCTGGGGCGTCCTGCTGCCATTCAGACTGGTAGAGAGGAGCTGAGTCGCTCTCTGGAGGAGCTGGAGGCTCTGCTGAGTGCCAAAGACAAGGCAAGACACCAGCTCGCTGCATGCTGCACGGCACACTGTCCAAATCCATTTACTGTCCTACAGAGGACCTTTCATTGAGAGCAGGCCTAGAAAACAGCAGCACACATACCGCTAAGCCTCCAGCACACTCATTCACGTGGTGTCGCAATAATCGTGAAAATATGGAAGAAATTTACATTAAAACTTGGAAAGTTGGAGAAAACTCTTTATGGTATTGTCCTGTGATCTATTTACACATTTAAACAAGAGGTTGCTGAACTTTTTGTTTTGATACTATAACTTCAAACACATCCAAAGTCGGAAGACTAAATCAAAGCAGCAAATACCAACAGGGTTAACCTCATTTCACATTTAAATGAAGAAAAATGTAGGGTGACCAAAAGAGGACACGACTGCACTGGGGTGGAGTCACAGAGTTGCATGAAGTTAATTTTGAGAGTTTTTTAGCTCAGATCGAGTGTCTTTTCATGTGCTTCTAACTCAGTAAGTCCACGTGACCCAAAATCAAAACTTTCGTGTGAAACCGCAGACATTTGAAGGATTTTATAACCTTCCTCGGACAAAGCTGGACAAACCGGGACAGCCTGGACAGCTCCCAAAAAAGAGGACATGTCCGGGTAAAATAGGACGTATGGTCACCCTATTTTAATGGCGATATGATCAATTTTATTTGGTAAATGTCTGAAATTTATACTGTTGCCTTTCTGTGATTTACAAAAGTAAACAGGACCATCAGCAGCAAGACTGATGATTTCTATTTTGTCATTTTTAATGCTTTAAACCATTGCAAGGGTTTTCTTTAAATATTTCTGCATGTCATATACAATAAATCATACATGAGATTTTATTGTAAGAAAATGCCACTGAAGCATGTAAAGGACAAAATTAGCAAAGATAGTGGGCGTCACAGTGGGTGCCAAAATTGACTCAAACTATAAAAATTCCTTACAAGATCTCTAAACAAGAGCGTGAAAGCTAAATGCCAGTTTAAGAGTTTGTTCCCTGAACTGTTTTTACGCCTCTAATCACATCTCTCTGCTTCAGTACACTTGTTTTTGTCCTGAAAAACATTCTTACTCGACACGCTGTTATAAAATTCAAGCAGACATTAATGAAGAGGATGTCTTTTGCTCCTATTTGCTCCCTTTGGTTTCTCTTTCCGCTGAGACCTCATGTTAATGTTCAGACATGGTAATATCTCCTGTTGAATCATCAGTTTGGTTAGATGAAGGGGCCTTTGATAAAATGTCACATTCCCTGTCCTGCAGACATCCAGAGCTGTCGCCCACGCGTTAAATGAAACCTGTGTTCTCTGACTCACCTTCATCACTGTTGCCATCCGGCTTTAAAAAGAGTCTTTATGACGCAAAAACCACCACCTTGTGAATAATTTTGCCTTCATGAGCCAACTCACTGTCCGTCAAACGCACTCTTGGCCAACGATATGGAGATGAAAGTTAGATTTCCCTTAAAAGCAGCTTCCTGCTGTGTTTCATTTACATAACTGTGTCACACCCGTCATCCAGACAAGTTCCCCTCCTGACAGCAGAATCTGTCACTTTGTTTTTTCTCAGGCGGCTGAATCCTCCGTCCTCCCCCGAGACATCAAGGTGTCCCAAATTTCATCACCAACCTGGTTTATGATAAATGAGTCAGCTTCTTCTGAGGCCAAACAAAGCATTTGGTGCAAATCAAGATATAAATGTCCCATGTGCTGATAAATGAGGAAGGTGGACATGTGGGGCGCGGTGTGAACACAGCGTTCTGACAATTTGATGTGTCTTGTGTTTTCAGGAAATCCACAGTCTGCAAAGTAAGAAAACAGATGTGAGTGAGCTGGAGAAGGAGAGAGAGGAGGCCATGCAGAGACTGCAGGTAAGCTGATGACAGGATGAGGATGTTTTTCTCTCCATGGGAAAAAACCGAAGTGCAAAGCCTCAATAACTTTATTTAGCTTGAAAGGTATTTGGGACGTGGAAAAAGCCCGAACATTATTCAGGTTAGATAAGCAAAAAGAAGCACTCAATATACTGGTTAGGTGGACACATGGAGCATAGACTGTCAAGTTTAAAAGTGAGTCTAAACAACATTTTATGAATAACAAATAACATAAAACAAGTGAGAGCTTTTTAGCAGGATTTTCTGTGTTAAAGGGCTGAATATTTCCTCTTCGAAACAGTCCTTATAAATCAATATCTTCTATTTCTGTGTCGTGATGCAGAATATTACGCACAGCTGAGATTTCTGTTTAAGTTCCTGTGGAGGTTTTGACCGGTTATGAAACTAAGTGACATTAACAGTGATTCTTTTTAAAAACCTGCGAAAGCTAATGAGACCATTAATCACAAGATTGACAGCTTCTATGGAGCTCTTATTAACGCCTGTAACCACTGTGAGGGGGCAGGTGTGAGACCAGATGACTATCAGCAAACTGGAGAAACATTGATTTTTATGATTTTGTGCCGCCAGTATTCACAGTCGTACATTTTTTAACATAATTTCACACATAATAGAGATTACCAGCGTTACATTGACTCCTCCCACCTTCAGCAGCTGACCGACTACAAAAGCGGAGCTGTGCACTGCTTGTGTACTCCTAGTTTGTGGCCCTCAGGTTCAGCTACCACTGAGTAATGACCTTACTTGTAACTTTGAAGTATCTACTAATTAGCCTGGGAGTGATTCAAATTACAAAATGTAATATATTTTTTGAATAATTATCATTTTGGAGGAGAAAAACTGCCTCACAGTTTGGTGCCAAAGTCTCAAGATGAGTTAGAAGCGCAACACTTTGAAGCCACCCTCAGCAACTCTTCAAGATAAGAGGAGCTTTCTTGTTCTTGCTAAATAAATTTGTTCAGCAAGAAATTGGCTCTCCTCACCTATATTTCTATCCTTACTTCATCTTGTAGAGCTTGTATTATATCAAAGAAAAGGAAGAATGACTATTTCATTGAGATAGGGGGAGGTAATTGCTTTTTTCTTAAGTGAGAACCGAGATCTTTGTTTGCCATTTGTGCTGCAGATTCAGAGCACAACTCTACTCCACACTACCACTCTCCTTCAGGGATTTTCCTTTTCAAGTCTTCACTGTTTGTTTGTCTTTGCAGATATTAATTGCAGAAATGTTGCAGGTGTGTCTTTTTGCTGAAATTGAATATTTTTGACGTACAACTGTCTTGACAAATTCTTACGCTGAAAAGGACCTCCCTCATTAAACATACAAAGAGATCAAACATAGTCCTAACCTACCAGAATACAAAGACAAACACATGCTTGTTTTGTTTGTTTTTCCCCACACTCACTAAGCACTGTAGTCTCAGCATGTCCCAGACCTGCAGCACAGAAACACTACAGGTGAACTGAGGACTTCAAGGAGAAACTCAGATTACACTGGTTTCTCTATGTTAATGCTGGAGGTTACACCTGATGCATATTGCATAGCCTTTATGAGGTCTTTTATCATTTTTAGTGGGGCTGTCAGTTGTGAATGATGCAAATTAATATGTGACCTTCTCTGTCCTTGTGTTCACTCCAGAATCTATTCATTGGTGCAGGAAAAACTTAAACAGCATTGAGTTGCACATTTGAATTTGCAGCATCCCAGACAAGCCAACAAGTGCCTAACTAATGTAAGAAACAGACGAACAGCAGCTGTCTAAAACAAAGACCAGCAGCACTTAAAAAGGACAAGAGGATCATCTGCAGGTGAAATTCACAATTCAAGAGGTTCAATCTGACTGAGTTTTTGGTCACATTAAAATTATTAAAATTATACCTCCATACTTCTGAATTAGTAAAGCAAACCAGACCACCAGAAATAAGAACAGGAATCTCTATTTAATTATTCTGTATTCCTGTCACTGCTCCCGTCGAGTCTGTATCAGAGCAGACAAACTGCAGTTAGAAAGTAGTTCAGAAACGCTGTGAGTGAGTCATCATCAGCCAATAGACAGCAGGAGGCTTTTTGCTGTATATACAGAACTGGATCGGCTTTAAAGGTACAATGTGTGGAAATAAAAAAATACTGCTCACAACTCTTGTCGTAAAAACTCCAGAAGTGAGCGTGGCCTTCAAGGACAAAAGCTGCTTTTGACTGTGATTCTCCATCTGTCAAGTTTCTACTATCAAAAACTCCCATCTAGACAAATTCTCATGTGCACAACAACAACAACCATCCTCTTCTTCTTTTCCCTCCAGCTGGTGCATTTCTGGCCACCACTCACTTTATACAAATACACATTCTTTATTTGTGCTCCTATAGAAACATGTCAGTGACATCCTTAGAAGAGGACCAGCGCTTATGTAGTTATAAAAGGCTCATTTAAGTTAAAGAAAACAAAATAAGTTTCTGAAAATACTTTGTTGACCTCAGTTTTAGTACAAACAAATTATATAAATAGCTGCACTGATGGCTTAGCAGCTGAAGTGGACCCAGTGTGCAGAGGCTGGTTGCACTTCCTTTTACTGTAGGACTAAATTGTTAATATCTCCTTGCCTTGACCCTTTGCTGCATGTTTACCTCTACTCCTTATTTCTCACATTTCCTGTCCCTCTTTAGCTGTCCTATCAATTAAAAGCAAAATTATATTGTCAAATTATACACATACAGGACATCAGTAAGACAAAAAACAATAACTTGTCAGTTCATTGAAGAAAGTCAGCATAGAGAGACAAATAAGTAAATATGAGTGAATTAAAGACAAATAAAAATAAGAGTAAAGTAAAATAGCACAAGAAGTTTAAACTGGGTAAAACACCAAAGTGACTGCATAAGCTCATTGTTTTTTACACACTGTACCTTTAAAATCAGCTCACACCATGTATGCAGCCTGTTTCACTAACAGCCATTCAGCTGAACCAAAACATTATTCAGAACAGGGCTTGTTTTAACTCCACTAATTAACTCTAGTATCACTATTAGCAAATTAAAATCTGCACAGAAGATAGAACTCTTGCGACCCTCCTCAATTTATTAAAACATTTCTTAAGGTAACATTATAGAAGAACTTTCAGTGGTGATTGTTTTTGCCTTTGCCTTTGTGTTGTTTGCATGAATTGGCCCTCGTTCAAAATAACCAACAGGGGAGCCATTGTGTAAAACAAATAAGCCAGACACAAACTTACCAATTTTATTACAGTCATCAGCCACACAATGCTACTGAGCATTTGCAGACAATAAAAACTGAGCTGTTATTGTTTATTCCTGCAGAACGGTCCAAATGCCTTCAAGCAAAATGCCTGACTTGCTCTGGTTGTTCACGCTGTTTTCACAATTCTGAAATACATCAAGTTGAAATATCTGCTTTACCTTCTGTTTTCAGGATCTGGAGAGACGAAACAATGAGTTGGAGGATCAGGTTCAGAGTGCAGAAAAGACGCTCGCCTCCAGCTGTGAGGAGCGTGAGCAGGCGGAGGGCGAGGTCAGACGAGTTATCGAGGTCCTGGATGTCAAAATCTGCGACTTGAGAGACCTGAAACAGAGCCTGGCGAAACTCATCGACAAGTAGTGGTAGCGGCATCAACAGCAGCATTCAGGCTGCGTCTTCACAGTCAGCACTGGTTGCACTCCTGTAGTATTGTCCTGGTGTTAGAGCTGATCAGAAATCAAAGCAATACTGAAGAGTTTACCTTCATAGATCTGTTTTTTAAGATCAGTGCTGGCAGACAGCAGGTGTCAGTAACTCCTCAAAGAAGCTGTCTGCAGAACAAATCACTATCACTTCATAACTGCGACTTTGGTTATCTCAACAGTGCACAGGATGGGTCATTTAGCAACTGCTCCTTGTTTGTATTAAACATAGTTCTCAGCAGCGGCATGCCCTTTAACTTTAACAACAAAGAGATTTTTGGACCTGATTTTCTTTATCTACCATCACCAGAAACTCTGAAAGCTGCTGATTAATTTGCTCTGGAGCAACAGCGCCCTCCTCCTCTTTTCTGTACCATAGCAACTCATCAGTGTATTCTTTAAACCAACTTGATGCCAGAGGCAGATAGTCTTTCCAGAGATGGTCATAAATAATGTTTATGGTTTTTATACTGATGTCTCGCAGACCTGAGGCCACCACTTGCAAATAATACACAGTAAACAATGAGAAAAGGACTTGCACCAAATGCAGTATGAGGTTGTTATTTTGTAAAAGTGGACATTTTAAACGAATAGCTAAAGGTTTTCTGTTTGTTTTTCTTCACTAAACACAGTCTACTTGTCTGAATACATGCCCTCGATATATTTAAGAGGGAACAAATAAAAGGCAATGGCCTCACAGTGTTAATAAAAGGCTCTGAAGCTGTACTTTCCTGCTGAGCTGGAGGTCTCAACCATTTAACGGGGTCTGAGCTCAGACAATTAAACTACAGTCCAGTAACAGCAGGAAGTAAATAAGGAAGTTTTATGGGTGTATAGCTCTCTAAACACTCCAAAAAACCAATACTTTACCTGATGTTTGTCAGATTTTAAGACTTTAAAGACACAACAAAGCAATTCTCCTTAAATGTGTTTTTCACTGCAGTTTGGCTTCAACTCACATGTAGCCTGAGGCCGACATACTCCGATATTCCTGTATGGATGAGGCTTTTCTTCATAGTGGTGTAGGTCTCACAGGCTGTACACACATGATAAGCAAGTAAAATGTCTGATTTTACACAGTAACAACCTCAAGTTCATGTCGGTGTTATCCTTCCTTTAACACCTGGACTGGCGTCACAGAAGTCCGAACATCCACAAACTCAGAGATGCAACAACCTGCTCAGATCGCCAGCGTACAAACATTTAATTTTTTGTTTAACGAGGATCGCTCTTTCCTACCACTTATTCTATTATTCATGTTCATTGATGGGTTTCACTCACAGTCAGGGAGGGAAATCAACGATGGCTTAAGGCCAGATCACTGCTAAACGCCACATTGACAGGTAGATCAGCATGTGAAGGACAGATTTGGATGTGTTGCTGTGGCCTGCAGACAAAGACACTGCTTTCCCGCCCTGATTCTTTTGAATTTAATTTGAAATTGCACTCAATGTTTGTGCCAAGTTTTATTTTGTTTACATTTGTCAGTGTTCACAAAATGATGCAGTTCCACTTTATGTACCTCTTTTTTCTGACACTATAATTTTACCGTAACAGGAACAATAACCCTTAAGGGAGGCTCAGAGAAGCTGCAGAGCATAGATCACAATGAGAGCACTGCATGAGCTCTGCAGAAGCCCCAAACCTGCCAAGAAATGTGAAGCTGCGTGTGTGTGTGTGTGTGTGTGTGTGTGTGTGTGTGTGTGTGTGTGTGTGTGTGTGTGTGTGTGTGTGTGTGTGTGTGTGTGTGTGTGTGTGTGCGCGTGTGTGTGTGTGTGCGCAAGTGTGTGCAACCTGAGACTGCTCGAGTCAAAAAGCACAACTGCAGTAGTTTTAGTACTATGTTGTCGGTACTAAATTGACTTGTGCGTTAGCTTTGTATGTGAACCTCAGATGCACAGTAACTATTGATCTTAACTTCTCACCCCTGATGAGTTATTGATTTCTTCTTATGACAGTTCTGTAGGGAATATTAAGGTGCTTTTTTTCGGCTGATGATGCTCTACCAGCTAGGATCATGATTACATGTCAAAATATGATTTCAACAGATCATTATGAAAACTTTTGATTAAAAGAAATCTATCTGATAATGTGATCGCCGCAAATTATGGCAATTCGCTTTTGCAGTTAGCAGTATTTCCCTGAACAGGTTGTGACTTTTCCAGCTGATGGTGTATTTAATACCCGTCTCCTCTATAGTGTAAGTTGGATTTTCAGGCCAAAATAATATCACCTCTGTAGTTCAACAAGCTTAGACGATAGTTGTAGTAATAATGTTACGGCATCATGTCTCTGTAAAGGGTTTATCATTTAGACTTCATTGTTTTCAAAGTTACTACACAGCCTGGGAGCTCTGATATCAGCTGCTACGTGTGACACCACAGAATTAGCAATAAAAGACTAGCATAGATGCCTGTTTATATTTGATAAAAGTAATTCATAGGTAATGAGAGATCTGTAAAGCCTGCTCGTAATCAATCGTTTCACAGATTCACTAGATTATAACAGATTGCTACCGGCGTTTTTCAAGCATGAAGGCAATGCAGAGGCTGTCAGCGCTCCAGCATGAGTTCCTCACCATGACAGAAACACTTTTTGCTTTCCAGCAGCCTTACTCCAGAGTATGTCATACAAAAAAATCCTGAAAAAAGACCATTTAGTTCCTCTATAGGCTCCAATTGGGGCAGGGATAGTCTTTTATAAGTAGCCCCAAGCTTATTTTTTCTATCTAGGATCAATTACTTGTGGCGTTATTGTTCTAAAAACATGGTATAGGTACACTATCTGATCAGCTGTGTTTGATTTAATAAAATGTATAAAGTATCATCGGGTGCCTGTAACAGTTGAAATGAGAAATACAACATATACTGTTTATTCAGGAATATTGGGCAAAATAAAATTTACACTTTAGTCTCGAATTTGTTCTCTTGATGGGTCAGTTTGAATCTTGTTTCTCTCATTTGTGTGTTTGGATGTTAGGGAGCGATTAAAAAACTTTGAGAAATGTAGGAGATGACCCACGAAAGCTTAAAAAAGAAGACATTTTTTTAACACTTGGTTTCATGTATTGGAGAATGCAAAACCAAAGATACACAACTGTAAACTGGAATAAACTATTTCTGTATGATTATTATCTCCATTAGATTCTGTGATTTAGCTTGATTTTAAATGCTTTTTGATCTGTGTGGACGACATCTGACCTTGAAGCAAGACTCAATACCTCAGAACTTGTCAGTCAGTAGAGTTCAGGCTAGTTTTCATGAAGTAGTGAAAACATTCACTAGTGTTTGTGAGTTAGAGGCCCAGGTTTCTTTTGTTTCAACAGAACCACTGAATCAAAGAGCAGGCGTCTGTAGGATATGACAATGTGAGATGAATTCCTTATATTTGTACAGATCTGTTTAACATTAAAAACCTGTCATGCAAAGTCACAGCTGTGGTGTTTGTGTAAAAAAGAAAACTGGTATTATGCATTATGTGTGTCCTACATCTTTGTATTTAAATTGTCTATCTGGTATCCCGTGCCGACTGAAAATCACTGCAGATCAAGTTGACTGTCCAATAGGCTGTGGGTGCAATAGTCAAAATCTTGCAGGATTCCAATTAAATTTTAAGTTGCTTATTATCGGTGATATGTTGTAGGATATCTTAAGTTTTTGTGACTGCAGAGGCAGCTGTCTCTTTTGCTCTTTGCTTCAAGCACTATCATGTCAAATGTACTTTAGTCTGTATTCTTAATCATGCGAGAAAGGCCTGTTTTTCTTTCTGCTGCACAGTCCTGTTGACTCAGACTAACACCGCCTCGTGTGCCAAATTCAGCTGAAAACATGGCCAACCAGTACAAACAGACACCAAGCTGGTCAGGTTTTGGTGTGGGCCCAGTGTTTGGTTTTTAAACCAGAGCCAACCATAAGGTTTACTGCTGTAAATCTACTTGCCCAAGTCTTATTTAGATATTTTAGTTTGGGAAACCCTGTCAAACAATAACTTCAACTGTTTGGCAGTCTTTCTGCTTCTGTTATAATCTGCACCAGCTGAGCGTGTATTGCACAAAAGGAGATTATGTCACACCAAAAATGTAATGTGCTGCTGAATAACACAGACCAGACAGACTGGATCATTTTCTTACATTTATTTTAGCACAAGTTGGCTTAAACAGCCGATTTTGTAAAATGTCTACTTCAGCTTCTTCTTGGGGCGAAGGTTGTTGGTGTGTCCACACTTCTTCTTGCGGCAGTTGACGGCACGGGGGTGCAGACGAGCGTAGCACCTGCAAATTGAATGGTAAACTGAGGTCAACCTTTTTGGATTTACAAATAAGTCCTTAAAATTTTTAAACATATATGAACATTTCTTCCTAACTTTAGATTAAGGTTTAGGGCACAAGAAATGTACATCCCAAATTTCTGATCACTGGTGAAAGGCTGAAAACTCTTTCCGTAATGTATATTATTCAAAAGAATGACAGTATAGGGCACCACCACACCTGTCAGTAAGTGATACAGCAAATCTTGTTTGTCACCTCTTATTCATAGTTAACTAAACCCACACTTTGGTACCATTAAGAGGCTCCTCATCTTCATGTCAAATCACCAGCTCAGCCAATGACAGCAGAGCTCCACAAAATTATTCAAACAGCTGGTTGCTATGAAAGTCTTAACTTACTTGCGGCAGATCATCTTGTCGCAGTTGTATTTCTGGGCCAGCTGTCTGAGTGAAGGCTCGATGATACCACCACGCAGACGCAGAACCAGATGCAGGGTGGATTCTGGAGAGAAATCAAGACGTTAGAGTCGACCCAAAGTTCAGTTACATCCACATGCAACCTGATAGTGAGCTGTTTCTTTCTAAATTGTTCCTATTTATTAAGTGTTTTACAAAAGTTTAAAGCTGGGGTTTACTAGGACGAATCAAAGTTTCAGCCAATGCGCCTGACACCAACCCTGGTTCATTGGATCAGTGATAACAACTGTACTAATTTAAGGTACTGTTCTTGAGTCCACTTGAAGATGTAGTCTCCAAGAGGCACATTTTAAGTGCACTCTAGCACAGTCGATGGGAGATGTAAAAGCGACTCAAACAAGTTAGTGTGCTTCTTTATTATGTTGTGAATATTCCTCTGAATGCTTCAGAAAACATCTGTACAGGACAGGAAAACTGCTGAAAGGGTTGTTGAAGGAGTCTTCTTACAAATACACAAACAGCAGCAGGATGGATGCCACTCTATTCAGGGAGCATGTCACCACAAAACACTGCTTTGTTTCTTATCACGGAGGATGTCTGCGTTAGGACAGTCAGTACATCAAAGCTGTGTTTAGAGTATACTGTTACCTTTCTGGATGTTGTAGTCGGACAGTGTGCGTCCATCCTCCAACTGTTTGCCAGCAAAGATCAGACGCTGCTGATCGGGAGGAATTCCTGCAAACAAAACAAAACTTATAAAACACACAATTTTAACCAACCAGTCATACAGTCACATAAGAGAAAGTAGAATATACAGTACAGCTCTTGTAATGGGTTGATTTATACTGAAACAACACATGAAGACATAAAATAAAACCCACTTTACAGCATCTGATAGTTATCTAAAATCTGGACCTCTGTGTCTTTCCTGTCTGAACTCTTTTTGACAGTTACACTCAAGTTATGTGACAGCTTACCCTCCTTGTCTTGAATCTTTGCTTTGACATTTTCAATAGTATCGCTGGGCTCAACCTCAAGGGTGATGGTTTTCCCCGTCAATGTCTTCACGAAGATCTGCATGTTTGCAGGCTGGAATAGGAAAATACCGCTGTTAGCTGAAACACCGCACCACAGCTACAGCTAACACGCTCTTAATACCTGACAGCTCTGAAATTATGAGACCAGGAGTGTCCCACACAACTTCTGAAAGGACAAAATGACAATATTATACTTTCTCTTGACTTCTGTTATAGGTTTCTAAAGATTTTTGGGCTAGAGATGTTAGCCTAGTTAGTGTTAGCATTAGAGGACTGCTGGGCCTCGCCACATGCGGGAGGTTAGCACGCTGCTAAAACAACTAATACGTTATTTTCTGCCCTACAGCTGGGTCACTATTGAATAACAGGCGGTAACTTCCGAAACACAGAAGAGATAAAATGTTTCAATCATATTCTACAACATATATTTGACTTAATATCGCATAATATGTCCCGGACCAAACGTGTACCCACCCGGCCGTTAGCTGAGCCTCAACGAAAAGAGAGCGGAAAAGGTTGACACGAATATACGTCACTTCCGTCTCTTGGGTCGCGTATTAATCGTTTTAACGTTCGTGATAAATTTGACACGTATTTTCTTAATAGCTAACAAGTCGATGCTAATCAATCTCTTTCTCATCAGCTTCTATATCGCGAATTTTGCTCTGATAAATGTTAAATTATCTGGTAGCACCTGTGCATTACTTTTAATATCTTTCTGACCCGGAAGTTCGTCACAAATTAATCAAAATTATAACTTTTTATTAAGTTTTTACTATCTAAATGTCACAATTCAGAAAAAAACTGATTAAGCTAATAAATCATTACATACGTTTTCGTTTTCATTCTACAAAAACAGACAGAGGAGGGCGACGGTGAGCCTCAAACTGAGATTGAGCAGACTGCTCCATATGTTTTCGTGGTGAGTTTGAAGTTTTGTTTTTGTTTTATTTTGGATCCACCGTCAGTTACAGCAAAATATGCAGTCACTACTCTTCTTGGGATCCTTATCTTCTTTTCCATTTTCATTAGACATTACAGACATTACATACATAACACTCATTCTACACTTGATTCATACAGTAGCTCTTATTCTCTCTTGCTTGTTGAAAAAATAAACAAATACATAAATAAGATGAACAAAGAAAAGTGAAAAGACAAAAAAGAAAAACAGAACTTATTTTAGGGATAACAAGAAAACTTAATCCATCAGAGAGAAGAGCTGAACTCAATTTCATTTGTGGTACTCCATATGTAAGCAAATACACCTTTAATTTTTTGTTAAAGCTACTTCTGTTAATGTTTAAAGTTAAAAAGTTAGGTAATAAATTGGGTAAAAAAAGATTGTAGAGAGATAGATGACAGCCCCTGCGTCATTCAGCTAGCCTCCTTTCTGCTGCTTATGTCTTTTCAAAAGCTGGATCCCTTCTAGTGTCACTGCATGTCTTGGGTAAGGTTGTCCAAATATTTGAAGAGTTTTAGATACAAGAATGGACATTTATTTACACCTTTAACAGTCTGAATGTTCTGCTTTTTGGTGTTGAGTTTGTCCTCAAACAACCATGTAATCAAAGATTTATCTCTTTGATAGAGCTTACCAAAAATTTTAAGCATGAGCAGCAGACAGACATGTCCATCACACCAGAAGTTGAGGTCCATAATATCTTCACTCACCTCTTATTATTTTTAGTTCATCTTGCTGATATTTAGGAAACAGTAATTGTCAACATGCTGAAACAGTAAAAAAAACATGACAGTTCTGTCTGGAATGTACAATTAATGCAGCCAACCAGACATTGTCAAACCACATTCTGCTGGTATTACAACATACAACAACATGAATCCATAGAAGAAGGGGTTGGTTGCTAAAATGACTCACCTGCAGACCTGACTTGCCAGTTCTGTTTCTAAAATCAGAATTGCACTTTTCAAAATGGGCAAAAGATATGTGATGTTATACAGACAAAGAGAAATATACAGCTGAATGCTGAAATCATTTACTGACTTACAAATAGAAACGTGTCATCCTAAAAATATTAAAACAAAAGTAATCAATAGTCCTTTGTGCGACTTATTCTTGGGCTCTTTGACCTCTTAAATCGATTCAGGAATTAAAAAAATAAGTTAAGAGTAGAAATGAAAGTGTGAAGAGAATATTTCATGAATCTAACAGTCAGCATCCTTTGAGTCTGAGCTTAAAAATTACCTCACTGAGACTTTGCTCTCTGCATATTTTTGTGCAAGATAAAAAAAGGGTATGAACTCCTTAAACTGCAGTTTAACTTAAATGTCTCCTGCAGAGCTCAGAATTCTCTTAAACTACTCATGAAAAAGTGTGACTCTGTTATTCCCTTTTCATGACAAGGTCTTCAGCTCAGCAAAAGTCTTCATTCGTTAAAAATTCAAGTGTATATCAAAGTTAAACTATGCAATCTTATTTTCTTTCTAATCACAGAGAGTTGTATGTTTTTGTAATGAGTTGAATGCCGATAATCTTATTCAGTTGACATGTAAATAAGTTTTGGTCCAGATCGGTACTGGGTCCATCTGAGTGTGAACTGTGTGTTGAAAAAGTTTGAAAGTCCGGCTTCTGCAGTCAACCAGTTTAAACATAAAACCTGGTATGTCATATTTAGGCCAAGACAATAATCCACCTCATGTGTAACTGTCCTACTTCAGACAAAGGTTAGTGTCTGTTTCACACACAGTTCTGATCCACTCCATCACGCATGATTGACCACAAAACTCTATAAAAACAATCTGTGTTGTGGCAAAAACAGAGCCTTGACCCAGAGATGCGGGCTCTACTGATAAAAATTGGCAGTAAAGGAGATGCAAATAAACTGAATTTGGAGTTCATCACCCTTGCAAAAAGGCAATAGGACAGGTATATGAGCGGGAATGACATAGCAGCCCTGCAACTCCAGGTTCAGGTCCAAGGGTTACACATACAAGAACGTGCTGAAATTCAATATTTAACCCCAAAATAAACAAGACAGCTCTTGTCTGGATTGCTGTTGTTTTGTTCAAAGGACCAAGTCAAATATATGTTTATTTTTGGAGGATGATTTAATGAACAATTTTAAAAATGTACAATTTTCAGTCTGTTTTAACCTTTATTTGGTTATTTAAATAGAAACAACCATAAAAAGGGCAGAGATGGGTCCGACACAATTACTTGCTGCAGTATACATTTATCATTTGAGCATTGAACTTGACAGAGCACTGCGTGAGGTGAAATGAAATCTAATAATTCAGAATTAACAGCAAATCACACAGCAATGCACAACTCCTGCCGAATGTTATTTGTTCTCTCTTAAGATTTCATAAAACCAAAGGTAAATAAAAGAGATCTGAGGAGGATCTATGCTCAGTACAAATCAACTTAAGACACGTTTTTGCCAAAGTGTACAGTGTGTATATTGCAATAACCCGATGTAAATGATAGTATTACGGTATAATTAAATTGTCTGACTTGATATAGCTTATTTATCATGTGAAAATTTATGGTGAACCAGATAAGTTTCACAGACATAACAGCTGGCTTTAGAGATGTGATTGTATCAGTAAACTCTGGTCAGCATGTGACATAATGATCATGTGAAAGACTTTCAAAAGCTGAGGCTAACAACTTCACAAACTATCCCAGTGAACCACATTTTTTATTGAGGTGACCCAAATTCCTCTTCTTTATGACTTACAGATTTTACAGTATCTTTTTTGTTGTTGTAAGCTGCTGACTACTTGCAAGTAAAAGATATTGTAAAAAGTAGACCACGCTCTCTGTCGTTTTTCTCAGCTGGGTAAGTCAGATGCAGTAGGGGAGACAGGGGCTTGTTGTCACACTTTTTACATGCTTGTGTATTTCTTGCAATCAGTATAATATATATGTATATATATATATAAACAAAATGTGTACTTGATGACAGACCAAAGTCTCTCTCTATGTTAATTTTAACCCCTTTTAAACATGTGACAACTAACCCTTAAACTACCATGTTTACAAAATAAAGCGCTCGCTTAAAGTTAGCTTAAAACAGAACAATGAATTCGGTATGACAGGACGCCTTCATCTCTTCTCCAATAAGTCCACATGTTTCACTGCTAGTATTTTATCTTGAAGAAGCTTATTTTAAAACAGTATAGTATAGTTATAGTATAGTTAAATTTTTTCACTTTGGGTTGTGCGAAATGGTTAATTGGCGCTCAGCATAGCTCACAATGTTTTTTTAACTCTCTGAATCCCTGCCCGATTTTCACACTGTTTGGTTTGTTATAATGGCAGGGATGTTGCCATAATACAGGACAATGTCCCACATTAAAAATAAACCAAAATATTTTTCAATCGTATTTGTGAAATGTAATCCTACATGATCTGGTTTCAATACTGTGTCAGTTTTTCAACCATTAAGAGCAAAAATACGGGCATAGTTGCTCGTACTCCGTTTGGCTCTTGAGCGAGCCTGGAGTGGAAAAAATATCCAACATGGCAGTGACGCTGGATAACGCTCCAGCGTGTAATGAGGTGTCTACGTGTATAATGTCTATGTCACAAAGTGCTCTTCTCTTCTCAGACAGGACACGACCCCTGACCATGTAAACGAAGAAAACTGGTATTCCACTTTTTTGTTGCGCCCTCTGGTGGCAAAGATAACTGCAATGTTACAACTTACCTGTGTGACAACAAGCCCCGGCCTCCCCTATTATTTTTCTGCCATCTACTTTCAACTTTCCCCTGATTTCTTTGAATCATCTTCAATCATTTATCAGATTAAATATAAGTTTTTAAGAGTATGTTGCCTGTTTGTTACCCGAGGCATTCTGCTTTCAAAATAAAAGCCCCCCTTCAACAAACTGCGAGTCAACGGTCAATGTCTGAGCGATGGATAAACTGTCAAAGTGTAAAAGATAGGCCACATAGAAAGGGTTTAATGTGAAATGTAGAGCTGGGAGATGACTTCTTTTCATTGTCAGTCCACGCGCTGTCCTCCCCTCCTCCTCTTCTGGTTAAGTGGGCGGGCGTGACTCGCACGTGCTCGTTATCATTGGTGTAGGACAGAGAGCAGTTCTGTTTCTGGGCGTTGAATCCGGACACCGTTTAAGAGCTCCTGAGCTCCCACTGAAAACACAGTCGGTGTAAACATTCAGTACAACCCCAACAAGTGTGGACGTTGACTTTGAAGGGACGACTGACTTTGCTCTTGTACTGCCGGTGAGTTTGAGACTTTTAAAAATGTCTGCTCGACGTTTACAACTGTGTATTGAACGTATATCCGGTTCACTGTCCTGATTGGCTGACACGTATACTTTCGAATTCATGACAGACACGCACGAGCTGGATAACGGTACGATGGATATCACTGTTAACCGAAATAGTCCTCTAGAAGTGTTGTTGCCCAGATCATAACAATAAGTTATGCATTATATAATTAAAGTATTGTATTAAGTACTTTTGTATGTATTTGTTATTACTTGACATATTACTGTAAGAATTCTGCATTATTCTCACCACAAAACTTTTCAGAATCTATCATAAGACAGTGGTGTTTTTTATACTTTTGTGCAATTGAATGTGTGCATGGCCCTGTTAATTTATAACAGATTAGAGTCATGCGTGGCATTAGTTTGACACAAATTTGTAAAACGTATTTGGAGATGACAGAGCAGACACTGGAGTGGCTATAGCTGGACTGGCCCCATCCTGTCTGTGACCCAGGGTAGAGCCAAGCAACCCCACCCTGAAAATAAGCTCTGTGTTCAAAAGTAAGAAAACTTCTGTTCAGTTAATAGAAGTTGTACTCTCAAAAGGAACTTAATTTGTGTATTATTATCATTAAAACTGAATCCAGGCCGACATGAGTAGTGTGCCTGATTAAGGGTCCCTTGAAGTCTACAGGAGCTCATGATGCTTGAATTATTTATGCCTCCACCTGGTTGGAGTGGCACATTAAAACTAGCTACACACATACAAACTGACTGTACTGAGAATAATGATATTTATCCCTCAGGTTTGTCCAAAAGTGTGTTTGCACTAACTGTTCTTTTATCACTCTGTCATCCAGGCATGACGTTGAGCTCCATCAAGACCTTCACGCTCGAGCTGGATGGTGCAGCTGATGCAGCATTCACCGGAGGAGAGGTGGTGTCTGGCCAGGTGGTCCTGGAACTCCGGAGGGACACCAGAGTGCACTCCATGAAGGTGCAGGGCAGAGGGGTGGCCACTGCACACTGGCTGGAGAACCGTGGAATGAACTCTGTCTATAATGACTACACCTCCAGGATCACTTACTTCAGGAAGAGGCAGCATCTAATCCGAGGTTAGTGGATAAGGATGCAGATGGTGTCAATCCTACACATTCAGATATATATGATGTACAACAGTTAAAGCTCAGGAGAATTACAGCAGCAGCTTAAAAGGAAGCACTGAACAACATCCATCCTACACTGTTTATTTTTCATGGTGAATTTATGATCTTATTTCTGTTCAAATGTATTAAAGCCTCTGGCTTGAAAACACTGTACATTTTCAACACTGGCAGTTACAGGTTAAATTTTGGCTATAAGCATCTCAAAAGCTGAACAGGACTAATGATTGAATTTCCCTTCAGGGATCAATAAAGTTCTTTTCATCATATTTTATCTTATCTGAAAGTGTCCAGTTGTATGGATCGATCTGGAGTAACTTTAGTCTAAAGGTCACCAAAAATAAAGACTGTGACCTGTGAATGAAAATACAGAGAAACATCTCTGCTGTTTTAAAAAGGACTTGAATATATCATTGGTGCTGGGCTTGTTGTAGTTTTATTTATTTTATTTTTTTTTGAGCCTCAGGGTTATTTTCTTGTAAGATGTCATCCATCATTTGTACTCTGCTGTGATATACATAGTAACAGTGTTCCTGCATGTGTTGCAGCAGGTGGAGGAAAAATGTCTCCCTGAATAATGAGGCGTAAAACTGCTGATTTGCTCTGCCATGTGCCAGCTGGTGGCTACTGCATCTTGTAGTTGCTGCATTTTGCAAAATTAGGCCACCTGAGTCAGATGCGTTGCATGGAAACCTTAGAGATAAATTGACACTAGATTATCAAGATACATCTGCCAGATAACGCAGTATCATAAAACACTCTGCTATGAAGAAAATAATACTGGGAAGTCTGACTTCCCTCAGTGTGGATAGAATCAGACAGCTTAAAAGCAGAGAAGCATAGAATATAGGTCAAAGTGACAGAGTAAATAAACTGCAGACAGCGGTTAATATTTTGTTAGATGTTCTTTAAACAAAATATGTGGTTTGACAACCTGCTTTGGTCCATCTGCAGGGTTTCAAATAACTGCAGGATTTGTTGTTGCTTAAGTAGAACACAAACAGCTGATAATGTGCCCGACTGTTGAACCCAAATGAACCACAACTACAGTTTGCATAGCAAATAATTTCCATAACATTTACTGCTGAAATGCCAACTTCATGCTGTTTTAGAAGAGGCACTATGCAGGTTTGTATGATAATAACCAGCCCACATTGTTGCCAAAAATACACTCTGAATAAAAGATGGTGACAAATGATCCATTAACTGAAATGCTCTCCTACTGGGCTGAGATTGTGAAGTATCCATCACTATTTCGGCTTTATTTTGAGTGACATTTAAAAAGAAAATGTGTTCATTACAGTTACTGTTCACAAAGTTAAAACTGATATTGTTAAGCTTTGTAACGAACCACCTCGAGGGTAACAATTTCAAAACATCTGTGAAAGGATATCATGTGTTCCTCTGTCATTTTGAAATACCTGCTGCTCACAATTCATTACCATTAATTATATTATCACATATATTTTTATGAGCATATTGTTTTAGCAGATATAATGCTAAAAAATAACCTCAAATAAAAGTAAAAATAATAAAAAACTGCAATCTTTGGACACGTCAAGGTGACCTCAAATTTTTAGGTGTTTCATAATGACAGCATATGCTATAATCGGTTGAATGCAGTTTAATGACAGTCAAACAATTAAACACAGCAGAACCAAACAGCTCGACATAATATTCTGCTGAGTAATAAATCACAGATGTTAATCACCTCAGTACTTGTAGAACATTGGGGATTTGACCTGGGAATTTTTCTTTCACACTGACTTTGTGAATAGTCCAATCCAATCTGCAGGATCTGTCTAATAAACAACACATCATACTGTTTTCTCTCTCCTTTATAGACCCTCAAATCTCCTCAGGAAGAAAAAATATTTAATGGATTTAGTTTATGTTTGTACTTGTGTGAGTACAGTTTGGAAAAGCTATAAAAATGTTTTCAAATAAAGCTGAAACTAGGACGTGCTGTTTGGGTCTATTTACTCAAGACCGGGCATGAGGAGAAAGTGGAGGAGAAAGGAAGTAAGTAGAGAAAGAGGAAGGGGAGGGAGCTGTTTAAAAAATGCAGCCCCTGTCACCCTGGCAACAAGGAAAACAACACGTGGCTGCTCCTTGAAGCCGCCCTCCCCCTTCACCATACAGCCTGCCTCTTCACTCCATTCATTTTACAACATGGTGTCATTTCCAGCTCATTTATCTTTTAGTTTTCCATAAACACGTCTATCTGTGATTGATTGGTTTTCCCTTCTTAAATTCATATGCGTTCCAGTCTGGTTTTGGATGAGAGTTTCAGACTGTTTTAGGAGTTGCCCCAATTTTGTGTTTCTCATGCAAACACCAACTATTAGTAGCTACTCTTGCTTAAGCTCCTTTGGCTCCAAAGTATGATAGCCTTCCATGTAAATATTGGCTTCACTGTGCAGCTGTTGAGTATACAAAGACACTCACGTGGATAAATAAGTGTACTTTAGTCTGCAGCAGAAGTAAGCGTATTTCCACCCATGATTAGGCTGATCACACTGAGTCATCTGCACAGCATGGTACACTTATCAAGCCCACCAGACCGTGTAGATAATGACTTGTTCTTCTTATCAGAGCTAAAAAGGAGACTCCTCACAGGAACAGGCTGCTTCTCCTGTTCACCAGCAGGTGGTGTGCTGGGATTTTTTTGACATTAGGCTTGGGCTACATAACACAACACTGCAAGCAACAACCTAGAGATTAAGGCAGAGACAAAGCAAGACATAAAAACCTGGTTAAATTCTGCTGTTTATGCATTTTCTCCTTGAAATGAGCTTCTTGTCGTAAGAAAAGATGAAGACAATCGTTTCTCTTCTAACCTTTCAGCCCATCAGAACATTAAAGTTCACCCAGAGGCCCAGTGTTATGCATTCTCCATCTGTAATAAGTCTGAAAACTTCCTTTAAGTACCAGATTTACAAACACCCCAACTCAATTTCAGGCTGTGTGAAAGCATCCTGTCAGTCTTGCAGCTGTGCACAATGCCTCTATATCACCAGCGGGTGGCACTACAGAACCAACAAGTCAGCTCAGAGAACAAAGGAGTAAACAACTTTGTTTTTCTCAGCCCACACTAGTTTTCGTCCTATGCATTTGAGATTGAATGAAAAGTACAATCCATTTTATAAATCAAGCTGTTTTAGTTTAGCTTGTTGATTGCTGATGGTTTTCTGGGAAAGTCTGTTCTGAATGGGGTCTGCTGTGTTTGCAAATGTTAAGTTTATATTTGGGTGTGAATAACAGCTGCATGGGTTCTTCGATTCATGCAAGTGGTATATCTGTTGCACCGCTTTATTGTTGTTTTTGTTGTTGTTGTTTTGCAGTACCTGTGTAGTGACACTTCAGCTCTAAAAATGGAAAAGTTGTTTTTCAGGAGAGGATTTGGTGGCATAAGTTGCATGCTCGGCTGCATAGTTGTGTGTTTTCAACATGTGCTGCAGCCCGGGCTGTACAGTAACAGTATGTTCAAAGCAACATGGGTAAAGTGGAGTAAACAGCTTTGGTTCAGAGTAAAACTATTTTCTTCTGAGCTGTGCAGGGGCGGATCTCTGTCACAGGGAGGTATGCCCAGTAAGCCTGTTTTCTTCTAAGAACCTGTAACCATCAATCATCACTAGGGCCTGTTTTCCTCACTGCTGCCTCCACACCCAGTCTGCATGTTTGTTGTGCTGCTTTCATGTACGGCTCGGAAATTTGAATGTATCACATAGAAGTTATTCAAAAAGTTGTAAAACATATAAAAAGTGGTGATTTACATGACACACAAGTTATAAAAGTCATGAGAGCTGCTATCATAAAACGTCTAGAGGACTTTTTAGTTGTGTTATGATGGTGATGTTGGTGGTTTAATTTTCAGGTTTTGCCCTGACATGTTTTTGCTGATGTGTTCACCTCCTGCAGCACCAAAACACATTAACATAGGCCTACAAATAGAAAAAAACTTAATTTCAGCTTGTAAATTGAGGAACCTAACCTTTTTAAATCCAGTTGAAGTGTTTTGTTAGATGTTACAATGCAAAGAAAAAGCTAGAGCTAATTGCATTTGTCATATCCACTGTGTAGAAGTTTATTGTCACTTAAGACAGCTGCTTTGGCCTATATCAAATTATAAGACTAATATAGAAGACTTTTATGATTCTGCTGCAAAGTTTTATCTCAAAAAGGTGACTAACTGTGGCCACATGTCTTGTTGACATCTTTGGAGCTTCAAGTCGGGGCCAAGGAGGAGGCCCTGAAGGCAGCATCCGCCTTCAACCCTCTCCTGAGCCTTACATAATAAAATCAAGCCCCGCCCACCTCCACAGCCTCAAAATAGGGCTGCAGAGCGAAAAGGTTCAACAGTTTAAGCTTTAAACACGAGACAAAAGACACCTGAAGACGCTCTTCAGCTGACTGGAAGGATCGAAGGACAAGGATAGAAGAAGCCACTAACTTTTGAGAGGACTTGTGCATCGTGCAGAGATGATTTTCGACAAGTTAAAAAAGTTTGACATCGTCTTCGACTCTCCGGAGGTGGACAGTCCTCCAGTCTTCAGCAGCGGGGACGTGGTGTCCGGACGGGTGGTGCTGGACCTGTCCGGGGAGAGTCGGGTAGAGTCCCTGAAGCTTCACGCCGAGGGATTCGCAAAAGTTCACTGGACCGAATCCCGGTCTGCGGGTTCCAGTACCGCGTACACCCAGAACTACAGCGACGAGGTGGAATATCTGAACCGGAGAGAAGTGCTGCTGCAGGCAGGTCAGTGCGCTCTGCACGCTGGGTGATCTCTGATGGGGGATGAGAGCAGAGATGGAGCCTGTCTGGAAAAGTTCTCAAACTTTCTGATAGCTGAGCATAAAAACAGGTCAGGTCACTAAGAGGTAGTTTTCTCTGCAGAGCTATAATATTGTTTTTGTAAAATCAACATTTAGTCCTTCATTTTCTGATTGTACTTCAAGTCTGCGAAAGTCAAAATAGTTGGAACTCTTTTAGGGTTAGAGTTAAAATGTGAGTTTCTTGTTGTTGCTAAATGTCAGATAAACTTTGTGAATCAGACAACAGTCGAAGTTACTTGATCAAGATTTGTCGTTACCTACTTCCTAGAAAACAGTGAACAGCTATATTTAGAAAAGCACCAAAACAGCTCCAAAGATCCACTCATTCATTCCACAAAGAAGTCAAGAGTGCTTTCAGCATTTATTCAACCATAAGATAGGTTTGGTGTTGTTAATCACTATCTGATAATAAAAAGTTGGAGCTCGTGCAGCAACAGCTGACTTTGCAGTTTTTCTGACTTTGGAAAACATCTGTCGAAAGAAAACTGCGCTGACTACTTGGAGGAGTTGTTTTTCTCTTGAGTGAAGTGGGAGAGCCTCCAGTCTCTGCCTTCATTCATTGGGCACAGAGATGTTTTGGTTTAATGTGCAGGCAGGAAGTTTACTGCCAGAACTTAACAAGTTTGGGCCTTTTTCATGCAGTTTTCAATCTCACTGCCTCATTTGGCATTTTACGAATAAAAGTTTTGGGAAACTTGTAACTTTGTTGTATAATTGACTTAAGTTAGAGGGTTCTCTGCCAGCGTGCACAAAAACAAGCAGCAGAAAGCGCCCAACAACCCACTTGACCCATTAAGAGGATTTGACAGTGACAGTATTGTTATTGAAATGAAGTTGGAGCCTCCAGCCAACAAAGGGGACTCAAAACACATCCAATCTTTTAAACACATGTTCCCGAACCTTTGCAGCAAGATTGAGAAAGAGAAAAGAAGGGAAAAAATACAGGGCAGTCGAGACGTCGTTGGCGAAAACATGTTCTCCCTTTGCACAATGAAGCAGGAACCGCCCCTCTGAGCAAGCACAGCAGCCATGTGACTGCGCACAGACAGAGAGATTTCTATTTCAGAGTCATGCTTAACAGATCTGTTCTTACATTCCCAATAAAAGTGTTCTTTCGGAGGGTTTCCAAAGAACAGTGGTGGTTATTTGCTTTTCAGAGTTTGCATGAATTGTGCTGGTTAAGCAACGCTTAAATGGGGCCTCGTTTGTCGCCTTCTCTTCCTTGTTGTGTGTGAATAAGCTAACAGAGTCCAATACTCAACCACAGCCCAGATAAAGAGACTTTTATGATGTCATTCGCAAAATAATTCATTTACCTCTGTGATTTATTACTTAATGCACTACTTCCTGATGCACATAGTCATCCTGAAAGTAAAAAAAAAACACTTTCTGTCCTGAACTTATCAAATTAAGTATTCAGAACCAAAACCAATAAACGATTTAAAACTTAAATTTGTTCTTTTTTTGCTTTTGTTTCCTCAGATAACGGTGAAATGACCATCCTCCCTGCTGGCAGACATGAATTTCCATTCAGTTTCCAGCTCCCTGAGGAGACACTGGTCACCTCCTTCGAGGGAAAACATGGTAGCATCCGATACTGGGTCAAAGTGAAGCTCCACAGGCCGTGGGCCACCGTCAAGAAGATCAAGAAAGAGTTCACCGTCATCGAGCCCATCGACATCAACACACCAGCCTTACTGGTGAGCCTCTCAGCAGTCACATTTCAGAAATCAGCACACACTGCATGATTTTTCTGGGTGTTTGAGGCTCATTTGGTTGCATTCTTTCTAGGCACCACAAGCTGGAACAAAAGACAAAATGGCACGGGCATGGTACCGTAACTTTGGACAGGTGTCCGTGACTGCAAAGATTGACCGCAAAGGCTACACACCAGGTAAGAACCAGGAAATAAAAACACGATTAACAAAAACAAGGTCTCTAACCATTCTTTTAATGAATGTTGGTCATTTCTAACATGTTCTTTCTCTTTGCAGGTGAAGTGATCCCCGTTTTCGCAGAGTTTGACAACTCTACGTCTAGATCAGTCGTTCCCAAAGCCTACATCACTCAGACACAGACGTTCATTGCACGGGGCACCATGAAGCAGAAGCGCTCAGTGGTCGGGACGCTTTGTGGTGATATCGTAGGGGCCAGAAGCAGGGAGACGTGGCATGGTCGAGCCATTAAGATCCCACCGGTGGGGCCCTCCATCCTGCAGTGCCGCATTATCAAAGTGGAGTACATGCTGAAGGTGAGCCCAGTCTTGATGTAACCTCTCATTTAAAGCAGACTGTTGCTGTGTTTTTGACTGATGTCATTAAAAGCCCCGCCTTTTTCTCTTCCGCCAGGTTTGTGTTGATGTTCCTGGGACATCTAAGCTGTGTCTGGAGCTTCCGCTGGTCATTGGCACTATCCCCCTCCACCCATTTGGCAGCAGGACCTCCAGTGTCAGCAGCCAGTACAGCGTCAACCTGGAGTGGCTGCGCATGGCCATCCCTGAGCAACCTGAGCGTAAGTGTCATTCAGTACTGCATGACAGACTGGGAGAGGTGTCGATCTAGGTTTACTGATATAACAACTAAAACAATTTTAATGTTATGGCACGACAACGCAGGAACATCTTGTTCTTGGTAATATTTGTTTATGGGGAAAAACATGATTATGCTTTGTTTTTCTCCTCACATAGTTGAAGAATCCTAGCTGTCAGTGTTTAGACTCTGCAGATAAAAACACATGACACACAGTCTGCGAAGCAATACAGCCTCATTATTGTTTATTTTTCAAACCATAGCCAATATTCAAGGATGTTTGCAATCTCGAAATGAAGCGTGCAGTGCGCCTGATTCATAAAAACAGAACACTGATTGATTCCAGAGGCTGAAGTGTGATTGCCCCTTTTTTGTTCTTAAAACAAATTAATCCTTTGAGGGACCTCTTTTAGCTTTGTTGTTAGGTCTCATTTTTAGCTAAAGTTCCATTTTCTGATGCCAACACGCACAAAACTCAACAACAGCAGCATTCAGCCGAGATTCATGTGGGATTAAATCAGTGTTTGTTGGTGCAAAAGGCAGAAAATGTTACGTAGGGGTTTTAAGAGTTTTAAGTGATGACTCAGCCGCTCAGTGTTTGGACCTGCTCTGTCGAGTTAGACCAGCTGACTAATCCTGCCTGTTTCCCTGCAGCTCCTCCAGATTACAGCTCTGTGGTGACAGAGGAGGAGGCTGAGCAGCGAAACAACACGGCGGTCCCGCCACCGGCCGAAGACCTGAGCGGGATCTTGGAGCGCCCCCTTATGGCATTTGTCCAAGAGTTTCGCTTCAGACCACCGCCAGTTTACAGCGAGGTGAGCCAGCACAAGCGACTCCTATTTTTATTTTTTTATGATTGACTTTAAAAGTTTTCTTCTTTAGTAAATAAGTTTTTTCTTTTTTTTCTTCTGGCTTCGATCTAATATATTTTGTATTTCTGTTTTCTGCCCACAGATCGATCCAAACCCTCAGCCCTTAAACATGAGACCCCGCTGCATGACGTGTTGAACCATGAGTCCTGCCTGAGTGTCAAGCGACATGAGTTTTAACAAAACCAATCATGAGATTTGTCTTCTCCTGGATTATTCTCTCCGGTAAATGGCACCTGGTCCCACCAAGTGTTGCAGAGGGGGACCGGAACGCCAAGGAGAGGTCAGGGGCGAAGCTCACAGGAACTGGACTTTCAGTGGAAGAGCTGCCACTTCGTTTTCCAGTCAATGCAGTAAAGTGGACTCTTTCCTGTTCTGTTGCGAGAGAAGAAACTCCTTCACATCAGTTCCTGTCCTCCCTGAGTGATCAAGCTATAAATACCTCCCAATCAATGGTTCCCTATTATGAAGCGGATTTTTGAGATATGGGACATACCTGGGGGGGTGGATCACTTTGTACCAGTCAGTTGGGGAGTTTGAGATGCATCTGGTAGTCAGATGTTTTTTACAAAACGCTCTTGATTAGGTGGCACATGGTCCTCCTTTGAGTGGCGTTTAAAAGAGATAAATGCAGTTATTACCTTTAACTCCTTGTTCTGGTTGCACAGTAGACTTTAACAACTTGTATGGCTATGCATTGTGTGAGAAAGCCGCAGAGTGCCTGTGACACTTTCTACTGTTACTGAAGCATAAAGTGTATCTGAAAGTGGACAAGTGAAGTAAGCAGATGTAGACGTATTTTAATGCATGCAGGTCACAATATTTCAAAGGGAAAACTATGTATGCCTTAATTATCTGCCGTTGAAGATTGCATGAGAGTTTCAGGAAGTCGTTCTCTCAGAGGTGAAAACAATTTAAAGCAAAAACGCTTCAAACTCAACTAGTGTGTGGATGAGTTCCAAAAGAAGTGTTGTGTTAATGGAAAGCTTAACGCACTCAAATGTCACATAGCTGTGGTTGTTGACCTTAGCGCGGTGATTAAATAGGATGAGCAGTCTGTGTATAGAGCTGCAAGAGGCTCATAGATTAGCTCTCCCAGCTGCTAAACAAAAGGAGGAGGAGGAGGAGGAGGTGAACTCGGAGCTCTTGATGGGAGCCAGATGCCTCGGTGCTGTGTCGTTCAAGTCGAGCCTCAAGCTGGAGATGCCACTGAAATGTTTGTGCGCGAGGAACATTCCAAAAACTGACTCGAGGATGATACTTTACTCCTCAACTTCCAAAAAAGAAAAACTGTCAGGAGCATGAAAAAAGTCTTCAGGGTCAGCTGTGCGACGTTGTTGTCACGCACTGAAAAAACGACTGTATTTTTATACAAATGTTATTGTTGTTTCACAATCTTACCAAAGTTTTGTAATTGATTTTTATAATAAAAAAGCTGAAAATTATGTCTGCACTCAGTGTTTCATTCAAAGTAGTTGTGTAAGCTGCGCTGTGTTTGAGAAATAGCAGAGGGCCAGTTTTATGCATGTTGCGTGACAGTGAAATGGTACATCATGTTTTACAGCATGAGTCAAAGAAATATCAGTGCCAAGAGGAGGGCTCAGCACAGAAACACGGAACAGCCAGTGAATCAAAAACAGTAATTAGTTCGGTCTGTGACAGCTCTAATATTCTGCTCTGACACAATCCAGATTTACTCCGTGTTTTATTGCTTCTCATCCTGTTCAATCATAAAAGATTGTAATAAGTTTTTAGTGTTAAGACAACCGTAAATCACTAGCAATCAAGAAGTACGATAAACTTTATTTTTCCTTTTCATGGGTGACAAAATCTTTTTTTTAATTAAATAAAGAAGCATCCCTATTGACTAACACAAAAACCAAACTTACATTAAAGTTATTAAGAAGAAAGTTAGCAACAAATTATGAACTCTAACAATAAGACTAACAGACAAATACACTCCCTGCACTCCCACTGTCCCTTACAATCATGACAAAGTTAAGTACGAGGCTCCTCCCAAGTACATTTTATGATGTGACAGTAATTGTCACATGAACATCTAATCCAACAGTTTGTATTGAGGTGAAGTCAGGTGACAGTTATTCTGCACGTCCAAGAAAAGTGAAAACACAGAGCAGCCAAAACTAATCCTCTCTCCTCATTAGTGGATCATCAAGCAGTGATAATGTATGTATGTAAAGAGTCATTTATTAGGTGATCATAAACACAATCAGCTGATAATTCAAGTAATTTTCTAAGATAAAAGTGTGTAGTCACAGCTTTTTCAAGATGTGAACAGATAAGCTGAATGTGGTTCAAATTTAAGCAAGAGAATAATCTTCAAAAGGAGAAAAGAGAGATGTATGCAGAAGAAAGAATACATTGAGACTTAATTAAGTAACACTGATTATAAAAGTAATATTAAAAAATAGATAAATGACAAAAGGCCTATTACAGTGCATTTATCTATTCATAAATTAGGCAAGAAATCAATCATAAGGAGTAAAAACATCACAAAGAAAAGTGTCAAATAATTAAAATGTGATTAAAGGATGGAGCACTAACAGTATCATAAGAAGGTTAGGGGGTGAAATAAGATGTACGTAAAATTCTACCAATAAGTGCAAAAGATTACTTAAATCTACATAAATACTAAAATGTGAAATTTTTAACATATGATACTATGAGAGTTTTTCACAACAATTATATAATATACTGTAACATTTTTTTCATACTTAAGTTTTACTATGACATTTTTAACATACTATACTGTGACATTTTTTAATATACCATACTATGATATTTTTCCAAACTAAAACTTGAAAGTCTTATCATACTATACTATGACATTTTTTTCATAATAAAATTTTATTTTTTATCATAGTATACTATGACATTTTTTTACACACTATAGTATGACATTTTTTAACAAGAATTTGAAATTCTTAACATACTATACTAAGACATTTTTTCTTATTAAAATGTAGAATTTAAATCAGACTATACCATGACATTACTATCATTCTATCCTTTTTTCATACCATACTATGGCCTTTTTATTAGACTATACTATGACATTTTTATCACACTAAACCATGATTTTTTTATATCCCTCTATACTTTGCCTTTTTTTTCATACTAAAATTTGAATTTTTTATTAAAGTATACTATGACATTTTTAACTTACTCTACCATGACATACTATGACCAAATTAAAAAATGTAAAATTCTTATTATGCTATACTGACATTTTTTTTTCATACCATACTACGACATTT
The DNA here is from genome assembly GCA_962446985.1 of Xyrichtys novacula. Lineage (NCBI taxonomy): Eukaryota > Metazoa > Chordata > Actinopteri > Labriformes > Labridae > Xyrichtys > Xyrichtys novacula. The sequence goes on from OY660870.1 coordinate 28,310,071, forward strand.
TTTTTCGAAATAAAATTTTAAATTTTTATCATAGTATACTATGACATTTTTTCACAAACACTGCTATGCACTCCACCACTGTGCTGCCTGTGTCACAGTAGACCTTTGAATTGTACTATTCTTTAATTACATTCACATACTATACTTTGATATTTTTTCAGACTATACTATGACATTTTTATTGTGCTATACTATGTTATTTTTACATACTAAAATTTAAAATTGTTATCATACTATACTATGATATTTATATCATACTATACAATGATAATTTTATCTTACTGTACCTTAACTTTTTTTCATACAGAAATGTGAAATTTTCATCATAGTATACTGTGACATTTTTATCACTCTATACCATCCGTATTGTTTACACTCAAATTAAAATCTTTTATCATAGTATACTATGACATTTTTATCACTCTATACCATCCGTATTGTTTACACTCAAATTAAAATCTTTTATCATAGTATACTATGACATTTTTATTGTGCTATACTATGTCATTTTTACATACTAAAATTTAAAATTGTTATCATACTATACTATGATATTTATATCATACTATACTATGATAATTTTATCTTACATTACCTGAACTTATATTCATACAGAAATGTGAAATTTTCATCATGGTATACTATGACATTTTTATCATTCTATACCATCCGTATTTACACTCAAATTAAAACCTTTTATCATAGTATACTATGACATTTTTCATCATACTATACTATGATATTTTAATCATACTATACAACAACATTTTTTTCATACTAGAATTTGATTTATTTTTTTAAACTTAATTTACTATGACATCTTTGTCATAGTATACCATGACATTTTGAGAACACACTATACTTTGTCATTTTTACATCAAAATCAGCAAGAACACTTAAAGGCAGTCACAAGCACCAGCCATCACAACTGTCCTGGCTGCCATGTAGAGCATTCCATGGGGGATGACAGGCAGTGTGATAGTGCCGTGGTCTGCTGGGGAGGCCGTCCATGGAGGTGGCGGCGCGACACGCCTCAGGCCCGTTGGTGCCTCAGCTATTTGTCACAAACAAAAAAATTCAAGCACACAGAAAAGCTACTTAACTACAGTAATTTGAGGATGTAATTTGTTATTTCTCTGACTGGTTCTTGATTTGACCTCTTAAGATAGGATTGTATGAGGTTAGTAAGAGCTCTAATAGAGTAGTTTTACTAAATGTAAAGGATGATGCAGTATACAGGTCACCCCATCAACACAAATTACACCCAGCTTTAACTGCAATACAGCATCCTAATAAAAAACAAAAAGCCAAAAATAAAGTCCTCCCCTCCTGCTGAAAAAAAAAATGACGTAATGCATCAGTGTTGGAGGTAAACAGCAGAGCAGAAAAACATCCTTAAACACACAAACCTAAGCCTTAACATGTTGTTCCTGAAGTTCTCAGAACTTCACCTCAACTTTCCTTTTTTTTTTTTTTTTTACATTAAGCTGTTTAAACAAACCCTACAGGAACATGCTCGCCTAGAAAACATTACAGTAAACACAGAGAGCCATCAAGTCAGGTTTTTTAAGGATCAGTTACAGTTGTTTACTCCTCAAAAGTACCGGGCCTCAGTGTTCATATGTGACTGAAGGGGCTTAATTGATGGTTCAGCTCTTTGATAAATGGCACCAAAAAGTTGCACAAGTGTTCCTCAGACTCATCAAGGTTAAACTAAGGTCAGATCCTCATACATTAATCAACAAACACCTCTTTGAGACCCTATGTGCCAAAAGTGAAAGAGGTCTCGACAGCCCGGGGTCTTTCTAGTGTTTACCAGTGACCTCACTGTGATCCTGTACGGCTCTTTTTTCAGAACAACAGTATAACCTCCAGCAACATCCAGCATGTTCCTGTCATCCTGGTTGTTTTTTCGATGATGCATCAGCTGATAGTTAACCAGAATGACTCATCTGACCTTTGGATGTTTTGTAACTTAACTTTCTCCGATTGACAAACCTGCAAGTCGGGTTTGGTGGATGCAATTACAGTCCAGATATTCAATGCCTAGGCATGTCTAGGCATATCTTTGTCTGCCAAATTGTATTGTTTTTTTTTTTGTTTTGTTTTTTTTGTTTGTTTTTTGTTTGTATGAAATGTGCCTTACTGTTTCATGACTGATGTACTTCCATGTCTGTGTATCAGACTGTCGTTATTATTAGTCCTGTCTTATTCCTGTGTTTGACTGGATTTGTATTCTTTAATTTGACACAGAATTTACAGCTCTGTCAAATGAGGATGTATTTAACAAAGTTATGTAGAGTGGTTAGATTCAGTTTTATGCCAGAGGTCTTACTTATCTATGCCTGGACTTGTTCAGAGTTAATTCAGTGGTGCAATGTCATTCAGTTTTGTATTGAGAGGGTTCAAATTAAGGGCACCAATGTTTATCTTTTCCATGATGCTTTACATTTGACAAGAACTAATACAACTAAATTTGTTCACAACCATTTTTGACAGTGTAAGCTGTATAAAAGGTTCAGATTTCAAAATAAAGGTACCATGTTTGGTGTCCACATTAAACCTCTGCAAAGTTTCAAAACAAAACAAAGTGATACACAGATGTTGATGAGATCCCTGGACATGTTTTTCTGGTTCTATAAAAAGCCCGTTACAATAAATTTACCTGGCCTGACCTCCGGCTCTGCTGTCTTAATAGGTCAAAGTTGAGGGGCATGCCCACCCAGTAGCTGTGATTCAGCTCTTTCAAGGACACGCCTACCCAGAGGTTCCTTCAAAATTTACCCTGAAAAGTCAGCTTCATCACTCGGCTTTTCCTCTGCTCTGCACTTTTTGATTCAGTCTCAGAAAGCTGCACATGTTCTTTTGGCCGTGAGGGAAAATCAAAGTTTCTCTTCCAAAAGACAAAAACAACAGAAAACAGGGACGTTTTTCATATTTTTGTGCCACACTGTAGTTGTTTTGTACTCACCTCTTCACTCCCTTCTCCCCATGATTTTTGTCTCCTTTCAGCTGTCCTGTCTTTAAAGCAGAAGTGCCCAAAAAAATCTATTTTAAAAATAAATTCTTAGTCTTGTCACTGATGGTTGGGTTTGCTTTTACAGGTCAAAGGGGCATCACTGTTGATTACAATCCATTTCACAGCCAATATTAACTCTTTACTGGAGCTTTATGAGTCTATGAAAATAGCTTGATTTTATTGAATGCCAGGAATAATATTGCTCTGCTTTCTTTTTGCTGCTTGTCTACCATATTTATCTCACATACCAATCATTTACCAGTCGACCTAAAAATAATTGACAGATTTATCCATTAGTAACATTGAAATTAAGGACTGTTTCTTTCATTGGGGTGTTTTTACACTGTAGTTTACAGTTACAGTAAAGGATCTTCAGTTTCCCTGATACTCCCTGTCATACTTTGAGGAGTTTCAAGTCTTTTTTTGGAGAGACACTCCTCCTGTATCTTTACACATTGTAACCTACATACCTCCCCTGTAGCCTCTGGTTGTTTTCCCGGCCCAGATTCAAGGTGGGTATGCCCAACAGGTCTTTAAGAACATCTGTTTTCCTGACCTGATTAAGCAGGAGATAAAGTGTACAAGTACAAGTCAAAAAATTACAGACCTGAAGATATACAGAACCAGCAGTCAGAGTAAAGAAAACAACCAGGAGCCAACAACAACACAAAAACCTTGAAGAGCATATTTAGGGCTCATAATACCATACATACACTATAAACAACAAACTTTGTTTTCTAAAATGTGAGCGTGAAACTTCTTTAAGCGTGTGGCCTCTGCTACAGCAGTACCTGTGGCACTCTAGAGGATAATTTGGTCAAATTTCTTAGAAAATGTAGTACATCATGTTTGCTCCAGAGCAAATATGTAAACAAACCTCAGCTTGACAAAAACGGTCTCTGACCACTAGTGATCATTTCCTCTGAAGTCTCTGTTCAGAGCAGAATCAGGTTAACATAATCACATGAGCCAAACAGAGACAGAGTGTTTCCTCAGCGAAGTGTTTTGGATGAGTTTAACTCGAGCAGTAACGGTGCACTGATTACATTTTCTAGGGTAATGAATTATTAAGTGCTTTAATGGCAGAGATTAAAAAAAAAACTTGTGAATTTGAGTGCGTGGATGTTTTTATTGGCTTAAGGAAAAATGTAAAATTCTGACCAATCAGCAACGCCAGTCTATTAACATTTCTAATACATAAAGTCCCCTGTGAAAAAGAATTAAATGGGGGCTTCTGGCACTTCCTGTGGTTCATGGCACAGTAATATGATGCAGTAACCATGAACAGGGGACAACAGTATTTATTATAAATACAGCAACATGAATAACCATATTTATCTGTGTGCTTGTATGAATGCTATATCCTTAATGTGGTCCAAACCAGGATTAGGCTCATAGCTGGGACACTGAAGTTACCTTTCCTGTACTCTAGACCATAACCAGTCACAAGACCACCAAGCAATCAGTGTGTGGTAAATGAGAGGTCAAAACCCAAACTTCACCTCCTGAAGTTGCAGTGCTTACTAAAGCTGGTGATGTTCAAGGCTCAATGATAACGTACTTCTCGTCGGACGCTGAAGGCCACACAACACTAACCCACAGTTCTAGCAAGTCAAAGTGAAACTTAGATTTTATTAAGGAGAAAACATCTGAGATTTCAAGAACTGACATAGTATTCTAGATGAAAGCTTGACGTCCTAAATATCTTTATTCTCTTCAAAATTTTTTTCTTATTAACATTGTGCTGATATTGCGCTACTGATGCAGACTGTGATTCATAACACGAGCAGCTGGTGTGTGTTTCATGTGAATGAAGAAGTTTCTGGGTACAATATGATGCCATCACTGTGGTCAATCCAAAGACGTCAAACTGCATGTTCCTGTTTTCGGGCATTAACATTTTTTATTATTATCCTGAAACTTCATTGTTTGAGTCACAACTTTAGTTTTGCTGACTAGACGACTCTGCCATCAAACTTTGTGACTGATGTCACTATGGGAAAAGGGAAGATGATTGCTCAATTAGTCATATTTTGCAATAACTGTAAAATACACACTTATTTTGTTTCATTGTGCAATTAATATGTGCTGGTAAATGTCGTTTTTAAAGCTCTTACAAGGGACTTTCAGTTTGTGTCAGTTATGGCACCCCTGTGGACAAAGCAGTCTCTGCTTATCATGTCCTCTACATGTTTATGGCGTATCCTGGTGACCTTTGATAGACAAGTATATTGATATTTGAGAATAGGAAATGTCAAAAATACAGAAACTGAGCTTTTTTCCTGAGCAGCCCCACTGACACCTGCCCACTTGCACTGATTTAGATGTCAAAATAACAGCATAAAAAACATCAACCTTGTCACTGATGGTATTGTTTGCTTCTGTATAATATAAGAAAGGCTTTAAAATGAATTTCAGTCTGTTTGATAAGTGACAAAAAACTCCTTTTGTCACTTATCAAACAGACTTTAACCATGATGGAGCTATTTGACAGATTAAGGCCTTTTAAGGCTGAAATAAAGAGAAACAAATCTCTTTATTTCAGCAGAGTGATAAATTACACGACACTACAAACAGAGTTTTTTTTCATTGAAGTCAGACTTTTGAAAAGTCTCAAAGGTGTTTTAAATAAAAAATATAAGACTTGAGCATTTTTATGAAATGGGTGGGTGATTAAGTCCCATACACTTCAGGAAAATTTTATAATTATAGAAATACAGAAAGGTGAACTGCAGCGGTTTGTTAATAAAAATCTAGCTAGTATTTTAACACTTGGGGTCATAAGGATGAACTCACCTTTGGAACAGCCCCAAGTGGCCATTCAGGGGAACAGCAACTCTCTTTATCAGCTTGCTCGGTATCTCACTTTGGTGCTTTACATCCCATCACCTCAGTTCTTACCTCTGAAGATTAAATTCAATGAGGCGGAGAGACCGGTTCCCATCAATAGATCTGTGGGATGCTTGTTTTTATACAAGCATGTATCCAGCTCAGAGAAAGTTTCTGAGGTTTACTTTTCGGGCTGTAGCCTACGCATATCATACACTCACTCAGTTTTCAGAGAAATGGGTTACCCTGGTAACCAAAGATTTTTTTTCCCATTGCCTTCATCTGTTTTCTGCAGAAGTTAAAGACCCCGGTGATGTTTTCTTAAATCCACGTAGGCAGACAAGAGAGGGATATTTTTGTTGCTTGAATTTTTCACCAGCTTTTCTGTTTTCTCTGTTTTTGAGTCTGATTTTAGACTGGATGCTTTAATACCATTAATATTTACAACAATGCAGTTGATTGTTACATTATTTAGAGACACTGAAGCTCGCAAACAGTCAGCAGGCCAAGTACTGTTGATACCAAACATTCTCTCTAACTTATACCAGAAGGGAAGCAGACGGACAGTGTAATCTTTGTATCTGCAGTTTGTGAAAGTAGCATTGTTCAGTCGTATCAGGACATATTTTGCACATCTCTACCTGTTTGTTCTGTAAATAAACTTGACAATAGACAGACACAGTGAGGAGAGGAGTGAGCAGAGACAACTTGTCAAGGCTGCCTGGAGAAAGTTTGCCTGTCTACTTTGTTTTCCATCCGACATTTAAAATCAGTATCGGCTTACATTCCAAACAGATCACAACCAGACAGAGGGGAACTGTGGCAGACAAACCAAAACAATCACTTGTTGCTTTTCCAGTAAAAGCTGAGGCGTCTGAATGAGAGGACAGATCAACAGGTTATTTTCAGAGACATCATAAGGCTCAGTGATGTGGTGTGGTAGAGGGGAATGTAGGGAGTGTGATGAGTGTGCAGATTTCATCCAGGGCCAAATACAGTATGTTTTGTCTTTAGGGGCCAAAACGCTGACTTCAGTCTCTGATCTGTCTTTTGAAAGTCTTGGAGTTTTCCTTTAACAGGTCAGAGTAATATGAAAATCTGTGAATACAAAACAGATCTAAAATGTTGAAAAATTAGCATCATGCTGTTTATGTAAAGTGAAAATTGCGCTGACTAAGTGTGCGGAAATCCTCTGTCCTACATGGTTTGTTTTTTTTTCAGGGAGGAGGATTGTTGTATTGGTAAAAAAAATGAAAGAAAAAAAAATTGGTGAAAAATTAAAATGTGCCATTTTCTCAAAAAAAGTTTGTTTTAAGCCAACCGGCCTACACCCATCTCACCTAACTGATAAGTAAAACTCATTACAGGTGTGCAAGCCACTGCTGACAGCAGCCCTGAAAATGACCTGAACACGTTGGATACATAATCATCAGTATTTTTTAAAGCAACACAAAAATCTGTACAGATATGTGGTACCTCTGACGGTTATCATAAGTTTTCTGTTTGCTTTCATTGGTGTGACGAGTGTGAAGTCGATACTGTGGCTACCAGCTCGATTGTTTCAGCGTATGACTCCGCTCAGAATAAGTCGAGCCAAGACAGTGCAGCATTTCAGCGCCTGCTACAAGGGTGTTTTGGTTTCACTTTACTTATGGGAGTAGATGAGGTGCATCATCCATCTGTATCTAAATCCAGGGAATAATGCATGAAGGTAAAACTTGAAGATGAATTTTATGATGAAGAAGAGGGAATGAATAGTTTCAGCAAAGTCTTGGCAATATAAAAACTTTGTGAAGAAAACAGTAGCAGGAGCTGAAGTAAAACAAAGACTATCCAGCATGTTCACTACCTTAGTTTGGCACATGACGCTAGGTTATCGTGCAAAAGTATTACACAATAAAAAGAAACCGGAGTTGTGGCTGATCAACAAAGTGATTTTAATTCATCCTGAGAGGGACATGATCCACCCAATCCATCCAACACATCTCTACTCGAATACTTTTAGAGACTCTCTTGGGTCAGTGGGTGATAAGTTCTGACTTTTATGTGTGCAGTGACTTAGCCCTTTGACATTAATATCCAGCCGATGATCCGGCCAATGAGGTGTGTCTTGCTGCAGCATGACGCTCACATGCGTGGACGTATTCGCTGTGACATCAGGACGTCTGTGCTGGTTCAGATCAACACCTTGTTGACTCTAAAGAGAGGGGGGATCAGCTTGCAGCGCCCCCTCCCTTTTCCAGACTTCATGGAAATCAGTGTAACTTCAGAGGGGTCAGGGAGCAGGCAGCAGAGAGCGGCACGCCAAGCTGCTCTCCGAGGTATTCTGAAAGGGGAAAAATACCGTGAGGGGAACGAACAACATCCCCAAAGAACCCGCAAAAAGAGCGGCTTTTGTCTGTGTCTGCTCCTCCCACATTTGTAATTTAGGTTTCCACAAAATCGACTTGTTTCTTTGTGTTGCTTATGATCTGTCTCTCTTTGTCTGAGGCTTCTGTAGTGCTCTTTGTTCATGATTCTTCCTCTGCACAAAGGAGGCTCCTCATGAGGTCCAAAATGCATGATGTGATCAATTTTAGCAAATAAATAAATCTTCAGATGTTGGGGGTGGCGTCACCAAAAGCCACAGCTGGATTCAGTCAGAAACAAAACAAAAGGTGACGACTTTGAGCTAAAATCTGTAAAATCAACCCCTGCTGGGAATCAAATACTGACAAAAAAAAAGAAGATTTCATTTATTAGTATTTCAGACAAAAATTTTAGACTTTCTCTTGCATGATTGGACAGTTAACTACAGCATTGCACTGCTGCTCCATCTGTGAGGGGAAAATATTAACATGAATCTGGCTCTGTGTGTAGTTGTTGGAGGGCAGATTAGGATTTTGTCCCTTTAGGATCAATTGGCAGGAATAAATAGACGCAAACTTAACATACTTTATCAGACATTACAAACACTTCGGAATGTGTGTAAAGAATGAATAGATGTTGAAACTGCACTTTATCTTTAGGGATGGGCATTTCCAGTAATCCTAAATCCAAGCTATAATTAACCCTTTCAGCCCATTTCAACCCTTATTTGAATGGTTAATGTTAATATAACACTGATTCTATTATTAAATATGCTTTTATGGTTATTTTGAGCACTGCAGCCATTAATCTGTTTTATCTGCTGATGTTCTCTTTTGTTTTACTGTTTCTGTTTGTTCTGCAGCACTGCATTCAAGAGGACTGTCTTTCTACTCAAGGTTTCTACCTGCTTAGAGAAGATTTCCTGTACCACTGTGACCTGCTTTTTCTGCAAAATGTGTTGAACAAATTTTTTAAACGATTAAGGAATAATTGATAATGTGTGTCACTGTTGTTTTTTGTTTTCTTTGTCCATTGCTCTCTTTGTGAACTTCCCTCCATCTCAATTTTTTCACCCCCTCAAGCTAAAGCAGACGGCTGCTCACAGATAGGTTCAACCTTGCTTGGGGTTTCTTCCTGTCAAAAAGGAGCTTACTTACTGATGATAGTTACATGTTGAGCCCCAACCTGCTCTATACATTAAGTGTCATGAGATAAATCATATTAATTATATGAAGTAACTTAACCAGATTTTGATGGTGTGGACGCCGGCTTGGACTGGGCAGCCACATGAGTTGTCATTTGAGCTGTAGGATGAAGCTGGCACATTTCAATGGCAAGAATGACTCTTTTGTACCTTCAGCCAGCTCAGATTGAGGTTACCTGTTTAAACACACAGCGCTTTGCCAGACAGTGTGAATATATTCCTCCTGTGTTAAATGCGTAGAAGCCATCTGCAAGTTATTTCCCCTCCCATACGATATGCACGTGGCCCGGTGTTTGGCTGGGAGAGCTGGCTGTCTTCCAGGTCTGCAGAGAGAGACTTTCTCCTTCATAATGTGACAAACATGAAAGCAGTGTTCAGGAATGTATTTTTCTTGGAAAGAGCGGCAGATTAGCACATAGTGTAGCTCTCTCAGAGCTGCCGTGCACAAAAACAATGGCGGAGCTAAGCTGATGAGACAAGCAAGTTTTGACTTGGATGTATTTCCCAATCGTCTTGCTTTTCGGTGCCAAAAGAACATTTTGTCCCTTGAAGGCAAAACAAGGTGGATTTAAATAGTCTTAAAGCAGAAAAGGGGGGGTGTGGTGAACTTTGGTGTCAGATATCCTGGATCATGCTGAGATGTATAGAAGGGGGGGCTTTTTGAGATGTGTTAATCAGACCTCCATCTGAAGTCCTTGCACGTTCATGTACATTTAACACAGCTAACTTAAGATTTTATTCTTTAATAAGTTATTTGGCTGAAAGTGCTGAGCAGGTCAGGATTTAAACCCACCAGAGCTTAGAATCAAATCCTCTGATAGCAAACAGCAGCTTTAGCACTCATCAAATAAGTTAATCAGATTTACACCTCTGTGTTATACTAATCTAATCTAGAAGGAGAGGGGGTTTGTTTTTACTCTGCATGGACCAGATGTGTCATCTCAGCCATGAGGATTGAGATAAATAACTGAAAATAACCTAATTATTATAATACTTTCAGTCTGTATTTGTCTGAGTCAGCTGCTGTTATTGTGGTTGTGCGGGCTCTATTTTAAAACTAGGTCTCTGGCTTCAACATGTGATTCAGCTGTTTATACCTGCATCAGCTTGTTAAAGTTCCCCCACCTTCTCGGCATGGCAGTATTAGACATCATATGTGTGTACATTTTAGTTCTAAAAATAACCGTACGAACCCATGCAGTGTGCGAGGTCTTATTTTTGTCGATGCATTTGAGATAAAATGTGCAGGAACAATCGCCACCATGTGTGCAAACATCTTGAGCGTCTCCTCCTCTGCAGTAATGAAGCAGCTGCGTTCAGCGATATCAGCAGAGAATGTGGAAAGAATGGCATGAGCTCGAGGCAACGATCCAACAGTTTGCATAAACTGACATAGGACCTAATAACTCAAGTGTCGGTAAGAATAACGAAAGGCTCGGGACAGTAAACTAAATTCACGGCATGATTAAATACTGATATGACATTGAAAGAAAAAAAGGAAAAGTGGCAGCAGTTGTTTCACTTTTGGCAATTAATCAGACTGCAACTGATGGAACAATGGGGGAGCTAATTTAATGGCAAACACCATCTGCCTGGAATGTGTGTGATTGAATCTGGTATGTCAAATCAAAAGCGAAAGCTGGAACTTTGTTTGAAAAAGACTTTGGCATTGAGGCTCTTGATTATATTGTAGATACAGAGTCCTTTAGATAGCAGCCAATCAGAGGTTAGCCAGTCACGGACAGGCCTCTTGGCACTTCAGGTTTGGTTTTTAACATATTAAGTTTGTCTTGAAGGAGTAGTCATGTGTCTAAAAGTTGTTTTTATCTGACTGTTCATATCAGCAAAGAGCTGTTTTAACTTTGGTTTCATCACGGGGAAAAAACCTTGGAAAAATGTGGTAATCTTTTCATAGTTTCAGCAGTCTGAGTTTGATAGTAGTTTAAGTGAAAATAGAAGAAGAAGAGGCTGTTGAACAAATTCTCATTTATGATCTCCAAAAGTGCTCCCTTGTTTACCTGATGTGCAACGTGACACAAAGAATTCTGGCACATGAAACTGCTGCACAGAGGCAGTAGTCCTGATCAGGGGCATGCCCACGTTTCTTTTTTTTCGACTGGGGGAAGGAGGGCTCAATGGGTGTAGACTTTGGCACGGGTGGATGGGGGTCTACACACAGACACACATATAAATAGCATTAAACTGCTCTATCTTCACTATCTTAATATATATTACTAAAGTATCGTTCCTACTTTCATGTTTGTTCTGATCTTAAACTGAGGACTATGTAATGGCAAAACACAGAGGTAAATCTCCTTAGCTTAATTCTTAAGGACTCAGAGGATAAAGACAGACAAGACCACAGCTCAGGATTTTGAGGAGGCACATGTGGTCTGATTACAAAGAGGGGCAGTTCCACCTCTGGTCACCCCTCCACCTCTGGTCGTGTTGGATGTAGGATTTATTTCCAGCCACCACAAGGTTTTCTTAATTTTATCCCCCCCGTACTTAGAGTCTCTATCAAATAAAGACTGACAGCACAAGCCTTGTATTAAACCGAAAGAAGATTATTTTGTGGTTATTTACACAGTTCACACCCTTCATTTACACCGCAGAATGATCTCGTATTGGTGAATAAACAGAATAATTATTGCAAAACTGTTTGTTTTCTGCTCACCTTACAAAGGAGAAAATCCTGAACACTAAATGTTTTCCTTCAAAGAGAATTCCTGGATGCTGGGGAGGCTTGTGATAATAAAGTACTGCAGATAATCATCTTCCTGCCTGAACACTCCTTAAAACCTTCACGTACTCAACTCCTCATGCATGTTTGCAGAAAAATATATCACATTAAAACTTATCAGCTCTCTGTGTTTATCAGCAAACATTTACTGACCATGTAGGCAGGAACCACTGTGATAATATTTCTGCTTTTTATGAGGGTTAATCTGCTGCGTGTCTAGAGCTGTATGTGGATCTTACAGGAAGGTTGTTGGCTCTTTCTTTTCCCTCTCAGACAGAGAGAAGTACGAAGAAAATTCTCCAAAAGTGCTATACATGTGCGACTGTTTCTGTCCAATACAGTTCACTTGCACTTTGGTCTTTTTAATATAAAATCATGTTTTTAATGAAATGTTTTTGTGTCAATGATATACCCAACATGAAAATATCGCAATAACAAGGGGGTAGCGTGGTAATTTTTCTTTTTTTCTTTGGCTATTTTGATCGCTTCTCTTCAACCTCCATGAAATTGCTTCATTTGATGTGTTGAATGTCTCCCCTCAGCCCCTTGTTCTCGCTCAGTTTTGCACGGCCACTCCTTTATCTCTTTTTGACCTTTGACCTCCCTGCATCTGCTTTCCTGTGGTGCTGATTTACTGTAGGAAACGCAGCTTACCTTGTTCCTACACACTTTGCCAAACACTCTGGATTCAGTGTCAGCAAGATGTCTCGAATGTAAATGTTATTGTGGGCGTAATTTGACTCGGCCGGTCCAGGACTTGTTGTTGGCCCACCATGAGAGGCTCCTTGTTTGGAGTGATGTGATCCGCCATGGGGAGGTGTGACTCCCTACAGGGAGAGGTGAAGGCTGTGGTTGGTTTAGACATAAGGGATCGATGTGAAGCCGCCCTGCCTGCAGTCAACAAGAGCTAAGAGAAGAACGAGGAAATAAAATTTTAACCACCTTGTAAGTGGGAAAGACAGACTCCTTTTAGTTTATAATTGACTGTCTGATATTTTTGTAACAGGGAGACACAGAGATACTGCAGAGGTCTTATAAAGAGCAGAAAGTTGAATGTTTTCAAAGAGAGCCAAAGAGGTCAGTGAACTCCTTTCATTAAATTTAGATCACATGACCTATTAGACCAGTCTTCTTTAGAGAAATGCTATGTTTAACACTCTGAGTGCTTACATACTAACTATAAACAACAATAACTTCCTGGTGGAGCTTTTCTCGTAAATTGTGAAATAAATCAATTTTCAAACCAGAACGATTTGTCATGGTGGATTCTCGTTACCATTGGGAAAAGTCCCTAAAACAGGCTTACTGATAAATCCGTCTGTCTCCATGGAAGATGCAACTTCTCCTTAAATACTTTTTTTCTATTATTGTGGCATGTTGTTAGGCAATGCATCTGAAACCAAAAGGGGGGAACTTGTGCTGTAGCCAGGTAAAAAAAAATGGAGACATACAGTTAAACAACACACTCATATACCTAAAAAATATAAAAACACACAAATACAAGAGCAGATCAAATAAGAACAGGATGACATTAAAAAAACTGTGATTGAAATACAAGATTAAACTGATCATTGGTCATCAGAAGTGAATGAGAAAATGTCTGATCTACCGGGTCATTAGGAGAAACAATGTTAGGGCTAAAAACAAAATCCAACTTTTTTATAACTTCATTTTCTGCTCTCCTCCTTTTTGCTGATCTCACCTTGTGTGCGCTCACAGTATTTTAAGAGAAAAGTATCTTCTGCTGTTTTTTCACTGACTCATCTACTACTCACCCAGAGACATCACCTGAGGGAAAGTAAACACATGCTCTGCTGATCTGCTTACCATAAATCTCTTTTTCGGGATCCAACCCAGTTTGCAGTGCAAAGCAGTTAGAATGTAACTTTCGATGTTGATCTGGAGCTCTTTTGGCTCTCCTTGGACAAATGAAAACAAAACTGTTCTGCTGTAGGATTATTTGAGCTTTGCTGAATGTCACTCAAACCTGTTTGTGAAAAGATAAAAAGTTTTGGCCTATATGCAGGTCTGGATCTGTGCTCCACAGCTCTTTTTTTCCCTACAGTTTGAGGGTTTGATTTACAAGAAAGGGATACAGAGTGAGCTGCTGCTGCTGACCTATATACATCTATTTTTGCAATCATTTTTGCACACTGGGTCTTTTCTTTTTTTTTTACCATTTCCTCTATAAAACTCTTACAAAGAGTTTATAACACTTTGTTATTGGTTGCAAGCCTGTTGATATTTTTCAATAACTGCTTAGTCTTCTTTGGCTGACAATAACATCACATTGTACACCACGGTATCCCTTGAGGTCCAATTTATGCTGAGATGAGTATTGTTTTCAGTCCAGCTCTATATGTTATATAACACATGTGACAAAGAAAACACAGTAACTATCTCGTGGGTTTTAAATGAAGTTTACTTCTCACAGCTCGTCCTCCTGTAGTCGTCCCCCGGGAGGAAGTCCTATCCCGGGCTCTGACGTCAGCCTTCATGGGTAAGAAAAACAAAGACTAATCAGGGGAAGAGCCTCCATGTAAACAGAGCTGTTGTGACTGTCAATGAGATTTAGATGAAGAGACAAACATGGGTCAAGGTCAAGTTTAAGATCTGAGAAAACAAGGAGAAAAACTAGCGGATGAGAGCGAGAGCTGCTTTTCTGTCTTGTGCCGTTTAAACAGCGATTGACTGTGAGTGGAAAATTTCTCTCGGTAAAAAGCCCCTCCTTTTAATAACAAATGCATCACTGGGTTCCTTTTGAAATGCACTTAAAAGCACTCTAGAGGATTTTAACGTTGGGTTGCTTCTGGCAACACCTTTGAATAAAACTGGTGGTGTTTTTCCAGGATGTGGACTGCATTTCTCAGGAGCACCCTTACCCTGCTATGGCTCTTGGCAAAGTCTGCATTTGTTGGGGAAGCAAATGAATACAGACATCCTTTTAAAACTAATTTTCTTTGTTAAACACTTTTTTTTTTCTGCAGGATGCAGTGATGAGGAACTGTATCGACTCGTAGATAAGTATAAAATAGAAGTGTGTCATGTGAGATATTCACCAACTGATGCACTCTTGCTTTGAGCTGAACTTTGCTTATGAGCTTTGAAATTACGCTGAACTGTGGATGAGCGAACTGGACAAAGTAGCAGCACATGAACAAATGACAAAATGGAAATGTACTCTTTAAAGTGGGACAGTTATCTTAAGACTATAAATTTGATGGAATGAATGTAATATTTTTATATTACTGTATGTTATCTTGTTTTACTGTCCCAGCATTATTTCTTTATTTTTATCTTTTTAATTTATTTATTTTTATTATTGTTATCTTTGTGTGTATGGATGATGTAATATTTGATGTCCTGTCATGTATGAGAATGTTGGAAAAATAAAAAAATGTATAAATCGAAAAAAAAATTTTACACTCACTCGAGGACTAAAAAAGGCCGGTTTGTAAGTCACTTATGTCGACTCATTCAAAGTTATACTTGGAACTCATGCAGCCCCAGTGACCTTCTCATATGTTTATTTTGACATGACTGTCTGAATACAATCTTAATTAGATGAGTATCTGTTTAATCTGTAACCGCACACAGGCATGCCAACTTAATAGGTTAAGAGTTTGTTTTATCTGAAATCAATCTTTGTACTTACTTGTAAATCACAGCGCTGAATATGAACTCTTATAACAACTGCTTTTTTTTTTTTTTTTAGGAAGGGTTAAATTTAAGGTAGTCACATTTCCATACAGTCCTCTAATGTGCCCACTGTCACTTTCAAGCAGAAAGTCAAAACTTTATTTCAATGAAAGGTACACTTACCAGGGTGGGTCTGAGTGGATCTCCTTTGACCACAGAGGTTTCAGTGGGTGAATTCTTGTGCTCCGTGAAGGACTTTATGTTGTTCTGTGTGTGAGACATTTGCTGGTGTTAGTTTACCCAAATTTCTAAGCTAACACTAAGAAGCATTGCACAGGGTTGATACCAGGGGGAAGCTGGGGATATAGAAGGCACTGGGGGGCATATACTGTACCTGAGCGAGTCAGGGGGTTCCACCACCAAGATTATTAGAAAGACTTCACATAAAATAGACTACCAAGAGAGACACATCACATTGTATTCAGCCATTGGAAATGAAAATGATCCAAACAGACAATATAAGGCTGTCTGCCAGGACAATTTTGTTTTCAGAGTATTAAAGTTATTAGAACCAGTGGAGGTGGTGATTTTCATCAAATTCACTGACCTCAGTTGTATTCCTCTGGTATTTCTCTGCTCAAACAAACATACTGTGATTGTTTGTTTTCTGACCTCAGGCTGTGTTGGTATGTGAATCTCCAGGACACCACAGCACAAAGGTGTGGTGTGCTTCTCCCATAGCCTCAAATGGGACACCGAACAATTGTTGGTTGCATCCCTGACTCATGACACGGAGTTTACGTGCACACGTGCAGCTTTGCTTCGGCCTGCACGAGTCCCCCCGGGAATGTTAGTTCAGCCAAGTTTACTGGGTCACCTTGAAGATTGGCAAGGAGGCTGTGGTATGTTCAGTGTGCAGACACGTAGCCAGGTTCACAGTGCTGACACAAGTAGTTTATTTCAGCTTTGTTCACACCAAGGCTGAAAGTTTCCCTGTCTTGTGTCTGGTTTCCTGCCATGTGACTCAGGTCTGTTTAAACAGGAAAAATCTGCACAGAGATGCATTGTTATAGAGGTGTGAATTCAGTCTGTTCAGCCCAGTCGCTACAAGAAAGACCATAGAAATAATCCTTAAAGTAAACCTCTGCACACATGATTAAATCTTAATAACTGGCACTTACATGACAGACATTTTGATTTAAAGGGTGAAGTGGGTCCTTACACATTACTGGATCCCATTTCTGTTTTACACAGATGATGTGATCTTGAATTATCATCAGAGTCTGTCTAGGAACTCTGCTTAACAGTGTCTGCCCTGAGGAGCAGTGGCAACATCTATCCCCCTCGTGGAGTTCAGGCACTGATGATGGAAATGTTGACCAATGATATTGTCTGAGGCTGATAATATGATGCATGGATGAATGAAACAGCAAAGACTGGGCAGCCACTGGGAGATTGCTTGTGTTGCATACCCAGATCAATGAAGATGAATAGGCAGTGAAGATTGCGTGTGATCAGGAGATTGCTGACAAAGTCATCTATGGCTGATAAAACAGATGACACAGCAAAGACTGGGGTGATAAGAAGGTCTGGGTCCCACATAAAAATAGCATGAATAAAGTGCAGGAAAAGACAGCCATATTTAAGAAACACAGCAGCAAAGTGACAAAGCGACAATGAGGGTGTGTTGCAGTGCTGTAAGGACCATGCATGGAGTAAATGAACAAAGAAACTACAAGATGCTGCACTGGCTTGGATGGTTGGAGCAATGTGAAGACAGAGAGCATGTGGCAGGGACAACACAGCAGCAAGACCAGCAAAGGTTTTCAAGGTTTTGAAGACAAGCTGATGAGCAACGTCTGCGAATATCATCACCTATATGATGATGATCGCAGACTGTTAATAGTCGACTACTGATAAATTCCCTTTTTGAAGTTGTAACCTTAAAAGCTAAATGGAAATGGGACTGGGACTCCTAACGACCATGCACAGAGCAAAACACTGGAAAAACACAGCAAGGTAATTGCAGACGGTGCGCTCTGTGCACAGATCACCGGTCACCTGTGCCAACTATGGATATTGTTAGTCACCAGGCTACTGGGTCATTTTTGAGTGTTTTTTTCAGACAGTAACCTCCCTGAGTTTTGCCATGTCTGTTTTTTATATTTTGCACATCCAGAGGTTGGATACAGTCCAACGATGTATCCTGGAAGTATGATGTGCATAGCCAAGTATGTTGACAATATAGTAGTATATTGTCCACAAGTATATCTCTAGTCTTTGAGTTCTAATGATGCATGTTTGATATTATTAGGCCATCTATATTAACCACAAGATTTTCTTTCACTACCTTTGCTCTGCCTATGACACAGCTGCCCTGAGCCAGAACTGTGCTCAAATCTTCAGCCCCATCACCTCCCCACAATCCCTGTGCAGGCTTCAACTGGGGAGTTTCAAATCTTATCTCATCACTCCTAGATCTCTGCATACAAAGTTAATCCACAGGAGTGATGAGGTTTAGATTCTTGACACTTGATCTTTGAATTGGAACGCTGGACGCTGTTCTGCTGCTGAAATAGTTTAGTTGAGAGTTTTATTGTAGCTTCGTATGATAAAATTGTAGGTGCTTTTGAAACTCCTTGGGTTTTATGGATGCAAAGGTCACAGCAGCATGAATTTAAAGTCGGACTGAGGTTTATATTACACTTGTAAGGAGTGGTTTTATGGCCACTGATGTCTGCCCTTCTTACTTCTTTAATGTTGGCTTCATGTAAGTGTTACGTAACTGTGTTACTGTAAAGAATCAAGAATCCACTAAGTGAGACCATCCCAACCTTCTTTTTGTGTGCACAGTATCTCAGGTGCATTTCGACTCAAGGGAGGCATGCAGGATAAAAGCTGCCCAAGCAATAAAGTTGACCCATGTGTGAAATTTAAACAGGCTGTGGGGAGGAGGAACAAAAAGAAGAGATAAAGAAAGTGAAGGTAGAGGATTTAAAAGGCCCCAGTATCACAGTCATGCCTTGAAGTCAAACATCCTCAAGTCTCGTGTATTTTATCATTTCCAACCACAGACTCTATTTTTAGTCCTCGGGTGCATGCTGTGACCTGACTCTGACTCTCATCACCAGCCCTAACATGTGAGTTCAGGAGGATTAAAGACTTGTTAGCTGCACATTTTGTTCTGTTCTTTAACCACTTCTTCTATCGATGAGAGGAAGTAAACGCACGCTCTAACTTCTTTACCACATCCTCTCAAGTGACGTCTTCCTAAAGCTGTGTTTACAAACACTTGTCTTTTTTGTTATACAGCCCCATATACATACCAAAATACCGAACTCTGGATACTGATCATGTACTATTTAAACCACATGTAGCCAACCATATAGCTATTATTGGTTTGTTTACCTGACAGTCACAGAGATAAACTGAACATGAGTCTATGTTGAAAGACCCATCCATCAAAACAACGGCACACAGGGACAGAGAACTTCACTGACATGGCTATCATGCTACTCGTATGATAGCCATGACTTCAATGATTTAGTGGTTGCTACTGAAAAACACGAGCTCAAAAACGGATCCCAGGTGATCGTTCTCTGGCACCATAACATGGAGCAGCACATGTAACTTAGGTCTGTTTATATTTAGCAGATAGGCTGGATGTAAAATTGGATTTAAATAGTAAGCTGGGAGGTTGATGCTTAATTTAAAGAGAAAACAAAAGATTAATGGATAATACTTTTTATTAATGTCATTCTAATAAGCATTAATTAATAGTTAATAAACAACTTATATGACCTTATACAGTGTTTATAAACATTAATAAGTGCTAATTAGTGTTAAAAAATGCATAATACATACATGTTCAGGTTCTCATTAGAAACTTGTCAACAGTTTATATATCTGTCATCAAATTTAATAGGAATTTTATTAACACAAATTAGACATTAAAGTGTTAATTAATATTATCATAACTTACATCCATTATTGGTTTTTGGCCCCCCATGAGCACTTGAATTGAAATATTATCAACAATAGAAAAGCCACTTTTTAGCTTTAATTAGAAGTCAACGTGAGTAAGACTGTTGAGGGGTTTAGTTCATGCTTTGCAACCATTTATTGAGTTTATTTACTTTATGACAGCTAACTGTGCTCATTTGCAGTAACTGGATCTAAAGTTGGATTGAATGTAATAAGCTTGGCTGTGTTTCGTGTTTTCTTTACCATTACTTACACCAGAACCATCTGAGAGTTTTATTCAGTCAAGTGGGGCCTCCACACAACAACAACAACAACAACAACAACAACAACAACAACAACAACAACAACAACAACAACAACAACAACAACAACAACAACAACAACAACAACAACAACAACAACAAAGACCTCTACTAATCCTCAAGAAAGGGAAATAAATCCAAGAGCATCATGTGGGACAGCATGAACTTCATGCTAGGGGCACTTTTAGGGGACTGTAATTATCTGTAATACTGGTAGTTAGTTATTGGAAGTCATCATGCTTCTTAAAAGTGAAACCAAAAGTGTTCTCTTCTATCTTTGCTCCAGATAAGCTCAATCCATGGCCAGCATGTTCACAGAGTGCTGCAGAGGGATGTGTGTTTGGAGATAAACCCACAGTAGACGGGTCATGTGTAGGAGAGATGACACAGCTCCAAGTCTTATAAATCAACCCATAAACCCTCTGCTGATCCCACTTTGAGTCTCTGTTATTGTGCTGAAAATGTACCAGACTAGGTTTGTTTGCACTAGACTAGCTCACCCTAAATCTGACCGAGATAAGACTCTCTATTGTTAAGTTGGCCTTACTGGCATGAGAGTAAACACAACCTTGGAGTGTTTAGTGCCAGCTCACCTACTGAAGACCTCGGTTAGTGTTCAGCTGAAGCTCTGCTTCTGATAATAGGTGGAAAATGAACTTCCAGTTCTTCATCACAGACATGTAAAGCAGTCAAAACAGGTGTGAGTAAATCTGTGAAGATAGATTTCTCCTTCCTAAACAAGGACACATAGATGGCAGAGGAATACTTTGCCCTCCACTGAAAGTAGGAGTGGGCCTATCTGATCATTATACATTAACTCGGGATGATAAATCAGCCAGACAGAAAAATGCTGTGTTGACTGTCTGCTATGAAAAGATGAATGTCTTGTATGGATCAGCTGTGAAATGATAACACACTGCTGCTCTTGGGTCCAGACTATAAAAAAAACAACTTCAATCATGACCTCAGATGAATAAAGTTACTCAGCCGAGTGGAACAAAAAAAATCATACAAACAATTGGACACCAAAATTTTGTGAAGATATTCACAAAACTTAGATGACCATGTGAGTGTCCTTGAATTTAAGACATACACTAAACATTTAGGTTATATATGCAACTCATGGCTCCTTCTGTGGGTGGACATAATCAGCTTAGCTTCATTCAGGTCATCTCCAGGTTATGAATCAAACAACAGACACCTTTTCTTTGAAAGACAGGAAAGTTATGTCTCTGTACATCCTGTCTTTGTTGAGATTTTGTTTACTTAGATACTACAGAGTTAACAGCTGAGCTATTATCTGCTATGGTCTGGCGTCAGTATCACCTGATTTAGGACTGTGCTATCATGATGCAAACATTTTTTAAAGACTATTATACACTTTCAACATCAACCATCCTTTTTCATATAGATTTTGATAAATTCTGTATTTCACAGGTGTTCATGGAGGACAGAGTGATCAATGTGAGGGTGTTTCTTCAAAGTATTTTTCATGTTTAAATTACATCGACACAAAGACATGACCTCAACATACTCTATTTTTCATGTGAAATCACAAAAATTAACCAAGCACTGGTACTCATGCTGCACAGCTAAGACCCTATAAATGCCAATGTTGTTGACCATAATACATTGAGTTGTGACTTTGATTGCTGGTGCCGGTGATACCCTGTAATCCATTCAGTTTTCTGGTAAAACCTGCTCCAGTTTTATAAATGTCTTTAAATAAAGGTTAGAAAATGTCCCGTTTCTCCCAGCGCTCAGTGTCTTTGTAGTGGTGGACATTGACTTTTTTGAACTTCTTTTGAACATCTTTTCTTCAGAAAAACGCTCACTGGGGAGGCTGTTTCAAAGTATGTGTGACGTCATGAACTGAGAAAGGTCACTGACCAAGCTGCTGTATCTAATCCCTCTGATCTGAGAAACAGCTTTATTATGAGCATGATAGCATCCCCATGTTAGCATTTAACTCCAGCCTTCCTGTATCTCAGCACAGCCACTCAAAAACAGCTAACACAGATGTAGGCTTGCACGTGGCCTTAACTTATCACAGCATAAACATATCTTTCTTTCTTATCTCTTCATCCACATAAAAAATCTCAGCGCAGAGAGAGTAAAAACAACTGGCTGTGATGTGACGACTGGGGGAGTGTGGTGTTTTTGTTCAGCTCGCCTCCCTGGAGGGGTAATCGAGCCGCTGCTTTGAGCAGGAGAGGAAGATTGTTTTTGAGGAGTGAACAGTATATGTGGTTTGTTGGTCTTCAAAAAGAGATCCCGCTGGGTTTTTGCATGAGAGATCTGTGCAGTTTCTAAATCTGAGAGTACACAGTATTTATATGTGGACCAAAGCAAGTTTATGCAGAGACAGAAAGTGCTGCATAAATAAA
This sequence comes from Xyrichtys novacula, assembly GCA_962446985.1. Classification (NCBI taxonomy): domain Eukaryota; kingdom Metazoa; phylum Chordata; class Actinopteri; order Labriformes; family Labridae; genus Xyrichtys; species Xyrichtys novacula. The sequence continues at coordinate 28,332,527 of OY660870.1, forward strand.
TATTGAGTAGTAAATATGAAGTTGAGACAAAGTACAAATGATCATTACAATTGTACAAGTAAGACAACATTTATATTTACATTTGAGCATTTTTTAGCTTCTTATTCTGGTAAAATGTTATGCAAACACAAATAAATCATAACATGCTCATCACACATAATAAAGCATGCTATAAACTGAGAATAACTTCTTTATAAGTGCTTTAACATTTAATGGTAGTCATATAAAACAAAAAGAAACTATCTGTGACATCAATCCATGTTTGTGTTAAAAGTGGTTTCAGCATTAGCATCACTGGATTTCCACTCAAAGCTCTTTCTTTAGCCATGTGCTCGGGTGACTCACCCGGCCTCACACTTTGGAGCGTGGATGTGACTTTGTGGAATTACAGCCTCTTTGTTAAAAAAAGAGGGGGGGTCAAACAGAGGATAGGCTCCCTCCTCCTCGCCCCAGGCCTGCAAGAACCACCTCCATCCCCTTTTCTGATCATCCACCACCATCCCACCTCCCACAGGCTCACAGCAAACTGCTACTTCACAAGAAGTCCTGCTGGTCCCGTGTCGAAGGGCAACAAAACGCCCCCTAATCCTCACCTCTCTCTGTCTATTCTTCCATGTCTCTCTGGTCCTGTTTGTTTTTCATAGCCAGGAAAGCTGAAACCTGTCGGGTCTGTTTTTCTTCTTCTCTTTGCCAAGTACCTGCTTTTAAAGCCCAGGTGTTGGTGAACAGAGATTCACCTTTCAGAAAAACATGAGGTGGATTGCTGGGTGAGAGGGGGAGGAGCAGAGGGGAGAGGCTGGCTCTGCTGGATCTAGATGTCTCTGTCATGTTAAGATGTTTTCAGAATTTCAAACCGGTCTGACGGTCTGTGTGCTGCCAGTCAGACCGACGAAAACACATTCTTCTTTGCTGACTTAATTCGCACTCTGAGTCATAGCAGGTTGTTTTCTGCGTGTTTCTCATGATGGGAACTTTTTGGAAATTGCTCATTAATGTTTTCTCACAAAGATTTATGGCTCTGGATCGACAGCAGACTTCTGAGAAGTTATGAATTCTGCTCGGAAATAAAGAAAAAAGTTTCCTTGAACTTATACTGTAACACTTTAGTTCTCAAGTGAGAGAAAACTTAAATAAGGCCAATTCGCCCTTTCATCCAATAATATACAATTTTAGCAGCAGTTAAACAAAATGTATTTATTTTCTACTTTTTATCTATTTATCAAAACTAAATCCACAGAACAGCCTTTAAACATGAGGTCCTTATATCCTCTATTATCTGGTCAGTGGTCCAGGACTTTAAGTTAACGCACTCAATATGAAGTTTACAAAGACAGAAAGAAGAGAAAGGCTTGTAACATAAAAGCTACTTTAAAAAGTGATTATTCAGTTCGCCTAACCAGCTCTTATTCATACTTGATTCTGACTGGTCAAAACCACTTGTTTTAGCCCACTGGGGAAACGCGCCCTTATATTCCACTTTCCTTAGTCCTCTTGTTTCTCCTCTTTCCCTCACATTTCTTGTTACTCTCCAGCTCTCCCATCAAATTTAGATTAAAAAATTCTAATAAAGGAGTCCAGCGAATTTCAAAATTACAAAATTACAGTTGGTGAATAACACAGATTATTGGGCGTCGGTGACAGAGCAGCCTGAGGACTTACTGGGCCTAACCAACTCTAACTGGACAAAGATCCTTTGCTCAACACCAGACTCGGCTGAAGAGCTGGTGAGGCCATATCAAAGCTGCTGATCACGAAAATGTAACTTACACCATGTGGGCTCATGATAACATCAACAGAGTTATAAGCTGTGACATTTGAGACTCTTTTGTATAAACTTAGTCGACTGTAAAGCTTGGCATGCAGACAGAAGTGTGGACATAACCTGCAGGGGTCCTGGTCACTTTGTCAGACGTTACCCTCCATGGAAATGTTAAACGTTAACTTGACCATGAGTTACTGTGCAGTTTATTTTTATTTCATCCTGCAGGTCATCTGATAAAAATCTGATGATGTTGAAATGTTGCCAACATTGGGAGCAGAAGAACTAATTATTAAGCTGTTTAATTTTTAAACAAAGAAGTCATGTTTAGATGGATATCTTGAGTCATCTTGTTGATAGCTTTAATTGATAACCTCAGGGTGGACAAGATCTCTTAACTTCGAGTCCAGGTACCCACTCTCTCTGTGTCCTGATTCTTCATTGAATAACTGCTTGTTCAGTGCACACGATCCCTTACATTAACATTTTCTGCAAGTTTTGAAGTTTCACATTTAACAGAATAGCTCTTAGGATGTTATGATGTGCCAGATAAAACTAAATGAGTTAGTTGCTTTAATCTCTTTTGCACAGTAGTGAAGTGCTGGTGGAAAAGGCAGCTTTAAAAGTCCAGAAGAAAATCAACTGCAATCTCTAAGCCAATTTTTGTAATCTTCTTTTTTTTTTAACATCAAATTGTGAAATTAGTTAAACTAACAGTGTGATCAGTCACAGTGACGTCATCTCGATGATTAAAGCTCCAATGAGAGTATTTCTGTCTGTGTTGATTATGGCGCCCCCTGTGGACAAAGTCTAAAGGGGAGTTCCTGTTGATTTGAACCTGTTTTCTAACCCATTAAAAACTCTCCAAATGCACAGAAAGTTCTTACTTTTGGTGCAGCATTAAGGAAAAAGCAAGATAAATACAGGCTCTGTATTGCATTAAAGGTAATATTGTGATTCTCACTAAATTTTCTAATTTGGGCAGAACTGAATGAAGTAACTTAAAGAGCATGTTTATTTAGATGCTTCAAGCAAGTGATCTGGCTCCCGACAAAGACACTGATTCCCCTTGACACCATTACAGTGAATTTGTGATGCTAACATCTTCTACCAGAGTGGAAATAAACTCCGATTGAATGTTAACTGAGATGTGGACATTTAAAGACATGAGGTTGGCTGCTGAAATATTAGCTCAGGCAAAATACAGCTGGTCTCTATAATGCCACAGACCCGCCAGTAATGGTTAAAACTACAGACCAACACAAATGACAGCTGCCAACATAAAACCACATAAGAAAGAAAACAAATCCAAGAAACAGACAAACAGAAAGAAAAGTACTCAGCCCCTGATCCAGTACAAAGAAGGACAGGAAATGAAGCATGAGAGTTTGTGTCTAAGTTGGTCACTGTGTCAGGTCAGCAGCCTTTAAACCTAAACGTGACTTTGTTTAAGGACTGGGCAGTGTACACAACATACCCCATCAATCACAGCCTGTCACCATCCATGCCTTCTGTGATGTTAATGGGTCACTTCAGGTGCCAGTGACTAACTTTACTGTTGCACATGACTGTACCCGCGTCAAATGTTTACATATATATCAAACCATTCTGGGTCAGGCCATTGCATCCTGTAGCATGATCCCACATTAAGGACCTCCTGGGAACCTTCTTGGCCTACTTAGAAATAGTGATCGTTGGTTACCAAAGGGATGAATCTGGGTCGTGTGTGCTTCATTTTCCTCTGCGATCATGACAGTGCTCTCAGGGTGAAACTATCAGCACAAACAAGAAAACAGGAACAAAAAAAGTCCAGGTCATTTTGTTCAAGAGTCAACACTGAAAACACACCTCGGGTTTTTTTTTAATAAAAGATGTGAGAGCTTCTGTAATATTTTGTCCTTTCTGTTGCTATAAATGTTAGACACTGTTTTCCGGATCTGTTTTCATATAACTTGAGTAATCAAAACCAAAGGGTGTAATGGTTGTCTATAAATACATTACGTGTTAAATGAGGATAAGCTAATAAAGTAACAGTTTGTTTTGGTTTCAGTCTTTTTGTCCCATGTCATCCCTCCTCTCTTTTTCCAATCTTTCACTCTATCCACCATCTTGTAAATTAAAGGCCCTTTAAAATACACGCTCATTTACATCCATATATAAAATAAATTATTGTTCACCCAACATTAAGTCTGTCAGGATTTAATTGTATTTAAGCTCATCTGATCGTCATTGTCACTATTATCTCCAACAGCTTGAACTTAAAGGGATATCCTGGCTTTAAATTAATTTAGGGTCAAACACACCATAACACAGAGTTAAACACCCACTTGAGAGATGAATGTTGCCGACAGCTTGCTTCTCTAGTTATACCAGCTTTAGTAACAACCTCAGGACAGCAATACACAGCAGTCTGAGTAACCATAAACAAATCTCAACAAAATCGGCTAACTTCATTTGGACATATGGGGGTCCTAGCCACAGCACTAGCCACCAAACATCTTTTTAGCTTTGCCTGATTTCTTTAGCAAAGAGACTAAACACAACTCACCTACTCTCTTCCAGCAGCTGCTTGTTTGTAGCGAGACCTCGAGCCAATCCATTACAGAATACAGCGGGGTGACAGAGCTCAAGGAAGAACATCTATGATCATTCCTTCATGGAAATGCAATCAGACCAACACGCAAAGGCCAAAAAACGACCCCATCTGCAGTACAAAATTATTATTATGATGGTAATTACTTCAAGGAAATTATAAAGAAATGATCATAAATGTTCCTCCTTGAGCTGCGTCACCCCGCAGCAGTCTGTAATGGACTGGCCTGAGTTCTCGCTACAAACAAGCAGCTGCTGGAAGAGAGTAGGTAAGTTGTGTTTAGTCTCTTTGCTGAAGAAATCAGGCAAAGCTCAAAGGATGTTTGGTGGCTAATACTATGGCTGGGACCCCGTATGTACTGTTGATGAAGTTAGGTGCTGTTCTGAGCATTATTTGTGGCTATAGAGTGGCGTTTTGTTTGAGGTCTGTGTATGGACCGCTGTGTATTGCTGTCATGTGGTCATTACTAAAGTTAGTATAACTAGAGAAGCAAGCGGTCGGCAACATTCATCTCTCGAGGGGGTGAGTTTTACACCGGAATATCCCTTTAACTATTGTATTCAGTGAGGAACAAAGACATGACTTAAAGATGACTTAAAGATGACAATAAGCCACCAGAGTGAGATCAGCACCCATAGAGTCAGGTAAGTAAGGATTTTCCCAGAACCAGGAACCAGTTCCACATCTACGTACTTGAATGATATCACTCTTAAAGGGACTTGTACTCGTTGGAGTTCCCCTTTAACTCAAGCCAGAACTGTGGTAATTACCTTCATGTTGCATCACATGGACTGCATGGGGATTACTGTGAACCTTGCTGCTGGCAGTCATCTTTAAAATGAAAACAAAAGTAAAGCTAGAAAGCAGAAGTTTATGTTTTAGAGGGCAGTACATTGCACTGTACCTTAAGGATAACTTTTAAATTGAATATTTCTGTTAAATGCACAGAAAATGCTGACAAACTGGATTTGGGACTCAAAGCAGCAGTCAGAGTATGTTTTTGTCAGTCTGGATCAGACTGCTGCAGAGAGCAGACTCAACGGGGCATCTTTTGGGGAAACAGAAGTGGGAAAACAGATTCAACCCCTGATGTTCTCCTCTGACATCCATCCACCACAACCCCACGGGAAACCCAGAAGCCCCCTCCTCCTCCTCTCCTCCCTCTCCTCCTTGTCTCCTCTCCTCCAGCCAAACACCCAGCTGGAGAGTCATAAGGTCCCCCAGCTGATTTAATCCCCAGTTCAGGTCACATAAACACAGAACAGTTGGAAAACAACCACTAGACAATGACATGAATGTGTTGAGCACTGTTATAAGACTTAAGTTACTTTTTTTTTGGTAAAGAAATTGCGCTAATCCTCAAGAAGGAACCACAAAAAGTCAATGACAATAAAGGTCCCACCGCTTATTTCCTTCTTTCACCTCTGACACTGCTCCTACATACTACTATAACGAGAAAACAGTCTCAGTGACATCACTCACATGTTCGATTGTACTTTAGAGAAAAGCTTTATTGAACTGGTGTGTATGAGGCTTATACGGCCTTTGGAAACAGCCTCAAGTGGATGCTTAAGGAACTGCAGCGTTGAGCAGAGTTTCAAGAGTGTCCAACGCATCCATTCAAATATTCCTTAAAGTAGCAGCTACAACCGGAGAAAATATTGTTTTGTATTCTGATGAAACAAATGAAAGACACTGATGTACTAAAACGTTCACCACAGACTCAGAACCTAAAGCTGAAGTCAGTCTGCAGGGTTGATATAGAGTTTCATAACACAGAACAGTATTGCATATGTCCTGCATTAAGGCTAAGACTGAACCACGCTCACTTTCCTGTCAGCCAAACTTACAGTAACTCAAACAATGTACAGACCTTTGCAAAACAACTGTAAGGGATTATGTAACAGGTTCCTGCTCACGCAATTCCATAACACAGGGCAGAATAATGATGTCAAGACAGAGATGACAGAGATATGGTGGTGCAGAAGAAGAGAAAATAATGGAAAACAGAGAAAATAAATAGAAGATTGGGAACAGAAAGCCAATAATAGATGTAAATACAGTGAGTGAGTTTGAGGAAAAAGTTGGAATGTGAAAAGTGAGAAAAACAAGAGAAAACTAAGGATAGAAGAGAGACTGTACTCACACTGGAACTTACACATACATGTTTGATTACGTCTTTGGGAAGATTCAAATAAAACCCTTAAGTACTCATGTGGTTATATGCTATAAAATACAAACTGGACAGTTTGTCCAAATAGAATGAAAAAACAAGCAAGACGGAAAGAATAAAGGGAAAAGAGTGAAAGACCATTAGTTTGTGTGTTTAAAGATCATTTTTGGAGTATTTTATGTATCTGTCAGGCAGTAAAAGTATCTCATGGTGAAAGCAGTACCTGATATCACTGAAACCTGTGATGTAATCTGTGAGGCTGAGGCTGATGTGGACTCACTGTACCTGAACCAGGTGAAACACTGGAATGCCGCGGGCACAGAAGGACTATTATGGTTCCTATCTGATCTGATATCAGTAACCAAATAAAAAAAACAGACAGCCTGTTGGCTTGGTAGAGGAATGAAGACAAACAGTCAAACTTAGTGACCTGCAGTAAGGACACAGAGTGTCTGACTGTTGAGCTCGGGGTGGATTAGCTGACAGAACCTCCTCTAAACAAAACTTCTCAGGGTTGTGGTGGCAACTTTGCATGTTTTTTTTTTTTTACTGTAAGACTTTATCTAATGGCTGAAATACCTGATTTCCATGACCCCATGTGCAGAGCTAACTTCTGTGTAGTTACTCCACCCAGCCTCTCAAACAGGGGCCTTACTAACAAGAATTTGATGCATTCAGTACTCAGTACTTTTGATGAGTATTTAATGTAATAGAAAACAGAATAATCCTTTTCAGTCCTGCAGGGCAGCAACACGCCTAAAAAAACTGTAATAATTATGATGATGCACATTATATGCAATAAAAGATTTACTGGTAGGTTGACTGGGATACATTTAACACTAGTAAAAACGCATGCAACTGGATCCATACCTCGCTTTACTTGTACTAGACGTCAAATAAGAATGGTAAAAAAAAGTGAAACCAAAAATTGTAGACATGCGATCTGGTTTGGACCACAAAGACTGTTGGTTTTGCTTATTTTTCAGGAAATCAGCAATTTCTAAAACGAAAGTTGTGCCAGTATAGTTCTGCAAAATGTATGAGTACTATGCAGGAGTCACATGCATATGGTTGAATACTTTAAAAGCTTTCTTTACTCTTTAATCTACATACTTTAAAGACCATGGGGCTCCACTTGTTAAACTTTCTGGTCTTTGTAATTTGTAGTGCTCATTTGTTGACATCATTTGTAAACAAAGCACTAACTTGGTTACACACTGTTGGCACATGATTTCAACCCCAGGGGAGCTGAAGAAAGGCAAGACAATTAGGAGAGCACACAAGCGCACAGTCCTTTGATTTTCCTCTAAATAACGTGCAGTTGTACTGAGCAATGCTCACAAAGCAACGAGTTTGCATGTCAGGCAACTACTACACAATCACATGTGCAGTAAACAACGAAATAAATAAGGCAGATAGCGGAACAACTGCTCGACAACTGAATATTTCAAACACGCTCTCACACAAGAACACACTCAATAACAACACCCACCCACACAGGCTTCCTCTGTGCAGCACCAGCTGTGTTGAGGCTCAAGACATTTAAGTGTAGAAACATATGGAGGATGTGCGTGCCTGACTCTGTGCCAGTGTGTGGGTGTGTGTGTGTGTGTGTGTGTGGGAGGGCTGCCTTTCTGCATGTTTTTTGCTTGTTTTGACAGGTCTCTTTCTGTGCTCATCTATGTTTTCAAACTGTGTTGGGCAAGCGAGCATTTAACGTGCAAAAAGCTGTTGTTTCACAGTCTGCTTGTCAGAAACTTGCCTGTTGAAATCCCTGGTCAGGGCAGTTTAAGTGAGTTGTGAAAGTTGGTGCATGCATATACCATGTAAATGCATGTGCATGGTAAGACTGATAAAAGACAACAAAATAGCTTCAACATAAGAAAAAGGAGTGTTGCAATAGTAAAGAGAGTAAAAAAGCAAGCAGTGTGTTCATTCTGCTGCTAAATCCAAACCAGTGTGTGTGTGTGTGCGTGGATTAGCAAACCTCCCCTGCAGAAATTCTTCTTCTAGCCCTGTAACAACAAACCAAAGTTGCTTACTAATGACACTTGCCTGCAGCAACTTGAAACAAAAAACTGCGCTGACCTTTGACCCATGCACTGAAGGCTCTAGACAATAGCTGTGTCACAAGAAATCAGAAAAACAGATTGTCAAATGACTTTAAAAAGCTTTTTGTCTTCAGGATCTCAGCATATAGAACCTGATGATGACTGACTTCACATCCATCAAAGTGTTCAAGAATAAAGTTTGTGTGAAGTTTGCAGACTTAAAAGAAAGAGTTAAATTAAAGCATATGTGTGTTCATTTCACTCTTTCATCCTTGTGCTCCCACTGTCTGATATTTGCAAGTTTTCATATTCTGAATGCAGATAAAGTAGAAAGTAATCTATCAAAAAATTTCACTTGGTTGAAGTTGACAATCACGTGATTCTCTTTGTATTTTTGTGCAGTTTTTTGTGTGTCATACTTTGGTTCTACATTCAGTTCATATAAACCGGTAAGTTTACTGACATGTCCAGACAACACACAGAGATGCAAAGTTTGCAAAGCACTGCAAATTCACTTTCTGCAGCAGCCTCGACAACAAAGAGGAAGTGAAACTAAAACTTTTTTTTCTGTGTACGCATGTGAGTGTCTGAGGACACAGACAGCTAGGAACACGGAGCCCCGCCTATTCCTCTGCTCTCATTGGCTGTGCTGTTGTCAAGCGCATTTAATACGAAAACAAACTGCTGCTCAGCCAATCAGGACAGAGCTCAAAAGTCCCTGACTAACCACAACATCTTATCAGTGACGACATCACAGGGCTCTTTAAACCAGACCGCAGGCCAAGTTTAAATGGCCTGATGAGACTGAACACGCCCAGCAAAACAACAAAGTTTCAGTTGAGTGTTCGGCAGTTTGACTGACAGGTGGCCTATAAAGACCTGAACAGGCTCCAGGAAAGGTTTATGACAATGACACCTTGTGGCAAATTTGACTACAATGAAATCTGAATTCAGAATTTCTACTAACAATATGACTCATAACAACTTTTGAATTGTGTCATTCACTCACACACACAAAACAAGAGTTAAATAAAGGAATTCTTGTGAAATAAATACAGTAAAAAAAAGCAAGTAAGCTAGTAAACTTTCTTTTTTTTTTTTTGCAAAAGATGCTGTTTTTTGCCTTTGCATTAAGGTACACTGGATTAAACAGCATACCTTTATATGGCTTTATGCTCACTGATTATAGTTCTCCATAAACATGAATGCAAGCTAGTATGTATGCTAATTATCACTTAAAAAGATTATCAGAAAGCCTTACAGATGCATTTATAAGACTTAATAAATGTGCTTATGAGGCTTATTGTTTCTTCCACCTTTTATATTGTAAGAATCGGTTCTTTAGTTGACTGCTCAAGGACAACCAGAGAAGTCTTCAGGTCCCAGATACACCTTTTATTATGTTCACAGGTAGAGTAATACAGCGCTGGACTCACAATGACAGAGCTCCTAGGATCTCCATCACAATGAGGGCCTATTTCTGCGTATAATTCACATTTTTCTTCTTCTCCAACGTGAACAGGCCAACCACTGTTCATGTGGTCTTACTAAAATGTGCTATGAAACAAGTGTGTGTTGACCATGAGGCGTGTATCTACTACAGCAAACCTTTTCGGCAGAATAAAGAAAGCTTTGTGGATCATCGGGTTCCTGCTTATCAAACTAGGCCTCACACTGTTCTGATTATAAATGAAAACAACCTGTGAGTAAATGAAAACACTCATTAAGTTGCATGAGTTCAGTGGGAAAGTATAAATCTGAATCTGAGGTGAACAGAGGACAGATCATGAGTTAAATGAGTTCAGTGAAAAAGTAAAAATCTAATGTTAGCAAAGTGAAAGACAATTATAACAAGATAAAAACATCTGTAGTTTACAAGTGTGGACTTGACTGATGTGACAATAAACCAAAAAGAGTGAGGTTGGTATATTTTCTAATGGTAGCATTGTGTTAGCTCAAAATTTCCCTTCGCAGTTTAACAGTTTTAATTTATAGCAACAGTCAAAGCGATCTTCTCAAGGATCCCTGGTGTATTTGAAAACATGCATGAATCCTTCTGGTAAACATGCAGAGGCATAAACATATGGGAAAACATGCAGGAATGCACAGAAGAGAGCAAGGCTGAGCATACGCAAAAATGTAATCAAAATCCCTGTGATTAACTTCACAAACAGATCATGTAATGTCCCAAAGGCTGGCAGCCTCTGCCCCATACCGCTGGAGCCTCATTTCTTACATGCTGTTTTTCTGGGGGGGAATCCAGGTGAGAGGGCAGAAAGCTTGTTTGTGACTTTGCAGAGGGGAAACTCCAGGATGTCCAGCCTTTGGGTGAGGGGTCACAGGGTGAGCGGTCAGCACGACTAACTCAGCAACCTCTATTTGTCTGAGGGGCTTCTGTTCCAGAGGACTATATTTATCCAGTCTGGAAAGAGAGAGCTGATAGCTGAAATAAACAGGGCACTTTAATGACCTCAGAGGTGAAAGGCTGTTATATGAGTATGAGCTTCTTTCCACGCTTCGGACGAACCTCAGGGTATTTTTAGGCTCAAATTAACATTGCGTCGAAGAAAATAAGTGGGTCATTGTCTTTGATTTGTGGTTTTGCCAACAAATTGAGTTAAATGTGTCACTGCAGACACAAATAAATTTCCATAAACTCTTTGAAATCACAATAACCAAGAAAACCCATCGAGTATGATCAGCATTTTCTCAGTGTCACTGAGTGTGACGAGTCTACTGCACATGACTCTGGGGTAATTATCCTTAACCTCAACCTGAAAAAATACAACAAAGTCTGATTCAGTTCCTTTGTTTTGAGGTCTTATTAGATGATATAGTTGCTGTTGAACATTCTCTCAAACAATCAGCTGTAGGTGTGTTTTATGCAGGTGGAGATAAAATCAGACGCACACGCAAGCACGCAGCAGGCCGACACACGCTCCTGAACACACAAACCTGCTGTGATGCACGTCCTCAATGGTGCGAGGAGAGTGTTTCCTGTATTTCCTGTGTTTTTTGGCTCGCGACATGTTACTGATCAGCTTTTATGTATGACAGTACACACCCCGCCTCCTGCTGCCTTTTAACTGTATACATACACTTCTGTGCTGTTCATGACAACGTGCTGACTTCAGCGTTTGTTTTTCTCTCTGACTCTACCCTGTACTTATCACTGTGAAGAAAATGTTTGCTCTCTGTATGTGCTCTGTCTTCCTGATGTGAGGAAAACCTTTACTTACAGTGGAGTGATTGATACTTACCATCTGTGAGTTGTTTGTTTGTACGGTATTTTTTAGTTTTGTTTAGAGTCTGATAACAGTACCAGTCTCTGATAAAGAGGAAACTACTCCTCAATAAATCACCCCCATACAAGCTGTGTGAACCCCCTCAAAAATCATGCAAAAGGTAAATAATTGGTATTTAAATTAAGCGTGATACTGGAGGAGGTGCTTGATATCCAGGGGCGTGTCCAGACAGGTGGAGAAGGGTGGCATGAACCCCTAACCCCTACTCTCTCACTGGCCACCCCAAAAATCCTACAGCTACATACCCTGTCAAGGACTGGACTTTGGTCAAGATCAACCATTTGAGACCAAACTTTCTGTTAGTACTTTAATTCTTGCTTTGGTCATAAAACTTGTTTTTCAAATGCTTTAAGAATTAAGCTTAGAAGAGTTATATGTTGCCCCTTTGCTGTGCTACTTTTTAGAATGAATAAGTTATTCTTTGACATACCATTAAACGCCTGCACAACACTTTTTTTGCTAATAGCCAAGACAGAAATGATAAATAAATACTATACATTCAACTTACTTCTTGGCACTTTTGCATCTGTCAAACAAGTCTGGACACGCCTCTATCAGCGCTGGCTACTTCCCATATTTAAGGATCAGTATCTGTTAAAAATTAAAATAGCAGGATAGCTTATACATGTGATGAAAATTTGTCACCCTTGGAAAGAAAACAATAAAAAGCAGATTTGCTTAATTGCATTATTGGGTTTATAAAAACAATTTGTGTTTGCATCGGCAATAAAAAAACCATAAAATCAATCATGCAGATGAAGGGAATGGAAAAGGAGAAGCTCTGTATAAGGCTGAGCACTAAAATCTGTTTAAATGAGTTCTGAATAACAACCGCAATGTCTCATTACACACCTAGTTTTCACTGGCAGAAACCTCGAGCAGGACCAGACTCATAGGTGGATACTGTGGCTATCTGCCTTGACCAGCTGAACTAGGAAGAGAAAAGGGAACAGGATAAGAGGAACAGATGGATGAGGACAGGGGAAATGTCAATCGCAAATGCTGAAGTAACAAAAAACGGATTTCACTACACTCCCTCACTTTTATAGAGATGCGTTTTGGCTCTCTTTGACACCTCAATCGACTGTGTGTAAATGTACAGTGACAGCATCTGAGCTTATCTAAGGGTGTTTCTCACATTTTCCATATGAAACTCCAGAAAATGAGTCAGGGTGAAAGTGTCCTCGAATGAGTGGGAACTTGGCACAGCACAATACCCCAACGACAGGAAAAGGCCTTGTAAACTCGGACCAGTCTGGCAGAGCTCTGTGTTTGCCCGGAGAGAAACACATTCTCACACTAAAATTTAGGGACGCCATTGTGCTCAAAAAAAAAAAAGGGTTAAAAGTCCGTCTCTGACACTAAAGCACCACAGAGGTGTCATAAATCTTTATCTGTGTAACTGTTAGTAAAGAAGAGATCCTTACGGTGAAAACAGAGGGAAATATCAGACTTTTTGATCTCGTTTCAAAGCGCTGGTCACAAACAGCTACACATCCTACTTTGTGCAGCTGAACATATGCGGTTCAAGAGAGTCGGAGCCCAGAGTGAGTCTGGGGAGCAGAAGAGGAAGTGAGTGCTTATGCGTGTGTGTGTGTACGGTTGTTTTTCTCTCTTTGTGAGAACCAGTTTGGGTTTCTACAGTGGGAACATTTTTATAAACTCACGTTGCTCCAGACTTTGAACATAAAGGCTTTGACTTATTTAAACTAGATTAAAAATGGTGCAAGAGATTAGAGTCAGGATTAGATTTGGATCATGGTTTTAAATGCATGCTGTGGTGAGGAGGGATTCGCTTCTGTTCTGTTGAAAGGTACAGTGTGTAATAGAGACATTTAGCAGAACAGACTTCATAGAAATGGAATATAGTTTGTTACATTTGTTTGGATTTGTATGCAATCATCTCAGTATAATAACTCTTTTGGTTTTGTTGACTTAGAATGAGGCTTTTATATCTGCAAAAGGAGTGAGCCCCCCTAAACTAGTAAAGGTCATATGCATTTTTGAATGTTATGAATCTGCATGTGATGAAGAATAAGAGAGTGGCTGCTGTGTGCAAAAGCATCTGAATTGAGGGATGTCTTTCATGATAAAACTGGACAAATGAAGAACATATTTATGTACTGCAGGATCTTCTTGTCCTCAAAAGTCATCATTGCAACATCAATGAGAGGAGTGAGCAGAGGAGCGTTTTTAACCACTAGATATTGCTAAATGTTCCTGTCATCCTGATAAGGATCTGACTCAGTCACAACAACATTATGAATCATGAAAAGTGCAACTACAATAAATAAAACTGTCTCCTGTTCATATTATTGCTCATTGTTTTGGTAAACTTTGAACAAGCTGAGCTCGCTGAGATGATCGATAATGTTGTCGGTAAACACAGACTTGACAAGAACTTTGTGTATTATCTCTTTACCCACTCAACAAACCGGGTCAGAGCTTTCCCACAAATTCAGATCTTTTATGTTTTAGTAGAAAAAAGTAAAAGTTATTCAGTTTTCTAGGTTTCTTTTATGAAGGCATTGGAAAACACATTACTTTTGACATTTCTGAGAGGATCACGTGGACGGTTACATGAAAACAAACTCCTTCTTGGTTTGGTTGAGGGTCAGATTACACAGAGCGAATATAGACAATCGCCGGCCCTCATAAGTATACTAATCCTGAGATGTGTATGTGTGTGTATGCACATATGGGAGGAAGAAGTCAGAGGAAGAAGGGAGGCGAAGGGAGGGGGTAATGTAGCTCTCAGCACTGGCTGCTGCCGGTTTGCGCTGCTTCTCGCCGGCCCGGCCTCACAGTGAGGCAAGTGGGGGGGCGGATGGATTGGGGTTTGGGGGGTGGGGGTCATTTAGCGCTTTGGCTGCCCTTCACAGCACTAAGAGCTTTCGCTGGGGCATCAGCTCACATGCCGTGTAGATATCTGTATGTAGAGAATGTATGCTGCAGATATCAGCCCTCCCTGTGAGGAGGATCAAGGCTGAGATACTCTGGCTTTTTATATAAAATCTGGCTCGTGACTCATACTTCTCATATGCAGAAAAACACGTGCAGCCATTCTTACTACCACTGTGTCATCATTTTTTTTTTTTACAGATTTCCACTTCTTTTGTCCAGACTTGAACTTTATTGACACAGTTCAAAAGAAGCAGAAGTGAGAGATGAATTATTGCAACTTCCGATGAGTCAAAAGTCAACACTAACTTTTGACAACATCAACACAAAAATCATGCAAAGATATGCAAAATTAGCCAGAACTACCTCTTCGTTGTGCACGTCTCTGAGGTTATAGTGTTGAAATGGAAATATTTCATCATTTCTAACGATCAGATTCTGCATTGAAATGGTCCCCTGCTCGACTCTTTGGTGGGTGAATCAGCGTCGGACCTTGTCACTGATTTCCCTGAACAGCTATTTGGCTCAAACAACTGCAGCAGCAGCAGTAGTCGAGTAGCTGCTGCATTGGTCACGTTTTGGAAAGAGGATGCAGAGCTAAGTTTTATGGGAGTGAGGCAGCCAGTTGAGTTTGTTTTTTCACACCGTCCACTGGACTGCAGCACAACCTTGAGCATGACATTTGCTCATTTCAGCTCTGTTGGTAGATGTTCATTAACCTTTGGTGTGATTTTGACTTCAGCTTACTTATAAGAGGCCTCTGTAGACTGGCCTAAATAAATTAGTATCTGGTAAATATGGGAATTTAATTCTCTTTCTATGCACTGAAGTGGATTAAGGTTACAACACAGGTTACGAGTCTCTCAGTGTCTGTTTCTGACAAGTTTTCTGATTCTTTAAGTTTCAATGGATGATTTTGGCAAGAAACTGCCTCTGAAAGAGTTTTTCAAGGATCTTTTATAGAAAAAAAAAACATGTTTCTCATCCTGTTTAAAAAATCAGCTAGCCTGTCTATAGACACATTATTTACATTTAACTTCTTTGGACATCCAAATATAATTCTGAATGTGGCAGAAAAAAAGTTGGTAGATTGATTGTCAAAGATTTTCTCAGTATGCATGAACTTTAAAGCAGTTCATTGTAAAGGAAATGACCTTAAGTGAGATCTTAAACCCTCCAGGGAATAAATAAATTGCAACTGCAGCATTAAGCAATGGAAAAACTAAGTATTACTGGCCCGCCTCTGTCCAGGTGGAACTGATTTCAGATGATGGAGAAATGTTGCCCTAGTATGCTCTACTTGGATTATATTGCATGTTTCTTCCAATAAAATGGATTGAAAGAGTCATTCAAAAATCATGCCTCTAAGTTTTTTTTAAACCGCTATTTATCTGCTGACTAAGCTTTCTATAGCATCTGCCAACTCTGACTCGATGTGATCATAAAACCTCGGATGAGAGCCGGGGTAGTTAAGTTTGCAGGCACTTGGCATGACCAAAGTATGGACACTAGAGTGCCAGTTTACTTCACGGGCGCTGCTGAGGTTCCTTTGAGCAGAAACCAAAACCTAACCTAACTATGTAGGGTGCTCATTCACTCTCACATGTCTCCATCAATACAATTCCAAAGAGCCTGTTTTATGCATGTATACATACTGTATTTTGGCCGATGAGAAAGTGTTGCATGTTCAATAATAAAGTGTAAAAGCTTAACTTTTCCCCCACATAAAGAGTATGTCTCTTCTGCTTTCTTCCACTGGCAACTGAGTTCTACAATAACATAAGAGTGTTAGAGGCAAGAGCATTTTGATCGACATCACTGAGGGATGCAAGGAAAATAGTTTGTTTCCCCACTTCTGCAAGCCTGGTGGTCAGTTTGAACTGCGAGTTTAGAGAAAGTTAAATTTTAATTTTAGTCTGACATGAGTAACTCTGCATCAGCTATGAGCCAAAACTCTGCAGAAGCATACACACGGCTTTAATGCTGATTGACTGAAGAAACCTGTGCCGTCACAATGCTGTCCTTGAGGCCGATGGTACACAGTGATCTGGATCTGATGTTTCTGCTCTGCCTCTGTACATGAGCAGGGCTGAGTGAGTGGGATCTCATATTTGTCGAATCATGTTAAAAGAGATACATACTGTATTTCAAATTAAGAGTTAGCTTGAATTAAGGATTCTCCTGCCCAGGGTCTTTGGCTATTTCATGCTATCAGTGAGAGGTTCATCATTTATCCTCAAGGCAGAGGGTAGAGAAAGTCAGTATGTTTACACGTTGTATAAAAAATTAGATTTCTTTTCTTAGTTTAACTGGAACTGGACATAAAAAAAAAAAAAAAAAAACGTGAACACATTAGTCACTACAGAGCTGTGAAAGTGACATACATCACCTCTAGCTTACATGCTTTACCGACTGTTTGGATATAATATGTCAACCAGGAGACAACCCGATTGTGATGGTGTGTAGGCGGCATGTCGCCACCTACTGTAGTGGAGGGAATCACACTATTATCAGTAATTTGGTTGAATTGATTACAGCGTCAGCTTCGTGATGCATTTTCTTTGCATAGCTTTAATGAAACAATCCAATTTTTTTCAGATGATGACTAAAAGTAGAAGAGTGTGAAATCGATGATAAAACTGACCTGTTAGAGTGAGTAATACAACTGGTATGAGACTGAACTGACTGATAGATATTTGTTTCTTCACTGTGATAGTAGAAAAGAACCATTAAGGATTTGACTCATGTGGAAGTACTGACTTAGTGGTATTGTGAATAAAAAGCGTGCACAGGAATGTGCCAGACGAATGAAAAACAAAAGTGTAAAAAAAGCATGAAAAAGAGCGTTCTGTGTCAGTGTCAGTGAAAGTTCTGGTCCTCATCAGCCGCACACAGCTGCCTTCAGTCACGCATAATAAAACTTGTGAGTCAGCATGGAGCAGTTACTATCTCACTCTGCCTGCAGTGAGGCTCCTGGCAGATTAATGGGGTGAGGTCAAAGGTCAGAAGTCTGGCCTCCAGCACTGCCTCCACTCCATCTTCAGTCGTCCAATGAGGGTGTTCTATCCACTAGGCTGGGGCCATCAAGCAGGATCTATTAGGGGCCTCTTGTCACATCCGGGGCCCAAAGAGATGAAATTATTACTTCCTAGAAAAGCAGGAAAAGTACTCTGACATTTTCAGTCCTATTTTCTTCTACTTCCTCTGGACTGATCTTCTTTATCACGATCTACACCAGTCACACCAGTCACGACAGACTATTCTGGAACATTCATTGAATTCATTAAACATAGATATAAAGTTCAGGTTTTTAAGGAAAGTCCATCCTCAACATACAACTTTCACTGTATATCCAATAACCTTACACAGCTATCCGACCACTACAACACATACTGATTCAGGACAATGAGATGTAGCAGCTCGTGTGACCAATGACGAAAGTGGTCGATTTTTTTTTCTGAGACTAACCAGATAAGAAAATGAGCAGTTATTAAAGCTCCTGTGAGGAACTTTCTGTCTGCACCCCCCTATATACAAAGCAGTCTTTTCTTAACTGAATAATCTTTTTGTCTAATTTCATCTTTCCATGGCCTGTTATGCTTTAATAACTTTCATTTCTTTTATTTCATTAACTTTTTATTTTTGCCTTTTTCTCTTTTTTTGTCTAAAGATTATCATCCTCAAATGTCTTTATCTTACTGCTCTTCTTTCCCAGTCCTCATTTTTCTTCATCCTTTTGTGTCCTCTCGGGTTTGCATCATACAGACTGACTGAGCCATTTAATCATTTTGTGTCTGGTCCTGCTTTTTGGCCTTGACATCCTGTTTTTGCTCTGTTTGTTGTCATAAAAATATAATTTAAGGCTTTTCTTTTATTGCTGCTTTTACTTTAAAATCCATCTACATTTGTAACATGTGACCGAAGTACTGATATGAAGAGAAATAGATACAAATGTAAAAGAATTCATTATATCTGAAAAGGGGAATGTTGGTTAATTTAATGCTTATATCATAACTTGTTTACGTTATCTGCCTCATGCTGACCCCTTCAAATGGAAAGTGAGGTAGAGTGCTGTAAATTAGCTGTGCTGTTCAGTGATTCCAAATTTGTTCTGATGAGCAAAGATCACTGGGAAAGTATTGCGTATTAATAGCATCCGTGTGATTTCCAGTGAAGACAGCAGACAGCGTTAGCAGCTCTAGGACAGTAAGTTTAGGACTTGGCAGCGGGCAGAGTCCAGAAATAGCTCCAGTTCTCATAAGCTGTGTGTGACCGATATCAGGCTGAGTCCATTTCGGAGACGAAGAACACCGCTGCCTTTGACCTCACTGCCCCTTGTTTATCAGGGTTTTATAACTGCTATCACCCACTAAAACCTGAAACCAAACGGCAGAGCAACCACAAGGCCCAAGCCCTTCTCAAATTTAGTATTCCTTTACTATGCTTTTTCGTTTTTTATAGTGTATCTATTTGCCTCACAGGAGTTAGTTAGTGTTAGTGCACTTTTTAAAAAAAATCGAAGATCACCTAAAAAACAAAGTTGCTTACATCCTTCCACTTCAAGGTATTTAAGCTAACGCCTTGTCTGGAAGGTGTTACACCCAGAAGAGTGATGGCGGGTCATCGTCTGATCCTTCCTCAGAGGTAGTAACAGAGGCGGGATGGAGAGAAGAAGGTGGCAATGCGTAGCGTCAGAGCCAGCTGCATGCATAAAACAGCTATGTGTGTGTAAGTGCATGTCTAAGTGTGTGTGTATGTGGAGCTCCCTCTGTGTGTTAATAAGCTCTGCCTCTCTCACTTGTGCACTGATGTAATGTGACGTGGTGTGGTGTGTAAGATTTAATGATGGCATCACTGTGCTCTGTTGCACTCAGTAAGTTCCACAATGTGCAGTTTCCCTGCAGCTGTGTAGCTTCTGTCTGAGTTTGAAATGTGATTTGAAATATGAAAAACTTTCTGGATGTTGTTTTAGAACATAAGAAGTGTAATTTGGGTTGTCTTGATACCTTGTAAGATATAAAAAGCTACAAAAAAGTGCTCTCTTGATACCCTTTCTATATATAACAATGTAAAACTTTAAATATTACAAAACACCCACTTGATTTTCTTCCAGTTGATAAAATGTGAAGAAAGTGTCTTTTTAATGAAGCTTTTCACTGGATGCTCCTACAGAGTATAAAACCTTAAACTGAGCCCCTTAATTCCCCTCCAGTGGATAAAGCCTAAACAAAGTGCTCTCCAGATTATGAAACGTACAATAGTGACCCCTGGATAACCCACTGGAGTGTAAAATGCGAGGTAGAGACTTCCAAATGCCTAATCTGACTTAAAGACATAACTGTAGGACAAAGCGAAGTAAGTCATGTTGGTCACTTTATCTTAAATGGAGGAGTCTTTTTGATTAAATCACAAATTTAAGTCCTCAAATTGTTCTTTTAAATTGGTGATTTTGACCCAATAAAAAGCTGTATGAAAGTGGCGTAGCTACACTATACGGCTATGTAGTCTAAGCAGTTTAGTGTTTCTATGAACGCCATCCTCTGGGTTAAATAATGTAAAAATAAAAAATAACTTCCTCTGCATTTTATACTGGTATGTTGGTTGCAACAGTCTAGAGAAAACAGTTCACTTTTCAGATGACATAAAAGGTGTTTTAGTCAACAACCTTTACCCGTAGACATCAGTCATTCCATTATCAAGGTGTTTATGTCTAAAACCCAATCATCTTCCTCTTCTGTGCTTTTTTGTCCGTCTTTTGTTCGTTTCCTCTATATATTTCCTTCTATATATTAGACAAAAGGAAAAAAAATATTATATAAGTATTTATAAAAGTAATATGAGTATCACCACTCATCTTTAGCGCATCTACATATAGATCTACAACTTAAAGCCACAAATAGTCCCCTGATGATCCCACCCACAGGAGCTTAGAAACACACTGTCCCAGAAGAAGTATGTCTAAAATGTCAAGCATGTCTCCCTGTTAATTAATACACCCGATCTGTCCCTTCCAGGACACCTCCTCATTCCTTATGTAACATTTGGGGGAACACCTGCCCGTCACTTTGAGTCCAGTATCATCCCTACATCACCACCACCACTGCGGATCCTCTTACACTTGAGGGGAATGTGGATCCAAATTGTTCCAAGTGAAAACAAGCGCATGACGGAGCGCCGAAAGAAAAAAATTCAAGCAGTCTGAGTCAGAGGAAAGATGAGGAGGAGGAGGAAAAGGGAGCGAAGTGAGGAGGGGTATATAGCCCAGAGTCAGCCTACGCTGGTTCAGACCGGTTTCTGCCCCGTCCCCTTCCCATGTCTTCCTTCTCCTTCTTTTCTGCTTTCCTGATTGCTGCTCCTGATTTTTTTTCTTCCAAGACCTATTTTCTTACTCTTCCCCCCTCTCTTTTGTTTACATCTTTACTATCATCTTTTTTATTTTCTTGTAACAGATGTTTTGTAAAACTCTCTGTTCCTTCATTAAACAAACAAAACAAATCATCAACTTGATCTCGCAAAAATGTGGGTTTGCTGACTATTATGATGTTGCCTTCTAGTAAATGTGCATCTGAAGAACATGAAAAGGTCAAGGGTTGGTGTGTCTTGGCAGATGGGAAATGGAAGCATACCAGGGGCGTGTGTGCACAGGAGAGAGAAGATGAAGGAAAAACCAAGAGATTAACAACCTTTCTCTGGTGTCCAGTTTGAAATAACTAAAGATTACAGATTTAGATGATGAAAACAACTCTCTGTGAAGCTGTAGCTGAAAAGAAATCATGGTGAGAGTTAACACTTAAGATGTACGGTCTCAACTTTGTTACAGGCAGAACCTTGATTTCCCCTGGAGCCGATGAAGACTGAAGATGTAAACACCGTCAGTCTGAACAATATTTCCTCCACCAGGCTGCCGGCCAGACAGATTAGAGACTGTCAACTGTGCAATGTGACGCAAAGCACCATTGCAGCCAGCAGAGATGAAACACAGACAAAACCACAGTTGGACCGAAGATGTCCTTTTTTATGTCCTGTTTCCAGAACAGCATGTCCAGGTGTCACAGTGGAGGGCATTTTAAGATTAAAGTGTTTTTCATTTCCTTAAAGCCTTTCCAGCAGTTTCCTCGTTGGATAATCAGTTGTTGGGAAGAGGTGGAGTGCTGAGACGAAAAAAGACCAGGAAAACATCCGACACATCATTCAGACATATTGTATCAAGGAGAGGCGGAAGCACGCCTCCTTTTTTTTTGTAACAAAGTCCTTGAAAAAGAGAAGCTGGGCCCCGTCAGTGGGTAAATACGGCTCAGATGGGCTTGTGTAGAAGCTGAAACCAGATGAACCGAGACTGACTAAACATTGAAGCTCTTTCGGGGTAGCTCACCAATAAATTCACGGATAGATCGTAAATTTTTGTTCAGAAGATGACCAGAAAATTAAACTGTATTAGGTGATGTGTGTTACCTACTCATGCGAATCAGTCAAATAAAGTGCACTGAACAGTTTGCAGCAGTGGTCCGACAACAGAAAGTGCTGAATCATCACTATATTACAGGTCTGTTATATTGGATGTTATTTTATTTTATGGTATCCTGTTGTATTATATCAAATCAGACTGTATTGTATCAGGATTTTAAATATCATAAGGTAAATCCTTCTATATCAGATCATGTTGTGCATTATCAGTGCTTCGTATTATAATGTCTAGTTAAGGAGTTAAAGGACACTGTTATGCATATAAAAAGCATTGAAGTGCCTAACAAACTTCATGAACTAAGCAGACCTATCAGTCTCTATAAATCCCCAGTGTCAAAGCTGAATACTAGGACTGAACCAGCACATGAATGCAGCCGTATAATTTCCTTTCCTCGGCTTAAACCAAACAAAAGAGACTGAAAAAAAACTCCAAATGCTTTTTGTTTTTCAGAGGGTCGTTCCTCATATTCAGTGTTAAAGTCCGGTACAAAAACAGGCAGCTCTGGTGACAGGGAGACATTCTATAGCTGGACTTACTAATTAAGGCTTGTTTACAGTCAGTATGAGGAAACCACCAGCTTCACTAAGCATGTTGACCAACAAATCATTAATCTCTATAGCTCATTACAGTTAAAGATTACTCCTGTTATTAGAGTCATGTTGATTCTTCCCACATTTTCCACACACTCAGACTCTAATTGAACTCCAACAGCATTGTTCAGTCAAACAGCAGTCGAGACATGCTTCATATTTATGACAAGTTACAAATGAACCACATCCTGGTGAATAAAGGCTGTTAGGATGAAACGTTTTGATCCTATCGCGGTGATTACATCTTTAGAGTAAAACCATCAGCGTGGTTGAAATGCTTCATAATGCTAAGTTACAGGGGCAGGTGTTGGTTCAATATCAATCCTGGCAATGTGATTCTGCTGCTGGGCTCGCCTAAAAACCAACCCTCAAAAGTCTCAATATATCAGTGACTCGAACAACACAGACCCGATTAGCTGATCTCGATGTACGTGGAGAAACAACTTTGTGTATCACGCCTGCAAATAGTGCAAAATCAAATGCACTTAAGTTTATTGATACAACGTGCACTGACTCTGAGATGAGTGCTCGGGTCAGAGTCTCTCAAAGTTACAATTACAAGGCAGAGAAGCATACCTAGCATTCTGTTTCCTCCAGCACTAGCATTTACTGTGGCTATTACACCTACTAGTGAGATGTAACTCATATAACATTGTTTCAAAAATGCTGAAATATCCCTTTAACTTACAGCTGCAACTTCTGGGTGCAGCTAAACTTGGCACCACTGTTGAATTACGCCACTGTACAGTAACATGTTTACCAGACAAAGCCTGAAACTCTTCTTTGCCACCACCAATCTGTGATTTCAACTCTTTGTCCAACTGAGACGTGAGTAAGAAACACTTTTGTCGCATGAGGCCAACACCAGGTATTGACTTTAATGACACATTGGGTGCTTTAAAGTTAGTCACAGCAGCCAACTGTCTGAGTTTAAGACCACAACAACCCCGAGATAGCCAAGTGACATCCTTAAGAAAATCCTGTCAACACACAAAGACACTGCAAACAGAGTCGTCATACCTGGCTATTTTAATTCTCCACCCATGAGCAGACAGGGAGGAACTGTCTGTGTCACTATTCCAGTTAGTCTTGATTCACGATTTAGGGCAGGAAGACAACATATTTCAAAACAATTCTGACACTTTCCAGGAGAATAACACCAGCAACCCTTCCATTGCAGGATCTCTACCAGCAAGATTTGATTACTGTCACACACACTGTATATTGAAAAATGAATCATCATCACAATTGATAGGCAATGAGTGTATCAATATCACCGCAACAGTAGAGAAAGAAAAAAGAAAAATACAGAGTAATGTATAATGAAGATTTAAAGCTCAAAGTTTCCTCAAACAAATGTTCTCTTCCAGATATGCAGTCACACAACAGCAAACAGCCTCGGCAAACACACGGTCATGAAAGTGCCTTTGGGGAACCTCGAGGACTCAAGGCCTGTAATTCTCAGAAAGTTCAAAAACTTCCAAACAATCTCAAGAATCCACAAAACTGAGACTGTGCCCAGTTTATAAGAAATGTGCCAAACTAACAGGAAATAATCACCACTACTAAATAGTGAATAAGTATTTTGTTGGGGAATGCCAGTCTGTGCACAAGATGAACTTATTCCTTTGAGCAGGTTGTGCGAAGTTAAGGTTTTTGATTTTCCTTCATTATTTTTGCTATTGTGTTTGTCAAATGAGTGATTTAAGTTGTTCCCCAAAGAAGATGATTCAGCTCTTATACCACCGACCCATCACCTAAAAAGACTTACATCATATGCATTCATTCAACACACTAGATGACCCACTTTGAGGTTGCTGCTTCTGCTGTAACGTATACATGGCACTGTAAACATGATCAGAGGCTGTCAGGACAGAACATCATGTCCTGCCCACCCAGGAGCACGCAAATCCAAATGTGAAACTATCACCCCCATGGAGTCACAGGAGGAGTTGAGCTGGGACAAAAACATGTCAAGAATAGAAAGTCAAAAAATGGCATTGAGTGAATAAATGAAAATAGCCTGACAATCAACAGCATTAAGAAAAGAAAAGATGTTTCTGCAGGCTGCTGACAGGAAAAGCAGACCTGTTTCATAACTGTTGTAACTTTGAGTGGGTCCACATTTTCTTATCCATGGTCTATAACCTCTCTCATTTTATTAGCGTTGTAAATGCATAGCAGGCACTCAAACAAAACTATGTTCATTTGTTATTGAAATAATGAAATCCAGACTGCAAACAACAACCTCAAGTCTGTCAGTCCTTTGAAAATAATGTTCAACAAATGGCCTTTTCAGAGGAAGGGTCTTGATTTTTAACAGAATCTGGAGATACTTTGTTGTCATGAGTGTTTCAGCACCTAAAATAAGCAGATCAACAAAATTATAGAAGACCAACAATTTCAGACATTTCAAATCTGACCGTGCAGGTTATGATGCACAATTCGGATTTTTGTTAAATCCGATCTTTTTGTGCGGTCGGTCACATTACAACAACGAATGCGGCATCTAATGTGAACGGAATGCGTCCGTGAAGTGACCCGCTTGCGCACAAAGCAACAAATTGCTTTCCGCGCCTGTTTGTGTTGTCGAACAATGAAAAAATCAGATATGTGTCACATATTGTTAATAAATTGGAATTGACCTTCAGTGTGAACATAGCCTAAATCTCTCATCCTATTGACTTTTGACCATGAAATGTAACATTAATTGTGAATACACATTTTAAAACCAGATGTGTTTCTTCTGCTGCTCAGCTGACACCTACCTCCCCCCTTACGAGTTTATGGCACTGAGAATCATAACATATAAATCACTTATTCATACCCATCACTGATGGTCTTGTTTGCTTCTAGATTTCACAGAAAGACAACAATATGAATTTCAGTCTATTTCATAGATGCCAAAAAACTCCTCACAGGAGCTCTAAGTGAAGGGTAATTCTAGTAATTATAAAAAAACCTTTTTCATTTTTATTTTCTTTCTATTTTACGGGTTATGTTATGGCTATATTTTTGAACTCCAGGTAGACATAAAATATGTTCAAGTAGGGTTAAATGATACCAGAATCTCTTGTGACTTTGGTGAAATCAGCACATAACCCTCTGAGTAACTTTAAAGTCTACTTTTTGACCTGACTTTCTCACTGTCCCAAAGGTGTGTTACTGAGCTGCCTTTTTCCCTGACCCCCTCAGCTCCAGCCTGTTTCATCCGGATCACTGCGGTGCTGTAATTCCAACCTTTACTTCACTTTAGGGTTGGTCAGTCGCCTGGTAGGCTTACAAACAGGGAGACAGATAGAAGTTAAGTGTATGTGTGTCAAATAGTCTGGATGGATAAGGGTGGTGGTAGTGCTGAGGGGGTGTTGCTTATGAAACAGACTGCTGTGTCACACAGTGACATAGCCAGCATAGCTCCCTGTTTAGACAGCACACCCTCCTCCTCCTCCTCCTCCTCCTCCTGCACCTGCAGCTCTCTGCTCCACAGGTATCAGCTGGAGCTGCTGAGTCAGAGCTGAGTCTGTCTGAACTTCCCAAACTCACTGCTTCTGTCAGTGAGGAGAGGTCTGCACCGCACTTACACGACAAGTTGGCTGGCAGTTAAATTTGGCGGGAAATGTCCTGGATTGAATTCTAGACGTGGAGTTACGTCACATCTTGTGAATTCACATGAGCTGATATCAATAGCTGCCCCTGGTGTTTATCCCTGTATCTAGAGACAAAGTCAGCAATGCCAGGAACAAGCTGTGACCCTCCATGTGACAAAAAGTGTCAGGGTTTATAGAACAAGTCCTTATTATTGGAAACACACTTCCCCATGGGTCAATATGAATAAGTCTGATATCCCTTAGTACTTAAATGACACATATCAGTTTTATTTGTGTTTTATTTATTGTTTTATTTCAGCAGCTTTTTCGGCACTGAAAGTCAGTGTTTGACCTCAATACAAACATTTTTTCCTCAATAATAAAGACAGAGTTTTTCTGTTTTATAAAACAGTAGGTATCATCTGTTATTGTCACTATTTCCACACTTTTATTCATGTGTAAATGTTCACTAATGAGTTTGGTTCTGCTCAAGGTTTCTGCCTATTAAGGGAAGTTTCTCATGACTCTGGGTCTACGTGCTTGCTCATGGTGGGTCTCTTTAAAAATATTACAGGGTTAGTCCAGACTGCTGTTCATGTGGAGTTACGTACGACTCATTTCAGTGTGTCATTACACATATTCACAAATACATGACACCTATGTTTGGTTAGAGGGCAGTGAAATCATGAGGTCTGTTTATCGACAGGTAAGGTGTTTGGCTTGTGGGACTCCTGTTTTTGCAGAGAATCAACCCCCATCCAAAAATAACATCCAACTTACTGTGTCTGTTGTTCAACCACCAAAACGTAATGACACCTAGTCGAAACCCAAGAGCTTAACCAGATTGTACTTTTGCCCTCAGATAAGTGAGTCGCTCTGTCAGTAACTAGTATGTCAGACTTTCAAAAGTTTCTTGTTTGTTTAAATCAAGTATGGTAGATGTCCTAGTAGATGTCCTTTTCAAATGTTCATTTAGCTTTCAAGGGTTTTGCTTGTGAAAAAGTGCTTCTGTCATCTCCACCCACAAGAGAGAAAAGTGAAAGGGTTGATATTATTTGAGTAAATTAATTTGTTGTAGATAAAAATGAGAGTCCAAATGCAATAAGATCCCATGAAGACAGGATGCCAATTTTCGTTAATGAAGTCTGGAATGATGGTGATCAGTAAGTGATGATTTAGTTAAATCTTACCACGTGAAGATCTGATGGATGTGATTTATTATCCATGAAGTGTCTAGATGGATCTCTGGACCTGAAGCCGAAACACAATCTGATCTGCTTAGACGAACGCAAGAAGTGGAGATGGGACCGGTCCAGATGCACTGTAACAAAAGCAGGAGTTCAGTAAATAATCCTGTTATTCTCTGATGGAGACAATTTGAGAAATCTACAGAAAGCAAGAGCAAATCAGAAATTTTGAAGTTCCCGAGTCCACTGGCTCTGCTGATATCATGGGAAATATGCATGAATATAAACGCAGTTTTATAAAGAGAGCTTTTGCCAAACCTCAACTCCCTCCTTGCACATATGTTTTAAACTTTTTGGAGCTGTGTGCACGTGATAGCAAGCAGTTTCGAAGTAAAAAAATGTCTGACTTCATGTGAAATTTAACCATATCACTGTGCTACATAATAAAATTTAAAGACTGAGGTTTTGCTCCTGTTTGACTTTGAAGATTGCTCTCATTATTGCACTTAAATTGCACCAAAATTATTGGTCTTTCTACAAACACTGAGTGATATACTGGCCTTCCATTGCAAAACTGAACCTTACGCAAATAACTTACATTAACAGGCAAAATGCACAGACTCCCACAATCGAGTTTCCTCTCCAAAAAATAGCAATCACCATCAATTACAGATAAATACTCCAGTACAAACAATCAATGATTATTAAAAGTTACTAAGTGAAGTCAGGGGTTATGTATCAGGGCAGACTGTCCTCCACTAGATGAACAAAACTGGAAAGCCTTTGGTTCTCTCTGTGGTCACAGGTTAACCCCCGCTGTCTGAGCATCCCAGCTTCAAACCAGAGACCAGAGCTCCCTCTAGTGGATCAAATGAGTTAAAACAATAGGCACTTAAAATTGAATTATTAAACTGTATTTGCCTGTGAGTGATGGTCTATATGATGTTTGGGTCTAAGGTATACGGTATTTACAGCAAATCAGATATTAATTTGCCTCATAAAGAGAAAAAAGAGCTCTGCAAGTGACCTAAATCTACAAAACCTTTAAGGTCCCTCTGACCTTTCAATCTTACACTCTCCCAACTTGCAGCAAATATTGCAAAGCTATACTCCAACTCACTTCTGCACTTACTGTCTCCATGGCTTTCTCATAGAAGGGTAAATTTTATTATTTGAAGTACCATTCCTGCCGTTTTAGCTTAACCAAATATACAAATAGCTCCAGCTTTTCCACACCTTTAAAACTCCTGTGAGTTTTTCTCTGGTAATAAAACAGACTCAAATCCATACTGATGATTTTAAAGACCCACTAAAGAAAAAGAGGATGGATTTAAACATATTGTGACATGCTTAAATAAGCTTTTCTTTCCCCTAGAACATTTTGAATGACAAAAACAATCATGGACAGTAATAAATGTGATTGCAAATGGAAAACACAAGAAAAAAAACACTACTCATACATGTACAGTCCAAAATCACATAAGAGGTAGGAGGCACACATTAATAAAATGTTCTTTACATTAGTTTTAAGATATTAAAAATAAGATATCATTACCTAAATAAAGGTTAGGGGCCTTGTCTACGTTGTAAATAGGGGAGAGTGGGGTAAGATGAGCTGGTTTTCATATTTCGGATCACTACATCAAGTCAATCATAGTTTTGTCTCTAACTAGTGTATCTGCATTTATTTCAGGATGTTGTGCATCCCTGCAAACCAACAGAATGAGTGTAAACATAACTGTCTTGATAATATAGCATGCCAAAAAAAGTGGTCTCCTATGGTCAACTTACCCCGTGTATGGGGTGAGTTGACCATAGGAGAGGGGTAAGCTGAGCCGTATCCCTACTACCCCCCCCCCCCCCACACACACACACTCTCCCTCACCTTCTCTCTCCCTAAATAACAGTCACTTATTCACATTCATGTGTATTTTTATCTAAAATGGTGGACTTTTATCCTAGGTTTTTGACCTCATGTTGTAGCTCATAGATACCACAATTGACGTATAAAACAAATTTAAAAGTATCTTGTTTGGTCTGAACACAATTCTAATAAAACCTATGACAGACTAAATTCAATTTCAATAGTAAAAAATGTTTTTTTGTAAATAAATGTCGAACCCCTTCACCCATGTGCTTCTAACCTTCACAGACTCCATGAATTGATGCCCATCTCCTTAATATTTGGTCACATGATCAATTTCTTTTACCAAGCAACAGGGAGTGGCTCAACTTACCCCACTCTCCCCTACCCTAAGATAAAATACTTTGGCTGGTATTGCAAGTATGAAACCTAAATTCAGTGTTCAAACACTATCACTTTGTAAATAATGGAGAGTGCGAAACAAACACACCCCAACTTTGCACACAATTTTTACCTCCACATTATTAATCTACAGTGTGAAAAGCTCAAATAGTGAGTGCAATGAAAACATTTAGACCACCAGGAGTAAAGGCCTCCATTTGAGGGGAGTTCAAAGTTAATGTGCAAAGCAAGTTTGTCCATTTTCTACTAAAACCAAACTTGTCTCTGAATAACCTACTTCTCTGAGACCGTTTAGTCCATACTTTGGTCTGTGAGTGGAGCTGTTTCACTGACTGCCGCACTGAGTGAATAGGAAGCTGTCATGGCGTCGCCCACTCCCTTATCTCCCTCCTGCAAACTTAAAAGTTACCAAACTGGTTGAGAGAGACGCTCACTGACTGCAAACACGATTATTTTTGATGATGTTGACGTGAAATAACCAGCTACAGATGATACTGGTAAACGCCTTGGACAGACAACATGGCCGTGCACAATGTTTGGAAAACTGCAGCGCCATGACAAAACTCTCTGCAAAATAACTCACAGTTTCAGTTTCATTTCTCCCGAAAAGGCGTCATCTCTGTTCTTCATCTCCCTCTAAACTGTCGTAGATTCAGTTCGCCTCCTTTAACCACAGAGAGCAGTCATTATGCAGAAGGAAAAGTCTTCAAAAAGCAGGTAAATACTCCGTCAAAGGTGATATTAGACAGGTGAATCATATTTTAACAAGGCTTTGGTCGTTCTGCAGTTCTTTTGGTTCAGTTTCTACTTTTGGAGAGACCAAAGTTATATTGAATGCTCCTAAAAATCGTGCACAGTCTACTGACTAACCGACTTACCTGGTCAGGCTTCACTGCAATGACTGATTCACAGAGACGTTTCAATTCCTCGAGTTTCAACTTCTGTTTTAGGATCACTTTGTAAGCTTATATTTCACGGTAAATTGCTGTTTCGTGTCAGTGTCTGCAGCAAGTTCCAAACCTGTAGGTCGTATACAGAAATACTTGACAGGTTTCAATACACTTTATTAGTTGTATAATTTCTAAGATTCTTACCATATTTATTATAATATGGAAGTAGTAGCAGAAGCTTCATCAGTTCAGAATTTTATTAAACATTTCTCTATGGAGTTGAGAATGAATGATGGAACCAAGTTTTGGTGAAATGTTTTTCATTGGTGAGCACCTTCACCCATGCAGTGCTTCTAAAATAATCTTCTGTTGTGTAAGTGACCAATTATCCAAATATAACTTCATATACTTTAACTATTAGCAGTTTCATCAGCTGTTTCAGAGTGTCAGGAAGACTGGAGCACACCTGGAGGCCAAGTGAAAATGAACCAAGCGCAAATTTTAGCAGAATCAATGTTGTATAGTGCTGTGTATTTATGAAGAAAATCTAGCTTAGATATTTGCTTTTTCTGTCTGTCAGTTTGATCCTGTTATATGACTTAAATCCACATGAACAAAGAGTGTCGATTCAGTGAGCTCACGGTTATTGACAACTACCTTTTCTGTCTTGATCGAACCCCAACCTCCTTCAGTTTAAGAGATCATCAACTCTACCACTGAGCCACATCGGGCCCTTATGAATGCTCTTTAAAAAAACTGACATGAAAATTGACTTAATAAATAAAAAACAGAAGAAGCCAGGAATTCATTGTTTATTGGTTGATTTTTTAATCGCCAAAACAGTTGATATAATACTTATTTTAAAAAATCAATTATGAATCCCCACTATTTATTTTAATGATTCTAGATGATTCTATATCTTGTTATCAATGAAATACCTCATATTTTTTCTGAGTAATGAAATGAAGATGAAAAAACCCAAATTCATTAGCTGAAAGTTTTTATTTTTTACCATTACCTCCAGGAAAATTCAAAGGGATGTTTTTCATTAGACCTCAACAGTCACCATCATGAGTTCCTCATCTAATATATGCAACTGTTTTCTTTATTGGCAACAGCTGTGGATTTTCTTTAGCACCACCGATTGCATTTAGCCTGGCTACAAAATCAAACGTGAAGGAGGAATCTCCATCTTTATTTCCAGGTACAACTCTAAGCTGTTCCTTTCCCAGCTAAAAGTCAAAGCTCTGGCATTATTTATGTATTAGGAAATCAGTTGGGTGCACAGACTTGGTAGTGGAATTGCCACAGAGCCCTTCAGAAACAGGAAAATGATAGGTTTGTGCTATCAAAAGCTGTCATCTAAAATCAATTTTTCAGAAAGAAAAAAAAAGAAAAACTGAACCAAGTTGACTCCTGGTATAATAGCTCAGTTGTTTAATTTCTTTGGTGGATTATTCATTTATATACAGTAGGAAACATACTTGTGTGTCCCTCTATATCAGGTATCACACTTTGTGGATTTAGAGGTTAAGCACATCTGCACATTTCTCTTCATGCAGAAAAAAAACTTAAGTATTGTGCCAAAGATGGAGATAAGCAGCTTTAAGTATTACTACCACACTCACACTGTTAATATAGTTTCCACCAAAGCATTCAGAGAAGGAAGACAAACTCACCTGGAACAGTTTAAAGACCTGTAAAGATGATAATTGATCTGTACGTTTTATAAAACAGTATGTATATTAATCTTGTCTGTTATGACAGGTCTCTCAAAGGCTCTTGAACCCGGGGTGGGTGTGCAACAAGGTCTCAACACTGTGGCAGCAACTTCTTCACAAGATGAAGCAAAGGCCAAACCTTTGTTTTCGTTTTTAGGTAAGATTTAAGACTGAGCAGGGTAACAGACAAAGGTTCATCCAGCCACCCATTATCTTAACCGCTTATTGCACATACTGCGCATCCTATTCAGAGTGGGCTGCAGCCCATCCCTGCTGTCTGAACAACCCTGAAACAGGCTGCCAGTCTTTCACAGGGGTGACATAGAGACAAATAACATTCACATGCAGTAACACCTACAAGCAAGTTAGACTGATCAGTCAACCTCACATGCATGTCTTTGGACTGTGCAAAGTACCTGCAGAACCTGGAGAGAACCAAACCATGCCTGTAAAGAAAAGGGTAAAAAAAGTCTCTGCCAAGCCAGGGACTGGAACCAGGAACCTCTTTGAAGCAAGACAATCATCACTGGCAGTTAGAGGAAAAGGTGTTTTATTACTTTTTTTTTTTTTTTTCGTGTTTTTATTCATATTTGCGAACTAGCAAGTGCAGGCATCCAGTATCCTTTATTTAAGTTACCATATCATACATGTTTCACAGAACAAAAGTGTTATCATCTGTTGGTACAGCATATGAACTGTCTGTATTGAAGGAGAGTGTCCTAGATTTTCAACATTTCTCCATCAGTTTCAGTCCTAATGATGCCTGTGTAATGACAGTCTTTCAAAAGACTCCTGAACCAATCTTTGGGGCTCTGAAACTTGCATAATCTATTTTTGATCTTTAACTTTGTTACATCTTCTCAAACTTGCCCTGCATCTTTGGCCATCTAACCATGGATTTTATAAATACATGTATCAGTATTTGATGGCTTTATTTTAAAGTATTTCATCTTTGAATACAGTCAAAGAGCTCTAAACTTTGCATATACTATTGAACCTGAACAACTTTTCAACTCTCTTCAGCTAAAATGTTGACCACTCCATGGAGAGACGTGACGTGGACAGAGGAGTGAGTAAAAACTGTGATTTTCTCTAGAAATTAGATTTGATCTGTTATCATAACTACACATTTCTGTTCATTCAAAGCTTGAAGACACCCTTTTGTTGTCTTATCCTTACTCCTTGTGTCTAAATTTTTAATTCAGGCAGAGGACAAGCCTCATGGAGAAGCTCAGCTCCTACAGACCTTGTAGTGAGGGGGTCACTCAGGCTCGGGTGCTCCTCCTGGGTCCAGTCGGTTCTGGAAAGTCCAGCTTCATCAGTTCAGTCCAGTCAGTGTTTAATGGAAGAGTGACGAATCAGGCCATGGTGGGCTCCTCCTCAACCAGCTTCACCAAGAAGGTAAGAAGAGTATTTCAAACTCTCTTGTGGACATAGGCTCAAATTCAGTGTTTTTTTTCCCCCATACAGACAGTGTCAACTCTACAAGCAAAATTACAAAGCTCTGCAATTCTATCAAAAAGAGTAAATTCGAAAGATTTAGAGGGGGGGACTAGAATTTTAAAAATGTAAATACAGACTGTACATATTCAAACCTAGAAAAAGCTTTATGAAAGCAACCTAAAAACTGTTTAGTACAATCTCAGGGGAAACTTGCTATCAGCAGGTCTTTTC
Source organism: Xyrichtys novacula (assembly GCA_962446985.1). NCBI lineage: Eukaryota > Metazoa > Chordata > Actinopteri > Labriformes > Labridae > Xyrichtys > Xyrichtys novacula. The sequence goes on from OY660870.1 coordinate 28,366,689, forward strand.
CATGAACTCTGAAGTTATGTTTGTATCAGCTGCAGTCATTCAACATCCGTGGAGAGAAGGAAAAGGGTCCTACTGGTCTGGTGCTGTGCGATTCTATGGGTCTTGCAGCCGGAGAGACAACGGGGCTGGCACTCCATGACATCCTGTCAATCATTAAAGGCCATGCACCTGAGGGGCACAAGGTGAGCAGTATGCTTTAGCAGGTAGGGTCTGCAGAGAACAATGCAAGGCAGTGATTTTGTCTAAAATGTCTTACCTGAATTACACATAATCTTGTACAAACTCAGGAGGAATCGTAGGCTGTGTAAAAAGATTAATGGCACAGACATTTAAGAGCGATTTCATTTGGAGCCAAACTCAACTTTCTTGAGCTAAATAATTTTTATCGTCTTTCATGTGAAACCAAAAGATTTTTTGGTTGTGGAAAGCATTTTGCCCTAAAATATTTCTCACCGAGTAAAACTGATCGAGACTGATAGTACTGGTATTCTTACTTGTAAAGCTTTGTCAGCAGTGTCTATATGTATATGCCAAGATGCATTATGCTCCAGCAGCTGCAGCCTGTAGACTGTTAAAAAAAAAAAGCTGGATGACACCAACAGGCCAAGAGCTCTGCCTACTGACTGGCTGTAGTAGTGCAGGTCTTAAAGCCCGCCTGCTTCATGTTTGAAGATGGGTCAAGGATCAAACCACACAATTAAAATGCAGATCAGATTTTTTTAAATTACAATGGACTTTTTTTTTATAAAATATTGGTAATGCTTTGATATTCTACCTCCAGTACAATCTTACTACTGGACTATCAGCACAGACTCAAACCACCCTCTCCACAGTGACTTCATCCTGCTGCCCTCAGGTCGCAGTCTCAGGACTCTGAGGTGGAAGTGGGCACGCTGCAGTAAGAGCTTTGTCCCTTCTGCAAGCACTGCCCTGAATAGTCTGCAAAGAAAATCCATTGCCTCATCTGCATGTGTGTTGTCCTGTGTGCCTTGTCCTTATTGTTACTACTGTGATGTCCTGTGTGCCCCTCTGTCCCTTATCATGTAACATGCCTTGTTGTCCTTAAGTCTATGTGTCCATGCCAGTGTCTGTCTGTCTGTCTGTCTGTCTGTCTGTCTGTCTGTCTGTCTGTCTGTCTGTCTGTCTGTCTGTCTAATCTAATCTAATCTAATCTAATCAACATTTAACCAGAAATAGTGTATTCCTATCAACCTTAGCTATGGTCATGTTACAATGGTATGAACATTTGACATGCTAACACACAACATGAGATGCTTTTATTTTTAAATTTGTGATCTCTTCTTTCTCTCCTCTCAGTTTAGCCCAGACCAGCCGGTGAGGTCAGAGACTGCAGGCTATGTGAAGAAGCCGAGCCTAAAAGACAAGATTCACTGTGTTGTTTTTGTAGTGGACGCTGTTAAAATCCAAAGCTACCCTAAAGGCCTCAGCACCACCTTCCAGCAGCTCCGAGAGCACATCAGTGACCTGGGTAAGGGTGAACGAGAAGTTAAACACAAACATTTACTCAGCCAAGCACATTAATATGACTCTGACAGTTATCGCCGCTCCCACGTTGGTATGTATATTCTTCCTACAAAACTGAAAACAGAAAATAAGAGTGGTAATTTTGGGGTCAAAATGAAAAGCTGTGATTCAGTCAGTCAGCAAACTGTTGTTTAATTTTTACAAATGTCATTTTTTTTTGTTTTAAGGAATAAAGAAAAATACACCAACTATCAACATCTTACTCATGGCATCTTATTCTTTATTTTAGGTGTTCATCAGGTGGCTCTACTTACCCATGTTGACCAAGTTTGTTCGGAAACTGCCAAAGACATCACCAAAGTGTACCATAGTAGCGTGATCCAGGACACGGTAGGTTTAAATGAATAAATATCTGATACGAGATAATGATGTGCAAGAAGAAAAAGAAGTGCACTATAGACAAAGGATAACCACAGCAGACTTAAAATGTAAATAATGTAACTACTTTAATTTCTTTTTCCTCCTAAAAGTTAGAAGTTGTTTTTTATTTTTTAAGTTCAATGCTGGAGTGTATTTACTGTGTTTTCATTGAGAAGCTTCCATATATAGTCTTTATTAAGCATACAATGCAAATGTGGGGGGATGTTTGACATTTACAGAACATTATTAAGGTGAAAACAACAGTAAGATCAAATTGACAGTATGAGGAGTGACAAAATATGCAGGTTTGGATCTCCCTGACCGGGTTAGTATAAAGTATGTGAGAGTTTATCTTGTGTTAGAAGTGAGGAGGATTTTTGTTCACTTCTTACAGCTGCACTGTTTGAGATAATTACATCCATTGTCTTTGTGTAAGTAAACCCAGCACAGGAACTAATGGTGTGAAAAATGTCAAAGTTTCATGTCTCTGTTTGTGCTTATGTGTTTGTGTACGTATAGATGACTAAAGCTGGCTCTCTGTTGGGTATGTCCACCTCCTACATCGTTCCAGTGAAGAACTACTCATCAGAGCTGGATGTTGATGTGAACACTGACATACTCCTGCTAAGCGCCGTCGACCACATCTTGCAGTATGCTGACCTGTATTTCCAGGACAACACACCACAATACACAGAGTTGGGAAAATTGGACTATTAAGCTTTTGGAAAATGTTTGTCAAAATATTAAAAGGAAAGGCCTTCAAGAGGGATCAAATGATTTCTGACTTTACTTACTCCCGCTTACATTAAACTATCATATTTTTTACATTGTTGAATTTTACAAACTTTTTGCTCATTTCTAACGTATAAAATTCAGAGGGAAATGGATTTGCAAGTGTGTTTTTTCTTCATGTAAACCAAAACCTTTCAGGTGAACTGAGTGGTCCCAGAATGGCATGCCCCAATGTTTAAAGAAAGATTAAGACATTTATTCCTTCACACATGCTAAAACTTTTACCCTATAAGTTAAAATTAAATTTATAAGAGATCAAGACTATTTTTTTTTTTTTGCTAAGAGGGCAGTCTGCCCGTCACACAGGATGGAAAAAAAAAAAACTCAAATTGTGTGTGTGGACGGGTGGGGATCTCTGATAAATTCGGGCTTGCAGGGTGGGTGGCGTTTTTTGCAGTTTGTATTCTAATTTGTTTTTTGTTTTTTTTATTTTGTATCCCATGTGTACATCACTTTTTGATACAAGCCATGTATGAAAAGTGCTTTATAAATAAAGTGATTGATTGATTGATTGATTGATATCCGATCACATATCGGATCGGTGCATCCTTATTAAACATTGTGTTCACCCACGCTTATCTTGGAAATCTGCGTCCAGTTTTGTATTGAAGCAGTTTGTATAAGAGTCATATTCAGTTTCAGTTTCATTTCTGCTCAAATACACACCCTGTACACTGCAGTCATCCACACAGCAGCCATTCTCGGACTTTTCTCTACTTGAATCAGACTACCGAGCTGTTTACGAGACAAGAAGGTAAGGATTAAAACTTTCCTTTATTTTATTAATCGAATTTTATTCCAAAGTCAGAAAATAGCAAAGCGGAATGAGGAAATAAGGCATTTAGAGACCCCGGACTCTCTCCTATTGAGGGGAGAACCGGAAAGGGGGTCTAGGGTTTTAGATTTGGAGGATCCTAGCCGACATAGAGCACACTGGAGGGATCACATATTTCAGCTATACGTGGTTAATTAGTTTAGCCTGTTAGAACTGCTGTGCTGTCCCACTCAGATGAGTGGAAATGAGAAGTTAAGATGGATAGGTGGATAAATCCAACAACGTAGCTATTCCCCTATTAAAGCAGGTGTAAACAATTTAGCCTTTAAACGAAATAAAAGATGTAACAGAGACAAGAGAATATTCTTTTGGTTTTAAAGGTTTGCAATTTGGTTTACCTTACTTTTACTTTCCCTTTGTAAACTTTGAAGAACTTTTTGGCCAAATGGGGAGGTTAAAATTAATGACACTTTTGGGAATACATTAAGCACAGTTTGATTATAAATGTTTTCAGTCTCAGTCGATGTTTTAACTGAATTAATTGTTTTTTTAGTCTCTACTGGCTGCTGTTGAAGGGCCTATATTTTGGACCTATATTACTGAATGAACAGTTACAGTTACGATGTGTTTCATTCTCTTACCGCAGTTATGTGTTGTATGTCGCTTCCATTAAGCAGAGGTTAACAATTATACACATAAACTATAAATAAAAAAACACAAGCATGAATGAGAGCAAAGTCAAAAACTGTTTGATTCCCTCTGAATTAAAACCATAGACTGTATATAAGATGGACGCCGTCTGTCTCCTCGCCGGGTGAAGCCACTCCGAGAACAGCACCCCCTAGAGCGTGGCTGCAGTACAAGTCATAAACCCCACTTCTGCCAGCAAAGTGAATGGAGCGGCGGACGGCCTTTAGAAATTAATTTCACAGAAAATACACTTTTCTCACCCCCGACTGCGATGTTGACATGTAGTTATTATTAGACTGGTTTGTGTTCAGGCCTTTTTTTCTCTCTGCAGCTCCATTTTAAAAAGTTATAAGGAGTTATAAAAACAGGAAATTGCGTCATTCTCTACACTTTGCACTTGCTGCTTGTGCGTCGCTCTTTTTTGTCCATCGTCAAGACCGATCGGGTTTGCCAGCGGAGAAGAGGATTACATTTTTCCATCGTTTTTCTCTTTTATTGCATTGGAAAAATGAGTTGTTCTGCAGTAAACTGTGTTAACCGACATGTGAAATCAGGAACTTTGCAGTTGTTTCGGTAAGTTGTGTTTTTTTTTATGAAGTCATCAGCTTGCTAGCTACATAACATTAAACGGTCTGGTTTAATTTAGCTAATGGGGTTTACTTACCGATATCAAGCGGTAAGTTCTGTGCCGCTAATAAGCGTTTTTATTAGAAGTTAAACAATGAGGAAACCCCTTAAAATCCGCCTTCTTTTTATAACAATATTATGACTACGTGACTTTGAATTTGAATTAAAAACCGTACCGATCCCACAAATTCATACTAGCAACCAAATACTACCACAGAGTATCAGGGCATGAAATGAAAACTCGAGGCATGAAGTCATAATGTTAAAGGAATTAATTCGCATTTAAGTCATTCCCCTAATATTGCATCACTTTATGAGAACACGGCCATGTAAATGAATATAATGAGAGTCATGATGTTATGAGTCGAAGTTTTGGTAATGGATCAACCAGTTTTACTCGGGTATGATACAACGAGAGCAGCCTGCGCTAAAATCAGGTATGGTTTAATTAAAATGCATCTTTCGGATGCACCGTCCTAGCTTTCTGGCAGAGGATTGACCGCCGGTTCAGTCTCCTCCGTACAGCGGCAGTAGTATTACAGCTTCTGTTGACATAACGATATTTGTCTAAGATAAAGCTCTGAAACTGTCTTTAATGGGACAAAACGTCGAGAAAACGAGACCCTATAAGTGTATAGAAGGACATGCTCAAAAGATTACTTATACAAGTTGCATAACTGTTATTTATTTTATGTTATCAAATAACATACATAAGTCATAAGTATACTTCTGTGGAATGACAATTATCATTTACAGCAGCATGGTAGATCATGTCTTACTTAAGTTTTCAAGATAGATAGATAGATAGATAGCCCTGTTACCTATGAGATTGAGATAAAACTATGAGTAATGTAATTAGTTATGGAAAGACAGCTGCATATGACATACTTAATCAATCACAATGACATTAAAATTTTTGTTACATGCAAAGAAATCCCTCAATTTTGATAGGATGTTCATAAGACATATCACTCACAAGATGAAATGATTTGGATTATTTACACAGTTTGTATATTCATTCACTTGAGGTATTTTTTGTGATTGTCTTTGAATTGAGTTTTGGCTTCAGCCTGTTATGCAACAAAGCAAGAATTAAACTGAACGCAAAACATTAACTTTGTGTTGTTTACAAACTTGACAAATGGCAGTAAGCAATGTTATTGTATTTTTGTAAAGTTTCCCTTTAGGTGACAAAGCGAGGCTGAAGCAGTGGCTGGTGAACACAAGACGGCAGGACTGGAAACCAACAGGATCATCACGTCTTTGCAGTGCTCATTTTGAAGAGCATGCCTTTACTGTGGACTCAAAGGTTAAATTATTTCTTTTTTAATGGAAAGCAATTTTTATGAAGTTCACATTTGCAACAATTTATTGTTAAATTGACTAACACTTTGAATCATAAAATGGCGGTTATTTAAACATTCCCAACAGCTGAACACTACAACTATCGTGGTTCCATTTTAAATTACTGCTGTTTTTATGTTTTCTAAAATTAGGTATTTGCATGTAGTTGTAGTGTCTGCTACCATCTACTGGTCATTATTAGTTAGTGTCATCAGTCATTTTCAGTTTAAGTTGGCGCAGCCTGGAGTAAAAAAAACAGGAATCATGTTGCAAAAAAAATTTGAGTGATACCACATGAACAACTTCTTATGCTTAGACCAAATGTGCCCTGTTAGATAAAGGTAACAGCACTAGCCAAGTAGTAGTCTCTAAGAATGCTAACTAAATGAAACCTTTTAAATAATTGGACAAGTATATCAAAACCTCTAAAGTTTTCATGCTGAGCTACCACCTGGTTTGAGACATTAAGTGTCTTAATGAATTTAAGTACTGGTATTCACAATTTAATTGATGAATTTCTTTGTGTTTTTCAGACTTCATCACCAACCACTGATGATATGGTGGATTCATCTGCTGCAGCCTGTTTCCTTTCCACCCAATGCAACTCCCAAAGTACTAGTTTATATCTTTTTAAGTTCCTGGTAAAATAACAAACATACAGGTTTTCACGGTGGGGAACCGCCGATGGAGATCCTGGAGGTCCTGCTGTTTGATTTCTGTAAATGTATTGAACAATAAAAGAAAAAAAAAAAAAGTCATTTTCCTACAAAACCTTGCATGGCTTGTGATTCAGCATGATTCCACATCATGCTGAATCACAAGCTGTTTAATATTTTTTACAGTAGATATAATTTGGAATTGAAAACTTGAGCTTGCTCTTGTTACATCACAAAAAAAAAATATTTATAACATTACCTAATAAAAGTCTGACTAAAATCATATCCAACTAAATCAGCATCCATCTCAATGAATTTTTATCCTTACTTCTGGTCACAGTGGCTGATGTTGTGCACATCTTTGAAGCTTCTTTTCTCTTTGTCTAAAGAAAGGAGAACAACATAAATATTTGCTGTTCATTCAGAATTTTGTTCATTTTTAATCACAGTACAATAGCATATATCTTAACAACTGATAAACTAAAAATATCACGTATTTTGCTGTTTAATTTACCAAGGCTAGTGTTAAATTGCAATGCTACTTTAGCTTACATTTACACCGTTTCTTTCAACAAAGAGAGATGACTTACTTCCAATCAAGTAATAGATGATATCTCTATTCGTATTAGTTATGATGGTATTTTATGTTCTTAAAAGTTAGTACGCTCACAAATTTCACATTATATCAGGAGAAGTGGAACTTACTTATTCTTGGTCGCGACGAGCGGGGAAGCTATTAGCGATACCGATGTAAGGCTGGAAGGACATCCGGGGGGCGGGCACTTTTTGAGCGGAACGTCATCGCGCCGAGTCTCCCGTCCAGCCAAAAACGTCTGCGTACAACGCTACTGCGCAGCTCTGGTTGCAAGGAACACGGAATTACCGAGAGCTTTTTGGCTTCAAATCCGTAGCTGCGTCCGAATTGCCAAGTAGTAGTCGAAGTAGAAGTCGAAGTAGTATCTAGCATGTCCGAATTGGCCACCGGAGCGAGTAGCATGCTACTTCAGATACTACTTCAGATACTAGACACGCCCACATTGTAGGTTGGTCTCGGTGCATCCTACGGGCATGCTACTGACCCAAAATGCACCACGGGCTTCTTCTTCGTCCTCTTAAAAGTTGTAGAAGCGCATGTGATGCTAGCGCCACCAGCTGCTCTGCCTATTTAAATGTATCGCGAACGCCGGCTGGCCACAACAGCGCGCACCATGTCGCGGGACCGCAGCAGTACAGATGTAAGTTTCATGTAACTTCACACACTGTCCTAAAAAATGTGCGGTTGTATCTCTTTGTCATGTCATGGTGTCATATTTGCCCAAGTAATCATTTTATGAGCAAATATGTGGCGACATCATGGAGGTAAAGCTCACTTATTCCATCATTAAACTGCACAGCTGCAGTACTACAGCCAGGCCCGCAGATGAGGGGCTTCAGTTACCACTGTCTGCACGGGCGCAGTACCTACTCTCTGCCTGCGGGGGTCGTCTTTCCCCACCGCTCGTCTAGTGTGTCCGAATTGGGCCAACGTGTTTAGTATGTAGAAGTAGGATCTAGCAGTAGCACGTAGCAGTAGCATGTAGTATCCGAGCGGGCAGTTCGGACGCAGCACGTATACAGGCGGAAGGCGGAACCACGGCGTCCATCTTATATACAGTCTATGGCTGTGTCCGAAATGGCCTACTACTCCTACTACTCCTACTAACCCCGCCTCTGAATTGAGTAGGCAGTGCGTTCACACTGTACAGTATGCGAATTTTGTGTATGCGAGAAATGCCCGGATGTATACTCAATCGGCTTCGATTTCTGAGTGTGCAACGGAGCTTGCTTCACGTACTGCTTCTGCCCCACAATGCATTGCGCACCTCAGCTGGTAATATGGCCCTCCTTCCCGAGGCTGAAAAGAAATAGATGGCATGTGATTGCAATAATAATGATATATATATAAATAGATAAACAATATTTAGTCCGTATATATTACATAATTTTCATCATTTTATCATATTTTGATCTTTTTACCGGATTTATTTGTATTTTAAATTAGGATTATAGGCAATGTTTTTAACTATTCGTATGAATTGACTTTATTTATTTAAGTGTCTATTAAAGATGTATTTATTACATCAAGTTTGAGCATCTTCTCATCTCTGAATGCATCATCAAAGTGGTCGCTCATATTAAGCACAGACCTCTGATTAATAAAAATTATCTTTGGTAGAGAGCACATGGTTCAGAATATACAAACGGGGGAGTTTCCAGTTGACAATCTATGTGAGCTTTACTAATTCTTACTTGTGATTGAAAATCTGATGGTTTCTGAAATTATCATTGTACATGAAAAGAATGTAGTCGGGAAATGATGTATTTGCCAAGGAATAACCGAACAAGGTCATAATAATTATGTTGTGTGTTGGTCATTTTGCAGCCCTCTGCTGCTCATCACACGGCCAGCAGGTGGTGTATAGCATTATCACCATGGATACACGGATGTTTGGGTGATTTTTTTCATCCACTGCCGCCCGGTTTGTGTCGTGTAGATGTTGATTATGAAAACACTTCGCAATAATTTGGAAACGTGAAGGGGGGGCTGCTGACGCAAACACCGACCAAGTGGACGCTTCGGTCTCCGAAAACGCCGAGACAAATTTACAAACAGCCACTATTTCAAACAACTGGGCTCATAATCGTGATGTAAACACTTACTTTCTCGCTAGAAAAAAATATTATTATTGAATGAATTTATATAATTTGTCCGGGATGCAGTCGTTCTGTGTGGCTTGTGGTAGGACTATTTAAATTTTCCCGGCGCTGCGTCCGGCCGGCACGAAATGCATTCTGGGGTATTTAGTATGTATGTGTGTAAACGCTCGGGCAGCCGCGGCATACCCAAATCCTCTTTGAGTAGTCAGTAGGCAGTAGCTACTGCTTGAGTAGGTAAGTAGATAGTAGGCAGTATGCCATTTCGGACACAGCCCACGATTAAAACACCTGTGGCGAGACTCAGCTGCCACTTAAATCACTATTGGCTGCCCCCTAGTGACTCGGAGGACGATTACCCTTCAATTCAAGTTATGGCTCTTATATCTAGTATCATGATTTTACAGAATCAACCTTTCAGAGCTTTTGCAAAGGATAATTTTCAATATGATACATGATTCATTTCTTTGAGTCTACAAATCAAATGCACATTTTTGATCCATGTTTCATTTTCTGCGTAGACTCCACACTCAGCCTCTGTCACACAGCCTACTGAAGCAGAGCGACTGTTCACCATGGACCCTAGACTTACCGGGAGCCAGCAGAGAACAATCTGCTCCCAGCTGTCAAGAGTCAAACTGCAACTTCTTTACAAGGCCAGCATCCATGGTTTCACCGGCGCAGCCTTCCACCAACGATGTGACAACCGCAGCCCTACAATTTCTGTGGGCTACAATGGCTCTGGTTTTGTTTTTGGAGGCTACACTAAACAACCGTTCAGCCAATCTGGACAGTATATGAATGATGATCAGGCCTTTCTATTTACAGTTAACAGAGGAAGGCTCCTCAAATATCCAGTCACAAGCCCTGTATATGCTGTAAAAATGTTTGCTAACGCTGGACCTTATTTTGGAGAGGCACTGGTACTGGTCAATGGAAACCAACCCGTGGTCTACAACAATCCAGGAAATTACTACAACTTCGATGCTGCTGAGATGCACGGCAATGATCTCAACCTGACCGAGTGTGAAGTCTATCAAGTTGAGGGTGAGCAGTATGTTTGGGACTTCTCTTCATTATATAAAAAAGCAGCATCAGCTTTTCTAAGGGTTGTTTTGGGGTAGGTTTGAAAAGTTGTATGTGATCCTGTTTTGTCAGTGTTTCATGCTCTCACAGAGAAAAAAGGGGACATTGTGGATGGTTTTACTGTGTCATTGTTTTAAACTCTGGTTTTTCTGCTCTTAATTAGAAGCTACAGAATTGGAGACACCGTGGAGAGCTGTGACCTGGGAAACTGAGTAAGATGTTGAGAGTCTTTATTACTACTTTTACTTTCATTATAATGACTTGTGCATTATTTATGTCAGTGGAAAAGGTGGTTATACTTAACAACACTACACAACATATAGTCATATTGAATGTGTCCCACACACCACTAGAGTCACATGTTTCTGCTTGATCAGGTATAGTATAATTAGTCAGACAATGTGCCTTTCTAACACTTTAACATGTATATACGACTTGAGCATCTGTCTTTTCTACAGGAAGAGGACAGCGCTGATGGAGTATATAAGGACGTACAAACCGTTAGTCAGCTCTGTGTCCAAGGCTCGAGTCCTGCTCATTGGACCAGTTGGAGCTGGAAAGTCCAGCTTCTTCAATTCCATCAACTCTGTTTTCAGAGGCCACGTCATTAGCCAAGCTATGGCTGGATCCTCCACCACCAGCCTGACCACACAGGTCAGAATCTTTACATCAACGACTGAAGGTTTTCAGGACTGTTTTTTTTTTCAGTCTTTTTTAACTTATACACTCTTCTCTTAAACAGTTTCGCACCTACATTTTGAAAGATGGGCGAGAAGGAAAACCACTACCAATCGTCTTGTGTGATACCATGGGGCTTGAGGAAAGTACAGGGGCAGGGCTTAACTTGGATGACATCACCAGCATACTCAAAGGCCATCTACCAGATCGCTATCAGGTTCAGCTTTTGCCACACACAGTCAGATATTGTTGGTATGTGTCATTGATTTACTGCTAACGTTTCCCTTTTTTCTCCAATCTTCTGTACGTCTCAGTTCAACCCTTCTGCCCCTCTGAATTCGGAGGCTCATGGTTATCAGGAGTCTCCCGGGCTGAAGGACAAGATCCATTGTGTGGTCTATGTTATTGATGCCTGCAAGGTTCCCATCATGCCCTCAAAGCTGGAGGAGAAGCTGGATGCTATCCGCAAGAAGGTCAACCTGATGGGTCAGTTCTTCTTTTCAGCATTGTTTTCTAAATTTTAGCACAACATGAACTTTTGGCATTTCGTAGCTGCATTATTTGTTCAGTATTTTAAATCGGATACTGACAAATCTGCAGCATTATGAAAATGTTTTTTCTGCTCTGGTGTTTTCAGGAGTTCCTCAGCTGGTCCTGCTGACTAAAGTGGACGAAGCTTGCCTTTTGGTGTCAGAGGATGTGAGAAACGTTTACAAGAGTTTCTACATCAAGCAAATGGTGAGGTTTAAGGGTGTACGCAGAAAAACATTTTCTGTTTTGTGTTCATTACTTTAATACGGTGGCAGGCAATCATATCAATACAGTTAATATTTATAGCTCACATTACTTTACTTTAAAACTCTTGAACAGGTAGGAAGTAACAAGAGACAGTCTGTTTTCAGATGTTATAAAGAGAAATATTTCTTTGGTATTCAGATGCAGGAAGCGAGTGCTCGGCTGGGTGTGTCGATGTCCTGTATTATTCCTGTGAAGAACTACAGCGAGGAGCTGGACGTGAACCTGAGCTGCGACATCTTGCTGCTAAGCGCTGTTGAACAGATGCTTTACTCTGCTGACAACTACTTTGAAGACATCAGTGACCGATGTGGTAATCTCAGAACCCAAGAGTAGGACGTATACGTGCAGCAGACAAACCACTGTGGGTGTCAGTGATGACAAATACTCAGTAATGATCCATTTATAAACATGAACACATAAGCGTGGGCTGTGTACTATGAGGGTTTTCAAAGCATTCCTTTCAAGTGTTAATACTCAGGGGGTGGTAAACATATTCACTTATACATTGTTCATATGCTCGGAGAGGCTGTTTCTCTGCTGTCAGGCTCAGAGTGGGAAACTTTAATATTGTTTTAAGTTTGTGATGCTTGAGTCTAGATTGCAAAATCTGACAAATTGTGGTTTTACTGCTTCCTAGTTGAGTAGCAATTTAAAAGTAATGGGATTTTACTTTTTTTAAGGTGTGGGGAACTTTCAGTTTGCGTCATTTTTGGCGCCACCATGTGAACAAAGCAAACTTTGCTTATGTTGTCCTCCACATGCTGGTGTAGGGCCTTTTGACAACAATCTAGTTCTGACAACTTTTTTACTTTTTTTTTTGTAAATAATTGATGTAAAAATAGAGCTTAATCTTTAGCGGATCGCCTGACTCCTACCCTTGTGTCAGTTTCAGGTTTGAAAATCATCTATCATTCCTCTTATGGTCTTTTTTAATGGAAAAAAGAAGTCCTTATAGGAGCTCTAGGGCCTGGCTTATTTCATTGGCTATTACACCAAAGGTTAAAAACTTTGTAATGTTAACACGTTATCTAACAATTATTTTCTTCCCAGCAGTTTGAAATGATTAATCTCTGTATCACTTTTTTGTTTCATGTTATTGAGGCTACATTCACTGTCAGCAAGTTTAGAGCAGTTTACTGTAGTTTATCTGCACTGTCAGAGGAGTGATGTTTGAATTCAGAGGTGCCTCGTAAATGCTGCATATTGATGATTTGAAAAGTAAAGTTGAAATTTGGTTACTGAGTCATAAACTGGGTTTTGATTCCTTTCATGTTTAAATTACAGAGTAGATAGAGTTAATGCTGACAAAGTACTGAGTTACATATTATAGAATATACAAAAATGACTGCTTGGTATCAGGACAAAAACTACACCAGGTGTTGACTGTAATATCTACTATTTGTATTGAGGTTTATTCAGCTTTTCATTGATGTTTTTGATGGGAATTGACATGTTGCATACACTCCATGTTGTATAACTAAACCTGATTCAGCTGCCTCTGGGTCTCATTAGTGTAATAATAATAATAATAATAATAATAATAATAATAATAATAAAAGTTTAAAAAAACTGACAACAGTGTTTTCTTTAGAAAGACCTGTATGCCAATTGCCTTCCATATATTTTGGTGCCATTCTAGTTGAGTGAAATCCTTTTTTCATGTCTTTTTGCCAAACATTTGTGTGTCTGTGATTAGCCATAGACCTGAAAACTAAAATGAACTATTTTCTCTTTCTTCACCTTCTTCTGCCCCCCTCAATCATCCTTACTTTGCTAAAAACTGCTGAAGTATGCTTTACTCCTTTTAACACTCCAAATGGTGAACAATTTCACTTGACAGGAAAAAAACTGTGCTTAAAATATCAGGCTCAGTTTTAAAGTTAACATGATTTGATTTTGGAAATTGTAATGAATTAAATTCGATCAAATTTGTTATGATAGCTCACCTGTAAATGCGCTGTTACCTCAGAGTTCAGTGCTTCATGACAGGTATTTTAAGGTAATAAGGTGCTACTAGAGGCACTTTTTAGAGATGCACTGATCCATTTTTTTCCAATCCAGTCCGAAACCAATTCCTGGGCTAAACGTATTGGCCGATATCTGATACCGATCCAATACTACTGTTAAATAAATAAACTTTATACTTTGCCCTGCGAGTGAAAGCATCAGGCTTGACATTAGCCTTGTTAAAAAAGGTAACAAATTAACACAGATATATTCTTACTAATATTATTTATTAACAAATAACAAATTGCACATTAGCACACAGCAAAAAGAAGTAAGACTTCTTTGTAAAGGTTTAGTGCAAAAGGATAGACAGACATAGTGTGACAGAGGTGTAGAAAGAGTGAACAGAATCTCTGTGTTGCTGTATATGATATTAATTAAAAGAAAAAAAGACTGGATTGGAACGCTGGATCGGCATCATTCATCAGATATCGATCCAGTTACTTTGTCAATATCGCAGCCGATATCGGATCCAAATATCGGTTCGGTGCATCCCTAATAACATTGTGTTCACCCACGTTTATCTCGGAAATCTGCGTCCAGTTTTGTACTGAAGCAGCTTGTATAAGAGTCATTTTCAGTTTCAGTTTCATTTCTGCTGAAGTACACACCCTGTACCCTGCAGTCATCCCCACAGCAGCCATTCTCGGACATTTCTTTTTCCTGAATCAGTCTCCCGAGCTGTTTACGAGACACGAAGGTAAGGAATAAAACTTTCCTTTCTGTTATTGCTCGATTTTTATACCAAAGTCAGAAAACAGCAACGCGGAATGAGGAAATAAGGCATTTAGAGACCCCGGACTCTCTCCTATTGAAGGGAGAACCGGAAAGGGGGTCTAGGGTTTTAGATTTGGAGGATCCTAGCCGACATAGAGCCCACTGGAGGGATTACATATTTCAGCTGTACCGGGTTAATTAGTTTAGCCTGTCAGAACGGCTGTGCTGTCCCACTCAGATGAGTGGAAATGAGTAGATTAGATAGGTGGATAAATCCAACAACGTAGCTATTCCCCTATTAAAGCAGGTGTAAACAACTTAGCCTTTAAACGAAATAAAAGATGTTTTACTTCCCCTTTGTAAACTTTGAAGAACTTTTTGACCTCAGTTACACTTAGTGAATACAGTTTGTTTCTTCTTAAACAGTATAAGTGAAGCCAGTGACTAAAAAATTGTTATTTTTGTGTTATTTTTAACAAATGGGGAGGTTAAAAATAATGACACTTTAGGGAATACAATAATCACAGTTTGTCTCAGTCGATGTTTTAACTGAATTGTTTTTTAGTCTCTACTGGCTGCTGTTGATGGGCCTATATTTTGGACGTATACTACTGAATGAATAGTTAACAGTTACGATGTGTTTCATTCTCTTACCGCAGTTTTGTGTTGTATGTCGCTTCCATTAAGCAGAGGTTAACAATTATACACATAAACTATAAATAAAAAACACAAGCATGAATGAGAGCAAAGTCAAAAACGGTTTGATTCCCTCTGGATTTTAAACACCTGTGGCGAGACTCAGCTGCCACTTAAATCACTATTGGTTGCCCCCTAGTGACTCGGAGGACGATTACCCTTCAATTCAAGTTATGGCTCTTGTATCTAGTATCATGATTTTACAGAATCAACCTTTCAGAGCTTTTGCAAAGGATAATTTTCAATATGATACATGATTCATTTCTTTGAGTCTACAAATCAAATGCACATTTTTGATCCATGTTTCATTTTCTGCGTAGACTCCACACTCAGCCTCTGTCACACAGCCTACTGAAGCAGATCGACTGTTCACCATGGACCCCAAACTTACCAGGAGCCAGCAGAGAACAATCTGCTCCCATCTGGGAAGAGTCAAACTGCAACTGCTTTACAAGGCCAGCATTCATGGTTTCACTGGCGCAGCCTTCCACCAACGATGTGACAACCGCAGCCCTACAATTTCTGTGGGCTACAATGGCTCTGGTTTTGTTTTTGGAGGCTACACCAAACAACCATTCAGCCAATCTGGACAGTATATGAATGATGATCAGGCCTTTCTATTTACAGTTAACAGAGGAAGGCTCCTCAAATATCCAGTCACAGGCCCTGTATATGCTGTAAAAATGTTTGCTAATGCTGGACCTTATTTTGGAGAGGCACTGGTGCTGGTCAATGGAAACCAACCTGTGGTCTACAGCTGTCCAGGAAATTACTACAACTTCGATGCTGCTGAGATGCACGGCAATGATCTCAACCTGACCGAGTGTGAAGTCTATCAAGTTGAGGGTGAGCAGTATGTTTGGGACTTCTCTTCATTATATAAAAAAGCAGCATCAGCTTTTCTAAGGGTTGTTTTGGGGTAGGTTTGAAAAGTTGTATGTGATCCTGTTTTGTCAGTGTTTCATGCTCTCACAGAGAAAAAAGGGGACATTGTGGATGGTTTTACTGTGTCATTGTTTTAAACTCTGGTTTTTCTGCTCTTAATTAGAAGCTACAGAATTGGAGACACCGTGGAGAGCTGTGACCTGGGAAACTGAGTAAGATGTTGAGAGTCTTTATTACTACTTTTACTTTCATTATAATGACTTGTGCATTATTTATGTCAGTGGAAAAGGTGGTTATACTTAACAACACTACACAACATATAGTCATATTGAATGTGTCCCACACACCACTAGAGTCACATGTTTCTGCTTGATCAGGTATAGTATAATTAGTCAGACAATGTGCCTTTCTAACACTTTAACATGTATATACGACTTGAGCATCTGTCTTTTCTACAGGAAGAGGACAGCGCTGATGGAGTATATAAGGACGTACAAACCGTTAGTCAGCTCTGTGTCCAAGGCTCGAGTCCTGCTCATTGGACCAGTTGGAGCTGGAAAGTCCAGCTTCTTCAATTCTATCAACTCTGTTTTCAGAGGCCATGTCACCAGCCAAGCTATGGCTGGATCCTCCACCACCAGCCTGACCACACAGGTCAGAATCTTTACATCAACGACTGAAGGTTTTCAGGACTGTTTTTTTTTTTCAGTCTTTTTTAACTTATACACTCTTCTCTTAAACAGTTTCGCACCTACATTTTGAAAGACGGGCGAGAAGGAAAACCACTACCAATCGTCTTGTGTGATACCATGGGGCTTGAGGAAAGTACAGGGGCAGGGCTTAACTTGGATGACATCAACAGCATACTCAGAGGCCATCTACCAGATCGCTATCAGGTTCAGCTTTTGCCACACAGTCAGATATTGTTGGTATGAGTCATTGATTTACTGCTAACGTTTCCCTTTTTTCTCCAATCTTCTGTACGTCTCAGTTCAACCCTTCTGCCCCTCTGAATTTGGAGGCTCATGGTTATCAGGAGTCTCCTGGGCTGAAGGACAAGATCCATTGTGTGGTCTATGTTATTGATGCCTGCAAGGTTCCCATCATGCCCTCAAAGCTAGAGGAGAAGCTAGATGCTATCCGCAAGAAGGTCAACCTGATGGGTCAGTTCTTCTTTTCAGCATTGTTTTCTAAATTTTAGCACAACATGAACTTTTGGCATTTC
Organism: Xyrichtys novacula; assembly: GCA_962446985.1. Classification (NCBI taxonomy): domain Eukaryota; kingdom Metazoa; phylum Chordata; class Actinopteri; order Labriformes; family Labridae; genus Xyrichtys; species Xyrichtys novacula. Next base: position 28,384,264 of record OY660870.1, read on the forward strand.
GCAGCTGCATTATTTGTTCAGTATTTTAAATCAGATACTGACAAATCTGCAGCATTATGAAAATGTTTTTTCTGCTCTGGTGTTTTCAGGAGTTCCTCAGCTGGTCCTGCTGACTAAAGTGGACGAAGCTTGTCCTTTGGTGTCAGAGGATGTGAGAAACGTTTACAAGAGTTTCTACATCAAGCAAATGGTGAGGTTTAAGGGTGTACGCAGAAAAACATTTTCTGTTTTGTGTTCATTACTTTAATACGGTGGCAGGCAATCATATCAATACAGTTAATATTTATAGCTCACATTACTTTACTTTAAAACTCTTGAACAGGTAGGAAGTAACAAGAGACAGTCTGAAAAATATTTCTTTGGTATTCAGATGAAGGAAGCGAGTGCTCGGCTGGGTGTGCCGATGTCCTGCGTTATTCCCGTGAAGAACTACAGCGAGGAGCTGGAGGTGAACATGAGCTGCGACATCTTGCTGCTAAGCGCTGTTGAACAGATGCTTCACTTCGCTGACAACTACTTTGATGACATCAGTGACCGATGTGGTAACCTTAGAACCAAAGAGTAGGACGTATACGTGCAGCAGACATGTTGACTGATATCTACTATTTGTATTGAAGTTCATTCAGCTTTTCATTGATGTTTTCAATGGATATTCACATATTACATACTCTCCATGTTGTATAACTAAACCTGATTTTGCTGTGTGATTGTTTACAGTTTACTGAGTTAAAGGTTTACACTGAAACGTTGGTTCAGCCTGGCACGTTAGAATGAATGTCACATAAATATACTTACAGTTTCAACTGCAAAACAGGGAATTCAGTTTGTACTCTTTGTGGTCACCAATTGTGTACAGAGAACATTGTATGGCGTTATAATATTAAGTCTTTTCAGTTTCCAGTATTAGTTTCCTCTCATGTCACATGATGGGCTTTTGAAGAAAATAACATTCATACCTTTATGTGTTTTCCTTTTTTCAGTGGTACGTTCAAGTAGTTTGTGCTTTGAATTGTAAACTTACAATAAAAGCTGTACAAGACCAGACTGGATGTCATTGAGACCTGGGATGATTCCTGTACTAGAGATTTGAATGTGTGTGACTGTCCAACAGACGCTGGAAAAGCATCTAATAAACAGAAAAACTGAGATTTATTAATGCAGATCAGACAGTTACTGTACAGCAAACAGTGTTGAGGAGCAGTCCCTCCATGTGTAACAGGACTCTGGTATTACAGCAAATTACACATTGCTCATCACACCTGTAATCTGACTCCCCTCCTGCTTTTGCATCATTGAAATCAACTGTGGATTAGAGTGGATTACAAATTGGCGTCTGTCTTTTGAGCAACAATAATCATCAGTTAAAAAATAATTATGCTCCGTGATCAGAATGACATTCAAACACGCACACACACGCGCACACATACCTTGAAATAGTGTTTAAAATAATGTTGCTTTAGTGCACAAAAACAGACGAGACATCTCTCCAACTTCACCACAGTTTACATGACCCATGTTTTACCTCTTTGTAACGGTCTCAGGTGCAATCAACAACGATGATATGCAAGGAATGTTCTGGAAAAGCAAACCACACCTAGAATACAATTTCTTCAGCCAGTCCCTGATCATGATATTCATGCATTTCCTCCTGTGGTTCGATGGTTGTTCCCGGGTTTGCTTGTGGGTGTGTTTAGGTCAGATCTGGGGGAGACGGAGCAGACAGGAAACTTTTATGGCACAGCTGACTCCATCAAACTTTCTGAACAGTCAGATGGCTTTCCTCTCATCAGCAAAGAGCTTCAGTCATCAACAGAAAAAAGGCAGCCACGTGAACAAGTAACCATTTCAACTTTACCACTGAGTTAGTTACAGTTTAGAACACACATGTACGCACACATACATCCTAGTACACACACAGTCGCACAAACATGTACACATGGGCTTGGTCGGGGTCCAAAGGCTGATTTCAGTGACAACCAGAGTGGAGTATAAAGCGGGAGATTTGGCACCAACACTGCAGCTGTTAATCTGCTCACACAGCAACAAAACGCAAACAGAACTGTGATTCTCTGCAAGACTCATTCCACGTGTTTGAACTATTTCTGCTTTTCTTTTCAATTCAAATAACTCCTAATTAGAAAGTTTTCATCTGTTTTCATGACATGTAGTTTGTTGTTTATCTTACAGAGTCCCACAGAAAGAGAAAGAGACTCTGTGAGTATACACTATTCTTCAGCTGCTAAACAGTTCACAGATCGTCACGGTTACAGGGAAGATTTTGGTGTCTGCATGATGTTCTCATTGTGGAAGGAACTGGGCCTTATTTAAATTGGGGGACTTTGACACAACAAAGGGTTAAAATGTGGTTGGCATAGCTGTGCAAATTGGCTTGGAAGTATTTGGCAACATTTAGAGGGTATAATTTAATCTTGCACATAAATGTTAAGCTCAGAGTTTATTAAGCAATGTTGTTTAGTATGTGCATGGTGTTATATAAAACAGAAAAATTACTTCTCTAAGATCGCTGTGATTGATTACCTGCCTCTGTAGGTAATCCACTTCTCTGACTCAGAGCTGGAAAAAATAAAAAGTTAAAAGGAATGCATTTAAAGACATTTCAGCTCTAAAATCGTACAAAAAGGTCAGTCTGTAGCTTGTGTATTGTTTTAAAAGAATACTGAAGATTATTTCTGCTGCACCACTAAAGTGTGAAATTGCTCTGGCCTAGTTCTGACTGATGTGCTAAAGTTATAAAAATGAACAGAAAATTTCAGCAGGACAGAAATGAAAAAGGAGCCAATGGTCACAGCTCGTGCACAAAAATATGGTTGCATTTTTAAAACACTTTAAGTAAAACAAAACAAAACACGGGAAAATGACACTGTAGTTTTCTGGTGCTGCAAAAGAAAAACTCTGATGGTTGTCACTCAAGCTCTTCAGCGTTTGGACTCGACTGAAGCCCGATCACACACTGTGCTTACGTCAACATCTAGAGATGACTTTCAAAAATCCAAACAGGAATAAAAAAAATTAACAAAGAACTTTTCCTTGTGTTTTTTTTCTCTTCAAGAACTGTACAAGATTATTACAAAAATCAATAATTAGTTATACATATTTATATGACAACATTGTTTACGTTATATTACTATAAAGAAATACAACTTAATTTGTTGTTGTTGAAGAATCTGAATACAGTATTCCTTTTTTTAGAGTGCAGTAGCTTCGCTGCGCTGAACATGGTTATACATGAATCTGTTTCTATGAAGTAAACTTTCATCTCTGCAGCTGCTGCTCATCGCTGTCATCGAAAATAAAGTTCAAATAATGAGTCTGGATGAAGGTTTCACTTTCTCCTAACAGATAAAAACAGTTTAACTCTCTGCAGTAGCACTGTCAAACCACAAGGTGGAGCTAAATTATTGACCTATACTGTATAGGGGGTGCCAGCATGTGTGTATTGATTCAGTTTACTTGAGTTTTAAACCTTGAAAAACAGATTGAACAATAATTATTGAACTTTAAATTCACTTCAGACCTGGTTCCTGATTCACAGACACCAGTCAGCAGACACTGAAATGTAAACATTAAGTGACAGACGGCTTCTCCAGTCCTCTGCCTGAATTTTTCTTTCTTTTCCTTTTTCAGCTTTTTGCAGTCCAAGAAGCAGGCGAGCTCAGATTCGTGACCAGCTCAAAAAATTAAAAAAATTGAAAAAAAAAAAGGAATACTGCATCCCTGTGTTGCTCATCTCCTCATCTTGAGTTCCTCAGCTCTTGTGTGCATCCTGCAGGGGGACAGAGATCGAAGGAGGAGAGGTTGTCTAGGCAGGGCCCTCCTTGGGAGAGGACGGGGTCTGGGATGTGGAATTGGAGGAGGACGAGGAGGACGCAGAGCTCTTCAGGGATCCCAGGGTCTTGCTGAGCCAAGAGTTCTTGGCCGCCTGGATCTCGTTCATCAGGACTCCCCGCTGGTGCTCGAGCTCCTGCAGAGAGGAGTGAGAGGAGATGCTGATGTTACACATACCTGCTGACAAACAGCATCTTAACATTGTTATTATATAAAATATCACTGTCATCTGTGAGCGGTTGACTTTGATCCTCTGGTGACAGTTGCAGTCTAAAAAAAGTCGTGCCTCATTCTCTTGCATGTGAGTAAAACATTTACATTATTCTTGCTGATGATGGTATCACACGCCCTGGGTGTTACTGACCTGAATGCGGCACTTAGCCTCCACCAGCTGCAGTTTGGTCTGTGCCAGCTCCAGCTCCAGTTGCCTCAGCTGCTCCTTCAGTCCATCCTTCTCCTCGTCCAGAGGCTCAGAGGACGTCTTGTCCCTGCCAGGTGAAGAAGCCTGGAGGGACCCCAGGGTGCCAAACAGATCCCTGCAGTGCTCGCAGCCCATTACTTTACTCTGCGTGAGAACACAAACACAGATGCCGCTGAACTTCTTCTGCAGGCGCAATCACACATTAAAATATAATTTCATGTTCATGCTGCAGCGAACTTGTCTTAATGCTACAAATGAGAGCTGAAACGAGAGGACACACCTGCACTGGCAGAACATTGAAAAAGTATTTTTCCCAGATGCAGCCTTGGGATGACAACAATGGTGATATTCTGGGCACCGAGACTGCGTGAGTGATCCATTGTTTTGTTTACTTGAAACTAGGCCTGGCAGAAGCTCAGAGGTAGATATGTTGATCACTGTTTTATTATAACACTGACTTCCTCTTCTGTTTTTTTTGTCTCTAAGGGAAAGCTTTATTTTTCAGAGTTCATAGACTAATCATACTTAGAGTGCACAGCTCAGTCCTACATTCACGACCCAACAGTCTTCATCATGCACAAAAAAGCACTGCCATCATGCTTTACTGAACTATCCTCAAACATCAACAGGTCATTTTTGCCTTCAACTAAAGCTCTGAGTTTAACATAACATAAAAAATTTCCTAATTTCTATCCAGCCTGGAGATGACACACTCACACACCCAAAAAGAGCAGCACCACATGTTTGATTACAGCTAAATAAGCAGATGATTTGTGCAACCAATGTCTCCACAAGAGCGATTATGTACCAACCTGGGCTTGGCTTAACTGAGATGAAAGACACAGTAATCCTTAGAATATCCTCCCTGATACCACATTGTAGGTGCAGTCAGGAGTCTCTCAGGGTTTCCTAACTAACATCAGCTGCCTTCTGTAGTAGTTGTGTTTTAATCTTACCCTGACGATGTCCAGCTCTTCTTTTGTGGCGGCCTGCTGTTTTTCCAGCCTGGTGCTCAGCTGAGAGCAGATCTGCAGCACGGAGAGGAGGACAGGTTACATGGAGAACAACAGATATGACTTTAAAATAAAACTGAGGTAAATTTTGGAGTGATGTGTTTCAGGAACTTTGGATGTGTTCATTGAGTCTCATATCGTACAGGTTTGTGATCTTGTCTTTCCTGGCCTTTCAGTTCCATGACCACAGTTCTCATGTTATGTAGTGCAATCTCAGTTTAATCTTTAGAAATGAAAAACTCACTTGGGTGAATATAGGGGGTCTATGTGTATTAGCAGACTTGTTATTTAGAGAAATCCATACTATATTGACTGTAAATAATGACAGTGAAGAAGTGAGGCTGTTTAAATAGCAGACCTGTTTGTATTCAGCAATGATCGCTGAGGTTTTCTTGATCTCCAGCTCTGCCTTCTCCAGCTCCCTCCTGAACACTTCTTTCAGCTGAGAGAGACAAAAAAAAGATGTCATAAACACGGATTTAAACATTCATGAAGAGTATCTGCTGACTGAGCTCAACACTGTTACATAATGTTTATACTTATGCAAATGTCAGAGTGACAGAATATCCTCGGCTGAAAACGGGGAACATTTTTGAAAACCACTGTGGAGATTTTCTCTGGAAAGAACTTTTGTCCTTTTATCGTTTTATTGAGAGAAACAGACACTCGATGGAGTAGAACATACAGCAAGGGGGTTTGATTCAGGAGTGCTGATTTGTACATGGGACACATAATTCAACTGCTAAACTAAACCCCATTATGCAGGTGTTTTCAGTGATTATGAAGCTCAGACTATGAAGAGTACCACTTAATTCAGGGCATGGTTCATTTAATCAAGCAAACTCTGTTTATTTCTGCACTCATCATCCTGTGTACATATTCAGCTGTTGCAAGGTGAACGCCAGTATGAGCAACCTGTCAACTATTTTCTCTGTTCACTGTCTATAAATACATTAAATTCAAAATATACTATAGTGAAAGACAACAAGACAGGTGCAATATTATTGTACCTGAGAATATGACATACAGTCAGATGAACAAAGCTCCGACTGCAATGGTCATTTAGCCAATTGCCCGTGAAGTCATGTGGTTTGTGAAGGCTGAGCTGTATGGAGAGAGGGTAAACAGAGGGCAGGTGTTACCTGAGCGGTCTCCTCCTCCTGTCGCCTCTTCTCCTCCTCCGTCTCCACGAGGCGCTGCTTGGTGCTCAGCAGCTCTTTGTTCAAAACGTCCGCCTTGTCTTCTGCCTGAGTGATTGACAAACATATGGGAATACTTCAATTAAAACGATTTCAAACACATTTAACAAAATAAGTTAAACTCACACGGATTAAAAAATACGCGGCTGACTTGACAAACTGTGACATCTTCACTTTAACAGTCTTTACCGTTTATTTTCTTAAATTTCAACAAAAGCTTTTATTTCAGAACTTTTAAAAGTTTACACATTTGAGGCACATTATGTCTGTAAACGTGGTCTATGTATGAGGTGCTTTGGTACCTGGTCGAGGTCGTTCCTAAGAGCAATCTTACTGGTGACCAGCTCGTGGGCCAGGTCATCGTTCTCCTGCTCCAGTCGCATACTGGCCTCCTGTAGACGACGGTTCTCCCTCTAGACAGATAGTTTGATGAGAAATGAGCGACTATTAGGTCCACAAAACCAGAAAAGGGTTATGCAGGTGGAAAAACCTGACAGTGCTTTTAAAAACAGAACACAGACAAATAGATAATTTGGTATAAAACAAGCGAAGATTCATCATCATCATCAGGTTAAACAGCGTTTTGGTCCCCAATTGGACAAACCAGTTTCAGCCATCGGTCCCTGAAAGTGCTCTTTAACAGGCACTCGTGCACACACACACTCTGTGTCAAAGTCTCCATTGTTGACCCTTAGTGAAGTCCCATGATTGCTGGTCTGCCTGTAAATAGTTTCACATGATGACCGTGCCTCAGTGGGACCAAACTGTTGTCACGGCGACTTGTGGTCACCTGACTCTGATATCCTGTCATTTTTCTCATGAGAGACCTCGTCTATCCCTGATCAACTGCACACACATATCCACAGACAGATAAATGACACATAGTAATACTGAAGTGTGGATTTAGGCAGATTTTTAAGAGATTTTTAATTATGAAGTGTGGACAAAACCTCCTGCTGCCTATAGACACCATCACAGGCTTCACAGACGGCTTTTAACCCCTTCTCAGATTAAATTAATCCCTTCCTGTCAATATTGAGGTCATTGGTTAAAATTTGGCAAATAGAGGAAATACCTATATCATCTCAGGTAATGTAGTTAGAGGTTCTGCTTCACAGAATCTACATTTCAAATTCTTGTAAAACTGCTACCCTGTCAAAAATATACACTTAAACACTTCTATGTCAAAACTAGCAAAAGCTGACAGAGTATCCCACACCACAGAGGGTCTATGTTAAAGAAGAGGCAGCTTACCGTGCTGCAGTCCACACAGTCACTACAGCGTCTTCATGAGGAACCTCCGACAGCACAGACTAAACCTTAACACATGATTCTGACCGGAGTTTCCCCTCTCTGTCCAGTGCTTTCCAGCCTCACCCTCCTACCTCTCTACCTCCTTTCCTTATTGTCCAGGCTTTCATTTTGAAGAAGATAAACATTAACAGCAGCCAAAAAAGTACAACTAGAGAAAAGACCTTCAGAATATAACAGAGATAAGGTTTAAGCACACACTTCTAATGTGACAAAAAAAATCTGTACATACCTAAACCAGGAGTCTCCTACACCATATAACAATGTTATATAGTTTATAGTTATAGCTAATGAAGAGATTAATCCCTCTACGCAGTTTGACCCTGCAGCAAGAAGCAGCTGTCCAGCTTTCTGTCTTGTTGTGTTGTTAAGAGAGTCTTTCCACTGGTTACATGGGAGGTGGCTCTGGTCCAACATTTTATCTACAATAATAGTCTTCCTTCCTTCCCCGCAGAGCCTGCAGCTTATACGGAGCTGCTGTTTACACCAACATATCCCCTCAGTCTCAAGGAAGAGCTGTATTCTTTTGTTTTTAAACCTGTTTATTAAAGCTATAGTTAACTATGTGGCTAAGTTTATGGTTCAAAAGGTGAAAAGTAGAATTTTCTAAATCAAATATATTCAGTTTATCCAAAAATCATTTTGTCCTCAAAGGCTGGCAGAGTTCAAGTACTCAGGATGTTCTGAAGCTGCTAATTATTGACAAAAACATTTAAGTTCTGACTGACAGACTTATCTAAAGCCAAAAAAACACAAGATCAGAGTTAGTGGACGAACTGTGTTTAATGGTATGTCTGGTGTGGCTAACACTAGCAGAGCCAGAACCACCAAACATCGGTCCTCGGTGCAGGTTAACAACCACTTTGTCTAAAATGTGTTGCACACACACAAGGTGCCACCTGTCATCTGTCCCAGTGTAGCATGGCAGCATTACTGCAGTAGCTCCAACTAGTGGTGGGTGGCTGCACTGCACAACCTATGACCAGTTTTTTGGGGATTACAGTAATCAAAAAAATATCAATAACTCCCTTAACCTTTGCGTATTTAGTGCTGCCTCACAATGGTGACAATATTCAATGTTTATGTCCATTTTAGACCATCAAGAATTCAGTTTCACATTTCTTCCAATCAATACATTCATTTTAGATGTTGGCATCAAAGAAGTGAGAGCCAAAATGGGAGAAAAGTGGAAAAAAATGTGCAGCAATGAGCTTTCCTAGCTTTTAAAAACACATCATTTTTAAAGTTAAGGTTTAAAAACTCATCTTTTAGAAAAACTTATCCTCATTAAGGAGCTCTTAAAGGAGTCTTTTATGTTCGTGAAAGTCCAGAAAACAACATGGTAAAGAACTGGGCTGTTACTGATCACTTGCTTGCTTTAGAATAGAGCTGATTTACAAGATGCAGTTTTATTATTATCATCACAAAAATGAGCGCTTGGAACAAACACATCACATCCTCTGACAATACAGAAACAGCTCTGTCTGAAATCAGTGTTTAAGATGTGATAAAAATAGAAGCCTGTGCTGTGAGAGAAGTCACTTTTCATACTAGAGCGGTGTCACAAAAATCCACAAAATACCAGATTCAAAAACAGTGTGTCATGAGAGTTTTCTAATTTTAGACACATGGTTAATTTTAGCAGATACATGTGCTGTAAAGGTGTTTGTGTGTTAAATTTGACATTCCCACTGCGACAAAATAAAACTTTTATTTTATTCTCACATACTTAAAAATACATCAGAGAGACTGAACACTCTCTGGGAAAACAGTTGATCTTGAACCTGCAGGTAATAAGCTGCTTTCACCTGAATACACTACACATGCTTTTGTAACGTAAAGAAGGAGTTGGTGAAAACAACTTCAGCACCCGGGGAATGTAAGAAATGTAGGATATCTTCAACCTTGTGTGCGTGTGTGTGTGTGTGTGTGTGTGTGTGTGTGTGTGCATGTGTAAGTAAACACCTTACCTGATATCGGTCAATGGGGTCTTCTTGTTGCAGCTGGCTCTCCCTCAGTGTCTGATATTCCTTCTCAAACTTCTTCAGCTTTTTGGTTGGAACCTTTAAAAAAACAACAGAAAAATGATGGCATTATTAATCTCGACCTTGAGTGTGCTGCGCTGCCAAGTGCTTTTTGAGGCAGGCGAGAGTGTGTGGTCATTTGTCTTTGAGGACTAACTGACTAATTTGTAGTATTAGTATCCTTGGTGGCTTTATACACTGCGATCTGTGAATCTGCTGAAAGAGACAATCTAATGTTGAGAGGTTTTTCAATTATATCTGAAATCTGATTAAATCTGTAACAACTTTTCTCTGCCCTGATGTCACCTCCTGCGTAAACACAAGACAAATATGCCACCTGACATCTTACTGTGGAGTCACATTGTCAACCATAGCAACGAGCAGCAAAAGAAAAGTGACATCTTACAAACTGCACATCACTCATCTTTCTCAGAGACAGTATCACAAAATCTAAAGACCCGCTCAGGTGAAAATCGTGTATTTCTTGTCTATATGATCATATGGCAGTTTTCTGATGCTGGAGGACATATGAGAAAACTAAGTGCACAATTGCATTTATAAAGTATTTCTGCATTCAAATCTCTGTGAACCTCTCACGGACTCAAACAGCAGGTTCGAACACAGTGGGATTTCCTATGTCACAACTCCAAGCTCCGCCCCCCGTGCCCCGCATTGCAGGCCAGACTCAGAGAAATAGAAATAGAGAGGAAGTGGATTGAAATGCTCTTAAGAAAGCTAATTATGATATTAGCTTTCATCATGCCTCCAAAGAGATTAGTGTCCGAGAGCTGAATAGCTTCTATGTTACTCTGCAGACGAAAAGCTCGTGAAAATGACACAGGTAACATGATTTACGCAAAAAACTTCATAATCACAATTTAGAGACCACTGAGAACACTTTAAGTGGTAAAATTAAAAAAAAATTTAATACTTCCACGATGTCCACACTACAGATACGCATTTGTTACTGACGTCAGTGCATGCCACATTATTTGCTGACAGGCCAATGTCCATCAAAAGGACAAATACTGGCTGCATCCCTCACAGATACCACGGTAAATACTTGACAGAGGAAGTCATAAATATGTGGAGATGCTTTGTTATTGGCAGTACAAGTCAAGCCTCAGTTCTGTGATCAACAATATCAAAAGAAACTGAAAGAGTCACAACATGTAGACAGATGATGATCAGATATTCCTGTAAAAATTTAACACTTACTCTGAAAACTGCTGCAGATGAATGTGGTTATGTGGTTTTTTCTGCAGTTTCTATATTCTGTTGCATAATCTGCTCTGTATGTTTAACACCTGTGCATGTTTCCTTATATGGCTCTCTGTGAGTGCTAGTTTCGCACAGATAACATGTGAGTAAAGGAGACCAGCATTACAGAGACAACCTATTAGCTATACAATTAACAGTAAATCAGCCGCTTGCTGAGAAGTTTTTTCTTCCTGCGAAACCGAAACTTTTTAAAAGGTGCAGACCACATGCCCCACAGTCATTCATTTCCCCGAGATGAACAAAAACAGGCCTCTCATGTAGATTTAGTCGATGGCTTACTGAGGTGCTAGCTTCATGCTGTAAGCAGTAAGCAACCCTGTGTGTTAAGCTGAAAGCTAGGGTGATTCATACTTTGATCTAAAACTACGAATCTACTAAAATGTCAAGTAAGCAAAACATTGAACTTTGCTCTTTTCTCATATCACACATTCTTCAGAGTAAGACACTTTTACGCAGACAGAAACATTCACAATATGCAGCACATTTGTTTTGCAAACTTTTTCAAACAGTTTAGTGTCTATTTAGTGTCTACATTTAGTGTCTATTCTGAACTTGAGATCTTCGGTTATGTTCAGACGGCCACAGAAAGATGATAAAGTTCGTAAAAAAGTTAATGAAACTCCATCTACAAAAACTGATCTCTCAGAAAGTTAAGGAAGGAAAATACGTAAAACACCAGCAAACAGAGTGAAATATGAGTCACTACTGATGCCTGACTGATAGTCAACAAGAATCTGTGAGTGTGTTCTCCTGGTGGGTGGTAACGTAATCTCCCCTGTGTGGAAACAGTGTTGCCATAGCGCCCAGCGTCAGGGCTGGGGATTCCAGGTCACTCACAGTCACATAACCCTTCCTCTGAGACCGGTGTGTGTGTTTGTACCTGATTCTCCGTCAGCTGGGTGCAGGTGTAGGCTGTTTATTTCTTGTTCTCTGGGTTGCAGTTCGGTGTTTACGGATGTGATGCAATAACATCCATGACTCTTATTCTTCTTCATATTTATTTGTAATCACCATTATTATTTTCTGTTTGCATTGCATTGTATTTGAGCTATCCAAGGTCTTCCCAAGCTGTCATATAGCATTTTTTCCCCCTCTGCATTACTGTGATGTCAAAGCTGCTTGCTATGACAGCTAAAAGGGGCTTGGATTGAAAGCCTACACAACACTTTGACAGCTCACAGGGGTGGAAGTGTGCATGTCATGAATAAAGAGCTTGTAATGCAAGAAAAAAAAAAGTCAACGATGTTGCGAAATATACCATAATTTAAAGTAAAGTATTGTAAGCTGTGTCAACACCATGAGTTGGCAGAAGAACTGACAAACAGACGCAATGTCCATACTAAAAATAAAGAGCACAGAGGAAAATAAGTAAACAAAACAACATAAAAACAAGTGGAAGGTGGACAGATCTTTTTTAGTATTAAAGTACTAGAATAAGAACTGACCGATCCACCTCTACAGAGCTCCTACTGTAATATCAGTCCTCCTCACTGACCTGTTGCTTTACCCTTAACCCTCTACAACCCAGGAACCAATGAGGCAACTCTCTGCCAAGTCTTAATTTATCCCCCACACAATTCCTCAGCTGATAACCACATTGAGACTCATTCTGCTGTTATCTGAGTGGGAGAAACGAGCAGCTTGCTCTTTGTTAATAACAGCTTTATTGTAAGAAAACAATGGCCACAAATTGAATGTGGCGTTATCTGACAAGAGAGCAAAAGATGCTCTCAGCACACTCTTAGTGCTGTGAGGCATGTCTGGAAGTCACTAATGTCTGGATGAATCAAGTTTTACTAATAATGGAGGCAGCAAATCAAAGTCTTTTCCTTTCCTTTGCTTTGGGGGAAGCTGGAGGGTCTTATTTGTTTCACTATCCTAATACAAATCCAATTGATTTCAGAATTTCCAGAGAAAGTCCTGTCATTGTTTGGGAGCAGAGAGCTAATGAAAAATGACTTTAAACTGTTATTGAACGACAGAGTTAGTAAAGTTTGGTTCTGGCCTGGTAAGTATGTGTAACCTTGAATTTTCACAGCTAGGAAACAAAACTAGAGTTTCATTTTCAAGCTTGTTTGATTCAGATAATTCTTCTTCTTATGTTAGTTCTGGACTCAATATTTAAACATCAAACCAAACCTCAAAAGTACCAACTGTCCTCTCTGCCTACCTGTGAGTGTGTGTTAAACCTGCGTGCAATAAAACTCGCCTTACATTAAAGCCTGAACATTACCTGAAAGCAAGAGAGACGGGGAAGATTCCTGAGATTTGAAACACCTTCAGATTTGTCCTCTCAGAAGAGTTGAACTCACCCACACGTCCAAAATAAACTTCTTTTGGTTTGTGCTGACATCTCGTCCTCTGCTTATTAAATGACGACTCTTGTGTCGTACATTTTCCAGGCGAATTTCTGTAAGAGTTTAACTGTAATTTTCAATAAATACAAGCCGCCAATAGGAAAAGAATTAATTTACATAAATAATTGCAAAGAGCACATGCTGCACTTGTTATTTCAGCTGACTGTCCTGAGTAAAATGCCAGTTTTTCTGCTGTTTCAAGCTAATAAGGGTTTCTTTGGAAATCTGCCTTTCCTTGAACATTATTTTTTTTCTAATCTCTACAGGATGTACATGTTTGCACTTTTATTAAAACTGTGAATGAGTTGCACTAAATCAACATGCAGACTAAGTCCTCACTCTTGGCCCTGATTGGCTGGAAGAAGCAGATTTTAGGGATCAGGGTCAGCTGGGAAACAGCAGCTGCTGGAGATTCAGTGTTTGGCTCAAGGACACTCAATCACGATGGTGTCAGAACCTGTTTCCACAGGGTTTAAAACATGCTGTTCAGACATGATACACAACTTCATTACAAACATTAAAGGTCTTTGTTGACAGCCACAATACAGGTGAGTGTTTTAGCCACAGATCTCACAGCTAAAGCTTTGTGATTTCCTGAACAACCAGAGAAGCTTCTGGTTGTTCTGTCTGAGTTAAAATCAACAGACAAGTTAAAGCCAGGCGACTGATTATGTAACCTACTGCACTACAACACCCCTAAAGCACACAAACACTCCAGTCTGAGTGTGTCATGCAATGCAAACTGGGCTGTACCCACCTGTAAGAGACGAGGCCGACATTCAAATACAGAGACACACCACCAACACTGTCACTCGGGATCCCTTACCCACCTTTACAAAAATATGCTGCCAAATTGACCCAATCATTATTTTTGATACTTTCTCTGATAATTCACTCTCTGGAGGGAGGCTGCCCTTTACACTGATACTTTGTTTTCATCCTGTAAATAACACGTTCATTCAAAGTGACATACAACAACAGTAAACAGTACAACAGTAAAACGCAACACAAGCAGCAATGAGCTCAGTTTGACAATATAACAAGTAACCAACAGTATTACAGGAAAGTTCTCCATGTGTCAAGCAAAGATGCTGGATAAAAAAACAAAGCTCTGCAAGCTGCACCAAGGGTGAAAAACAGTACGCACCTCATGTCTCCTTATTAAGCAGCTTAACACTGGTAACAAAAGTTGAATGTGTACGCAGGACAAAACTATTTCATCTAAAGCTCCTGTGAGAAACTTTTAGTTTGTGTCAACTTTGGTGCCCCCTAGTGTTCACAAAGCAGTCTTATAATCTTGCCAAAATACAAAGCCAAAGCCAAAATACACCCCCATCAAAGATATCGACTGACTGTCCCAGTGATGAAGCCAGAGTCTGTGCAGTCCAGGTGAAATAGCGTTAACATCCCACCCCTTCTGCTAACCAAATCACACATTTAACATACTGCTAACACAACATAGTCAGCACAGCGTACAGGATGATACCTGCTCTAGTATCTTTAAAGCTTTCACTTATTATTAAGGATTCAATCACTCCTTTGTTTGAGTGTTTTTCCTTTCTGTTCCTCCTCCACTTTAATAACCTGGTGCTTGCCAGGAGATGCATTTGCCAACAAAGCTGTTACTCATGCCCCCTTTACAGCATTAAGCAGCTATAGAGAATAAATATTCAAACTCAAATCAGTATGAAATAAACTGATCAAAGAGAGCAAAACCATGTTTAATTTTATGTGTAATTTATTTCATAGTTTGACTTATGTCCCACCTGCCAACGTGGAAAAGGCAGATTTTATGACCAGTCATTCAGCGAAGCTTTAAATGCTTTGGCTTCACTTTTAATGAGCTGGCATGTCAACCATCTTTTGGGTGAGACACACTCAGGACACCTGATTTGTTTGTCAGAAACTTTACGTTTACGACGTTCAAGACACTACAGGACACGTCACAAACAAATCAGTCTGAATCTGTGCTTAAAATCATCTCTCCCTGTCTAGAGGTGCTTTCACTCCAATGGCTTGTTTGCTTTGCTCCAAAATCAGAGGACAAAATCATAGTTTCCTTTAAGTCTGTTTGCGTTCACTCTGCATTATTATCAAACCAAAGCACACACCGTCAGGGGGACTGTCCTTACGTCATTACTTCACAGTCTCCTTTCTCCGCTACGAAGGTAAACAAATGTCATATGCACTGATCGCTCTGTAAGCCTGTCTTCAAGATGCTAACTTTCATTAGCCAGTTAACCGACAAATTAAGTTCAGGTTGATTTGGAGGTTAAATGCCTCACTGACTCATTGATCAAGGACCAGCAAAACCAGCTTGGAGTAAATGGAGGTCATACAAATTCTCCTGGTCCAGATTTTTCTGTTGATAATGGAGTTGCTGTTTTTAGGCATACGACCTCTCCTACTACTGAAAATGATAACTCAAGAAACTACTCATTCTTGTTGTTTGGTTGATTATATTCTCACTGCCAGTAAAACCGCTCCAAGACCACCTCTTTTGTATCATCTTAGCTTTTTTGTTTCCTCCTGCATCAGAGTGCGATTGTTGTGTTCATATATGATCCCTGTTTCATAAGAACTACTCCAAACCATCCAGGTGTGAAAGCCCCTGAAGTTCACAAGACTAAAGGGTTCGGGCGTCAGTGTAACATGTGACATAAATAGCTTTTCTCGTTTGGGAAGCTTCTCAAACATCTTTTCATGATACCTCAAAAAAAAAAAAAGGACCGCCTGCTGATCAAGAAAAGCTGATTCATACTCTTGCTCCCTTTTAAAAACTCTCCATGTAAATATTTGAGACCAATTTGAGACCAAAGGGGTTACAATGATTCATTTAAGGCGATTAAAGTTGCTTAGTGCTGCAGGGAGTGGTACCAGGCCCACTTTTAGACTCCTGACCTGAATCCCTGTATAGAAAATGGAATTAGTCCCAAGTTGAGATCGCACACGGCGTTTGACAAACTTGCAGAAAGAGACTCTGCGTGTGTGTTCGTGTGTGTGGTGAGCTGCTGGTGCTCTTACATGAAGGGGCCATCAGAGAGTTTGAATATTGAAATAAGGATGAAACCAGCTGGACATTACAGGGAAAACGCTGTCAATGAGTTTATCGAATTTCATTTACCATGTGAGGGGAAACACACACACACACACCCCAAATACACAAACGTAGACAAGGTCTCCATTGATTCCAAATTCAGTATCAGTAATTGAAACAAACTGGCAGCCACGAAACGAGCTCTGTGTCCAACAATGCTGTGTAACCTCAAACATGAGACACTTTCAGAGAGAACACTCCACACACCCACGCGTTCACACTCAACTCTACAACATTTACCTCATGGAAAGAGACATCTAGATACAGCAAAATCTGTTTAGAGCAAATAACTGCAGGAGGTAACGGTCAGTATCAATAGATTGGAAAACAAAAAAAGAGGCACGAAAGAAGGAAGAAAAGAAAGAGAGAGAGAGATGGAAAGAAAAACAGAAGGAACAAACTGATGTGAGAACAGACCTACCACCGGTCTGAGAGCCCTGAGAGGTCTGGAGTGGGCGACCAAGCGAGTCAGGGTGTCCTCCTCGCCCGGCCGGTCGACGACATGAGCGTCGTACGCCACCATGATGGACACCTCCTGCATCATCCTGACTCCTTTTGAAACCCCTCCAACAGCGAGGAGGAGGAGAGGATGAAGATGGAGAAGGAGAAAGAGAGAGCTGTGCAGCTGACAGGTTTTGTTTCTCTCCCAGAACTGAGGAGGCGACTGGCTGCTTTCAAGAGTCCCTCAGGAGGAGCTGAGCCCCGCCCACTGAGAGGTGGAGGAGGAGGGGCAGGGGGGAGGGAGCGAGGGGGCAGTACAACACACCTGTTTGTTTCTCCTTCTCTCTCTCTCTCCCCTCTCCCCCTCTCCTCTGTAACGCTAGAAGTGTGCAACAAAGAAGGATGAGTTGGCTTTTTCTTCCTCTCCACTGAGTGAGTACTTCCTCCTCTCTCTCCTTTCCCCCCTCTCTTATCGTTGTTCTCATGTGTGCCTCTCTCTCTCTCTCTCTCTCTCTCTCCCTCGCTCCTTCTCTTGGGCTCTCTTTGGGTTTCTTTTATCTGTTTCCTGCTACGGGTAAAAACGAAGATAAAAGCTGTCAGACACATCTAGTACACCATGCGAGTGTAAAAGTCTGTGTTTGTGTTTGAGGTTAGGAGAGATAGGAAGGAAGTTGGCGGATCAACCACAGTGACTTTCGTTAATAGTTGCAAACCGTCACAACAGATAAACGCAGGAAGTGAAGGGACAGGCTGTCCTAGATGATGCTGGATACTATAACAGACCCACAAGGGACCCCCTACTACTTAACAACCTCGTTTTTGTCATGGAAACAGGCTCCTCCTCTTTCCTCTTATTTCTGGAATGCATTAAACCTTTGTGTCCATGAGTTGTTATCTCTCTGTCTCTTTTTCTTCTTTTTTTTTTACTGTGACTGTAAAATGTCCTCTCAGTTTTACTAGTCTCTAAATTAGATTTAACAAATCTTTTAAGCCGTGCAGTAATGATGCAAAACTTTAAACTCTGAAGGAAACTTCCTTAAATTACAGCCAATATCATCATGACTCCAGCGATTATACTAATGTTTACAAAATTTGTGACTCCCAGCTTTTTAGTGCAGAATTTCTTGCCTCTGATGAGCGAGTGTTTTCAAAAGACAGCAGCAGCTGTGGAGAAAAACTCACAACATTCAGTATTTCCACAGAGAAATCTCCCTGACTGAGGAAGACTGGGCGAGTTACAAAAATATCTGCTGAGACACAATGAATTATTGAACAAACTAGTATAAATAATACAAGTAACATGAATAAAACAACATGTTCATGAATAACATAAATGCTAAATGACGAAAACTGCCTCTACAACTCAAAGATAAGGGAGCAGAAATATCGTAAAATCAAATATTTTGTGTTCACTAAAATTTGACTTCACTTTCAATTAACTATGAAATCATTATAAGATTTCGGTTTTGCTCCTCTGGTACGACTAAAACATGGTAATAGTTTGTTAGTTTAACTACATTGATGCTGAATGTTCTTGTGTAAAAGTTGTGGCTTTGAGTTGTAGCTAAGAGGGAAGTCAGTCTAGTTAACAAGGAAATTTGGTTCTACAGTCAGCAGATACATGAGAGATCAGTTTCAGTTTCATAAAACCACAAACAGTGTTTTTATTTGCCCTGGCAGGTCCGATCTTTTAACAAAACCAAAACAGTTCAGCCTCTTCAGCGCAAAAAAGCCCTCAGCATCAGCTGTTTTTTTGTCTCCACATTCACCACCTCTCAGTTCAGTTTTGAACAGCATCGATTTTATTAGCCATTTAACATTATTTAAGGCAGTATTAAGAAAACTATTAATCATAAGGAGTGGTTTCTTATTATTAGCAGTATTTTTGGGCTTTTATGTCTTTATTCGGAGATCATAGGACAGTGGAAACTAGGACAACTCAACCAGGAGGACAAACAGGCATCCCATAAAGAATTTCTGACAGACTTGACGATGATGGAAATTAAAGTGCCATGTGAAAATTTATGTAACCCAGCAAAAACAAGGGCTCTGATATTGAAGTTGTGAGTGCTGCCGGTGCAAAACACGGTGTTAATGGAAACAGGCCCTTAATTTTGGGTCCCAAAAACAGCCAGAGAGCTACTTTGAAACCAGAGACACATTTTCATGACAAGAAGCAGTGACACTTTGGAAGAGAACTGGGACCAAATAGACAAAATGAAGTTCATATAGCCGACAGTCTTGTGCAAGTCAGAATTACATAAACATTAGGGTTTTTATCAGGGTTTTTAAAACAGTTACGTTCCTTTCTAAATTTGTGAAATAAGACACCGCTGTTATTTTGAAAACACTTGAGGACTAAAATTGTCATGAACATAATTTAAGGACATGACCCCCTGACATTTTACTTTAAAAGTCAGCAACAAACTCTGGATTAACTCGAACATTTACCTTAACTCTTTCTTGGGTCCAGACTTGCTCATTGTTTTCTACGGACTGGGTGGCTTGGTTTTGTTCAGCATTTTAGTTACTTTGCCTTTTTAACTTCTATAGGTTGTGAACAAAGTATCTGTTTTAGTACGTTATTGTGTTAAATCATGAATCAGGAAATTCTGGCATAAAATAAGATCAAATACAGGTTTCACAATGCACAGAAACAAACAATTCAGACCCAAATGTATCACCTGCTGCTGCACATGAGCTTATAGCTGTAGGCTGTTAAACAAAAGCACCCTCCAACTCTCCCTTTACTTCTTTTGTTTGCGTCTGCGTATTCCTCTCTTTTTAATATTTTAATCCCTCTAATGTGAGCGTCTTTCTGTAATTTCAGTCTTCATAAATCCATGTCGGTCTTTTTTCTGAGACTCTACATCTGCCCCTCTCCATAAACTATTCTGTGTGTCACTCTCCTCTTTCTAAGCTCTCCTGTTGGAAGGATTTACCGGAAAACGGATTAATCAGTCAAACCTTTAAACAGCGAATGAATATATAAGATTTCTGTCCTGAAAAGTCATCACTCCAGCAGCAGTCCAGCGGTTGTTTAAGAAGGCTGAGAAATTCAAATTCTTCCCATAATCCCCTGAAAGGCTAAGCCACCCCAGTGCCCATTGGGTTCATCAAGCCAAGGTGCCAGTGAATTCTTTCGATGTTTTAAGCAGCTTACAGAGTTCGGCTGATCCGATTTAAACGTCGACGGGGAGAAATATGTAAAAAGGAGGGGTTAACAGAAGAAAGTGGCTCAAACAGGCTGGTTTCATGTTCTCTTTTTTTAACTCTCTACTTCTACCAGCTTTTTTCTTTAAACGATGGGAAAAAAATGATGAGCTTTGGTCTCAGAATCAGACTTATCAATCAGACTGAACATGAAGGTTGACACAAGTGATGAGTTGTAGGGGAAACATTTACTGTATTAGTCTGAGACAACCCTGTATACTGTATGAAATGACCCTCTTTTCAAGATTAAGTTTTGGAAAATACCCAAAGTATGATTAGAAATGACTAACATCGTCTACAAACTAACTTTCTTGGTTGAAAAAAAAAGCATATGCAGCCTCAATGATCTCAAAGGCTTGCTAGTTGACAGCTTTGATACTGGGGGTACTGAGAAGGACATAAGAGCATCTAAAAATGTTACATCAGACTCTGGATAACTCAGACATACCTTGAATTCTGTAGAGTAGCTCACAAAATAACAAACACAGAAGATAGAGCGGAGTCAACATAGCTGTGATACCGCAAACGGTGAAATATCCTGTTTTTCACGCTGCTTTGACCTGCTGTGATCTGTTGGTTGACTGATAAGCTCTATTTGGATAGATAGTGACAAAACTTAGGAAAAGTGAGATGATAAAGACAGCTACACTCTTTTTTACTCTCAAGTCTCTGCTCTTCCCTCAAAGTCGACTTTCATCTCTCTACCTCCGGTGGATTTGCTTCACATTTCTCCTCTCCACTGGGAGTTTTCTATTTTAACATGAAAAGAGTGACTGGTTTGAAAACACATCAGTGAGGAAAAAGAGGTTTTGAAGAGAAGAGCTTACAAATCTCAAACACACACACAGACAGCTGTGTAAACTTTGGCTGTTAGATTATCTCTAGTATTTGAGTTTAATTATTAAAACGGCTTTCTCTCAGTGGTACCACGCAGGTATGCATGTGTTTGTCGCGTGTTTGCTCAGGACCTGATACTGCTTTGGGCGTGTACTGGAGGCTCCACAAAGGATGTCTGGACGGTCTGATGAGTCTGAATATGAGGTAAATCATAAGATATGGCCTCAGAGCTACCAAACTACAATTCAGCCAAGTACCTTTGTTTTTGTAACAGCGCTTAAACTACCACAACACACAACAACAGAAGATCCCACATGTAGAGTCAGTAACACTTTACTTGACGCCTATCTCTATAACGCATTATAAATAGCTGTATAATGCATTATAATCATGTTATTACACTGTATAACTATAGTTATAAACACTCATAAATGATGATAATGCTTTATAGCAATAATCATAACACGTTATAAAGCATTTTGCCATGACTTACAAAGTCTGGTATTGTAATGTGTTATGATTATTGTTAAAAAGCCTTATGATAATTAATGAGTGTTTATAATGGCAGTTACACAAGTTGATAAGCAAATTATAACACATCATAAATAAATGTATAATGCATTATCTGTGTGGGCATTGTCAGTGAGTTGTTAACAGTTATAACACATTATAATACTTGACCTTGTAAGTCCTGATAAAATGCTTTATAAAGTGTTATGATTATTGCTATAAAGCATTATGATCATTTATGAGTGTTTATAGCTATATTTATACAGTGCTATAACATGATTATAATGCATTATACAGATATTTATAATGTGTTATGATTATTCCTATAAAGCATTATGATCATTTGAGTGTTTAAAGTTATACTTATACAGTGCTATGACATAATTATATCGCATTATACATATATTCATAATGCGTTAGAGATAGGCCTCAAGTAAAGTGTTACCGTAGAGTCTGTGCAGAAGAAGCCAGGAGGAATGAACTATGGTTTTATGTGTTTGTGTTTGTGCCTGTAACAGGAACATGTACATGTGTTTGCGTGTGTTCTAGTACAACATAAGGTTGAACACAGCAGGTTGTAATGCCGCAGAATTGTGCAAGAGTGCCAAAAAGCGACCCAACCACCGAAGATAAGGAGTGCGTCACAGTACAGGATATCCTGTGTGTAGAAAAACACAGAAATACACTTTAAAACACAGAGGGAGCGTAAGCAGACAGAGTCATGTTCTCTGCCAACATGCCTTTGGGCACAACACTACATAACAATCTGCTTACTCAGTGAAAGCTTTTTTTAGATAAGGAAGACTGAAAATGTCTGAAATGTAAAATATTAACTGTGTGCAAATATAGAGAAAAATTCAGAGAGTAAGCGAAGGGAGAGAAAGAGAGAAGGTGGATGGAGGATGATTATCTTTCTCTGTCGACTCTTTCCTTCCTGTATCACAGCAAACTGCTTGAACACAAAAACAGTGATGAGACACACCAACAGCCTCACACACATTTTTAAAGCCACTGTGTACTCTTGGTCTCTGTTGACCTCAGCAAATTCTCTAAATGCCAGCCGCCTCATTAAGGTCAATAGGAGGATGATAAGGTGTGTGTTTGTGTGTGTGTGTGTATGTGTGTTCATGTAAGGGAATCTTGACGAGCTTTTGAAGGAAACGTTGAGTCCAGTTCATGTTTGTCCTCTTTTACCTGCTTTTGAAACCAATGAGCTAAATGTAAATGATAACAGCTGGGAACATACTGTGAATAAACTACACATAAAACCAGCTAGAAGTGATTCTTTTCGGTTAGAAGGAAGTTGGAAACAAGTCCTGAGAACAGCGTAGACATATACCGTTGAAGATGAAACTATCAAGTTTTTTGAATTATACAGTTTGTGCTGTTGTCACAAATAGCTGATGCTCCATTTTGTGCAGAACTAGTCTGTGATCCTCTCTGTTGATGTGTGATAGTGCACAATAGTTGTTTTTTCAGCCTGTACTGAGGAAATATGCTCAGAGGGATGAAAATGAGCCTGAACAGTCACTTAATAATGAAGGGATGCTAACAGCAGAGCTGAAACTCATAACGCAGCTTTATCAAACCTGGCAGAGCAGCAGATGGAGCAGATTATTCTCTGCAGCTTCATCACAACATTTCACATTTTCATATGATACATTGATATTGGAAGTTATTGGTTATAAGGGCTTCAAAAACTGTGGGATTTATACTCATGCCACTGCGCTGCAGGAAGAAGATTCATTATCTCTTCACAGTATTATTTACTGTCTGTAAGTTACTGTAGGTATCAGATACGATGATTAACAGCACACCGCTCAAACACAGTTGGAGGTACGTCTGAGGGTTCCTTCAAAAGACACTTTTACACATGCACAGGATAAGATCAGCACTCAACCAAGAAGAACTGCTTTGACCACAGGGGGCGCTGAAATCAACATAAACCAAAAGTTGCCAACAAGAGCTTCAGAGACTGTCACAAACTTAAGCTAGCCTGACGTTTCCAGCTCAGATCATTTTCACTGACATGTGGGTCTGGAACTGCTGCCTTTAAAAACAGTGTTTCTCTTTATGGCAGATATATCAACCCGATCACAATTCTATTGTTTACAAAGACAACACCAGAGCGCTGTTTCAGCATCTTCATAAACAACCAAGACAGCAGCTCCTGCAGCTGGAGGGTCTGTTGAATCTGCTAACTCAGCTGCTTTAACCGATCTGGATGATGTATTTTCATTAAAACACGTCCAAACAACTGCACATACAGCGTTCATTGGTAAGAAAGGAGTTTTTCTTCTCTCTGCATGCTGCTGCTGGTTTACATTTCTGTTGCTATGCACTGCATCACATGCTTTCTTAATCTGATTGGTTATAGGTCTATACACCCGCTTCCAGAGGCACTTTCGTATGTGACCCCTTCAACATGGTTTGCACCGGTTTGTTTTGGACTCAAGGTAACTTTCACAAGAGGAAGTGCCAAAAAATCTCAGTCCAAGGAACAAGACAATGTCATAGCTCCACTTGATATTTTTCCTGGACAGTATATTGCCAGGAAACACATCTAACCTCCACACCAAATACATGCAAAGATGATATTAAGAACCATAACGGACACTCCAAACAGTCAAGCAATCAGTGCATTGAAGCATTTCACCTGAGATCCAGTGTACTTTGACTATTAGTGAGAGTATATATTAATGCAAGCATAAGGTCATGGATTCATTCCTAATAACAACAAACCGCTTTACTCTGCTTACTCACTGACCTTTAACCCCTCTGGTTTAAGGTAGTCGTGTCTCACTGGGTCACAATAGACAGGAATTCCTTACTGTGTTTCTCAGATACATCCGTGTATGTGGGGGTGTTTGTTTGAATTTCTTGACAGTGTCTAATTTCTTAATTCAGTTATAAAACTTCAGTATTAAGATACCAAATGCACGTTTGTTTGTAGAGGTCCGTACCTTGATGTTGCAGGCCTGCTCCATAAGCCTGCGAGCATTCTCCGCAGCTCTGTAGCGTTTCGGGAGCTGGACTCGGAAGAACTTGAGAGCTCCTTCAAAGTCCGCCTGCAAGAGGTCCTCTTTGGACGTCTGGAGCGAGACATAAGGAGGTAGGGGATGGTAGGGATGGAGACAGATAGACAAGAGATGATTTTTAAAATTCAGACTAACTGAGTGAATGCAAACATTTTTCCAAACTTCATAAGATTTCTATGTTCAGGGGAGACAAGAGTTTTTATGGTGCAACTGAAAAAAGGACACATTCAAGATGAAGAGATTATTGGTATTTGTTATATACATTATTTTTTTTACAGACAACAGTTTTTGTTTAACCTTGTGCAATTTTTTTTCTTTGAGTTCCTGTGTTACTTTTATCATTTCTGTTATTTTGACTCTACGGCTGTTAAGAGCAAAAATTAGATCAAAAAGGGACTTGACTGGAACGTTGTATCTCTTGTCTTCTATAACCATATAATCTTTTCTTTGAGGAAGAACAGCACAATCACTTCCATTATTCCTTCTTGAAGGCTGAAACCTTTGAGTTAAGATCACTCTATTGTTTTTAAACTCACGTTTATCTTTCTTCTGCAATTCCCATTTAAACTTTTCACTCTCATTTCTCCTCTCTAAAATCTCCGAACAACAAATGTGCCACTAAAGACTCTTTGGCACAGACGGTTTTCACTGTTGATTCTTGTCGCCTGATGCAACATCAGGTCACCCTATTTTTGAACACAACACCGGTGCCTTCGCGATAAGCAAAAGACAACCAAACAAAACTGAATGGCAAATTATGTCACAAGCTTAAAGGTTCACACAGACTACATTATTCACAGATTAACTCATCGAATAAATGTTTAAAAAAAGATATTTAAACAGATTTTTTCCCTCATTTGATTTCACAGCTAAGGATCAGGAGAAGAGACACCCAGGAGAAGAGTTAGGGTGAGTCTTAAAGCCCATGACTGAGGAGAGCCCTAAAAACATTAATACATTTGCAGAAATGAAGTGGTGGTGCAATAACTTTCATGGCCCCAAAATTCATATTGAACTACGACCAGTGTGCTGAGGTCTGTCTCTGCATATTGGGGCACTTTTGCTATCAACTGAGATCATCCAGCACCTCTGATAACAATCTTTTACATTTCTAAAAACTGTCTAGACACCATGATGCAAAAAGCCCTGAGCTTCTCTGTCCCTGATCTTTCACAAGACAACGCTAAAAGCGATTTAGTTGAACTATAGTAGAGGAAAAATGGTGTTTAAATACACAGTATGACACCATCTTGTGGTGTAAATATGAAGTGTCACATAAATCTATCCAGGAAACATCAATGTACTGCGTGTACACAAATGACTAATATGCTCCAGGACAGTCCACATTTCAGAAGACAAATTCCTAACAGTAATGCGACCGTGATAAATGATAAAATGTGAGTTATAGGCAGCAGAGAAAAGGGAAAATAGGAAACGCATATCGCATTTTAAGCGGGTTTTCCACATGAATCTATTCATGTGAGGTTCAGGGCTTCAATCTCAATGCTAACAAGCTGATTTGTCTGCTGTAAATAAATGATCAGAGCTTTAGCCCTAAAAATGTTCAAATGTTTTATGCATAAAGGTTTACGATACAATCAGGAGCAAACAAGCCTCAGTGTGAAGGTGAGAGGTTTAACCTTCATTAACACAGCCGCTGCAGTAAACACTTCTTTGATAAATATCAGGAGACACTAAAGTTTCCTTTATTGAGACACACCCTGTCCTGTCTTAAACTGTAGCTCTTCTCATTACTCCTCTACAGCTCTACACCCATAATCCTTTTTTGTGCTTGTTTTCTCATATCCAGCATCTGTTTCCCTGTCCCACCCCCCCGTGCTCTCACCGCCAGCAGCCTAGGTACGAAGAGCCGGTGTCCCATCCCGAGGAGACCCATGACCCTGCAGAACGAGTCTGCCGACGCCTGACTGCTGTGGCCCCTGTCCTCCGTCGTCCCCTCTCCATCCTCCACTGCCCTGCGTGCTGATGGGAGGGGCAGGTGTGGGGTCAAAGCAGGTATAGGGGGAGGAGAGGGTGGAGGGGAAGATGGAGGAGTTGGCGGAGGAGTGGGGCAGGGTGAGGGAGAGGGGTGGTCCCGCTCCGGGGCCAAGGTGGCAGATGACTCCAGTGTGTCGTCGAAAATTCCCAGCCGGTCTCTTGGAGTTGGAGTGGAGAGGAGTGGTCGGTGTTTTCAACTGAAGTAAGGAGATTTTTCTTTGGCTGGGTCTTTAAAAATAAGTTGACGAACCCTCTGGGATTTGAAGCCAAAACAAACGCCACTTCACAGAAGTCTGATGTCGCAGACGCCAGCTGGGGACGAAGTGACAAAACCTTCGAAGACGCACACGACTCAGCCCAGACAGCGCTGGCATCCACAGTATGTCACACTGAGATCGCACCAGTTCATCTACGCACCATGGACTGTGGACAAGTGGACAAGACGTCACTCAACTTGTGCCACTGTCAGAGCTCAGAAATCCCCACAAAGTTCATCACAACAGCAGTCAGAAAATGACGTATCGACGCTGCTCCCGGCATAATGCTGACTCTTCCAGCTACCTGCCAGACTCACTTTGAAACCCAGTCACACTACCCACTCTCATCTTCTCGTGCAAAACTCCCCCAACCAATTCCAATCCAGTATGCCGTTGCCTGGCAACAAAGCTTCTAAACACGTGGGCCACAGCAGTGATGAAGTGCTCCACCTTTTTTCATATTTTCCGTCACAGTTCGACTTCAAAGGCGGAGACAGAATCCCCCTCCATCCACACAATTGAGTGGCCTTAATGCCGGAGGATCTGAGCATGTGAGACCGCACATCAAAGCAGACGATATGTTTTGTTTCTGCCTCTGGTAGGAAGCGTGACGGGATTTTTAGCTCTCTTTGAAATGTAAAATTGCCCAAAATAACAGTGTGAGTCCTTTCATCTGAAGAGCTCCAGTCTGAGCCCGAGCAGGCGACACGGCAGGAGCAGAAGAGCGGAGGTCTGTTTGCACGGGCACTTCGCTGCCTTCAGGAGACGATGATGCGTTCCTGTTGGTTTATGGATGAATGGATGCTGAACCCGTTGACTCAGATTGAAGCCAGTGGTGCATGAAACACGAGGCAAGTTTGGAAAAGTGTAGTAAAATAGAAAAAGAGTACGACAATGCCGTCTCTTTGCTCTTCCTCCTCGCTGATATAACTGTCTGATCTGAAGTCTAACCAGATCCTGCACAGACCAGTAAAAGCACAGTCAGGTCAAGAGCTCCAGCTTGGACTCCAGTGTCTCTCCCTCCGGCAGATTTCCATTAGCAGCAGCCAGACATCCGGTCTGTAGCGGTCAGAAGATCTTTTAGATGGGAAGCCAGCTCCTTCAGATGGAAAGTCACTTCTGCTGTTCAACAACAGAGACTAAGTGGATGTGTTCGCATGAGTGTGTGTTTGAGGTTGTTCCATCAGGAGCAATGGTCCTGGTTGGCAGTGGGGGTGAAGTAGAGAAAAGAAACCGCACAGAGCTCCTTGTCCACAGCCTCTCTCTTTTCTCTTCACCTTCCTTGCTGTCTCTACTCCTCTGTCTCTCTCTTTGTGATGCTAATGGCTAACAGCTAGCGGGAAGCAGGGGCGGCTCCATTGCAGAGGTCTGGGTGGTGGACAGACATAGCGTGCTAGAGACCCAAAAGAGATGAGGGAAAGGCAGAGGTAGAGTAGAGGGAGGCAGAGAGAGGAAACAAGGAACTAGGGGAGTAAGAGAGATCCAAGCAGGCATCCATGGGAGGAAGAGATGAAGAAAAAAAAATCAAAAGAAAGCACAGAGCTTTTCTCCTCCAGGTCCAGATTGCTAACGCTATAGCTTATGCTCCTGTTGTGATGTGGATGGCGGCTGCTAAACAGCAGAGGGAGGGAGGTGAACACAGATGGAGGGAGGGGTAATGAGAACGGAGGAGAGAGCAGGATGGATGTAGGAGGGAGGGAGGAAGGAGCCTCAGGGGAGAATGCCGTCATGACCGGCCAATGAGAGGCAGGCTGTGGAAGCCCCTTCCACCCTCCTCACATCCTCATTTGTTCTGCGCTCCCGACCATCGCATGCACCGCATCTTTCTCTCCCTGACATACAGAATAAATTATTGCTCTAATATAGAGCAGGAGGGCTTTTAAAACCACCCATGTAAGAGTCATTTAGGGAAGAGAGCCGGAGCATGCTTACATCACCGTGTAAGTGAAAAACACTTGCCATATTAGCGCTTAAATTCTGGGCAAATCCGCACAATTGATTTAACTTCACCACTTAAATTATCAGCTATTGTCAAGCAGTGTGGTCATGTGCCAGTGCAGCAGATTTATGCTGGGAGATAAATGTGAGTCAGACTAAAACTTACTCTATATATTAAATGAAAAAATGTTGAGTTCGTCAAAAAGATGAATCTCACAACAATCACACACATTAGGTTTCCATATCTCAAAAAGAGATGCTAATATTTGAAAATTAATGCTTATGTACACACATTTCTCAAAAGCACATTTACAAAGTGTTGATGTCACTTTCTTTTAATAAATGTTTTACTGATCATTAAGTTTCTACATAACTACATCAACTGTCTGATTGAATTAATGGCTGCATTAACAAAATAAGAGACCAGCATGTCATAACTGCGAAAACTTAGAGATTAATCCTGATGTGTAATAATCTTAATACACAAAAGAAAGCACAATTCTCAGTATGACAATTGATTTAAGTAACATAAACTCTGACAGAACAAGTATGTTCCTATTTTAAATGACATTTAGAGTAAGATCTTTGATTTGTTGTGTATGTTTCATTTTTCTTTTTCATAATTAAAAGAAATCTGCTTAATTTTTGAAAGACAGGGATAAAGCAACCATGGCTTACTTAAATAAATCATTAAAAGAGGTATAATTTGGCTTTAAACTTTTATTTTTAAAGTTTATGGCAACGTATTGAGTCTTAACTCAACTTTTTTTAAACCTTTTTAAATCCAAACTGTGAGCACTTTTGCCTTATTTTAAGAGAAACTATGAAAAACAGTTTGAACCCATATTGTCTTTGAAAAATTGCATTAAATTTAAATAAATAAGACATGTAGCTATTTTTTAATGCAGAAAGGCCAAGTTATTCCTTTCCTTATCATAGCGAGATAAAAATCATTAGTAACCCTTCAGTTCATGACAACAAAATCACACCCATATAACACAAATGTGCACAGACAACCTGTGTTACTACATTATATTCAACACGATATTGAACATCCTGTATGTCATCCTGTTAATCTAATTTGTCTTTGAGGAGTCAGATGCAGTTTCTGATTTTTGCACTAGAGGGCAAGAAACACAAACACACTGTCGAGCCTCTAACCATCTCACCACACCATCAGACTTCCTCACTCTGTACCTCTCTTCTGCACAATGTTGCAGCTCTAAACTTCAGGTTCACCGCATCAATAACCTGAGAGGAAAAACCATCTTTGTGTACATCAACAGTTAATGTCCTTTATGGAAACAGAAACGTCTGAATCTGCCTCCCTGTAATCTCGGGAGGTTTAAGGTATGTCAAATTGACACAATAATTGCAAGCAATTCATACTTTCCTTTTTTGACTGTATAATTTTGTCCCCTAAGACTAATCCTGTTATTATTATTTCATGATTAAGTGATATAAAATAAGACGAGAAGTGATATGAAAGCTGCGAAAATAAAAACAGAAGACTTCAGGGAAATGCATCGATACTAACCTTGAGCAGTGCCAGGGCTACATTGAAGATGATGTTGAGACCCTGAAAGAGAAAACACAGCAGAGATTCAGAGTGGATACAGAAACCAGTAACGGCAATGGCATCTCGTTTATGAGTATCCGCGTGTTTTAAGAGGCTTTGCAGCGTTACATGTTAGTCTCTTCAGGTATGTACGATCGATAAATAACATGTCTCTTAGAAATCAGGAGTTCTCTGAGAATTTACTGAAAACAAACCAAAGAAAAGGAAAAAAATCTGATGTCAGTGAGTGCAGCTTTCTTCCTCCCCACTGCATCATGGAATTTAGTTTCCTATCAGCGTTCATATCGTCATGAATGACTACTTTGTGTCAACATACAGGGTCGGTATGCTCTGCTGCAGTGGAGCTATCTGATCTTATACACATGAACCGGGAAATAGTAGTCTTTTACCATTTTGTAAGACAACTTAAAGGCATAAACTCTGAAAAATAAATAAATAAATAAATAAATAAATGTAGTTAAAAAAAACTTTACAGGTGAAGGCAGGTGAATGAAAGCTGTTGTTATTGTCAATTATCACAATGGGCTGACTACAAATTGTACAGTAGAAGACAAAATCTAGTGAGACAACATCTAAAATTTAATTTCATAATCATGTTTTCCTTATAAAGGCTGTGCATTTCTTTGTCATTTGTGTTTGCAGCATCTTTTAATGATTGGTATTAAAATTAAACTTGATTTCCAGTTAAAACCCTGATCTCAAAATCAACAAATAACTAAACATTTATTTGAAGCAGAAAATCTTGACCATTATGATTTCATTTTTAGTACAAGGACAAAGGTGCTGTCAAAGGGACAAGACAGGAAATTTTAGAATAACAAAGAAGATAACTTCAAATCATTAACGTTCTACAGTTTCTCACAGACTTTTCAGCTTTTTGGTGATTTTTTTTCATCATTTTTGAAACACAAAGCTTCTGATTTGAAAAGGAAAAAAAATGTAAAAGCTGATGTCAGTTCTGCTAGGGAACACCCATCTCTTTGGTCTCTGTGACAACCAGCTCACATGGCAACACAGAGCTAAAAATATCTGGATAGCTCCAAGAATAACCGTTAAAAAGGGAGAGACAGAAAGAGAGCGAGAGAGAGAGAGAGAGAGAGAGAGAGAGAAAAGAGAGGGGGAGCTCTGCCTACACACACCTTTCTCTGACGGCCTCAAGATGGTGCCACAGTGCTGAGACAGGATCAAAAGATGTGTGTATGAAAAGATAATCTGAGTGTGTGTGTGTGTCTGAGCATGACATACAGTATTCATGCCAGAGAGGAAAAGATAAAGGAGGGATGGCTTAGAAGGTGATAGAGTAATTGACCATAATCACACTTCAGCCACTCTCCTCTGACTTCATATGAAGCCGGTATAATGGTTTACTCATGACGTCCAGGTTTAAAGCTCTCAAAACAAAGGTTATCTGACAATTTCATCTTCTCATTGATTTATGAGGAAATAAAAGGACATTTAATAAAGACACTCTGAGGGGACATCTGACTGTATTTCAGAGGAAAACAACGTATTTAATGAGCCATAGTCTACTGTTAAAACTAGCAGTGAGCGTCCACATTGAACAATTTACTAGATGATTGAACTGTAAGCTTGGAAGTGGTACTCTTTGACATTAGTGATACAGGAAATGACAACTTGGTCAAAAAACAGGTATTTACTGTCTTTAACATCGTGCTACTCTTAGCACTAATCAACTCTCGTGTTATTGTTAACACTGGAGTTTACTCTCTGAAAGAATAGTTTACAATAACAGTGTAAGTGCTCAACAGTATCACTGAACAAAGAGCCAAAGACCAGTATATATTTTCTGTGGTCGACACCAACAGATTCAGAAGGTTAATAAACACACCGGAGCTAAAGTATGGATTCTGATAATGACCATTCTTCACCGTATTACCAACTCCATACAAAGAGACAAAGGCTAAAGATACAGAGCCTCCAGAAGTCTGAGTGCAACGCAGTCAACACCAATGGACTGATTTCAAAACCATACAAACAGCATTTTTTCCAAGTTTTCCTTTTTCAAATATCACAATAAATATTGTACCACAGACTTGTTTATGGGACATTAATGTATCTTGACTTGATATCGTAGTTTTGACATCCCTAGTTAAGAAAATGATAAAACGGCTCACAAAGAACAAACAAAAAAAAGTTGGGAACAAAGGAAACAACAGGAGGGAAAAAGACATGAAAAGACAAGCCAGCAAAATTTAAAGCAACGAGAGGCTACCTTTTAAGTCCAGAGAAAAACAGGCAGGAAACTGCCTTGTAAGTGGAGATAATACAAATGAACAATGAACAATGAACAATGAGAGAGTGAGTAATATAATGCAGCAGGAAAAAATGGAATAAATAAAGGGAGTAAAGAAGAGGAGTAAACAAGGGATGAGTAAGATGACAGAAAAACAAAACAACTAATGCTTTGGAAAAGATGAGGAGGAGCACAGAGGATGGAGGACAGACAGGGAGATGTACAAGAGATGAGGATTGTGGTTAAACAAGCAGATTCTTATCATGCGGCTCAATGGGCCGGGAAACTTTTAATTGTTCTGCCTGGGGCCAATAGGAGGACAGGGAGAAGTAGGTACGAAGATAGAGCACTGGTGGGAAGATGGAGGGGAAACAAATAGGACACTTGACTTTTGATGTTTCCACTGACAGAACATTTCCGAACAAGATTGAGTTTGATTCGATTATATCTGCCACCTCTCCCTCTACTGGGTAAACCACAAATTTTTATGTTTGTTAAAAAAAAAATCAGCCAATTGGTCTGACCCGCTCTGCTTCTAATGCTTCTAACATGTCAGGATGTCTGAACAAATGTTTTTGCTCTGGGTGAAGCTTCTCCTACACTGGTTCAAGCTAGATGTGGTGTTCCTCAAAGCTCTGTTCTTGGCCCCTTTTAGTTTTGGATTTACATGCTTTAAACACAATATTTATTATTCATAAAAATACAGCTACATGCTCAAACACAAGCCTCGACCAGCATTGTTACACATTTACTGCCACTGGATCTGACTCACAAACTCTGTCCGTTCCAGCAAACAGGTGTTTTTAATAAAAAGACTTAGAAAATAGTGCAAATCTTATTGCAAAGAAGCCAATTGAGAAATCGAAACAGTTGAAACTGCCAGTAAAAATGATTTGAATCTCTGTATAAGGTCATACAACTCACCATCTATGAATTCTTAATCTTTCAACACAAAAGCAGAGACATTCAGGACTGTTTTAATGCAGCAGTTTTCAAATTATTGGATAACAAATTGTTCACTTTTTTTCCCTCTTTCGCTCATGTTGGAAAGTTGAAGTGAGGTTATGTGGGGAACAAAAAGGCACGTTGGGTCGCAGCCAAGACCGCAAAAACCAGCGACCTGCAATTTGAGGACTATCAACTGTACCAGCGGTGCAAATTCAGAGCCCTGTTTTTTTAGTGGGAAACTGTTGCTGCTAAAGCTTCTGTGTATCATTAGTACCTTGTGCTTTGACCCCCTGTTACAGTAGCCTGTCAGCAAAGGTACCAACCCCTCTCTTCTCTCTTAATGGTAGATGCTATCCGTCCCCTGACTTCCCAGTAACCTCCACAACTCATTCTCTTTCCTCACTGGACCGTGCAGGATTTCGACCACATAACTGTCCCTTTTCTCCAAGTATGGTTCTGTGCTGTAAGTCAGGTTTTACCTCACAGAGCAGCAGGTCAGTGATATGGAAAACCATGCACAGGGGAAACTTGGCAGTGAAGAGGGTGAGGAACCACTGGGAGGCATACATGTGCGCCTCCAGGTTCAGATCCTGGAAGTGTGACCACAGGTCCGGGAGCTGTTCCTGCAGAGGCAGAAAGAGGAAGAGTAGTAGAAAGATTAGAGGTAAAAACAGTTCTTAAGACACTTGGAGAGACTTTGTTTTCCTTTGAAAATATTTGTCCGTTAGGTTTGTGTTTTTCACAATTTCATGAAGTATACTGTCACTTTCAGGCAGAAAAGTGAGCATGTTTCATAGTGACCATAAAATCAAGGATTTAATTAGGCAGATTATGATCCACTTTGGCAGCCAACACTTAACACGTCACATGACGCCTGTCTGTATCAGATAGTGATCTACCCCCTGTATGCTAATAATTAGCAGTCAATGCTAACATCATTGCATCAAGCGCATTTGATCGATGCTAAACAAGTTGATCTTGATGCTGATCAAGTTGGCCTGCTCACCCAGGGTGGATGTTAGGGCCCAATTAAACTCTACTCAGTGAGTGGATGAGGCTGTAATAACAGAGCAGGATGGGGCTTAACTAGCTCTGGGATCATCAGCGTCCATGGACAGAAAATATGCCGCTTAGCCAACATTATTGAATACATAAAAGGGACCCTTTACTTTCAAGAACATAAAAATATTGAAACATTTTTATCAAGTGCAAAATTATGATTCTTGTATTCCTTACAACAAATATACCCTGGGTCCAATGATATAGTTCAGTTTTCTTGCCTCACAGTCAATCAATCACTGTAAATTCTTAACTTTTTATTTCAAATATAATAATGTGTTTTCAATTCTAACCTGCATCAGCCTTTCCAGCTGGTAGAACTTGCAATGAAGGTCCTCGAAGTTGTTTTTGTAGAGAGCTCGAAGGCCGTACTCGTACATGATTTTCACCAGCACGCAGAAGGCCTGTTCCTCAGGCATCTGGAGGCACACAATAAACCATAAACCACAGATATGAAAAGAGTTTTTAAAAATACACTGTATCTTGTATAACAGGTGAATTGTGATGCAGCCTTCATAGAGGTGATCTGACAGAAGAGGAGAAAGAAAGGACAGACATCTTTTGAAAAGATTTGGTGAAACTGCGAAAAAAAGTGTCACTTTTAAATGGTGACAGTCTTCAAATAGACGATGTCTAAAGCTTTTCAGAGATTCCTGAGCACTAAAGACCAAAAGACTGCAATGAAAAAATGGACAGTAGAAGTGAAGAACAAGAGCTGTGGTTGGAAGCTAACTCCTTTTATCTCAGTCAATTATGTCTACTTGTACACAAGTATTGTAACTTATCTGAATTGTGTGGATCTCAATCTCTGGTTACATTATTGTCGTTTCTTTGCAACTGCTTGGCTAAGAAAATACCTGCAACAGTCGAACACAATCGAATCGAAGGGCTAAAACTGACCCAGCAAATTATGTGAATAAAATTATGTGAATAAAGATTTTGTTTCTTATTACTTTTTTGGGAGGATGATCTCCGCACACCAGCTCCTCAAAGATGATGAAAAATAATTCTGACATCAGATAAATGTCTCTTAATAGAGGCTGAAGCATGTATTTACAGGAAGTAAGTAAAGGTGGGACAAATTGTAAGGTGTTTAAATTTGCGAGTGCAGGGAAATGTTTTTTTTTTTTTTTGCTAAGTGAGAGCTTTGATGACTCTGTGTTTTTTGTTTATACTGCGGGAATACATTAAGATAAGAAGCATGAGAAAAAGCCTCCAGCTTTGTGTGTTTTGTTTTGTGAGCTCCCTCTCCCTCTTCTCTCTTACACACACGCACAGACGCTGAGCTGGTATTTAATCAGAGTGACAGTGTGTGTTTGGGACTGAATGGGCTCCTGCAGGTAAACCCGAACTATTAATATTCCCAACATCTCCTCCATGACCTCTCCCTGTCTTCCTCCTTCCTCTGCTGTATAACCTCTCTTCCCTTTTATTGCTGTTCCCTCTATTCCCCTCCTCTTCCTCACCTTTAATGCAGCCTCCTCCATAACTCCCTCCAGTTATCCTCGCACACTCTCCTTTTTCACACCTGTCTCCTCTCCTGATGTATCCTCACCAAAGTCATCCATAGCTCCCTTCCATGAATCTCCCACTTCTTCTCTTCCTCCCTTTCAATCCTCCTCCACTTCAACCTCTGCTGTCCTTGTCTTTTGGACTTGAACCAAACTTCCACTGCTGTCTCTCTCGTCTCCATCTGTCTTTTAACTCTTTCCACAAATAAATCATTTCATAATACACGGCTAAATGCTTTGGACAGAGGAGAAAACTGAAATTAAAAAAGTGGAAAGAGCTCAACTTTCTCTCTCAGTGGGCTTGATATGAATGAATGAATGACTAAGTGTCCTCTCCACCTCTTTTCCCATCCCCATTTCTCTGCTACAGTTCTGCTTCCTGCTTTCACTCCCTTATATTGATCTGCACCACTCTGCCATAAAATGTTTTCATCCCCACAGTCAGCAACTTTCTTTTCAGTCAGAGCTTTTCTTCTTCCTTTCTTTCAGTTTCCCTGTCTATTGTCGTACTGTCTCGGCTTGGCTTTTGTTACAATAAGCACAAAGAAACAGACATTTAATTTGTGGGACAGTGTTCAGTTAAACTGGCTGCACAAAGCAAACATGTTGTATCAATTTAAGTGTTTTACTTTTACAAAATTAATCTATTGGTCCTTAAACGAAGTCAAAAAAGACATTCCAGCTGCTCTGTAGGCTTTTATTTTGAAATTACAATCTACTCTGTATGCAGAGAAAGAAGTTGTTCAATTAAGAGAGTTTAATTTGATAGTTTTTATTCAAGAATATTCAAATACTGATGTTAAAAATGTCAAACATATGTATAACAACTTTACTTTTGTATGAGGTTTGCTCTGATGATACGTCACTTCTACAGCCAGTATGTCTCAGGCTGGTTTGTATGTGTGCATATGTTGTGTCTATCTTTTCTATCTAGTAGATTGTTAAAAAGTAGATTCAGTGAATGGGTTAAAAAAAACATTAAACTCACATGAAGCAGGAGAACAGCAGCGAGGAACGACTGACCCTGACAGTAACCGATTTCTTCATCGTAGACAGAGTAGGCCTAGAAAAGAGAGGCAGAAACACAGACAAGGAAGAAAATCAGAATTTAATGCTTTGGAAAATCTTGAACTTTCTCCTAAAAAAATCAAGTTTTAAATACTCAAAACAAACACTGAAAAATCCAAGAGGCCAGGTAGAGCAGTTACCTCTTCATTGGGTACCAAAAGACTACACACGGAGACTTCTTCAGTTATTTTAATTACTCATTAGATGTTGTAAAAAGCTAAATTACTCTATTTTGTGTTTTGGGAGGGTTATTAAATTGAAGAAGGTAGAGATGCTTCATCCATCTTTTTATGTGGTCAGTGTTTTCTACAGTAAGTCAAGAGTACTCAAACCATGCAAAAATACAAAATGATCATCATTTGAAGAGGAGGTTTGTCTGACTAAAGAGCCTGAGAGGTCCAGTAGTTATTACTATGAGAAGACTGGGAGTAACCTTCAGGTGACCGCTTTGTTTGATGGTCGACATATCCCAAGATCCTACTAATGACCAAACGAAGAGGCTCTTTCTCAGTGTAAACAAGGATTTAGGGAAAGAACAAGTGTCTACACCATCTGACCAGCACCTCTTTGATGAGGAAAAAGGAGGAAGACAACAACAGATTATTTCACCTTTAACCTGCCAACATACTTGCAAGTACAGAAGCTTAGAGGAACATACATCGACATGGAATTGCTTTTTAACACACACAGATCTTTGAATCATTTTCTTCTAAAAAAAGGTGGAGAGTGAGTCACACTTGGCGGAGTGTGATGTATGTGGAGGCTAATTAAATCCCACTGTTTTTACTTTGACACATTTGAATACTATGAGTTTAGCTTAGTTCTCATCAAATGATATTTGAAATCATTAAGATGGAAATGTTTCAATGCCTTCTGCAAAGACATGATGACAAGATGTCCTCTCTTTGATGGACACTTTCACAGCAGTCAAACTTCAGTTAATGGGACCAAAAAACTCTCTCACCACTTAAAACATTAGTGTGGACCTTCAGAGCTCCACCGCTGATCTGTTCAGCTAATTTGGGGTTTGATGTGGTGGTAATGGAGAAGTCTTGTGGAGCTGTCTGAAGCATAATCTGCGCGCTGACATGCTTGATGGAGTGTGGCATTCACATGCCCCTGACTCGGCTCAGAGAAGTGCATGCTGGCAGATGGATAGGGGAGGTCCTGGTGGGTGAGGTCTAAATTTGTTAGACTGAGATTATTTGAGGCTCAGAGGGGAAGGGAAAGGAAATAGAAACTTTTAATCCTTTTTTAAGTGTGAAACTAGGGATGAAAATTTTGAGGCAGCACAAATGTGTTTATCATTGTGAAACAGGGGCAGCATGGCTTAAAAAAAACATAAAAGCATGGCCAATTTTGTCAAAGGTCTGCCAGGTAAGTGATGGACTGATTACAGAAACCTATAAATGTTATACATAAAGTCTGAATTTAAAGCACCACCAATAAGTATGCTAACAAAGCTACCATAGTCTCAGCTCTCAAAGTTGGTATGACTAGAGAATTCAGCAGTCGGCAAAATTAATCTCTCGAAGGCTATGTTCACACTGCAGGTCAATTCCGATTTTTTAACCATATGTGACACATATCTGATTATTTCATGTAAGTGTGAACAGTGCAATTCTGATTTTTTCAAATCCGACCCAGGCCTCTTTTGTATGTGGATATAAATCGGATATGTATCTGATGTGACTGCAGTGTGGACGCTCAGGTCGCGTTCATCCGACCTATACGTCATCAATATGCGACAAATGTCACCATTGTTCGACAACAGAAAGCAATTTGTGCTTTGTGCAATTAGATGCCGCATTCGTTGTTGAATGTGAACGACCGCACAAAAAGATTGGATTTGACAAAAAATCCGAATTGTGCATCATAACCTGCAGTGTGAACGTAGCCTTACTCGGTGTTATGGCGTGTTTGACCATGACTTAAACTTACACCGGAATATCCCTTTAAAAGAATAGCTTCTATATAACCTGCCACTTCTGCTACACCAGCAATGTTAGGCTGCAAGCTGGCGTGATGAGGAGTGTGCAGAGCAGCGCTGTCTCCGCCCACAACTCAGAGGTGAATTTCTAATGATCTACTGTAGCTCTGCAGAAGAAAAGCTCTTGAAAATGACACAGGTGACATGATTTTGGCTAAAATCTTAATAATCTCAATTTATTGACCACTGAGAACATTTTAAGTAAGAAAAAAAACAATCAGGAGTGGGACTTTAAAAGTATTGAGATAAAGTTTCATTATCTCATGAATTTCCTCTAATGAAACCTTTTCATGTAGTGTTTTAGGATTTTCAACCTTAATCAGATGGACACCATATAGCAGAAGATAACGCACCAGAGGAGACAACCATGAGATGATTGGAAACAGCTCACTCTGTGGTTCATGGTTGACACTTTCACCCCTGCACTTTGAAGGAATTTAATTTATGCACAATCTTCACAATCATTTTCCACGAATGATTAAAAAGGAGGGCCATGTCATAAAAAATGACAGACTTCTCTCTCAACGCCTCACAGTTTTGTTTCCATGGTAACATAATTTTTCTGTAACAGAATAGTTGGTTTAATCGGCTAAAAGGTCAGTGTCAGCGTCAGTAAAAGAAAACAGAAAATTCTCTTTTTTTTTCTTTTATTGCAAACTCTGCTGGCGTCAGTTAACAGGTGGTCACTGCGAGCTGAAGTGGTATCCTGAGTAATTTGTAGAAATGTGAACTT
Organism: Xyrichtys novacula; assembly: GCA_962446985.1. Taxonomy (NCBI): domain Eukaryota; kingdom Metazoa; phylum Chordata; class Actinopteri; order Labriformes; family Labridae; genus Xyrichtys; species Xyrichtys novacula. The sequence goes on from OY660870.1 coordinate 28,424,187, forward strand.
AGTGATCTCAGGCGTAAGCAAAATTCTTTTTCCATTTGTTTCGTCTATATTTCTGTGAAGTTTAATCCACTCACACACAGTAGATATTCGTTATATTCCTTTATCTAGGAGCCACAGGTTTTGAGCACCAGCTGGCACAATAATGCTCGCTGTCACTGTGCCCTTGAGTGAGGCAGTTAACCCCCAACTGTTTCCTGCAGACCCTCTGACTGACCACCATAGATATCCGAGGTCGTAGAGGTGAGCTGGATGTGTGACAGAGTGAAACATTAAGAGAATAAATCAGTTTACCACGGAAAGAGAGCACAGGTGACCTTCCCTGGAGAATCAAGGTTACAAAATAAAAGACTCCGAGCTCAGTACTGCATGAAGATGAACGTAAACTTTGTCCTGGATCCTCTGTGCCTCTCTGCAACCCACTCTTACCTCCTGATCCGACCAACCTTATCAGCAGCAAATCTACATGGATTTGCATACAAATGAAGGCTGGCTCACCACTGACCTAGTTGGATCCAGACTGGATGCTAACCCTTTCTGACAGGTTCTCCCACAGCGCTGACTGGCTGTACATCTGTATTGCCGGGAAAACTACAAAGGAGCAACAGTTCTGCGCCTTCATTTCACCTTTGACTCGCATAGACACACAAATGGCATCAGTGTGGTCCACATTTGTTTTTCAACTCGGGTTTCTGAAGACCTGGGTGAAGTGAAGCTGGCTCAAAGAATTATATACATCACATCAAACTGGATCTCATAAGACCATAGGGATAGCTCAAAGGTCGGTGAACTTTGAGCACAACAATGCTTTTCCCACTTTGTAGTTTGGGCATAAAAAATGGCAAATTTTGATTTCATATCAGGGGTTCTGGTCTGTGATAAAGCTGATGATAAACTCTAGAGCGAGTAAAGAGGTCAGCACAGAAACCATCTTGGTTTAGTTCAACGCGAGAGCGAAGCCAAGAGCAGGACAAAGACAGAGATTAAGACCGGCTTTAATTCATCACAGCGGTGCTGACCTTGGCTTTTGTTTGAATAAAATGTACAGTCTGTGTCTTCACAGATAATTACCTCAGGGTGCGAGTCCTTCGGGACCATCTCCTTACAGAATGTACTTCCCTCTTTTATTTTAGTACAAAGGAGCGGCCTCTGTATTTTTTAAACTGAACTAGGCTTATGGCTGATTTATAAAGGGAAGAGACAAAGACTGTTAAATACTTGGAAGTTTTAATTAATGGAAACCTGTTTTATATTGTTGCATTTCATGTTTCCTTTTGTGCATTTCTCTTGTGAGGTTTTAAGTAACAGACCAAGTAACATATTTTGATGGTTTGCTAAGTATTTCAAGGATGCATTTGTTTGAAAATAGCATAAAAACGTGTAAAATATTGAAACAGAATATTTTGTTTCACAGAAAAAAGATCCTCAAATGGCATCGCATAAGAAACAAAAATCACTCTGTAGTTAAAATCACTGCATGGGTTCCAAATCTCTAATCAAAAACACTGTTGGCGGACACAGATCTGTTGTCTCTGCAATTTGCTATACGTTCAGTTAGGGTTAAAATGATTAGAAATCTATCAAACTGATCTTTTTTTATATTTTTCCCAATTAATGTGAGGTCCCATCTGCAACTGCTGTACCACAAAAATCACCCAGCCACAAAAAACAACAACATATATTTACAAATATTTCCATGAAAAATATCGCAGTGTTCTTCATCTTCACGTGAAGTCATTGTTTTATTGTGCCTTTAGCTTTCCACTTCATTGTATTAACCCTGTAAGACCCAGTGTTGCAGAATTACAACAATTTTGGTTATCTCCAAAAAAACTCTAATTTTTTATTTTTTTTTAGTTCAACCACATGAACATGATCATTGGGTCCTATTGTTTGCGATTTGATCCAACATTTGTATATAAGGCCCGTCCTCAGGTGAAGAAGTCACACAACCTCCATTTTTTTGATCGAGGAACATCCCTTCAATTTACTGGACTGGATTCATCTGATTCAAGTTAGTAAAATGCTTTGAATATATTTTTGTGTGTTTATTACAATGTCTAGAACATGACCATATGTAGTTATTGTGGAAAATATGCCCTATATTTTATCTAGAGCTTTCCCTACAGAAATAAATATCTATCACTAAAGTTTTGCTGTAGTTAACAGTCTTAAATGACCAAACTACAACGTACGTAAAAGCTACTAAGACTTCTACTTCGGATCAAACAGACAAAGTAAAGCAGCCAAATCAGAAAATGATCGATAGTTGTTCATTTATTTTAAAGGTGTCCTTACTTAAACGATTTAAAAATGGGACCCCAGAATCAAAATGAAGCGTGAATCCTTCTGAATCTGATTTGATATTCAGAAACCTTTCGAGCGGATAATTTGAGATACATCAGCCACCTACAGAACAGCCACTGAGTTTTTTTTTCAACTTAGGAAATTGGTGGAGAAGATCAATGACGGTCCACTGTGCAGTGAGTATGTCCGGTTTCTTGTGTGGGAAGGGTTTGCAATGATTTCTCAGAGAAGGCGTGCACTGTCAATTATGTATTACAGAGCCAACTCTAAATGCCAAGCAAATTCTTACCGAGCCATGCCAGAACAAAAAATGCAAATGCTCGAGAGGAAAAGGAACAAATTTTACACACTTAAGCGCACATTTCAGCATTAGCATCTCATCTCACAGTGCTTTATTCTCAGCAGGAGGGTTTTCAAAAGCATTCAAATGAGGGAGTGTGTTTTAAGATTTCTGTTCCTTGATGGCATGAAGAAAGTGCAATGAAATGTACTCATTTGCACTTTGGAGCTCTGCTTATCCATTAAAAATATCTAACACATATAAACCCCTGCCATCATCTTCACGTCCCATCTCAGGCTCACCTTGCAGATCTTGTACAGTGAATCCTGTCCGTCTCCGTCTGAGTCCTTGAAGTAGTCATGTGCAGGGAAGGTGCGGTGGATGTCCCTGGTGATGACGCCTTCCTGAGCCGAGTCCTGCAACACATCGATGACACACATGTCAAGACGTATTTAAATCACTCAATTTAGAATGACTGAATACACTGCAGGTAATGGAGGCAGTTATATTATTCATCAACACTGACATTTATAAAAGAATAATGCAATCCAAAGCCAATATTAATCTTGTTATGAAAACAACAGCAGTTAAACATTGTTATGATAAAAAAAATAGAAGCTGAATGATAAAGTATGAAACAGGGAGGAGAAACAAACTTGAACCGAGAGGCAAAAGAAGATCTCAGATAAGAATTAGACTGAAATTAAAGTGAGAGGTTGTGACTTTACAAAAGTCAAACCCTAATACAGGAGATTAACTCTGATATGTCTTGACTTTGGTTGTTATTAACACCAAGAATCAATTGCTACCATCTCCATTTTCAAGGTCACATTCATAAACATGACACAGTTATGATATTCAAGAGTCAATAGTGTTTTGCAGCTCTGTGCAGTTTGCTCTTGTTTTGCATCTGATTGTGGAGACTGTCCGTTTCTCACTCTCTTCTCATCTTAGTTAAATCTGTCAACATACATAGATGTTGAGCTACTTTAGAGAAAAACACCTTCACCAGTATCTGATTCCAATTCTTCATAGACCTGATCAAAATTTCACTGTTTGTAAATCTTCTTCTACAGATCAAGCCGAGGAGAAACCCTCGCGTCCAAACAGCTCAGAGTAGAATATTTGCAGACTTTATTTAAAGGGATAATTTTTCCAGGTCAGCAGGTGGAATTGTTGTGAAGATCGCTAAAATGTTTTGTTGTAAAAACTCTGACAAAATAATGCAACATAATTAGCACCAACTCTCAGCAGACAGTGAAAACTTCACCCTGACCATGCGGCTTTTAGTGCTGGTGTTTGTGAATTAGATAGTTTTTGCAAAAAGGTTCATTTGATTAGAAAGGTCTCAATTTTGCCTCAAATAAAGGCGTAATAGCTCACTAAAATATGTGCAAAAAGCATCAATGTGCAGAGATGCTATCTTTTCTGCAGCTGAATTAGGGAAGTATTTAATTCTGCATGTGCTTTGCGAATTCTGAAGTGTCCATGTTTGTAATTTCCATAGATTTGACAGGTGCACAAACCACGAGTCTATATGAATCAGACCTACAGTGTGTTGAATTTTGACTTCTCCTTCATGAGAAAGTGCAACCTCAGACACTTCTTATCCTGATTTATGCACATTTATATTTTCTGAATAAATTCATGAGACAACTGGAAGAGAAGAGACTTTGTCAGCTTAGATTTATAACATTTTCAAGGATAGAGTGTAGTTCTCTCTGTTTGTAAATGCTTATATACAGCTGAAAATAAGACCATGCACTCTGTTCAAATAGGCATCTAGCTTGTGTGCAAAGCAGCAACATACTGCTGTGTCCTTGTGTTTGTTTGTATTAGTGCTTGTCTCAGACTTTGTCCATTTTGGTTAATCCACAGCTCCTGCAGTCTGCACACACAAACACAACTGCTTGTTTTCCTATGGGTGTCTCACTTCTAAACACACACATACTGTACTGGTATTCCCCTCTCATTTTTGCTTTCTCACACACACACACACACACACACACACACACACACACACACACACACACACACACACACACACACACACACACACACACACACACACCTTCACACTCACAGTGCAAACACAAGCAAAGACTGGCAGCACAGCGTTCTCTAGCAGCTCTCTGTAAGCTGCAGATAAACCAACACTGAACCTGACTGTGTGTGTGCCTGTGTGTGAGCCTGTCGTGCCTGTGTGTGTGTGTGTGTGTGTGTGTGTGTGTGTGTGTGTATCTGAGGGGTAATAGGAGCGAGTGAGGGAGATATTTTATCTGTCTCTCCCCTTTTTTCCTCTGGTGTCCTGACAGAGGAAACAAAAGAGGGAGGGGATTTGTAGTGTCTTAAAAAGAGGAGAGACAATGATATACTGTCTGTTTTATCTTTGGGGAAACAAAATGCTCTTATAAATCATATTTACACTTATTTTGGGGGTAAGGTGACCCTCCTGTATTGCTCTCTTGGGGCTGTGTTGGGTAACCCCTCTGAAAAATAAATGTATTGAGAGCTCAGACATTGTGGGAGATTTGCTTGCACAACCACTGAAGACAATTTTCTTAAGTGCTAAGTTCTTTAAGAAGCTCTGTCGTGATGATTAATGGTGTGTATGCAAGTAAATTGACACTGATGAATGTGTGGTGTGTTCTGTGGAGATAAAAAATAGTTAGTACATGAGTCCAGATAAGAATAATACACTTGGTTACAACTTAAAATGAGGACTATGAGACTTTGGAGGACAATATATTTCCATTTCTCCACTCAGGATAGATTATACACTGACTGAAGCGTCATAGTTTTTTGCTCATCAATACGTCTATTACATGTATTCATGAGAAAACACAAGAAATCATAAAAATGTGTTTTTGTGTAGATACACAATTAAAAATCTTTTTTTCTTTACTCATCCTCTTTATTAATATTGATTATTATTATTATTATTATTATTATTATTATTATAATTTCCATTTGCTTGTCTGACAATTGTAATATTTTTTATCATTATAATTCATATATGTAATACACACACCACACACACACACACACACATACACACACAAAACCACAAATGCTGTTATTTGTTGTCCGTCTTGCATTGTCACTGTAATGTCGTATTGCACAATTAATAAAAAAATAAAATAAAAAAAATTAAAAATCTTTTTTTCTCTCTAAAGAAATTCTCTTCCTTGTTATCACAGTTGCTTCAGCTCTCTATCAGGCCTGCACAGTATTGAAAAGGTTAAGTTTCAGACCTCTGATATGTGCTCGTCGTGAGCGCTCGTATTACAAAGATGAAGTATTTGTGAGCTATTGTGCAGCCCCACGATAAAGTTGGGATTAACTTTAAATAATCAAACCCCATATATACATGTACATGTAAACTAAAGGAGCTCTACCTGCCAACTTTCAACTGAGAGACGACCGACTCTCCCACTGAGCCAAGCCACACGAGCTATTTTAGTTCCTACACAGTCAACACTTACCTACAAATAATCCCTAGTATATAAATGTTGCATCTACATGTATATATCTACCCTTTTCCTTTATATGGATATGATTTTATTGTACACTCAACATGTATCTACCACACACACACTCACAGAGGCAGACACACTAAAGGATACGAGTAAAGCTGCTGGCACATCTGTATGTAATGCTCTAATGGGATTTGTAGTGTGGAGGTGGCGTGTCGTTCTATGTATTATGTGTTGGAAATTGAACTGAACAGTTTCTACATTGTGTCTCTTCTGTGCTATTAAATAAGATGCAGCTCTTCATGAATGAATTAAGCTCAGTGTGTGATTATTTCTCTCATGTGTCGATGGTTTTGAAACTGACAGCAAAACAAACATCTTTGGATCCTGTACTTTTTGTTGTGGAAAAACATTTGAAGACTCCATAATGGATCAATTATCCCTTTTTTCTTCTTGGTTATGCACATTTTTCATACTTTTCACACTGAATTGACCGTAAAATTACTTGAATAATTATCCTCAGATGCAGCCCTAGTTGCATTAACCCACTGCAGTACTGGACGGGACTGAAAACCCAAACTCTTCCTCAAAACAAACCTCAAGTAAACAGCATCAGTAAACACAAAGACAAGTGAGAGCATCTGTAACTGCTCGTAAATGTCTTCCTACTCCTTGCACTCTTTCTTTACTGTCATTTCTTTGCCATTTACAAGAATAGAAAGTACAGAAGTGTCGCACAAAGAGCAGCTTAATTAATTTCTCAGCATGATAAAACATTGCCTTGAAAATAATTATAAACTGGTGATGAATGTATTACCTCTTTAGAGTTAGCCCATCAATCAAAAACCCATTTATGACACTCTAATTACCATGGCAACATCAGCAAAGACCTGGAGAAATCTGTTTGACACTGAAAGTTGTAAACACTCTGATTTAATAAACCATGCATGCCTCGGGTAATTAACAGCCTCATTACTCAAAAAACAGACCAAAAAGTGAGGAGAGGACGTCCTCCACTCGGCTTCATTTCTCTCCTTCCTTCTTCAATTTCTTTCCTTTTCTCTCCCTGAATTTTCACCCTTCATTTCCTTTATTCTTTTCTCCTACCACATCCATCCTCCTTTACCTGCTTCGTCTCTCACTTGAGTTCTTTTTTTCTGTCTTTTTTGCTGTTTCACGGTTACCTCATCTTCTCCTCTCTTTTATCGCTCTTTCCATCTTCTCTTTATACTCTGATCTTATTGCTTTTTTATTTTCACTGCAACACGAGGACAGTTTAAACTGGCAGCTTGCAAGTTCAGCCTTTTTTTCAGTCATTAACTTCTTCTAAACAGTCTGGTTGTGCGGCTGTGTGCTCTTCCTGCTATGATATTAAAAGAATTCAGGTTTTATCTGTTAAGCTCAACCTGATTGGGAGTCCTTCTCAGCTCAGAGGGGAAAAATACTCACACAGGCAGATAAATATGTGCATTAATTTTACTCTTGTGTGCAAAGTGCTGTATAGACCTTCATCAGGGTATTGGCACTAAAAAATGCAGTTTGGACGTTTTGTAACATGATAAAAAATCCTTCTAAAACAAGGAGAGGATTAAAACATCTGTTTTTTAAATACCTAATTGTTGAGATATTGTGATTTTCTAGAAAGAAGGTTTTGTTATTATCACCTCCAGAGTCTCTAACACCCGGAAAGCAAGAGTAATTCATGCCACTACTTAGTCTAATCATTACAAAGTCTATTAAAGTGCATATCAAAATGATAAATGAGAACTTTGCAGCGAAAAACAAAGCTGTAGTCTCTCCCGTCTCTTCCTCACTGTGTCCTAAAATCATTGGTCTTTATGTCGGTCTGGTCCTTTAACTGAGAAGTGTTTGCCTTTTTCCTGCGACCGTCTCACTTGAACAAGAGTCGAAAATATGAGGACATGTGTGATAGCACATGTGAATGCTAAAGCTGGCAGCTCTCTGATCTCTGTAGGGAGTCTGGGTATTCAAGAGGAACTGCAGCCTCATCAGCGCCTCAGTTCAACATCCCTGCTTTACCGGTATGAAAGAAATAGAATACACAAGTCCTTAACCATAAAAGCTCACTGTTAGAAGTGCAGGTAGATTTCTCCAACAGGCTCTATAAACTGAAATCTAGCATGCACTCGGGTTGCTGGTAAGGAAAAGTTAGTTTTTCCTTTTCCTTCTCTATCAAAAATCTACTCCTGAGCTCTAGCCCTTAAATGTTTCTAAATCACTCTTTCGCACATGTCTCCCAAAGCACAAGGTCTTCCCTGAAGGATAAGAGAGTTGGTGTGAGTGGGGGTGGGGGTGGTGGTGAGTCTCAGGTGGCATGGACATGACATGAAAAGCTTGCAGTGAAAGCCACAGTTTTATTTTCATAGCATGATGCCGTGAGAAGCTACGCTCCAATTTCATGATTTATATTAATGCTATGCACAAGAGAATAAATGTGCAAACACCTTCATTAATCTCATCTTGGAAGTGACTCTCCTTCTTTAACCTTGGATGTACTTATTCATTCCGTCTCTTGTAACTCTCTCAAGTCCCATGATAAAAACGTCATCAACCAGCCCACACATGCAATAAATTCCCCTGAACAGTTTCAGCTAATGTCCCATCAGCTCATCTTGACTTCATTTGTTAAAAGTCAGCTTCAAATTTTCAGCTCAACACAAAACAAAAAAAAATAAATCAGGGAAGTTTTGAGGAGTTCTGAGCATAAGCGACTAAGACCTATATGTCCAATATCAGCAAAGTTAGAGGACTGAATTTACTTTCTCACTATCTATAGGCTCAGTGGGGCGAATCCAGATGTTACCAGGAAATCCAACAAAATCCACACAGCTATCCTCCTCTAAAGCTGGTCATACAGCTCAACTTTGCCAGTCATCACGGCACAACAGTGAGCTTAGCATCATCCCAATCATCAGCTTCATCCTTCAGCTTGAATCTTTTTTCCACAGCTGCCACAGGTGAGCTCATGTAGCAGACAGTCAGAGGGGATCCAGAGGACTGTCAGCAATATATTTGTTCCATTTCCAGATGGGGATAAGATACGGACAGAGAATCTATGGCTGAGATAAGACCGAGGTAGGAGAGGCTGCATCATATCTGGGAAGACAAGGCTGTACTCGACTGCAGATAACCCTCTTAGTTCTAAATTTTTCATCTTTTAGTTGCTGGAAATAGTGGATGGCTTTTTCGGGGTGTGAGGATTTACATAACCAGGAAAAGGAACGGGGTTGTTGGCTCCTTCCTGATTGGAAAAACCAGGATATAAAAAATTCAGCAAGCAGCTTCACAGGAGAGAGGAGAACCTATAGAGCCTGTAATGATGCAAAGCCAGTGTAAGGCAGAGCTCTGTACACATATTTATGAGTGTATGCACAATGATCATGATGCATGCACACAGATGTACACTGAAGTACGCATAAAACAACCTCCAGTGTAGAAAAGTATGTCCACACACACACACTGGAAATGGACTCAAACCAAACCCCCAGAATATCATCTGCATTGAAAAATTACAAATGCAAGCTGCAAACACTGCACTGTTAAACCTGCACACCGATCAGCAGGAGTGTTTCACATCTGCACAGACTCCCTCAGCACTCTGCAGATGACATAATAAAAATGGAGAGATTAAAAAAGCATTAGCACAGGCGGGGAGAATTACAGCAACACCGTCCCTCATCAGTCTGAATTTGACTCTCTGTGTTTGTGTGTGTGTGTGTGTGTGTGTGTGTGTGTGTGTGTGCGTGCGTGTGCGTGCGTGTGTGTGTGTGAGTGTGTGTGTTCCTCAGTACTGTAAGTATTCATTAGATTTATCCAGTGATATTTAACTGACGGATCAAACAAGACAGAAAAGACAGAAAAAGGAAAAAGACTGAGAGAGACATACCAGTACAGATGAAAGAGAGATAGATAAAGACAAAAGGATAGAAAGAGAGAGATACAGAGAAAGGAGGTATGTACAACAAAGCAAATGACAGGCTTCCTCTAATTGTAGCCTGGGGGCTTGTTGGGCAGACGGTCCATTACTCAGACCTCCCCGACAGGTAACCTACTTAACCTAACAGCTAAAAATAAAAACTGCTGATGTGTCCAGACCTGCGCTCCACCTCCGCATCCCTCTACATCCACCAGCACTTTTATTAAACCCTCCTGGTCTGACTGGTGAAAGCTGCCACAGGTTCACAGAGTCAGGAGGTTTTCCTCTGTGAAAGGAGAACCAGCAGACACACTTCACCCACACAGGAGCCAACACTCCTGTGTCACTCAGGTCAGACATGGTGTGTTTAGAGGACATAAAAGATCCTCTGCTGTGCTCTTCCTGCAGTAAAAGCATGTCCGGATTTCTTCAAAGTAGGGCTGTTGTAATATACCAGTATTAATGGTAACCGTCTTAATCAAAATATTGATATTGTGCTAAAAATAAGAAAACAGTAATACGATGAGTTCATAGCTGAGGCTCTTTACAGTGGCTTCCACACGACACAATATGGAGGAGAGACTAAGATTAAACAGCAGACTGCCTTCCCTGATGTTTTGTAAATCCAAATTCAAGGTTGGAGCTTGTGCCTCTTGCAGTTATTATCTAATCAGATTTTTATACTTTCTATCCATTCTTTGAACTGTTTTCTTTCAATTCCATAACTTTCATCCTACTAGAATCAGCTTTTACTTCAAAATAAATGCGTAGTTTTGCGACGTTTTTCAAACAGACAAAAAAAAAAATCAAGATAAAATCATGCCAAACAATCATTTTTGAGGCTAAGATTTTTCTAAAGAAGGGATGTGTATGATTAATTTGATCACAATTATGGATGGATAACAAGGTGAGTAATAACTAAATATGTTATTATGAGACTGTGTATTGATTCACATAAAATAATGAGGAATACAAGAACTTTGGAAATGCAGATACAGCTAAGTTTGCTATAGTCTTAATGTGAATCTCCAAAATACATGATATGCACTCAGTTCTCTAATTTACAGATTATTGCACATAAAGCAATCAAGTGACAGGTTGTGTATGATAGACATGAGGATTTATTTTCGATTATCTTTAAAGATGACAAAGTGAATAAATTTGAGGCAGCATTCAAACTGAACTCGAGGGGGTTGCAACTCAGCAGGTAAATATTTGTTCTCTTCAACATTTGAGGAGAAACAAAATGTGCCGTAAAGGACTTAAATTAAACGTTCAGCAGATGAAAGCAGTAACAAAGCAGATGCTTAGTAAGAAATGTTTTAAATGTTAATCATCTACTCGGGAGCAGCAGCTTAAAATTTATCTAACTTGAAGGCAAAACAGGCAAACACCTGACATTTCAGTGCAAAAAGCCCTCAGTCTACAGGCCAGTCAGCTGTGTTGGTACTGGGGTTACAGATTAAAGCCTCTTGTTTGTCCGTCTGGCTTTTAGGCTGTATAAGCTCATCCTCAACACTGTAAAGAGTAAAGATGAAACCAGAGACCCTGAGGGCTGCTGGTCACACACCTGGGTCACACAGACGTTTGTGGCTCATGTGCTCAGTGAAAGTCCAGTAAAGCTGCGCTGCTGCAGCTCTTATCAGTGTCAGGAAGTCAGGTCAAGTCTAACTGCATTAAATCTAATACGACTGTTTACCGTATTGTGGTACCAGGCCGCAGTTACACCATCCCTGACGTAAATAAACCAGGGAGGTTCACACAAGAGAATACGAAATAACTTCTTATGAAATAGAAACTACACTCAGAAGCCGTTATTGGGTAACTCTCAAACATGTAATGTAAACTATCCCTTCTGCAATGAAGTTTTCATATGGTACCTCTTTTCATAGTGTAATTTGACTGTTACCTTTCAAACAATTATCTTTTATTTGCTTTACTTTCAGTTCCCCAATTATCTGAATAACAAGAGGGCAGAAAGATAAATGAAATGCTGCTTTAGTGGCACTTATGTGACTCTCTGATCTTACTCAAGTGATGTTCCCGTGACCCTGACTCGAGCAAATGGAGAGGAAGAGTCAAAAAGGCAAAGCAGTTCTAATGAAGGTTTCTTTTAAGAGTTAGAGATCTGCAGGCTAGTTTAGATTTGTTGCACAAAAGGACCAAAATGTCCCTCTCTTTCCCTTGAACCCCTTCTGCCCCGTTACCAAAACCTCTGCTCCGCATGGGTCTACCTGTTGTTGAGCAAAGCGAGATAACACGTTTGCAAAGAGGTAAGTACAAACTAACAGGGTCGTGTCCGGACTTATATTAGCCTGCATTTAAAAATCTCTGATGTAAGCACTCAGATAAAGCAGTCCATTCCAGACTCCGCTCCAGTACCTCTATCTAGCAGTGCCCGGATCTAGCATGCAGAGCCCACATAATCACAACAACAGTAAGTTCTAAGGTACTAACAAAGTAGCTAGGAGTAGGAGTGATGTCGACTGTGTGGCAGCATTTCCGAAAAAGACATTCCAGCTCAGTGCAAAACTTGTCATGCACGAGTTTGTTCCAATATTGGATCAATATCAGTATCAGCCAGTACTGAAGGCTACAATGTCAGTATTGTATCAGAGGTGGGGAATCAAGACACCCCTTAAACAGCATTTCTGTTGGATTTACAAGTATGTTGAAACACTGTCCACATACGTAATTGGTTTTAACAAAAGACATTTTGGAAACAAGCCAGTGCAACAAGATTGACTCCATGGAAAAGGAACCAACCCATCCCTCAGTTTGTACAATATTAATGTTATTTTGTATATCTATACAAATACATAAGAAACACTGTCAATTTCTACAAAAAAATGCCCTTTAACTGTGTACCAAAATCCTTCAAAAGGGTTGCAGTGATGCTGGGTAGGGATGAATATTTTGTCTCTTTAAAGAGAAAAATTCAGTAATGATATAACAAATAAATTGACTTCTCAGAGTTTCCTGCATTTGCTCAGGTTAGGGTCATCTGTACACGAATTGTTCAGCACACAGTGGAGCAGGGTCAGAAAAATTATGCACGCACTTATGCATAATTTGCAGTCCAAAAGAATATGTCAACATCTACTTTCAGAAGCCTGAGTCACTCTGTCCATCACCAACACTGAATCCTGTCAAAATGTCCTTAAGCAGAATAATGAACCACCTACCTGCTTTCATATTCTCTTTCAGTCTGGACTAAAGTGGTAGTTAAATGCAAAAATGTCAATGAAATAGCTCAAAAGCAGTGTCTCATTTCTCTCTTTTTATTCTGTGCTGGAGAGAGGAGGGAGCTCTTAAGTTACCCTTCTCCTCTGACAGTGTTATGTAACTCCCGGGTGTGGAAGGGGCCCAGGGGTGCTGGCTGGTGAGCCCCTCAATACAGAGAGGCAGCCACGCTTTGCTAAACCGATGAGGCTGGAGCAAAACACGCCGGGTACAGACAGTTGAACACTCGAGAGCCCGCTAAGTCCTGGAGCGACAGAGCAGCCAATCAGAGAGGATGCCGCTGGCGTTAAACCGCTGAAGGCAGCCGTGAAGACAGATTTCTGGGTGCAAAGTCAAACTGTGTGTGCAGGATAATTACAGAGAGAGCACAGCTAGTCTCGTCAGAAAAATCGAGGAGCGTACTTTTTAGCTGAAACCTGTTGGGAGATGGAGGGATAACAAAAGCCAGAATGCACTGAAAAAGGTTGATTCAATGTACTGTAAGAGACATGGCTTTTTAAAAAGGAAGCAATGTGTGTTCAACCACTGGAAGGGAATCAAACGACAGAAAATACATATAAACACGTGTACATATAGATGTTCTTACACCATATTTTTACCTGATACTAATTCAGATAGTGAGTTCTGAAAACCCTTTAAAAAAAGACTGTGATGTCTTGGTAGCTTTGGCCAATACAGCAGACACTACTATTATGGCATTGTTGGTATTACCATCACATGACAAGTTATTTGATGCAGCCAATTAGAGAGCACAGCAGAAGTGTTACTGATATTAGAGGAGTTATAAATTTGAAGTCCGTCTAACTGAGGCCACCTGCAAAAGCCAAGGGTTCACATTTGGTCCCATATGAAAATGCCCATTTTTAAAGCCAAATTTAACATGTTTACATCCTGGTCCAAAACAGGTTTTGGCATTTGTGGCTATTCTTAATATTCCTCAGTGCTCTAGGTGGCTGTCAAGATATATAAGACAAAGACTTAAACATAAATTAGCATAATTCAGGCATGGTAGAGTTGATGTACAAGTGGGCACATAGTAACTTGTAACCAGGAGGCCATAAGTCTCTCAGCTCCACCTTTCTCAGTTTCTTGGTAGACCAAAAGTAAGGCTGAACCAGTGTTTATTATTATTGTGACCTTTATTTAACCAGGTTAGTCCCATTGAGATCCAAGATCTCTTTTGCAAGAGAGACCAGGTCAACATGGTGACCGTCATCATCAGGCTTTTTCCACACCTCTTCAGAAACCACTAGGAGGTTTCTGGATCTGCCCATTTGGTAGTATGTCATCATAGCAGTGCAACTAACCAGAGACGCCTGCCAATGTGGTATCATAGCAGCCAGAATGTTTGCTGGATTGCATGTGTACATGGTTGTTGAATCATATTAACTTTTGTTTGATTGAAATGCCAATCAGATTAACAGTTTTATTTGATCAGGAAGTTTCCATGAGTTTTGACTTCGATTAGACAATTTTTTTATTTCAATCTGCTCACCAGTGGTCATGTAAACCCCCCTATAAAGGCTGTGTTAATGTTTTATAGAGTCTAAGATTAGTATCTGATCCTAATCCCAAACCAACAAAATCCATCCATGCACTAGACGAATTTCTTTATCTAAAATATTCTCAACAGTGAGGAGTGTATCCTAATAGTAAGACTCAGAGCAATAAGAGGAAAACATAAAGTGGTGACTGTAACATAGAAAAAGTTCAGGTTTTCTGACTGCAGCTAGTGAGAGACAACATTTAAATGAACGTTATCATCCTATTGGATGCCAAGTATTCAATGTCAGAGCAATTACTGTAAGTCTTAAGCAATTTGCAATTAAATTCGGTTTAAAACTCTATCCTTAAAACTCACCACTAAATCACAAAATTGTTAAAATCTCTTTCATTGGTTAACAACTCAAAATGCAGCTTTCACAATGTTATAAATACCAAAATGAGAGACATCATTACTGTACTGTTTATGTGTTTCTCATCTCCATCCACTGTCAAACCAAATTATTGATCCTGCCTCAGTCAGAGGGCTTTTCTTCTCACCCAGACAGAGCTGCGGATCAATCATGCGAATTCAGTACCCTTCAACTCCATTCCCTCAGAAGGGAACAAAACAAAAGCAACTGCAGGGCTATCTGAGCCTGGTTACAGCAGGAGTTTGGAGTGGTGCATTATGGGCCATGTTTGAGAACAGAGTCTGCAATGAACCCGCAAGATGGTGTGATAGAGCGCGTCTGTTGCAGGGCTGAACCCTGCAGCTCGACAGGCAAGAGTCCACGTGAAGTCAGGGCATCAAGAGAACATTTCAGATATAATTTAAAGTTTTTAAACTGACGTCCAACACACCTCAGTGAAAAAATGTCTACAGACTACACTGAAAATTGTGAGTGATAAGCCACATAATAAAAATGAATGGTTAGCATAAAAAAGAGGCAACAATAAGGGGACAGGACAGATGGGAGGGTGGAGAGTGGGGAGTGCAAATATGAGAGAATGGAGAGGCAGACAGGCAGGAGGACACAAGGGGAGAGCTGGAGGAGAGTGACTGACAGCAAGAATAATAGGAAGCCTTTTTCGTTTTGGAAAGATGGCTGCTCCTTAAAGACAGGCCTGCGCTGGAAGAAACAAACAGGCTGCATCTGGATGGCTAACATCTTGTGTTAACTCCTCCATAAAATGAAAAGGAGGAAGGAGGAAATAGACAGGAGATTTGTTTTAAAACATTTTTTTTAGAAATAGCACCCTTTGTACAAACACCTTAGCCGTACTACTGTTATATACCACCAAACTTTGAGTGATAAATATAATTCATTTTATACTCATGCAAAACAGACCCTATACTAGCAATGGTTGTAATTTTAAAGTTGTTTCCCAGCTGTTTAAACAGAAAATCAAATTAAATTTAAAATTTCAGGACCAACTTTGAAATGTCAAACTACACAGTCTAAAGGTAAGAAAACTGTTTGAATAGAGCACAGTTTATTTAACAGAGCTGAACACTAGAACACAGCCTCAGAGCGTGACTAATCTTAGCAGAGCTAGCACAACCATCCTTTAGTCCTCTGTGCAAGTTATCGTCAGTGGGGACAATTATCAACTTTCACACAGCTAACCAGATGAAAACATCTTTTTTTGCTGTTGCTCACTACAGCCAGTTCACACACCCATTAAAGACCTTTATAGGAACATTTTTGGAAGTTTGCTTTTTTGTTTTAGCAAACATTTCAGAGCTGTGACTGTTGAAACATTCACTTTTTGTTCGAGTAACAGGGGTGGGCGATATGGTCTCAGATCAATATCCTGATATATTGAACACTACACCTCGATAACTACTCCACAAACTGCTCACCTCCTCCCACATTAACTTTGTCCACTTCAGCCGCCGCTCCAGCTGCTACAACTTTTGAACCGTCCTCCATCTCCTCACCTGTCTTTCCCTCTTTGTTACTGACTGGATGGGGTGGAGTCACGTCTTAAAGGGACATGAGACCATAGCCTACCTACACACATCCAAAACTAACTTTTATTTATTTATTTGACATCGAATATACTGATATATTTATATATATTTGGTTTATCGCCCAGCCCTCGTGAGTAATGACAACAGCCAGTTGACTGTCTCACATTAATGCTTAAAAAGTCTGTCCTTCCCATGTCCGAGGCATCACCACGTGATAACCCTCAAGGAGGCTGTAAGCAGAATAGCAGAAGCAAATCAATATTCCTGGTTGGAATAAGCTTTAAACAGGTGCTGCAGTAATGTTGCTAAAATGTTTGGTAATTTGGTGCAACACTGACTAAAGATCTGTAACAACAATTTGCACTTTGTGTTTTTTTCGTCTTTAATTTACTCACTATTTTCAGCTGACTGCTTTAAGAGCATACTAAGGCATCTTCCCATCACACTACCAGTCACCGATTAAGGGTCGGTTCAGACCTGATTAAGCAGCCATCTGAATAAGGTCTTCAAGCACCACTTGCCACAGAGCAGCTGTTCAGTTTCAGGGGAGACTTATCTCGTCTGTTAGATGTCCTGTGGTTATTAATGGGATTGTGTTACTGTGAAGACGGATGCTGTTAAAGAGAAAAAAGTGTTTGTTCAGCAAACATTTCCTTGTCGTGGTAAACATAAAATGCTTTCTAGGCATTTCAAAGGTCTACTATTCATTTCCACTGAGGCACCTTTTAGCGTCCTGAAATAAATAACAGCTTAAGGAGAAAACCCTGCAGCTACACAAAAAGGACAGGATCAAAACAATGAGGCCGGTTATGATTTTTTTTAAGCCTAATGTGCCCTCTGTTTCATCAAACACCTATTGAAGAGGAATAATGAGGACAAAGTGCAGAGCTAAGGGTGTTTAAGACCAACATCATCCTTATGTGTTCTTCAAGAGAGTTTATTTTGAAGTATGTGTCAAAGAGAGACTCTCCCAAAACATTCCTCACTCCTCTCCGATTCAGTGGCGTGGAGCATGATAATCTAGCAGCGTAATATTCAGAGGACGGCAGCCTGGTAATTAAAAACCAGCTCCCCCCCTGAGGCCTTTGTCCTTGGTTGCTGGCGAGGAAGTTTCTACAGGCTTCCCTGGAGAGTTGAGGGGGGTGTGGGAGGGGTGCAACAGCTGGCCCGCCTGGCAGATTGCAAATTCATCTGTCTCTGTATCTCTGCTGTGGCATTTTAATGGTCCAACTGGTTCAGCATTTTAATAAGCCCAGTTAGAGGCGCAGGCACAGTGATTAGACAGAATGAGCTCCATTTCTCTGTTTGTGAAAACTCTAAAATAAAACTCCAAAATAAATAGTAACGGAGACAACATGGACATTTGAAGGTTGACATCTTCCTTTTTTTCTTGGCCTGATTAGGTTTTACTATGATGCTATTTGATTTGTACAGCAGTTCTGAAGTATCAACATGTACTGCAGTTGGCAATTTGAATGAATGTTTAATTCATTAAATCCTTTCACAAAAAAACAAATCATCTAATTGGGCAGACAATAAAAAATTATGGGAAAATTTTGCAGCAATATCTAGGGATCTATCCACCCCCCCTAAAAAATAATCACCTCTCCTTCCAAGCAACCATTCTGATGATCACCTGGGTAATGGATCCATCCAGGTGATCATCAGGTATTTTATTTTCATATGGTTGCTTGTCTGGCGCAAAACTTTACAACTACCTCGTGTAAATTAGTTCTCCATTAGTTTCTTCGATTTTGTTTTCATTTGCAACAGAGAGAGAAATTAAACCCCTCCGCTAAAACAAAAAATTGATCCACTGCCAGTGGTGGACTGGACCATCGGGATTACCGGGCCGATTCCCGGTGGCCTGGCGCCGCCTGGTTTGCCCTCCATAAAATCTATTTCAGGATGCAATAAAGCACCTATCAAATTACTTCATATTAAATTTGTAGTTATGTAGCCAATGTTAGATTCTTCACATTAGCATTATATTGACTAAATCTGGCTTTAAATGTTTAAAACTTTTCGCCGGTGCTGTCATTTCTGCATCAATGTGTATTGGCCTGGCCTGGATGGAGTCAAACTCCTGGCCTTAATGATGGTCCTAGTCCGCCCACTGCTTACACAAAATGAACATGTCAGTGTTCATTTTAACACATAGCTGATTTATTTACCTTATTAGGAAACTTTCTTCCACAGTTAAACTAAAATACCAGCTCTTTTGTCTTTAAATGTTTTAAGGTGAGACTGTGTTGCTCTATCTGATTTTGACATTTTCAAAACACTTACACTATCACTTCTCAGTTTTTATTCTAGCTTTACACTTCAGTATAAAAATTACTGTTATGCTGACCTGACCTGCAACCTAAAATGCTGTTCCAGTCAGCCTTTGTCAGTGGGGGAATAATGTGGTGCCAAACAGAACGAGATGCTCTCCTCTTTCCCTTTATTCCTGTTTCTCTGCAGACTGACACACACCAACACAGCACCACACGCAGAGGTCAGTGAATAAAGTGCATCCCAGACAGCTGACATTTTCTGTGTGTTGAGGCTTTCACAGGAGGATTTAGGTTGAGTCCTTTATGTTCTAGGGACAGAAAACCCTCCAGGGATAGCAGGGGGTCAGTCCATAAGAGAGGACAGGGATGTGTATAGATGAGAGTAAAGTTATGCCAAGTGTTGTGTGTAGCTGTGGGTTTGTGTCCACTTGATATTTGTGTGAAGAAAACAGCCCTTTCAATACAAACACGCAGACAGAACACCCACACATCAACACACACAGATATGCTTTCGCCTGCTTTTTCCTTCACTAATTCTTCACAATAAAAGCTCACATGAGAAAACACTGAAGAGATGATATTTTAGTGCCAATATAATCATCTTTTTTTAATTTCCCCCTCGTTTAAAAACTTCAAATGAATCCTTGCTCTTCTAAAACCTTGTCGCTTGTTCAGATTTGGCTCAGGGTTTCCATAGCGACACAGAGGCTGTTAAGTCCTGATAGTCAGTTGGGGGGAGCAAAAGATACAGGGAAGATGCTCGACAGTTACCTGGATCTCGTACTGGATGGCAGCCTCATACAGTTAGTGCATATATGCAGATTGACAAGAGTACAGCTCACCAAAGATCAAGGCGTAATCATGTTCAAGCACGGTGACAGAAATGCTTTTTATGTTGTATACATCAAAAGGCAGCCACCGCTTTTCTATCCAAGCACTGTCTATACACACACTGACTTAGTGCAGCTTACTGGTATGTCTTTAAACATTAAAAATAATCAATGTGACACTGACAGAAATCCAATTTCAACAGGCGACAAATTAAAGGTAAAATAAAAAGAGAAAGCTGCACATATAAAAAATTTTTTATACAGAAATCTTGGGAACTTGGGAACCCTTATTTCAGCCTGAAATCTCAATTACTGCCCTCATATGTTTGCAGTAGTACATTGCCAAGTAGTAGATCTGTGTTTTATTTAACAAAGGAAGGCAGCCATTGGATTGTGGATAAAGCAAAAACTACTATTTCTCAAGATTTTCCTCTGTTAGAGTGAAGACAGTGACAAATACTATGCTAAGTAGGGCTGGGCCGATATGCTTCACTCTTCTTCTACAATTGTTTGGATCCTGATTCGATTTAAATCACGATTCTAGGATA
Organism: Xyrichtys novacula; assembly: GCA_962446985.1. Classification (NCBI taxonomy): domain Eukaryota; kingdom Metazoa; phylum Chordata; class Actinopteri; order Labriformes; family Labridae; genus Xyrichtys; species Xyrichtys novacula. Next base: position 28,444,544 of record OY660870.1, read on the forward strand.
TTGTCCATTTTCTTCAATTTTTAGTCTGCATTTTTAATACCAGTGAAACAGTTGAATGATTATGATTGTCTTCTGACTATTACTCCACTTGTAAGTCCATTTTTAAGATTTATTCTTAAATTCGAGGGAAAAAAAATCAAATTTAAAACATATATATCTATTAAAAAGGTGTAAAACAAAAAGTCACGATATGAGAATCGATTTTTTTTTCCACCCCTAATGTTAGGTGTGCTCATGAATATTTCCATCCATCCTCTGGTACCCTGAGCCAGACAAGAATCTTTGATAGTGATGGGATATATATATTATCCCGTCTTTAACAATCCAGTTATCCATATCACTGACACCAAATAACACTATGAAGATATTAAGACAGTTCAGTACTCTTGCTTTATTTTTTTTTTCATATGGCTCACTATATGATTACTTCTTGACTTTTTACTATAACAATTACACCATTAATAATAATCATAATAATAATAAAAATACACTCACTTATAGAGCCAAACTGTCTGCTGGGTTTATGAACTGATTGATTTTAACAGAGACAGCAGTGAAATGATTAGAAAACACCAAAAACAGATTATTATTCACTTATTTTTCCTCATTCATTCACTTCCTCGTGAAGAGTAACAAGGCTAAATGCTACAGAAGAAGAAGCAGCCATACAGTAAAAGGAAAGGCCTGAGGCGAGCTGCTGGACCATCACTACTAAATAAGTGCCGAACATAGCCAGGCTTTGTGTGCCGCTATGGGTGACAATGCCTCAGGATGGAGAGAGAAGAGAAGAAAAAGAGAGGAGGTAGTAAAAGGGAAGAAATCTGCTACAGAGCCGAGGGGGAAATTTGACTGTCTTATGGTATTTAATTCAGCTTGAACGCCCTGAGAGAGAATAGGAGAAGCTGGCTGTACATCTGTTGGCAGAGCCCCAGTACCTGAGGTCTACAAGGAGGTTAACAGTAAGAAAAAGGCTTGCCCTCCACTGTCTTTTAAAGTGCTCGTCTTTGTCCTCTACGTATGAATAAAGCAAGAATAGTGCCGCAAATTGCGCTAAATCAAATTAGAGAAGATGAAAAGAAAAGAAACAAAACACTCTTCAGATGTTCCTTTACTGCAGCGGAGAGGAGAGTGGATTGAAGCCGTTCCAAGGCCAATATTTAAATGAGACCCACTCTGTCACAATAAAAGTCTCTGCAAATAGAAAAAAGGACGTCTGCAGTTCAAAGTGCTGGCTGCGGTGGGATCAGAGGTGTGCATGACCAGGAGAGAAGAGGAAAGACCCCTTCACAGCCTCACAGAACAGAAAGGCAAGGTGATAGATAGGAAAATGTTGCAGGGGTTGATCTTCCTTTTAAATACAATTTTAAATCCAGTATCTGAAATATATTTAATCAGATTGACTGTGTTAAATGAGCTTTTTATGATCCAGTTCCTGTACATTTGCCGACGTTAAAATATTTCACGCCTATAACCATGAGCCATGGAAATATTGGAAAGGTGTAGGAGAGAGGTGGTGGTGCTGTAGATCACTGCTGACAGTTTATCAATCACAGATTTAATGATCATTACAGTGGTTCAAGTGAATCAATAAGTAGCTGCTCAATTCAACTCCTGATGTGGGTGCTGTCAGTCTATATTTCTTTTCTGTCAGACTCTCCACGAATATTTCACTCCATCTGTTTGAAAATTTAATACCTGTGAGTCACTCTGCTCTATGTGATTAGAAATGAGTCAAAAAATTCAGGTGCAACAAGATCACCTCAATGCTGGCACTTGTCCCTGCGGCATCTGAAATTCAACCAAGTTGAAATGAAGTCTGCTAAACCGAATCCAGTATGTATATTTGTTTGTTGATGTAGTTTCATGAGAACTGCTTTGTTTTAATCATGCACAGTTTTCAGAAAAGGTTCAGATGCTGTTCACTTCTGTGCAACAACTTTTAGGCAATATATGTAGTGATTTCTGTTAGCTCTGCTTCTTTTTATGAATGAACCAATCCTATCTGTATGACATAATGTGTGTCGTTTACATGAGGCCGACAGCAGGGTCAAGAAATTGAAAATTAATGATGTACATAAATGAGCAGTAGGGCTGGGTGACATGGCCAAATGTGATTTTTTTTTTCCACACCAAACTTGACAGTTTCAGCAAACTTCAGCAAATCTTTGCAGCTGGGTAGCAAGAACCTGAGGTTGATGATTAATAAATCTAAGCTTATCCACTCTGTATATGGACACCATAACTTTAACAATATGCGTCATGATTGCATTAGTAAAGGGTTTCCTGCCACACATTTTGCAGGGATAAAATGATTGCACTGATTTTGGCTGCTTTTTAGCAGATTATACTGACTGTACCAGCCTTTGCATCTCATAGTGAGACATATTTCTCCCACTCAGCTGCATACTTCTGTTAGAAATGTTGGAGTAAATTAGTAATGCAGCAGCTTTTGGACAAAGTTTGGGGACCTTGGTTTGTTCGAGGTCTGACACAGCAAAACTGAAAGAGTTCTGAACAACTGACAAGTTTAAAGGAAGAAACTCTTCATGCTTACAGTTAGGGGTGTTCCACTACTATATTGATATCGGATATCGGTCCGATATCAGCAAAAAACAATCATTGGATTATATTGGCCTGCATCTAAAATCTCCAATATCAGCACTCCGATACAAGCAGTCCATTCCAGAGTCTGAAAAAGATGTTGCAGCTGAGCGCAAAACTTGACGCACATGTTTGTGCCAATATCGGATCAATATCGGTATCGGCCGAGAGTGAAGGCTACAATATCGGTATTGTATCGGAAGTTAAAAATGTGTATCGGGACACCCCTACAGGCAGTCATGTTGTTGTTGTTGTCTGTTCAGTGGGAAGTAAACCAGGGGTGGGCCTGACCCATGAGAGCCCCCATTTTTTAAATCAAGATGGACTGATCAATAAAATCGTTTGATCACCCAGCACCAGAGGCCAGTATGCAAAAAAAAAAAAAAATGTTCAAGCTGTTTGGCAACAGTGAAGAAAATAGTCTTGCTGATAAAGCCAAATAAATAATACCGTAACAAAAAAATTACATACAAGCTGTGACACCTATGAAAAGATGTCACACTCCAGGATATGCCGATGCTGAAAACAGCACTCCCTCTTTGTGAAATTCTCCTTCAGTCTCCATTTACCCAACACTCTAAAGTAGAGGTGGAGTAGGTAAGGATGCCATAAACCAGCTCTTCATAATGGCAATAATCATGTTAAAATTGAAAAGTCGTACTGTACCTTTAAGGTCAAGTAGCAAACAAGACAAATACTCCCCATTGGGGTAAAAATAACCCCTGATGTGACCTTATCACCATAAAAAAAATTCCTGACCAGGCAGAAGATTTCTAGCCAAATCAGCAACACAGTCTATGTGGTCCCATCACCGGGCGAATAACAACCCTGACCTAAATTGGTTTTGCCCCGAGCAAGAGGGATGCTATTGTGTACAGGAGCGAGGTGGGATTTCACAAAGTGGGTTTATTAGATGCAGAGTCAGCGTTACTCAAGACTCAAAGCCAAAGAGATGATGCAACAGAGACTAAAAGTGTAATCTGAAACCAGAAGAGAAAGTGTTTGTTTGGGAGAGTTCGAGCACTTAGAAAGATGGGGAGAAGCTTTAATGAAGAGGGGACCTTTGTCAATCTTTGGGTCCAAAGGTGAAATAGAAGCACTGAAGTCTAAAAGGCAGCTGATGAAAAATTCCCGGACAGCCACATTCAGGGTGCCTTCCAATTGTCCTATCAGACAGGTAAGTGTTCCCTTTATAGCTCTGGGGCACTTTGACCAAATTCAGGTCTATAAGGTCCACTTGGATGACGATAAAACCTGAAAGCGTTTTGTTCCTCTCCGCAACTGCGACAACAAGAGATAGTAACATTTGTGAAATAAAAGATCGGGTGCTGTGATTAAAATGTCAAGTCCCTACTGTATGCTCTGCTGAGAGGCCGTCACAGTGTTCTCATCAAGCCCGATGCACTGTCTGCAACAAGTGTGTGCGCTACTGTAAATAAACTGCTATATTTACTGTGGCTTATAGACAACCTACATTTCAGGCGATTATTTATGAACGCTCATGTAGCAGATTATAGTTTGATTTTATTTACTTGTGTCATTTGAAAATATTGTGAATAAGTGAGTGTGACTTTTTGTTTCATGATACGCCAAATGTTTTAAATGAGCTGCACTAAGACTCTTCGACTTAATAGTCATGCTGTTGTTTACATACAGATTGTAGTCTGGCACCATCTTGTATTGACTCTACTATCCAGTATAGGATACGTAAAATGACACAGAAGCTTGAAAAAAAGATCCTTTACATGGCTAGCCCTGAAACTTTTTCCCATCATGCTTGGTCTCCTGAGGATTAAGCCATTTGGATTTCTTTAATCCTTTGACCTTATCTTCCAATGCGACCATGAGATTAACATTAAGGCTACTTTGTAAATTGTGTAGACAAATATACATTACATTATACTATAAATATACATTGTTATGAGAAACACTCATGGTCCCAGAGGAATACTCATGATGACTAATTGATCCGTCTAAAGCACCACCAAACCGGCTGAAGAGCGGCTGCTGCTTTATTATTTTTGATGGATATATTAATATCAACACTGCCCTGTACAGCAAATATTTAGTTATACCTAGACTAACACCTGTCGGCCATCATGGCACAATCAAGGGCCTCGTTTTAAAAGGCCATGACTGAGGCTATGCAAGATGTATGAGGGTGTGTTGGTTTGTGCAGCCTTAAAAGTGTGTCCTCCTAATGCCATCAAAGGCTTTGGGTGGGCGCCGTAGGGCTCCAACATTAGCACAAAGAGGCAGGAACTGACTTCCCTTCCAATTATGACTTCCCCACCTCAAAAGAGGGTCAGCTGGTCCTTTCTCAATCAGCACGGAAAGGGGAGGAGAAAAGTGGGAGGGCAGAGAGTGAAAGAGGAAGTGAGGCGAGTGCTGCCATTCGTGGTAATGAAAGGGAATTCCTGATATAGTGTCAGCCATGATTATAGAGCAGCTTATTCATTCCAAAACTGGTTATCAAACCCAAGAAAAACAGTGAAGCACCCAAAAGTTGCCTGCTCCCTGGGTGCTTGTGAAACAGACAACAAAAAAGGATGCAACACTGAATACTAAAATAACTATGATGTTTTTGTTGCACTGAGAGATCGCTCCAAATACCAATCGTGAACTGTTTTATTGTGTCACTTAACCTAAAACCACAAGATTGTTTTATTGAGTTGTAGAAATGTGTTTTACTGTGTCTCTTCAGCCTTTCGAAGCCTTGGCCCCCTGCATCACGACTTCCCCTTCCCCAACACTCCTCTTCCTTCGACCAAATTTCCCCCTTATCTCTTCTCTCCATTTCCCCCCTGTTTGTCGATCCACTAAATTGCTTGGCGAAGACAGTGGGGTCATGGCCGTTTCAAAGCACACCTGCACAATTCTGAATGAGTGTATGAATTTCAAAGGCTAATTTAAAACCAGGAACAAGGGATCAGGGTCCGTAATGAGGATACTGGTCTCACAAAGAGAGGACATGATAGTGTGCGCTGACTAAAGGAAAGGCTAACAGGATGGTTACCGTGCAGATGTCGCTTGATCAGAAGAGCTGGCTCAGAGGATAATGAGTAGACCAAAACCTCAACATGAGATCTCTACTTCATTTCCACATTGCTATTTATTTAGACTCTCTTTAAATCTCTCTCTCTGCAGAGGTTTTATTTTTAAAGTTTGCCTTAGTTTCTAAGATGACCTGAAATTATGCAAATGATAGAAAGATACAGAATTTTATCATTGGGACAGTTAAAAGCTACAACTTCTCCTACAAAGTGGCAGAGGAATCGCAATTGGCAATGCCACAGATGGAGCGAGATTGCTTTAGAGATGTTTGATCTGCACACTGGATAGAAGATGAAACATTAACCATTTTATTGCATCTATTTAATCATTTTGCTCAGTATCTGAGGAATAATAACTTTATATTGTTTTCTGAGGCAAGCATCATCCATTTTCTCTGTCCACAATGAGAGATTAATATACCTGCACAATAACAGAGTGCAGCCATAGACCGAAAATACTAAGGACAACTTGGCAGTTGTCAGTATTGCCAGTATTCCCTGGATTTTCTCCCCTTCCTGGAACCACCACTTGCGCAGTAGCATTGTACGCATTCGGCGGGAGAGTCACTGTGATGACACTTGTCTCATACAGCTTACCAAATGATCGACACAATCTTCATATGCCCATAGGCTGTATCAAGTGTCAACCATAGAAAACATGAACCCCCTAATAACTTTTAAAAATGGAGCTGCACAGAAAAAAAAGAGGACTTGAGCACAAACCAATTTTACAATACATGTCAACATCGTAACCAGGGGGGGAGAAAACTTTGTATTCTTTGTAATTATTTTCTAAAGTTTGTCCACAACTCCATTAGGATTGCTGGAGGAGGCGGAATTAATGACCTATACTGCAGCCTGTCACCAGAGGGTGCTGTTTTCACGGAGGCTTCACCCAACGAGGAGGCAGACGACAGCCATTCTATATACAGTCTATGAGTGCAGCCAAATGAATTCATGTTGTAGTTGTCAAATTCATCACTCAATGTCACACAAGCTGTAAATTCATTAACACATTATCATAATGATCTGTCATATTTAACATACCTTTACTTGCTGATAGCCTGTTAATGGGAGTTAACAGCAGTTATTTGCAGCTGTTTAGACAATCAGTCAAGCAAGTTAGCACTTTCACTAACACCTGAAAGAAAAGAGCTTTGCAATGGTGTGAAAACATCATTTCTTGGACAATATTTTGGGTAGGCACAACTCCTACAGAGCTGGTGCAACAGGCCGCTGGAGAGTCTACGGTTTGTGAATAACAGCTGACAAACTGATGGCATCTACATGAACACATCATTCTCACAGAAAGCGACTACACGACAGTGAATGTCTACTTTGACCTTTATTGGGTTGGCAGCAACAACAGAACCATAGCCTTTGACAAAATAAAAAAATATATGTACTGTGTAGTTGAACACGCTCTGCTTCCTACTCAAAGACATTAGCAGCCTAGAAGATATAACACAAATACTTTTGCCAGCATACGTCTGATTTGGCTGTATCAAAATAAAAACAGATACAAACACACTTTATATACAGTATAGCCATATACAGTATATGGTTAAAGGTTTAAACATATCTCAATAAATTAATACATGTTATCCTGTAGTTGTTTGAACCAAGATAAATGCACGACAAGTTGAAACACTTGTTTTAACAGTTTGTTTCTCTACCACATCAGATTGGTCAGTGTAATACAGTCAAATATAAACCTTTCTTTTTTAAATATCACTTCAGTGGTTCTTGGATTTTTCTTAAGACTATACAATCATTTGACATAATCCACTGCAAAATCTCACACTGAAGGGATAAACAGCAGTGCGATGTCTGATCATTTAAAATACTGAATGTCATAGTACAACTTTTAAACTAAACAGTAACAGCTGAGTTATTCAGTTTTAGGCTATTACAGAAGTTTGTTTTGTCTTGTCCTATGTGTTGCTATGTTGTTGTTGTCGTTGTTGTCTGTAACCACACTGTTAAGATAATACAGCACTATTTCAGATAAATTTCTTCTACTACCCCACTGCACGATGCTTCACACAAGCACCAAAAACACAAGCTATCAAAATCATGAACATATCATCAATAAGAGCACTACTTGACAAGACTTTGCTGTAATTCCCTCCTGTTTTTCAGCGTGTAGGTCATGTCATATGGATATAAAAGGGGAGTTCACAAGACCCAGATGAATCTGTAGTGTCCTCATATCTCACATATATGATGCTGACAAAGAAAGTACAGTATAACATGTACCCACTTAAAGCCAGATTCAGGTTGACTGTGAAAATAAATGACTTGGCCCATTCTTGGCTCATTTAGAAATCCTAAAGCACTTATCACAAAGTTATGGAAAACTAAATGCAAAATGTAAGATGTGTACACAGTCACAACGTATGTCCATGTAGCTTGAAAGTCTTTAAAAAGTGCAGCATGTCCATGTCATAATAATTAAACCTTGACATCTTATTTTCTCCCGTTCCTATAAAAAAAAAACATCTTGAGGCACATTTACAGAACAATCTGTAATGCAGTAAAGCTGCATAATGCAAAATGTTCATCATACTAATACTGAACCAAACAACTCCAGATTATCTTAAAGGGTGATAAGTGCTGATGATCCCACTGGACTCAACCACCATTTTAGCAGCTGCGTACCTCTGCATTGATTTGATTTATTTGGTTACAGAAGTTTTCTGACCAGGAGGAAGTAGAATAGCATCAGATCATACAGTAAAAACCATGAAGAGACACTCCCACCACATGATCATTTCAAGTGGACTACAGGCTACCTGCTTCATGAGAAACTGCAGAGCCAGGGTAAACAAGTGGCTGTAGATGAGCATACAGTTAACCTCCAAAAGACTGACTGTCTTAAAGTTCTGGTGTCAACAGTTTTGCCAAACCTCGGCATAAAAACTCTGTTGTATTTACATTCATTGGATGGCCAGAAAGACTCTTGGAAAAAAAAAAAAAAGCTTATACTGTTCTTCTAGATGTAGGAGCAAGCAACTGGGGTGATACAACTGGCTTGCTGAACGTTTGAGCACAATAAGCTAAAGGCTTATCATATAAGAGTCCTTCAGCTTCCAGCAATCACAAATCACTTTATTCAGCTTAAAATGAGGAACCACTTACTGTCAAGCAGCAGAGAATGCAGGTGTCACTTGGTTTTTAGCAGGGACAAAAATACTCTAGACTGAGGGCTGAAATGGAGATGACACTAATACATGAGCAAACAGTGAAATCAGTGAAAGTCATTGGCTACATTACGGGGCTGTGTTAGTGTGAAATGAATTATGATCAGATGCTGATCCAGTGAACAAAGGAATGTACAAGGTAAACTGACTGGAATGACTAAACCACTGAGCAGCAGCAACGTATGAGAATTGTAACCAAAGGCAGTGTGTATGTTTCTTCATTGACACACAACATGTACACTTTGTATATTAAAAGCCCCATCGTGGGGAACAGTCTTCAGGTTTTACCAAGTTGGAATGTATACAGTAAATAAATATACCCTTATACTGTAGCAGATTTAAGTTATGTACCTATCTTTAATTAAAAAGACTGTTAAGTTCCTTCCTGAATGTGTTTTTGTAATAGTTTCCATGCCTAAAATTTGACAAATCAAGTTACAAGCTATGTTAGATTTCCTTCCTTAAGTTCAGACTAAGTACTGTAGTTACTCACAAAAGCACTGAGAGGTTTGTACACTTGACACTGAGGCCTGAAGTTTAAGGGCAGTAACTTCTCATGTTTTTCACTGACACAACTGGGACAGCTGAAACTGAGAGGGGGGAATCAGAACAAAATAACGCACAGATATTATTTAATGCCAGATAAGTTCGAGTCTGGTCTAACAGATGGCCCCAGACAGATCAGATCACACTGACTGGAGCACCCACCACTGCAAGGGAAATAAAATCCATTCTAATCTTTAACAATTAATTTGGTCCATGACTCCAAAACATCCCAGACCAAGCTATATTTACTGACTACACTGATTATGATCATAACTCTGTAGCACAGTCAAAGTTCTAAAAACTGAGAGCAGCAGAAGGAGGTGTGTCAAAAAAAAAAACAAAAGAAAATTATGTATTCCTGACAGTGCGCTTGGATACTTTTGTCACTTAAGTAAAAAAAAACTCTATCAATATCATTCTTTATTAAAAACTAACATTAAATTCATATATGGTCCCATAATTTGATTTCTAAGGAGGAATGTGATATATGCAGGTCAATGGCTGTCATAAAGACTGTCACACTAAGAATGCCACAGCAGCAGTGGGAATCCTAGCACCCATGGGGCCCATTCTTAAAAAAAGGGGAGGAAAGGAACACTGTGCTGGGGGTATCTACTGTAAGCATAAGTTAACTACCCTCAGTAAAGAGGCCTCAGTGTCAACCAAACCAATCCTTCATCTAGATCCTGGAAAAAGAAACTGTTCAGTAAGCTTTCCAACATAAAACCAGGTCATGCCTTGAAAACGTATACAAGTCACACATGGAGGTAATGACATTAGAGACTAGAAACCACGTTAAGTTCAGTTGATTTACCTCGATTTAAAGGTTTTAACGCTAGTTCCTGTGTAGATCAGTTTTACGGTCACTGCACTGACTGCATTGAGCACAACTATCTATGTAGGGTTAACAGTTGAAGATGGCTTCACACTGTTACATTATATACCATGTTTTGTGATAGGTCCATGTAAACAACTTAACCCACTTACCACCAACTGTCACTTTGGCAATTAGCCAATCCCTCTTTTAACAAAAAAAAGGAGAGTTTTTATTTCTGCATGTCTTTCTAGTTCAGCTGATCAGAGCACGTGAAAGACTCATAAAGCTCACTTCCCTCTTGAAACAGACAGGGCCACATACCATCTGTTGTTTATCAGCAGCATAGTAACTGTCATATTTGTACCTCTTTTTGTTTATAATGTTAATCAGCCAGTTTTTCCTCAAATAGGATTCTGTGCAAAACTCGGTGCCAGGTACTTTGTCTCTGTTTATGACAGTGAAAGGAATGGCAGAACATAAATCTACTAATGTACCATCACTTCATTTAAAAGTGACTGGAATTGTGTGGTCAGAGTTGATGTCTGAGAAAAATTTGTGAATCTTTCGGTTTCCACTACGTCTGAAATGGCTAATGGTACAGTGAGACTTTAAAAGCCACGAGGAGACTGCTTTCTCGGTGATCCACAAATAAGGGACATAACCACAGAACAAAAGCCATTACAGAGAGCCCATCTCATTTAACCCCTCTGTCTAACTCCAGTAACATCTCCTTGAAAAGTGTTTCTTAAACACGGCTATGTCATCGGTCTGACGGGTTTTCTGTTTGGTCAAGCCAACTTTACTGACAGTTCACTGTCAGTTTAGCTTGTTCAGATTCATTTTTGGACACATGTAGATTTCAGCAGAATCCACACCCTGTAAAAATGATCCCTTCAGATGGAGCATGAGTTTGCCCTCTTCCTTGGTTTAGGCTCCCCAAAGTCTCTGTCATCAGCAGCGCATTGGCTGAAGGAGCAAATGGTCTGTGATAACCTGCGCATGCCAAGACGGAACACACTATTAGACAGGCTGTAAATAACACAGTTGCAAAAGCTGTTGCTGATGGCCAGCCAGGTGGTGATGAAGGAGAGGGCAGGGCTATCCAGCACATGGGAGCTCTCCAGCAGGAAATAGATTATGTAGGGCAGCCAAAGCATATAGAAAACACTGGTGATGCGGAACAGCACCATCGCATATCGACGATCTGGTCCGTGGCCTCCATGATGTCCACCTCCACCACCCCCCTCACCAGCCTCCATCTCCTGACTTGGGAAGCGTGCCCGCCGTTCGCTGATCTCTCTGTTGTGCTGCTGGCAAATGCGAAAGATATGGTAATAGGTAAAACAAACTACAAGCGCAGCAGGTGCGTAGAGCAAACACACCACAAAGCCTGTAAAGAGGGCGGAGGTGGGCCAAGAGTGAGCACACCATTCAAAAATGTCTCCATGATAGCCTGGCTTACCCCAACCAAAGAAGGAGGGCAAGAAAACCACGCTAGAGTAGAACCAGATTAGAGTGATGCAGCCTCGTAGCCGGCATGGTGTCACCAGCTGGTTGTAAGATAGCGGTTTAGTTATGGCCAGGTAGCGGTCCACGCTGATACAAGCCAAGCAGGCCATTGAAACGCTCTTCAGAACAGAGATAACATAGCTGAACACCTGGCATGTAATGGGCTCCTGGACACTCGCTGGATAGTGGAGCAGAGACAGAGTGGGAACCAGGCAGCTAAGACCCACCAGCAGGTCAGCGTAAGCCATGGTCTGGATGAAGTAGCTGGTTGTGTAGTGGTGTAGCAGAGGGGCACAGTGGAACACAAAGATCACTGTCAAGTTCCCGGCAATGATGAGCACCGTCAGGAGCACAATGACGGCAGTTTCCAGGACGCAAGCCTCCAGGCCTTCGTTCAGTCCCCAGCCCAAGGGGCAAGAGTGATTGGACGCCCTGCCAGGAAAGAAGCTGCTGTTGGCAGTGAGCACCGGGTCTGTTGTCAGCTCAGACTGGTTCATTGTTCTGGGTGCTATCCAGGTGGGTCAGGTTTGTGGTGGGTCACCCATAAGGCAGCTGGCCTGAAACTGGAGAACTGCCTGCCCCCCAACCGTTCTTTACCCGGTGTCTGCAGCCTCCCACAGCTAATGGAGCTCGCAACTCTCTCTTTCACCTTACGCTCACATAGCTGAGTCTCAATCAAATGAAGACTGAGTGGAGGAAAATCAATACAGCCTCTGGGAGGGTAGGACAACCTGTTTAACTCTCCGTTTCCAATCACTCATGGCTAGTGAAAGTATTGGGTGAGTAACAGTCAGGGATGGAGGAAAAAGGGCTGTATCCCTTCAGTGGACCAGGAGCTGAGCAGTCCTCTACCCGAAAGATGAATGTCAATGCTGCTGTGGTGCAGGTCTCCGGCCTGATCTTCTGATTCTGATGAGGGTTGCCACTGGGAGGCTAGAGGCATAAGCTGTCCTTACAAAAACGGGCACATTGGCCGCAGAAGAGGGTATCATATGAAGGGGTTAAAGCATGATACAATGCTCAAGGGTCCTCACGGGGGATCAGTTACATCCTATGTGATACATATAGATCAGATTTAAAGGGGGGGTTGCCTTGAAAAATATTTAAGGCAAAAACTGCTTGAGGTGACAAAAATTGAGTCTCACTTGGTTAATACCGGTCTTGAGAAGAAAATGACTTCCAGCTCTGTAAGTAAACCCTTCACTTTAACACAAAGTTCCACTGTGCCATGGGTGCTACTGTGTTTACTATGTAGCTGCAGGCTTCCCTTATTTTGGTGGTCCTCTGGTCAGTGTCCGGAGCCCCTGTATGCCCAGCTATTGTCCGAATCAAAACACAGACACAGGCTAGAACAACATGGGGATCTCCGCAGGAGATAATGTCACAGCTTTCTCAGCACACATGGGGCTGGGGGGAAAATGTGTTAACAACAAGGCATCCCCGGGCAAAATGAGGTAAGGAAAAAAACAAGAGAATCAAAATATCTGGATGACTTCAGCCACAAAATCTATTTCAAAATGTCTACATCCAAATGTGCAAACTTGCCTCTCAGTGCTCTGGACTGCAAGTTGTGAAAGACAAACAGATGAAAAGGTCCAGCAGCTGATGAACGTGTTGAATGTCAGACTCCTGTGCAGGCAGGTAGAAGGACTCTCCTGGAGCATCGAGAGGCCAGCTGAATAACTCAGCGCTCCGCTCACTTTGACTCCTCAGCAATCCTGTGTCAGACGCTTGTAGAGAGGGGTGTCGGGATCAATCCACAATCCACTTATTCATCCTTTAAACTTGTTACTTCTATCCTTGCTCTTCTGTTCTGATGCATTTGCAAGTGAGGCTTAGCACAGCCTCTTCAAATGCTTGATGAAACCTTTAGATTTTATAACTTGCCTTGGTCTTTTAAAATATGCACCGGTTTTGTTATTGGAGTATAAGGTCCTACAACTCCTCTCACAATATTCCCGACCCCGTTAGCAATAAACTGGCAGCACGACAAAGGGGGAATCCACTCTGGCGACATAAAGAGAGGACAAAGTCCCAACCGGAGTCTCAGTTTTTAGCACTGTCCTCTGCAAACGTCCTCCTTTTAATTCCGTGAAACAGGTCTACCCACATTTTCAGAAAATAAATCTTTAGATCCTTGGAGTGAGGAAGAGATGAAGGCAAGGCATCTGTCAAAAGCAGCGAATAAAAAGCAAGGCAAAAAAAAGATGACTGCGCTGATGGAAATGACTTCAAACTGCAGCGAGGGGAAGCGAGGGGACGAAGAGTCCCTCAGCCCTGGTGCAGTGAGAAGGAGAGATGCTGTGACTGGCTTACATGTTCTCTCCCTTCCTCTCCACACAATCACCCTAGCTTGCACGCTCAATCTCTCTCTCTCTCTCTCTCTCTCTCTCTCTTTCCACACACACATACACACACACACACACTGACACACAAACCCTCCCATTTTCTCGCTCCCTATCCCTCAGCTTCTCTCGCTCATTGCCCCGCCTCCTCCCATCCCAGCTGCACCTGAGGCTCCCTGCCACATTATGCTGTCCCTCACACAGGCTTTCTCCCGGAGGTAAATTTGGATACATTTCCTATTTACATATTACTTATCTCTCACAGTCTGTTTTCTATTAACTAAAGCCCCTCGCTTTCTCTCCCCCTATTTTTTCCACTAAGTCCCAGTTCTCCCTCACTTCTCACTTCACCGTACATCTACCAAGACTCACATACAAACAACAACCACCAACATAAAACATTACAGCAAAATACATCAACATGTGACTCATGACACTGTCTCTACTCTCAGGGGGGGGAATTGAAAGACACTTCCAGTTGACCTTGCTCATTCTTGTGAAATGAGTCCTGTCTCGTGTTTAGTGAGGCTCTGGATTTTTTTTGGACACATTATTTTGCTCTTGATTTAGCTGATAGCTAAACACAGATTTGCCTGCCCCTTGGTTACAGTTGCCCAGTATTTCAGCCAGTTGGGAGCATCCTCTGGACGGCAGATGATAAAGAGGATCGTGTAACAGTAAATTGGCGCAGCAGAAGGGTGGACAAAAAAGAAACTGTCATGTGTTGTGGCTGTGGCAAGAAACAAGTTTAACACAACTTTCTTAACATTGGTTCCCATTTTTTAACCATTGAATCCTGTTCAGGGTGCTGATGAGTGGAACACTACAGGGTTATTAATAGCAATGGGCTAATGGATACTTCATGCCTCCTCCTGAGTGACTTGAGGGTTTTGGTTATTCTTCTAAAGAAGCAAAAAGGACTAAAAAACCTTTCTAAGCTGCTTTTTTAAACGACTTTACAGCCTACCAAATAACATGCAGCAGACAGACAAAGGAAAACCGAAACTCCATTAATTTGAGAACGTACTGAATGTCCTTACTTAACAGACTTTGGTCAAATGAGAGAAAGTCATATATAAAACAAACAGAGCAAAACCAAAGACGCTGTCTGAATGACACAAAGCAGACATGCCTTTCAAAGAAAGAGCCATTGACAGACAATGTCTGAGCTGACTGAGCGCCCAATCTTTGAAACAGCTGTTAATGACAGAGCTTCAAGCCAATGAAAATGCTTTACACTCACTGGACTTGTTGTTGTCTTCAGATTTATGGGGGAGAGCTGCTGTAGACCTGAATTTTGAATTCAGTTTATAGTTTGCTGATTATAACCAATAATGAAATTATAAGTCATTACAATAAAGGTGCAATGCAGAGTTATCAGTAACATTTAGCAAACCAGGCTTGATCTAAATAAAGATAACAGCTTTAAGAATGTTAAAATAAGAATATAAAAATTCTTTTTGTTTGTTGACTCAAAACCAGTCTTTTACATCTACATATAGGAGTGGACACTCTCTCTTGCAACGCCATGTGTCTACCATAGACTAATAATGGACAAACAAGCAATTCATGTGTTTTTAAACCAATTGAGTGACCATGCAAAACGCACTTGTTCAAAGATGATGAATACACGAGTGCCTGTTGTGGGCAATTGAATTTGTACTGATTGACATTTTTGGTGGGAAAAACTTATATAAATGTCATGAATCAAAAGAAGTTATTGTCCTTGCAGGATCATCAATAGGAGGGGTGAGCAAACAAGCTTTTGATGAGAATCTGACCACTAGACATCACTAAATATTCCCATTTACACAAACTGCACCTATAAATGCCATTAGTGACAGAAAAAACAGAATGACTTTTTCCCCCTGATCCAGACATACCTTAAATACTTATTTCAATGTTAAAATAATTGACATTGGTGCGCCTGTGAACAAAAGTAATGTGACTATAAAAGGAAGCCATTTCTGATTTAGTTCAAAGGAGTAAAAATCAAGTTCAAGTTCAGACTCAAAACAACTTTTTTAACCTTGCAGAGAGTAAGCTATTAAAAAATGTTCAACTTTAAATGTGTTCCAGTCATTTCAAATGTACAGCACAGCAATAAAAAAAAGAACTTTAAAAGGTGTAAATTGGGTCCAACTAAAACATTAAAAATTCAGTCAGGTAAAATTTTCTATCACATGGTTTCTATCATAGAAGTCAGTTCTAACCATGTCAATATATGCTATGTATGAGTGTTTATTATTAAATTTGACTTTTAGACCCATCCTCTCTTGATCTGGTATTCATTGCAGCTCTAACAACCTTTTTTTAAGTAACCAGACTGGTAGGAGAGAAGATTAACAGTGAAGGAGGAATGTTGCAAACTTTGGCAAAGAGACACCAAGCTTTTCTTGAGTTTCTGCTTCAGGCAGACACAATAAGCTTGTATCCACCTGAGGGATATTTGTTTTTTTGGTATTTGGTAATTTTGTGTAATGTTTTCATTAATGAAAGGGGTGTGATATCAGTCTCACAGTTCTACCAGCCAGATTCCATTTGCATGTCTTGGTCCAATATGTTGGCATCCATTAAGGTGGTATTTTGGCTGCACCTCTAACAAACGGAAAAGCATGAAGATGGGTTTTCCATATTAATATACAACCCAATGTCTTTAACTAACATTTAAAAGGTCAACTTAACAAAACACTCCACTTTTCAAATTAAAAAAATGGCTCTTTTACTTTTATAGACACATCAGTTCCCGTGTTGCACAGTTTGGTCTTTAAAGAGAAACAGTGTGTGGTGGAAACACAGACTGAGGCCTCGGTGAGAGAGGGAAACTAAAAATAAAAGAACAGAGCTCAGACTAAAAAAAGTTAATGCAGGCTGTTTTGTTGCTACTATAGAATGAGCCAGTCAATGGAGATCTCTCAGCAGTGCTGCTCTTTCCCTTCAGAGGTGGACACTGATGAAAAACACGACCAGAAGGCCACCGTTAATAATTCATTCTGCTCCAAAACAAAGCCAGCGGGGCCACTTGGAAACAAAGGTGGAGGCTGATTCACCTTTTACTGCTTCCCAGCATCCCACCCTCCTCTACCCCCTGGACTGCTGCTGATTCCAGTATTAACAGTGATGTGTAAGCAAAAGCAGGGAGCTGTAGCAGAGCTGTATTAAAGGAGTAGAGCTGATCGGCTGAGCAATTAATTTGACAAATAAAGGTCACATGTGCAACATCTCCCTAAAGCATGTTTCACAGAGCACTTAACTTCAAATCAATGAAAAGGGAACTAATCACCAACTTCATGTTCAGAAGATGATGTGAAAATGATCAACTAAGTGTCTGTATAAAGGCCCTTAAAGCTGTTTTAATGAGTCAAAACTGCAGAGAGGTTTTTATGCAACTCCAACACCGAAATAAGCTGAGTGAAAGGATGATAAAGACTTTGATGGTTTGCAAATCATTTCAGCCCCATATTCAGTAGAAAACAGTGGGATAAAAAAGGTGTAAACATTTGAAATCAAAAATGTGCACAGTTTTGTGGAAAAACAATGTAATGTCTACAGTAGTCAGTAATAGTCCTGAGTGTTGACCAGCCAACAAGCAGCATCACAAATGTAGTTTAATTAACATTCAACGGTAGTGTCAACACAAGCTCTGCATATGAGCCTGATTGGCAACTTAAAAAGAAGGTACAAAAAAGAGAGAAATGGAGAGGGGTGGTCTCTTGTCCATGAAAACAAGCAGCTGTTCAATAAGATGATTGTAAAATAATCCTTAAGTCAAAATTCTTTCTTTTTAACACTTCCCATGTCCACTGTCCAAATGACAAATGGCCAATTGTGTCTAGGAGTCATTACAGGTGTAAGTCATTTTAACCAAAACTCAGACTAAGTGGCATCCTTCAGTGTTAAAAAAATAAAGAGCAGAAGTACAAAAAACTGCACTTCCTTAAGTGTCAACTTTATGTCTCCAGGAGCTGAAAAACCACCTTTAAAGCAGAAATAAACTCTACAGCCTACAGATAAATAAAGCTTTATTCTGTAAAGATCATTCCTCTATTGTGCGCACTGTGCAAAGGATAATTTTTCTCAATTCATTGTGTTGAAGGCTTAGAGACTAAGAGTTTTGTATTAATGAATACAACTTGGAGTGTGGCTGGGTTTGATTCTAAGTGGGCAGGTTGTATCTATTAGGAGGTTTAAGGTCCACCTCAGTTCTACCTGTTTGTCCAAAGTTAGGTTCCAATATGGCGACCATCACTACTGGGCTTCACACCTCTTTGAAAACCAATGGCTGACACCAGTGAAACTGACATTAATGGGTTAATGGCCTTACCAAACAGTTTGTGCGTCATAATCAGCTACAGATCAATGATGTTTCTATTTCTCCATTTTATTTCTCGCTTTTTTGCGAGACCATCACCTCCTGATGCTTTAACTCTGGTCAGTAGTTCTTAGTATAAATGCCGTGCCTGAACTTCAGCTGACTAACCAGATTTCATGCTTCTGTTCGTGTGGTTGGTTATCGAAGAATTTCAGATCACAGGCCCTCGGGGTAAAATGTTGTTACTTCTATGGCTCCAATAACTGACAATCATCTTGTCCCTGAGCCAGGGGGGTTGGGACATTGAGTAACATGTGGTTAGTGGGGCAGATTAGAGTTGGTTCAGTGCCTGGATACAAACATTCATCAAGCTCCATCGATAGACCAACGCTAAACCAGCTTAGCAGGCAGAGGCCAGTATTTATATTTGTTAACGGTGGACTATGCTTCGGATCGTATGGATCCAATTTCAGGTTAAAGTCACTGGAGAGGAGGAATCCGGAACAGAAAGACTCGTCTGGAGTACGTTGCCTGTTACAAAAAGGCTTTTATTTTTTAGCTTTTATTTATAAAAAATAAAACAAAATAATATGATTACTGCTATAGGATGTGTTGGTATGAGATCATGTGATATTTCTGGTTAATATCAAAGAAATAATGTGTGAAAGAGACACAGTGGGGAGACATGAATATCAAAGGTAAAGATAGGCTCCAAATCACAGCAGGTTGAAAGCAGAGCACATCCCATTTTATGTGACAACTATTTATGTTGAACACCCTCCACAGGAAGAATTATCTACAGTGCAATCTCCTCCAGTACATTGTCAGCATGTATACTGCATACAGCGGGTTCGCTATAGGTGTATGGTAAAGAGAAGCTAAAGGTCAAAGACAGGCTGCCTACTGAAATCACCATCTATCATCTTCATTTAGCCTCACACCCCATGAAGGTGAGGACCTGTCCGACTGATCAGGTTCAGATATTTATATTCATCATTCTGTAGCTTCTATTGTCCTTGCGCCATGTAGGTCAGGTTATAATGTGCTTCTCCTCTGTCATGTGGACAAGCTGGGTGTAAACAATAAGACCCTGTGCTTTCACTCGAAATGGATGTTTTGCAAAGGAGACAGACAAAAAAAACAAATTGCTAGTTGTGGAATAAATTCTGTTGTGTAAAATTCAGGTCATGGCAGCAATTTCGGGTGCATTTTTAACACCTCTTACGCATGCACCGCTCACTCTGTTCGTGGCCTGTTGTCCTGTATTATGCATGTGTCACTAATGTATGTCCCTAGCTGCACAGTACTGTCTTGTTTATCACTGGCGTAAGTATAGGCGGTGCAGATGGTGCAATGCACCGGGGCCCACGCACTTAAGGGGGCCTACAACAAACAGCTACATCTACCATTATTGGAACAATGTTGGCTAAGAGGCAGTGAATCAGATATAAGTCATTTTGTATTTATTTGAGATCATTTAGGAGCCATTATACTACATGTTTCCCCTTATGGTTATTCTTTATGCAAACCATCTGCTATATCTAACTGTTTCCCTCTGTACCGTAACAAAGGAAAGGCTAGTTAATACATCCTTATGGCTGCACATCACAAGTAACATGGGTGATCCAAATTTTTCAGGCAAGCTCATACAGAGATAGATGTAGGAAAAAAATAATCATAAGACCCGTTATCTGTTTGATTTCAAGCAAGCTGGAATCACAACGGTGCCCAAAAAAAGCAAGGTGATAGGACAAGAGGATGACTGTCATGATCAAACTACTAAACACAAATTAAAGACGCAGTGTGGAGCAGGACAGACTCTGCAGATTAGCAGTACTGTCAGAAGAGAACAGCAGAGCCAGAAATCTGGACTCAAACAGTACTGTCTGTGTGTGAGGCCCACAGGATGAACTTCAAATTGGTGAGTGCAGGTTTGTCTTTGTGTTGGAGTGGGAGGAAATTTAAATTTACAGCAATTTATTCGATCAAACTTGGCAGCTGTGTGGTTAATGATAACAATTTGGGACCACATATCTCCCGATCAGGGGCTGTCATCCATAATGTGTGGGCACATAAAGCTTCAGTGCTTTTCTTTTGGCTGTGTGTTTAGTTTGATGATTATCGACATACAGTGTAAGTTACCTTTTTGTAGTTTGAAGAAATCAGTCAGGCTGCTGGAACAGCACAGATAAGAGTTTTGCTACAGCTGCCGGCCCTGGTTCTGATCCTTGGTTGGTTTGGATGAGAGTTGTGCTTTTAAGTTATTGATGGTAACAGAAATAAAAATTGTCTGGAGTGGTTGTATGTTTTCATGTGCTTGAGATGACGCAAGAGTGTGTTTTTATTGAAGAGGGCCTAAAAAAGTAACACCAGGGCCCATCAGTTGTTTACTACTATTGTTTATTTTACACAAACTCTTTGTATTAAGACAATGTTGGAGGTCATTACATGTGGACTCTGATAATCAGACTTAATCAGACTGTTCAGATGGTTTTGTTTCATATTTTAGAGTGTGGTTTTAATCAAAGTCAAGTAAAGGTTTGCAGCACACAAACACATGCTTAATTCTTTAATCATTGCTTTGTGTTAACAGTCTGGTGTCAAGGAGAGAAAGGAAGGACGAAAGGATGGGAAAAAAAAAGAAAAGAACAGGAAGGAAGAAATGACAGGAAAGGACAGGAAAGAAAAGAAAAGAAAAAGGTAGGATGGAAGAAAGGAAAAAAATAAGAAAGATGGATGGATGGATGGATGGATGGAAATTTGCAGTGTTACAGCAGCAAAGGATCAGCAAAGCAAACAAAGTGTGGTTTGGATATTTTCACTTTGGTACAATAACCTGCAGCTGCACCAAAATTTCCCAGTCAAAGATCAATACAGTGAATAGGTAGGTCAATCATTTATTGATTAAAGCATGCAGCCTGCTGTGACTCTGCTCTGAAGAGGAGGAACACACAGAGCAGGGCTGTAGCTGTGAGGCTAGTCAGTATGTCAGTATGAGAGCTGAGAGATGGAAATGTTTTGACTCGGAAGACACTGTGGGCTGAATCTCCTTAATCCAATCTGTCATATCAGTGTCAGCATATCTATGAGGCTATGCTAATACACACATGGCAGATAGAGTCAATACTGTATTGCAGCAAAATCACAGCGCAAACATTAATTAAAATCATTCTAATTGTTTTTCCACAGCCGCGGCATTGTTAAGGTCCCACCTACACAAGAATGAACAGATTACTAAAACAAACAAAACGTCCTTGACTGTATCATCTTCAACACATCTAATATTCATGTGTCAAAAACACATGAAATCTATTTTAAATCTTGCAGATGGTTTCCAGTTGACAGTTAGTGGAGAAAAAAATTGACAAAAATGACAGATCTAATTTTTGTTTTGTATTTCTTATCGATTTTCCCGAAGCTGTAAGAGATGGGCAGTGTTTCCTCTTTACGACTACTGGGTTTCTGCTGTGGATGTGTGAATGGGAGCTGAAGGGCAGCATTATGGAGACACACACAGAGCTGAGATGGGAGGGGTGCTGTGAATAGACCTATATTGTAAGGGTTGGTTGGCTGTGTTGTGGCCATGCAGTGCAGCTGGTCCCTACAGATACTATGAAGCAGGATGAGAGAGGACGGGGTGTGAGTGTGTGTGTTTCTGTGTGCGCTTCTTTGTGTGAGAAGCTGTGACTGACAGGACGTCGGAACCTCAAGGGGATTTTTTTTTCCAGCCATGAATGATGGGAGAACTCAAACTGGTGGCAGAGTGCTCCTCTAAGCTGCAGGAATTATGTTTATATATGTGCATAATGTGCATCTTTGCATACATGCATAGTGCATTTTCAGCTGGGGGTAAGAACCTTGTATCTGTTCAGTGTCAAAGTCTGAGGGCCAACAGTACGAAAATGTGTTTGCATTGATCAGCATGTTTTTCAACGGTACCAAAGGGCATGAAAAGATTGCTGAGGTCCTGTAGGTCTACGATACCACCATCACTGAAGTCTGAGTAGTTCATGTCAGTGTATATAGCCTGTGTGCACCTATAGTAAAGTGTGTGTGAGACTTGTCTGGAAGGAAGACGGCCTTGTGAGTAATGCAAGCTGATGATACAGCCTTGAAGGTTTACTACCTTGACTGAGTCTTATGTGTATGAAAGAGTACATGGATGTAGAGGCTAAGAATGTGAAGCATGTACTTCTTGTAGGTCTTTAATTTATAATGTAATATGCCCAGATGAGCTGAGGTTCAAGTGCAGCAGTGGTGTCCTGTGCTAAAGAAAAATCATGTTTGTATAGATCAGCTCATAAGCTTGAACGCTTAAAACAGCCAACAGTTAAAAATAAGGACCAGTATGATGTACACTCACATTCAGGCAGTCAGATATACAAACGGCAGAGAAGTCCCTCTTTAATCTGAGGTTAAACCTCCTGCATTCATCACAAAAACACTACGCCAAACTTTATTTGTATTCATAATTGGCCATAATTGATCCATGTTCCAATTATTCAAACATCATTCACTTAATGAACTGAAGCAGTAATAAAGACACAAAGAAGCCACAGAATTGTCATGGAGACAACTTCAAGCTCAGAGAAGTCCATAGGCCTTTGCAGTTACCATGGCAGCCTGTCTTATGTACATTGTACTCCATGTATCTGTATGTGGGTTATCAGGCGTGGGTGTACTATTATTCCAGCCTGACTGCATAGCTGATGCTACCTTTGATTATACACCGACGTTGAATGTCATTGCTAAGCTGGCGGCGTCCTTCATGTGGTTCAGCATCAACATGTAAAGCAGTTCACGTCTCTGGTCTGATACAGGGTGCTCTTGGATTTTATTACTGCTTTATGGGGTATTAAACTGAGCTGGTTCTGATCATGGATGGAATTCTTATCAATGCCCTGCGAAAGAAAATATATTTCTTTTGAAAAAACAGGTGATAATTTTTCCTGTAAAGGATACAATAATGTTCAACGAGAATTTTATAAAAGGAGAGCTCTTTGATTCTATCTTAAAGTCTGTCTAGTACACATTCATTGTGTAATGTTGATGTAAGCTAATGTTTGCTTATGGGATTTAAACACGTATGGCTTTTAGAGCAAAAAATAAAATTATCTATACACTATGACTGTAAATATCACTACCACTGATCATGGTAGCAGTAGCTGTAGACTTTTGAAATAAACACCAACAGTCTAACACTGCTGTTACTGGCCTTGGTGCAAACACTTTTTACGCCCTCTGTGTACTAAACCCATCTGGAAGGAAAGAAGTATCCATTTGTCATGGGTCCTCTGCCGTGCATACGCTCATGCTGAATGCCCAGGAAAACGCAAAAATCATCTCTGTGGTAAAATGTACCTGATTAAGGCTGATAAATGCTTTCTGAAGATTAATAAATAAAGTATTTTCTACTTAACAAGGTCAGCAGAAGTATATGAAGTGAAATCATCTGCATAAAGATCAATATAACTGTCTGTGACCTAGTGACCAAATTCATACAGAGTCTGGGTAGAAAAGGAAAGGGAAAGGACAGGAGTGAATATGATGATTAGGATACTAAGAAAAAGAACAGGAATTAATTGGACAGAAAAGGATGGGACAGGAAGAGATGGGAAATGATAGAGTAGTATGGCATGTATGGTATAAGTAAAAAGAGAGAAACAATCCCCACACTTCTGGTCTGTTGCAAAAAGAGCTTTACTGAAGCAAGCTTTCGGTCTGTTAGACCTTCATCTGCCTTGCACCTTCTCTCCAGATTGAGCAGTGACCCTTCACTTTTTACTTATGGTATGGTATAAGACAGGAAAGGGCAGGACACGATAGGAAAGGATAGGATAGTATGGGTTGGGACGGGATAGAAGAGAAATGATGAAAAAACTTGATGGTAAAGATGAGAAAAAGACTAACATTTACTTGCAAGATATGACGTTTCATAAATTCAGTTTAAAGACCTTAATAGATGGTGGTATTGTTCATGACAGCTTTGAAGAAATGCCCACTTCTGTTAATATACTGCGTGTGCAGGGAGTGTTATTAGTCTGTAGAAAGGTAGGACTCGAAATAGCTCTGGGAGTCTTTTTTTCAGCAGCGGGTTCAAGTGCGGCAGCCACCTTGGGCTTGTTCAGCTCTAGGGAGTTTAAAAGGTTGTTCAAATGTCACTAGCAACCTCCCAACCAGAACCCCAAACACAGAGCTGTGCCAGCCCAGAAAGGAGTTATTTGTGAATGTCTCAGATGCCTTAAGGCCATAGTGTGTGTTACAAAGTGTGCATTTGTGACCCTGTGTGTGATGACTGTAAATGCATGCAGCACAACACTGAACATGACACTGGGAATCTATGATATCAAGCTAGACAGCCATGGGCCACACGCAGCTAAATGCTCAGTGAGTTAGTCTGACCCAGTGGTTCTTAACCTCAGGAACCTCACTTTGGAGGCTTGCAGCATGAACTTTACACTCAATAATTGACTCATACAAGAGCTCTACACTCACACTTTTGCATGAAAAGTACTAAAACATTCAGTGCAGAAAGGGTAAATCACACCTTGGATCAACACTTACAAACTAGGATTGGCAACTTCTCATGTCATGATGGTGTGAGTCTGTGTGTGCATGTGTACGCGTCTATGGCGACTGTTGTTGTCATTCTCATGCTCGAATGATCCCGTTTTAATGTAGAATATATTTAATCATTGACTTTAATTATTGTTTAAGTCTTTCTTGAGTACATTTCCACCTGTGCAGACCTTCACAATCACAAACCCCCTGCCCTTTTACATTTGAAAAAAACAGATATATTGGATTTTAATGGGAAGTACAACAAATCTTGTCTGAACTGGACATCTCAGACATCTCCCACACCCAAGAGACAAAACTAAAAGAGGTTTTATAAGAAAAGCTGTAAACTTTCTCTATTTTTGTCTCAGTTTGTGCAGGCAAGGTTACGAGCAAAGGCCTGACAGTAAGGGATATTATGGCAAAGGTGCAGAGTATAAATCATGAATGAGTGGAGGACAAGTAGTTTTCATGAGATTACTCCCTGACTTTTAGGGTCTGTGGAGTATGAAAACAGCTTATGAAAAACCGATCTGTTTTTACATATAAATGAAAACATATAAATCAGGTTTTCTTTTTAACCTTTTGGGAGGGTGCAGAGACTGCTATTCTTTTCTTTTTCTATTTTGAATTGGTCGTCCTGGCTCTGAATTTTAGTTTTTAATTAACATGAACAATAAAAACACGAAGCTCCTTTCAGTCTGTGTTGATTTTAGTGCCCATGACGCACAAATCTGTATGTCTTCTCTAATTACTGATTGTGTCCTTCACGTGAGTTGTTAGTGGTTTTTGACAAACATATCTCATCCTACTGACTTTAAACAGTCAAATGTGTCACTTGTATTTTCCTCAAAGTGTTGTAAACCATCTTGCCTGACACCTACCCAGTAGCAGATTTGACAGTGACTATAAAAGACGACAATAAAAGACATCACTTTGAATTTCGGTCTGTCTTACAACAAGCTAGTCTCCTCACACGTGATTTAAGTCTATTTTGGTTATGCAGGTTTAGGACTAGAAACCGCACACATGGTTTAACACCTGTCAGCTGTAGGTCACTAACATGATGCCAGTCCAGAACCTCAGTGATGCACAGCGCTGATTTATGACGTTGATACCCCCCTCCATAAGGGCGACAGTCCAATTACTTAAAATTCAATCAGCATTAACGTCGTCACTGAGCCCAGACAACAGACATTAATAAGCTCCACGTCGCCCCCGCTGTTTCTGTCATTTGCCTCTCTTCCCTCCTTCCCTCCCTCCTCCATCTTCCCTCGGTTCCATTCATTCGGTGCAGCTATTAATAGCCCAGCCACCCGCCTATCAATACCATCACTACTCCTGCAAGACAGAGGATGTGGGCATGGCCCGGCCGGTGGAATGAGAATAAATGAGCTGAAGCACAGAGACTTGGCCTTATGTAATGAGAGAGTGAGAGGAGGAGACAGAAAGAGACGAAGGGAAAGAGAGAGACTTAAAAAAGCATTGGTCATATAAGAGAAGAAAAAGTGACTCAAGACTAAAAAACAAAGAATTTATGAGAAGGGGAGGAAAGCCATTGTGGAGGAGATAAAAGACAAAGTAAGGTCGAGAAACTGGACATGAGAAAGAAAAGAAAAATGTGCCAATTTAACAGATAGAGATGGCAAAAGAAAGAGAAAGATTGAGAGAGACAAAGAAGAAATTTACACAGGAGGTGAAAGACAAGTAGAAATATGCGACTCAAGACAGAGAGAAATCTGCCAGCTCTCTTAACGTTTACACATTCCTCTTCTCAGATTCTCCCCTCAGTGACTACAACCTCGTATTTATGGGTTCACATTCCTCCCTCTCTTCATTTTTCTTCTTTCCATCCAACCCCCCCTTCCCCCCTGCTTATTGATCGAGGCAGGTAGTTTACCTCGCCTCAGTGCGGCAAAGAGAAAGGCTATTGTATTATCAATAAAAGTGAGAATCACTGTCTGCTTGGCGTCTTTATATCACCTCTTCCTGCTGCCATATGCTCCTGTGGGGTTTTGTCACTCTTTCTTTCATTTTACAAATCTGTTGCTGCAAAAACACAGACAGGCTACACACCTGGGGTCTAAAATGCAACTGCTCAAACTCAGTGTAAATTTCGTTTTACGATGATTGATAACGATAGAGAACCAGCAGCAGTGCCGGCTAAAAAAAATCCATCTGCAGGAGATTTTTACTTGATTACACAATGATGGATTCATCTCTTTATCATCATAATGCAACCTAATGTAAAATTGACTTTAAAATGCTTCCTTATGGAAAAAAATCACTTTAGACTGTAACTCACAGCAACAGTACTCCCAACCTTGATTTCTAATGTTTGGAATTTGAGCAAAGCTTAAATCCTTTCTTATCTCACAATTTGAGTATTCAAGTAGTTGAACAAACAAGGTTCACGGTTCATGTTTGAAGTCATTCTCCGTCCTTGTTCATTTTAACTTTCTGTCTTAGAGTAAGTTATTCTCTTCATGGATTAGCCGATCTTGTAGCAATATCAGCCACCACCACAAAATACTCCAAAAAAGGAGACTTTGACGGAAAAAGAAACAGGGAGCATCAGAACAACACAAGAACCACCAACCTGCTCCTCAATCATCTTGTTAGCTTCATAATTCACACAGAGACATAGGCATTTTTTTAAATAATAGTAAAACTCCCTTTGTAGCTGGTTAAACCTGTAAAATAGCTTCCTTTGTTTCCCCGTCAAAAAAAAAGTTAAGGATGTAAGGAAGACGTTTGTGAAGAAAATTCAAATGTCTGTGCTTCATAATTTGGACAAGATATCTTGTTGCCTCACCAAAGTCTAAAGAAAATAAAAGACTGTTTTAAAGAGAGGTGTAAAGCCACAGGTATTCATACAAAGACATTTTGGCAAAGCACATTTAGTTCAACATGATTCGGCAAAGGACATCAACTTTGGCAACAAATCTTAATTCTTTGTACCCATGATCAGTTTTGTGCTGTGAACTCAGACAGAGTGGTTACCTGCGATCACTGGTTGTGTGTGTCTGTTACAGTCAGAAGTGGGACGGGCTTCAGCAGCTACAATCGTGGTCATTGAGTGCTGATCATGTCATGCGGTTAACAGTAGCCTACGGTGTTCCTGTATGTGCATTTATGTGCGCTTATTTTGCGTCTGCTGTCAGAGCTGCAGAGCGCCGTCATGCAGACGGAAGACAGATGCTGCAGCTTCACCTGAAATGTGCTCAAAGTTCAGCATAGTTATTTTTAAATACACAACTATTTTGGTATAAGTATTTACCTGTTATGCAGCAAAAAGTTCTCTGCACCCAACCAGACAAACAGAAAATCTGCCTGCATTTGGTATTTGGCAGGAGTAAGCCTAACTTTTAGCTCCTGCATGATTCTATGTTTCACCTTTTTTCTTTTCCTTTTCTTTAATTTGGCCTCAAACCACCAAAGAAATCTGAGCAGGTCTACAAACCTGAACTGTCCGTGCCCGCTTCAAACAATTTCAGTTCTTAATGTTACTGCTAACAAAGGGAAAGAAATGTTATGTGTTTCATTTATTTCCCTTGCTGTACCAAAAATGTACCCTTTGAGACTTCAGAGCTGAGAATCATACTGAGCCAATATTTTCTGGACTGTTACACCTGTAAGTTTGAAGAGCACTGTGAAATATAAACCTATCTGACCTGTCTGGTTTGGTTCAACTCAGCTCAAGAGGATTTTTACCATTTAGGTACATTTTGGCTGTAAGTCACCAATATTTCATATCCTCACATGAATAATCGTCATGAATAGAGCTGCATAAGACACTGGGATATGATTTCTTCCTGCAGTATCTATTCTGATATAAAAAACTCAACTATATACGTGTGGTGTGTTTTTTATAAAGATATTTACAGCTAAATCAACTATCACGACTTCACAATCAGTGATTTCAAGGCTGTTTTCCTCACACACATCGAACATCTTTCTTGTTTGTATCACACTTTGCTTGGCGCTTAACCAGCAAAACGGATGCAATGACATTGTGCATTAATGTGACATCAATAAGAAATGTGGCAGATAAACATTAAAAGTGCCCATTAATTCAAATAACAGTTTCTAAAATTGCCTGTGTTTGCAGCATGTTTCTCCAGAATCCAAGATCCACACAAAAAGCAGTTTTTTCAATAAAAACCACAAATTGATCTAGCTGACAGCTGCTGAAGCTTCATTTGGTCATGTTAAAAGGTTATAAAAACATGGCCACAAGCCTCCATCTAACAGGTAACCCTGATTACAACCCTGAATTACACCCTGAATAATTCCCCAGTTTACTGTGATAAATTAAGATGTTGATGAATCAGTGATTTGTTGGGCAGCCCTACAAGCAAAAAATAAAGCACATCACTAGTTGTCAGAACAGTCTGGTTGATGTGTTAACTTTCTAAGTGCCATTCCCCTGGAGTTTGCATGTATGTCAGCATTTTCATCACTCTAAACACAACCCACCTAACAGGCGGTTCAAATTCGCCATGCATGTTATCAGTGAACACCCCCCAACAGGTAAACACTAAAGGTCAATAATTCACTCAGATTGCTTGCACGCTCTGTCAGACTAAAAGGCAAACACACGCTGTAGCACCTCATGCATTTAAATGTCACAGCTTAATGAGAGCGTTCGGCAAAACACAGTTCACGGGAACAGATGTGATGATGAAGAGCGATATCATTGATGATGGTGCTCGAGGATTTACTATGGTTTACATAATAAGGGCATAGACTCCAAGTTATTGTCAGCAAAGTGACACGGGATCATAATCATTCACTCCACTTTGGTTTCTACAAAACACAACAAAGATATGCACTACACGCAGGAAAATCTGAGGTTTGTTATCTACAGTGCGCCATCACACAGAAATAATTCAAACAATTAGGACTAATTGAGAGACAAGCAGAGTACTACCCAAGACCGATAAGTCCATCCAAAGTTTCAGGCTAAAATGAGTCACGAATGCAGAGTAAACAAACTAGATTTTATGTCACTGCCAAAACAGAAAATCTAGTGTAAACCAAATCTATCCCTCGGATCAGGATATTTTTCAAGGGAAGTTTGAAAAGTTTGGTACAAACACACACTCGTTTCTGAGAAGACTGCAAACATCCTGGACATGTACTATTTGATCATCAGTTGTCTCTCTCTGGTTGAGGGGTGTGCGCGTGGGTCTGTGTGTGGAAGTGTGTTTACCTTGGTGATGAGGATGCGGTACTGCTCAAGCAGGTCGTGGTTGTCGTGGCAACCGGCCAGCAGCTGCCAGACTTCAGCTCTGAGTGGCTCAGGAATGCCGCTGCGAACCAGTGAGGGCAAACCCTTTGGACGTGTGGACAGATTTCCATGCCTGATAGACGCAGACACAAAGAGGTAATCAATAATGGATAATCTCACTTATTTGACATGCAGCTTGACAGATCTGGTCATTTTTATTATTAATGGTATTTTTTGTGGAAGTGACATTTGTGCGGCAACAGTCAGAGGACTTGTAAAGTCAATGGAGTGCAAAATTAAGAACCTGTCACACAGAGGAACTCACCTTGCAGGGCGCATTATTTTATAAGAACAATAAGTAAATCTGAATGTATTAATGCATAAATGTTTAAAATGTATGCTGGATCAAACATTTCTCTCTATAACCAGAGACCTCTGAAAATATTTTTTCTGTTTCAGTTCCTCTAAGTTCACTGCCTCAAACAACTGCACTGACAGCAGCACTAAGCACAAGAGTCAGTTAAGTAGCGATTGATTGCTTTAATAACCACAGTGTGAATCTACCCACCTAATAAACTTTCATGAGGACTTTGGTTTCAGTGACATAATAATTGCAGCTACTTTTATAATTACAGTACCGAGAAAAACACTGTAGAGGATGAACTGAAATACTGGCATGCTGAAAGAAATGTCTTACACTTTCAAAATATGCCATCAGCTCTTCTTACCTGTGCAAAGAAACTCATTATAATGCATTTACTGAAGCCATAGGAAGCAATTTTTACATGACTTTATTCACTTCCTTGCCTCAGGGCAACAAGAAAATGGGACAATGAAAAACCAAAACAATCTTTAATTCAATGAATTACGCAAATGTGTGCACTCAGAGCTCAGTGTATGAATGCCAGATGATGCAAGGATGCTGTCTGGAGGTAGTTACTAGATGCATGAGTATGAGGGGCTATTACTGAGAGAAGCACAACCTGACCCTGGCCAAGTGTCTCCAAAGCAGAATAAGATTTACTCGCTCTGTTTTCTTAGTCATGTCATCTCATGTCGTATCATATCATATCATATATCAGATGCCTCAGCCAAAATGAGTAAAAGCTACACACCAATTTTAAAGTTGGGTATATAACCAATAATTGTGTGATATAAAGGTGTGACTTCATGTTCACTTACTCTGAAAGATCCCTTTTATTTTCTGCTAAAAATTCTCTCTCTTTATTTTTTCATTCCTTTATATTTGTGGAAACAAGGTGTAAATGTAAAGCTGTATACAACTCAATAACAGTATTTCTTTCCATCATGCATCCACTTTCCCATCCCCTAGAAAATGCATAAAACATAATTATCCAAATTAAAACACATAAGACCAAAAGCAAAAATTTAAAACATAAAAATAATCTAATTTTCTTTCTATTTTTAACATTTAGATTCCCCAGTCTTTGTGGGTCTTCTGACGCCTTACCATCTGTTTAGAATGACCCCCCAGGACTCAAGGATTTTCTCAGGACAGTCTTTGGAAACGTCTCCTGTCCCACTGGAAATTTCACTGTCACTATCTGCAGGAAACACAAACATACACAGAGTAGATGTTAACATTTTACAGTTTCCTTCTTTGATTCTGGTTCGTACACAGTCAGAAAGATCAGTTTCTTTAAGACGTTTCATCACTTTTTTAAAAGACATTTCTAACTGCTCTGCTGAGTTGTGAAGTCCCTCTTTTTGCATGTACTACAGGTTTTAAATCTAAACGATGAGAATATGAGATGCTGAACTCTCGAACGAAGGAGTGCCTGTGCAGTGCCCACACTCTCCATTATTGCTGTTCCTCTGTCTGGCAGTTCACGAGGCAGATGAGAGGCAATCAGCACTGCAAACCTCTTGTGTTTGGATGCAAAAGCAATAATTGACTGTCTGGCTTGCTCTGCTGCTGGAGAGGTGAAGTAAACCTCACACAGAGACTACCCACTGAAACAGACATGCACAGTCCTCGAGGGCTCATACAGTATGTCCAGCAAATCTTCAGATGAGGACCAAACGCTGTATAAAAGATGGATGACACCGGGGCGCTGCAAAGTGAAGCCAAAACACTGGGGGTCCTCTTTCTGACGCAGACTGGTATTAATGTCTGAAAACCTGTAGTTCATAATAAAATAGGTAGTCAAGATACAAAATTAAATGATCAATATATCTTGACACGTTAGTAGTGGAGCAACGCCACTAGAGGGCGCCTCTGCTTTTGTCCTTGAAGTCAGTTTCAGCCGTGCTTCTGCGATGGATGTATATCTGTATCCAAGCTCCAGTTTCCCTTTCTGTCTCCTTTCTATCTCTTTTTCTCACGTACATGGACCCCAACCGTAAAACCGAGCAGAGGTTTGTCAGCCCAGGGTGGGGGGTTACATGGGATTGCTGCTTATCACAACAAAAGCTAAAAAGTGAATGAAAAAAAAGGGTTTTTGAGATGAAAATTTTGGATAAATGTTCACATATGTGTTTGTATGAGTTTTGATATAATTTCAAAACGATCAGGAATCCTCCCACCTAAAAAAAAAAAGGTTTGCTTTGATCCTAAAGATATATCGGATCAGATTTTTTAAAGCTCTTGACGACAGCGAGAGTGGGATCAACTTTCCCACAATGACACAAATATAAAAAAAAAATTACATGGTGAAGGCAGTGAACTTCTGCGGGTATTGCTTTTGTTCCCATCACATTGTAACAATGACACCAGACAGCAACAGCCCTAGAAAGGGTGACACTCATCATTCACTCCAGCTGAAAACTTGGCATTCACTTAATGAATTGTAACATTTTCTTCTCAAAACATCCAGCCACGGTGCTGAATGCACTGCTGCTCCTATACATCCTCAGAGCCTCAGCAGGAGCTTTTCAGGTCTTTATAAATGCTTGATGAGCCCTTTCAAATGGATCAGACCCAGCACAAAGCTGCTGCCTCTGTCCTCAGATTGGCTGAGGCCACGTGGCGAGGAAGCGTGAGTGCAATGCCACTGCCAACTTACCAGGTGATGAAAGAAACTGTGAAGACGAGGGCCATTACGGTTACCTTTTAATCTGGAGAGAGGCTGCACATTCACTGACGGATTACTTTCAAATGGGATCTCTCTGATGTCGAAGCCAAATGAATTGGTTTTGTCTAGTTTGGAGCGAGCTCTGCTATGAGGATATTCCATCTTATATATTAACCTGTTTCTAGATTACATTTCAATACACTGTATGTTTTCAACCTCCACCTCATTCATGGCAGCTTGAAATCAATCATTCTCCTTGTGTTACTGTGTGATATTCTGAGAAAATGTAGTTTCAGTTTTTTAGAGAAACATAAGCATGCAGATCTGTGCATATAAATCATCACCTTCCCCCTGAGAATGTGTATGAATCCTGGGCACTCGCAAACTATTTGTGAAAAAACACAATGAGTGACAATCAAGGAATGTTATGAAAAGAAAATCAAAAAGGAAAAAAAAAGAGAAAATGTCAGGTTAAGGCATCTTTTCCACACTGCAGCTTCCAGAGAAGAATAGAAAACCCATCCACATGAAATGAATGTGTGTGTGTGCCTGCAGCAGAGGCATCTTCTCTGGGAGTGCATTCATTCCTGTACACAATGAGGCTGACCTCCAGTTCCACGGCCCTGAGCGCCTCCAATTTTCAGCGCTGGGGGAGTGGGTGTGGGGGGGGTAAAGAGAAAGCACACTAAATATTTCCAATAGTGCCAGAAGAAAGCTGTCGGCTGCGGCCTTGGCAGCTGACTCGTGACTTTTGGCGAGTTGGCATTTAGACATAAAAGAGACGATTTCTGCCTCTAGCTCTTCTAATACCTTTCAGTGCTTCAAGGTGAAATAAGTAAAAGACTGTAAAGAGGGACAAAGTAGAGAGAGAGAAGCAATTCAATACCATGAATATGCTTCAGAGTTACATAGAAAGAAAAAAACTATTAAAAGTTTTTTTTTCTATTTACTTTTTCAAACACTCACTCAATCATTTATCGGCTGTGGTCCATAAGCCACAGCAGATTTTCAGAGTAGAAGACTTGTAGGCTTTTGTATCCCTTTAAATGAATTTGGGAAGCAGCTTAATAAAAACAAAACTATTTACCTCAATGCAAGCAACCTCATACAGTACACCATCCAAGTTTAAGTTAGTGCTATGCTGCTACACCTGCACACTTGAGCCAACAGCCCCATGAAAATGTCAGTGCTGCTTGTGTTAGTGGTCTGAAACTGGGTCATGCTTTGGAACAACTTGGACTATAACAGCCAGAGTTGGTGCTCTTTATGTTACTGTTGTTTAGCTTCCATTCCTGTGACACAGCTGTCACTCTTGAAAGGAATGAACCTGCTGTAAACATCTACGTTAAACGCATTCATGGTAATTCTTTAACAACATTTTAAACAGATCACACTGTCATGTTGGGGGTGAACTCTGATTTAAATGACAACCATCCCTTCTTGGCTGTTTATTTCACCTGATCAGAGCGTGTTACGTACAAGCAGGCTGAATGACACCATTAGTAATTAAACCCCCTGAGATTTAGCCCGCAGTCATTGCTGTTTACAGTGTAACTCACACACGATCTAAGACCTTGTGTGCACTTTCACACACACACAAACCGCACCACTCAATCTATCCATTCTGCTGTTATCACATACCGTGTCACACTCACTTAGACACGCCTCACATAAACAGATGTTCAGACTGATTACATACATACAGCCCTGCTGATGTGTATGTGCTCGAACAGAATTATACTTCACTGTCGATTCACTTCAGTGTATGAACGATACACGTGTGATTGTGACAGGGCCTTGCTACAAATGTACGTGTTGCTAAACCTCAATTTCAGACTGCAAATCTGGACATATCATCTCATTTTGATGAGGTACAGAAATCTGCAGGATACATGTCAAGTAAATGCTCCATCTGATAGGCCGTGATGTATTTCCCCTTCTACATGTGAATGTTCACATTAGCATCTCATTTTCCTCCTAGTATTGAGAGCAGTGAGGGATATGTTCAGCGTTAAGCTCGTTGGTACCTTATTTTTCAATCAAGCAAGATTTGATGGACACATTATGCTGGGCTGAGGTCTGTGCATGCGTAACAGTGCTGTAGATAGTATGTAGCACACGTTACACTGCAACTGTTTTGATAGAATCATAAAAGTTCATCTGCATATGAAGGGCTGGCAAGCAGATAAACATTTGCTTTACGTCATCGATGATGTTCAGAAAAAGGGGGATGCCTTAGAGGCTTGCTAGATCAAATGAATATGTGCTGAATTATTGCGAAGTATTCTGCATTGTGAATATAATGTTTCATATTTGTTGTTTATGTACAGAGAAAAACAGGAGGAAATGAGGAAACTCAGAAAACCAAAAAGTAAGGGAGAGAGGAATACCCCTACCTTCATCAGCCTCCTCTTCTTCGGTGGGTGAAGCCAGTTGTCCTCTCCCTTCATTACTTCTCTCCGCCTCTCTCTGGAGACTCACCACCTCGTACACAGCATCGCTCTGACCCTGCCTCTCCGGGGGCTGCTGTATAAACACACACAAACATGAATAAATGCTTCGATCAGACCTTTTTATTGTAGAAACAAACAGAGAGCTTGAATCTGGCTTCGTTTGCCACTTGATCACAACAATTATTTATTTTTTTCAATCAAATGTTGACCATATGCCTTGTTTTAGAGGGATGCAGGATGAGAGATTTTTGTCAATATCTGATATGCCAATATTTTCAAACTTATGTTAGCCAAAACTTATTTTAGATAAAACGCTAACGATATATATCGAAAATTAATTTCCCTCGAATATAAAACATGGTCAATATACTTTTCAATAGCCGGCATTCTGCCATGTTTAGGTAGACTATACAAATAGCCAATGAAAAGGGGAGTTAATCCAGGTCCTCTTTGTGCAACAAAACGCCAAAGGGACACAAAGACCTCACAGATGCAGTAGCTTATTTTATTGCAAAAGACATGCTACCAAAAAGCACTGTTAAATTCATTTAAGAGTAACAGGGAACATTTTAAGATTGACAAATGATTTTTTTAATATCGTGATATATATCGATATCACCTGATATGAAAAAAAATATCGTGATAAACTTTTTCCCATATCGCCCAGCCCTAACTACAACCATAAAGGCAGAAATTTCAGTGTCTGCTGATTTTGAAAACTAACATTTTAAGCTATTATCTGCCAAAACAGGTACTATGCTGACACTATAACACAACCCCAGGTCCAGAGCTGTTTTTTTAAGCAGTTTGAGCAAAACAACATTTTTACTGCTGATAAAATGCCAAACCCTCATCAAAGAAGTGAAACATTACATACAACAATCCAAAACCCAATGACATGAAAATTTAAGTTACAGCGACTAACATCCTTGACACAAAGCGCTGATTTGACGCCTGATCACGACTCTTTGCTGAATATCTAACCCAACTCTCTACTCCCTGCATGTCCTGTCTCTTTAACTGTCCTACCTAATATAGGGAAAAATACAAAAAAAAAAAAGGTTTAGAAAATAGCAAAAAAAAACCTTCATCTAACAAATAAAACAGCTAAATATTTAAATGTTGAAGTTTAATGTAATCAAAATGATTTGTCTATCTTAACTGTAACCGGAAAATTTCAAAAAGTCTCCTTTGAATTATAAACTCTTGAAAGTTTTGAGCTGATTATTCTGTAATCAGGAGAAATAACAGGATCTTCCCGTAAAAACCTGTTTGTGAAATTACAGAGATAATATTACAGCAGCCCAAAAAAAACCTAAGATATTGATTTGCTCTACGCTTGGTATATCAGCAAACCTTCTATTCTCATTCCTCTCAGATAGACATCAGTCCCAGTCTGCAGGTATCATTATGTCAGTGTAAGACTTGATCTCAACAAGGCAATCAACATGACCGCCTTAGACCCGACACCAACCAACTGTCTGACCTCATCTGTCCAATCAGACGACACAGGTACAAGAAGGACACAAAAATGAAGAACAATGACGAAAAAAGTGCAATCAGAGCCTCCTGCAACCCAACATCCTGTCAACCCCAGCGAATGAAAATTTAGGAAAGCTACTGGCAGCTAACGAGCTCTGTGAAGCTGACTCTGCAATGGCTGCTGTGTGAGAAATAATCAACGTGAGAAAACCTGGAAAAGACAGAAAAAAAAGTGCAGATTCAACAGAAAAAGTCAAACTATTCCGCCATCTTTCACAGATCCTGTTCTCTTAGCAGTCCATCATTGTACTCCTCTTCTTTTTCTTTTGTAAATTTAGAGATTTAGACAAAATACTTAGAGCACAAACCAACAAGAATGAAACCGAGATCTAAGGACTTCTGTCAATTACATAGCTCTGTTTGTTCTTTTCCAGCGAAGCATTTCCTCAAATCCATCATAATGCGCTAAATAAACAGGCAGAAGGCCAAAGACATGAGCAGTCTCGACCTTGAGTGTCATGAGCTACTGATGTTCGTTTCTGGTCAGTTCGATTTCTGGAGAGCTGTTGTCTCTCTCCTCTACCTGGTAAAAAAGGATCAATGAGCCGCATTGATTTGGGCACTCGCATGGCGTCTAATGACTAGATCCAGTCAGTGATGGAGGCACAAATTGGGAGAAAATTTCAAGCCTGGGCAATTATTAAAGGAAATCTTAGTGTGCTTAGGTTATGGACTCTGAAATTGGGGGGGAAACGTGGGTCCAAAGCCTCTTGTGGTAAACAAACATCTTTATTTAATGTGCGTTTCACAAAGAAAGAGACAAGAGGAGAACAATCTAGTGCAGGGGTGGACAACCATGCAGGTTTTCCTTCCAACCCAAAACTCCACCAGGTGATTTCACTGATTACCTTACCTCCGAGCAGAGAGCAGGGACTAATCAGTGAAATCACCTGGTGGAGTTTTGGGTAGGAAAGAAAACCTGCAGCCTCTCGGCTCTCCATGGTACATGGTCGTCCACCCCTGATCTAGTGCTTTCTGACTATTTATCAGCTGAATCCTCACTCTCTGATGAAAACCATCGTAATCCCACAAATAACAAGAACATCATACAAGCCAATACATCTTTGTAACATTGCCAACAGATTTTTCCAGCAGGTAAATACAGGATGTGCATGTTCAGTCGACAAACACTGCAATCCTCGCCGGTCAACACCAGAATTTTGTGTTGATAAAATAAACTGAGAATATTTTGATTGCATTAAGCCTAAAATGTTGCTCATGTGTGCTTCCTAAGCTCAGCCACCTGCCACTGGCTGGTGCTGTCGCTCCAAGTAGTGGCTGTGTGTAAACCAAAGTGGCTCATAAGTGCTCAGGCCGAGCAGGTCTACATCCATCAAAGACTTGAGGCATCATTGTTTATCTGCAGGTGCCGTAATCTTGTGTGCAGCCGTGTTAAAGCAATTTTGCACAATGTCGACTGTTGTCTTTTCTAACCTTGTAACCGAGTCTCATTTGTGTCTCTCTTATCTTGTTGTATAATAAATTGGGGGCAATCCGGCACTTGAATTTCCTTTGGTATTTATCAAGTTCTGTCCTTTCTCTCAGCGAGGACTCGATCTTAAAACCTACTTGACACTGCACAGCTCGCCCACAGCTCTGCTGGGTCAGTTTCTGTAAGTGCACCACATACATCTTCCAGAGAAGAAACAGCAGAAAACATTCTGAGAAGTTGGCAAAGCACAGATAATGACTCCCCGGGATTGCTGCTGGCTAATGACAGTTTTAGGCAAAATAACACAATGGGGCAACATATTTCATTTGTGTGTGTATCACCTCTGATTGCCATCTCCCACAAAAACCTCCACACAATATTATCTTTTAATTAGCTCTTAACCACAGCACCAGTCCAACACTCTCCCTTTTTACAGAGGAGATAACTAGAGAGGCAATCAGGCGTACGAGTCAGACCGCCGCTGTTAATTACCACACTGCCAATAATGAGACAGAGCCTCTTATTAGCTTCCTACAATCCAAAGCTTCCCCACACTCCACTGCCTCGCCAGCTCCCCATGGCCTCCTAAAGGAGATGTGCTTTTCAACAGGGGAGGGGAAGATTACAGTTTAACTGTATTTT
This sequence comes from Xyrichtys novacula, assembly GCA_962446985.1. Classification (NCBI taxonomy): domain Eukaryota; kingdom Metazoa; phylum Chordata; class Actinopteri; order Labriformes; family Labridae; genus Xyrichtys; species Xyrichtys novacula. Next base: position 28,483,825 of record OY660870.1, read on the forward strand.
TCTGAGCACTTGCAGAAACGACTCAGGCTGGGGTGTCCTTGTGTTGGTGAAAAGGTATGCAGATGTGCTTCCCTCGCTCTTTTTATAACAGGAGTGGAGGAAACACATTTTGGCACGAAGCTTTGATTGTTCGGCAATTGTGGTTACAAACCTTTCAATTCAACCTAACTGGAAATTACAAAACACACCAAAAATGTCAAAACCAGAGCGAGTTTACCAAGTATTTAGAAAACTGTATGGCCATTTATTTCAAACATAAATATTGGTATAAATAAAAGTGTGGAAATAGGGAAGGTTCTCTCAGGGGTGGTGATGGGCGAAGGAGATTTACCTGTCTGAGTTTGAGGTAGAAGGTCTCAGTGAAGGTCTTGCGGCTGAAGTACCAGAAGCGTTCATTTGATGGATAAACCCTGACCAGAGTCTCCATTAGGAAGCGAACCGGCTCCACCACCTCAGTGACGACCAGGTCTGCTGCTACCGTCATGTAGACCTGCTTATCTAGAAAAGAAAGAAAGGAAAAACCATCCAGGTTACTGCTGAGGTTTCAAGTGAAAATGTATTCCCTCCGTACTTTCACCAAATATGAATCAATCTGGAGAAAAGACGCCACATGTTTTATTCAATGAAGGTCATTTACCCGTTGTTAATACATGTTAAAGGGTAGTAATGCATGTTAAAATGACAGGTACAACCCACACATAAAAGCTATGGTGTTATCATAGAGCCCCCCAAGTGTATGAACTAACAACCAAGACAAAGCTAGAAACATGAGTCAATCTTCATCTACATATGAGGGGAAAAAAGGCTGAAACGTTTACCTCTAACGCCAAACAAACTGATTTCACAATGAATCCAAAAATACAGACATTTTACTGTAAAACAACCACAGTTTATCTGACCGGCTTCCTCCAAGAGGCAGAAAATCCAAACTGTGTATCCTGTGAGAATGCTGCACCCCCTAGTGGATTAGGAGCTAACAGTAACACCTCCAATTTTAAATCAGAGTATAAATGTCTTTGTCGAATGTTGATTTAGCTACATGAGTCCACAACTGGAACAAAACAAGATGTGTGCATTGAACTAAACCATCACTTCAGTTTAAGGATGAATCTAATTTTAAAAAGGGGGATAAAGAAACCAAAGACAGTCAGAAGGGCTGGAGAAGTTAACTGATAAATCTGACATGGCTTCAGAAGGTTCAGGCTGCCGTACTCTGATCTCCATGTGGCTACAGGACTCGATAATTTTGAATCAAACATTTATTGGTAACGACTTGTAAATTTAAAATGTGATAGATTTAGCATTTGTTCAAAAAGAATTTTAACTACTCATGTTTACTGCCAATTTATGACAAAAAACAATTATCAATGATCAGTTCCTGTTGCCCTGCAAACAACTACGGAGCAGGAACTTTCACCTGTCTTTAGCAGTGAAGCAAAACAATTTCAAGATCCCTCCTTTTGAACATTGATAGCACTGCAACCTGTCTATGTCTGTGTTAAATGTTGTTATAAGTTAGCTTCTAATATAACCATAAACTGATGTTTCTTTCCTCCAGTGCAGCATTTATCAAATATGTCAAAGTGTGTGTGACTTTCATTTATAATAGTAAGTGCTTTTAGACCGCCCCGACCCCCATGAGTTCCAACGTCTCCACAGAGCTGCCTTTAAGTCACACTCTCAGAACCTTCAAGTCAGCAAGTTGCCAAGTGCAGTAATTTGTTAGCTGTGATGGATTTGGTGAAGCAGACCCTCTGCACAAAAAACCTCTGCGGAGCAAAGTAATATAACATAACACATTTATAATTAAAGGAGCAGTTCAGATTTTATTTTTAAATCTTGGCACATAATTTGTTTTTTTTCCAGTTCTGTCTCTAGATTATTAATAAACCCTACTCTTTCTTTTAGTAAGTAACTACAATAATTAATAATAGCAATATTATATCATGCAGAACAAAAAGTAAACACAAATACCACAGACTAAAAAGTCTGCAGAACAGTGAGAAACAAAACAAAACACCAGAGTTAAATGCACAACATAAATCTGCTCAAAGCACTTCATTTTTAATTCTTTTAGAAGAAGTGTCACAGCTCTGTCCTCTCTGCTGCCTGGCACTTTGCATTCACTTTATAATGTGTGAAGACTTCGACAGGCACAGGAGGGACAAAACCAGGGACAGGACATGGTGGTGCAAGAGAGAAAGCCGAGGAAAATGCCACATTCAAGCTTCAATGCACGCACTCCATTTCTTTCAACATAACCTTGAGCCGTGTGTGGTCGCATTGTTGGACCGCACACGTAACTGTAGGAAAAAGACTGCGGCACCCAGAGTATGAGGAGTCAGAGAATGTGGTTGGGTGGGTTCCACACGACACTGATGAAACATGCAGCAAAATTTGAGGAGAAATACCCAAAAAATAAAGTCAAATAAAAGATTTTGCTGATAGCTTATAAGAAATGCTACATGCACTTGAATTAGAGAACAAGCTGGTTTAAAATCAGGTTATTTTAAAGACAGATCTTCATAAATGGTTTGAATATAACCTTAAGCCTGAAGTCACTTTAATGCCAACTTTTCCTGTTTCTCAGCGACTCTGAATAGTGATGATTCAGCGCTCAGTGTTTAACAGAGTGACTTGTCTCACCTTTAGGCGTGTCCTCATTCAGAGCCTGGAAGGCGGGCATGTTTGGGTTCCATGTTCCTGTGATCACGTAGGCTTTCCCATCAGAGCTCTTTCCCATGGACTCCTGTGTATCATCACATACAGACAACAAGATTAAGGTTTTGTAAGTTATTAATTATGACATAGAAAAACAGACATGTCCAAGCAAAATGAAAAACTGAAAAAGGTATACAGTGCTGCAAATGGCCAGTTATATTTACTGCTGACAAACTTCTTTAATTTCAATAGAAAAATTAAAAGGCTTGGATGGGTTGTGCTCAGTGCTCACCATGTCTAGTAGATGCATGTCGCTGTTGCAGACTTTCTGTCCTGGACTCAGCAGCATCCCAAAACACCTAGATGAAAGGCACAGGTGGTCAAACATAAATCAATCCTGCTGCTGAGCTAAAATCTGCACTTTCTGTTTGGAGGGAAAAGGAAACAACTCCGTACTTTTGATAAACAATGTGACATTGGAGCATTATGAACTTTCAGGCATTTATTTTAGGGAAAAAGCTGTGATAAAACATGACTGAAAATGCCAAATAAACATCTTGTTTTCCTGTGCCACTAATTAGAAAGTACCCTTGCATGTCTAAGCCACTCAAGGTACTGTCCTTGCAACTGCTGGTCCGAGGAAGACCTGAAAAGGGTGAACCGTGGACTGACAAGGCTAGAGGGCTAGAGGGACAAGGCTAAAGCTGTCTGCTCAATCAACATCATATCCAACATCTTAACTTACATGAATCAAAGCATTTTCTGCTGCCTGCACTTCATCAAACCAACCCATCACAATAAATTTATATACTATAATTTACTCATCTTCATGTTGGATCATTATCAAGTGGTCTATACCAGAATCTATTAAGAATGCATGTATATACTGTGGTAGCAGTGGCTTTGACTGAGGTGTAGGTCAGTTTTTGTAAAGTCACATTTCAGGTAATGACTTCCAGGTAAACAGCTTTTGTTTACCTTGTTTACCTGCAGTAAGGGTAATAAGTAGAGCTCAAAGAAAGGAAAGAGCAGGTGTTTGTCTCCCTCTGAAAGCATGAGGAGGTGAGGGGATAAAGAAGAAAAAGAGGATGGATCAAGATGGCCTAGTTTTTTGGTGCTGCATGTGTCGTAAAAGAAAGAGGCAGCAGGAATTTGAAGGTGATTTAATAGTTGTTACTATTCCCTTTTAATATAGCATTATCCAAATTATACACTGTCTGAGTGGTTTGTGATTTTTTGCTTTCTTTCTGCTTTACTTTCACCACCAGGCTTTTTTAATTATCCCTGTAAAAGGATTATATCTTACGCAGTCTTTCAAATAGAAAACCACTGTATACATTACCATAATTTAATCCGAATCAAGGTTATGGATATTATGTGCTGCATGTAAAACCAACATATTTTGAACACTGCGTCGTTACCTCCCTCTGTTAAGGTCATTTTTCCAGGTGAGAGAGCTGCTACGAAGCAAATCTGAGACAGCTAAAAAAGCAAATCAAGCCTGGCAAAAGCAAGCCTGGAGTAGGGCAAGTGAAGCCAGTCATGTAAAAAAAAAAAAAGGAAATGCTTTTTCTGTGAAAGTAGAAACTTGACTAGGAGCAGTTTGAAGTGTTCAGAAAGTCAAGTATAAGACCAGCAGGTGGAAATCTTAACTCTATAGCAGCAAAGATTTAAAATACTATATTTTACTGTATTGTATCTTCTAACTACGACCAGCACCTCAGTATAGAGAAGTATTCTACTATGTTACAGCATATTACCCAGTAGATGGTTAAAGTAGTGCACCAAGTGTTAAACAGAGCAGATTCATCAAAGGTCCTTTAGGGAGAAGATGCTGAGACCCCGTCATGCATCATCTCATTTAAGATTTATCCTCACCTCTCGATGCCGAGCTCCTTGTTGCACATTTGTTGAACTGAAACCACGACCTTCTTCTGAACTCCCTGTCGCAGCTTGAAGTAGAACTTGTCTCTGTCCTTAGGCACTGGGCTGTGGAGAGGAAGAACAGAGGGGGGTTATACACAACCCCAGGGACTCAGAGCTGATGCAATTTTGACTTTGTGTGTTCTGGTCCTGTGACGTTCCCTGATGTCGTTTTAACTACATTTAATAATAAATTAATTCTCTGCCTTATTGCCAGTTTTTCCCAGCAGACAGTATTAAAATAGGCTTTATTTTATTACATAACCCAGTCAGCGGTAAAATATAACATGCCTACCCTCCAGTCTTTAAAGTGTATTATATTTGATACCCTCTGATGTGCTTTCAGAACAGCTATTGGATCATTTTATTTTTTACGATAATAGAATATCCTACAATAGAAAATGAAAACCCATCAATGAATAACTTGAAAAATGACTGCAAGTGAAAATGGGTAATTGTATTTCTGTGCTGATGAGCTCTATACTCCTTACTAATGAATAATAACAATCATACAAAGCATAACCGTAAAAACTCTGTAAAGCTTGTTTGTATAACTGACATACTTTATCTGAGGGCTTCCCTTTAAAACCTGACAATGGCACCTTAACACACTCAAGGGTTGTAATGTAATTTTGAACTATTATTATTCCTTCTCACATAATATAGAAAGCTACAAAGAGAACACCTTTTTTCGTAGACTGACACGCCTAAAACAGTCACCATGTTTGATTTTGTCCTGTCACTATTGTGCAACCTTGTAGTGCTTGAAAAAGTAAACTGACCTGATGATGAGATCAGCTTCTTTTTCAAATCTACATAGTGAGATCATCTTACATTTAAGGTTTAGCAATGAAATACCAACATTCACTGCAAAAATCAACTAAGTCTCTTATCTGCAAAGGTAGTGTATCCCTCATGACTTAGGCCAGCTGTCACTTACAGCAGCAGGGGGATGAAAGGTGGAGAGACATAGTAACAGGAGCAAAGTAACGTAAAAGTAGGACAAGTTACCCAAAAACTGAGGTTATGCCTTTTTTATCAGAACACTTATGAAAACAGCACAGACGTTTCAGAACTGTTACCCAGGCAAAAAAATGGTGTCACTCAGTGTACACAAAAAGCTCTCCTTTAAACATGTGATTGAAAAACAGACTGATAGTATGACCATCATCAGATCTGTCATCTATCCGATAGGCTGCAGAGCATTCTGATTTATATGGCATTTAAATACAGAAACTCTAAGTGTTTTATTTACACATTTATCATATCTATTGATATTGATTTGAATTGCTTTCTTCATAAAAACAAGTTTGGGTCTTTAAAGCATCTTGCCTTAATACTCATTCTTGCAAATGGGGGGTTGTCCTATGATCAGGCCAACATGTAACCATATCAGACACTTGTCTCATTTAACTAAAATATTGTATGTGTATCTACATATGTAAATACATGTGTAGGTAAAGACAAAGCACCTGAAGTTGCCCTTGCCATCATCTTCTTTGACCTCCAGTGAGACACTAAAGACGTAGAGGTCACTGTCAGGTGGACCAGACAGCGCCGTGTCCCTGATGTCTGCCGGCCGTGAAGAACGCTTGAAGGCTGTGGAGAAACTGTACAGGATACGGCTGACCTGGATGAGACAGAAATAGAAAAACAGCTTTATTGACGAGGAGAAGGGGTAGATTAGAGAAGAGCTGTGACATCATATACTGAAGATAAAACAGGGTAAGAAGTATTGCTATACACAATTTGTGAAAAGTACAAAACTTGAAAAACAAACATAAGGGATCTTGACTGGAACAGCAAAGGACAAAAATTCAGACAATAAAATAAGACAAGAGTGCCCTCAGCTGGTTGATTATTGTCATTACTATTTCACAAAATTGTGATTAATATTCAAAGTCTTTCTCTAACAAAAAAATGCTTTCATGCTTCTAATAGCTCCTTGGAAATCATTTTTTGTATAACTTTAATACATGGAGTTTTGTTTATAAGGTCAGTGAACGACAAATCATCTGGTTTGGTTCACATACCCTGAAAAAACATGTTGACAAAATCTAGAAGACTTCTTTAGAGCCGACTTGTTGCTTAAAATTATAGAATAAAAAAACTCTTCATACCTTCCTGAATACAGCTTATAAAAGGACATCTATCGATATTGTTTGCATGATGTGACTCACGGCCTCTTTGATGTGGCAGGAGAAGACATGTATCTGGAAGTCTTCGGAGCTCCTGTAACTTTCGGTGAAGGAGAAGCAGTCACTTTCCACCGAGCCCTCCCGTCCGCGAGCACAAAACAACACTTTGTAGATGGGGAAGGAGGCGATCTCTGTGCCGGAGGCCTGGTCCACGATCCTAAGGGGAGTTATGTTATATATCAAAACGAGTCTTAGGTGCATACTTACAATCACTGTAGCAGTAGATTAAAGTTTAGAGTTTTAGCGTGGGGTGTAAAGGCCGTTAGAAGACCCGATCTGTTCTTGGTATCATATTACAATCAAAATTTAAATGTGGTTCATTATTATGGGTTAAACATACATTTTTTTACATTAACAAACCACCTTATTTAAGTACTAAACTTAAATTTCTCAACATTGCAGTCAACACCTTACTTTCTGCCAACAGCTCAAATATGCTTGAAAAAACAGGAACTACCTCACCACCCCTTTCTTGGCTTTGTGACTCCCCTTTATCGTGAGCCATCTATATCAACCCAGTTATGGACGAACACAGTCTGGTTATTAAAGTGTGTCTGACCTGACAGAGCCATCTGGTCCGCAGGGCACGTGCAGAGTGATGGGGATGGGGATGGCACTTTCAGCTCTCAGTGTGGCCATGGCCCTCTGTGCCTCGGCTTCATTACGAGGAGCTTTGACCCAGGTGCAGCCGAGATACGACAACTTGTTGAACTGGACGCTGTCCTCTTCTGGAGCTGTGGGGCTGGATGGCGCTGGACATGCTTCTGTGGACAGAAAGGAAAGTGTGATATTAGAAATAATTTTAAAAGATATCAAACATGTCTTCACCTTGGCTAAATAGACGCACCCAGATGATGGACTTTATCCGAACAAACAGAAAGCTATCTCAGAGATGTGTGCCTGTATAAATGTACATTCAGCTTACAAGAATTTGACCTTTCATTTGAAGCTCTACATAAACTGGAGCTATGAAGTTGTGACTGATAAGACCTTGTGGTGAAAAAGATAAGCATGTTTGCCTTATTATAACAGATAGACTTCAGTATAGATTATAGCAGTAACAAAAAGATCTACATTTAGTATATTTTTTACATTATCCAAACATGGTATGATCCTCCTACCATTGAAGGCTATTGTGATTTGAGCTTTATATGAACTGAGATAGAGGCATGTTTTTACATTCTTTCAAAGACAAAGCGCCCACGAGTCTGGAATGACTCTGAAGCATCATGGGATTATGGTTTAGTGCATTAGCATTTTTCATATCATGCAGTCTGACAGCTCGACAACAAAACAGCTCATTGAAGAAGGGAGAGAAAAAAAAAACAGTACAAAGCCACAAAAACACACCTGAGGGTCCGTATTATAATGAAATCTGAGCGTCTGGGGGAAGTTATAGGCCCTAAGATTTGTATGATAAATGAGATCAGCAATCCAAGTCCACAGAGGTCTGTGGGACCTGCCTCTATTCTCTGATACACCAGGATAAATCCTTGGAAAAATTCAGCTGGAATGGTGTCCACTGTTTATTATGACTTTATCTCCGAAAGTATAAAAACTCTGCATTTCACTAAATCTTACAAGTGTAACTCAGATATTCGGTTTTACATTTAGATTTATTATTAAGACTCGATTCCTTCATCATAAGTTCGTATGAAAATATTTTGCAACACCACACAGACATTTCAAAATGAAGCTTACAGATCATCAGAACTACACTAAATGTAACCAAGACACTGTTGGTACATATCTTCATGTTTTCTGCAATGTCCTCTGGTATTTACCTTCTGTTCTAAGGTAGCTCAGTATCTTGAATGTATTTTGAGATTTTCAGTTCTTAAACAACCATCCTCACTTTAATTCAATGTTGATTCAGTTCTCAGAGATATATACAAATTTGAGATACATATTTGCAGGTTGAACAGCTGCTAAAAAAACCATAATATATTCCTGGTTCCCTGTTGAAACTGCATCCTTAAAGAAGAGTTTCACTACTTCAGAGAAATTGCTCTCCGACAAAGGTCATTGGTTGTAATTCATATTCAAGGCAAGGGTGTCCACTGTGGGGGCTCGTTTTTGTTTTTGATTGAATGTTAAATTTACACATGTAATATGATCCTAACAGCAGAAATATGCTATTTTACCCCTTTACGTGTGTGTTTATTTATATGGATTAGTGTATTTTTAATTCCAATTTATGTTTTTTGTTTGATTTCTTATTCCTTTTGTCTCCTTTTAATGTGTTTTCTTGTCACATTAAGACACGGTAGGATTTAAATAGTCTGAGAAAGAGTGTGTTGTGCAAGCAAAATTTGCGAATAAGATTTCTCATGTGTGAGCACATTTTTAAAACTTTCAATAACAGAAAAATAATGATCTGAAAAAAGAAAAAAACACATGTGAGGATGTGTTAAGATATGCAGTGTAAGAGGAATTATGTGTGTGTGTTTCTGTTGGAGGGGAGGCTTCTCTAAGATGACCTTTGACCCCTTACTTTCGCACTTTGCAAACAGGAAGCTGAACAATGAGAGCAGCAGCTGTACTTCCACTGCTGACTGAGTCTCGCTCTGCACCACACTAACCATTTCCTCTCACTTAACTCAGCAGTTCTGCATAATAGTAGTAAACGCTGGGATAACTGAAGGTGTGAAAAATTCAGCACTGTGAGTGAAGAAGAAGCTGCTGCTGGTGTTGGCTGAAAGATTTCAAAGTCACAAACTCGTGAACTCAGTGGCAGTAAATTGAGCTGGTATTCCCCAATCGAGGTTTTTACCTGCAGGGCGGGGCTCCAGGACTCGGCTCTCTGGGTCTCTATGCTTCTCCATCTTTTCCACGCTGCTTTTCTCCACTTTCACCTCATCATCATCGTCATCCAACAGCTCCTCCATCGCTTTCTCCAGCTGCTCACTGCCATTCCAGGACATCTGGAATAGAGAGAGAAAAAGAGCTTGAACTGTCAATAAAAGATAAAAGACGAGAAGACACGTGTGACAGAGAGAGGCTTCCTGAACGGAGGAGTTGAAAAATAATGCTGATCATTTTGTTTCCATTTGCAGGACAGCTTAAAGTGCAATAGAGGGGACTATTACATAAAAAGAGAAAATATCCAGGTACATTCAGTTGTATTGTTAAGATAATCAGCAGAAGCAGATCTGAGGGTAACCACAGACTCATCCAGATAACCTAACCACAAAGGTATAAAAATACATCCAGAAGAGAGGTGAAGAGGAAAAAGTTTCACATTTCGAAACTGTAAATTTGCTTTATAGTTGATTATTATGTGATATGAGGGGATAATCATGCATAATGATTAACTACCAGTAAGGTTTCAAAGTTCTACTGTATGTGGTTCCTACCTTGAGTTTTGGTTTCCCCCCTGAGCCCTGAGGTGACCCAGCAGCACTGGATTGGACCAGAACAAACTCCTCACTGGTGACGGTGGCCACGGACTCAGTAGAGCTGCTGACTTTCCCAAGCGAGGAGCTGTCATCCATGGCTGGCTGCTGTACTCAGAGTCGGCTGGGGAGACCGGGGTTAAAGTTCTCCCCTTCCTGCCAGCTCAGTAGGAAGGCAGCCTGCATGCACAACAAAATGGATTGGAAAGGACAGATTTTATTACAGGCGTTATATCAAAAACAGAACTTAGATTGCTTCTTTTTTTTTTTTGTTGGGTAATCTTTTTCATGACCTTCAGACTTACTGAGATATAGAGCTACAATTTCAAGTAATTGTGATTTCCATCCTCACACAAAGTATGCTCACTTTTCAAGGGTTTATCAAATAAAAAAGGTGAAATCAACATTAAGTTAACATTCAGAAACATCAGGGGTGGAAGGGTAACAAAATAAGTACAGTTACTGTGGTGCTATTTCACTTAACATAAACCAAAGGGTTAATGTATGAAATGATTCTGTCTTTGCGCCTCAGCAGTGAGAGGATTTTTGTTATTTTTGCAGCATTTTTTGAAAATTGCACTTTGTAGATGATCCTTGTACACTCAAGTCATGGTTTGAAAGACGATGTAATACCTATTTCAATTAACTTATCCAGTTAAAATTGGCTTCAAATATCTTGGAACAAGTTTTATATCTGAACCTGTCAGGTCACTACAGCTGATTGTTGTTCATGAGATACTTTGATGAGAAATTAGATTAATTCTCTTGGTCAGATTTGAGTTGTGGACATCACTGAGAAGATGGGCGACCAGTATTGTACTCACCAAGAGCAATAACTTCCAAAGAAAATACTTAATACATAACTACACAAAAAAACAGCCTTGCTGTCTAAGTGGCAGTCCTTGCGGCATCACTCTCTGGTTCAATTCCCAGCCAAGACCCTTGTCTGCATATTTCCCCTTATTCTCTGCTCTCCACATTTTCCTCTTTCTCTCTCTTCAGCAATCTAATAAAGGCAGAAAAATAACTTAACTTCTCAATAACAGTATCATGAGTAAATATAATTTGTCACTTTAGATCCTTGGGTTTCATGTGCCGTGCATTTATCACAATGTCACAATGTGCAAGACATCTGCAAACTACAATGCAGAAATTCAGTTTCCATCCTAGATCCAGGCCAAATATCTCCTGATACAGTTCAGTTTTGATTCAAAAGATACATTTCTCATTATTCCATCTGATGTATGCCAAATTTGTTCAAAAGTAATCCTATAATTAATCTGCATAAGACCATGTACAAAATCATCTGTGCACATCAGCATGTGTATTTCCCATTTAACAGGTCATTTTGTTTCAAATAGATGAGCTTGTATCAGACAGTGTGCTTTCTCACTTTATTGAGCTCATTAAAGGGACGTGACAGGAAGCTCCATTTAATCTCTAATTTAATAACACTAGAATGGAACTGAGAATAATCTATAGACCATCCTGTAAATAACACATTTAGGTGGATTAGTTTACTGCCACTTATCTATAGAGCAGCAATTAAATAAGCTAATGTCTAATGTCAATGTAATGCTGAATCTTGAGTTAGTGTTGATGGTGATTTTTTTACCTTCACTCTTGCGAAGTCTACAAGTCAACACAGCACCAACAAACAAGCACAATCACGTCTGTCTGCACATCTGTATCAGCCCCTGGTCTCTACATGTTGCGTCCTGCTGGCTCACACCTCAAACAAACATGGCCTGAGGAGAAGCTACTCGAGACCTGATTACAACCAAGTGAGTAAATCAATAAGTATAGTTGATTAATTAAGGGGAAATTGGTTCGAGTGATGTGCGAAAGAAGAAGTGAAGCCTAGAAGACATTTTTACACAGCTGAAGCGGCTTCTAAACAGAGCAGGTTTGAGCTGTGCTGTGTTTAAGATGATGCTGCAAAGAGGGAAAGCACACATTCTTGCACTTTGACACACAGGGACACTCACAAAAACCAGTGCATGAAGGGGGCATTCATCCACACACACAGCGACATGATTACAAGCATACAAAAGGCATTCATACACACTTCACCCTGGCGAATTATATTCACACACACACACACATAGACACACATGGGGGAATCAGCAGGGTCATGTGCTCCAATCACACTTATTGAATTATACACAGGGCAGCATGAAGCAAAAAGCGGACTGTCCCACTGATTCACTGAGGGATGAAGCCGAGAAGATACCTCAGAAGGGACAGAGAAAGCAACAGTGCATGCTGGGAAATCCTGTCATTAGGAGCAAATGCTAGCATGTCCTCTGTTGGACCTCATGTCTCCTCCTGTGGAGTCATACTTGCTCTGATGTGGTTAAGACAATCCAGCAAAACAGAACTGGCAATTAATTGTAATTACTGAACGTTTACTGTAAAAGGAAAGAACATCCCATAATCTCCCACCCACACAAACACACAGATTCAGGGAGCAACAAAACATGTACAGCTACATTTTAAACAGCAGGCTGGTTATTCCTTACATATGACACAGTCAGATTACTCTGTATTACTCCTACTGCCCTTTGTCACCAGAGTCCCACCCTCTGACTTCCACTCAAACTGAAGACACAGTGGCAAACTCGCCCAGTGTCATGACCAGCCTTGTCTTCCAGTACAGTCCCAGTTGGCACCCGACTGCTGCCTGTATGGAAACTGTGAGAGGCCATGCCGACGGAGCAGACAGGCTGAACAACACCCACAGCCTAAGAGCTCACCAGACACATTGCATCAATGAGGGTGTGTGTTTCTGTGGGTCAACTTGTCCTGCTGTTTGGTTAAAGATACAACAGTGTCAACAGAGCCGCATGAATGTAATCCCAGGGTGAGTTTCAGAGAGGAGAGTTGACTGAACAAGATCATATGAACCCATTATAACAGTTTACATTCAAATACAAGACACTGGATGAAAACTTCATCAATAATGTCTGATATCTCCACTGGTCAGGTAAATGGTGTCACCTGTCTGACTCTGTTTGCTTTATCCTCCCTGTTTACCTCCATCTGAGAAACACATGCAAAGCTGCCCTGTCTCTGATATCACCGAGTGATCAAACACATACTGAACAGACCAGTTCAATGGGTATGAAAGACAACAATAACACTGTTAGGGTTAGGCTGAGCCTGATCCTAAATAGATATTCGTGCAAAAGTGCAAAATCACTCTACAAATACAATCTCTCGAGCACTAACCTCAGTCAGTCCTTCAATGTGAAAAAGGTTGATTCACACACACAGCAGCAGCAGTAGACAGAAATACTAAAACCGCTTTAGCAACCAGAAGTGAAAGCTGCTCTGATGCTTAAAGGGTCTTTCACAGGCGACACCTGACACCTGACACGGAGTCACTTCCTGCTAGACCTGATGCTGAAACCAAGATATTTTCATATTCTTCACCTTGTGTTTTAACCTGTTTATGACAGATTCAAATATATACATGATACTATTATGAAAGACGTGCACTGTTACATCCTGACACACACACTTCGAAACACCTATTTCACACACACACAACGTACTACACAACAGAAGCACAACACCCATTTTAAGGAAAACTAAAACTGCATTTTTGTAAATCCATAAAAATGTGATTAATACCAAACACAATGGTTATTGTTTTGGCTGGTTACACGATGCAGACTCTCATTAAACTAGATCCTTCATCACAAAGAAAACAAGAGTCACAACAAAAGGCCACTTTGGTGCCTGCTGAAAAGGTTGGCCTACATTTAGACAAGCACTTGTTGATTCCTGATAGCTGAATTCAGCTTCCAGTCACAGGTGCTGCACGCTCTGCACATGACTGCCAGTATTTCTTAACGTTAGTTTACAAAGCCAAGAAAAGTGATCAATCTGATTTAACTTGTTAAAGATTCAGTTCAAGCTGTAATATGAAAATAGTCTATAAGATCCAGCTCAGTTCTCCTAAAAAATACAATATCCAACACAGCGGCTCAGTCATTTCTCAACAAAGTTAACCCCACAGTGATGAATGGATGCTCGGGTTATCTATTGTAATATTTAACATTTTGTGGTACCTGTAGATCTTTTCAATCTTTTGGGGTCAAACTAACTGAAACTTTCTTTAGTTATTGATGACTGTGACACTATTTTTATTCTAATCACTAAAAGTTAAACTCTCACAGTATAACAGAGGACTGACTGCACTGCATGACCATTTATGGGTTCAGATCATATGAGGGTCATACCTTCACATTAAACTTAACATCCTCTTGAATTTGGGAGTACAATAATGTCACATCCTTGTTAAACATATCTCTTCAGGTTCTTAAAATTCAGGGTATTGTGCTCATTTTCAAGCTTTAAGTGACCCCTCTGACTGCTCTGAAGAAGCTCAACATGATTTGCCCCTCACAAAGTTTTTTACTTATCTCAGGCTCGCCATCGAAATTGAGCTACTTTCTCTTTTAAGTCCACCCAGCAATCAGGAACCTAACCTTTTGGAAGCCTCCTCCACTGTTGCCCTGATATAATGTTGGGTTTCTTTGTTTACATGAGAAATTATGATAAACAGCCATATGTTTTGGACCGCAAATCTGATTTCAAAAGTCTAAAAAATAAGAAAAAAAACTGCAACAATGACTAGGGCAGAATATTTTTGTTCTGTAAGTTTAACATTCATTATTCTTTTGAAGGTTTTTAACCAATCACAGGTGGCTCTCACATGATTATTACGGGAAATGCGATTCAGAGCAGTATGCAGTGTCATCCCGGTTTTACCTTACAACCTGAAACTATGCCCGTGCTGAGTAATGACATCTAACATTTCAACTCAGTCATTACCATGAAAAAGCACATCACCACTTCAAGAGCTGCAACGTTTCACATTCAAAAAGCATCAAGTGTCCTCCCAAAGAGACTCAAATGATTTAGGGGAGAGTGGGGTAAATTGAGCCAAAGGGTAAGTTGAGCCACCCTCTGTTGCTTGGAAATGGTGAAAGGAATTGATCATGTGACCAAATTTTTAGGAGATGGGCATCAATTCATGGAGTCTGTGAAGGTCAGAAGCACATGGGTGAAGGGGTTAGACATTTATTTACAAAAAAAACATTTTTCACTCTTGAAAGTGAATTTAGTCTGTCATAAGTTTTATTAGAATTGTGTTCAGACCAAAAAAGATCATTTTAAATGTGTTTTATACATCAATTGTGGTATCTATGAGCTACAACATGAGGTCAAAAACCGAGCATAAAAGTCCACCATTTTGGTTTAGAGGACTAATAAAGTCATAATAGTAGTTCTGGGGTAAACTGAGCCAGTGACTCAACTGACAAAGGAAAGAAATCTGATGAGAGGATCAGAGTTTCAGTTCAGATTGTTGAAATGTGTTACTTTTTCTTTTCGAAAAATACAGCTGTGAATGTTCTGAATCACTCAGAGACATTCTCATGTTCAAATGATTTCTTACAAAACAGCTTTTTAGCAGTTATAAGCAATAATAATAGAAAGAATTATTGTACCAGCTGAATAGCGTACAATAGATAAAAATACACATGAATGTGAAGAAGTGACTGTTATTTAGGGAGAGAGAAGGTGAGGGAGAGCTGGGGTGGAGAGTAGGGGGTAGTAGGGATACGGCTCAACTTACCCCATAGGAGACCACTTTTTTTTGTCATGCTATATTATCAAGACAGTTATGTTTACTCTCATTCTGTTGGTTTGCAGGGATGAACAAAATCCTGAAATATATGCAGATACACTAGTTAGAGACAAAACTATGATTGCCTTGATGTAGTGATCTGAAATATGAAAAACGTCTAATCTTACCCCACTCTTCCCTACTTGCAGTTCACAAAAAATACAACGCATCTATAGAGATGGCATTTTCAGGCCCTGCTCTGTGATGACAGAGAATGTGGAGCATCTCACTCAAGTTTGCAGCAAAAACACAGACAGAGATGATGATGATGTCATCCAGACACATATCTTGGAGTCGATCCAAGATCCAGAGTGGGGTAAAAAAAAAGCTGTGACACCACAGCAGCTCCTGTGATGCTGCTTTAGTATAGGCAGTTTTACAAACACACAGGAATGAGCTCTGTCATTGAATAAAACTTATCTGGGTGACTGAAAAAATCTCTGCTACACTTTGGTAATGTCTAAATCCCACAGCAGTCACCTGATGATATCAATAATACAGATGTTGCAGCTCTGATTTCCAGCTAAACAGACACTGAAATATGAACATGCCCTGTATGATGGTGTGTGTACATATCTTTTAATTTTAGAAGTATATTGTAAATCCTGCTCTCACTGGTGTCTGCAGGCCTGGATGGGGTTACAGCATCAGCAGCTGCCCAGCGTTTCTGATGTGCATCCAGAGCTTGACCATACACCAGCTGAGTATTTCGTCTGAAAACGCCTGTCTGAGCTCGCAAACATACAAAGCAGACTTGTAAAGCGTATAGACCCCTTTCATAACAGCTAGCTACTGCAACACAACACAGACCAGGCACAAGAAGCTAGCGTCAACTTCTCAGTGCAGTCCCCGCTGTAGCACCGCTGTAATACTGACACGGTTTTCTGTCTCTCGTAAACCTGTACGCAAGGAGTAAGCTGTCAGGACAGGTGAACGCAAGCTAAACAGGAAGTACCTGTGTGTGCAACAAGCCACAACAGTCAGCTAATGCTAAGTTTGGCTAGTGCTAACCAGCTCGAAGTCCAAAACAGTTGGACCAGTATTGAGAGGAGCGGTCTCCCTCAGCACAGCAACACCCCGCCCGGCCCCGTCCGGAGGAAAAGGACGGGAACGTAGAGGGGAAACACCATTTCTCTTCTCGCTGCATGTCAAAAGCGCACTGATATGAACACATGAGTTATTTTGAAAGCTGTCAACTTACTTGTTTACAGCGCTGAAGAGTTGCTCGCTAGCTCGCTCGCTCGCTGTCAGAGGAGTTGCAGCAAAGATCGTGTATGTTTGATAAGATGAATCACTCGGGAGTTCAGTGACACGCCTTCCGGTTTGGAATGCTGGGTTGACGTCACGCATGCGCTGTACGTCAGATTGCTTAATAACATATATTCATGACAACAACAAAAAACCCTCATATTACGGCAATGTTATGTAACCGTATACATTCGCCAGTGTATTTTACTAAATTATGTCCTATTGGATAGTCAAATTAGCGAACTATAAGGGAGAGTGGGGTAAGTTGAGCCAAAGGGTAAGTTGAGCCACCCCCTGTTGCTTGGAAATGGTAAAAGAAATTAATCATGTAACCAAATATTTAGGAGATGGGCATCAATTTATGGAGTCTGTGAAGGTTAGAAGCACATGGGTGAAGGGGTTAGACATTTATTTAACATTTTTCACTCTAAGTGTCTGTCATAAATCACTCTTAATTTAGTCTGTCATAAGTTTTATTAGAATTGTGTTCAGACCAAAAAAGCATAATTTTAAATTTGTTTTATTCATCAATTGTGGTATCTATGAGCTACAACATAAAAGTCCACCATTTTAGCTTAGAGGACTAATAAAGTCATGATAGTAGTTCTGGGGTAAGTTGAGCTCAACTGAGAAAGTAAAGGAGTCTGATGAGAGGATCAGAGTTTCAGTTCAGATTGTTGAAATGTGTTACTTTTTCTTTTCAAAAATACAGCTGTGAATGTTCTGAATCACTTAAAGACATTCTCATGTTAAAATGACTTTTTAAAAAACAGCTTTTTAGCAGTTATATGCAATAATAATAATAAAAAGAATGATTGTACCAGTTGAACAGTGTATAATAGATAAAAATACACATGAATGTGAAGAAGTGACTGTTATTTAGGGAGAGAGAAGATGAGGGAGGGCTGGGGTGGAAAGTGGGAGGGTAGCAGAAATACGACAGAACTTACCCCGCTCCTATGGTCAACTTACCCCATACACGGGGTAAATTGACCATAGGAGACCACTTTTTTTTGGATGCTATATTATCAAGACAGTTATGTTTACACTCATTCTGTTGGTTTGCAGGGATGCACAACATCCTGAAATATAAAAAGGCTTATAAAAAATGAACAGACATAACAGATTAATCGATGAGACCATGTGTATTTGGAGTCTTGTCAATCATCACACAAAGAGCCATTTCAAGCAGTTACAAATCTTTAATTGTCAAAAGTTAACACTGTCAAATATTACTGTTTCTGTATTTATCAGGTACAATTTTTTATGTTAACACATTTCTAAAAAGCCTTTTTCTGTTTTCAAAGATAACTAGTTAGGTAAGTAGTAAAATATATAGATAATACAATACCTAAATAAATGATGACAAATCAACAGATTCCTATTGGTGGACAACAACATGACTTACTCTCTTACACTGAATCCTCTGCAGAGATTTTAGCACAGATTTTCCAGCCAAGATTTCACCCAAACATTGAAACTGTCCAACTTTAATGATCAGCTTTCATCAAACCAGTTTTGCTTTTTATGATCAATTCAGAGAAAACTCATAATTATGGAGATATACGGTCTGAGGAAGTTCCAAGATTTAAAGTGTAATAAAGCTGAAGTTGGCCTTAATTCAAACTTAATGGAAAAGCTATCAAGAAATCAAAGAGTAGCTGCTGATGAATGAATGTTAATTATGTTTTATGCCGTGTAAGAGATTGGGAAGTGTATTTTCATTTAATGCTTGGATGAATGATTGAACATAAGCCAACCCTCTCACTCCATGTAAGGTTTCTTGCATTGCTTATTTAGTGTCAGTGAATCCTGCTGCACACACAAATATAACAACCACCATCACAGATTATTATTGTTTATGGCAAGCAATGCTGCACCAGTGTCATGTAGAAAAAAAGTCTCTGTGATACAGTCTTTTATCACATAAATGTGGTCTTAATTTGTTTCAGTATGAATAAAATAATCCAAACAACAAAAGAATTTAATGTGTAAGTAGCACAGGAGTATAGGAGGACTGTGCCGACAAACTACTCAATCACACCCCCTTATTCAAAGTCCATCATGGTCACATCTACAGAAGAATCACTGGTGTCCAGTCACTATTTACAAATCAAACTTTTTGCATCAATGTCAGAAGAAAAACTCTCAGTTCACTTCAAGAGGACCGACGTTGTGTTCAAGGGCTGCAAGTGCCTTTGATTTATCACAGGCTAGACACCTCAACACATGAAGCAGAGGTTCAGAGCTCTGACGTCTGTGTGGATAATCCGGCTTTATATGCACATGTTTCTTAATATCAGTGTTAACGATTACATGATGAGACAAACCTGGCAGGAAGGTGATGACTGGAGATAAAGAGCTGCATTAGTTTGCATAGAAAAAGCTCCAGTCATCAATCTGTCTCCAGCATCCCTGTAACTAAAACATGCTTTGAGAGATCCAGAAAACTGCAAAGGTTATGTTTGCTGTTCCTTCTTGATGTTTTACTTTCTCAAATAGCCTATATTTCAGCCTCCTTTGTTCCTGTCACAACAAAACTGCTTTATTTTGGGAAATAAAAACCATAAATGATCTAAGATAGCCCTCAGTCAGCAAAGACACAGTAACAGTCAACAGATTGCTTACAATTTTACAACAAGACCCTTTATAACGGGCCTCAAAGGACATTTTCTATCTACCTTCAATTACAGAAAGACTATCTCAGTGAACAAAACATAAAGTTTAAGGGTATAAAGTGATGAGCTAGGTTTGTCAAACTCTTGAATCTCCAGCAGGTTTTAGCAAATGATCATTTAAACTCACTGAAACCACAAAACCTTCATAAATGTGATCGTGTGACCTCCACCACTGCCAGGCCTTCATCGAGCAAATCCTGAGCAGCTGCTGCAGGAGGTTTGGAAATTATTTAGGTGTATGTTTGAGTGAAGAGAGGAGTGTCTCTGTGTGTGTGGGTGGTGGTCAGGGTTTACACCTCGGTGCTGATGGCGCGGGTGTTGGTGTAGAAATCAGAAGGTCTTCCTCTGTGGGCGTCCCTCAGCATGGTGCCTCGGACGGCGGGCAGTGGCAGTGACAGCGCCTGGTTGTCATAGTGTGTGGGCATGTAGGTGATACGCTCGCCACCGTTGCGCATGTCATCTGTGGTGCGGATGTAGAAAGGTGAGTCATAAGGGGAGCAGGTGGGGCAGTAACGGCGTCGCCCCACTGTGGGTTTGGTGAGGTCAGAGGAGGACAAGGGAAGCTCTGGTGGGGACATGGACAGAGGGGTGATGTTTGGCCCGTCCAGGCCGGTGACGCTGCAGGCGTTGCAGGCAAAGTGTTGCTGGGAGATGGAGGCGCTGTCAGACCCATTCTTCTTACAGCAGTAGTACTACAGAGGGAGAGGGAAGTAAATCACACATCGAACTACTCTAACACAAACTACAAAGTCCTTTAACATAAACATGTCGCGTTACAGTCTATAAGTTTGTAATATTACACTTCACCGTTTAGTGTTTATCTTTGTGAGCACCATGTTGAGTCAGCTCAAATCAGTCTGTATTTACACAGTAACAAATCACAGGAGAGTCGGCTCAAGACATTGACACCAACAGGTGGCCTGGATTTTTGTTGTGTAAATATAATGACATTTTGAATGTAAATAACTGTCGGGCTGAAAAATCCTGCAACTGTCTAACAGAATGAGACACAAAAGGTACAGGAAAACATATCTTTATACACAGCACTGTGCAGTAGAACAAAAATAAGATGTACAGTTTGTTCATTTTTGCCTCATTTCACTTTATCAAATCAATGCACATAATTGTCTCTGCAGGGTTTGATTATAAAATGATTTTTTCTGTATGTGATTACTTCTATGAGAGAAAATATGGGAGTGAATAAACATTTAACAATGTATTTGATGAGAACAAGTATTGACTGTTTTGACTACAAGTGATAAAAACAGATCACCTCTCTCTTAGTGTCTAAAACTTATGCACATGCAGATTGGGAAATATTCATTCTACTAGGAAAAAAAGACAAAAAATGCCTTTTAAAGCTTAGCAATTAATGGCATGAGGTCATTTTGATAAACTGAAAGTCTATATTCTCCAGAAGAAGAAACCTGCTTTAAACTTTTTTTGTTTTAAAATACTGACAACTTCTTGTAGCACAGAAATTGCCAGAAAAAAACAAAGTGCACTTCATTTACTTACCTCCTTTTTTTTTTTTTTTTACTTTTCTGTCCCTAAAAAATCTCAGTGGTCACACTTCATAAAAAAGGATACACTTGTTATACTTAACGCTTAAAGCTCCTTTCAGGAATTCTTTGACACTGATGAAATAGACTGAAATTCATATGGTTGCCTTTTCATAATATCAAAAGCATCAGAAACAAGAGAGTAAATCTTTAATATATTGTACTTTAAAGAGCCTTGATTCAATTACTACTTGGTTAATATGGACCACATTAGCTGGATATAGACGTGAAGTAGTTTCAAGTGAATCATCAACATGCTTTAACATTGACAATAATAATAGTAAACTCATCTGTGTAGCATCTCTCATATGAAAAAAAAACAGTTTTACTATATTTGAAAAAGCGGTACTTGAAGAAAAAGGTTACATTAATATAACTGTGACTGTGCAATAGTGTAAAATGACCACACCCCTTCACCAATACTTAAACATGTAAAAAAAATGGTGGATATTAATGGCTATATGAAGTCTTTATTTTAATCAGAGGAGCTAAACAAATGTATAGTCGGAAAATACACATGAATGCCCAGATCATACAGCCCATATGAACAAATGTATGAAGTAATTATGAGTTAGGCTCCTTAACAGAGGAACTCAAATCTGCTATAGTGACTTCATTAATAATGTATGGTGAGCAACAGTACTTAATGATACGTTCAACATTAATTCAAGCATTAAATAATCATGACTCATACATGGAAGAATCAATTGAGCATTAAATTTGTACCTATATATAAACATTTGCAGGGTTTTAAATTGGAAATACAGTAAACCTAAAACAAAAGGTCAAATTCAAATAGTTCACAGCTGTGGTTGTTTGATGATAAACACACACACACACACACACACACACACACACTCATAAAGGAGTACCTGGAGTCTACAGTAGCAGAGCACAGCGATGATACACAGCAGTATCACTGTGGCCAGTATTCCTCCGGTTATGACAACAGTTCCAGCTGTCATCCGACCAGCTCTCCATCAAACTCTGACACAAAGACAGGAAGTGATGTCATCTCTAACAAACTCCCTCAGCACAGCACATTTTAATTAACACACACGTAAAGGTCAGCGTAAGAACGAACACAGACAGAATAGCTGGAACATTGTTTCTGTGTAAGGTCTGTAACGGGGCGAACTCAAAAGGTCATTTTTATAATGGAGAGAGGAGGGTGGAGAGCATGCAAAGTTTAAAGAGCTTTAATACAAGAAAATAATATGACCATCAGATTTATTTATGGCCCCCCATCAACAGAAATCTTGATGCATATGAATAGATCTTTAAAATCTTAAAATCATTTTTGCTTTCACAATAGTTGGACCCCTGACCCAATTTTTGTGGGTAAAATATCTTAGAAATTTTTATCCTGGTGTGCCTAAATGTAAGTATTTCATTTGGACACGTGTGTTAGAGGAGTGTAATACTATAAGACAACGAGAAAAAGTTCCTTCACACACACTCACCTTATTGCTAATATATGAAGTAATCACAAACACAGCTTTTACTCATTGTCCTGCAGGGCTAAACTAACGCTCTGTGGGGAATTTAACTTTGGAAATAAGTACTGAGTATCTAACTCAATGTATTTTAAAATTTTGGTTAAAAAAGTAAGAATTTCAATCAGCAAAGACAAAACACTTTAATTACCAACAATACAGTTCACATAGTTAAGACGACTACTGTCATACTTACGTTCAGCAAAGTTGCTTAACACCTGAAAGCAGAGAAATAACAGAAGTAGTTAGCAAAGATAGATAGATAGATAGATAGATAGATAGATAGATAGATAGATATAGACTTACATCAGAAGAGTGTTTGAAGGTTGTAAGGTTGAACTCAGGTCAAATTAAAGGTCAAAGGTCAGAGGTCACACCACTGAATAACCACGCTGTATGAACATTTCTGTGGAAAGAAGAAAAAGGGAGAGACACAAGATAGAAATTAGAGGGGAGGTTTTAACCATTTTTGTCCACAAGGTGGCAGCAGGCTATAAGACAAACACTGGGTAATGACATTGAATGACAAGGGCTAAGGAGGTAAGGATGAGGAAGGAAGAAAACAGAGAATAAAGGGGGGAAGGAAGAAAGTAATGGTCTGCTTTATTACAAAATATATAAGAGGCATATATATGAATTAATACACACCTACACTCAGTCACAGTTCTGCTCTTTGGTTCTATTTCTGTGTGGTATGAATTCATATCCTGCATTATACATTTTCTTCTGTGCAACATTCAGTCTGCTGTTGCTTTAATGAATGTTTACTGTGTGACTGAGACTTCCTGAAAGTCATACTTTAAATTTCATTGTACCTTATATCATTATGATGGGATTTTTCTACTATATTTCTATGTCTATTCAGTGTATCATATTACACATAAAAAATGTTGGGTTTTTTTCAAGAAAACTACAACTTAATATCTTTTGACTGTTTTTATGCACATAGAAAAATACAAAGTATAATATGATGAAACGTCCCCCTTTAAGTTACACGAACAAGTTAAGCATGACAAATTCAACGTAATTAAATAAAGTAAGGATCCGAGAACAAAGAAGTAAACAGAGGTATAGAAATAACAGAACAAAATATTCACAGGAAGTCTGGTCTGAAAGTAAAAACATATGTAATCCACTTTTCCCCAATTTTCGATAAATTCATCTTATTGTGAAGTAAAATCAAATGTTTTCCTTTTACCATCCATTACAAGGATGTTATGTAACAGATCAGTCTATTCATCTACAGAGGGTATTTCTGTTTTAAGCCATTTCTTGGTTAAGGGCTTTTTATATATTATATCCATTTATCCTTCTTTTTTCATTTGAGGCCCCTTAAATTTACCGGGCACAACAACGTGTAGTTTATATGACTTTTTGACACATAAACAGCCTCAAATATCTTATACATTTTTAACCAAAATAGAGTCACATAAGGGCAACTCCAAAAAATATGGTAGTGATTTGCTTCTTTATCTCAAGAAAAACAACAATCTCAGTATGATCACAAATAAATAACTTCCTGTTGTGATTTTACTGTTCAAGCTGCAGTAACACAAAACCTTTTGCCATCATATTCAGTGCATGCATGTCAGGACTTTATTTGAGCCTCTATAGCTACGACTCATTTTCATTTGGAATCGCCTGTGCACACAATAGAAAACAGAAACAAAACTGTGTTACAGGTTGGCTCATTTGCTGGGTCACTGCTGTCAGGGGAGAGATCTGAGAATCTGAGAATTGATACACCACCGCTGCAGTATGACAGAAAAGGAAGTGATTTACAGCAAGGAGCACAAGTTTTTTTTTTCAAACCTGCAGACTCAGGCCTGACAACATAAAGGAAAATCTATAACTGCTGATAAAAACATGCCAAAGCCATGATTGAGGGTTTTCTTTGAGTACATGAAGAGGAAAACAGACACACTTATTCACACACTCGGGCACAGATACACACTTTCCTGCAGTCACACATACATCCAGCTCATTTCTTGGCCTGTCAATTGTGATTCCTGCTCCTTGATGTCTGAACGGACAGCTGTGAATTTTTGTGTGTGTATTTCATTTCGACCTGAGTGGTGTTTTGTAGCATGTGTGATGAGAAAGAGGAAATCTGTCAGTCCAAAGTGTAAATGAAATCCTCATCTAATTAGGAAACAGTCCAAAGAGATCTGGTCTCATTACTCTACAGATGCTTCTCTGCTGGGTTTTATACCAGCCCACAAGAGCCGGAAACTCAGAGATCAGTGATACTGAGCTCTAAGTTTAACTGTTTAAGAGTTTAAACTAAACAGCAATGAGGTAGGGACAACAGAGAACGAATATAGAATGCTTGACTAAAACCTAACAAGGAATCCCTTTCCACATCTGTGCCCTGAAAAATCAAATAAAGAGAAAAAGAGTTTTTATGCTGTGATTGTACTACGAGTGGTCAATGTTCGACTCTAAAATGGACAGATGGATCAAAATTGAAGCAGTAAAACCAGAGAGTTCATCATTTTTATTCCACCCATTCTTCTTCCTTAGAGAAACCTTATGCCTGGATCACTGATAATATAGAGTAACCTGTGTGCTGCAGTGAAGTAGCCTTGAGTCATTAGCCTCAAGCAGAGATAAAGAGCGGGTTACAGAAGTCTGGCATCGGCTAACTTCACACCCCACAATTATTTTCAAAATTATTGTTACACTAGCTATTATGAAAACACAACGTTTTCCATTTGTCTTGATAGATGTTTCCAGAGAAGCATTGAAAACACATGAAAGCTTCTGCTTTTGTAAGGCTTGTATAAGAAAGACAGCAAAGTCCTTCTTAGGAGTTTGGATCCGCTGAATGGTTGATAACCTTGAAGCAAAAGAAAGTCTTTCACTCAAAAGAGTCTCTAAAACTTTAAGCCATTTTGCAACGCTGCAATTATGTCTTTGACCATTAGACTGAAATCCTCTTACAGCTTAGGGCTTCTGCTGCAGGGTTTCACACTGTAAAAAACAAATCTTAGTGAATTCTTGTAACATTTAGTGAGAAATATTTAATCAGACTTATTACATGACACTTTCACTGATTAATCCAGAAACATCTAATATATCTAATTAAGATATTGTAAGCAAAGAAAAGCCTGAATTATTTGTTATGAGCAAAAATATCTGACAATGGATGACAGCAGCCCCCTGTGATGGGGAAGGAGTCCATCACAGTGAATTCCTTCTCAAAACTAATTTTTGTTCTCATTTATAGTCAATACTACACAAAAGGTGCTCACAACAAAATGACAATGACATGTTCAAAAGAGCAGGATTAAAACAACAGTCTTGGGGCTCTCGTATTCCTACATAACTTGCATTTTTAGCAAATATTTTGCAAAAGAGCCTGGAGCTTCCATTTACCACCACTCAATTCAGACTGACTGCTTCCACCCAAAAGGGGGCGGGGCTGAAACTTAAGGGCAAAGTCCCCACATACAGTAGATTACTCTCACACATGCAGGTAGCAAATTTTCTAAATTTCATGAAATAAGACTTTTTTTCTGCTTACAAGTAACTTTAAAAATAGTTTGTTTTGCTCATTACATTGGCAGGTGTTTTTTCTCATATAGGCCTGTTCTTTACATATCTTAAAATGAGATGTTTATCTGGGCTTGCTACATGAATGTGGCTTGTGTTAAGTCTCATAGGACATTTCTAAGCAGAAAAAAAGACAAAAACACTAGTCGAAACTTGCATTTTTTCAGTGCATTAGCCTCCTTTATTAATATTACTGACATTAGAGAGCGAGTTTCCATCTGCTTTTACTGTGCACTGATTTTTTTTAACTCTCTGCTGATCTAAAAAAATCATTTCAAACTATTTGAAAACTGTAAAAAATGAAGAAATATTTCAACTAGCTTTGAAAGAGAATAGGAATAACAGACTTTCGTGTTATAAAACCACAAGAAGAAGAGTATTTGGTTTGATATGCACCTAAATCTAATATATTTTGCTTGTTTTTCAGCTGTTTGTCTTCATATAGCTGCTGTCTGAGCTGACTGCATTTGAATAAATGAAACACTGTCAGTGTAAGTGTTTGTGAAGCATATAACGGTAAGTGCATCACGTATTGCTGTCTAAACACAAAATAACTTTATGTAAAATATGGAGCAGGGGTAAACTGCAGAGGAAGCAGATGCGGTAGACTGCAGAAGGTTATCACTATTACACGCCGACTCCTGATGTGGTGAATGTCTCGTACTGATGATACATACAGAGAGTCTGATTAGGTCCCCCATCGGAAAACACACTGAGCTGAGAGCGTCAGGAGAAGAAAAGGAGATGGTGCTGCGCTCATAGGCTGCAGTCTAAACTGCTACACCAGCCCTGAGCTCATAAAGCATGTTTCTGTCAGAAAGTACACTGGCCTTCAATTATTCGTGGAACCAAACAGGACGGCGGCCGCCAGATTCCTCTGGACAACATTCATCATGATTCCTTCCAGCTCAGACTCAGTACACTAAACTATTTTTCATAATTAATGCCAGTGCGGTGACTTGTACTGCAAGGAGGAAATGGGAATGGAGTCACTGCTGTCAACAAGTCGTCCTTTAGTCAGACACAAACTAACACATACATTTGTTATTTTCCCTGTTTACATGCTGCTCTGCAAGACCTGCTCTGAAAACTTTGCTTAGATTAATATGAGTTTACTTGTATTTGACAGGCTGGAGAGACAAATGGGATAGCTGTGCACCAATGAACACACTCATACTGTACACACATGCCGAGAGAGAGCTGGATCAGTCACCACTGGGTCCAGATTAGAGAGGCCTTCAATCCCTTATACAGCCTGAGGAGCCCTGTATACTGATAAGACTCATGCACATACACATACACACACACTGAGCACATTCAGAGTTCATCCAAGCATACATGTTCCCATCATTACCCAAATAAATCAGAACAAGCTAATAAAACATCCATTAAACAGACAGCTGAGCTTTCATAGCTGCAGCAAGAGCACAATAACGGATGCATTTGCTAAATAACACCACAGAAACTCATCACAAATGTCTTCCTGCAAATAAGAGTTCAACGCACATGCCGGCTCATGAATTTTGATTAGTTCTGGTACATTTAAGGCAGCAGAGCTCATGTCGTTTGTCGCAGCTTATAGCACTTCATATACATAATGGATTAAAGAGAAAGCAACTAAGATCTTGAAGTAGTCTTGGATTTAGGACAAGCTTTTTGCTGCTTTGTACATTTTTTTATCTGCTGTCATACGAGCTTCCCTTCACACCAGTCAGAATTACATCTAAAAGGTAATATACCAGTAGCTGTATTTCTAGTGAGCATAACTTTATGAACAGTAGGCATGTCTCAGGTGAATTGTTCCCCTCAAGGATGATGAAATCTGCACAAAGTCTTTCCTGAGTGTCACCTTGTTGTGAGTCTTAGCTGAGCTGCATCCTGGGATCAGCACATTTAAAACAGTCCCTCATGTTTGACAAGTTTTCTCTTAACTCTTAGTTCTGCTGCATTTTAGCCCCAGGCGGAAAGAGTTTAGTGTTTAATCCTTCTAGTTACCCCGGTGACACCTGTCAGTCATGTTGGAGAGCATATTTGTATCCTGAGGCTGGAAACAGTGTTGATGTTTAGGAAACAGTGGTGTCTATGCCACTGATGTGAGAATAAGACTTGGCATAAGACAGCTAAGGTTTAACACTGCAATCATCTGTCTTTCAGATTTGGGTTTTTTTTTTTGTCAGCCTGTTGCATCAGCTCATTGGCACTCTGCTGTCCCCACTTCCCTTATTGCCTTCCTTTGTTTCTGTCCTGCGGGTTATTTTGTTTGCAGGAGTAAAAAATCCTCCATGTTGCAAAACTACAGGCCTCCCATATGCTGTTTTAGGCAAATCAGAGTAATGAGAATTTCTGGCAAGTTGCCTCCGCTCTGATGGAGTGTTCCCCATGGAGTCCCAGCCATCAGTCTTCAGGAGCGTCTCAAGGACTTTGACTGTCTGTCTGCAGGGATTTTTACAAGATTGATTTTTTGGGACTTAAATTGCTCAGACCATCAATCAAACATTGTCAGTCTTTCCTACAATAAACACAAATCTGTATTTGTGACACAAGATTTCCAAATTTTCAGCCATACTTCAGTTCACTTCATATCAGTTTCAGTAACAGTCTAAAGGGAACAACAGCCACCATGTGGAATAACAAGCTCCTCGTTTAGGACAAGGAGCTCAGGTTTCGCATTACTTTGATTTCAGCAAGATTATTCAGATTTCGCTAGATTTTGTATCTTTTTCCATTGCATAGAGACTCGTGATTCAGTGAGTCTTGGAAAATATTCTGGTCTAATTTGAGAAAATATTTTAGTAAGATAATGAGAGAAAAAGCTGTAAACAACTTACAAAACTAGAGGACCAAATACAGCATGACATCTGTTCATGACTCAACACAATCAGTGCAGGATTATGCCCAAGAACTGGTCCTCTTAGCATACTTCTTTCTCTACACCTAAAACTGAAGGTGTGGGTCTGGTCAGCAGCTCACACACACGCTGCCCGTCTTCTCCGACAATAATTTAGGAAAAATTTCAGCACATATTTTAAGTTTGGAAACCACTCGACAGCATTACAGCTCCTGTGTTAACACTGAGAAAACAAGCCATGTATTCAAACTGGATTCACAGTCACCGTTGAAATGTAATTTGTCTAATCCTGTTATCTGGTGTTCCAAAAGCTGTCATCTCTCTGTTTCTGTCTGTGTCGATTCTGCTATGGCCAAGCATTGGCATCTGCGTTTGCATTAGCATGTTTGTGTAAACTGTTATTTGTTAAAACGAGTGGGTGCGATGTGAAAAATAAACAGGAGGTTGGTACAGAAAGACTGGAATTAAAAATAGAATCATGAATAATATGTCAAAACAGAAAGAAACTAATTTGTCAAAGCTGAAATGGAAACTTCACACGATGGAAGAATCAGAATCAGATATGACAGCTTTCTGGTAGAGTGACAGCAGCAGCAGGTTATACACAGCTAAGACATGTTTGGAGAAGACCTGACGAAAATAAAAAGTTATAATTTGTTTCTCACATTTTTTAATTCAGTTACACTGGTGCCATGTGGCATGTTTTAAAGGGGAACATCTGTACAGCTGAAAATCTGTGGGTAATCTACTGTACTATACTGTAAATGAATATGCGCTGTCCTTGGTGCTGAAGTGCTGAGGCATGATCTGCATTTGTTCTGTACTATTTTTGGCCCTGTTTAACCCCGACACATCTACTGATTTGTAAGGCACAGAAGATTGAGCTTTACAGTGGATTACTCAATGGATTAATTACTCTGATTTGGCAACAGTGTTCAGTTAATGTTGGACAAAATGTAGGTAAAACTAAGCCCTACACCTGACAATAATCCCACTCACCAAAGGTGTATTCAAAGGGAGTACAGCTTGCTAAAATAATAATTAGTTTTATCTATAAAGCGCATACCAAAACTTGTTAAAAAAGGCTTTATAATTAGAAACAGTAAATAAATAAAGATAAAAACAAAGCAGTTAATGGCTGGGTTATAAAAAGCCAAAATGAGGCTGTTAAATTCACACAAAAAGGTAATTATAACAGATCACAAATAAAATCCAATACTTCAATAATAATTTGAGGCTTCAGACACAATTATGAAGAACTTTTTCTAAGTCAGGAAAATGAAGAAAAGACCTGTTTTAGTCAACTGGCTGTACTGAGCAAAGATGGCAGTATAACCCCGGTCACCTGAGTGCCAAAGGAAAGGATGGAGTCAAAAATGACCTCTTTGCGAACATTGTTAGATAAGGCATCCAGGCGGGAGGACAGATTATTGATGTAAATACAGGGAGAGTAGTGACAATGACTCCAGATTTGACTATAACCTAAGTGGAGCCAGGTTTTAACAGTGTATAGAGCTAAAGGTCATCTGCACAGTTGTGAAAGTCTATATCATGCCTGCACAGGATTTCCCCCTGGGGAAACATGTACATAGCAAACAAAAGGGGACCAAAGATAGACCCATGTGGGACCCCTTTATGTCTGAGTGGCATCACCAATGAGTTATACATTTTTGCACTTCATTTGACACAAGAGAACCTAATTTTCAGCATAGATGCAGAAAACTGAGATTAAATATGTTTAGAAAGTTGACAAATGGAAAATAGCTAACAATCACAAATGGCAAGGATGTTACACATGTTACAACAACAATGCAAGCAAACCAAAGTAAACAGATAAACCCTTTAGGATCCTTGTGTTTCGGTGCTTTGGTTTAATCCAAACAAATTATCTCTCACTACATTACATCTATCTGTTTTTAATAGGAAAGTGCTCGACATGAAAGTAGATTAGGCACTCACATTAACATTTGACCTCAAAACCTTCTCCATGTACTGAGACACCTTCAGGAGCTCAATGAGCCATTATCTCATCTCCACCCTAAAGCTGTCCCAGCAGTTACGGCCGAGTGGGCTGAGATTGATGACACCAAACATTTAGTTCAATTACTTGATTTTGCTTGAGGTCATCTGGGGCAAAGGAGGCAAAGATTGCGAAGCTCCAGTCCCCACAATGACCCTCTTGGCCCTATAAAAGTACATGATCAATAGAGGCGGTAAAATCCCCTTGTCCCTGTGAAGATGGAGAGAGATGGGACGAGAGAAAGTTGGACCACACTTTCAGTCTTTCTCCGTCGGATCTGGACCATGTTCTGGTGTTGGCAGATTTATAACTGTGTACATTATGCTGTTATGCAGCTCTGCAGGCCACTGTACTCAAGCCTGCCAGCTCCTGATTCAGCCTTTCTAAAAGCTCACTGTGACTCAGGATGTGGTGAAGACCTTTACTCACATGGAAAGAGAGGGGTTCATTACTCACAGTAATTTTTAAATACAAATTCAATTTCCTCTCTTTTCATCAAGGTCTATTGCCAGATACCCGGGCCAGCAGGATTACAGTCTTATCTCTTGACCCCCTCTGTTGCTGTGACGACAGCTTGAACTACTTCTATCACTGTGAGCATTACTACTGCTACTACTGTTAATATACTGACAGTATGTTAAAATGGGTGACATAAGTGTTCATTGACTGTAAACCCAAAAGATTTAGAGGTTCTCTTACTGACAGACTGCAGTATTAACTCCTGCCTACTCCATAGAAACAGGTGGGACATGGTATGCACTATGAAGGTAAATTAAACATCAAATAATATTTTTTTAAACATGATTTCTGTCATTATAGATGTTTCTTAGGCTGATTTATGTCCAAATTAATTATTGACTGACAGCTCTGTTGACAAATCCTCAGGTAACGCAGGTAAGGACAGGCGAGTGAGAATCCTAACTCCAAAACAACAAGAGTCACTGAGCTTTCGGTAAACGTTGAATATCTGTTTAAAACAAACTTTTGTCATCAAGAATCTATTCTGCTGTGGACTTTATACTGACTTGAAGGATCTATGAGGTGTTACCACTAAGCTAAACATGTATCTTGGTCATTCAGCTCATGCCCTGACTGCACCAGTGTGACATGTTGGCACCTATCAAAGCAGTCATCTGGCTTCATATTTCACAGGGTGTTTGGACATTAAAGCACATTGTTCTCTATGAAGTCAACAGTTTTAATGTTTAACCTACTACTCACAGATAAGTTAACTTAAGACTTGCTGTATACCTATATTCAGCACAACTAACTTTGAGAGAACAAAACATGAATTAGCGCGTCGTCAAAATCAGGAATAACCTCGAAAAATGAGGCGAAAAGTCAAACCTACAAAAGGCGTTACTGTAACTACACTTGGCAGTTTTGCTGAAGCATCTGTTTCCACTCACTGATTATTCTCTGTAGTGCTTGACTGGCAGTTATTTTAAGCTAAAGTCCAAGATAATAAAGTAAACTTGTTGGCTTTACCCACTAGGTCTCTATCCAAGCATGCCTTGGGAAGAAACGAGACACAACCACAGCTTGTTCAAGAGTTACATAAACCTGCTCTGCTGATGTCTCTTAGCTTAGTTTCTCAGCTTTCTGTGTTGCACATACTGTATGACTCTGTGATATCTCTGTGTGATTCAGGTGCTGCTAAGTTTATTTTTGAAAGACTTTCCTTTTATCTTGGTATGAGTTCAGTCTTAAAGATTCATCAAAAACAATGTAATCGACAAACTTCAGCCTCCAAAGCAGACAGCTCCAACCATTGAGCCCCTGACTCATTCCCACTTCACACTGGGAGGCTTTAATTGATTTTCCAGTTAATTTATGTGCAGTTCAGACAGATTCACAGCAAAGAACTTGGGCAGGAAATAGACTTGACGTTAAACATGCATACAGCCCTGCGTCTCGCTGCTTTACGAGGTTTGCAGAGGTTTCATTAAAGCTGCTCAGCTCCCACTCTGCTGTCCTGCGATATGCCAGCTTCCCTTTCACACTTGGCAGCAGTGAGGCTCGGACGGGGCAGCGGGCGGCCGAGGGAGCTGTAATTACTGTACCTCCATTCTGCTGGTCAGCACCACAGTCTCATAAAAAGGAAATGAAATGGTTCAGCTTCTATCTATCTGTGAGGGAGTAATGTACCTCCAATATTACATTAGCATACATTCACATGGACGTTTTATCTGTGACAGTTAATAAATGAGAGAGTGTGGACACATAAGCAGGGCCAACGGGAACTAGGCAAGGCTGAAGTGCTGCGCAGGAACAGAGCAGCAAAACTGTGGGTTTGGTTCAATGTGTTGTTGACCACCAGCTTAAATGTCCTCGTTTTCCCAGGCGAAACTAGACCACTGCCTTAGAGTTAGCCAATATCCTGTGAGCTACTTCATGTTAGCAGTGTGACCAACATTAGCTATTCTTATTGTTACCATGGCTACCATTACAGTTGCCACCACGTAAGCTACCTTAAATTTTATGCTGCGTTCGAGTTACCTTGGAAGTCAGATGTCTGAACTGGGATTACACACCCGAGCTACCAGCGTTTCAGTTACCAAGTCGGAAAAAAGCAAAATCGGAGGCAGAAACAAATATGCAGTCCTTCTGCAACATCTTGTTTCCGCCTCAGATTTTGCTTTTTTCTGACTTGGTAACTGAAACACTAGTAACTCGGGTGTGACGTCACAGAAACAAGATGGCTACATCAAGATGGCTGAAACAAGATGGCTACATCTACAAAAGTTATTTTACTGCTTGCCTTGTCCGAATATAAGCAACTTCTGGACAAATATGCGGTCCTTCTGCAACATCTTGTTTCCGCCTCCGATTTAGCTTTTTTCTGACTTGGCAACTGAAACGCTGGTAACTTGGGTGTGACATCATTCCCAGCTCAGACATCTGACTTCCGAGGAAACTCAAACGCAGCATATGTCTCGCAAAGCTGTAGCAGTTAGTAAAATGTGGTGCAGCCTCCTAGCACCTTCAAATTTGAAAACTAAAACTATCTGTTCAGTGATTAATCCATTAGCAGGTTAAACTGATTGAATTAGTAATAATTCACAAGGTTTTTCCATAGTTCAGGTTCAGTTGAGGTGGCAATTCAGATTTTTGATACTTCTTTCAACTGCAGTTTGGCAGATTTGAAATAAAATCAAATAATTAAATTTCAAATTTCATTTATATCTTAAGGATCGAAAGTAGATTCTGTCCCCAAAAGATGTGCAGCCATGACATTTCATGAAGTGTCCATGAAGCCATTTTGATGAACGAGCTTGAAATGTAAAATATGTCAACCTTGAACAGTCTGTCACCAGAGTCTGTAAAGCCAGAGCAACATTTGTCAACCTTTGAACACTACCAAGCTTTTCCCACATCTGTCACAGTAGATAAATTAGACATAAACTGGCCTGAAAGCCATATGCTTGGCCGGCAGCCCTACATTGATTGAGTAGGTGCAAATTTCAGAGTACTGCTCAAGGCCGTTTCAACACACAGCTGTGCAAAAGAAGAAAAAAAAAAAACTAGACCTGTGACCTTCAGCTTAAAGGACTGTAGTACTGTAACTGAATCCACTGTGCCATCCTGCAAACAGCCAGGCAGACACACACACAAGGGGGACACTTCCAGGACAAACAACGACTCAGATCTCATCTCATCTCTCTGCATAACGTGACTGATCATGATTTCATTTAACTTCCTGCAATAAGACGGTTAGGCTACTTAAGAAAAGCATCAGTGAAACTCTAGAACTGACAAAAATCTTCTGAAGATGTCAATAATGTAAATGTTTTCTGGGGTGCAGCCAAGAGTAATCTTGCCACAGATGTTATAGCTCCATTCTTTTGAATTAAACATTGAAAATAAGCAAATAAGCAGCTGCTCAGTCTTAATGCCGTATTTATTTGAGTCATGATAAACAAACACAACGTTTCATCTTAAGAATAACAGCACCCCTTCATGCAGGACAGAGAAACCTTTAAGCTTCAAGCAATTTTAAGATTATATTTGATGGTTTAGAGACGGCTCTCTGAAGTAATCCCTCTGATACAACTTTTCCATCTATTTTATATACATCAAAAAACTCCTTATGGGAGCTTTAAGTAATGAAATCAACAACACAGGGTTTCCTGTCACAATTGAAGTCCCTTCAGAAAACAAAATCATCTGAGCATGTGATTTACTGCATCACAAAGGGGTTAAGAGTATTTGGTCAAGTTGAGCTAGTTATGTCTTGCATTTAATGTTACTTGTAGAGTTGTTTTGTCATGTGTAAGATACTTGGAAATAAGGATTTTTGGTGTGAAACGGAGAAAGGATGAGCTGAGTGGACAGACTGATCACAATCATAACACTTCACCTCAACTCACAGGAGTATAACCTCAGTTCTTTGGCCTCTGACCTTTGCCCTCCTCGATATTCAGTCCTTGGCCATCTGTGGACTGTATTACAGATCTCTGTGTGTTGGAGAATATGCACAGCTGCTTCTTGAAAGTGTAAATGTTTGAATTTAAGCTTCAAGCAATCCTTGCGTAAGAGAGCTGCTACAGGATCGGTCTATGTTTCAAATTGTGATGAATAAAACACAGTTGGGGAGTTGGTGGATAGTGACATCAAAGGAAAAAAACAAGCTTTTACAACAAAAATAAAAACGTCCCTGCGCCACAGGGGAGAGAGGAGCATTTCCTTGGCAGGATAAGTTCAGACTCAAAACAGGAGATTTGATTTCAAGCAGGAAAAGATGGTAAAATTAAGGGCAAGGAGGTTGTAGGAGGTAAGGATGGATTAGTAATGAGTTCAAGCCCAAACGCTACAGTATCTGTTAGAAATCACATCTGCAATGTGTGGTTGAGATGTCAATGAAATGACACGAATGATGAGAAAAGAGTAACAAACCATTAAGAGACTTAAAACGACCACAAAAAGGTGCAAAAAACAAGAGTGAAAAAATAGGTGCACATATGTCGCAAGGTAAAACAGAAAAATACAAAAAAACTGGCAAAAACACAGATTCTCAATATCACTACAGAGACACAAAAACAAGAAAAGCCGATTCATAAAATAAACTAAAAAGAGACCAAAAAAAAGGTCAACGACAGGATAAAAAATAACTACAGAGAAATAAAGAGACATGAGGTAGCTACAAGGCAAATAACCACAACACAAAAATGACTGATGTAGAAAATCATAAAATAATATACACAGAAGAGCTACAAAAACACATTAAATTCCAACAAAAATACACAAATAAGCCACAAATTTAGGAAAACGGCCAGTAAGAAACAGAAACCAGTGATGGATATATGCAAACCAACAGCAAAATTACACAAGGTGTCCAAGAATGATGCACCTTTTTGTTCAAATGTTAAAGTGTATCTTTGAAAAGGCTTAAGTGGACTGTTTATTGTGTTGAGTTGTCTGTGTGTGTCTCTTTGACAGCAAGAAACCATCATGTCTGCAAATCTCAAAGCGGGAATTTAACCATGTGAATATGTAAGCTTATGTTTGTCAGTCTGATTATGTCTGGTGGTGTCACTGTAAGTGTGTCTGTCTGTATGTGCATGAGTTTGTGTGTGTGTGTGTGTGTGTGTGTGTGTGTGTGTGTGTGTGTGTGTGTGTGTGTGTGTGTGTGTGTGCGTGTGTGTGTGTGTGTGTGTATGGGTCTGTGTGAGTGATTTTGATGAGTCACCACAGACACAGCAGCCAGCAGCGGTAGAGCTACGTTCGCAGATAACAGCCTTTCTCTTCCAGAGGCCTGCAGCTCTGCCAACGAGCCTTCCTCATGCCTGGCCTCCTCCTCACCCAGCCCGGCTGAGCTTGAGAGCTACACTCACATTTACACACCACATACCACACACATTCAAATGCAAAGTGATACAGCGCAAGTCATGAGCTGTGAGCCCAGCAACCAAAACAACTGAAAACAAATATTGCCAGCTCAAAATTAAAGCACATATCAGTGATACAACAGGGTTACTGTATCTGTTAGTGTTTAGTATTTTTGATATAGTGTAATAAATTAAGTGAATGTCATATAGTATAGACTGAAAGATGTGGACTATATCAACACAATATCTCTTTCTAGTACCTCCACTTTTAAAGAGATATTCCGGCGTAAAATTAACTTCAGGTCAAACACACCATAGCACCCAGTTAGACACCCCCTAAAGAGATCAATGGGGCCAACCACATGATAGCAATACACAGCGGTCTAAGGAGCCAAGCACAAACATCAACCAAAACCCCACTCAACAGCCACAAATAACACTCAGAACAGCACCTAACTTCATCAACAGTACATATGGGGTTCTAGCCACAGCACTAGCCACCAAACATCTTTTTAGCTTTGCCCAATTTCTTTGGCAAAGAGACTAAACACAACTCACCTACTCTCTTCCAGCAAACACTTCGTTTATAGGATGACCTCAGACAAGTCCATCACTGAGTGCAGCGGGATGACACAGCTCAAGGAAGAACATTTATGATCATTTCTTTATCATTTCCTTGAAGAAATAATCACCATATTAATCATTTTGCACTGCAGATGCTGTAGTTCTTCTGCCTTAGCGTCTTGGCCTGATTACATTTTCATAAAGAAATTATCATAAATTCAAATTCAATTTTATTTATTTGGCACTTTTCATGCAAAAAAATGCAATTCAAAGTGTCCCACAGAAGCTAAAAAATTGCATTACCCTAACTCAGTGTTACAGTGTCTTTGACCCTAAATTAATTTTACGCTGGAATATCCCTTTAAAGCACAGCTAACTTTTTTAATAAATAACAACCACTCTCTTGACTGCCTGATGAACTGCCAGGCAGTCACAAGTGGAGAGAGGAGAGCAGGGATGGGAGCAGGAGGAGGAGGAGGAGGGGGCAGGTGTGTTAATCTGTGTGTGACTGAAAAGCCAAGGGACAAAATGAGCGAGACAAGAGAGAGAGGCTGTAGCACCAATGAGCTAATGAGTGCTGGCAAAATACAAGCCCAAGTCTCTGTGTCTAACTGTGTCATCAATATCAATCAAAATAAGTAAGGTTATAGTTTTGCCTTGATCAAACAGCCAAGTGTCAGGCTCAGCCACACAGAAAACGACGTTACAAACAAAAATAAAAGATTTGTGCACCTAAGTAAAACATTTTCTGTATGAAACTTCAGTGGGACAAATTAAATCCTCTTTTTTTTCTGTATTAAAAGCAGCCATGTTCAAAGACACTGATAAAGTATCTTCCCTTCTCAAACACTTCTCCCTCAAGCACCACGTCTTCTGGAGATCAGATCTATTCTAATTTTATCTTCACAGCTGCTTTGTGAAAACAGACCTGAGGACGAGGTGGTGCTTCTGACACCAGAGTAACTTTTCCTGTCCTGCTGATGCTGCAGAGCAGTTTGGACACAGCACGTCTCACCTTTAAAGTGTAACTACATTACACCCAACCCGCAACTGTATGGCAAGAAATACGCATCCAGCAGCAAGGAAAACCTTCAGGGCTTTTTAATAATTCACTACACCACTCCTGGAACACTGAAACACTTTCCCAGGGTAGTTTAAGACCCTCCCCACTTACCCCAACCCCAACCACCGAGCCAACACACACATGATGTACGTGCACCACTTTCACGACTTAAAAATGCTTTTCTGTGGCTGCTGTCCCAGAAAATACAACAAGCTGAGTGGTGGCAGGAAGAGGACAGACATGGCTTTACAACCAGAGGTAGAGTAAGTACAGAAGTTTGCATTCAGAAAGCAAGAAACAGAAAATTGATCACTGACATGCCGTTTTTGAAGCGACTGTAACTTGACTTTGGTTCTAAGAAAACCTTCATTTCAAAAGCGCAAAAATCAGAGAAGATTTGTCTCATTTATGACGTTTGGATTATTTTGTAACAGCATGGCTTGTTTTAAATAAAGCTACTAGCTGCTCTTGTGGGAATTACTTGATGCAAGATTGTGTGCCACACCATGTCGCAGAATCCAACCGTATGTGAGGCTAGATGACTTTGGGCCAGCCTGTCTTTCTCCTCAAATTAAGATTCTTCAATCTTTGTTTTACTGCTTCTGACTTTTTATGAATTAAAGCTCCAGTGAGGAGTTTTAACTGACTATGTAACAGACTGAAACTGATTCTGACCTACGAGAGCTAGGGCTTTCTTAGGTCACCATGAAGCATCAAAATCAATAGCCTCTCCTCGCCTGCAGCTTAGAGTCTGCAGGAGGATTAGGGTCTGAGGGAGCTGGTCTGTGAAAGTTTTCAGAGGTAGATTGAAGGCATTGGCAGCAGGAGACATGTCACAGGGTACGTCGACATGTTTATGTATCTGTTGTATGTCTGTGAATTTGTTGCAATGTGCTGCTGCCAATCATAAACACTCTGGCCGGGACTGTGAAAGAGATTTCTAATCTTAATGTTGAAGCTTTCCTGTGAGATTAATCCGAATAATTAAAATAAAGTACATCAGTGCCATCATCATCAAAAAAGTTATTTTTGATGTCTGGATTTACTGCTGGGGTTAGGTGTCAAGTGAAGTGATTGGCTGTGTGGCTGGCACTAAAACAGCATTTGTATTTTTTTTTTAAAAAGGCAAACCCTCTATGATGAAACATTTGATTTGGAGGAAAGCAGGATGAGATTTTCTAAGATTAAAAGCACTATTTGTGCATGTAAAGGTCAAAACCAGCAATGAGATAGAAGGTACAGCTTTGTACAAAATCTGCACAGAGTGATATCTGTTACTGGAGAAGTGCTGGCATCTGTATATCTAAAACTACACAAATGGTGTTTGATACAGGGGGGAGTATTTCTTCACAGATGGATATAAACCCAGTAGAAACTACCTGCAGCCATAAAGGGATGGCTAATTTTGGCCACTCTTTACAGTCCAGTAGCATGAAATATGTAATCTGCTTGGAAGTTGTATTTCATGTCAAACTGAAAGAGACATTCAGATTGTATAAAAAAATATAACCATATTTTAGAAGAATAACATCACTCAGATTCACTTTGTGTAAAAACTACACAAACTAGTTTTTATTAATCATACAAAATCATTCCACAATCAAATGACAAAGGTAATCTCCTCTTCTAGCCTGCTAGCCAGTTAGCAGCCTGTCAGCTATGGCAGACTAAAGTCTCTGTTCAATCTACCACAAAATTTTATTTTTATCCAGTCGATGCAAATTTCCACACTGATATTAATAAAACAACTTTACACACATTAGCAGAAAAAAAGGGGTTAAGCTTTTAGCATCCTGGTGTCTTTACATGGCTTGTTTTCAGTGCTCTATCGGATGAAAGAGGCATTTGCAACCAGAATTTTCTCTGCCAAACAATTTTATCTTTTTATTTTTCAGCTGAAATCTTGAGGTTTATCCAATTGGTTTAGAAAAAGCTTTCCTGAGTCTAAAAAGGGTCAATCTTCCAAATATTTCTGATGCAAAAAGGAGACATATAAAATATCTACTATATGGCTGAAGAATTTGTCTCCCAGCAGCGATAATGATGATCCATGAGGATTTGTCTTGACTAATACGGCTGCTCAGGCTAACTGTTTCCTAAATTAACCGGGGTCGATCAAATATTTAGTTTCCCAGCCAGGGAGGCTGATATATAATATCCCAGCACTGACTAGCAGCTAGTTGTAATTTCATTTTGGTGTTTTGAACCGTTGGCACAGCCCACTGTTATACAACCTGTGTATTAAATATAATTTGTCTATTGCTGCTGTGTTAGCTGTGACAGCCCTGACTGCAGACTCCTCTGGGAAATCAGTCCACTTCCTGCCGAATCTCAGCCACTGGAGGTGGAGGAATTAAGAAGCGTGTGAGTGTGGTGTGTGTGTTTAAGATGGGGGGGATATAGGGAGGCTGCTCAACAGTTCTTTAGTCAAGCTGCATTTTGCAGCTTCCTCTGTGAGAAATGGGTCAGAGCAGCACAGCACCTGCTGCTAGCTGCTGGAGATCAATACCCGGCACAAAGCTCACTGCTGTTTAGCCACCATGCACACAGAGGCAAGGAGGGCTTCACCTGCTTCTTTGTGTAGTAGTGCATTGCATTTAGAGATGCAGGAACACAAACGCGGAAGGAACAGACATATTAATCTTCAAGTGCACAGGTGATGTCCAGGGGCACTGCCAAGCATTTTAGGTACCATGCCAAATTAGTGTCCCCCCAAACACACACATACACACACAAACTAAACACACACACACATTTCTCCACTGTAAAATGTACAATTTAGGGGCCCCCATCAGACCTGGACCCCTAAATTTGTTCAAACTTCTCTCCCCCATACAGCACTCCTGCGCCTAGTTGTGCTCAAACACTGATGCTGCTGCACAGTTTAGTTCAGGTACAGCTCGCTGCTACACTGTAGAAGCAGAGACTTGTCCTCTCTCAGACTGAAACGCTGCTTTATAAAAAATATGGAACCTTTTTTTCATCTTTTTGAATTGAAAGCAGATCAGGAGACGCCTTCTCTCTACCTCGTCACAACCAGAATTTTTTTTTTTGTTTTCTAATGTTGAACCTCTTATGTAAGCAATCCTCCATTAAGTTGGTAACATCATACAAAGGTGTTTAGTGCAAAATTCGATGACGCACTTCAAATTGAATCAAAGCTGGGCCCCAGTGGGAGTTCCAGCAGTGCTCAGCAGTGAGTGCTCTGCAGAGACTCAGGACCTTCACCCTGTGCCCTCTTTCTGTCCAAAATGCTCCATGACTGAATATCATCAGCAGAGGTGACAAAAGTGGGAATTCAGCCACCAGCCTGTACAGTGGCTGCCTCCATTTTTCCAATTAGAAATGGAGCAGTCTTTTCCTTCTTTAACTAAATGCCATGCAGCCGCACAGCAGGCCACCAAAGACCAGACTGAATCAGTGTGAGAGAAGATCACAGCAGCAGCAAAATGGCAAAACCCCAAGACTTCAGCTCACGCTGAGCTGCTCCACTGTCCTTCCTCTCTTCTCCCAGCCTTAAAGGCACATTTCACGATGAATTAAGAGTAGTTTTCAATGTGAACCGTGACATTTTTGCCACTTCAAGTAGATATTGGAGACTCTTTGCACTAAGGGTACGAGTCAAAGAAGTATCTACATACTCATTAACATTTCAATAGCTTTCTTTTCAGCGAATATGACAAATTTGAGTTTTTGCACATACCTGGTCTGGTTACATGGTCCGTTTGTTTAGCTCACATTAATCCTGAAGAGTGCGACCATGAAAAGCCACAAGCATCCTGATCGCAGCAAAAGGAGGTGGAGGAAAGCACGGCAGAGGAACAGAGAAGGTGCATGGGACGAACTGCTGCGGAACTTCTCCAAGGATGAGCCAGAGCGCACAACACCGCAAGGAGAGCCAAACACCCCCGCTGTGGGACCCGCAGACTAGAGGTCAGAGGGACGGAAACGCAAACGAGCAGACACCGAAAAATCGCAGCATAGTCACGATATGTAAACCCACAGAGTGAGCAGGGTGGATATTTAAGAAAAGTGCCTTTTACGCGCGGGTAAAACGTTAACACGCTTTCACCTTCACGCGCGAGAAGGGTCTTCCTTATACTCCAGGAAGAGCAAACAACCACGAGGACCCAGAAATTTACACGGTCACATCCAACAAGTGAGGAACGAGGAGGCGGAATGACGGTGTCTACCGCTGGGCGGACTGGGGGGGAAGAGGAGGAGAGGGAGCGAGAGGAGGGGAAAGAGAGGAGCCGCCCCACATCACACTCCCTCCTCCCCCCCACAGGGCTGAATTTGGTTCACTTCGTAGGGATACCATCAGACT
This sequence comes from Xyrichtys novacula, assembly GCA_962446985.1. Lineage (NCBI taxonomy): Eukaryota > Metazoa > Chordata > Actinopteri > Labriformes > Labridae > Xyrichtys > Xyrichtys novacula. The sequence goes on from OY660870.1 coordinate 28,526,889, forward strand.
ATTTATGGAAGGCGGAGGTTATTTGAGGTAATATGGGAGAGATACGGCTTTTAAGCAGGGGCGTGACCACACGTTTTTAGATGGGGTGGCCCAACTCTGACTCTGACTTTAAATAAAAGACATGCGCTTTAGACACTTTAACTGCATCAAAAACGTGAAGTCTTTTACCACCCAACCTTAAAAAATGATATTAGACAATTAGTTACAGTTTCAGATTATAAGGTTGATTATCAGTATTATAAATAATGAAAATACTATAGGAGAGATAACACATATGCCAGTTTGCACAGATGGTATTTTAAAGTAGACACCATCAGTTCTTACTGGACAAGAGATTTAAAACTCCCCCTTATCCTTAATATTTAACATAACAGCTCAGTTTTTAAAACTTCTCAGGGGGTTCATGTTTTCTGTGATTGACACTTGATAAAATGTCATTTGGCAGAAGAAAAAAAAAACACCCGGGGGATACGCTGTTTGAGCCGAGCATCATCACAGCGACTCTCGGCACTCTCCCACCAAATGCGTACGATGGTACTGTGCAAGTGGTGGAGTACTGTGCAATGTTGGTTTCAGGAAATGGAGAGAAAACGCGGAATTACAGAGAGCTTTTTGGCTTCAAATCCGTATACTGGCGGAAGGTGGAACCAAGTTGTCCATAGTATATACAGTGTATGGGAGTGATGCATGGTGACGAGGCGTCAGACTGGAATTGAATCTGTGCCAACCGTGAGCACAGCCACCATATAGAGGATGAACAACTTTTTGACTGTTTGTGGTTTAGGCAACCCAGGTTGGATACAGGACATGAACTCCACCTCCTTCATGTCAGCAGAGGGAAAAGAGGCCAAACTAGTCTAAGATATTGTTTCTATCATCAAATTAAAGTCTCTGTACGTTTCATGTGTGTTTGGCGAGCTCCCCAGATGTGACGTTAGTCCTATTAGGCTTCTGTACCTGCCTTGCCTACATAGTTAAATGACATTGCCCATTAAATACAGTCAATGGAACTATGCAAAAACTTTAATAAATGACAAATCATACAGATGATACCTGTAATGTGGACATTATTTTTTCACAAGGATTACAAATTAGATATTTAAGGACAATTTATTCAGTCCCACTGAAATGGGACCCTTTAGTAGTATGGTTTTTCTCTGCACAGAGTAAATAAAGACTACATCAAACCTCCGAACAGACCACTGAGCTACTGTAATTGATTTGCCCTCAATCACTGCTTCCTTAATCTACTTACTGTCGCTACCGAGTCAACGCAAATATCGACGGAGAGGGCAGGGCTGGCTGACCAAAAAAGGATGTTCAGTTCTGAGAGACACTCATAGATTCATCATGTTCAACTGAACACAAGGACAAGTCCAGAGAGGTTAGGGTCAGGGAATCTGGTTTAGGGTTCAGACAAACTGAAAAAAAGGTGATAGAGCAAACAAACAATGTGTAAATAATCCAATGTAAAATGAAAGTGATGAAAGTGGTTTACGGTTTTCTAAACTGAATTTGACCCCGTGGGTGTGAACGATCTTGTTTTCTTAACTAGGAACCTTCTGATGTCTTAGAAACTTAGAGGGATGAATAATCTGATAGATACTTTGTCTTTAGAAGTCAAGGCACAGCAAGTGAGTTCATTAATATGCATGCTTAGTATTTCACCTTTTACCTCAATTAGGCAGTATTCCCACTCTGCAGACTGCTTTAAAAGGAAGATATTTTACTACTTTGGTTAAAAAATAGGAGGTTTTTCAGGAGTTGGACAGCAACAGCCGATGAGAGTGGAGTAAGATATCATGTCAGCCTGCTGTGTTAACAGTAGGGGTCATCCCTGTAGTTAAAATGCAGCCATTTTAGTGTTGTTGGATCAGCAATTTGATATAGAGGAAAATAGAGGGTATGGCAAGGAGCCAGGTAGCTGCACCAGACACACAAAAAACCTTAATTCAGTAAGTCATCACTCTAAACACTCTGATTTCTACACCAGGGATTGCCAGTTTAAGTCCATTCTGAAGCTGATTTTGAGCATTCTGGACCCAGTTTGCTTATCTTCTCCCTCCAAAAATCTCACCGGCTGCAAATTAGACACAATTTCGAGCTCGCTGGTAAACACCTCAAAGATCAGAAAAGGATATTATCTAGAAAATTATTCCTGAAACAGTGACCTCTGTTCCTGTTCACATCTACACATCGGAGCTAAAGCTGCAGAGAGTTCTGGCTGTACATCCCTGTGCTTCATCTGTGCTCACTGAACTAGAAAAGTGCCGCCACTGCTATAGAAAGTGATTTTACCTTCAGATGCTCATAGCTGACGCCAACGTCAGGCTAACGAGAAATAACATGACTTATTACGTTCAAAATTTGTTGCTTTTATCTTTCACAAATGCTAAAGCAGTGGGACTCACGGGACTCAGCATTGTTCAACTTCTTCTATCATGAAAGTCACAGTGAATTATGCATTTCACCTTAAAAAGACGACAGGAGGAAGTTTTTGACTGAAAAGACCACTTTCACTCATGCAAGACAAGAGAAAGGAGCACTAAACACAGCAGCTTTATAAACCTACGTCTGCATGTCGAATCAGATGATTTTCAATTTTTGATATGCCTGAAAACTGTACAAGGGTTTAGGTGTCAGACAAGAATCTGAAGAAACAGCTTTAATTTTCCAGTTTTCAAATAAAAAATTCGCAGTAAATTTTACATTTGACTGTCAAAGTCATCCGGATTGGATTTATAGTCAGAAAACACTGTTTGATCATGCTTTAAGGATCCTCTTTGAGTTGTATCCAATAGAGGGGCCTTCAATAGTCACAACTGTTTGTATTTTTCCAGAAACAACTTATGAGAAACATGTAAGAAGACAGTCTTGGCTGTAATGATTAAAATCCAAGTAATCCAGCTCTCATGGAGAAAGCAGATTCCTCAGAGCAGGACAAGCAGATGTAGAGGTGTTGCTGGTATTTTGGGGTGTCTCTGCCGGATGTACCAGATGGGAGGTGCAATGAACTGCTCAGCTGTGACACTGGATCTCAGCATCAGATTGCTGGGTCAGTCAGAAATGACCTTCCCTCTTTGCATCCAGGACTGAACTCCTACAGAGTTACATATTAGTCTGACTGCCAGTGGCTGAAAGGCAAATAGGAAGATGACAAAAAGGAAAACAAGAGAGAAATTGAAACAGAATATGACTACAAATAAAACAATAAAGAAGACAGAAGAGACTACAAAGAAAAGTAATCAATATTTTTGGTTTTGTTTCATCTGTCTTTTCATTTATTTAAACAGAGAGGTCTTATTGAGATAAATATGTCCTCTGGTGTGAAGACCTTGTAAAAATTGGCAGCATGAGTTTTAAAAAAAAGTTTTCACATAAGAAGTCACAAAAACTATTCAAACAAAAAGACTCAAAAGTTTGCATGAGTCAAAGTCATAGACTGTATGTACTATGGACAACTTGGTTCCGTCTTCCGCCAGAATACGGATTTGAAGCCGAAAATCTCTCAGCAATTCTGCGTTTTCTCTCCATTTCCTAAAGCCAACATTGCGCAGTAGCATAGTCGCTGTGATGACGCTCGGCTCAAACAGCGTATCCCCTGGGTGAGCTACGTAATCTTCGAACGCCCATAGGCTGTATCAAGTGTCAATCATAGAAAACATGAACCCCCTAATAACTTTTAAAAATGGATCTGCACAGAAAAAAAGAGGAATTGAGCACAAACCAGTCTTACAATAACTACATGTCAACATTTCAAGCAGGGGGGAGAAAAAATTATGTTCTGTGTAATAAATTTCTGAAGTTTGTCCACAGCCCCATAAGCTTTGCTGGCAGAGGTGGGATTTATGACCTATACTGCAGCCCGTCACCAGAGGGTGCTGTTCACGGAGTGGCTTCACCCAGAGGGCGTCCTTTCTATATACAGTCTATGGTCAAAGTTCTGTCACATTTCTGAACAATAAAGTGATGTAGCAAAACTACAAGTCCCGTCCATCAGGTTTGATTGACAGGTGGCTCCAAGGAAACCAGACCCTGACAGAGGAGCCTCCATGAGGATTTAATACTACAGTGTATCTGCTTCTATATCCACATACAATAAGCATACAACTATGAGACACACACATGAATACACACAAATTATGCCAGACTACGCCAGCCGTTAGTGAGTGTGTAAAGAGGGAGCAGTATCTCTATGGCAACCTGGGTAGAAAGAGGTCACTGTGTGTGTGTGTGTGTGTGTGTGTGTGTGTGTGTGTGTGTGTGTGTGTGTGTGTGTGTGTGTGTGTGTGTGTGTGTGTGTGTGTGACAACAAAGCTAATGCCATTTCCTGTGCTGGGAGGCAGCGCTGATGAGATTCTTATCTGGACTCACCCATCCCTGTTATTTTAACGTACTGACTGCTCTCTCTCTGACTGTCTTCACATATGTGAGCAGGGGGCTGGTATTTTCAAGTCAAATTTTCCATTCAATTCTCTTCACAATGGCGTTAAAAGTTTAGCATTGTAAGAGAAAAATTTACTTTTAACAATCAGCTTAAAGCTCCTGTGAGGAGTTTTTTGATGTGATGAAACTGACTGAAATTCATACTGATGCCATTTCAGGATGTACCGAAACAAACAAAACCATCAGTGACAGAATTGACATTTTTGATCTTGTGATTTTTAATGTCTTAAATTGGTACAAGGGGGTAGGTGTCAGCCAAGCAGCCACAGAAACAGCTTTTTTATCATTTCGATATAAAACATTCACATTTAACCACACATATGAGTGTCAAAAGTCAGCAGGGTGAAAATGTCCTGCCAGGTGACAGTATTTAAGCATGTTACTAAAGACTGCGTTGTCCACAGGGGGCGCCAAAATTGCTGCAAACCAAAAGTTCCTCACAGGAGCTTTAAGTTTGGAAACCCAAATGGAGAAATTATTTCATGAGTTGTGTCTTCTGACAAAAATCTCATCCTGCTAACTTTTGACGGTCCAGTGCATCAGTCAAAGATGCGATGAGAAGTGTTGATGATTTATGTGAAATGATTATACCAGTTATTGCTGTGTAGTTTATATCTTTAATTTACAGCTCACCACATCACCTTTAAACATAACTCAGTGAACAGGATAATTACCGGTCATGTTTCCATTTGTTCCCTCCTTAAAAAATAGATGGGGAAGAGAAAGGTGGAGGCAGGACAAAGAGGAGGAGGGAATAAAAATCTGAGGTAGGAGGAATGAACAAAGAAGGGAAGGGGTAGAGGCGCAAAAGAGAAGAAATGGAAAAAGCCAGCAAGAAATAAAAGTGAGTGAAGAGGAGGAAATAGAAGATCAGCAGAGGTGATGGTTAATCATGACTCAGCATTATTCTGCTGGCTGTAAGTGAAGCCATTCATCAGGTGACCTCTGATCCATCTGCACTTCATTCAGCTTTTTCTACTCACAAAGTGTCATCCCTAAACTGAAACACTGGTTCAAAGTTGATCATTTGCAGCTAATTAACTCAATACCCATGCATGCTACTGTATCTCAAAACTAAGATAAATAAAAGGGTTTATTCTATGTGATCAATCAACAGCAGACAAGAAGTCCAGTGACTATTTCAAAAGAGTGCCATAATTCAATAAATACACATTACATATTTTCCAACATCATAAACCAAGGACATGGTGGCACCACTGTAATCAGAAAAGGTATCCAGACCTCTACTCAGGATATGTACTGAAAACAACCATGTTATGACTAAATAAAAATAGGGTTTCATGAATATTAGTTTGAAATTCAAACCAGAACTGATCATTTTGAGTCTTTAGTTAAAGCTCCTCTGATGAACTCTGAGTTTTTGTCCATTCTGGCGCCCCCCTGTGGACAAAGAAGGCTTTGCTTACCTTGTCTTCTCTATGCACAAGTGGTGTCTTTCACAAAATCTCATCTGTCTGACTTTTGAAAGTCAAGACAAAAAATCTGTTCTATTCCAAAATGAAAACTAAATATGAGTTTAGAAAGCTCATGGAAGTGTTGCTCTAATACTTCATTTTACTCTGACTCTTCAACAAGACTTGAATTACTTCTCACCAGTTTGTGGCCCATCAGATTAAACGCTTCTCCTGCTTACCATTAGACTATCGAACTCTAATTAGTCTTATTGTTCTTTGAAAATCTTTCCTTACCTCAATTTATTTGTGGAAATTGTCAAAAACTGCTTCAAAATGGTCGTATTTCAATATCAAGCATTTGCACAATCTAACAAAAGTGATACCCGAGCTTGAATAATCCTTTCACTTCTTTACCTCTGCGCTCTTGTCACTGAATAATGGTGAGCCCCGGCAGAGTGTGACTGTCTGATGTAAACAGAGTAGACTGTACTTCTACATAATGAATGTTTAAATTGAAATGCTTCTGCTACTCCTGCTGCTAACATTTACAGCTTTGCCGCTGCTTTGAGGCATCATCCATATGTCGGGGTTTAAGCCTGTGCATGCCAGATATGCTGTAAAGCTGAGTGTCTTTTGTTGTCTGCAGCACCAAAGGGACTGACAGTGGAGTGAGCAGAAGAGATTCAGAGTACTTACGGAAGGGCAAACCCTCATTGTGGCGGCATTCATACATACAGTATATATACTTAATCATTCCTGAATAATCTATAGGGTTAAATCTCTTCTATAGAATGAAAGACCTTTCTCTTTGAACCAATAAAGAGGGAAAAGAAAAGTAACAGAAGGATGGAGTCAGGAGAAAATAGAGGAGGAAGATGAAAGGAAAGAGGTCTATGGGGACAAACAATGCCCAGTGATGGTGTAGATTGTCTCTGTTGTCACTGATGGCAGTTTTGATGCATTGCACTGCTGAACCAAAGACAATTGTGCGAACACGGACAGCCTGGCGTATCTGCATATCGATTACTTGTGGCTGCCATAAATATGGTTTAATGGAACTGTCAGCGTGTGCCATGGCATATTAACTGAGCCTGCTGCCGAGCTGCAGCTGGATTCTGCTGGAAAACAATACTGGATACATCTGCATCCAGGTGGAGGAGAACAAGAGGCGTAGCAGGGCATCTGAGGAGACTGTAACGACTCATATATGAACCATGGCTGTGTGGCAAAGATGAGGAGATTTATCACAGTTTATACCTAAAGTTACAAACCTTTAGAAGAGGCATCTTTGGTTCTAATTTAGAGGGATGTGATTGGTTCTGAGGCCCCGATGAAGTCTGTTTATACTGTCATTCAACTAGGAGCTGCACAGAAGATCGAGCCATGACATTACAAAGTGAAAAACACAAGACAAATTCCTGCACATGTAGCGATTAGAGAACTGCTAGGTACTTGGTAGAAGAAACAAGGATATGGCTAACTAGGCGTGACATATAAATCCAAAGTGAACAGGGTAAAAGCTTCATTAGCAGGGCTGGTAGTGTGTGTGTGTGTGTGTCTATGTGTGTGTAGAGGAGCAGCAGAAATGACGGCCTGAGGGATTAAGCAGGAGAATGAAGCCTCTCTTCCCATTTTCAAACAGTCCCCAAATTAACACAGCAGATAAAAATTTTGACACAGGGATAAAAATAAAGGCGCCTCTCTCCTATCTCTCGGTGGGAGGGTTTGACTTATTACACCCTCATTTACACACAGCATATAAATTCACACACTCATAGCTGCTCTTGACATATACTACACACACTGTATAGGATGAGCATATGGACGAGCTCGCAAACATTCATATCCAGTGTTAAAGCAAACAGCTGGAACCACATCAGTATAACGTACACAAACACAAAATTAATCCGAATTGAAAGCTTCTGGAAAATGGAGCACAGCTGTGGGGAAGACAGTAAAAAGAGAAGGAATAATGATTGGGAAGAAGAGAGAGGATTATGCAGCAAATCCTTCCTCAACATAATGAAGAGGCGATTTAACAAAGACACATGGATAAAAATATTCTAAACTGCAGAAATGAACACACAAAACTTCAAAAATAGAAAGCAGTGAAACAACAAAATAAGAGATTCAAAAAGCTGCTTTCCAACTTCTCACAGATCTTTTTCTGGTCCTTTGAGGTTTGATGTTTGAGCCAAAGAATTAGAAACAAAAACTCAGCCCACCACCTTTACTTATCGGCTTATCATAACCCAGTTTTTGACCCACTTTAACACGCTGCAATGTTTAAGAAACATTGTGGATAACGCTTTTCTTACACCTGGGAAAAGTATTAAGATCTTATTGTTAGTTCAACTTTTAATGCAATCTTAAGTTCCTGCAGTATTCAAAGTGAAACTCCTTGTTACCTCAGTCTCCATACAGAATTTATTGGTTGTTGTTTTTCATAACCTAAAATCTTGATCTCTTGCTGATTATTAATGCTGTCAGATAAAGTCATAAAATAAAAGTGTGAGTATTTCTCCCTTACTGTGACGGGACAGAGTAAAAATGGTAAAAAATGTCACAGCTCAAGAAAAGCTCAACTCAACTCTTGGATACTTTACAATACTGACCTCTGGTGGCCAGAATTTTAAGGTCTGAGTTTTCCACAGTCAGTTTGTCCCCACAGGAGAGAAAAGGTGCAGTAGTTCAGATCTCCCTGTACACCTGTCATGATCAATCTACTTGACTGATTTTGTAACTGGACTTTGACATCGTTTCAGTCCACTGACAGGCCCTGGAATCGCACAGTACGGGGGTTTAGATAAAGTCAAAAAGAGATTTTAGGAGACTCAAGGAATTTGTGTTTGATCATTTAAAAACGGGATGATTTAAAGTAATCATCAAAGTCAATATGATTTAGACACATGTAGCATGTTAACATTAAAACAGCAACAGTACAGCTCTAAAGAATGTGATTTTAGACAGATGAGCTTTTGTATTTTGAAGACTTCTCATCTTTACAAGCTTTTGCAGAAATTTAATGAGTTTAATCAAAATTTTTTAAAAAGTATTTTTTTAAAGTGAAGGTGTTGAGTATCCATCCCTCCATACTTGTACACCGTTTGATCTAAGCTGTTTAAGCATCTTCAGTCAAACCCTTCTACTCATGCACTAGACAGTATTTACAGTTCAACCCAACACAAAAGTTGACATGGTCATAAAAATGAGAATATGGAGACAAAAGAAATTTTGTCTCGGCTGTAAATCAAAGCTGTCAGACCTCAGCTGTTTGCTGCTAATTCAGCTGCAACCACATTACTCCCCTCCTTAATAAGGTTTACTGTGTGTCTGCTTTACCCACCGTCATCCCCCTCCTCTCCAACCAAACACACAAGCACACCAGTGATGGAGCCTGTTTTAATAACATGTCCTACAGTGTGTGTGTGTGTGTGTGTGTGTGTGTGTGCATTTGTACAAGCCATTAGTTGTATCATGGTGTTTAAAACTGCAGGATGCAGGGTGTGTCATTATATGTATGCTTATTAAAAGACAGGACAGTTAGTGTGTCAGGACTAGTTGAGTGCATGTAGGCTAAAGTTTGGTATTTGTAGTCCTAAAAAGCAAGATAGCTTGTGCAAAGAGTGAAAACTTTGTGTATTTATCTGCATCATCGATGTAAAACGTGTCAATGTTCTTAATGCCTTTATTGTAAAAGTACAGTGTCAAGCATGAAGGTTAATGATCTACTGTTTGGCTATGTGATAGGAGGAGCTTAATCATAAGAAGCCTTTTCAAAAGCTTATTGGCTCAGCCAGCAAAGATCCGGGACATCAGCGGGATGGAGACTGATAATCAAAGACTCAACATTCTGCTTGAACCTTTTCCTGTATGTTTTCATAACTGCGATCTGGAAACAAATTCTACCATCTGCTTAGGTCTCAAAATAGTATACGTTAGCTTTCTTAAAGGTAAAGGAAGAAGTATTATAATATAGATAACTGAGATGCTCCAGGAGGCTCGCTGGTATTTGTGTACCAAGTATATTTTTAAGTTGCGCAAATAACTGCTTCTGTGCAGTGAACGTGTCTCTACATTCATTCATACTGACTCAGTGTAACAGTGTAAGAGTGCTGATGTTTGCATAAAGCCTGAGCAGAACCAAGTCAAGTTAAATTGTGGTGAACAGATCGGTGGGAAACAAAGGGCGGTTGAGTTTTTTTGCTGATGGGAGTGTTTGGATGCTGGTTCATTTACATTCATTACACCCTGATGAGTGACCCAGTGCTTGATTGGGTGAAATGAGACTAAGTGGCTGTAAATAACTCCCTGATTAAGAGTGAGGATTTTCTTGATAAGGTAATCTATTTCTATTGCTTGTATTTTAGCTGTGATCAATATTTCATCATCCAATTTCGAGGTGTCAAGACATGAGGTGCTCTGAAATAAAGAGTGAACAGGTTATGTCTTTATGTAGTGCATTATTTTTTTCCATGTCAGACGCTAGACTCATAAGAAAAAGATTTAATGTCCAAGGATCACATGCAACACGCTTGAATACTAGAAATATCACAAATAAAATTTATTTTCAAAAGCAAAATTAGATTTATCTTGATGTTCTGTAATGTTCATATTTAACATCATTTCGAAATGTATTAACCGTGTCCAGAACAGCACTGACATATTGATGAATATTAAACTATTTCACTGATGAGACATTTTTTCCATGTTTGAACCGAAAAAACACAGAAGAAAAAACAGTTTCCTTATTGTTTGAAAAGTGCTTCCATAAAACAATTTCAGACAAAAAAAAAAACAGATTTTGAAGATTTAAAACGACATGAACATCAACTAAAAATAAAATCCTTTAAAGCATCTTTTCTGAATATGTAACTCTTCTGCTACCTGACAAAATACCTCCTCAACTCTTTTTCCTGATAGTGTAGGGACATGGCACTTTATTGAGTTATGACATTATAAAGGAGTGAATATTATTTTTTTGTGTGTGTGTGTTTGGACATGCTCAGGTTGTTTTTTGGGGGGGTTGGATTTTCCCACCAAACACAGGAAACATGATGCCTGGGCTCCAGTACTGATGGAAAGAAGGGATACTTACACCTAGAGAGAAAAACACACACACACACATATGGCTGAATCAATGAAAGATTATTGCAAGGTTTATGTGTGAATGAAAACACTGAGCTGCAGAGAGCTGAATGGTGCCTTTATCAGGTCAGTGTTTCAAAGTATACTTCTAATCTTCCCCTTATCATAAAGACAGCAAAAGCCACAGTATCCGCATGACTTTACAGTGCGCAAAAGTAGCATCAAGAGAGATGAAACAGAGCTGTTACGAAAGATGAGTACCAGCTTTGAATGTTTAATCTGTAGATTTTCTTTTGTTTTACTTTGGAAAGTTTCTGCAATGTCAGATTTCTGAGAGAAACCTGAGCTCAGAGAGTTTTGGTGCAGATTTAGAGGGGAAACTTTATCATCAGCATGTTGTCTTACACATGTTCAGATCTTAGGACAAGCATCTATCCTCTTATCTCTGTCGAGCACTCGCTTTTGTTTCTACCTCATGTTTTATCTGTTTGTTCATCTGCGTAATGCACTTTGTAACGCTGCAGCTCACAAGAAATAACTTGCAAAGATAAATCCGCCTCAAACCCACTTACTTCTGTTTTTCTCACACAAAAAACGAACTGTGTGAGCAGAAAAATGGTGGAGCATCAGTGTGTGAATATCAGCACAAATGCCATACAATGAAAGCAGCCTGTTGGGTCAAATAGCTCTGGTAACAGGTCTAATTAAATTTGTGTCAGCTCCTTAGAGCAGCTTCATCCACCAAAGCAGCAGGATAGAAATCAATATGTCCCCCCGTATCCATGCGCACAGACTAATTGCATTAAAGGGGTCCCTTTCTCTGTGTACACATGGGTTAATGACAGTCATTATGTAATCATGTGTAATGTCAGAGTGTGCACTTCAAGCCTTATTGTAACATTAGGACTCCTGTTTAAGAGAGCTTTGAGAGATCTTAAATTTTGATTTATCATCTATTGGACAGAGCGATGGGATAAAATGTTTTCATTTTAACAACCTCACATGAAGAAACAGCCTGTTTCATGTCTCTAGCACGTTGAAACTGCTAACATTACTAACTTTAAATCCAAATTTGTGCTATCATTCAGAGTAAACAGCCATAGTGTCTTAAGAAACGTGTGAATATGTAGAGATGTACCTGGGTTAAGGTTGGGAGTGTGGAGGCTCAAGTTCCTCAGGATGAGAGGTTGTCTCTCAAACCAGGGGCTGGGAACTTTGGGTGAGTGCTCCTCTTTTGTTGGTGTCTGATAAGAGCTGGAGTTCACGCTGGGTGGAGTTGTTGATGGAGTCACTCTTGACATCTGGAGACAGAGTGAAAGTTCCTCAGTGTGTGGAAAAAAGCAACAGAAAGGCATCGTAAATACATGATCTAAATGTTCTTATGTCCTCTCACGTTTGCTTGGGCTGCACAGTGAGCTGGGCTTGTCTCTGTTAGGATTGGATCAGGCGGTTGGAGAGGACTGGAGGTTGGAGTGAGCCTGCTGCTCGGAGGAGATCTCGTGAAAAGGCCCAGCTCCCAGCTGCTGAGGGTCTCATCATCAAGCGGAGTTTCAAACGGGTCGGCATCTGTAGCCTGAACATAACACAGCAACAAGCAGGACCTAAGTGGTGTTTTGTTTTTTTTTAACACCACTGGGTGTCAAATACATTTGTGTGCAGGCAACACTATCAGCAGTATTCAACAGTCAAGCCCAGGACCCACAAATCTGTCTTTGGTCAAAACTAACTCTATAAGTATGAATTCAAACCTCTCTGATACAAGTACACTCTTGATCAAAAGTGGAACAACCATGACATAATCTAAAATGATAAAAATAACATGAAGAAACTAAAAACTTTAGTAGTAGTAGTGTGGATGTGTGAAGAGCAAGTGTCAGGTGGTGGTGGTCACACCTGGGTAGGGGGGCTGGTCTCAGGCTCTCCGATAAACTCGAGGGCAGGCAGCTCTTCTTCAACCTGAAAAACAAAACAAAACAAATGCTCTCTTATCCCCCTCTGATTTATGAACATTTTCAAATTACACATCACACTCACCTATCTACCCCACATTCATACACTCCCATCAGAATGAGCTGAACTCATTCACACTGCGCCTGGGGCAGTTCAACACACAGCAACCGCAATTCAATTTCATTGTCAGTTTCATGCAAAGAAATTTATTTTGGGGCTTTTTTTGACCTTTACTGACAGACTGAGGATAGTGGATAGAGCAGGAAACCGGGGAGAGGGAGCGGAGAGTGACACACAGGAAAAGCGCCACAGGATGGATTCATGTCTGCACCGCCTCAATATGTGGGGCACACCTAGACCGCTTAAAGGTTATTTTAAAGCAGAAAATACATTCACAACCACTCCACACAGCTACGGTTACCTTTCTGTTATTGTATGACATATACAGTGACAGGTCTATAACTAACCAAGTAAAAAACTGACTGAACACATTCTCAGTCAAACCTGCTCGAGCATGTCACAAAATCTACTTGAGTGTTACTGTAAGAGTTTTGGTCAGTCAGTTTGTTTGATTTGTCATTTGACTTTTCTGTTTGTTTTTCAGCTACATTCACGTTTTAAAGAATATGCTCATATTTATTTTCCCTTTAATGTTAAATAATATTCAATAAATAAATCGAATCAAGGTTAAGTACTCTATTTGTGCTGTCTGTATTGTTCTCCTGTTTGCACAGTTTTAAAAAGCATCAGAGAGACACCATCTTTTAATACGAACACTTGTTTCACAGCCCACTCATCAGCTGTTTTCTCTTTTGGCAACACCATGTTGTGACTTTCAGAGCAGCGTGACTATACATTAAATTTGTTCCAGTATGTGCATGTCTGTGCATAGTATAGCAGGGCCTGCAGTGCTGACAGTACAGTATGGCTGGTAAGATTAGAGCTATGGGCAGTGGAGGATTAAAGCTTTGGAGCAAAATATGAAGGAGTTAGAAAGAAATAGGAGAAGAGGGAGGAAGACAAAACCAAGAGTTCATATTGATAGATTTCTTGATGAGCTAAAAATCGAACATAGACATCCAGTTGATATGGTTAAACATCCATGTGTGTGTGCGTGTAAATCACCTTTGGAGAGGCTGACACAGACTGATGACACATGCTTGAAGGCGTCTGGGATGAAGCTGCCTCCTCTTCCACCGCTGGCAGGTCGGCCATTTCCTTCCCCAAGTACAGACTCACTGGGCTGACCTCTGTACAAAGCTAGTAAAGAAGGGAAGCATTATAAAACACAAATAATCAAAGTTTGGACTGATCAAATGTCAACAAAGATAAGCTGTGGTTCAGTGCTTTACTATCACCTTTTCCACAAAATATTTTACCAGTCAGAGGAAACTAATTTTTTTATTTGATCAATTTTTCTCAAGCTTCATGTTATCATCAGCAGATTAAATGTACAAAGCTCTTCGAGATGTAATAATCATGTATAATTATAATCATGTTCCTGTATTAGGCTCACAATGATCTGTATCAGTTATTTTGTTGTTTTTGTAATCTTGAATAAACAAAAATATCGAACAAAAATGAAACAGTTAAAAAATAGTATATATAATGTCCACAGCAGAAGTAAGTCTGTGTGTGGCTCACGCTTGCGCTGACTGAAGGACTGCAGGCTGTCCCGTGACCCTGGCTGAGCAGGACAGTGTGGGCGTAGATGTCTTCGTTCGTGCGTGTGTCGCACAGGTAGAGCTGCAGCACGTCTCCAGTGTAACTATGCAAAGCGCCCACTAGGATGCGATCACAGCACAGCTTCTTGAAAGACGCCGTGGCCTCAGCAGTCCAGCTCCTCTGCAAAAGAGGCAAACAGAAACACTGAATTCTCACAAATCCCAATGTGACATTTGCAGCAGCACGGTTTGGATTGATTCACTTTTCAAAAGAGCCAGATGTAAGCAGCTGCTCAAAGGGATGATAAAAAACAAAACAAAAAAAACATATGCTTTGTCCTTTTTTTAGTATGCTATGAGGTGATGATGTGATCAAACTCACAGCGATGGGTTTTATTCCACAGAGAGTTGCGGGTACAGCTTGTGCTGGAAGAATGGAATAACATGACCTGAGAGAGAGGGGTGGAGTTAAGAGGGAATCCAAAAAACACAGGTCATGATCAGTTTGGTCGACAGCTGTGGTGCTCCTACTTGAGGAACTTGAGGTTTGCAGTCTGCTCCACATTCATTTCACCATAGTCCACATAGTACACCTCCACCTGAGTGGGGCTGATGATCTGATGTATCACGACTCGGTAGAACCACATTCCTTTGGGTGACACGCAGCACAGCTGGCCCCGTCGGACGTATCGCTCTGGAAGGCGGTATTGCTCGGACACATCAGGACACGTGTAACGTTGTCTTAGAGAGACAAAAGGAGGGGGAAAACTTTTCACTTTTCAGCATCAAGAAACACAAAAGAGCTGAAATTTTGACTAATAATACCGAGAACGGGAAAAGTGACATTGGATGATTTGTTTTGATTTTTTCAATGGAGAAAAATGGAGGAAGGAAGTCTGTCACCACGATCATCCCCATCACCTCATCTCAATAATCATGTCCTCCAAAGCACGAACTTGCTCAGGCTTGCAAAAGCGTAAGTAGAAATTCCCTGGTGACTCCACGTGTTCCACCATGACTTCGATCAACTCCTTAGAGGCATGGCATGTTGGAGGTTTGAGACTTTGACCCTGTATGGCGTCCGGAGGAACTCCAGGGCTGCAATGTACCTGAATGGTAGGGTACTTGTCAGATACCTACAGAAAATCACATGCAACAGTGAAGGAGGAAAGTTGTTTACAGGTGTTTTAAGTCACATCAAGTCTCTTTTTACAAACACAAGTAAGCCACCATCACCATTTCATAAATCTTAGAATTGTTGTTGAGTTCCTGCTCCTCATCCTTGTCATCCATCGTGCTGTTTCCAGTGTCCTCCTCTAGTCCGTCTTCCCAAGCTGACTTTTTACAGCTGAAGTAAAAATCCCGGGATGGCTGCTTCACATCATTTTCAGTCTCTTTTGATTCTATGGAAAGAGGAAAACACATTTTTAAAGATCTGAATAACGCCTCCAATACTGCCCTGAATGTTATCACCAAGACATCCTACCGACTAGATTTTCCCTCTGATTATGAGCCAACCAAATTCCAGGAGCTTTTTTTATTTACATGAAACATCTAAATATGATCATGCACATAAAAGTTTTTTCAGGTAAAGCTGCAAATTCAAATTCAACTTTATTTATATGGCACTTTTTGTACATGTTTGTAATTCCAAGTGCCTCACAGGGGCAAAAACAACAATAAAACCCAACCCCCCCACCCACACACCAACCCTCACAAGTGTACACAGAACGAGCGTAAAGATTTACTGCTAAAGAGACATGGCTTGACACTGTGCCATTGTGCAGTGCACAAGACCTATGATAATCCCTGACAACATGAGACTCACAGACACAGGCACATTCGCACCTAATTGTATATCATCGCTGTCTTGGATGTCCGTGACTATCCAGTGTTGTCCACTATCACTTTCTCCGGGTTTCAGGTGGAAGGTGTCATTCATGGCACTGACCAGTTCGGTGACACTGACAAAGCTGTTCTGGGACACCGGCAAGTCCTCACCAAAAAGCCTCTGAGGAGCAAAAAAGCATCACAGGTGAAAGACATGTTAACATCACCACAACTCAGTCATCACAGCTGAGCTCTGCTCTTCTGCAGTTGCAATGCTTTGTCTTAAAACAGATTGAGTTCTGACATCATTAAGGGAAGGTGGGCTTAATGAGAGAAATAGTTCTGCATGATATATCGTTTGAACATTGTCATCGCGATAGTCACATCGTAGAATCTGCGATGTAGGAGGCGAATGAACTCATCTGATTTCAAGGGTAGCTGACAGCGATACACTGCATGTGACTCTGCGTGTGCTGTGCAGCGATCCACCAATCACATTCATTCTTTACCAAGTTGCCAATCAGACTACCCTGCCAGCCGTCAATCAAAATCAGAAAGGAGGAAACCCACCCCTGCACATGGAGTGAGTCGCTGGCGCTGCTGGTGTTGTGCCGAGAAAGGCGTGTCCGCTGAGAGCCACTTTCGGAACTTTACTCATCACTGTTAAGCCCAACAAATAAGAACTGTATGGGCTTTAAATTGTGCATTTCCATGGACCACTCTACTATAAGCGCTGCGCATTTTGCGACGTGCGTGCAATTCTCGGAGGACATGCGTTTCTCGGCACAACACCGGTAACACCAACTGCGATTGCAAAATTAGCAACGAACAACGAACTTGTTGCCAAAAAGAAAGAGAATGTCAGTGATCTGAAATTATTTCATTACAAGAAGGATGATGTCGACCAAAACACGTGTTCTGTGTTCATCTGTCGTCCCAGCACAATAAAAGCTAAAAACATCTCTGAGACAGACAGAAGCCATTCTACTAACATTCACAAAAAGAGGTAAGATCAGAGCAGGTTAACTGTCTACAAGATTTCAGCATAAAGTGCTATTCAGGTCATCCGGTGAAAATTCCTGTATTTTTTGATATCGCAATATATATCGCAGGGTTGAAAAAAATTGCAATGTTAGTTTTTTCCAATATCGTGCAGCCTTAGAGAGAAAGTCACTCTAATTAATCTGAGTAAACCCCAACAATAAAGCATGTGATTTTTAAAGTTCTACTTGGAAAGACTAAATGAATCCAGTTCAGCGACTGATTTCTTAGGCTCTTAACCCTACAGCTATTTATTCCTTCAACTGCGGTGACAAAATCCAGATCAACAGAAGCACTGTGCAGCTTTTTGTTCTGTACCTTGTATTCTGCTGGCAGGTCTTGCACTGATACTCCACCACCATTCTGTCTGACAACCTGCAGGGAATCATGAACATACGCAGAGAAGAAATCACATTACTTATAACGGTCCTTCTTGGTTGCTGTTTGTGTCAAAATATTCCCTACCATGAAAGCAAAACATGTCTATTCTAGTCATTAGCAGCGATCGCAGATTCATGTATAAACTAGCAGGAGGTCTGACCTTTCGTAGCTTGTCCTTCAGCTCCTGGCTTATGGTGCCGGCGACTCCATTCTCTAAAATTTGCTGGTGAAGATCTTTCTCCAGCTGATGCAAAATTCAAAACAAAGAACAAAGACAAATTGAAATAAAATCAATCAACTGTACAGAAAATTTGTCTATGATTCTTGATAATGAATTGGGGCGATCCATTAATGTTGTTTGAAAATCTGCTGGCATGTGCTGCCTGGAGTCTGTAGGTTGTATATTCAACAAGAATACAGATACAGGTCTCTTACGTCTTGTCTTGAGCTGAAAAATTAAAGTGCAGATGAACACAAACCTTCATGACACGTTCCTGAAAGAGATGACCTTCCTGACGGAGTTCCTGATCCACTTCCTGCTTCTTCTCCATCATCTTTGTCTTACAGCTGCCAGATGTTGTGTTGTTACTGACAGAGCCCGGGACAGTCTCAGTAAAAGGCTTGTTAGGAGGACTCTGCTTCACTGGGACTACAGTTGGTAAGAATGACAAAGGTATTTTAAAGATTACCATAGCAACCACATTAAAGAATAAGGGACAAATTAAAAAGTGCCAGAAAACATGTAAATGCATCAGTGTTATAAGAAAGTGATTGGGTTTTTTTCCGCCTGTCTCGACCCACCTTTCCCAAGGGGATTTCTTGAAATCTGGTCTCTGGGGTCTCTCTCTCTGGAGGTTGACATTTGTGCCCTCAGACCCAGAACTGAGCCCATCCTGGTCTGCTGGATAACAACCAGGTCAGCTGATGCCTCCAGCATCTCTCCAATGGAATAGAAGCCATAGGCGTCGGCACGCAGCGGGAATCCAAAGCAGCGGAAGAAGCAGGTTTCAAGGTCTACCAATCTGATTGGACCCTGGTAAAGAGTAGCTGCACTGTTACCTCAAACAATAACAATATTCCACGGTGAAACCACAAACATTGATAAATGTATGACCATAAACCTTTAAATATGGGCTGGGTCTTTTATTTGCTTTTTGATATTGAGACATGTGTCTCGAGAGGGCTGCCCAAGGCTGCTGTGGAGGAATTGTTGCTTTAATCTAGCTGGCTGTGTTTGTCCAGTAAAATCTAAACCGTGGCTGGCGTTCCATGTCAGCGTCTCAGTTATAATCTTTGCATTCATTTTTTTTTAATTAAGTGAACCCAGAATACACAGTTACGATGCCAACATACACAAGTGTTTATTGTTTGGAGAGGATGCTCACTCACCCCAGGAAAAAAAAAAAAACACTATAAATTGTGAAATCTGTCACATCTGACATATATCGACTCCAAAATAACAAGGTGAGGACTTTCCCTCTCCATCCAGCTATTAAACACTGCAAGACACAAACTCATGGAGCGCAGCTCTGAGCAGGAGTGGAGATGCTGACAGCTTACAGTTATACATGAAAAACAGGAGCAAACTGCAGAGGTTTGTGATGCAGTACACAAGCATTGTAATAGTACAGGACATTGTAATAGTGATGCATGATCATTTTGAACTCAAGGTTAAGACGTCTTGTATATTAAAGGTGGGGTAGGCAGGAATCCGTTAAAGAAGCATCTTTTTTGTGGTATATATACAAAAAATCTCCTAATATCAGTCAATAGCTATTAGTCATTGATGACATTTGGTAATATCACAATATTGCTGTGTTTTGTTATGTCTGTGTAGTCAACATTTTAAATTATTGAGCGCTCCGCTCTTTCTGACTGTAAACAAAGCCATTTCCCGCCTCCCCCATCCTGATTGGTTGTGAGGCAGATGCTGCTCCCCCGTGTCGTCCAGGAGCCAAAACAAAGTTAGCGTGCTACAATATCAGACAGTAGAAACCAACCACAAAGTACAGAAATTGTCTGAATCCTCCTTTGACCACGACTGCCAACACAAGCAAGAAAAAAAAGTAAATATAGGCGACTCTGGTGGAATAACGGGCGCTTAAAAAGGAGGTAGACCACCCGGACAAGAGCTAAAAAAGCCGGGTCAACATCCATGAAGCTAGCATAAACGATGGGGGACACTTTGGGATCTTACAGACCCTGTAACCTTTCCGCTGGACAGGTAAACAGCTTTCACAAAGTAAGCTGAGTGTCTGTAACAGAAGTGTTTCTTTTCAAACGGGATCTGCTGCGTATCGTAGCGCCACTAAACTGTTTACCTCGGGTCCTGCAAACATTGTGTTTGCTGGTAGTTTGTTGGCATCTACAGTAGTACCAATGCTGTTTACTTTAACGTTAAATGGGCTCCATTTGTAGTTACCTTAAGTATATATCTGCATTATATTTGAATTTAATTGAAATGATAGGAGCGAGCAGCAGCGTCTGTTTGTGGGCGGGGCTTGCTGGAGCAGAGAGAGAGAGGAGAGGAGGAGCTAAGGGGAACGCTGGTTGGGAGGGGTAGAGTTAACATATTCCAACATATAAACATTAGTGGCTAGTGCCCTAGCCAATGACTGAAAGCCAGCCTTTATTCACTTATAAAGCTCTTGAGCCTGGTCAGTTGAATGGGCCAGGCCACAGATTGAACCCTGGTCTTTGAGGATTTATGGTAATTCAAAACTACAGCAGATAACAATTACTTACCATAGTTACCTACCATCAATTAACACAACTTTCACACAAATAAGACTCAGTTGAAAACAAAAAAAAGTTCAACACTTTTTCCACGCTTTGAATTAACACCCTTCACTCATACCTGGGTTAACAGTATGCGGAGCTGTCCCCTCAGCTGAGCATGGAGAGCAGGAGGGGGTCGTCCTCTTCTGGGAAGGACCACAAATTGGGTTGGGTGAAAGTGGCTAGGGAAAAAGTGTCTGACACCTCTTCTTGAAACATTTTTGTTAGTCTTGGGCGTGCGCTGCTTGGCAACAAGCGCCTCAATATTTTTGGTGGACTCATCACCCACAGCTGCAATGTAAGCATATAAAAGAGATTGCATTAAGATAACGAATTTCAAATGTTTGATAGGCAGGAGGTTGCAATTACAGTTTTTTTCTGAAATACTAAATAGTAGCATTTAAGACCAAAAAGGGTGTCAACTAGAAGGAAAATGCTTTACCTTTCAGAAATGAGGTGCCATCTGGCCTGAAGTTAACTGTCACCACATCAGGCATCTCCTTCACCATATCCAGGACATTTCTAAAGCCAAGGACTTTCAGGGGCATTGGATGTCCCGTCATCGCTTTATAGTCCCGTCTGAGCTGCTCAGGTTCCAGGCCTACTTTTGATGAAATGAGCAAGGAACGAACATCGATCTTTAGCCTTGCTAAAACTTCTTCCTGGTTCACTTTGCCCGCTGCCATCTGTAGACCACAGCAGCACAAACAAATACATACTGTAAATTAGGCGCCTGTGCAGCTGAAACAGCCAACTATTCAGCCAGCTTTCTCTAGTGCAACGCCTTATGACCATAGACTGTATATACTATGGACAACTTGGTTCCGCCTCCCGCCTGTATACGGATTTGAAGCCAAAAAGCTCTCAGTATTTCCGGGATTTTTCTTCATTTCCAGAAACCAGTATTGCACGGTAGCGTTGTGCGCATTCGGCGGGAGAGTCGCTGTGATGACACTCGGTTCAAACAGCGTATCCCCCGAGTGAGCTACGCAATCCCTGAACGCTAATAGGCTGTATCAGGTGTCAATCAAAGAAACTAGAACCCCCTAATAACTTTTAAAAACGGAGCTTCACAGAAAAAAGAGGACTTGAGCACAAATCAGTCTTTCAATAAAGACAAGTCAACATCGCAAGTAGGGGGGTTATGTTCTGTGTAATAAATTTATAAAGCTTGTCCACAGCCCCATAAGCTTTGCTGGCTGAAGTGGGATTTATGATCTATTCTGCAGCCCGTCACCAGAGGGTGCTGTTCTCAAAGTGGCTTCACCCAGCGAGGAGGCAGACTCTATCCATTCTATATACAGTCTATGCATGCTACCAATAAGCACAGTTAACTTTCATTTAAGAGTAACAGGGAACATTTAGGATAGACAAGTTTTTTTTTTCCTTTATATTGTGATATTCATCGATATCGGCAGATATGAAAAAAAACACATCATGATAAACTTTCTCCCATATCACCCGGCCCTACTGTAAATGGACCCTAAATACAGGCATAAAATGTTGACAGGTCTACAAAAACAAACTTACATGAAGCTACAGTGCTTTAAGAGCTCTTTATATAGAAACCACATGATTTAACTGCATTTCAATTTATCTTTAAATCAAATAAAAATAAAATATTTGCGGTTAAGAATAAAAAATAAACACCATCCCTACTCCTCATGACTGTTACACAATTATATTTCACATATTT
The DNA here is from genome assembly GCA_962446985.1 of Xyrichtys novacula. NCBI lineage: Eukaryota > Metazoa > Chordata > Actinopteri > Labriformes > Labridae > Xyrichtys > Xyrichtys novacula. The sequence continues at coordinate 28,549,178 of OY660870.1, forward strand.
AGATGTACAGGTTCAATAAACCCCTTTCAAATTCAACTGTAGTGCAAAAAATGGGGACAAATCAGCAAAACTTCTGTGATAAACGCACATAGTTTAAAAATTGTTAGCTTGGACCGTGTGACTACCTCAGAGGAACGTTGCTTGTTGAGTTCGGGAGTCGGTACAGTTAGTCGTCCTTCAGCAATTTTAACAAGGTCATGCATGGACCCCTACTTTTTCATGTTCCAGTTTAACAAGTTTGATTTTACCAAACCAGACTAACCTCAAAGTTTCAGTATCTTTGCAGAATCCTGAAAGGTACTCTGACCGGTCGTTATCTCAACGGCCACACCTGTTGCTAGCAGTACTCCCACACTACACGGTAACGGCTGACACTAGCAACGTGGTCGGAAAAACACGAAAAAGCGCAGTGCACAATTTTGTGTACAGACGACTCAGATTCTCGAAAATATCTTAAATAACTTAAAAAATAAAATGTACGCAAGAACTTTTTTAAAGCGGCCCTGCAAAATTAAAATGAGTTTAGACAGGTGTTCTGCCGTAGAATGCACCCCTGCCGTAGAATGCATCCCCTGACGGCTGCGCAGTTAAAAGTACATATAACGAGGCGAAATAATCCAAGTTTTCTTTACCACTGGATGGATTCAAAAGGTTTTGCCTTTAATTATTTCATCCAGGCTATTCAGACAAGCCAAAAACAATGGCCCTCTGATTCGGAATACTTGCTGTCTCAAAAATATAATGTTCTCCACCATGACAGTTTACTGTACAGTTAAATATACCCAAGTGCACCTCTATGTGTGCATTTTTGAGAGACATAAAAACAGAAAGAAAGTTTGCTGCTCCATTTGACATGATGTTATGATCCAATACTCGTGTTCTTTTAAATATTAGATCATTTTCTTCTACTTTAAGAAGCTCATGAGGGGATGGGACACAGGGGGTGCATTCTACGCCACAACACCTGTAAGCCGTTTGAGCAATTCTGTTTGTTTGTTTTTTCAGAGTTAAGAAATAAGCATCGTTTATTTCACAATGACATATGTGAAATATTTAAAATGTGTGCATTTACTCACGGGGAAAATTTTATGGACAATCAAGATTATTGTCTCATTTATTCAGAAAAACAGGAACGAAAATTCTTTATGAAAAAGTTATGAAGTCATTTTTGATAATAAGCTCTGTAATTCAGAAAAACAGAGCAGAATTATAATATCTACAAACCACAAAGGAATCCACGATGACCATCTTTAACCATCACAGCCAACCAAAACAGTGAATTTAAGTTTTAGATTTCAGCTGACCATTTGGAAGGCGCTGCAATGGTTCCAATAAAACGTACATCTAGGGGACCTTCATCAAAGCACCTATTTAACCTGAGCTTAATGGCCCATTTGCTTTGGTTTTCTCTCATGATTATATTAAGGGCTTCTATAAGTAGAGAAGAAGTGGGCCAAAGAATAAATGATTGGTTTAATTAAGGGGCCAACAGGGAGGAGAGTGTGTGTCCTTCCCTGTAAAAGCAAATTAAACCTTAGTCAGCTCTTTGACAAGAGGTGCTCTGAGTCAGCACATTCCCACTAAGGATGCACTTTGACTCCTCAAGTTCCAGCGTAATTACTTGCTCTTAACTCTGATTACTGGACCGCAATCTGTGCCACTTGCATCAGTTTTGCAATAGTCACAATCAAAACAAAAATTTACCAAGATAATGGATGATTTAGTCTCTTTTTTGACACATGTACCAAAAGTAAACATGTGTTTTAAATATGAAGTTATGGCTTGATTGCATTTGCATCTTGTTATTTTCCACATAAGCTCACTGACCTCACATGAAAGAGAGGATGATCAGTGACACTCCCACTTCTTTCCCACTCCCACAGTCTCACAGTGTACCTCATTTATTTTCAGCTTAATTTGGCAGTGGCACAGATTACCATTACACATCTCCAGCCACAAGGCGCAACAAAAAACACATTTAAAGCTCTAAATTTTAAATACTTAAATACTATCAACTAAAAGCTTCTACACAGCATTGTGGAGCCTCAAGCCAGCATGGAGAACTCCTCCAAGGCCCGTCCCAGTCTCCCACCAAGACCCACTGTGATGCTGAAGAAAGAGAGGGACAGAGGAGCTTCAGAGCCACCAAGAAGTCACAGACAACGGCCATCAAAGGACAGCAAGAACCCTAAGATATCATCAGTGAAGAAAGAGAGGTCGCAGAAGGAGAAGCTGGAGAACAATACTGTGACAGTGGAGCGGGAGACTGAGCTAAAAGTGAAATCCACGGTGGTGGACATAGACAGTGTGAGAGAAGAGGAGGTCAAGGAGGAGAACTTGGGGCTCCTGGAGGCAGCTGAGGAGGATAGTGAGTAGAAGCGTGAAAGAAAGTCTGGGATATAATAAACGCTACAGGGGGAACATGGACAGAAGTTTTATACCACTTACATTCAATTGTTAAGCTCTCCCAGTTCATCATTTTCATGCAGGAAGGCTGAGCTGAAAAAGATGTAATTATGCATGGTTGTATTCAGCTTGGGTATGTTGTCTCTGCAGGTCTGAAGCGTAAGAACCTGGGAGTGTTTGAGTGGCTGCTGATGGTCTTTGTCTTGGCTCTGGTTCTCATCTTTCTTCCTTTTGCCATCTGGTTCTGTGTCAAAGTAAGGACTGAAGTCAACAGAGCTGAAATTATTAGACACAGTCAACAAGGATATCTCGACCTGTTCCATCTCATTCAGCATGTTCACCTAATAATGACTGTTCCATTTAACCTGATACGCAGTCAACACAACTAAATCTCAAACAGAAATGGCCCCAGACTCTGTTCATCCTCAGGTTTACTTTTTTGCATACGAGTTGGACTCAGCTATCATCATCATCCTCCATTTATATGTGCTGACTTTTTTGTCATTTTGATTGACAGGTAGTGAGGGAGCATGAGAGGGCTGTTATCTTCAGACTGGGTCATCTACTGCGGGGCAAACCCAGAGGACCAGGTTGTTGCTCATCACCATAAACTTCAAGCTCATCTGTCAAATGTCATGCTGAAACTGTAGCTATCTTCAAGAATGTTGAAAATCCGTATTACTTTGGCTAAATCATCTGTCTATCTTCTACAGGCCTTCTCTTCTTCCTCCCATTTTTGGATGTATGCCACAAGGTCGACATTCAGTTGAAAATGCTAAAGGTTCCTCTTCATACGGTCAGAGCAATATTGTAAAAACAAACTTCTCTTTTAGTTTTAAACTGAACCAGCTGATTAGAATTTGTGGCGTTTTCTGTCCTAAAACAGTATAAAATGATCCTCACTTTACTGTATCAGATTAAGCGCACACACTTTATCCCCGTAGCATAGAGTTTTTCCAACTTTTTAATCACACAATGACAAAACTTGGATTGTGTTTGACCTATCACTGACTTTTTTGCACCCAGGTGGTGACAAAGGACCTACTAAGGCCAGAGCTGAGTGCAGTGTGTTATTATCAAATAAAAAATGTGACTCTGTGCAGCTCAGCTCTGTCCAGTCTGACCACGGTGCTGCAGACTCTCGTCCAGGCGGTGGTCAGAGACGTCCTTTCCCAGCACACACTCAGCCATGTCCTGCTGCACAGGAGGATGACAGGAGAGCAGATACAAGCTGCTGTTGACTCTGTAGCATGCCGCTGGGGCATCAGGTTGGAGAGAGCAGACATGTAAGTAAGGCTGAAGTTAAATGTTCCTCTTATACCTCTAAGTTTGTAAGGAAATGATACAGTTGAAGTGGGACAGATGAAAAAGCAAGTGCATGATTTGCAGAAGTGGTTTTGGAAAATTTTCAAGGCACAAAGGAGGTTTACTCTGCTCAAGTAAAGAGAAAAAAATGTAGAAATTTGTGGCATACTTTGATCTGTTTTTGATTTTCTGTCAGAGATGAGCTCAGTTTTCCAGTGGAGTTACAGCAAAGTCTGGCTGCTGAGGCTGAAGCTAAAAGACATCAACAGGCCAGAGTGAGTGACTATACCAGCATTAATTATCTAATATTTATAACTTTACAGAGGAATGATTGGAAAGATTTAAATATTTGTTTTTTGATTTATCATGTCAAATATGGCTGAAAGATCACAATAGTTCAGATAGTGTGATGAAGTTATTCTTTGGTTGGAAACACAATTGAAAATGGTTTAAAAAAGTGAGTTAAGGTCCTCTTACAAAACCAGTTAAAAACACTCACCCAGCTGTCTTGAAATTGCTTTGTTTCTTTAAAAAAAGTTGATATGCAGGTGACAAAGTGCAGTTTTTAGCAGCTGTCCCTCTCACCTCCAGGTCAAAGCAGCAGAAGGAGACAGGGATGCCTGGGAGGGCTTCAGGGCTTCCCTTCGTCTCCTCCATCCTGCCCTGGTCCTTCCACTCCCCCCTGATCTCCTCAATGTGACCCCTGACCTCTCATCCCTACCACCACCCCCTCCTCCTCCTCCACCTCCAGCTGTGGAGGAAGATGGAGGAATGGTGGAGCAGAATCCAAGGACAGACTCGCCAATGATGTGACAGACTGTTCTGAGAATGGGACTTTTATCTCTCATCAACCTAAGCTACTTTAAATGATTTCCAGGACATTTTTAACATGTTTAAGTTTGTTCAAGTAGCTAAAAATGGGATTCTAACTTAATAAATGTTACATGAAAATTTGGAATTGGAGCGGTTAAAGACCTTTTTTTGATTCCCCTACCACAGCTAACAGTTAATCTCATGCGCACAGACTCATTTTGAAGGTTTCCAGGTCTGAGCTGCTGAAACCAGGAGGTTAATCGTAAATGTCCAAACATTCGTTCATTTTAATTTCATGAGATAAAACCCTGTCGAGTTGACTTTATATGGAGCCAGCCAAGTAATCTAAATATTGATCAATCAAGACAAATTAATAGCACTTGTTAATGATGCTGTTCTTGTGAGGCAAAGCTTACGTGTACATACTAAGTTTTAGATAAGAAACATACCTGAGTAAAGTGCAGAACACATGATATCCTTTCTTTCCTCGACTGTTTTTATTGATTTGACTGCAACAGAGTTCAGACAGGCATCCTCTTATAACTTATGACGGAGAAAATAAATAAATAAAACACACATTCCACTCTCAAAAACTATTTACAAACTATTCACCCAGCTTTATGTGGCCGGTCTACACATGCATATTAAGTTGTAACTCGTCCTGATCACTTGTCGTATCATCGCTTTTTGGTCTTCTTGCTGCTGCTGGATGATTTGGTTTCAGCTGTGCTTTTCTTTAGAGGAGCTGGGGGTGTCGCTGTAGAGGGTGGAGGAGTTTTCTTCTTCTCTGTAATGCAAACAAACAAAGACATGAATCACATACTGTCTCTGACACAGTTTTAAGTTGATTGCATTTTTTTGTTTGATTGGTACCTTCTCTGAGATCAGGCTCCAGACTGGGCCAACCCTGCAGTTGTCTCTTCATGTCCTGATTCTCCTGCAACGCTACCTGCAAGGCTTCCTCGGCCTCCAGGGCCCGCTGCTCAGCACTCTGGACCCGTAGCTCTGAATCACTGACCAAAACAAGTAGAGAAATATGGCTTACATGGCTTGAGCAAAGCAACAAAACATGGCCTGTGAATTTGAAAAAAAAAAAAAATAGGAAGAAAATATGAAAATATTGCAAATCATTGATAACTTTGCATCATTGTTCAAAAAAATCATCATTTTCAAAACACATGGGCATATATACACTAAGAAGAATATGAACTTACTGTAGTTTCTGCTGCATCAATCCCACAGTGGTCAGATCACTAAAAACGTTTTGGGAATTATCTGTTGCTGGAGACAAAACCAGCTCTTCAGTCTAACCGAGAGACAGACAAACACATAGACAGATGGTCAATCAGAGAGACAGGAAAGGAGGAAAAACACAGTTAAGTTCAGTGATTTAGCTGACTGACCCCGTTCAGGCGGACAATTCTCTGTCCCAGCTTTCTGCTTGTTATGTGTCCATCAAAGTCAATCAGCTTCACTACTGGGCTTTCACAAACCGAGGGCTCCCCCTGCAGGACAAAAACAATAGTGTTCATTTTTTTAAAACTAGGAAGGATTAGGACTTCCTGACCTGTGTGGGCATGTTGATTTTACACTCACTGTACTTGTGGGGACCCCTCTCTGTTCTTCTAAAGGCTCCTGTTTTGTTGTAGGCTCTGCTGAAACCTCTCTGTTAACCTGTAGACACAAGCATAGACACACAATCACTATTATCTCAATTTCCATGGCAACATTGATTTTAGACCTTGTAAAATCCAATTTTATTCCTCTCAGTATCTGGAGACATTCAGTGTCCTAAACTAAGGTTGTTGTTACTCGAATCTTAACGGGTAACTGACTTAATAATTTATTAAATGGTCAAGAGCTCAAAACAAACTGGGCTATTTTTATTGATCATATTTTTGACTCCTTACCACGATCTTTAAATCATCTACCGTGGGGACAAGAACATCACTGGTGGAGGCACGATCGGCTGGTTTGACAGGCAGCTCTACAGGACCGTCCTTCACTCCTAAAAGTAGGATTCTTGAAGTTTCCACCCAATCAGCGCACTCCCTCTGTGGAAGATCAAAACAGCATTTATTTTGAAGTGTTTGGTATCTCTATGATAGATTAAAAATAACACTGTGTCACGCAACGAAATATAAAAGTATGCAGCACTGATTTTTTTTTAACTACCTCTAGCTTTCCGCATTCAGTTATCTCATTTTCAATCTCCATGTCACGTGGGTTCTGCTGAATCTGCTTCTCCAGAATCAGCTTGCAAGAGCTGAAGTCAAAAGCAAACATTTCCTGAGTACATATGCAGATCTCTCTCTGCTTATCTCTTCCCCCGTTAATTTTATCAATAAGTTTAAAAAAAGAAATAAAAAAACTGGGGTACCTTGTGATATATTTGGAAAAATGACCCAGTCTCTCAGCTAGCACCTTGGCATCATCATCTAGTGTCTGCAGTGAGACGTTCATCCTGTTGTGCTGATCCTGTACTTGGTTCTGGTCCTCACTGTGGTCTGGTACCATGACAAGCAAAAGGTTTAACATCCAGCGGGTCTGGGCCATGTGAATGGAGGTGACCTGAGAGGGAAAGAAACATTAAACTTAAGACAGCATATGACATTAAAAAGGCAAAATATCAGCTCCAATTTTCTGACATGTCTCTGCAGTATTGAACTACCACAGTCCTAGTCCTGATACGTCTGTTGAAAAAAAACTACTGAACTAATATTTTCTTTTTGAACCTGGTGGGTACTCACCTCTTCGCTAAGTCTCTGGTTCTCACTAACAACAAAACTGGACAGGTCGGTAATAAACTTCTGTGTTTTTTCTGACAAACTTTTTGTCTCTTGGCTGTTTAAACAAAAACACATAAATAAGAAACACAGAAAACTTAGTTTTTACTGTTATATCACATGTAAACTCAATTTCACTTTCCTAGGAAGGAGAGAGAGAGAGAGAGAGAGAGAGAGAGAGAGAGAGAGAGACATAGAAAGATATTATACCAACTTTCTAATGTTCTGTCTAATTTCTTCAACACAGATAAGCACACAGAGTTAAAACCTGAAAGACAAATACAATTTTGACTTACTTTAAGCTTAAATAATACCAGTAAATTAAAAACTTACTATATGTTAGGTTTACTTTTGTCATTTTCAACCTCTGCTTGTGTGCTGAAATTCTTCGAGATGTCTTCAGCCAGAGTCTGCCAGTTGTGCAGAGCCTTCCCAAGCCTCAACCAATCAGAAGTGGATATCATTTCTGGCCGGCCAATCACTGCACTGAGCTTTGAATCCTCTGACTCCATTGACCCAAAAAGTGACCTGATCTGTGCGTAGATCCCTGAAACAACATGCCTGGAATCAGTTTTAACTCCCACTAGATCTATGAAAACAATAGAAAAAAAACACAAAACTTTGAATCAGTTCAGGTCTTATTGTCCCTCACCGGTCTCTCCAGTGATGTGTGCGTCCAGCTGTTTGAGGAACTCAGATAAGTCCTTGTCAAGCTCTCTCAGGTCCTTCTGCCCTTCAGAAGCCTCACCGTCAGGAGCAGGGTGTCTTCTGAACAGCTCAAGGCTCATGTTTAGCAATCGTTCTTGGGCTCGAGTGAGCTCAGTCAGCGTCTGCTGTCCAGAAAGTAGCGTCTCACCTTGGTAGCATTCACTCAAGAGGGTCAACATCTGCAAGAAAAAGTACAACAAATATAATTAACTTTATGCTAAAAGAAACCCTCTACAAGCCTTACTGTTTGACTTTTATTGTGTCTTTGTGATACAAGTTACGTAAAGGATAAATAAAACAGCTTTAACTTATAAAATACAAAAGTGAACAAACATGCTGAGAAAGAATAACAGATTATACTGGTCTGTAGACGGGTCTTCACCCCTCTATGAAGAGCTGTGCAGATTACTTTTCAAACAGACAACAAAGACAAATGATAAGTGTCAGCGGTGGACAGAGATGGGGTGGAAGCAGTGACAGAGGTGAGATACAGCAGACAGTCAGCAGATAGATCAAATATCAGTTCTGACAAGTGGTGAAAACTACGAGAGCTGAAGATGGGAGGTGATTTAAATCAATCAGAAACACAGAGAAGATGATAGCAGAGAGGATGGAGCAAATGATGATAGTTATTATTAATAATGGAGACAAAATAGAAATGAAATCGCAAATGATCACTCTGAAGAATAAGACACACCGCCTTGACCTACATTTGACCACTCCTTTAAATCAGCATGAATCTTCTCCAAGGAAGAGTCGTCATATTTTGTGTTTGGACTCCTAAGAAGAAAAAGATGGAGAGAGTATCTTTATCATGTTGACATTGAAAATAATATAAAAGGAATACTGGATATTTAAGTTTACAGGAGAATTACTAAGTATATGGTAATAGCAATAGCCATCAACTGTAATGGATACAACTTGAATGGACTATAGAGTAAAGAGTCTTAAGGGTAGTCTTTAGCGGTTGTAAAGTAGAGGATGACTGATCAGACTGGTGTCAAATACTATGCTTACTTGCATTTACTTAAACATGCATTAATAATTTGTTGTAGTAGGACTAATATGATGTTAATTTTACTAATACATTTCACTTTTAATTGAAAGTATTCTTATTTGATGGCGCTTTATATCACCACATACTTCAATAAAAAAACATCTTTGACAATTTTTCTTGTTCATACTGAGTCTGTGAATCGCAGAAAGTGAGCCACTTGTTGATGCCTTGCTGAATGGAAGTCATCTGTTCACGCTGAGCATGCTCAGTCGTCTTCAGCTGAGACACAAACGCAGTCAGCTGCTCTTTCCAATAGTCACAAAGCTCCACAATGATATTCAGGTCCTTTGTGTCCTACAGCAGGATGGTCAGAGTCATCACCAGAGAGTAATTGAACCAAAACAGATATTTCCGCATAGTATTTGGTAGATTTTAGTGGGTTTTTTTTTTCTAAGAGCAGAACTTGAAATGGTGAGAAATGGGGATTTTATTGTTACCTCTGAAGTCAGAAAGATGCTGCAGTGCTTTGCTGTCTTGGTGCATCTCTGCTCGCTGAGGTGCATTTGACTGACCAACTGTAGCTTCTTTACACTGATCACCTGATAATCAAGGAGAATTGTGCTGAACTTGCTGAAGCTAATCATCCTACAGTTCAAATCAATCAAATACAGCCTACATTTAAAGTTTGAACATTATCCAAAGCAATAACATGACCGGTGAAATCTTGCCGGAGCAGGTAATAGCAAAATCTTTGTCAAACTATCTGCCTCAATATTTGAATTTGTAAGCTGGAGCTCTAACAAAGCAGGCAAACGAAAGTCATCAAACAAGGTGAATCTGCCACAAACAAAACAAGTGCTTCATGGCTCACACACCTTTAGGGCGAGGCAGACGGTGAACTGGCTCCAGCAGTCTCTCTCCTCAGTCATCCGAAGCAGCTGCGCTTCAAGGCGACCTCTCTGCAGCTCGTAAAGCTCAGAGTAGCCCTGGACCATGCTATGAAGAGCACATAGACCTTATCATATTCATAGCAGAGCCTTAAATCTATGCCATACAAATCTATGCCATTGAAAATGTGACTTGAAATACTCTAAAAGTTGTAAAGTTTGGACTGACTCTGTGCTGGTGTTGGTCTGATCCAGGGCTCCAGCCAGCTGCCTGTAAGCAAACTCTGCTTGCTGGGACACAAGCACATCATGCTCTCTGATTTTGGACAGCTCCCTGTGATGAGAACAACGGCCACAATCACAAAGATTTGCACATCATGAGATAACACACACAGCTTCCACACACAAAAATGTTCATTTCTCGCCTCCCTTTTTAAACGTTGAAGAGCAGAAAAACATGCTCATTTCACTTGTCACAACCCACCAGCCTTACACCTGAGATACATACACACTGAGTTCCTGCATTGATATCTTGATGTGTTGTATCTCTTCAGTAAGCCGGCGATCAAGAGCTCTCTGTGCCACCACCTCGGTGTGCAGAGCCTTCAGACACTGTGGGATTCGCTCCATCAGGGACTGGTAGCGCTGTCTGGACATACAAATACCAGAAATCTCATTGAATAAAATTGGAGTAACAAAAAAATACATCTAATAGCTAATGTATTAGCTGCAAACCTTAGTTTAGAAAGCAGTTGTCCTCTCTCTGAGCAGCTCACACTGACTTGTCTGATCAGTTCGTGAAAAACAATATTGTAGATGTTCTGCTCATCCTGCACCACCTTCAACAGCTGCTCCATCTGAAAGACATTTCAATGTACCATCTTGATAAATGAATGAGGCTGCAAGTCTCAAAGCCTCTCAAAGCAATTTGCACAACAATGTAGCCAAAATACCACAGACTACACTTTGGATATAGAGTTTTTGATTAGACACAGGTAGTCCTACACATCGAGTTTTCCAGGTACATATTATTTTGTGTTGATCGATGCAACACAGCACATGCGTCAGCAGCCTGTGGACTTTCAGCTGCTCAGTCTCTCTTACCTGGGAAAGCTCAGTCAGCTCCTTGCTTTGCTGATCCACTCCAGCCTTCTCCAGCATGTCGTCCATCATCCTCATCAGTTGAACCACCTCCAGTCTGCCACTGGGTTTGCTGCACACAGAGAGTATAAAGGCTTTCCTTCACAGCATTTGTCAGCACTTTTTTTAAAAGACAAAGTGACATTTTTCCATGAATTAAAATGAAGATTCTTTACTTTTAGTTTACCTCAGAGTATTATCTTTGTTTAAGATACTCACAGTGAAGGGAAGACTCGAAGTCTCTGCTCATTATCCTGAAGCTGTACTGTGAATGCACTAAGAACGAGAAGCAACATGTTCATTGACAGAAAAGGACAAAAAACAAACAAACAGATTATCAATATGGCTACCATAAAAAGTTACATTATAAGATTAAAGCACACTAACTCTTCATAGAACTGGAGGCTCTGCAGCCCTTTGTTTTTCACAATGCGATACTCTTCTGGGATCAGACTTTCCAAGATGCTCAAGTTCTGAGAAAGACAGAGAGGATAAGTATAACTTTACACTGTCTCAGTTCAGAACATACAAATGAAAGGTGAAGTAAATGCCAGATCTACAGCTGCTGATCATAGCATTTCAAAACAACTCCTTTTCTTATCTTTTTTGTCCTATCTGGTTAGATAATATTAATAAAATACATATATTCTGCATACAGTCTGTGGTTCTCCATAGCAAGGATAAATCTTGATAAGTATAAAAGGCTGGACAAACTGGGGGCTTACCTGAGTGTCTCCAATGCCACTTTTGCCTGTTACTGGAGGGAGGGGTGATGACTTTCTCTGAGTTACCACAGCATCACATAGGAAAGAAATGTCCCTGTGTATATCATGACAGAAATTTAAAACAACCAAACACTTTTTTCCCTTTCAGCTCATCTGTGGAGTCCTAAAAGCTCAGTTTAAGAGATTAGTTTATTGGTGTTTTGTTATAACTTCAGAAAGAACCTCAAATGAGCTTCACTTGGCGGGGTGTCTTGCAGCTATTACACAAACTAATGATGGTTAGGTATGCAGGTGTACCTATTCCTGTATAAGTGCTTGAGAGCAAAGTGAAACTTACAAAAAGTATAATGTGCATTTATAATGAATTATGGTTTTAAAAAGCATCCTATTTTCAACATATATGTTGCTATATTATCTTGTAAGTCTTGCTGACCTGCCAGCTGCAGTCACAGATGTGGGTTGTTCAAGAAAGTATTTGTATTTCTTGCGCCCGAGGGGGTGATGCCAGACTGCATCTGGCCGCCTGATTCCACATCCCTGTGTTCAAAGTGAAATAGCAATACTGGTGTCAATTGATAATTGACACACACACACACCCTCCACTCACCAACCCTCAAATTTTTTAAAGGGCTTGACTTTACCTTACAGTTTCGATTGTGTGCAGTGTGCCCGAGTGTAATCTCATTACAGACAGTGGAAGAAAGGCTGACCAGCAGTTCATCTGAGCTGATCTTGTTGTTGATAGGAGGAAGCGGTGTCTTTTGGCCCTCTACCAGGACTTGACTGTTCAGTTTAGCCCCTGAGGGATACAAAGTCAGACTCATATAACCAAATTCACCTGTGTATTACTCAGACTGCTATCTTGTTATGAGAGGACAGGATGTATGGGAAGAAAGCATGCATATTTGTGTTTCCATATAAAATAAGGTGCCCATGTTTTTTTTTGAAACATGTAACACAAACAAAGATTTGACACCTGTTTCTCATGGCCTGTTAATTCAAACTGGTATTGAAATGTTAAACACATCAGGAGTATAAAGACAGTGATATAGTCAGGATACTCAAAACAAAGTGTGAGTTGTTCATTTTTCCTCAAATAGGGGAGAGTGGAGTAAGATGAGTTATATTCCATATTTCGGATCACTACATCAAGTCAATCATAGTTTTGTCTCTAACTTGTGTATCTGCATATATTTCAAAATGTTGTGCATCCCTGCAAACCAACAGGATGAATGTTAACATAACTGTCTTGATGATATAGCATGCCAAAAAAGTGGTCTCCAATGGTCAACTTACCCCATGTCTGGGTAAGTTGGTACAATAATTTTTTTTATTATTATTATTGCATATAACTGCTAAAAAGCTGTTTTGTAAAAAGCCATTTTAACATGAGAATGTCTTTAAGTGATTCAGAACATTCACAGCTGTATATTTGAAAAGAAAAAGTAACACATTTCAACAATCTGAACTGAAACTCTGATCCTCTCATCAGACTACTTTCTTCTACTTACCCCTGAACTACTATCATGACTTTATTATTCCTCTTAACTAAAACGGTGGACTTTTATTCTAGGTTTTTGACCTCCTCATAGATACCACAATTGATGTATAAAACAAATTTAAAATGATCTTTTTTGGTCTGAACACAGTTCTAATAAAACTTATGACAGACTAAATTCACTTTCAAGAGTGAAAAATGTTTTTTTTTTTTTTTAAATAAATGTCTAACCCCTTCACCCATGTGCTTCTAACCTTCACAGACTCCATGTATTGATGCCCATCTCCTTAATATTTGGTCACATGATCAATTTCTTTTACCATTTCCAAGCAACAGGGGCTGGCTCAATATACCACAGTCTCCCCTATAGGACTAACCCCAAATTCGTTGAATCAAAAGAAATCGTATGTTGACATTAGGACTAATATCCTTACATTCCTCTGTTGTTTTTTTCTCTTTTTTGGTGGATAAAGTGAAGCATACCGCTGAAGTATAAACATTTCCCGAACATAATCTACTGTTTTGTTAGTGTATAGTCTGTTTGTTTGCTGTCAGTTTTGGAAGCTCCCCCCCCCCCCGTATGGTTGCTCAGTTACCGTCGCCTGCGCCGTCGTGCTCTCCCTCGGGCCTCGTTGAACTCGGAGCTGAACTGGCTCTCACGGACGCAGACATTTTGAACGTGTGGTGGGTGTTTCAAAAGAAAGTCTCTGCAACAAATATCTAAAACTTTGACGGAGTTATGATCGCAAAACAAAGCAAAAACACACCGTCTCTTCCACTGTCCTGTGAGCGTCTACTTCCTGGTAGCGTTGCCGGGGAAACGTCTGGCGCCATTCGCCCCAGACAGGAAATGGGTTTTTTTTTGGTTTGGTTTTTATTTATTTATTATTATTGTTATTATTTTAATCATTGATGCTTTTAGCTGTCTTTTATCACATCCTAACACCAATGACCGAAACACTAATATTAACCATTAGATAAGCGTATTTGATATCAACTTTAAATATTGTTAAATAATTTTTAAGTTGCATTATTATAATTTTTCAATTTTGTTCCCACATTGATTTCTTTATTTTATTTTATTTTTTATTGATTTCATATCAATATTCCATAAACTGTAGTATCTGTTTTTAGTCGAGATGAGAAAGTCAGCTTCTCCATTCTACACTATACAGTATATCGATCATTACCTGTGCCCAATCCTCTATTTTTGGTGCATTTGTTTTTAGCCAGTTTCTGGTGATGGCCTCTTTAGCTGCCACCAACATTATTCAAAATATGTATTTTTCTGGAGGCTACCACTAATTATTCAGTGACACTCATTTCTGTTTACCTCTTGTCTTTGATTGATGATTGATAGATTGTCATAGTTTATTTAGACTACAAAAAACTTTACGATAGAAATATGAAACACCAGAAACATTTAGATCAGAGCATATCGAAAATAATTTAAGAAAAACATTGTCATCGTATCTATCATTGTAAATATCGTATAATCTCTTAGAATACGTAATAGAAATGTTTGAAAACACATGTTTAGCCTTGAATTAGCTGTCAGCATGATAAGCCGGATAAGATGGGCACCCTCTGTGTGGATGTCCGTAGGTCACGTGCAAAACTGAAGCAGATAAGTCTGCTGTTTGATTAAGGCTGACTTTAAGGTGAAAGTACCCAGTTCCACTGAGGTGATCCATCTTACTCTTATTGCTTAAGGTGGGTTAATCTGTCTGTCTTTGTGGTGGCCTCAGTGGACAGGTCAAAAGGAGAGTGTACTCAGATTGTGAAACAAATAGTCTGGTTTGGTTATCTGTAATTTTGAAATCAAAGAGATTTGGCTCATTGTCCATGTTATCAACGCTTCAAATGTTTTGGTTTGCAGCCAAGTGGGGATTACTTCCTAATCACTTTATTGTCTCTTGACATCACCTGCTCCCCCAGCTGGTTACAGCAAAGTACAATAGACTGCACTGATCACAGCACACTCGTAATAGATTTTCAACATCTTCCTGCACCTGTCAGGGGTGGGTCCTCATTAGCATTTCTCAGGAACATGGATCTTCTCATCCCCACTTTCTTCTTTTCTAATCTGGGTATTGATCTTATGAAGTGGATTCCCAGGTACTTGAACTCCTCTTTTATTCTTCTATTGCTCTGATATTGAAATTTTTTAAAATCCATATTAGTTATTGGATAGTTTTTCTTCTGCTATGTACCTCCCTCTTACAGCTCAGAGAAAATGAGGGAGGGGGAGGGGTGCTGCTGAGCTCAATGCTCGATGCTCATCTCTCTTTTTATTCATGTGTGATGGAGCCTCTCGACGGTGCTCCAGGAGGAGGACTAGTGCGCATCAAGTGGATCTGGAGCTGACACCAGATGAGCATGCAGACGCAGAAGGATGACAAGACCTCAACACAACGAGCAGGATGATTTCTCAGCACGATTATGGATGTAACACGCTGCTTTGATTACTTCAAGTTATTAGCACGGACTTTTCTCATCGCTTCACTGTTTGTGATACATGGTAAGTGGCTGTTTGTCTCACGTGGCTTTGAGTGGAGTTTTAGCTGTTAGTGGTGGGAATTTCGGCTGTTTTTCGTGAATCGGACCATTCGACTTTGATCCTTAACGACTCTTCAATTAACGAAACTTATGGATTTCATATTGGCCTCAAATTTTGACACCGATTCAACACACGAGTTATATATTTACAGACAAATCCCTTGAATTAATTAAAGTATAATAAAATCTTTCAAACCAAGGAATAGCAGTGTTGTCTGGTTTGATCTAAAGTCAAAGCATCAAGACTTGAACATTTGTATTGATCATTTTCTTTGTATAGAAGTGTTGGGACTGGGCAGATGTAGCTTGAGGTAGAGGACTGAGAAAGGTCAGATGTATGATTTCTACTTTCTGCAGCTTAGTGTACTTTTCTTTGGCTGACACACGTAACCCCAAATACTATATGAAGAATTAGACTGAATTTGTTCTTAAACAATGATTTAGCTTTAGCAGTTTAGGCAATTTGGCACCTGTTTGCCAGCATTTGTCATCAGTGAGCTTATGTGTGATTATTGGTGAATGTGAAGAATGAGATAAGACAAGATCAGACAAGGTAGCTACCTTTTACTTTTTGATACACACTGAGCAATAGATGGCTATTAGATGTCTAGTTTTTCTTTTAGACCTATTTTCAACCATCTAGATTCTGTATATTTTTAGATGGATTTTAGATGTTGCACTTTAACCCATTATTGGATAACTATTTATTTCAAAAAGCAAATGTGAGTTGCATAACTGATCTCCAAGTAATTAACCAAAATAATTTTGATAGCTGTTGAGCAATATACATTGTTGGCCTCTGTTTGCCGGCTAGTCTAAACTTGATCTCAATTTTTTGACCCGTGGTAGCCTGACTGTAGACCAGTCATCTAGGCTACATTTAGACCACTTTAGACCAAAAAATGCTCAGTGGATAATTGGTTATTGCACAGTAAAATTGCTGTAGGTTTTCTAAACACACAAAATGTGGCACAATAACATTACCAAGTAAAGATTGTGGTCATTTGCAGGTCATTTTGAGTGGTCAGAGGATACGGAGAGCTCAGATGAAATTGAGTTTTTTTCTATTTATGTAATATAAAAGTTTCAGTAGTCATGGCACCTAATTTTACAATTTGTCTACACATATCCAACATACACTGAAAAGTATCATCCTATTATTCTGCGTTGTATTTATATTGTGACTGAAACAGTGGTATCTGTTATTGTTGACCTAAATCAGTGTTTAGATTCTTTATGATTTTGAAAGTCAGCTAATAATCAGTTATCCGGATTCATTTTTGTATCTCATGTTAGATCAACCGACTGAATTGATCTACAGTTTTCTTGCAGAGGTTTCCGTAAACCTTGGAGATTAGCTGAGTAGTTTACAAATGGATACTTGCCTGCATGTTGTGAATTTGAGTCAAGTAATTGGCCTGCATTTTAGCCAGTCCATGCTTGGAATATCAATTAAGACTATGAGGTGACATCATTGCCTATAGTGATGTTAACTCATTTTCTTTGGACTGACTGATGGCAGAAAGAGATCAACAATGAGGAGGGGGCGGACTAGTGACCCATGTGGAGGATGTGAAGATTAGGGGGGAGGAGAGGATGAGTGATTGAACAAACAGGGGGAGGCTCTATATGGCTATGTAACCCTAAAAACAGTCACAGATAACAAGTCTTGTTATCGCCACTGAAACAAACAGACAGATACACCAACAGCAAGCATCAGTCCAGAGGAGATGTCAGGTGCCCCACATGTGCCATTGGAGGACCTCCAGATAGGAACAGACAAAGACTCTTGGGAGTGATTAGCATATGAAAAAGGCCTTACATGCTGTGGGAGGGGATGTGTGGTTGGCTGGAGATGTGTCTCAAATAGGCAGCAGGATCAGAATCCTCTGAAATCTGCCTCAAGGCGAGACCGAAGGACCACCTGTTATGGTTTCTTGAAAAGACACAGCAATGGTCATATATTTTCTTTCGATTAGAACATTTGTATGATGTGCAGACACATTTGCTGAGAACTGCTGCGACGTGTCCCTCTAGTCTGGTCTGAATCTATGAACTGCTGCTGTGATGTCTAATGAAGGCATGTGGTCAGAGCACCACAACTGACTCCCATGATCTCTATCACACCCCCAGACCCCCAAGTCCAAGTCTAGACATGTATAAGCTGCTTCAGCCCACTGTCTGTGAATTCTGGCTGACCTCCACCAATGACAAAAGATGAGTGCCTGAGTTTTTGAAGATGAAGCAGCAAGAGTAATTGCACTCCTCTACATCCCTATAGTCTGCACTTATCCTGATTGCGCTCTTTAGACTTGGTTACTCTGCGTGTATTATCTGTGAGAAATATTATTTGAATACATCTCCTCAGTTTTAGTGTCATTTGTGGCTCCTGACATGAATGACACCCAGTGATTATGTAGACTCATCACGCAAAACACATTTTCTGTGTCCATCCAGTTGCTGCGTTTTGCCTTCAAGGCTTTTAGAGAAGTGGTGCTGTCTGATTACCTCCTCGAAACAATCACACTTGTTCTTGCTGATTTTAGTGTCCTTTTGTGGCATCACATCTCTCTGTGCCCGTATGCATATCTCGTGGATTCCAAGGATTATTGCTGCTCAGATGGTCCCGTTTGTTGTTTTTGAATGTTTTCCAGCCTGTGTAAAGAAGATATCTCCTCAGAGGTATGATTTACAATTTGAAAGTCAGAAAATATAACGGGAAAATAAATGCAGTTTCCGTTTTGAGGTTCCCAAGAAGAAGGTTTTTATTTTATTTTCTAGTCAAAGTGCTGCAATAAAACAGGTTGACATGGCAAACTAGTCGATGCTTCTCTTTATATCATAATGTTTCAAAAGACCAGCAAACTCTGTCTTAAAACTGATGTGAGAGGAATTCTATTTATGTATTTCATCACCGTGTTGCCTTCCCTCTCTGTCAGATCTGCATCAATCTTTCCTTGTGTTCTTGTGGTTTTCACCCCACCCCTCTTATGGTTTCTTCTAAATATTGGGATTTTGGATTCTGTACCAGTAAGCCTTTTGTCATTTCTGTTTGAGTTTTTTGTGAATAAATCACGATGGTGTCTGCACCTGCATCCTCCCGCTTTGATTAACTGTGATACAAGATGCCAAAGTAGTTACTGTCAGATAAAATAGTTTCATCCAAAGTCAAAAGTGTCACACATTGTGGATAACTGCTGTTGAAACTGTGAAGAATGGCTCTGTCTTCAGCAATTTGTGCAACGTTATCCAGTCTGGACCCCAGTGAGGACTGGGATTAATAAACAAAACTGGTTTTAGAAAAGAAAAAGTGTACAGTATATATTGTCATCAGTGGAGTCACACAAAGACTGAAGAACAGTGGGGCTGGAGAAGGATTTCGTTGGGTAATATGCATTGAGAAAATAATATGTAACCATAATTAAATTAAGCATTTCTTGGAATACTACTTTTAATCTACAACCACATAGTTTTAGACAGGCTCGGTGGGCACTTTTAAAACAAAGATAATTGCCTTAATCATGTTTATTTAACTGCATAAAGGACAAAGTTGTGGTTGCAATCAAGATTTTTTTGTGCAGCCTTGAAATTTTGAACAAATAAAAAATACAGAATATTTGTTGTATAAATCTTCGATGATTTCGGTATCTTTAACAGTATAAAGATGAAATACCAAAGTGTAGTGTCGTGTTGAAACACCCTGATACAGATTCATTGATAAAAACACTCATACTGTGAATGTTTTTTTTTTAGTTGGAGAAACTAATTAAGAGGTTTAAGGGTTTTAAGAGGAAAAGATGAAAGCTAAATCTGTCCTGAAATGCAGAAATTCATCACAAGTTGAGAAATCCGCTGCCATTTTTGTAGAAAATGCGATCCTACTGCGATTGTGCAAAAGTACAATGTTTTTACAACTTAAAGTTTTGATAATTACTTTTTCTTTGTAATCAACATCAAATTGATCAAACTAGCTAAAACAGACATCTGAACACATAAAGAACACATCATTACTGTCATACATGAAGAAGTTATTAGCACTTCTTGTAGGCTCCAATCTTGATCCTCTACTTAGTATGTGAAGCACACACTCATTTTAATGAGACATAAAGCCAGAGCAGTGATTGTGTAGCATTAATGCCCTGCTGATCAAAACACACCATGAAGTGTTTAAGAAGTTAATGCCTCAAATCTTCAGTCGGATGCTGTCACCATGGAAATAGTTCGAGTGCTGAGAGTAAACACTGGAATTGGTTACCACGGCAGCCGGCCATGACGCCTCAAGAGGCCCTCAAATTTCAAGCCCTTGTGCTTGACAGTGTTTTTATCTGAGATAAATAGATTGTAGGCAGCTTCAAATAAAGACAATCAAAATAAAAAAAGCAATTGAGAATGTCTGGTAAATTCATTTGAATTGCTGTAAATTTAGGTATTGATAATTCAAACAATTATTGATACCTTGTTGGTTAATGATCAGTAAAAAGCATTGTTTTTTTTTTATCAGGGAGAATGAAAATGCCACTTTTATTCAACCTACTGTAAACAAAGACTTTATGTGACCTCTTCTTAGGTGTGTGTCCTGAGACGCTGCCTCCAGCAGTGGGCCTGTGCTCTCCAAACCCGTGCCAGAACAGGGCGATCTGCAGACTGCGCGGGGACGGCTACTCGTGCTTCTGTGTGCCTGGCTTTCAGGGTGCTCACTGTCAGATCGATGTGAACGAGTGTGTTTCACAGCCCTGCAGAAACGGAGCTACCTGTGTGGACAAAGTGGGCAAATTTTCTTGTCGGTGTCCTCAGGGGTTCACTGGTGAGTACCGAGAACACATGCCAGGTCTTCAAATCATACACATGGTTGAAAAACATCCCATCAGGTCATTGTGCGTTGATGCTCATAGCCTATAAATGTCAGTCATTACTGTTTAAAGTGACATATCTCAAAAACTGCTGCTGCCGTCAACTTTTGTAGACCAATTTCTTGTGAGCCCTGCCTACTTTTTTCTGACTTTTTTCAAGAAGTTAACAGCTGTGGGTTGTTGCAAAATTAGGGATGTTTTAAAGTGTCTCAATTCATAGTTGCTTTAACCAAAATTTAAACTCTTATTCACGACAAACAAATGTTATTGTGGTCCAACAATTCAAAATGTGTTAAACTGACTGGTAATTCTGTAGCCAAGATGCTAACTCAATACTGTGGCCTCTTGTAGCATGGCATAGTTTGGCACATTCTTGATATACAAAATGTAATTAAACTGTGTTCAGGGTGTGTGATGCTAATTTAGCTGGAGGGATGCATAACAAACAGACATGTAGACATTAATGAGCAGGGAGGGCTGCTATAAGTTGCTTCAGAACATCCTTACTTGTAAACGCTTGTAAAGATGTGATATAAATGAATAATAAAAAATAGATGCCCAGTATCCACTATCCTGAACACGGGCACAGAAATTCAGTGTCAAGAAATAACCAATCTGGTTGCTGTTTACCTTTTTACTGTTTTGCTGTAAAGACCATAAAAACAGGGTTATTGTAAGATTAAAGTCTTTTCACACTGCCTTTAGCTCCAAGTCACATAAAGTTACTCACAGCTCACTGCAGGACAGACCTTCGTCTACATTTTCCACTGCAAAAATGTACAGTAAGGAATACATTTGGCAATTAGAAAAAAGCAAAACACTACAAACATATAAACAGAACAAGTCCAGCAAAGAGTTAAGACAAAAGTTCCTCACATGAGCTTTAAGTGCCCCCTCCAAAGAGCAGCAGACTCTTGTTTTTATGTGAGAGTACATTAGGACTTGTGATTATTTTAAAGTGATCTGAAGTGGTAAAGAATTGCAAACACCTGCAGGAGCCTCTCGGTGAAATAAAAGCAGTCCACAGCCGGTTCACATAAAAGCTCTGTTCATTTTTGCCCCCTGCCCTCGGTCTGTGGAGCTTGCTCCCTCGCCCTCTGACATCTGCCCTGCTTTGATGTCCACAGGGCCCACTTGTGAGCTGGAGATTGATGAGTGTCAATCACAGCCATGCCTCAACGGTGGCAGTTGCCATGACCACATCGGTGGCTTTACTTGCACCTGCGTGTCCGGTTTCCAAGGACAACAGTGTGAGATTAACATTGATGAGTGCCAAGAGCAGCCATGCCAGAATGGGGCTCTGTGTATAGATGGGGTGAATGAGTAAGTAGTCTAGCTTCTTCTTATGGAAATGAGAAATTTAAACTCTTGCCAGGTTTAAAAAAGCAAAACTGATGTGTAATTAATGACACAGATTCGTTTGACATTTTATTTGAACTGGTACAGGGTTACTGACACTCATTTGTCTCAGTTTCAGCTGTGACTGCTCTCACATTGCCTTCACCGGCAGATACTGTGAGACACCACTTCCACCGTGCCACTCTGCACCCTGCCTCAACAGTGCCATCTGTGAGGAGAACCAGAGTAACTACACCTGTAACTGCCAGCCAGGTACATGAAGCAGATCTTGATACTCATCATACTGTGTGTGTGAATCTGTTTATATGCATGCAAACACATGAAAGTTAAAGGAATATAAAATTGCAGCAAAAAGACAAGATCCTGACCAGATAATCTGAAATATCCTGTCAGAGAAATATATTTATGTCCTCATTTCAGGGTTCAATGGACGCCAGTGTCAAATCGACATCAGTGAGTGTGATAGCCACCCCTGCATGAACGGAGGCCGCTGCATTGAGAAGTCGTGGCTGACCTTGTACGGCAGTGAGCCTCTGCTGCCTGACAGCTATGACCCACAGAACGCTGCAGGCTTCCTCTGTAGCTGTCCTCTAGGAACAACAGGTAGCACACCTAATCTGAGGGATTGCACAGATTATAGTGAGCACAACATAAGGGTGAACAGGTTACTTTTGATGGGAGTGATTTGCTAAAACTTCATATGATAAGATTCAGTGCTCTCTGTATATTACATACGTGTAGTTTTTTAAAACTCAGTCATTAACTTCTTTTTGGGCAAAGTTAAGGCTTACTAAGTCCAACCACATAAGACGGTATTAAATGTTGTGTTTCTTTTTGATTTTAAAGCTCCCGTGAGGAGCTTTTGACATTAATGAAACAGCCTGAAATTCATTTTGTTGCTTTTCTATAATACTCAAAAACAGACAGAGACCATCAGTGATAGTGCTGAATATTTTTTTATTTTGATTTTGAATGCTTAAAACTGGTGTGAGGGGGCAGGTGTCAGACAAGCAGATAAAGAAACAGTCGTGTTTTAGAATTTCCAAATACTGCATTAATAATAAATGATACATTTGACTGAGAAAAGTCAGGAGGATGACATTTTTTCAGACAACATTATTAAAGCAGGTAGAAGACAAGATAAGCAATGACTGATTTGTCCACAGGGGGCACCAAATTGGACAAAAACTGAAAAAGCTTTGATAAAATCAGCTTCAAGATTGGACACTCAGGTGTTAAATCATTATACAAATAGGCTTTAATATACTGACATTCATTACTAGAGGAAGACGGAATAAAAGGTGGCACACAGATGAACACTGTGATGTGTTGCTCTTTAATGCCTTGCTCAGGGGCACCTGTGCAGATTATAGTGAATACACCCTTTACTACTGAGCAGATTTGGCATTTTTAGATTTTGGCGCCTCCGAGTGGATGAATCAGGTTTTTCTTTCCAGAGATATAAAAGATGCTGTAAGCACAGAAGCACATGTATTATCTTTAATTTGAGCCTTACTGTAAAGCTGTTTTCATCTCGCCACTGTCATGGATGTGTAATGCCTTTGTGAGAGGACTGCTGGAACCATCCATTACCTCTAATAAGCACTTAGGTGAAGGAAATGTGGTCTACAGGTAATATAAATGATAATACTCTGCCTTACAACAATCACAGTATACCGTCGGTGCATTGACGTCCAGAGAAACTTTGTGATTTTATGAGTTTGTTACATAAAAATCATTATTTTCTGTTGCAAAAGTAGCAGACACCACTTTTCCTGCTTACACAAGACTTGATCTAGCCGTGAAGGTAAGACCGTGAGCTGCTGCCTGCTGAGAGTTGTGTTCTAAAAACTGACTCTCTGCCAGTCGCAGTGGCAATGACTCAGTAAGGTGGCCAAATAGCATTAGTCTAATCCCCGGGATCTGGCTTTGCCGGCCTCCTGACTGGAGCCACTCAACCCCTACGTGGTTGTAGAGGAGAAGAAGACGAGGAGCAGAGCGGCAGTTGGATGGCCTGTACAAACATCAAATAATATGGTGCAGTTAGACAAGTTTAGGGCTAACCTGGGGGAAAACCTGACGGCATGATGTGGACACCTGCTCCATGGATTTGGGGGATTTTGTTGCTTGTAACAGGTAACATTAGAATTGTGTAGCTTGGTACTTAGTATGAGTGTGACACATTCGATTCCTCTGTTTCTTCTGAATAACATAAAACTAATGAGTTAATGGCTGTTATATGTGAAGCCATAATACACCAACTGTTCTGTGATTCCTGCACTGCTCCGTGTCCTTTGTTGTTATTCCATATAAGAAGGTCTGTACTAACTTTAAATGCAGATTGCCATTTTAACATTTCATTATTTCATTGACTCACAACTGTTGGGTATGATGGTACGTGCATGATGTAGAAAGTGAAATACTGTCATCAATGTAGATCAGGCAGTTGTGGAAGGCTTGATTTGCATGGCACTGGAGTGTTTTCACATTGATTTCACACGATATGCCATTAGGGATTTAAATGTGCAGTAAACATGAAACCCAAAGGAGCAGACATTTTAAGATGCAAGAACAATTTCGTGTTTTGCTTCATTCTCATCATTGCATCACCTGTGTGCATGTTACACTGAAATAAATGAGGTTGAGGTTGGTCCATTGGTCGTGGTGAGAGTGATTTCCCCTTAAGTAGGCAGAGTTATGAAAAACCAGGCCTCAGAGAACACGCCTCTCACAGTGTTTCTACAGGAGCAGGACTTCTTCTTTGGTGCCGTTTCTTCAGGGTTTTGGGAAAAATACAAACGCTGCTAAGTAACTCAATGATATTCTTGTCCTAGGTTCCCTCTGCGAGGAGCTGATCAACCATTGTGAATCCAGTCCCTGTCAGAATGGGGGCAGGTGTGAGAGCCACCCTGGGGGCTACATTTGCCACTGCCTCACCCAGCGTCATGACGGCTCCCTGTATGGAGGCCTGACCTGTGGCATGAAGCTCGTTGGCTGTGAAGGACATGAGTGTCAAAACCAAGGCTCCTGCTCTCCCTTCTTTTTGGACGGGACTCACGGATACACTTGCTCCTGCTCCCCTGGGTACACTGGACCACTTTGTAAGACCCCCACCACCTTCTCCTTTGAACGCAAAGGCTACCTACTGCTGCAGAGCCCACTGGTGGATGCGGAGGTGTCGTGCAACATCACCCTCAGCTTTAAGACTGTTCTACCCAGAGCTGTGTTGTTCCAGAGGAACAGCAGGGGACTCCTGCTGAGGCTGGAGCTGGATGAAGGGCAGCTCAGGCTCGCACTGAGAAAGGAGGCCTCCATAGAGGGCCCGATCCAGGTCCTGGAGCTTCCTCACAACGTCACAGATGGAGAGTGGCATTCTGTAGAGGCTGTGCTCACAAACTGGGTGCTTTCTCTGAAACTCTTGGACGAGTCAGGGAGCTGTGGGAGCCGGTCGTGCCACAAGCAGGCCCCAGTCCAAAGCACCGTGGCCGGCCTGGCATCGCCTCCTCAGAACACTTTCATTGGAGGAGTGCTTCAGGACTCAGATGGCCCCAGTGAGGACGCCCCGCTCCCGGCATTCATTGGCTGCATGCGTGATGTGTTTGTGGACTGGCAGCTGGTTGTCCCTGAGGAGTGGCTGAGTGACTCTGCTGTTAATGTGTCCCCGGGCTGCAGCCACAGGGACCGCTGCCTGGATGTGCCTTGCCAAAACAAAGGAGAGTGTGTCAACCTGTGGCAGAGCTACCAGTGCCGATGTCCAAGGCCTTATGAGGGCCAGGACTGTGAGGAGGGTAGGGAAATGATAAACTTCCACAGGGACTATCAGAATTAAGAAGGCAGCAACACTGTAAAAAATGAGATGACAGATTTTTCGAATCAGATTCGATGAGGTATTCAAACTTAAAGGGCAAGAGAACATTTCCAATTTGTAGTCACCAAAATCAAACATGAGACTAACCACAGTCTTAAAGCTTTACAATAACCTGATTTAATAAGATTCGAGGTAAGAGCACTTCTAATCAATTTTTTTAATCAGGCGAACTGGAAACATTCCCTGTGCCCATGTGTAAAAGAAGATAAAGGGGGGAGGGGTTAAGGTGAGGCCAATCAAAAGTCACAGAGATCCTCTTATCTGACGCGCTGGATTAAGGATGTTAGAGAATCTATTTTGGATATACACAGCAGATACAGAGAGGTGAAGGAGCTTTATCAGACTATTTGATACCGAGAAAATTCATCAGAATCAAAATGAAAAGTGAAAAAAGAGAAAAGTTTGTAATTTTCCCTCCAGTGTCTCCTTGGAGTGTTGTACAGTTTTGTTTTTAGACAGAAGATTTCGATAACCTCTACTAAAGCAGATTACTGATCAGTGTCTGATGGCGCCACATGTTTAGTCACATGCGCTCTAATACACACACCTTTACACTTGAACTTCGACACATGGACACACTGAAGATTTCTTATCCACAGTGGAAAGTGCTGATGCAGACCAAACAGAGCATGAGGGCTGATGGCTGCTTAGATTTCATCTTCCTGTGCTTCCTCTGCAGAAACTGCTCAGCTCTATTGGCCTCCAGTTTGTGAGTTTTGCAGAAAAGAAAACCCAAATTCGCTTCTCTTTAAACAAGAAATAACCTTCACTGCTCAGTACAGATGGAAAAATCCCAGATTTGTAACAAGAACAATAGTATTTAAAAAGAAGTCTAGGAGATTAAGAGGTGTTTGCTCTTTTGTACTTTTCTTTGTTTTTGACACAAAAACAGGCCTGCAAATGTTTCTTTGCTCCACCTCACAGATTTACCGTACGCTGGATTATTTTATTCACATGGAAAACTTTTAGAAGTAGAGTCAACCACTTTTTTATGCTGCTCTGCCAGAGAGATTTCAAAAGTTTTCTTGTCTTAGTCATTCATTTTGTCCTTTTTTTTTGCAGAACATGTGACTGCACGCTTTGGAAACGAGGACTCTCAAAGCTACGCCACATTCACTGTCACTGATGACCTCAGTCACAACCTCTCAGTCTCCCTCTTCGTGCGCACAAGGAGACACAACGGACTCCTCCTGGCGCTCGCCAACAGCAGCAGTCAGTACCTTCATGTGTGGCTGGAGGACGGCAGGGTCACCGTTCAACTTTACAACTTTGAGAGCCTGAAGGCGGAGGGTGCGATCAATGACGGGGAAGTCCACTTTGTGAGGGTGGAGATGGAGAGGGACCGTATTACTCTGTACGTAGCAGATAAGAAACAGGGGGCAGTAGAAGGCAGGACTGTCGAGGTAAAAGCAGGAGATACTGTGTATGTAGGGGGTCTGCTGGAGAGCAGGACCACCTCGGTGTTTGGTGGATACTTCAAAGGCTGCATCCAGGACCTGAGGATCAGCGGCAGGAGGCTGCAGTTCTTTGGGTTGGACACATCAGTACAATCTTTTCCTTTGAAGCTCATGGGAAATGTGACCTCAGGATGCTCAGGAGACAACGCCTGTAGTGTGAGTAAAACAATACTCACGGTATTTTCATTTATGTAGAACATTTAGAGTAGATCTTACTTACAGCCATTCAACACATCACATTGTAAAGTTTATTTCTTATTCATTTAAAGGAAAATGAAAGTGAAAGTAAACTTTTGCACCTTTTTCATCCACAGAGGAACCCCTGTCTAAACGGAGGCTTGTGCTACTCCATGTGGGATGACTTCAGCTGCACCTGCCCACTCAGGACAGCAGGGCGGCGCTGTGAGGAGGTCAGGTGGTGTGAGCTGTCTCCTTGCCCCATGGATGCAGAGTGCAGGATGCTGAACCAGGGATATGAGTGTAAGTGGTATCCAAGATTTTACAGGTCAGGTCTTTGTCTTCGTTTCAGGTTCCTCCACATCAGTGAGTCAAAAACAAAAGTTCCTTACAGGAGCTTTAAGTCTTGGGCTGACAAAAACTTTTGGTCAGATCTTTAAAAAAAGATCTTGCATCTGAATATCTCTCTATTTTTGCTTTTTGGTTGCTGTAATTTACTTCTCTTGAGGAAATTATTTACTTGTATTCAATTAACAAAAACGCTCATCCTGCAACAATACAATATTGAAAAGAATATCACAAAGTCTCTACTCAACATAATTTCTGACCTGCATAAACCCCTTAAACCAAGGCATGGCACTTTAACTATTACCTTCTATTATTTCTGCATTACCCAACCCTTGACCTTGTTTGTGTACAAGACTTAACTGGCCACCATGTAACCGAGTGATACAACATGCTTGATCATTTACTGGCCTTAATCCTCCCACACAGTATACTGTGTGTGCTCCGTAAAGCGGGATTGGCGTGTGGCCAGCTTATCCTTTTTTTTTTTTTTTTTTGCTGGGATTAGCGCTGATTTGCGGTGTTGCCCGTCTGTCCTGTAAGCCACCCCATGTCCAGTGATTAACTCTTTAAGGATAGTTGCTCCTCACAGTTAAGGACCTCGATCAATCTGTTAAAAAGACTGAAAGGTTACCAAAGGACTAAAGGCCACATTTGTGTAACCCCTGCTGTGTTGAGGCTATTTCAATTTCAAATAAGCGCTCCAGCTCAATCCCTCGTCACGTTAAAAGTCAGAGTTAAGTGTCATTTTTCTCTCTTTTATCTCCTAGGCTACTCCAATGCAACGTTCCTGAATGAAAGCACTGTGTTGACATTTCAGGGAAATGGTCAAATAGCCAGAAATCTGACCAACCTCTCTCTAAACCTGCGCACACGGAGGCGTAACGTTGCCGTCCTTCACGCAGAGAAAGACTCAGCGTTCCTCACCCTCTCTGTCCAGGATGGTCTCCTTTTCATGGAGCTACAGAGCACAGATGGAGATAAGAGAGAAGAAGAAGAGGAAGGAGGAGAGTCAGGTGTGTCTACAGTCAGTTTGAGCAGCAGGAGGACTGTGAGTGACGGAGAGTGGCACAGCGTCCAGCTGTTCATGGCTGCGCCTTGGGCTCAAACCTCCCGCTGGACTCTGGTGCTGGATGAAGAAATTGAAGAAGCAAGCACCTCCAAGAGAAAAGGAGGCAACCTTGACTTCCTCAGGGAGGGTGTGGACATCTTCTTAGGTGGCCTGGCTCCTGATGCCGGCTGGTCTCTAGTTGGGTGTCTTGGCACAGTAGAGCTTGGCGGCATCGCTCTGCCGTACTTCAGCTCCTCTGATGTGAACCTCCCACGCCTCCAGGAGGAGCAGTTCATCCAGACATCACCGAATCCGGTGCTTCTTGGGTGTAGCGGTGCTCCTTTATGTGAGTCTAAACCCTGTCTGAACGGAGGGGAGTGCCAGGACCTCTTCAACACCTACAACTGCAGCTGTGCTGAGGGCTGGGCCGGACGACGCTGCGAATTCTACACCAACACCTGCGCCTCGAGTCCCTGCATTCACGGCAACTGCAGCGTGAGCGGACTAAGCTATGAGTGCACCTGTGAGGTCGGGTATGCGGGTGTGCACTGTGAGGAGGAGGTGGATATGTGTGAGAATCACCTGTGTGCTCATGGAGGAACCTGTCTGCACGGGCCGGACCGGTATGCCTGCCTCTGCCCTGAGAACTACACAGGACCCCTCTGCAAGTAAGACTCGTGGATAGAAAGGAAAGTAGGGTTAGGATTAGGGTTAGACGAAGATTTGCAAAATGTAGAGTGGTCCCTTTCCTGTGTAAGAGGAGTGTTGGAAAATACATCCTGAAATTACATTTTTATGGATAAACACACGAAAAGCATCCTCATCTTTTGGCATTTGATGGTGGGAGTGGGACACTTTACCAGTAAGGACAGTTTTAAACCTAATGTGGTGAGGACGTCTTCCAAAATAGGTTTATGATTCCACAGCTGAGGGTTCGGATTTCTAAGGACTGCCTCCCATACTACTCTTAGAGAATTTAGATACTCGTTCTATTGTGATTGACAGACCAGCAGCAAAAGATCAAATTTTCTCATCTAACTATTTCACCCTCTTAAGATTAGTGGAACGATTTCAGGAGCTTAGTTAGTGACAAAATACAAAATACGCAAATAAATGCTCCAAATTGCACAAACAAGGTGCCTCCCCACAACACAAAAAAACAAAACCCTTCACTTTAAATGTCTCCACATCTCTGCCTCTGTTCAGCATTTCAACCTCGCCTGCAGCGAGCGCCTCAGATGCTGCATTTCTATTCTAGTGTCAGCCAGAAAAGGCCTCAGTCTGCTGTTGTGTCTCACTACACACGGCTCTCTGGTTCAGCGCCAGTTTCTTTCCTCTGTCATCTACCGTTTGCCTGGGAGAACCAGCAGGGGAACGCCTCCAACCATTTATCCTGTAAACACACAGCCTCTTGCATTTTGCCTCTTTTTGCACAAGGAAAAGCCTTTTGCAAGTGTCTCGCTAAGACAAGTTGCACATCTCCCTTTAGTGGGAGCATCTAAGCTGCAAAGTTTTCATCAAAATGACTTCTTTTTGTTTGTGTCTCTTGTTTGTGTGTCTCTTCCTACCCTCCTCTACCCATCTTTCTTTTTCGCTCCTCTCCAGCGATCGCATTGAAGAAATTCCGTGGTACATTGTTGTCAGAAGTGTGTAAGTTGTTTTTTTTTTCTATTTCTCTAGGTGTTTGCTATTTGTTTCCTGTTAGATATCTGTCTCTCAAATGTCATGTACCATGTCTCCTGTTTTTGTATTCAACTGCATGTGACAAAATGCCAAGCAAAGCTAATATTACCGCTCCCTGTGACTTTGCTCGTTTTAAAGAGAGATACAAATTGTTTCAGATGAGTGACAGCTGTAGTTCAAAATGATTCCTGGCATCTAAAATTAAAACTTCACCCACCAAAACTGCACACTTTCCAGAGGAAAAAAGCTAGTATTTTGTAACCGCTAAGGGATAAATTTCAAAAGATACATAACATTTTGAACAGAGCTGCTGTGCTTCAGGCAAATAGAATAGTTATAGAGGGCAAGGAGAAATGGTTGGCCTTTTCATTCCTGTTCTTGGGATTTGACATCCTGCTGCTGCATAGTTGCCAGAGGTCTTTAATCTTATTATCCTGTTCCCCTCCTAAGCCTCTTTGTGTCCCCTGGAGGGAACTGAACAATACTGCTACGGCACGGCTGATTCCTCTGCTTCCGGCAGACGTACACACGTCATACTCTGCTGCACACAACCTACCTCTGATACTGAATCTTTACATTGAATGAAAGATCTCAACGCACTCTTACCCTCCCTCATGTCTGAATGCTTTCCCCAGAAGACCAAAGCTGCCTGTGTCTGTGTGTGGTGATGACATCAGAAACTACACCTGCTTCAACGGAGGCAACTGCACCGAACGAGAGCTGTCATGTGACTGCCCACCAGGCTTCACTGGACACCGGTAAGAGAAAGCAAACATGAACACCATTAAATAAAGACAAAAGTGAAGACAGACATACAAAAAAAAATCTAAACAAGCTCTGGCTCCTCTAACAGAATAGATCAGAATTGAAAAGATCAGATTCAAAGAAATTGAAAAAGAATAGAACTAGTCAGAATAGAATAGACAGGTTTCTTGTGTATAACGAATAGTAGATGCGCCCAACCAGGGGGCAAAAGCCTGCTTCAGGATGAACTGATATCAATGAAGATGCCGTATTGTTTGCAAGTTCTCACTGACACAATTGCATAAAATATCATTTCATTGAAAAATCACTTTGTCCTTCATTGCATCAAAATCAGAAAAACACTTTTTCAAACACACATCAAAATTATTTTAGATGTTACTAATATCAGGAGAAGTGTTGTAATGTTTGCCGATTGTTTGTTTTGCCGATTAGTGCAGCTTCAGCACAACAGCTCCTTGTCATTTTCTTTCTCCGTTGACTCCGGTTTCTGCCCCAAGGCTGCGCGCGCATACCTGCGATGAAGTTGCACAGAAACCCGTCTATAGAATAGAAAAAAACGGTGTAGAAGAGAACAGAATTAAATAGACCAGTATAGAATAAAATAGGGGAAAACAGCCATAACACAAGTACTGGTGAATAGATATGCGTTCAAGTTACCTTGGAAGTGGGATGTCGGAGACGGAAATAACGTTACACCCGAGTTGACGGCGTTCCAATTAACAAGTTGGAAAACCAAGATGGACGCCTACTGTTAGCCGTTGTTTACATTTGTCAGCTGTCGTTAGCCGTTGTCAGTTGTTGTTAGCCGTTGTTAGCTATACTAGTTGTAAAGAACGCCTTACACAGTATTTTACTCTTACAAACACCAAAGCACCGATTTCACAGTTAGACGTTGGGTAGAACAACATATACCACTTATTTCATTCCACAAAAACAAAACAGAAGTGCGAATAAATAATACATTACGAGAGCTTTTACTGTTACTCTTCATTGTTGATGCACTGAGCTGCCATCTTGGAATATGACGTTGTCGTCAAGTCGAAATTGGTGAGGATCGTCCGAGTTGGAAATCCGACTTCAGGTCCAGATGAACTTCCGACTCGGAGCTCGGAAATCCCGACTTCCGGGTATAACTGGCACGTAGCAGAGAGGATAACTTGCGTATTAAAGCTAAAAAGAAACTTGGTCTGAGGTCATATGGAGGTCACTTATTGGTTGAGTTAAATATTTGAATTTGACAAATGATCAAGTCAACAACTAATTTCTGTAACAGAGTAGATTCTAAGCATATAAAACCTTAATTTTTTTTATTTAATCTGCATTTATGGCAGGTATTAAACTCAGTCAAAATGACCATTTTATTTTGATTGCTTTTTTTAAATATTAAAGCTGTCACAATGTATTGGCATTGTAGGTAACTGATTTTATGAAAATATGAAATATTGATATCATGTTAAACTAAGCAAACTATGATACTGTGATAATTCTGAAAAGCTGAGGTGCAACCATAAATTATAAATTACAATAATACTCTGCTTCAACATAAAAGTCTCTAACTTTGTGATTCTGTGTCTGTAAAGGTGTGAACAGGAAATTGACGAGTGCAAGTCCAACCCATGTCTGAACGGAGGCTACTGCCGCAACCTCATCAACAAGTTTGTGTGCGTGTGCGACATGAGCTTCGCTGGAGACACCTGCCAGACGGACGTAAGCGACATTTATTTTTACGTGGCCGTGCTGCTGTGGCAGAACCTCTTCCAGCTGCTCTCCTACCTCATCCTCAGGCTGGACGATGAGCCCGAGATAGAGTGGGGAGGCGACGACTGAATGTGTGCTTGTATGAGTGTGTTTGTTGTGCTTGCACTTGTTGTTGGGACTGTGAGACTTTGTGGTGACAGAGTGGGATTTGCAAGTCTGTCAATGCCTGTGTTTGGGTTCATTATGGGTTATTATATCTCATAGAAAACTAGGTGGTTACCTGCACATTGTACCCGTGTCCATGACAGTACACGCCCATTTTAGGGTTCCCCCTAGTTTGAGACAGGTTAACAGGTCCATTGAGCTGTTTCTGTGCCTTAAAATGATACTTGTAAATAAGAAGCACCTTACTGAAAAAAGATGTTTATTTTAAATAAGTAAAATTTATATTTAGGTGGCATTAGAGAAAGATGCCATAATTTCTCTGGGCTTAGAGCAGAACATTTAAAACGCTTGTGTTGATTGATAAAATGTCCAAGAATGCAGAGAAATTCAGTTGAAAACTCCTCCACGTTTGATGCAGTAAAGGTTATTATTATAAAAAGTTCTTCATGATGTTTCTCACTGAAGGTATCCTGTGTGAACCAGATTTTGGAGCTCAGTTCAGAAAAACATGAGAACTGTGTTGTTCTCCTAAAGGGGCTGGAAGATGACAGGATGTCTCACTTTTGTGCGTTCAGAGCATCATGCTCACTGACTGACTGCTGTGAGTGTGTGATTGTGTGAGTGCGTGTGCGTGTGTGTGGTTTCGTGTCTGAATGAGGCGGAGATACTTAAAGTCAAAATTCTCTGCGGCTCTGTTTGAGCACAACCTTCTAACATGAACCTTGCTGCTGCGGTCAAACAAGTCATGACTCTAAATCATTGCACTCCTCTTTTCCGGGTGGACATGGCTGTGTTTCTCTGTCTTTTAGTCTAGCTCTGCTATCACCATGCATGTACGACCATAACTTTTTGTTTTCCTGTCTTTCCTTCATCATATTCTGTCCTCATGTCCTGTCTTGGTTTGATTCCATCTCTGTCTTTGTTGCTGTTAAATAAAAAATAACAAATCTTATCAGCCTTCGTCCGTTGTCTCTCCTGTTTTACATCTTTTTACATCTCTTCATAAATTTTCTCTTTCATAAATGCTCATTTGTTGCTCACTCAAACTTCAGCTTAATGCAGATTTAAAATTTTAATATTTTTCTTCTGTCCTCTCATTTCTACTACTCTCGTCAGTGGGTTGTACCTGCAAGTTTCACAAGCTAACAGCTTTATTTTAATTACATATTTTTATCTGTTTTCATTTCATGAAATCGTGGGCAAACTGTCCCACTTTTAGGCCAATTTGGATCTAAAATATAGGAAATAATTTCATTGGGTAACCATCAACGCACATCACACACGCTAGATGCAAAATAGCGAAAATAGTGTCACATCCAGGGACTCATTTCATGTTTGTTTTTTCAAAATTTGATCCCTGGTTTGACCTGATTTGAAAGTGATGTAATAGTCCTACATTCTTGTTTATAATTTAGGTATTACTTTAATACTCTCACTACTAACTTTAACACCTGTATAGTCGTTGAATCAGTACCTCTATGTCTATCATAGTCCTCTGATATACTACACAAGTATCTGTACTTAGACTTAGGTAAAGATTGTGTGCACTTCTGCCACCTCTGTTTGTGCCCAAAGGATCAGACATGTTGAAGTCAGGTGGCTAACGTGACTCCAAACATAGAGCTTTAATCTCTCTTAACAGGATGTTGTATGAGTAGATCCCAGAATAGCTTGAATTCATAGACACACATGTAGCCGCACACATACAACACAGAAAAAACCCACATCCTTGTGGTATTTAGACAACTCAAGAGTTCATGTTGAGCCATAAGCACAAAGCAAGGGTCTTGAGATTCTTATTAGGAAGACTTGAACCAGACCACAGAGAGCCCTGACCTCAACCCCGGGCCTTTAACCTTTCAATGTGAGGCTTGGCTAAAGCTCTTGTAGGTGAATGGAAGAAAGTCTTAGTGTCATTTGTGAATAACCTTCCTGGAGGAGGGGAGGTTGTTGCAGCTGCAGATTAACAACAGCTTGTGTAAATAATGGGCTAAGCCTTGTGATGTCAGCCGCTGGTGTCCTCTGCCGTGTTGTTTAAGAAGTTACATTACTTTAAAACATTATGAGGCCAGAAATGAGAGACAGTGAAGCTAATACTAAGATATCAAACAATGAGTGCCCATTGCTTATTGGTGAGTTAGCTGGTTGGCAGATTGAGTTTGTTGTTGTGACGGCTGCTGACAAAGGCTTTTGATTTATTGGAGGAAGAGGCTAACAGAAATAGCGAACAGAAATAGATGTACCAGATAATAAAGGAAAATGATCAATGTACAAATTATAATAGATAGATGTCAATTAAATACTCTGGATGCCCTTCCAGTGGATTAAATGTGAATTAAATGTTATCTGGATGCCATGGGGACCAGCAGACCGCTAGAACCATCCATCCTGTAACTGAGAGTGGCCATAGCGCCATTGAACTTAGTCAAATGGATAGGTTATAAACAATTAATACTGACATGTAGTCGTCATCAGTAAAGAAAACTAGGAAGGCCAATACTCATTTAAAACAGGCTGTAAATATATGGTGAGAATTTTACTGCAGTGCCTGTTGGGGTTGACTCTCATTTGGAGCCAGCTCCGAGTGGCCACTTGAGGAATTGCAGTTTTTGGCACTTTTTTTTAAAATCTTCATTTAAATTGATTTAATGCTTAGATATCCATTCACAGTAAACTGTGTGGTCAACATGCACCTGCACTCCTCTTTCTAACACCGACCCTCTCTCTCTTGCATTGCATATTTTCTTGACTGTTTGTGCGTCTGTGTCTGTAAGTGCGTGTCCTCAGCCAGCTCAGGTATTTCTAATGGTGAGGAGAGGGTTGGAGGAAATGGGAATCAGTTTTTCAGTGTCGGCACTGATGTGACCATCCTTTGAGAGCAAGACAAGCGGAGCAGAGGCGGAGGAGGAAATGTGCTTTGCCAGCAAAAAAAGCAGCATCTGGTGCTGAAGTGCAGTTTCAGCAGAGAGCTGGTGGCATTCACAGAAGTTCGGTGTGCTTCACAGAAACATATGAGGGCAGCTTATCTGGCGCACACACACACACACACACGCACGCACACGCACACGCACACACACACACACACACACACATATATATTCACACAGAGCAGGTTGATAGTGCTGACAGCAAGGAAGCATCACTGCCGTCTCGCTCTTTCTATGTGCAGAGGCTTCAGGGTGGCCCTGCTGCGTACCTCAGAGACTGGTTAGTTAGACATCTCTGTGACTGTGTGACTGTGTCTGAGTGTGTGTGTGAGTGTGGGTGACTGATGGCGGGTCCTGGCTGCAGGCTGCTCCGGCTCACTTGTGTCACACTCGCTCTGACAGCCGAGTGTGCTGCAGTGACAGGTAAGCACTTTCTAGGAGTCAACAAAGAAGCTGCAGCGAGGGAGGAAAGAAAGTGTTATGTCGAGTTATTTTTGCCTGGGGATACGGATGGTTGTATTTTTATTAGAATTATGTTTCCATGTTGATTGCTCGGTGTAAAGTTTGCTGACTTCTAAGTCTTGTGTAACCTGACAAGTTGAGCTTTAGGTATGGAGATGTGCGTCAGCCAAAATTTCCGCTCTAACAGTGTGCTGTTGGTAACCTTGTGGCAGCCAGTCAGAGTGTCACCACTATCACACCGAGCACAACTCCTGATGTAAGTCCATCTGCTGCTCTGTCATCTGCTGCTGGTTAATGAATGTTAACAATCATTCTCCTGCTGCTGCTCTGGAAGCTCTGATTCGTGTTCATTCTCTGGGTTTGACATGTGAGGTCAGGAATCAGTGTGTTTGCATGCAGGGGGATTTCTGATGGTGAAGCTGTGTGTGTGTGAGAGAGACAGAGAGAGAGTAGAAGTGTGAGAAGAGGATGAGAACAAATGTGATTTCACTTAAAGGTACAGTGCGTAGAAAAGGTCATATTTAGCAATATCTCAGGTTGAAGCTCTCCCTTGCTCACCCCTCCATCGGTGAAGCAATGGTGGTCTTTAAGGACAAGACGTTCCTGTGATTCTTCATTTGTCAAAATTTCGCCTTCATAAATGAATAAAACAAAAAACACGAATATAACAAATTTGTCTGTTCTCTGCTGCCGTACAAACTTGGCAGCTGCCATTTTTAGATATGAAAGACTTATTTTAAGTTGACAAAAACAAAATGTTTTTATATTTACATGATGATACGCTAATTCAAACAAATATCCATTTTCATTTCTACAAGTTTTTTCTTTTAAATTCTGCTTAATTTTACACACTGCACCTTTAAGCAAGATTTAAAGATGGACAGGATGCTGTTGTCCTGATTGTTAGTATAATTCAGTGACAGATGATACTCACAGTGTGGTGATTTTCAAAATAAAAGCATGACATCCAGTGTGATATTACATTTATTCTAAAAAAAAGTGGATTAATACCCGTTGTAAAAAGTTCCTGTTCCATCGTACTCTTTGTCAGCACTTGTGGGACGCCTCTTGTGCCATGAAGTTATTTAGTCAGAACTTACTGTTGTATCGAAATCCTAAAAAAGACTTAAGATGCTTTTATCTAAAGCAGCTTCTACCAAGTGTTTGAGTGTGTGTGTGCATGTGTTAGCTTGTTTTGGTGTCTTTCTGGTGGTGTTTGTGCTAACAGGATCATCAGGCAGCCATGTGTGTGTGTGTGTGTGTGTATGATCCTCCACAGACCGAGCGTGCTCCATACAGCTCGCGAGTTGCGGCAGTGCTGGCACCATGTCTGGTTGCCTTGGCGATAGTGGTGATGCTTGGGCTCACATTGGCTGCAGCCAAACTGCGAGAGAGGCGGCAGACGGAGGGAGGTTTGAGTCCCCAGCAACTCCAGGCTCCTGGTGGTCGCACTCCACCTGCTGAGCTGGGAAACACATCCATCAGCACTCTGGCAGCACGCGTGGAGCGGCTGGTGTAGTGAAGAGAGGAAAGGAGAAGCGTGTGTGAGAGTCAGAAATGAAAAGCAAGACCAGACCTGCGGCTGAGCTTCTTTACTCACAATAATCTTCTGCAAACTTTTTCATTTTCTCTTCCCTTCAGTTGACCTCGGAGGGTTTGTCCTCTGACCTCTTGCTGTCTATCAGTCTGGCGTCTGTGGTCCTGCTGCTGGTGCTCATCTTCACTTCTGTCGGCCTGGTGATGACACTCAACCGCCGTGCCACCCACGGCACCTACAGCCCGAGCCGGCAGGAGAAGGAGGGCTCACGAGTAGAGATGTGGAGCATCATCCAGCCGCCACCTATTGAGAGACTCATATGAGACACAGTCAGGGACTGATCAGTGGTTCATGTATTAATGATGGGCTGGTGCTAGAAATACACTGGATTTTAAAATGAGTCAAACCGGACAAATTCCCCCAAAGTGCCGTTGTTTTTATTTGCACTTGTCTTTCTTCATTTGCTTGAGCAAGTGTGAGATCCTGACACGCTGTTATTGCCTATTTTTTTATCCCAATGATTTGCACCTTATTTCAGCGCCCAGCAGCACACTCATCACAATGAAGAGATATCTGGTCAGGATAATTAATATGTATCTATGTTTTTTTCTCTCTTTTTTGGCCTGATTCATATTATAAGGATTGGTGGACCAGTGAGCACTTTAACAGAATCTCTGAAAAACTGAAGAAATTGTGTAAAATTCTTGTCTGTAAACAATCTAGAGGTGTCAGAACTTTCCTCAAACTTTGAAGAACGAGACTGTCACTCATCTTTTTCTTATTATTCACAGGTCCAACCAAGGACTTCCTGAAAGTGTCTTAATTCATCCCTACACCACTGATTCTGTCTGGACTGTTTCTATAATGGGTCACAATAACAGTATTTTATTGTTAAAGAGGCTCAGTGATTTCCTCTCACAGCTAAACACTGTAATTCTTCATCAAAAGTGACCCAAACAGGGTCGATTAATGCCTCTGTTTGGGACTATTTTTAGAGGTGGATTAACACAAATCTGGTGCTTAAAAAAGTTTTTTTTTATAGTGTTGAACAACATCAGAGCTCTTTAATTAGACTTCAGCTGCACAGAAAATTAACATTTTTTTTGTTTGGAGGGGATTTGGTTAAGTGGAATGGAAAAAACAATCAATCCATGTTTATCTGTGACACGAACATTCCAAGTAGTTCTCTGTGTTGCATCAAAAGTTGATTATTTTTGTATTTCTACAGATGTTTCAAATACTAGACCTTCAGAATTAGGATTAGCGCTATAAGGGTAGGGAAATAAATTTAGAACAGCTTTAGGAGAAGTCTTCCTAGTTTAGAACAGTTTCTTTTAGGGTAAGTTGTGTGTAGTAAGAAAAGCTAAGCCTGTCTAAACTGCTGTGTATGTCGTGTGTAAACTCATTTGTATTTCAACCTTGAATTGTTGGCACTTGGACAAAGAAAATGTCGATTAATTTAAGAAAATGTATTCAGGGTTTCTGTAATAAAGGAGTAGCCTGTTCACGTTTTTGCCAAATCTGTTAGCAAGTCCATTGATATTCATACGCAGAGACATTGTCCAGTTCAATAAAACAGTGTTCTGTCAGTTTGTTCCTTTTTTTTAAAGTTTGTGATTTTATCACAAAGAAACTCCATGAATGCATCAGCATGAAACAGTATAATTTATTTTCAGTTCACAGTGCATACATTGTGTGCAGATGTACCAAGTTACTCATGATTAGCACATTAGATTGACCTCAGTTGTGTCTGACAGTTTTCTGTGCACAGAGAACATGCAAGTGTGCACAGAATTAGAAAATCAGTAATTGGCATATCGAAGAGTTAATCGTCATTACAATACCCAAACAAGAGACTGAAATGTTCCTTTTTTTTTACTGTAATGTGTCCAAAAATGTCACTACACTGAGAAGATACAAATGTTCAAATGTGTGGTTAACAGGGAGGGATATTAACGTCTCTGCAGAGTTGATCTCGCTCTTGAGTACCTCAGTAAAAGCTGCTACATGATCTGTCACCGCCTACTCCCTCCAAAATTGCAATCACAGGACAGTTAGACCTGATATAAATAATTAGACCACTTTACAGTCTGTTGTTAACAAGCGTCGGGCATCTCACCACAAACCTGCAGACCGTGAAATGCAAATGCCCTGACTGTCACTTCTTCATCGTTTCACAACATTAGTGTAAAGCAGACCGCAGTTACTAAAGCTTTTCATACCATCACTCGACCACATCCACACAGCTGCCTTTTTCCTCTAATGCTCCTTCTAGCTAACATGACTTAAGCGGGGAACGTACGAGATATTGTAAGGTTGCACCAGAGGAAAAAGGTCGCCGCGCTTATATGGCGAATAGCAGCCAGCCAAATCAAGTATTTCTTCCACTAACCGGTAATATCTACAGTAGCCACTGACCGAGGTTGAAATGTTTTCTTCTTAAAACATAAGGCAGATGACATTTAACTCAACAATATCCAATACAAGGCAAAATAAGCACTGTGTGATCCCCAATGCTCTTCCCATCATTTTTGATTTGATGGCGTTCGAAATACTGAAATAATAACAAATACCAACAAAAAGACTTTATCTTTAAAAGTAAGCAAAAAAAAAAAAAAAATCATAGCATTCAACAAATACAAGAACATACATGCAGAAACAACAATTAGCATTGTACCGTGTACAAGCAAGCATCAGTCTCTGCTTATGTCGATTCGAGGGTTTCAAATGCTTTTCAACATGAATGGCTACATGGGACATTTGTTAATATTCTCTGCTTTTTTCCAAAAATAAAATCTAAAACATTCAAATACTAGGTGACATTTTTTTGCAACAGACGATACCAATCATATATTTATTCTATTTTTTCATGTAAAATAAACTCAAGCCGGCAAAAATACTTGTCTATTTAGTTGAAAATAATTTTTCATTCATATGAAAACCGCTAGAGAAACTTCTCTGAGATTTTTTTTTCCATACAGTCAGCTCCGAACAAGTGTTTAAGGTGTTTTTTTTAAAGAAATGAAAACAAGAAAGCACAAACTATACAAGTAAATCACCTATTTAGTACAATCAAAGAAAGTACCTAATGTACAAAACGTCATATAACCCAGAGATCTTCTCTTGAATACAGGCAGGAACACTCCCACCGACCACCGCAGAAAAAAAAGAGAGAAACTACAGCTGGACTGCAGCCCGAAGGTCAAAACAGAGCAGCTACAAAAGCAACGCTAGTACCAGAGTTCACTGAGGTCAGCTTCAAGACCAGATACTGAAGTCTAAAGAAATACCACAATGCTCAAAGATCTGGGGTTTAAGGTGGTCTGAACAATACCTCCTCCTCCTCCTTTCTGTAACACTGTACCTTGTTCTGGTTATACTGGGTGGTACTCTCTGTATAAGGCACACCATACACACCA
The DNA here is from genome assembly GCA_962446985.1 of Xyrichtys novacula. Taxonomy (NCBI): domain Eukaryota; kingdom Metazoa; phylum Chordata; class Actinopteri; order Labriformes; family Labridae; genus Xyrichtys; species Xyrichtys novacula. The sequence goes on from OY660870.1 coordinate 28,590,765, forward strand.
TTCTGTCATCAACACTCAGACACACCTAAACTAAAATATACTTTATATTATTATTATTATTATTATTGTTTTTTAGGGACACATGAGGTTTACTCCCATAAGGAAGTACTTTAGCTGAGAGTATTTCATCAAGTAAAAGTGTGCATTAAAATGTTATAACTCTTAAAGGATTGACCTTTTGGATCATTTTAAATATTTGCATAGTAAATAAGTTTTTAAAGAGTTTACAACGTAAAAGGCCAGTGCAGAGATTATTTTTGGAGTCTGTGTTTTTTTCCTCTTTTTGGATTTGCTAGGACCCGTTCCTGGGCTTTTAGAAGCACGCCAAAGACTTTATGAGAGAATCGTTAACGCAGAGCAGCACTCAGAAAGCGGAGAAATAGCTGCTATTAAACTGCCACACCGACTGGCGTCTGGCATAAATCATAAGAACAACGGACCATAAATGTAATAATCCCAACACAAGCACAGCAAAAGCTTTCTTCTTCTTTTTTTTTCTCTGGGTTTGTGGCGGCACAGAGAACGGTTGGAGTCCACGAGCAGTAGAAGCGGCGTTTCTCTCCACGGGAGAGTCTGTTAAAGGAAAACTTTTTTTTGACTGTGTACACGTTACATCCATGTAGCTACTCTCTGAGGACGACTATTGCTTCATTACAGTACAATCATCAACCACCGCAGTGCAGTACAGTGTGTGACTCAAACCTGCGAGGACAGAGAGTGCATTTCCTCCTGCTGGCAGAGAAAAGGAGGCCAACAGAGGGAGACTGAAATGTACTCAGAGACTGGTGATATTGTGTGTAAATGAATAGTAGGAAATTCAATGCTAATTTCATAGTAACAGGTTTTCTACGGCTCAAAAAGTCTTAAAAAAAAGCCGCATTTTCTCCTGTTTGAGCACACTTTACATAATTATACCTTTTTAGAGATTGAATCACATATATCATTATACTTGTTTTTAATACAGAAGTCTGGGAGTGATGGAAAAACCGAATATCACCAGACTTAGTCTTTTAAATGTTACGGTGGAGAGTGAAAATTAGGTGATTTGTAACAGGGAGTAGGAGGCCGAATATCAGGAAAACAGCCTAATGGTAAGCGGGAGGATGATTAAAAAAGATAGAAAAGGCCTTGAATCATTAAAACTGACATTTAAATGTCTTTCACCTCCATTTGGACTGCGTCTCTTCAGGGTTACAGGAGTGTCCTGAGGGACACAGGAAGAAGAAAGAGACAAGAAAGAGAGCTTCCTACATGCACATCTCATTACCTGGAATGCAATTAAAACAGCAGCTTAAAGCACATTTTATATTTATATATATATATATAATTTTGTATGAATTCAGAGAGATACAGTGCTGTTAAAGAAATATTCAAGATCTGACAGTAACAAGTTGTGGTGTCTAAAGACGAAGACACCCAAGTATTAAAAATAAATCACATGTCCATTTAAGGCATTGTGATAAAGAAGGAAAGGGTTTGTGTTACACAGTGTAGAATTGACTCAATGGCCTGAGTGGACTTTGTGGCTGGAATTGTGTCTCACTTTTGTTCTTTTTGCCCAAGGATTTCAGTACCGCATGACGAAGACTGAGTACAAATTATTTACCTACAAGTGCAAATTCAGTTAGATTAAGTGAAATGTTCGGGACACTTTTGGTACTTTTGACCGATTTGTTTTAGATAAATTCCCCTTTTTAAACCTGACAAAATAATTCATCTTCTGAAATCCTTCATGACTCGTGAAATACCCCGATTATAACAACAGTTTTGGGTGGCTAGTTATTTTCGTCCAAAGTCAAGTTCATTATTTCCTATTATTCAAAACCGATGAGAAACCTGCTCTTCAAAAACTTCAGAAATCTCAATATTATGGCTTCAGTTTGAGTTCTAACTTTCCAGGTAATTCACTTGCTTTATGAAGAATTTAAAACTTTGTAAAAACTCATCAGTTTGAGCATCAAACTCACTCAGAGGAAAAGTAAATCAGTTGTGTTGGATGTATCAAACTCTAGCCACTGTACTAAGATCATACTGGCCTGTTTCCTTTACATATCAGTGTTTTTTAAATAAAGAGAACTTATTTTGTCACAGACATAAAATTTGCAAAAGAAAAAAAAACAAACAAACAAACCTAAAGGTAGTTTAAATACTTTGAAAATAAACCCTTTAAATATAGTTTCTACACTGGCATATTGTTGTCACTGGTTGTAAGAAATTGACACCAAACCATCTCTTCTTGTTTCCTGCTCTAGAGGCTCTGACTGACTGTAGGTGAGGATATGATATCAAACTTGTTCATTCTTCTTCCTGAAAGCTAACTATGTTCTCTGAGACTGCGGATCGTTGTAAAAAGTTGTGTGTAATAGTTGTAAAAGTGTATAGAAGTGAGAGGATTTCAGTGGAGCCTATGGCATGATACAGACGCGGAGTCTCCGGGGTCTCTAGGACTCCTTGGCAGCTTTCCCTGGGACCTGGTGGTGACTGTTGTTGCAATGAACCTGTGACAGCTGCAGGACTGAGGTGAGGCAACACATGGACTCGATCTCCTCGAGGAGGCCCTGATCCTGCGCCGCATCTGTCCCCGAGCTTTTACCCGGACTCAAACATAGGCCGAGCCCCAGGAGCCCCTCCTTCGATGCCTCCTTCTCCCAGGGGACCTGCATAGTGGACTGGCTGTTCCTGACTGGGCTCCCCTGATGCCCTGCGTCCTGCTGGCCCTTGCTGCCCTGCCTCTGGAGGGCCTTTTCCTGGTAGTGCCTCACTGTCTCCTTTGAAAGCACCTTCCTCCTTAGGATGCTGGTGGAGGCAGAGTGGTTCTGGTTCTGAGGAGGCTCTGTGCTGGGCTGCGGCTCTGAGATGGTTCGAGAACGGCTCACCGGCAATGGAGAATATTTTGGGTCAGAAGCTGGAGAGCTAAAGGTGTGGGAGAGAGTGGGAGAGGGTGGCGTGGGTGTGACTCTGTAAGACAGCAAGGGCGAGTAGGAGAAGCGGTCTCCTGGTTGTCGCCCTGGAGGTAGAGGGTTCGGGTCGGAGTTGGGTGGACTGGGATACGACCTGGAGGTGTCAGAGTTCTGGGCGGGAGGTGAAGCCCTGATAGGGGGATCTGGGGGGGCTGCTGTTGGTTTCTTTGACACCTTCAGGCTGCTTTTGCTGGGCTGTCTACGAGGAGACGGGGGAAGATGTTTCCCGTGGACTGCGCTGTCATCCTGGCCCATGTTCCAGCCGCCCTGATCAACACCTCCACCACCTCCACCGTTCTCATCCGCAGGTTTGGACTCACTGGAGGGTGTGGGCTTGTTCTGGAACGATAAAAACAAACTCAGTCAGTTATTATTAAAAAGATGTAGGATGTTACAAGTTAATCAGTATTCTGATCAATGTTTGCATCGACTGTATACAGCATGGACATAGTCTCAGGGGTGTCAGACATTAGACACTTGAAGTGATCGATGATTCGAGGCGGGCCTTCAAGTCAAGTCAGCCACACCCCCAACTATGCAACCTTAGTATCTAAAAAAGGATGAGTTATAAAAGTAAAAAACTCTGCACCGTTTGTGAGAACAGAGAAATGGGATATTCAGACGTAAAATGTGTTTTGTTTCTTCGGACCAGGCAGCGAACTACACTAAAAATAGCCTTTTTAACACGGGTGTTTATGCATTTCCTTTGACCTCTGGGGCCATCCTCAAGTGAACACTGATGGGACTGCAGTTATTCACATTTCTGCACAACCGGAGGCTGCAACTTGAATGTCTGAAGTGAGCGTAAGACTGAAATACACAATAAAAGCTCTTGACCGAACAGAAAACAGACTTTCAGGTTTTATCAGTGGAACATACAAAACTTAACTCCAAACTATTTTAGTTTTTGTGGTCTTAAATGTTTAATAAAGAAAATACAAATGCATTTGAATTTACAATTTTTCTTTGTTAACTGAGTGTATAGGTGAGTGTGGGCTCTGTAAAGGCTGTGGTAACAGATTTCCATGTAAAGGACTGTAAACTGTTGATACATCAACCTACATAAAAATGAGCCAATGGCGTGTTTTGTTATATTATTATTACCTTAAAGCAGCCTGGAACACAAATGTGCATTACATCTTTAATTAGATAGTAGATCTATGACCCAGTGTACATGAAACAACATGATCTTAAATGGTTGTTTGATAGAGGAGGACAGATTATGAGTATTAGAAATGCAACGGTTAGTCCAGTGATGGCTTTGTGAATAAAAATGATCTGTTTTAAAAATGAATTTAAATTAAGATTAAGATTTAAATGACAAACTTTTCCATTTAAATTGAAAGTTTTTCAGCTTTAGTTTTAGAAAATTGTAAGTTGGGCATTTTTGCATTCAAGGAAATCGTGTTTATTTCAAATTAAATCAGTTTCACTGAAAGAACTGTCAATCTTCTTTACTGCTAAAATTAATCAGAGCTTTCTAAGACAAGAAAGAGGGATGTTGTTTCATTAAGACAAGAACTGGGAGACAGAATATACGATTATTTGGTGTGCAAATCAATTCATCTTCCATTTATGAACCCAGTACAGTGATTCTGCCCTTCTCCTGAACCCAGTATGTGATTGTAAAAGACTATTACTGTGTACCGGCAGCTTGTAGTCTAACTCTTCTATGGATCTGAAAAAGTCCAGGCTCTTTGCAGCGCTGAGTTTTCCTTGCTCCATCGTTGTGGTGTTCAGAGAGTCCAGGATTTCCTCCAGCAGGTTCATCTGGCCCGAGCGAGTCGAGTCCATGTCAAGTTCTAGCGAGTAGGAGTCATCGCTGTCCTCGTTATAAGACGGGACATCGCCGCTGTCCTCCGAGGAGATCCTTTTTGACAGACAGACAGACAGAGTTGTCAAACAAAACTCTCAGTGTTTTTTTTTTATCGTGGCAGCATTAGTGTGAACAAGTCAACAAATACACTGTGATAACCGGGTCCTTTGGGAAGCTGGATGGTTGTCATTTCTTTCAACTCCTCTATTAAGTCTGCCCACTTGGGGGCAGTATTATCATGAGGAAAAGAAAGGCAGTGTGCTTTGAAAAGCAACTAACATCCTGTTATCCACTTCCCCTCTAGAAAACGAATCAGTCAGCCAACTAAAGTTCTCACGTCTGAACTTAGACGACATATACGGCATGAAAAAGGCTTCAGTGAAAATATGTTGAGGCGACAGGCCATAAAAACAAGGGTGCTTACTTGCTCGCGCTGTCCAGCTCGTCATCGTCGAGCCCGTAGCCGAGGTCTCGTGGGCCCATGCTCATGGGAGACTTATTGAAGTTATGCTGTTAATGAGAACAACACAGCAAAGTGGATGCAGTTAGACTCAAAGAATTACATTATAAAACAATAAAGTGGGCCCAGGGGTGTCTCAGCTTAAAGATACAAGGCTCAAGATAAACACAGAGCCCAGACAGTTTGTTGTTCTGCTGAGGTGCACTTTTTCATAAAACTCCCTCATAGAAAAAAGATGCAGGTCTGTGTCTGGTGGGTCCCCATAACACAGGAGCGCTGGCTTGTTTTAATGAGCCTGGACCCTTAGGGGTGAGACTAAATTTGTCAAATTTTTGTCTGGGGATAAAAATCTTTAAGATCCCCTGCAGTGTTTTATCAAACTCGGCGTTATACGTGAACTACAAACTACATACTGTGAGTACAGATAAACTTGTAACTGCATTAATCATTCTCATTGTGGTGCGTGTGATTGTGTTTGTCATTGCAGCGAGTGCTGGTTGCTCTGTGGGTACTGTAGTTGTCTCACACAGTGGGTTTAATAAGCCACCTGTGTACCATGTTTAATGGGCGGGTTAAGGAAGAGACAGGAGCTTCACAGAGCAGGGCAGGACTCTCCCCATGGGAGCCTAAATCTGCCCCAGGCCACTTATTAACATGCCTTCCACTACGACGCACATGTTCCCTTCTCACTGCATGTGCATGTTCGCTTATGTTAACACTATCGCACTCTCTAATTTACACTTTTGAATTTTGTAGATTTACCTTCCTACATGCTGCTTGACACCTCATAGATCCTTTTATTTTTGGTTAAATCTCAAATTATACAGAAGTGTCTCTGGGTTTTATATCTGTTTTACAGACACAAGAATTCAGTTAACATGCGAGTGCTGTTAACAGGCAAGGGAAACCCTGTAAAGCTCCCTAATGCTAACATTGTTTGTTTTTTTTTAGCTCCAACTCTGCTTTTTGTCTGAATCTTTCTCTATAAACTCACATCAGGCACATTATCAGAGCGCAATCCTGAGAAAACTGCTCTTTACAACCTAAAAAGTGACTCAAGCACAGGGGGGATGTTTTTAAAGAGGGAAGGCGGCGGTGTTTGTGCGTGTGTTTGTTGTGGTTGTAGTAGTGAAAATCACAGACACAAAAGTGGAAAAAAATGAGAAGTATGAAACACTTGTGATATGAGAGAGTAAAAGGCTGAAGGAGGAAGTGAATGAATGAAAAAAGGGAGAAAGAGGAAATACTGAGAGGTGAGGAAAGATTCCTTAAAGCCCAAAGAATGATGGGCATGGAGAGGGGGGTGTGGGGTGTCGAGTGTTGGACCCGTGAATCAAGCCGGTCTTGATTAGCCGACAGAGTGCCAGCCAGACAGGCGGAATGTAACGTGTGGCTGGCCTGGCCTCATTTAGGGCTCGTGTTCGGCCATGGAAGACACACACACACACACACACACACACACACATGCACACTCAGTCACATACGCACCCTATTACAAAAAAAAAAAAAAATAACACAAAGAGTTAAAGTGCCATTTTCTCCATAAAAGTCTGCGGAGGAGATGTGTGCAGTAGCCACTTAAGCCTCTCAGCCATGGGGCTAAACACGAACACATGTGGTGGCTCTGCTGATTGGCCAAGCTGCTCCCCTTCCATGGTAGCTTGGAGCTATAATGAAAGAGATTTCAGAGGGTCTCGGGCCTGGGATCCCTAAACAGCCTTTAATGGATTCCTGTGTCAGGGCAGTAAATCTGGGGGCCGGGCCAACATGCCAGCCAGCCTCAGCGGGCCAATGCTCAGAGCGAAGATGCACCTGTGAGACACTTTGGGACAGAAACTCCTGCACACAAACACTAAACGAAACGCAAACACGGTGTATTCATGGAGCATGAAGCTATTAAGACAGTTCGTTTCAGAAGGAGAGATGTGTGTAAGGAAAGCAGGGCCTCTCTCTGGGTGGAGGTGTTTATTAAAGCAAGGTGAACCCAAACACGAGCAGACACAGGTCATGAGGCCCGGCCCCTCTGATCTCTGTTACAGCTCCGGTGCCGTCTACGAAAAGGAAGTTCCATAGGGAGCAGTAAATGGATGGTACCTCACTTCACGGCTTTATCAATTTGTCATTCGCTCTCTTCGCTGTGACCCTTCAGAGCGGCACTTAAAACAACGCTGTTTACTACGAGTAATAGAAGCCGACATGTTGCATTGGTTTTACATTACGTGGGATGAAAACTGTGATTTTGTCGGTTGCTTGAAGCTGTCAAAAGCAACAACAGTGGTTCAATCTGAGATCTGAAATTAGATGTCAAACAACAACAACAAAAATACCGACGACTCTTCAAATTTAGACATTCATGCTGAAATATTCTTGTGTCAAAAGTATGACAGCGCTGCCACCATCCCATACCTCCCCAGGCCTGACAGGACAGTGGAAAAGCATGAAATAGCGGAACAACAGATTCTCATACTGCTCCTTCATTAGCTTCTCACTGTCGGCTAATGGGAAACTGAAAGGTGAAAATGAAAAAGGGATTCTCTTCCCCTCCCCACATGCCTTTCTGTCTCCCATTTTTTCCCTCCGTCACTCTGCTGTCAGTGACAGATGTCACAGTTTCTGTCAGTCTGGCTCTCGCCTCCCTTCCTCTCTGCCACAGCGCCACAAGTGAGACTGCACAGAACACAGAGAGCCAAGGAGTCATGAGGAGAAACGGCAGCGGAGCAGGAGTTGTGGAAATAAAAACGGTCAGGTCGTTTTCATAAAGCTGCTGCAGATCAATGTAGTAATTTATAAGAGGAAGACAGCCCTCTCGTGTTCCTTAAATCGAGGATTAAATGTGACATTAAAGATTTGAATGAAAGGAGAGCTGACTAAACTCTCTCTATGAGTCCTGGTTTATTTTTATGTTATTTGTTATTTACTTTGATTAGAGTGACTGAGTACCTGGCTGATGAATTAAAAGAACCTTGTTTAATTAAAGTATCAGCTTTAAACATAGAGAGCCACGCATAATCTTTGGTATATTTTACAAGCTCTTAAAGTCATGATTGTTTGTAAAGTAGAGCAGTATTTTCAATCAATCCTTCATCTAACCCTGCATAACCTGATGTTCCAATGCAAACACATAAAATATAACCATGAGGCCTCCTAACGTGTGTCCAGATTTGATATGAAAAACAAGATTTCACTTCAGTGTTTATGAGGGGAAAATAGTCATCACCATCGTTTTAGTGGCTGCATTTGAAGAAACAAACTTTCCTCTCCTCTTCCCTACTTTCCCTGCATGACCGGTTATGCGGAACAGCCACGCCAGGGCCAAACGCTTGCGGACTTTAATAGCCACACTAACATTATACATTTCATATGGTATTTCTGAGTGGGCACTGATCTCACTGCTTGGCAGTGTATGTAAAGACATGCCGGTAAAATGCAAACAAACCTTGGGGAGAGGCAGAGCCTTTGCAGAAGTACGGCCAAGTCTGTGTCTGCCTGTTTAAGAGCTACTCACTCAAACGGGGACAAAAAAAAAAAACAGCGTTTGAGGAGAGATCCACTGCTCGTCTGTCCAACTGGCTGTAGCTTAAAGCCGGCTTCTCTTCTGCTTAAAACAGGAGCCATATAAAAGAAGGAGAATGTGCATTATGCTCATTCTGTGAGGCTGAACTGAACTCATCGGCTGAAATCACCAGGTGTCTCTCTGCGGAGGGGTGCGGTGCAGTACTGTAAAGGTGCCAGGAGATGGCACTTTGGTTTCAGCTTGGAAGCGAGCTGCTCTCTGAGGTGGGGAGAGACTAAGTGAAGTGGAGACTACAAACACATACAAATAACCACGTAAACAGACACACACACACACACAAACACACACAGCAACGGACAGAGCCAATGTACTTAAAGTTCGCCATCATGTATCCTCAGCTTAATTCTTACATTATTCATCCACAATATCAATACAAAAATGAATGTTGTAGGCATATTAGAGCTATTTTCACGAAGAATTACATAAAAAATTGATTAAGAATCACAACACACATATGTAATCAGCACACACATACTCTCTATGTCCTGTGATATATGCCGTAGTTTTCAGCCACTCAGAGCGCACTGCCTCTGCAGATTGTTCATATTAAAGGATTTAAATCACATGCTGAACGAAATGCACACATAATATCTTGATGGGGAATACTCTTAAGTCAAATGCTGATGCCTCAACGTTTAAGTCGAAGCTTGTTTAAACTTGGAGATGGATGATCGTCTTTCATCTTGAAATCATAACCACTCAAATGTACATTTTCCTCGTTATAACACAAGTCAAGTGTTCAGTGCACATATGTGTCCGCTGGCCATGAACACATGAGCTGTCATACACATCTGCCCATGCATACACACATACACTGAGTGGCTTTGCTTCTGCTTTATATCTTTCTTAGCTTCCTGCTGCTGCTGTTTTGTTTTTCCGGGGCTGGCGCCTCTCCCACCTCACCAGGTGAAGAGTCCAGAGCCCGGGGCTGAGCCCGGCCACACGCCTGCTGGCTGTCATTGTCCATAACACTGCAACAACCTCTACTCTCCTCTGCTCTGTAAGCAGCTGTCAGTCTGCTGCTTCCAACCTGAGGCTGAGTGATGCACACATGCATGTTTGTGTACGGTGAGGCAGCAGATATACATAATCTATAACACAATCTAAAACACAGACGTGCGCCTCTTGTGCGAAACCAGCCAGGAGTGAGAACAATAGCTGTTGTTTTCAGAAATGCAGAAGTCAGTGGTCTAACTCTGTTTTTGTTTTTGACAAACCAAAGACTAACTCCTACAATCTTAATCAACAAGCTCACCAAACACAACAAATCACCCACATCACCGGAAAGAGGCTGACATACGTACGCAAATGACAGCAGCACTTTTACTTTGGTGCGTGTGTTGGCTGATCAAATGGAGTGTGTATTTTATGACTCTGATTATTTTGCTGCCATTAATTAAAGGAGCTTCTCCCCGATCATTCATTTCATTTCAAGGACAGACATGGAGGGGCTCTTAAAAAAAAAAGAGAGAGAAAAAAAAAACAGACGAATGTTAAAAAATTTCAGGCATTTCTCTTTCATTACGGAGGAAGGAATGTCTTAAATCAGATCACATTTTTGGAGCATCAGATATGAACATATTTCTGATTTTACATGGAGGTGGATGAGCCTTCATTGGACACTTCATCAGAAGCGTGAACATGTGGAGATGACACTGGGGTAAAGGGATGTTTTGAATCTCATTTTGGTGTCCATGCCATCAAGTATATTACCCTGAATGTAAATAAAGTGATGTACAGTTTCTTTTCATCTTTATATAATGAGGAATATTAAAGCACTATTAAATATAAAGAACTTTATTTGTTTGTTAGGAACATAACTCGTGTGAAAGGATCAGTGCAAACACAACTGAAAAGGTAAAAGACGTATGACAAAAGCAGACAGCGTGCATGTGCAGCTTTAAAAAGGTCAGCGGTAGATAATGAGTTACACTAAAAATCGATCAGTTCAGTTTTTGTCATCCGATTCAGAGAGGGTCTGATTTGTCCAAACTGTTGATTTGCTTTTGTTGTGTTTAAATGAGCTAAACTGACTCTTACTCAATGTAAATTAAGCTAAAATATTAACTTAAGTTGAGAACGACTTTATAAACTTTGGGAGTGTTTGCTACGTTAGCATGTGTGGATTGTTTTTAATATTTTAAAGATTGAAGAGTTTGGATTTTGAAAATGCCCGGGTTTCATCTTCAGGTACGTGTGTGGGCATCAGAGTTAGAGGAGGTATGAGGATGAGGATACTTTCCTTTTTTTTCATTTTACTTAACCTTTATTTAACCAGGTTAGTCCCACTGAGAGCAATTTCAAGTGCAAGAAACACCTGGTCAAGACGTTGTGGGCAGAGCACAGGCAGTGTGAAGATTTCACAGCAAACAGTCTCATAGAAAAAAGGAGACGGAGAGTCAAAAGAGAGTGGGAACAATAGTTATGTGTTTCTCTGACATTCGTTTGAACTGTATGAAATGTTAACATTGTGGCAGGAGAAAATAAATACATGGTTAGCAATCCTGAGAAAAACAAATATCCACCAGAACCTTGTTAGTCTCTTTTTGCCAAGTTAGCCCTCTAAATTTTGAGAGTGATTATTTTAATGAGTCTCCTCGTCAAATTTAGAGACATATTTTAATTTGTGCATACTTTACATAACACTAATTTAAGAATAAACAGCAATGTCAGGTGCTTTATTCTTAGGAAGAGTTTCAGTCTTTCAGGGGTTACTGCACATGGACAGGCGATACATTTTCAAGCCTCTCAGTTTTCAGTTTGAGTTTCGAATGACAGACAAAACCCTGTCAGCCTCCTCCATCTTTTAAGTGCAAGGGTAATGAAATAGCAAACATTAAATCTGAGCTTAAAGTGATGTTAGGACAGGTATTAGAAAAAGAAAAGAGCATGGCTAAAGAGAAAATAATGGACTATATATTAACACAAACACACACAGAAAAAAAAATCAGTGCTACGGGACATATTACCCCGTGTCCTGTGTGTCCCTCCTTCAGTGGTCTCCAGGGACCCGTTACTGAGGCGATGAACAGGCCTCAGCGGCAGGGACAGGGGCGTGAGTGTGTGTATATCCTGAAAATGTGTTTGTGGGCTCTTCAATTGCACGTTAACGGTTAATCTGTGTGCGTGTGTGTGTGTGTGTGTGTGTGTGTGTGTGTGTTGGGTTTACCAGTCTTTTGTGTACGTGTGTGTGTGTGTGTGTGTGTGTGTGTGCTTTAGGTTGGGGGGAGGGGAAGAAGGGGCGTCCGAGGAGGCCTTTAGAAAAAGCCCTAATTGCCGTTCCTCTCCTCTCCCCGGCCGTCACACCTTCCACTGCGCTAAGACTTTCCAGCCTCATCACACACAGGAAACACAACGCTAATTAGAGACAGCACAACCTCTCCTAATCACGCTCGCACACGACTGTGACCGAAATGTCAGCGTGTGCATGCAGGCATGTTTTTTTTTTTGTTTTTTGTTTAGACAGATTCTGTCCACTGAGTTTTTTTTTTCATCCAGCAATGAAAAACAAGAAAGCTCCAGCTGAGAGTGTAGATACAATAACAGTGGAGATATACAGTAAAAGAGGAGTAACCCTGAGGCTGCAGGCACATATAAATATAAACATCTTAAATAAAGAAGTGAGCAATTTTAATTAAACAGAACTTCCTTCACCTAGAAATAAACGCACAGATTTTCATTTGCACTTCAGTTCTATTTAGTCACATAATTTTCTTACATTTTCAGCTTTCCTGATATATTTACTGGTGAATGTGTATTTTGTGAGTGTGCATGCGCCTGCACATTGTATGCCAGCTCTGCACACAACAAAGAAAGAGGAGGAAAAAAAAGAGTGCTATCCACTTATGGAGCACAAGCAAAAATTTTCAGAGGAAATGCTGACCAGCAGATGAGTTGCTTCCACTGTCCGTGCTGCTCAGAGGAAAATACTGAATGTACAACATGAGTGCGTTGAAAGAGAGAAAAAATGCTTATCATTACATTTGGCACCTCGACAAACTACTGTGCTTCCAAGAGCTGCTACAAGAGAGGGAGAAAGTGAGGGGATAAAAACAGTGAGAGAAAGATGGAGAGAGAGAGAGAGAGAGAGAGAGAGAGAGAGAGAGAGAGAGAGAGAAATTAGAGCAAAAAGAGGAAGGAAAGGTGCAGAGAAGTGGAAGACTGGGTCCATGTCGGTCCGGTGAAAAGTGAGCTCTGGTATGATCGGGCAGTGTACATGTAGTTAACTAATTTACTGATGTGCATCTTTATGTGTGTGTGTGTGTGTGTGTGTGTGTGTGTGTGTGTGTGTGTGTGTGTGTGTGTGTGTGTGTGTGTGTGTGTGTGTGTGTGTGTGTGTGTGTGTGTGTGTGTGTCATACCCGTCTCATCTTCTGCAGTCTCCTTGGAGACAAGCTCTTGGTGCTGGTTGGAGACCCGGCACAGACCATCACCCCGTCTTCTTCGTCCTCCTGAGAGAGAGAGAGACCACGGATGTGAATCTTACATGTTTTGTGCTACATGTTAATATCCGGCTTGGCGCTATTTTTCGGAGAGGTTTTTAAGAATAAGAGATTGAGTTTGTTGATGGTCTGTACTTTTCCGACAGATCCTGCAAAATGATTAAATGAGTCTTTAAACAAGTTTTGTCCATTTTGTGCCAAATTGTGTCTCTTATTTATCTATTCAACCATTAAAGTGCTGTTAAAAAATCACGTCTCATCACCAGGATTTACTTGGAAATTCTTCCATTTCAACAAATAAGGGAGCTTTAGTGTCTATAATCTGTTAAAGGCTTTCAATAATGATCCATATTTCTATTTTTATCCATAAATATAAGAATTCATGACGTATTTGAAAGACTTAGACTCAAATTGTCTGGAGTATCAGAGTTACAGGCATGGCTTTAGGGTCGAGAGGCAGAGAGAGAGAGAGAGAGAGAGAGAGAGAGAGAGGAGCTCAGAGTTTTTAATTCTCATAATAACAGATACACACATTTATCACCGGCCTTGTTCTCTTTGAGGTTACAGAAATTATACTCAATGTAGCCACCTCTGATGAGTCTAATCTCAATGTGTTTGTGCGTTGACGTCCTTGAGTAGACATCTGTGGCCAGCAGCAACAGAAATGAACTGAGAGTGATCCTGAGAAAGTTGAATTAATTAATTTGTGTGCTTGTGAATTCATTTATGAACGCACATGAAATCTGCTTAACTTCAAAATCAAGTAGATACCAACACCTCTGTTTGCCTCTGTGATGTGAGTGTGTCAGTGTGGGTGTGTGTCAGCGTGGGTGTATGCATGCCAAACGCTGCGTTCCCTTCCTTGTTCATCATCAGCGCCCTCTCTGCTCAGTTTCCCACTGACAGATCAAAATGCTATTGCCTTATCAAATCCATCAGGCTTATGGAAACATACACCTCGTTACATTAGCTTTGAGGAAATCACAGGCTCACTGATGAAATATGCAGACAATAAAAGAGAAAGAAGGGCCAGGGCTCGGATGACATGACAGGCCATAGCCAGAGGGGCGTTGGTTAAAAATGTACAGCCCTGAACAAAGCGCTAAGCAGGCTTCAGCAGTCATTAAAGGCCCCGGCGTCGGAATTGCACTCTCCATGAAAAGCAGCCTTCCTGTCTGTCTCTACGAGGGGGGCAAGTGTCTATCCGTGCGCCTCAGAACTAAGTCTGCGCACAGAAAAAGTGTGTATATGTGCGTGTCAGAGAGGTGTGAAGGTCCGTGCTGCTCACCCTCGCTTTAAGTCTGCCCTTAATGTCTCGGATACCCCTCTTGGCGTGACTCTTGGCCTAGGAGGAGGGAAAAAAAAGAGACAGCGCACGCACACACATACACACACACAAATTCACGCACACACCCACAGATTACTAATCAAAACATGTTGCATTAACATTCTGCTCTGGTTTCATGTAACATCAAGAAATGCTTTGATCCCTGTGGCAAAAACACGGAGACAAAAGGCTGGATGAGAGAGCCTCGCGCACTAACAGGAGGCGATAACATGAAAGGGCACCCTGACCACCTATTGTACGGCACATAACGACACGGTGCAGCTCATCAAACACGGACCACTCACAAACAATGCACCCATTCTCATTTCCATTCCAAAACAGACACTTTTTCACCAAATCCAAACAGACTGATTAATTTTCACAAGCTGCAAAATGTCATCGAGGGGGGGGAACTCTCAGGATTAAAAGGTTAAAATTACACATACTGAAGAAAGCGGCGCATTTAGAAATATTAATGTGACGCAGCAGTTCTGCGGGGGGAGCGTACCTTTGTCACAGCTGTGTTGAAGAGCGCTCCTCCTCTCTGTAATAGAAGCAGGAAATTAGAAGTCAGTCATTTAGAGGCGAGTTTTCACAAACACAGTTTTCTTTTTTATTCATGCGCACAGGAGGTGAGAACATTTTACTGCATTTACTTTAACCAGAACGGAATATTCTCATGATTTAAAGAAAGCTCAAGATCAAATCTGACAACTTGTTGGACAATATTCACTTTGACAACATTATATAAGATTTTTGCATTGATTTGTGATTAGGCCACTTATCAATATCGTCAAAACCCTTCCTGAGGACGCCCATGGTCTTAAAAGAGAAGTCATTTTCACTGTCAAACACAAGCTAAGCTCCCTCTGCAGCTGTAAAAAGTATTGTAACACAATTTGCGCATACGAATCATTGACAAGAGAGCGAGTATCATTTCGCTGAGCCATGATAAACTGCATGATTCACAGCATTCAGGAGGTTTTTATTTAGAAGCAGCCTAAAAGCGACAGAGGGGCCTGTGTGTGATTGATTTGTACTTTGAGATCTGCAGACTGACATTATGGCTCCAAATCTCTCTCTGTGTCTGTCTTCTTCTTCTTTTCTCTCTGAGTTCTCTCTGTGTCTTCACTCCTCTCCTCTGTTTGGTCTTTAGTGTAAGCACAAAGCGTCGGCTAAACGGCTAAACAGAGTAAATGGCAGACAGCGTTTCAGAAGTCGGTGCAGTGAGAGGAGGAGAGGGGCCGAGGTGAAGGCCCCTCTTATAGATCCCTGTCAGTCAGGAAATGTGAACTTTAACAAACCTTTGAAGAGCACTCTAGAGAACTAATTCAGCCTTAGCTGACGGCATGGGGAGAGCAAGGGAGGGAGAGATACTCAGTGAGAAACGGAGAGAGAGAGAGAGAGAGAGAGAGACGAAAAGGGGGGGGGGGTTGTGACAGAGATGAGAGGAGGGAGAGATAAGAGAGAAAGATAGGGGAAGAAAAGGAGAGGAGGAAGAGAGAGGGAGACAGGAGATGAAGAAGGAGGGAGCGATCTGTGTTCTTGGGTCGGTTCAGCGGAGTAACGCCTGTGTTTGCTGCCAGATCAACATGTCATGTCGGAGGACGTCTTGTCACGTCAAATCACTTCTGTCTCCCACCCTGTCTGTCTCCACTGTCCTGCTGCACGCGCCGCTTCACACACTCAAACCGCGCTCGAGCCGGATCTGTACATTCAGGCGGCCCCCCTTCATTCCAAAGGCAACAGCACGACTTCAAACACTGAGTCGTGTCAATCACGCTTTCAATTAAATATAACTCGGGAATAAAATGAGTGAAACATAAAAAAAGACACAGATAAAAGCAGTTTGGTTTGAGACGCAGGACAGTCTGTGAATACCTTTACAGTGTGCATCCACTGCTGGTAGGACCTTGAGTTACCTGAAGGGATTTAAAAAACACAGAAATATGAATTAATCATTTGCACCCGATAGCATTCTATTAACATTGCAAAGAAAAGGTAACTATTGATATAATTCTGGGACATTGTTAAATTTTAGACAAAACCATCCTATACTGAGCACTTTAAAAACAGTGACAGCTGCACTCAAAATGCATCCAAATACATCTCATATTAAGCTTTTTTTTGGTTCATAATCAATAATAACTGATCAAAATATAAGTAAATTGATAGAAAGGAGAAGGAGAAGTTTTCTCCTGGTTGAATTCCCTCATAAATGAAGAGAACACAATCACAGATGACAGTGAGAGTTTGGGTTCAGATCAGAGTTGATTAACTCGATCATATCTGGATGGCGTTTCTTTTCTTTTTTTCTTGCCCTCTAAATACGAAATCAAACCTGAACTTCTTTGATCATGATAATGTAATTTGTCTGAACACTCCTGCAGGATTTCAAAGTTCGGATGTTTCGTGTGCGAGTGTCTCCACGTGCTGTGATCTTTCATCCTGCCAAAACATTTTGAAGTCGTTTGTCAGTCTCTTTTTGCAACAATCAATCAAATTTAGGGATAAAATCTGCAGCAGCTTCAAAAAGAATTTCTAAATTATGACAATAAAGATGCATGTCAGTTAAAACCGGTTCACCAAGGAAGGTTTTATTATAAAAAAGTTTCTTTGAATGACCCAGAATTTTATATTTAGGGATAAGAGAGAAATAATTATACATGTTTCATAAGTGAATTAGAACTGAAACGTCTCATGTTGTCACAGTGTGTTTATGAGAAACCTTTTCCACTCAAAATTCGCCAAAATTATCATTTCTTTTTACCTGGTTTATAGTTCATTTTAAAACATTTCGAATATGTCGCCTTAAGGTTTTCAAAGAGAACGACAGTATTTTGTTTCTGCCTTTGCTTCAGATTTTTACAACTTCAAAGGTCCCCTCCTGTTTTTTTCTTTTCACTGCCTTTACCTCTTGCTCTGAACAATTACTTCTGCCTGTTGCATGAAATATAGCAAATACAAATAATGTGGCTAATTGATGGACAGGTCAGTCAGCACTACTCACTTCCACAGAAACCCCCCTCTGTGATCTCCTCTTCAAACACGTCCGAGAAGCCGCGGCCTGCGTTCAATTTGGCCAGCCGTCCGTCGATGAACTGCAACCATAAATTACAACGTGCTTATTAAAGAATGGAGGAGGGGGAGGGGGAGAGTGGGTACACTTAAACAAATACACACACACACACACACACGCACAGATTCAAACAATCTGACCACAGTGGGGTGTTATTAATCCTACCTGACAGAAACTACATCCCAAGATTAGGTGGGCTGCTGGTAATAGGGATTTAGTAATATGGAGCAGGTGAGGGATTAGGGCAGCAGACTACATGCTGCACACTGTCTGAGACATGAGGAAGTTTCATTTCCTCCCTTTGTAATATGGAGCGCATAAAAAGACCATCTCATAAACATGGAGCTAATAGCCGAGACAGCTACACATTTCATGAGCATGGTCACAAAACCACAAAAATATATCACGCAAGTCCCGGCTATCACACGTCTACACTGACACACAGATACCTAAACATATGTTTGTGTGTCACAGAAAAATTAAAGCCTCCTTTAGACGCTGACATATGAGAAATATCTGGTGAGTTTTTACGAGCCATTTGCAAATAAAGTCAGGATGACAGGAGAAGGAGAGAGAAAAAACAAACACTATTTCGATGATAGTTTTATACTCGGATCTTATGATTTTGGCTCGTTGTTACAGCTTTGTTGCCTCCTCTGAGCAGTTTACTGGCCCAGTTGTGTGGAAAACCACTGCGCTGCATTTTTTTATAGAAGAAAATCTTACTTTATGCAATCTCTCAAAAATACTAGACTTGGAGAAAATCTTCTGTGAGTGTGGACCTCTCAGTCACACATATGGTCCGCTGTTTTCGATTAGCTAAGTGCAACCACACAGACCCCCAAGTTGCTTTTAGTTTCCTGTCCCATCTCTTATAATATCAGCAAATCTCTGCAGGACAATAAAACTTTCCAGTAAAATCAGTGGGCATTCAGGCAAAATTCTGCAGTAAAAGTTATCCTTTTTTTTTTGGTTCATTTTTTATGTGCCCAAATGAAACTTAAATGTAACTCTGCCGTATCTTATACGTTCATTACTGTAAAGGTAGAAAAGAGCCGCTCACAATTATGAGTGGTCTGACGCAACGAGTTTCTTATTCAAATCCAAACTTTCCATCTAATCCAACTAGTTTTTTTTTTTTGTTTTTTTTTGAAAACACTCAAAGGAAAGTTAAATATAATAACTATTTAGTCAGTTTGAGGGAATTGCGGGATCACATCGACAGGTAAACGTATCAAAATGGTTTGCTGAGCGTGGATTTGGGTTCACCTCCATTAGTCTACAACAACAATCCTCACACACAGGTTTACTGAATCTCTCCAGCTAAATGTCTCTATTCATAGAGTGAGTTAAATATTAATGCTGGTGCGTCTTATTAAGAAAGCCTAGAGTTGTATTTGTTTACAGAGCAAACCGATATGGTGGATACGCGGATGTTTCACAGTGGTGGCGGCCACTGATTACGGCCACCGATACGATTTCTGTTTATACAGTAGGGTGACCGCATTCTGACTTCACAAATAGAAGACATGACTATGAGGGGGCGGAGTCACGGAGTCAAAGTTAATTTTGAGAGTTTTGCGGGTCAGATCAGTGTCTTTTACACGCTTCTAGCTCAGTAAATCCACGTGACAAAAAATCGTAATTTATGAACAAAACAGCTGACATTTAAGGGATTTTATAAACTTCCCCGGACAAAGCCAGACAAACCCGGACAGCCCCCCAAAAAGAGGACATATGGTCACCTGATTATACAGTATGTCTATGCTATGAGACACCTATCAATGTTGCTAGTTCACACCCTTGTTTTTTAGCAAACCAAAGCCCTGACTAGTGCATTTTGGGGTTACAATGACACAAATATTGACATTTGACCCCTCTGGTAATTCTATAGCCAACCAGCTAGGGGGTTCATCGTGTTAACTCAACCTAATCTGCAGATCCTTTCTCATAGTAAGAGGAAGTTCTTGAATTTGATGCTAAATTTATTTCATCTAAAGAATGCGCTCATTATCAGTCAACACCTCCTACCTTTAAGCTTTCTTTTGTACTTTTTAAGAACAACACATGGCGCTTTACTTGACAGCAACATATTGTCAGATTATTTCCAAGCCATAGCAAGCCCACTCCCACCTCTGCAAGAGTGTCCAAAATGTAACAACAGCGTAGGTTGTTTTTGGGTGCGTGTCCTCAGGGGAGCGCCTGCTAACTAGCGACCGACACGGCCATCCGCTCCTCCGGTCAGAAGAGCTGGAAACTCATCATTAGATCATTTTAATGAGAGGTGAGACTGCAGGTTCCAACCGCTGCTCCGCTACTTAGCTGTCCCAATTAGTGCACATAATCAACCCAAATCATCACCTCGCCAAAGCTTCCACTTACCCCCCCCCTGCCTCTACCCCACCCCCGCCCTCCCTCATCTCCCACCGCACACCCCGGCCAGATTACCTGCCTCACTGTGGCCCTTAATTAGACTTTACTCAACAATGGCTGACAGTCTCGCACACACAATGACACTTAAAAAAAAAAACACTTGCAGCAGCACACGTGGAGGTTATGTGTAAGTAGGAACACAAACACAAGTACATGACACTAAAGCCCTTTCACAGGATGAACTAAAGTGAACACAAGACAAACAAAAAGAAAGATTCAAAGGCTGGTCTAATTTTGTTAATACGATGCTAATCTAATGATTTAAGAGAAGAGATCGCTGCTTCCACCTTTAATAATTCTCACTAATTATTTTATATCTATGTTAATCATACATGGGGTTATACATCAAGCCAGAGCCAGGAAAACAGACTCTGGCACACTGAGCTCCAAACTTTCTCCATGTCATCTTGTTTCCTGTTCATCTTGTAGTTGTAGACCCAGAAGAGGAAGAGTTATTCCATCTGGCTACCAGCACTCTGACTCACTCTTGGGCCTGTCACAGCGGGCTGCATTTATTTAAACTCTGGAATCACGGAGGCAGAAGTTTGGATGATGTCTCCACAGGGGTTCATTTACGGAGATATCCATACAAAAATGAAAAAGGGATGTAATGTGTTCTGCAACCTGGGTCTTATTTTAGGAAATTTAGCCCATAAACTCCAGAAAGTAAAGAGTACAGTGGAAATCACATCAGTCAAGACCCAAAGGAGACGAAGGGGAAGTTTTGAAGGCTGGATTTTGGTTTACAGCTCGCCGTCGTCTTTGCCAGTTAACTGGGGCAATGAAATCCAAATTTGGCCAAAATGATTGAGGCCTGGAGAACAACTGGCAACACCATTTCTATTTTAAGCTTCCCATGAGTATCATAAAACATAAGCATAGCATAGCAAGTCTTAATTCATACAAGCCAAGTAAAGATGCTCGAAGTTATGATAGAGACAGATAGTTGAGGGTTTTACAGAAGATATCAACATGGCACCAGGTGTCTTCCATAAATCTTGACAGTTTTCTTCTAATTCAGCATTCTCGCCTCCTGAACTGCTGTGTAATGGATTCAAGTGGACACTGACACCAGACGATCCAATTGTGCATTTGCAAGAACACACCTTTCCCCCCTTCAGTAAGTGTCTCAGCTCCTGCTTCTACACCCCAGGAGTGACGGATGATTATTGATTGATGGGACGCACATTGTCTGCAAAGGCTCCCGACAGTACATCATCAAAGCCTGAGTTCTCCCCCCCACCCCCCATTCAGACTCAATAAAACTGTGTATGGCTTTGTGTTGTCAATAAGAAGAAGAGACTTCATTGAATCAGTCTCTGCAGCAGCAGCAGACACACACACACACACACACACACACACACACACATGGCAGTGTGGAGGAGCTGACGATGGTTGATAGGAAGCAGGTTAATGTTGACAGGCTCCCTCCGCATTCTTTTGGAGGAAATCTCCCACTTGTTCTTTTCTGAGTGAAGGACGGGCTGGTGGACCGAGCAGAGGAGATATCGTCCAGGAACAGATGTGGATAAGATAACCAAACTGTGACATTGTGATTTAACAGTAATTTCAGGGTTGACTCAGTATCTGTATTTATATTATAATGTTAAACACAAAGATACTGAGACGTGTCTGGACTTTATGCTCCAATTTCCTCGGATAGGAAGATTATTCTTAATTATATTTACATTTTAGTTGCTTTTAGGAATCCTAATTTTTCATACATATTTCTCACCTTCCGGTGTCTCGACTGGACTACTGATGAAAACTCAATATTGCTCTGGTCTTACTGTTAAAAAACACATGTTTGTGGAAAGCAGTGACTTTTTGCTAGCTGTAATTTACACAACACCCTCTGCCTTGTTATCACCTGGCTTTCCTACAAATCATCCAGCTGTGTTTAATACTTGACTCTGATTGGTCAAAAACATTGATGCTTAACTCTTATTAGCAAAAGACAACTGGATCATACACGTCATACCAAATCAATACACAGTAAAGCTGAAATGTGGTAAAAATGTTAGTGTCTAATAGCAACGGTTAAAAACATGAGGGTTATTTTTAATAATTCTTTGATTTATTGGAGGAAACAAAATTTAAGATTTGTGGATAATAAAAGCATAAAAAAAGACCAGAGGAGCAGATGTTAAAACACACAAGAGACAGCCATCAAATTGAAGAAAAGAGAAATAAAGAAACCACAAACTTACAGGATTGTTTGTGTGAGATGAAAAAGTTACAGGGATGATAAGCTTTTACAGGTGCTGCTTATTTTCCTCAATCATTTAAAAATGCCTGGAAACAGCTAAATGTTTAGCTTTCACTGTGAATAAGATGTGGTCATGGTTAAAGGTGGTTTATAAATATAAAGGAGGTTTACGTTGAGACCGAAACTTAAAGGAAAGTGTTAAGTTGAAGGTTGATTCGACCGTAAAGTAGGTGGATGAGAATACCGTTGCCATGGAGGCTGTATAAATATTTTCCCCTTTAAATTCAATAAATTCACTCTCAAATCAATACTTAGTGTCACCTTGTTTGTATATTTGGTTAATAGATGTGTTCCCTGGAGTAAAGCAGAGGGGTCTTATCCCGTCCTGTGGGGAATGTACTTCACATCCCCATCTGTTCACTCTACATCATCCATTATCAAGATTTAACTGACAGAAATTATACTGCCAGATGAATACCTTGGAGTAATTGCCAATATCCTACATAATTCAAGGTGGTAAAGCACCGGTATTGTTTCTAGTAAGTAATTTGAAAGAATAACACATTTCAGTGAAGGAAAGGACATAATTGATGGTTTTAATATCATATTGCAGCACACAATAGTCTCTCTGTCCAACAAGGCCATTCAGCTAACTAAGTTTTAATATTTTGCTGAATTTGCATGAACAACTCCGAGCTTTTTCCCTCATAAAAGTGGAATAACTTGTAGCTGATCATGAAGCAATAAAGTCGCTTTACAAGGAATGAAAACAGAATCACATGTAGAAAAGAAAAGCAATTTCCTGCTGAGATGGTGACACCTCAAACTCAGGTAACACCTCCACGTTAGGCATGTGTGCTTCGGAGTGTGTGTAACGTGTGTTGTTGTAGTCTACCTGTTTCAAAAATGTGGTTTGAATTTGGCTCGTGGTTGGCCTATTATTGTTGACATACAGGTGACAGTGACAAATTCCACACTTAAGCCGTCATGTGCAAGAAAGCGAATAATAAATATGTGTGGCTGAATATTTCTGAAATGATCTGCTGTTTCATTTCTGTCTCACAATAATGACTTTTAACATGATATTTAAGTAATCCAACATGTATGTTGAGCTAAAAAATGATAGCTACTGTGTGATTCCCCTTAGATCCCGCTGAGAAATCAACCTAAACAAACAGGCAACATGACAAAGTTTTTTAAAGTAAGCTAATGAAAGGGTGAATCATGTCTCTCGTTAATGCAAACAGACTTTAATGTAATTTTTGTCCACACGTAGCTCCTGGATCGTATTTAACATTGAATGAGGCCAAATGCAACATTTTTTTATGTTGCAAAAATAATAATGAGACTGAAGACTTAATGAAAGGCCTTTAAATGATGTGCTACAGACTGACTGTGAAGACAACAGATTGGATTTTAGGTCGGGGATAAGAAGAAAAAAACTGTACAATGTGCTGAAAGTATTTTATAACAAACAAGAAGCAAAACCCTCCCTACTCTCAGTGTGTTCTCATGTTTATAAAAATTAATGTGAGTATGTGTGTGGCCATGAAAGTTGAGAGTTGTTTGTGTGTTTGGGAGCGGATGCGGGTCATGGCCGGAGCAGAGCTCGGGTGGACCGCTGGCCTCTCTCACTTTAGTCGAAAGAGGAGTGTAGGAGATAAGCTAACCCCATCCCCCGTACTGGAGAGGAGGAGGAGGAGGAGATAAGGGCCTGTTTCCCAATGCTACCGCTGAGGCAGGAGCCAGCCGGGGAGGATGCTTTGAACTGCTGCTCGCTATCTGCTCTGCCTGGGAAAATTATAGACGGGGCAGAGTGTCCGGAGAAACAAAAGGCTGATTGAGAGGCTGCAGCGCTGTAACTCTCGGGGGTAAATCACACCACTATCACGGGTCAGAGAGCGCAAAGAAAAATTCAAGAGGGTGAGAGGAAATTTTCTTCGAAGCCAGAGGTGTCTCTGCACTTGGCTAAGTTTAGTGTTTCCGAGGGGATTCAAGGGGAAACATTAAGAATACATGAGTGATTTTAAGTGAAACTCATGTAACCACGCATAAATAAAGCATACCTGCACACATATATACAGCACATAAATACAAACATGACTGCAAAGGGCTGATAACACTGTGTCTTGAGGTGTTTCGACTTTCTAAACACAAAATAAAACCACATTTTGAGCTTTCATACAATTGTACAATCATGCCCAAGACAGGGTCAAGGTTTGGGAACACTTTCTGTAACCTAACCAGCCTTCATTTTAAAAAACAGACAAAACTGAGCAACGAGAGAGAGAGGGAGAGAGTTTACGCTGTGTGCTGCGAGATAACCACAATAAACAGTTCCTCAGGGTCAATAACAGTTTATAATCCCGCTCTCTCTCCTCCTCTTCTCTTCACTCTGTGCGGCTGAACTGTCAGGATGCTAAATGCTAACTTTACCCGGCTGACAGTCTGCTGAGCACAAGAGGTGCTGAGAGGAGACTTTCATCTGTAATGATGAAGACTTTCAACCTCCTGAATGAAAAAAAAATCGGCTTAAGGAAAATAAAGAGCTTAAAATAAACTGACATTGATGGGAACCTGCCATATAAACGCTCGTCATCTTCTTCTATTTATACTTGTCTATAGCTTACAAGGACAGAGGTATGCAGCTGTCAGTGGAGCTGTATAAGTGACAGCAGGTTTTGTATGTATAAAACGGATCTCAGGAGGATTAAAGGTTTTGTTTTTATGCATTAAGCTCCAAAGCATGTCCAGATTCTTGAGGCTAAAATGAGTAGTTTTAAAATGAGTGGCTGAAAGAAACTGTGACACACACACACACACACACACACACACACACACACACACACACACACACACACACTCATGAGCAGCTGTTTGTACCTGTTTGAAGAGCTGCAGGTTGACAGCCATGGACAGGAAGTTCCTCATGGTGCTTGAGCGATGGTTCGCAAAGCTGTCCTCGCAGAAAGTGATTGGCTCCCCCTGAAGGAGTCCAAAGAGAAATTATTGGAAAATATAACCACAAATAATTTAATTTTCTGTTTATTTTCTCCTTTAAATAATGTGTTTTATGACGCTTACAAATCTAAAATTCACCAAGACAGATGAATTTGGAGCCTTTAAAGATAGGATTTGAATATTTTTAAAGAAAATGACACAAATAAATTTCTTTTCATCTAAAAAAGTCTTTTAAGGTCTCTCATAATCAAGGGGTATTTCAACTGATTTCTTCATTAGGAAGCTAAGTAGGCCTGAAAACAAAACAAAAAAAAAAAGAGTGAAATAGCGAGAGAGCCGGGAAGGAAAGAGGAAGAAGGAAGCCCAAGAAGAAGGAGAAGAAGAAGAGGGAGGAAGAGAAAATTGAAAAAGACACAAAAACAACAAAAAACCCATAAAACAGTTCCCCTGGCAGAGCTGATCTCCCTAGAACCAAGAAGACAGCGTCCCAGTAAACTCCCCAGTACTCCACATGAGCTCACTGTTACTACTTCTTACATCATGTCTGTCGGCCTGTGAGCTATAGACATGGAGGATGACAACAGAAGCACTGCAGGCCAATCGCACGCTGCAGCCCCACGGTCATTTCCAATCCCTGTTTTCTCATAATTAACATAATTCTCACATATTTCAACGATGCTCCAAATTCTTCTGCTGTTAAACAATGTGCTTTGTCTGTTTGAGGCTGTGAGCACAGTGTGACACATAAAAACAACTTTCCAACACTGGAGACTAAACCCCATTGTTGAGGACGGGTGGATGATACCAGTGGCCCACATTACATCACAGGAATCGTGCTCCACTTACATCACTGAAAGTTTTTAAGGCGTTTTCTCTCGTAAAAAGCCGAGTCCAAAGAAGTTTGTTGTAGTTTGATCAGCTTTGCAGTCTCTATTTGGCTGTTACAGCCTCGGACCATGCTGCACCGAACAAAACTGAAAACCATGCTGAGACTAACAACTAACTGCTAGTGAAAAAGTCGACTTTAAGACCGAGTCTGTGTATACGCTTGTATCCGACAAAATCCTGTGGTTTACACAGGCCTGTGCCGCATGCCAACTGCTCCTGCTGGTGCTGCTGGAAACTTTCAACTAGGCTGGAGGAAGAGAGAGAAACACAGAATCTGTCTATTTTAACAGGGTCACTCAGGTCACCTATAGTATGAAAGACTGTGACAGTTTCCAGTTTGACAGAGAAAAACTATTTCTGAGCTGCTGCAAGTAAAAACAGAAAGTGACAGAAAGTTTGTTCAGAGACATAACACGAGGTTTGACTGTTAGAGAAACTCTACTTACAACATCTTCATTCATAAGTCAGTGTCATTTATATTATGTCTAATAAATCTAGTGATGATATTACTGGGTTGCTGCACACCTTAAAATCAAATTGAAGCTTTTTAAAATAACTGCATGCCACTTTTGCACAGCGGAGCAGGCTGAAATCAACAAATGTGTGGGACATTTAACCCATTTTTTTTCTTTTTGAATGTCTAGTAAGCTGCATCATAATCATTATTTGCTCCAACCGACATTTTTTCTGCACTTTCCAACTTGAGCCAAAATTTCTTCAACTTTCCTGAACTCATTTTTTTCTCCTTCATTCCTCTTCTTACTCCTTTCTTCAAAGTTTTGAATGTGAACCATAAATGTTGTGAATTGTTTGGGGGCTCTATAATTAATGTAACCTATAATTTATATAAATATAAAGTACTCTTGAGTGTCCTTCATAAAGTTAAAACTTAAAATTCAACTTGTCAGAGATGAGAGAATGAATAACAAACCCTTACTCTAAAAAATATATATATAAATATTTTCCAGCTTTAGGGTACAGCAGAAAACATAATATGGATGTTTTTGCTGTTTGTGTACATGTTACAATGGAGTTAAAATCACATTGAAATGCTCATGTGCTCCTGTCTTTTGGCAGAAGTACATTGGTTGTGTTATTATTTCTGCTTTATTGTAGCCAGACAACCTTCATAATGTATATTCTACATACTCTACATACTGTATCATGTGTCATATCTACCTTTCTCTGTATTTTTATTAGATTTTTGCCCATTTATTTGGCTGTGCATTCACAAACAGTTTTATTCTGCTTACAGTACTTCCTGTTAGTTACACTATACTGTCTCTGTCTTTTGTGTCTGATTTGTTGACAATACTTATCAGCAGAGGGATTTATAAAAAGACACAAAATTAACACAACATATGTTAGGAGATAAGTTATTCAATATTCCTTATGATAGCAGGTATCTGTGTGTGAATGGGGCTTGTAAATGATGCAGTGCTTTTGCAATGATCCAGAACTGCAAATATTGTTTAACATAATTGGTGTCTTCACAGATTTGTGAGCTTCCATTTGCTGTGGGCACTTATCCACCGGTGTTTACCAGCTGGTTGGTCCCTCTCGTCTTTAGAGTAGAGTATGTGGCGTCTATGATTTCTAAAGTTTTTATCTGTCTGACCAGGGGACAGACTTTACTTCTTAAAAGCTTTGACCCAGAGATGTTGTGGGCATTTCTGGATCCTGTTTATAAATGGTTTCTTTTTTGCCTGGTTCAGTCCCACAAACATAGTGATTTTAAGCCCATGCAGTGATTTACACTATAGCGTCATGTCTGTTTTTAATGCCGTGCTTCTTGAGAACATGAAGATTAGCCACCAAGCATTAGTCTTGCACCTTTTACATCGATTTCTTTAAATGATCTAAATCTTTCAGTGACATTATGCACAGTAGTAAATGACATTAACACATTCTTCAAGTTTTTTTCTTCTATTTTTCTGCTGAGGAAGATTATTCTGAAATTCACTCCTGCTGTCTATCACAGAGGGGTGAACCTCCTCCCATCTTGACTCCTGACAGACTCATCCTCTCAGGATTGCCCTCTTTGGACCCAGTCATGTTGCTAAGTTCTTTCAAATTAACCTCATTAGTTGGGCGGAATATCATCTAGGTGTTTTTAAAGCGCTGCACATCTTCTGCATGTTCTGTTGTCCCTGTCCGGACTTTTTTGAAATGTGTCGCTGGCAATTTAAAATGAGAAAAATATTCTCCACAAAATAAGAGTCAGAATCAGAGTTAATCAGCATTTTTAACCGTCTAATTTTCCCTTTTTGAAGCATTTTATCTATAAGGCTGTTTTGAATTCCCTTTTTTTACTGCATGAAACTTTCTTCTGTTTATAAAATGTTTCAGAGTGATTCTTTTCAAAGTGATTCATCTTCACACAGAGCTCCATGTTCTTGTGCAGAACCCCTGCTGCATACGCTGACATTATACCAAAGTGTCATCCTGTACATGAGAACGAGAAATGTGTAAGATTTAGTGTCTATAATAATCTTTACTACTTCTAATCATGTGACAACACCTCGTCCTCCCCTACAAAGACTTTTCACATTAGGTTGGATGATATGAACTTGTTATATGTCTGCTGGTCTTATATAGCAGCACTGAGAACACAGTGATGGCATAAACACACCAACCAACCTTACTTGGCTTCATCACCAGTGGAGAAAACTAATGAGTGCATTTCTATTTCAAGTTCTCCTTGTCAGACAAGTGTGTTGCTTCAAGCTGGTGAGAAGCACCTGAGGGAGCATCAACTGGAGCTGAAACTGATGACCGAAGAAATGCTGTTCAAATCAGCTGATTGCTTTTCATCTTATTATCATTCCCCGGCATTATTTCATTTGCAGCTCAGCAAGACTCCCACCAAGCACCCACACCCCTCCTTCTGTTGAGGCATATGGATCTGTGAACCACGGCGCTCGGTCTAGGAGGATCTCTTTGCTTGGCTCAGAACAATAACCCAGCAGAGTGATATTACACAAATATCAGATCACAGCAAGCATCATCACTATCCTCATGAAAGCAGATGTGCAGTTGATGCATGCTCGTGTGTGACTGCATGCATGTAAACGCCACAGATCCTGTCTAAGAGAAAACCCGGCGTGAGCGTGAGTGAACTGAGAAAGCCCTGCACGCCGTGCTCACACAAACACAAACCCGCGTTCACTGAGTTCCAGCGCTTGTGTCAGAGGGGAGGCAGTTTGTTCGTATACCGTCTGTATACAGAGAAAAGAGAGACAGCATCAATAATGTAGTATCTTGACTCGGGGAGTCCACAAAGTCCAATTAATCTCAAAGCCAAGGGAACAAAGGCTTCGCTATTTGACAAACAGGACATGCTGTAGTTTGCCGTGCTCTGACTCAGACTTGATAAGCAGAAAAGATCCAGAAAAGAAATGTTAGGGGGGCTTAGTAAAGGAGAGTAAAACACCAAAGGTGGCTAAAAGGGATCTTCAAAGGGAACGTCCTGACTCCTTTCAGCTCCTCTGACATTTCACTGCCTCAGACAGGCCCACCTTAGCTCTGCGCTCCAGCTGAAAGCACACCTTTTACCTTCAGTCAAAACTGCCCCAGTCTAACCAGACTGCCCTAAAATCTGATTCAACTTAGCCAAACTGAGATCCAGTGCGTGCTGCCCATTCTGAAGAGCCTATGTAATATATTCAAGTCTCTAAATATACTGTGTGGCATTTAAACTCAATATTAGGTGTTTAAATGATCTCTTTCATGCAGTTTAGCTTTACCTGTTGTGTGCAGATGGAGGTCAGATAAGGTGAGCTTTAATAGAAAATTTAGACACTCAATGAAAGACAATATTCTTCTTTCTTTCCTGAGAGCTGCAGATTGTTTTGGTTTTCTATTAAAGACATCTGAAGACCTTGCGGTACGAGCTAAAAATAGAATTTTGTATTTAATAAGCCAAGTACCCCACTGTGGACTGTTTTCCTTGGAAACATTTACAGTGAAATAAATAGGGTTTATTTGTGATTGTCCAAAAACGGGAGATTTACACTGTAAATAAGCATCACTGTGGAATTTCAACATGTCTCTTCAACAATATGTGGGGCACGAAAACATAACACAATAAAGCAAAAATAAAACACAACTTTGTGTGTTTTTTCAGGGGAAATTAGGTGTATTTAAAAAGCACACTAACATGAATAACTAAAGAGTAAGGGAGTAAGGTATAATGATGACAGTCGAGGTTATTGATCAGTGGTTATGTCCTTACAGGTTTATATCTGAGGGCGTCTCGGTAGGATCCGAACAGAGCGGCCTGCGCTCTGAGGAAGGCCCTCGCCACCCCACTTCCTGTTGCTGTTGACTGCTTCTTCAGCTTGCTCTTCAGAGAGGACACCTGGTGGAAAAAAAATGAAAGGGGAAAGTGGGGCGGGGGAGAGAAAGGGGAGAGATGGAGGGGTAAAAGTTAAATTATCACCTCTGAAATTGGTGGAGGAAACAGCTAGCCCATTCTGGGTGTGAAGTATCACATTTGCAGGTCATCTCAAAAAAGCAAAGGAAAGAAAGGAAAAAAGCTTCTGCCTTTCTTCTGAGCTTATCTGTTGTGCTGCTGAGAGCACCTGCTGCTTTGCTAATTGAGCAGAGGACCGGGGGGTGGGGGGGTGGGCAGCAGAGAGGAAATGGAAACTTGCATCCTTCCTCTCTCACCACCTCCCTTTCTGTGCTGCCACCCCAGCTCTCCTCCCATCAACGTCTTCTGTTTTTTTTTCAACTTCTCCCTCTGTTTCTTCCTCTCCTCCTCTTCCCTTTCAGTCCTCCTGTTCTCCCTTCCCCTGTTGGCTCTCCCCAACTCCCTCCAGAAAAGGGACTCTTGACATAAAAATGTCTTTAATTATTTCCCCCTCTCCTGGCTCTGTCTCCAGGACTCCAGGCGAGAGTGAAGGAGCAGCAGGCCCAAGCTTGTTTTAGGATGACAAAAGATTCACCCAGGCCAGCGGGCCTCGGGGAGTCTGAGGAGGAAGTTGTCAAGAGGCTCTCCTCACCTGCTCAGCAGTCGTCTGACGGTGCTGTGGCAGAGCAAGGAGGCGAGGAGGAGGCAGAGATAGCAACTGAGGGACTGCTGCTCTCTGTGTGGGCTGTGCCAGCTTTGCACAAAATCACCACATTTGATTGTGATGTACGAGTCTAGATCACTGTAATGCTGCTCACTGTGGGCTGTTCGCTGTTGCTTGTGTCTGAATCATGATGTTAAAGACAAATCCTGTGACTTTAAGCAAAACAATTGATTGAAAGCATAAAGGACTACATGTAAAGATGGATGACACACCTCCACCTCTTTTCAGTGTGCAATAATGAAGCCAAAATACCAACTACGATAGACGCTGACATATTGATGACTGATGAAGTTTGAAACAGGACATTAGTCTGAAAAAGATGAACACCTGGACATGAATCTGCATGATAAGAGCGAAGTATGAAACCTTGAGCGAGTAACTGTGTATTTTGATCCTAAAGTTTGAAGTTTTTCCCATCTGTTAACATGGACAAGGCTCAGCTTTATGACCTTTTATTGCAGCCTGTCAGTACAGGCAGCTTTAAACATTTTGGCCTTACCTCCAGAGAGCTATCACATTGTCTACCTGTACGTCAAGCAGCAAACCTCTGTCTTAAAATATTAAACCACTGCAGAGGTGCAAAAAAAGTGCAGTTCACTCAGTGCCCACTAGGGGCTCGCCCAAAGCCCAGCAGTTTCCCTTAATACTTAGGTTGAAATGGTTTTTCTGACAGCAAAATTAAACATGTTTACAGCCTGGTGCCAAAAATGTCTTTCAAACTATGTAAACACTATTCAAGGGCTGAATGTTTGAAAAACTCATTCATTTTGAGGTATAATATTGCAAGTAGTTATGGTTTTATTCGAGTAACTCTTGATGTAGCTGTCATAGGGCATGACTTCTCAGCCCCACATCTTCATCTGTTTCTACATTGACCGCTCATTCAGATGGGTCAGCATTTCTTTGATGGTAACCACCATCACTGGCTCTTCAGAAACTAATGCGACCACATCCATGCTGTGTACCATCTCATTGCTGAATAGTTTTGCATAGTTTTATTAAATTAAGAAGAGGGGTGCCCGAAGAAATACACTTCTGGCTAGCTTGGATTTAGTCATTGTGTTTCTATGTTGTTAAAAAAAACTGATTTAATGTGTTTATATGACTAAAACTGGACTTTTAAAATCCATGTAAACACTTCAGTCTGAAGTCAAAGTTCTTGTAATCAGACTAACATACCTAAACAATACAGTTGGAGATTGATATGTCTCTTGCGTACTAACACCTCATTAGAACCAAACTGGACTTGGCATTCGTTGCACGCTCCACGGTTTACTCCCAGCTTTGACCAGGAAGTTAAACAACTCAATGCACTGAAGGAGGCTGGGTAAACAAACCTCAACAGGAGTATTGTCTATGCAACAAGCACAGAGCTGTCCGTGCTGAACCAACATTTGGTTACCCTCTTGCTAACTTGTTTACCAGTTGTTTTAATATGTGACAATAGGTCAAGCAAAGGAGTGCAGTAGCTACCTAAAAGAGGGTATACTGCCACCTAGTGAAGCAGTGCCAGACATTTGTTTTGTCACTGAACTGGTTGTCTTCTGGTGCTTGTACTGAGTGTCTTGCTCAAAGACCCCAAAACAGGGCAGAGTGAACTAAAGCTCTCTGGGTAACAAAATCCAATCTTGCTTCATTGCTCTGATGTCTGGAAAAGACAAACTGATCTATATGCAGAGCATCTTTTTGATTTTAGTCTGACTATAAGATAAAGCACAAAACTACTACTGCATAAAACCACTCCATTCGGTCACTCTCTAATCAAAGATCCAGTAGGTGTAGGTTTCACATAAGTATGTTTGGCTTGTTCATCTTTTCAAAACATTTACTCTGACTTCTTTATATCTGTGTTATTAGTTTTAATAGGTAAAAGCAGTCCGTGAGGGCACAGACAGATGCAAGAGGAGATGAAAGCAGGAGAAAATTAGAGGTTTTGTCCACCATTAAATGACCCCAGTTCTTCTGAAATGTGATGAAATTTTGATCAGGTCTATTTCAAGTAGAGGTGGCTGAATGTATCACGCTGAGTAGCTGCAGCGCTAGAGGGATATCGTGGTCTGGCGTCTGCAATTAGCCTATCTGGAAAACTTCAGGGAGGAGAAGCAAAGTGTTAGCACGGCTCATACAAAGGACAGGCAGAAAGAAACAGAGGCTGAGGGAGAGAGACAGAGAGAGTGGCAGTCTTAAACTGGGACAAAGACAAAACGAACAGCGTCGATTCCTCTCCCCTGGGTTTTCTCACTCTCCACATCGTCCCTGTGCTGCCATTGCAAATGCTCCCAGGCATCAAACAGGAAGTTTATAACGGATAAATTAACAAGTGTCATCTCCATATTCACTCATTGTGCTAAATGCTTTTATGTTTGTGTAAAGCCCTTTCTGGAATTAATATTTCATGTTTATGTGCGTTTTCACTGATTTTTTTTTTCATCCTTGCAAATCATTAAACTGTCTTTTTTCGGGGGGGAGAATCAAAGCGAACACAATGTCAGTCTAAGTGGGGGAGGCATACCCCAAAGACCGTCAGAGGAGACGGGATAGCGATAGAGTTTACTCTGCACTCTGAGTTCTGTACAGTGGCTTTGAACGGGCGAGAGCGCTGCAGAAGCAAACACTTTTTAATGAGGTGGGGACACCACTTCACTTGTGTTTTGTGTCCTGGTGTTTGAGAAAAAAATGGCTGATAAAGGGATAACTACAAAGTTTCAGATTTATTCCCAAAAACATTAAGCAGGATGAAGATATTTCTTCTCGTCACACGTGGTGGTTAATTAAATTGTCACATTTAGCAAATATAGAAGTAGTGAAGGACAAATACCAGAATGTCACTTTAACAGATAAGAAAACGAAGCACAGTTTGAAGTCTGCGCTCTCTCACACATCCAACACAGAAAATAAATGTGTGTTTAATAGTTGGATTTTGAATGTGGCGCCTACGTGCGATACAATCATCAGGTATGCCTCCACGGTAATGGCTCTGTCAAACTAATTAACTTCTACAGTTTGAGTTGAAGCTAACGAGATGCGTACAGGCATCAGAGGAAGGCCAGGCTCTACAGGTGATAACCCAATTTGGCAGTGACATTTTTTAGTGTAAAGTCACAGTGGCGGTGATGAGATCAAAGGCAGAGAGTCCCCCATTGGGTCCAATTAGAACTATAGCATTGTACAGGGAAAGGGTGGCAGGAGGGGGGTTGAGAGGGGGGAGTGGGTGGTTGGGGGAGAAAGAGAGAGGGAGCGAGAGAGGGAGCGAGAGAGAGAAACTGTTGAGTTATGATATTCATAGTCTATGCAGAGGGGCCTTTCCAGTACAGGTCTTCTCCCCATAGCTGTGATCTTTTCAATTTACATCAAGGGAAGATGGTCGGGGATGAAAGCAGGGCATCCAAAGCGCACAGCCCACAGAGGGCAGACATGGGGCCTCATTAAGGCCCAGCCCAGCCAGGCCCAAACAGGGTTTGAAGTGCGTCACATAAAGAGCATGGGGTCAAAGGTCAGACATAGAACAGATCTCCATTTAACTCTCCAGCTGGAGATGGTAATTAGCAGGTGCAATGATGATCCCTGCTTGACTGTAAGGGATGATACCACTGTAGGTGACACCACACATCTGTGTGAAAGTGTGTGTGTGCGTCTGCGTGCATTAAAACGGTGCATTAATCCTACATAAACATCTGCCTTGTATTATTCTTGTATGCAAACTGATTAAGTAAACAGCAGCTTGAGGAATATTTCACTTCCACCTTCAGTAAAATTCTAAATAAAGGAAAATATTCTGATTTTTAAGCTGAAGGAAAAACTCCCACTGTCTTTAAGATAGACGGAGCAGCTTTTCCCCCGAATCCTGATTAAATTATTCAACACTTGATTCAAATTGTTGATATAGTCAGCCAAGAAAATGCATGAAGCGTGGTCACTGACATGAAACAACCACCAAACCTGTTTTTATTTGGTAAAAACCTGAATGACAATAGAGAATTTAAAAAATAAATGTCAAATAAGAGAACTTCAACACTAAACAGTGGATATAATTTTAGAATTTATCTCTAAATTATCACTACAGAGGAAAAAACCCTCCCAAATAACGACCCTGACACTTGTCTGTGTTAAAAAAATAATAATAATAGAAAAAAGAAAAAAAAGAAGTTGGGTTTTCTTCTCACAAAAAAAGACTGTTTTGTTTAAGATTCTGTCCAGGGAAAGAAAGCCATGGGGACGCAATTAAAGAACTACAAAGAAAAAAAAATAGTTATGAAAATCTCCCACTTTCTTTTGATGTGCTGCAGTCTGAACTGTACACACACACACATACACGTACATGCAAACACACACTCACACACACAAATCAGAACAAAGACTGGGAGAAGCGGCAAATATACACTCACGCACACAATGAGCGTGTAAGTTTGAATCTATGAAATTCATTTACTCGCTCAATTTAAGACAATATTAGATACTTTATGAATTTCTTTTTTTAAATTAGCCTCTATTTTCAGTCCTATGATAAAACTGCACAATAATAGGGATATTACTAAGATGAGAGGCTGGAATTAAACACACTCTCCTTTAAGTAACAACCCGGTCTTTGTTAGGATAGAGGAATTAACTTTAGTGAATATTCAATAAGTGGAGCGATGAAATAAGTGCGTTAAAAAGGAGGAAAACTAGATCAAATTTACAATTAGAGCACATATAATTCTGAGTCATTATATGTTGATTTGTTTTAAGTGCAAACAATAAAATATATTAGTCAGAGGAAAGAGAAAGAGTGCCAAAGCGAGGGGAAGAAAAGTCGGTGTGTGTGCCTGTGTGTGTGTGTATGTGTGTGTGTTTTAATAGGGCTATCTGATTGCCATGAGACTCTCCCCGGTGTGGGGTTACTTTGTCAAGCTGACCTCTTATCGCAGCTGAGCGGCTGAGTTTTGCATACATAATTAACTACAGCTAAATGTCATCTCTCACTTCAATAACCAACGCGGTGGGTGATGCTGCTCTCTCTTTTTGACTTCTAATCCGGAGTGAACCGCCGGCAGAACGAGTGTGTGAAAATGAAGTGCAGCTTTTAAACTCCACATGAGTAAATGAAGGGCTGCGAACACTGCAGAGAGAGTGGATCTCACAGTTCAGCGCCATTTAAAACAATCCTAACCTGTAAAATAAACCTTTAAATGAGCACATGGCGACATTTCGCAGCCTGGAAAGTACAGGCTTGGGAAAACACGATCAAATACTTGTTTGTAAGTTTGTTATTAAAAGTTGTAAACGCAGAGAATGGTTCTGATAAAGTACAGTATATAGCCGAGGTGGAGCGACCACATTCCCAGTGTGAGCTACCGTCTAGTTAGAGCAGCGTGTGACAGGCTGAACTGTCGGTGGCTCGGCTTTACTCAGAAGACACCAGAGAAATGAAACACACTCTGCTGAATCCAAGCTGAAAATGAGGGAAACTGGTGGACAAACTAAAACCCTGTGAGTAGCAAAAGTTTCCTCCTGAACTACATCTGAGTGTCAGTGATGAACATTTCTGGCCGACAAACGTGTAGTAGACATCTGAATGTGTGTGTGTGTGTGTTTGCCTGCTGTCTTCTGACTGTTGTGGATGATGATGTAGATGTTGTTTTCTCCGAGCATCTGAATCTGAACACCAAATTAAAGCTGGGATGTTTGATTAGGTGTGCCAGGTGATCTCAGGAGAGGCGCGCAGACACAACCACAACCCCCTCATTCATTTGTAAACCTCCAAATGCAGGCTTGAAATACAGGAAGTAGGAGTGTACGCTGTAAATTTCCCCCTTTATTGGGAATACAAATGATCAAATGTATGAGGGCTACGAATGTATGGGTACACGGTGTCAGCAAAGTAGCGCGAGGCAGAGAGGAGGAGAATAGAAGGAATTAGGGCTGTGATGTTAGAGGGAGCATCTGAAAATAAAGATGTAAGCTGCATTGTAGCGCCTCACCTTGCATGTGCGGCACAGAAAGAATAATACATGAAAAAATTTCTTCAGTCATAGGTATGAGATCAATTGGCGGGATCAAAAAAAATCTGATTCAGTCACACACTGTTTGTTTTCAGAATTAACAGACTCCTAATTTGCTATTCTTGGATACTTTTAATGACTGGTGCGGTAAACAGCTCCAACCAACCAAAAGCCAATTATAACTTTATCAGCACAATCGCTGCGCGGAATAAAAACTGTGGATGGCAGAAAGAGAAACAAAAATACCTTGATCTTCCAGGGAAAAACTACATTTCTCCTTATTGAGTATTTTCTTTTCAGCTTGCTTGTCAACATATTGATTTTACTGACAGCAGCACAGTCTCTCTGAGATTAGTATGATTTATTTATGTGTTAAAAACAACAGAAACTTTCAGTTCAACTTAGGCAGTCTGAAAAAAAAATGCAAACTCCTCCTAAAAATACGCGAAATAAATTCAAATATATCATCTATTCGATAAGATCAAAATTGCTCTAAAAATCAACACAGAAGGGGAACACAAAGTCAAAGAAAGCAGGAAAAAGTTCCTCCATCAGTATTATTTATAGAAAGATAGCACAGCGTAAAGGTTAAATAAAGAATATTTGGAAGACGTCCAATTAAAAGAGCAAATAAGAAATAAAAATACAATAAAGAGGGGGGAACAGAATCTTAAAAGAGATTGATATTATTTATTTATTTTCTTGTTTGTGTAAAAAGACAAATTCAGAACAAAAGCCTCAATTAAATTACAATGAACCTTTGTTTATGTGTCATTTCCAATTTAACCAAAAATGTCAGACATCTTCCTCAAAAGACCGCTGCATCCTTTTCTGACCGGTTACCAATTACTCTCTTATTCAGATCTTTCCTTTTTCTGCTAAACGGAACCGCTACTGGCGTGGTAGCATTTGTAATAGTCAATAAATCTGAAATATTATGTGTGAAGTTGCGGGAAGAGACCATTAATGGGCGGGCACTGGTGGAGCCGGAGCAGGGGTCCTGTCTGAAAGAGGGCGGCTAATTCAGGACAACTGTGAACTCTGAACCTGCTAAAAGCCCGGCCACTGGTCAGCCGAGCTGAATAATGGAGTCCACATGTGCTCACAGCCTGCGTCGCCATAATTAGGCGGATCTCTAAAGGTTTGCTTAAATCAACATCAGAGTGCTTTGTTTTCTCTCTAAGAAAGACTTTAAGTACGCACAAAAATTGCCCGTGGCCTTTACCTTTCATCCTTCTTATGCTTTATAGTGTATTCATACAAAGTGATGCTGGGCTTTTAAAGTGAGAATAATCATTACTTCATGGGTCTCAGGGCTTCAGTTTCACTCTGAATAAAGCGGGAGTGTGAAGGAGCCGGCGCTGCAGTGAGAATTAGACTGAAATAGAGAGTGGTTTTAATAGAACTGAAACAAGGCGCTGCAGCTCAGCCTGGGCAGAGAAATGCTCAGCATTAATCAAGATTTCAGGCCTCTGTTTGACAAACTGCACAATGCCTCAAACATCTCCTTGTGTGTAAACACAAACATCAAATGCCATGTGGCATGTCCTCATCGCTAACAAGCAAACTAACAAGAGACCTGGAATTCCACTCAATTAGTACCTGCTCGCTCCCTTATTAATCTGCTCGCCCCGGTGAAAAGATGAGAGGAGACAGAAAAAAAAAAATATGAATAGGAATAAAAACAACAACAACAATTTGCTGCGATAAATATATTAATGCCAGTGAAGTATTTCCGTTTCAGGTGGTGTAATTTGACATGATATGCAGGCTATGTTCTGTCATTAGTCAGGAAAAATGGTGAGCAGGGGATCAAAGCAAAAAAGGCTCTGAGTCTGCCACTTAATTTATCACACGGCAAAGACAAAGGCTTTTCTCTCTGCTTCTGTCGCTTTTCAAAAGCCCTGACTCCTTTTTATGACAAACTCAGTTTGCAATTTAATTTAGGGCTCGAGTCCCTGGGTGCAGAAAAGCTAGCAGGCAGTTAGTGAGAGGAAGGTTCTGTAGCCAGACAGGCACGCAGGCAAAGAAACAGCGGGAGCACGAAGCGTCCAGGCTGGCGGTGAGTGCTGTGAGAGCGAGACAAGAAGGCAGACAGGTGTCATGAAACTCGAGCAGCCAGGCAGTGAGGCAAGCGGCGAGGTGGGCAGGCAAAGAGGCTGAAAAGTAGCCAGGAAATCTCATAAAATGTTGGAAAGATCACATTATTGCGGATAGTAAAAGGGCATTAATGCAAAGTAACAGTCACAGCAGCAAGCAGCGCTCAAATCAGGAGAAAAAGAAGAGCGTGGGACCATGTCTGCAGGGTGACAGATTGAATTAAATACTGCTGGCAGGCAGCAGTCCGAGCAGTAGGTGGTGAAACCTGAGAATATGCTGTATGCATAGTGGGTAAAAGTGCGTCCACAGCCTCAGTGGGGCTTCAGTACCTCACAGAGGAGCTTTAATACACACACCCAGAAAAAAACGACTAAACAAACACAATCCTGTTTCCCCAAAAGCGTGGAAGACAACACTGCGCGCAGTTCTGTACGTTCGTTTTAAGAGTGTGTAAATGTGCGTTTGTGACCCTGACGCCGCGGCGGTGCTTCCTGTCGCACTGACCAGCGTCACTGCTCCATTAATTAAAGAGACGACGTACTGGCAGGTGGCTTCACTGCCCACACTGGTAATTGGCCCCCTTCTTCCCACTCTCTCCCCCTAGAAAATCACCCATCTCTGCCTTTTCTTTTCTTTCACTCTGCCTCGTTCCCTCCTCCTATCTCTCGCTCTCAGAAACGTGCCAGTGGGCAGGCAGAAATGCAAGACTTTGTGAAATAATGATTAGAATGGATGGAGATGAAGGGAAGGGAGTTGCACATTTTCCCACAAGCCTCTGATGGTCGGGGAATGCTGTTCGCCTTCAAGCGTCACACGGCGCGACGGGAGTTTACTTTAGACAGCCACAATCTGAGAAGCCGGTGCTGCAGTCATTAATGATGTGGGGAGGGGACAGAGCTATACTTTGACAAGTTTCTGCATGGGTTTGTATATGCGTGTGTGTGTGTGTGTGTGTGTGTGTTTGTGTGCATGTGGGCGTCAGTGTGAGTACACTGGAGGAGAAGAGAATGTGTCGTTTTGCAAGTGAGACTCGATGTGAAAGAGGAAGACATGAATCTTCTGTGTGTCATGTGTAATTAGAGAATAAAGAGTGAGAAGCTCCTGAGAGTGCATGTGCGAGTGTGCGTATGTCAGTGTGTGTGTGTGTGTGTGTATGCTAGTGTGTGTGTGTGTGTGTGTGTGTGTCTCACCACGTCGCTGGGCAGGTTGTGCAGGTCATCAAAGGGACTCTCCAGGGTGTTTGTGTCCACGTTGAGGATGACCACGTCCTCCAGGGATCGACTGCGAACTCTCTGTCGGGAGAAACATTGAGTGTTGACATCAGCTGCACTGACGGCCACAGTAATCTGAAACTTTTCTAATCTTTTAAAACTGAACAAATTTCAACCTTATGATTTAAAGCAAGAGCACATAAATTCAGCGTTTATACTCTGTTTTGTTTTGGGGTTTTTTTTATATTTAAAATGGTGTCCCACAAGGGTCTACTGTGGGTCCCATTACATTTATCATCATATCAATAATTTATGAATGGAACAAATAAGGATATTTTAAGTTTTAATCGTATGGACAAATTCTGTATGTCTTTAGTTTAAGTGATTTTAATGGTTTTGCTCATTAATCCTGGTCTGAGCAACAAGATCACCTGAGACTGAATTATTTTATCGGTTTTGAAGATTTAAAAACTTGGATTAAGGATCATCTCATGAGTGTATGCCCATGTTTTACTAATGGTGGCGGATAACCTATTGATTAATGTAATGATTACTTGTTATTGCCTCTCTTGTAAAAGAGAGTTGTTTCTCAGGGGAAATAATTCTCTTAAAATAAAAGTTAAATAACTATAAAAAAATGTTCTTAAGGTCTTAATTCAAAAATCATGTCCTTTTTTAGTACATACTATTAAATATCCAGGGAAAATATCACATGTTGAAATATATGTGTTCAATACTTTTGAGCTTTGGAAAAAATTACATGTGCTGTAAATATTTAAAATAATAATGATCCTAAAATTATTTCTCAGTTGATATTGTTGTTACAGTTAAAAGTCGTCACACAATTAAGCTGAAATCAAATTCCTATGTGTGCTTCAGGTGTGTTTTCCTGCAAGTTTTTCTGTCCTAAAGCCCAAGAGAGAAGAAAATACAGAGGTCAAATTCAAATCCCCTCTGTCATCCTGCTTTTTTACAGTACAGTATAAAAAAATATAAAAATTAAAGCATCTTTACTGTAACACACACACACTCTAAAACTAACGAAAGGCACTGAGAGGAACATTTGGATGGTGCTAAGATTTTTCTCAGCACCAAAACCTCATGCATCAACAACAACGGCAGCACAGTGATGCTGTGCTGTGCTGCGTGCATCCTGATGGCGACAAATTCAACAATTATTTTAGTGTGGTGCAGGATGCAGGCAGGTGTGTGATTGTGTGTGTGTATGTGTGTGTGTGTGTGTGTGTGTGTGTGTGCAGGGGGGTGGGCAGCATAGTGTGTGGATTTCTAGTTTGTCACTTCTGTGACAGCCTGTGCAGTGGAGGCTCACATGCTGATCTGGACTAATTATGTAGTGGCGGAAAGGGGGTCTGTCACGGATGCAGAGTGTGATAAATACTGCCTCTGCTGCAACTGTCAGACAAATAACACACACACACACATTACACATACACACACATTAAAACATATGCATTTGCACAATTACACACACAAACAAACACTAGCACACTAACACTTAGACACAAGTGCCAATGCGCACGTGCTTGCAACAGGATTTCACACACAACAGCAGTGCTGGTAACGGTCTGCCCCCCTACAAACACTCAGGGTTTAACAATGAAGGAGAGAAGCTCTTTGTTTGCAGATACTTTTTCTCCCTTTCTCTCTCAGTCTTTTGTACTTCTCAATAAGAATGCACACGAGCAAGACAGGAGGATAAAGAGGGAAAAATATTCTGTCAATTTTGTTGATTCATTTTTCTGGAGGTGCCAAAAATTGTCTGACTTAAATTTTTAGTATTTCAAGTAAACCCTGAGCGCATAATTCACCAAAGAAAAAAGCAATTATCTGTGAATATCAGCAAAAACAGAAACACGTGGAACTCATTATCAGGATGTACAGTATAAAACGTATTGTCCAACATAATGAATGCCTTAAATTTCTCCCACAAATCAAAATTGTACGTAAACTTGCAGCAACAGATAGAATTAATAATGCAAAGCACAAAGATGAAGATTTTAACCTGAACATTTATATTTGAGCAAAGCTGCAGATGAACTAACTCACCTCCAGCAGACTGAGATGAACTCCCACAAAGTACGGCATGGGGGCGCTGTGAAGAGACAGGGAAACAACATAGTGAATAATTTCAGTCAACAAACATGAAGCAGGATCAGTCAGTCATAAACTGACTTCTGAGAGTAAAAGCTTCATGCTTTCATGAGAGGCAGTTTAGTGGCTCTACAGAAACATATATTTTTTCCATATTATGACTGTTTTGATATATATTTAATCTTTAACTACTTTTACTGCCATGAATGAATATAAATCAAAAAGCTACTTCAATGTGCTCCTTTAATCTGGATGTTTATTCTGGATGTTCTTTAGTTTGTTTATATTTAGTCAGAACCCACATTGTAAAATTTGGGACTTTAAAAACCTCCATAAATACCAACAAAAATACATTTTCAAAATTGGTAAAGAGTGGTAACTGCATACCTACAAATGACATCCACAAATCACTAAGTGTAAGACTACTTTAGAAGTAAAATGTAATATTTTACCTGTTGAAAAAGTACGTAAACAGTAATCTACAGAATATAAAACCTGTAGATTTTTTGCATTGAAACTGTTCAGAAATGTGTATTTTTACTTTAAGTTTTATACCATAGTCATTAAACATGCAGTAGAATTCATAATTATCCATGTGCTGTTTATTAACTCAAGAATTTTGCATGCTGGGCATCAGCGGTGAGTCTAACGGGGTGGCCAGGGGTAGCATGAGCCACCCCAAAATCCTAAACCATGATTGCTGTCAGATGTGAAAATTATGTTTAAATCAATTAAATCAAATATCAATGTGACTCATGTACTTTGTAAATACTCTAAATTGTTACTTTTGTCCTTCAAGAATTACATTTTAAATGTAAGCACTTTGTGTTTTTACTCTTTGCAGTTAAAAAACAGAAAAATCAAACCTGTATGATCCTTTAGTGTTGGCAGATTAAGAAAAGATGTCACATACACACAACGCTACTCTTTCAAAAGTCAGTGCCTCATTTAGACGACCTGAGTCAAACAAGTCCGGACACACCCCTGCTGGCTGCTCACTGTAGTCAGACTTTAGGATACTTTTTTTTTTTTTAATAAACAACCTATTATTCTTCAGTTCAGAGGTAGAATTCAACTTTTGCCATTATTAGATTCTTTGTTTTCAGGTAAAAAGAACAAAGTTCATCTGCCAAGTAGAGGTGATTCAATCTGGTTTTGTAAAGTCCGTCATAAAGTTTTCACATCCTGCTACCAGTAAACATGAACACACTTAGAAAATAACAGTAATCATTATTTACAGTCCCCGACTTACTAGGTATTTACCTGGTAATAAAATACAACTAAGCACACATTATTTTGTAGTTACCAATGAAATAAAGAGATAATCATAGAAAAAGATGTAACTACTAAGAAAAAACAACCCATGAGTTTACTAAATAAAGGGAAGTTATGGCCAAACTAGTAAGGTAATAACTCTCTTAACAGCTTAGTAATTTCCTGCTAAATACATGGATGTTGCAGTATCATATAATTAACAATAACAGGAGGATGATTATCAACAAACTGCAGCTTTAGTGCCAAGAAATCTAACCAAAACAAGTCTGATAAAGAAAAAAACTACTGTAGCAACATTTGTAGCCGCTACTATTTACCAATACAGTAAAAACAGTATTTATAGTTGTAATAAATCCAGTTGCAGGAAGTTAACTGGACTTTGCTTTTTCGCAAGATGGCATTTCCAGTAAGTATAGAAACTTGGAAAAGCTCCTAGAAAGCTAATGGAAACTCGAAATGTTTTCTTTTTACAACACAAAAATATGCTGTTCGTGGTTATTATCATGTCATTTCTATTTCATGTGATATTTATCTTCGTACTAAGAGTCTGTGGCAAGGAAAGATTGAATCACAGAGTATGTTTCCATCCACCAAGACGAATAAAATCAACAAAAACAGTCAAATAATAGCAACCATTTTATGATGAGGTTAACAGAGGCAGCAGTAATGGGATGGCTGTGGGTCAGAGTCTCCCTGGCCGGAGTGATTCAGAGGCCAC
The DNA here is from genome assembly GCA_962446985.1 of Xyrichtys novacula. Classification (NCBI taxonomy): domain Eukaryota; kingdom Metazoa; phylum Chordata; class Actinopteri; order Labriformes; family Labridae; genus Xyrichtys; species Xyrichtys novacula. The sequence continues at coordinate 28,635,388 of OY660870.1, forward strand.
AGGCTTGTAATCAATTTAAAGTAAAAGAAAAACAAACATCAGGCCTGGGGCTTTGCACTTCAGCCGCTGTCTTTCTCTGTTTTTATGGTAATACGGCGCCGAATTTCATCAACATACGCACAAGTATACCCACATATGCACACTTCCAGGGCATCTAATAGAATTTAGTTATTGAATCAGTGCAGGGGGAAACCCCTGTGATTTAATAAGATAGCGATGAGTCTTCACAGAGTGTTGAAAATCACATTTTACTGTCAGTGATAAATAGTTTTTTGAAGCTGATTTGTCCCTCATGGTAAAGCGCTGAACTGTGGGAGCTACCAGTAAAGGTTTCGACTAAAAAAAAAAAACACACACAGCTCCCATGACGTAAGCCGACTTCCTCGCTCACACACTTTTTTAATACCTACAGATCCAAAGTTGAACTGAACACATGTAAATCTGTAGATGAGCTGTTACATCTGCTCTCCATTCAGTTGCATTGGAGTCCGCTCAGATTTGTTGGATTTGTGTTGGATGGGTGGTAATGAACCCCTGAGAGGGCTAACATGATGAGAGCGTGGTGCTAGCACTGGCATGAAATATGGAGCAAGGTGATCCGGGCCGTTCATTAAGTCGAGGGGCCACACAGGAGAGACGAGCGCACTATGAGAGGAATCGTGAGAACAGCTCGAGGAACGGGGCGGGAGGATGTGTGAACATGTGTGTCTGCACGTTTGCACCCCGGCTTTAGCAGGAGAGCTAGCCACATGCCGTGATGTGTGTGTTTACGTGTCTATGTGTCAGGTGTGTGTGTGTGTGTGTGTGCGTGTGCGTGTGTGTGTGTGTCGGAGCAAAAGTTTCAGGAGAGAAAACCAGAGGGCGGTAACATTCATCCTGACGACCCTGATTGTGCTCACGTGTGTGTGCGTGTTTCAGAGGTGCTGAGCCTTACCAGCAGTAGTCCAGAAGATGCGGGGGCAGTACGGGGATGAAGATGTGCTGCCAGTACATAGGAAAGAGCAGAGCAGCCGCACCGTGGACACATGCAGTTAACTACAGAGAGAGGAGGAGAGAGGGAAACAAAAGACGATTACAACACAACTTTCTGCGGCGACTCTGAAACTAGAGAAAAAGTACAACAACAACAACAACAAAAACACACTCTTGTGCTTGAACAGAGGGTTTGTGTGATGGCATTTTGGAGAACTGCCCAAAAATGAACTTCAACAAGTAAAGACAGGGTGAAATGCACACTTTCCTGTTGTCCTTTTTTCTTTTTTAAGAGAATTTAACAACTTATCAACCTAGTTTTCACACTTCCATAATCTAAAAGACTTCAGGAGAATCTCAACTTTATTTCTTTCAAAACAATATCTTGTTATCCTCCATTTTTTTTTTAAATGAAGGATGCCTCTGTGAAGCTGTTTTCTGTTGCTGTGAAATTGTACTGTATGCTTGATTTCATTGATTTAGCCTTTAATCTCGCTAACAAACAAAAAAGGCCTCAGAGAGAACATGGTACACTGACATGTCTAGAGATGAACACACGACCTGCGAGGTATTGTTGGAGGAAGAGACTGAAAGGTGGAGATCAAGCAGCTGACAGGAGGAAGTAAGATGAGAGGGTGAAAAGAAAAGTGTTGAAGAGACTGACATGAAGAAAGGCAACACTTGCTTTACACAGAGAACAAGAAACTACAGTTTTCTCTTTATTGATTCATTTGTGGTGGATCATCTCTGACTGCAATCGCACCGTATATGAAGTAATGTAAAATGAAATACAAGCACTTCTACCCTCTTTGAACACCAAAAAGTGCCAAAATAAAAGGCCAGTATTAATAATTTACTGCTTTTCAATCTAATGTCAAACCGAGAATTGTGCTGCGACCTGCACAAAAAGCAACAAAAGGAGTCCAAAACAGCGCTGACAGTAGCCATAAAGATCAAAATTACCCCAACTACTTTGACCTAGAAATTAAAAGAGAAAATAACCCCTTTTTCTCACAAATAATGAGAAGCAATCACATGAAGATGACACCCCTTTTCAAAGGAGCTCCTTGCATTGTCAAACCAGCATTACACATAAAATTAAAGTCATTGTCTCCCATTGTCTTAAAGCCAGCATCCCCCTCTTGACATCTCATGAAAACCCAGCTATAGTAATGACCTGCAACACATACACTCAGACACACACACACACACAGACGTGGCAGGAGAAAGAGGCGTTAGCTCATCCCCCAGATTAAAATAACATGATTAAATATGGAAAGAGAACAGAGGTCTGAGGGGCTCCTGCGGGACTTCATTAGGGCAAATTGCCAAAGAATGAAACATGAGTTAGCCAAGAGAGACTGCGGGCGAGGCCAATACCGCCGGGACCCCGGAGCAGCAGCCGCTGTTATACTGCTGCGGCTTCACAGTCAATGTGTGAAGCGGACACACACTATCACACACACACACACACACACGACTACCAGGAGACCCTCTGCTCACTGACACTAAGTGTCACAATTGACCGGCCAAAAGCGGATGAGCTTTGGCGGCTGAAACCAGAGAGAAAGAGGAAGAAAAAGAGGACCCCACCCTCTGAATGCGTCCAAACATCAAGCCTGGGCATCCAAAAAGATTACAACAAAAAGTGTGTGTCTCCCTCTTTGCATGTTTGCTGTAACTGCATTCATTTTTCATATCAGCTGGAACAAAAGCAGTGTTTTCTTTTCTTTTTTTTCTCCAATTGTCTTTCTGCACTCTTTCAAACACCCCGTCCCACATTAGTTAGGACTTAATCAACATTTAATTGGTGTCTTGCTCTGTGTATCTGCATATGCATATTTCTGCTGCCTGCCATCTTCAAATAAAACACAACAATGCCACGCTCCTGTCAGGATTAATTCCCTGGCAAACAGTTTGTTTTTCTGTTAATTCTGAAAATAAATCAATGCTATGAATATTAATGTGTGAAAGTGAAGCACTTGGTGGGAGAGCCACTATCAAAACCATCCCGACCTGCTCCCTTTTCCAGAGCGAGGACGGTAAGGGGGCCATTAAATTGTGATGAAGAGAGGTCAGCAGATCCGGCGGTGGATATACATACACACATGGGCGCGCGCTCGTGTCACACGCACGCATACACACTAAGTGGAGAGCCAACAGGCGAGTGTATCCCTCCTCTGGGAGTGCGAGACAAGCCCCAGCCATTCGCTGGTACCAGGAGGTAATGGCACAGAACACCTCGCTAACCAACTCCAATTATCTCCACCAAGCCTCAAGGTGAGCCCCCCAACTGGCATGATTTACTCTCAGGTTGAAAGGGAAAACAGGAGTCTCTCTCTCTGTTTCTCTTCTTCTCAGGCTGAGTTGGCCGAGTGGGGAGGGGGCGCGGGGGGTACTGAAACTAAGATAATGATTTATAAAGCAAATCTAGATATCTGTTTTCTTTTATTTGCTATCTCCAAAGCGATGGAGGTGGCAGTGTGCCTGAGATAAGGAAACTTGGAGGGAACACCAGAGGAATAGTTCACATATTTGCTTCTCTAATTCAGCTGAAAACAAATCCCTGTGTCCTTGTTCAGGTTTTAGAACGAATGAGGCAAAAAGTAAAAGGAAGATAAGTGGAAAAAAGAGAAATTGTAGAGCTGTTTTTTTTTTTTTCCTTCATTTAAGGGGGTGGGGGGGTGGGGGGGTCTTCACATGAGAGTGGGTCATGAGAGGCTAAGGCTGATAAAATATTTGCCAGGCTGATAAATAATAGATGAGTGGAGCCAAATGGCTTACACGCTCCACAAAAGACCTGGGTGCTTAATATTCCATTCAATGGAGAATCACAGATACAGTCCCCAAGAACAAATACAGGATTAGGTGCTGGGTCCAGTCCTCAGGGACCAGGGCTCTGCCCGGTAATGAGGGGCTGCCTGCCTCTCATACTGTGTGTGTGTGTGTGTGTGTGTGTGTGTGTGTGTGTGTGTGTGTGTGTGTGTGTGTGAGTGTGTGTGTGTGTGTGTGTGTGTGTGTGTGTGTGTGTGTGTGTGTGTGTTTCCCCTTCCTCTGAGAGAAGCTAACCGATTATACAGCGACAGCCTGCTTCAAAAAGCAGTCAAGGTCTTTGGTTCTGCCCTGAGAGCGTTCTCAGCGCGCTGAGGCTGAGACAGAAAAGTGTCCACACGAACACTGGTTTTTCCCAAATCCATTCAACAGGACTAAAGGAAACTGAGACACAGAGGAAGAGACAAAAGAGACTGAGAGGAGGAGGAGGTGAGGAGGAGAAGACAGAGAGAAGTTAAGAGATTAAATTCACTCTGCGGCTTTGAAGTCGGCTGCATTAAGCTGAGAGGTCACACACTCGCTTTGTCAATAATGAAGTCTGACTGTGCGTCCGTTCTCTCTGTGTCGTATTCTACACAACATACTTATTAAATATGATGAGGACAACAAGCTCAATCCATTTTTACAGATTGTGTGTTTGCTGATAAAAACAGAAGGATTGAACGCTCATAGGAAATGAAACGTCGTGTGTCCCACTGATGTCAATCAAACTGTGACTTTGGAATGTCATTACCAATTAAATTTCCCAAACACACATCAAAATGTTTTTCAAAGATTTAATAGCTTTTTATGTTTTCTGCTGTGTTCAAAAAGCCGTTTTACCACCATCTACAATTTGTTTTAATATCTTCCAGCTGTGAGCAGCTCCTCCAGTTCCTTTGTGCATTGCATTGTGGGACAGTTATGTCAATCAACGGCACACTCACTGTTTTTTTTTTGTTTTTTTTTCATTTTGCGTGCACACTTGTTTGATGTGTCTAGCTGTGTCCCTTCTGCACCGTGAATACACCACAAACTCTTACCCTGCTCAGAATGTTATTTTGGATGCGGCAGGAGTTGATTTTAATGCTCTTTTAAAGGAAATGAAACGGCAAATTGATTCGCACAACAAAAAAACGCAACTCATATTTCACAGACCATCACAGAAGTCTCCATATTTCCAAGTCATTACATCCAGAAGAGTATGTCCCTCTGCACTCCTGAAAAGCAGCACCTGCCTTCAACAGAGAAGTTCCCTGAAAGAGACCGGACCCACCAGAGACCTCAGATCTTCTCCACACTGCGACTCTGAGCTCTGGAGACTCTGTCAGTGAGGAGCGTGTTTCCTCCCACACTGCTCCTTTTTACCTGAGCGACTGGACATGTTGAAGTGAAACACAGACAGGAAAAAGGAGGAAGTGCCGCTGTGGGGGTCTCTTTCACATATTTAGTAGCAGTGGAGTGGAGTGGAGATTCGTGTATTTTTCTGGAGTTGGAACAAAACAACTGCTCCCTCCGCTTCCATACTCTATGAGGGGAGAGAGAACCTGCTGAATATATATATAATTACAGAGAGGGCAAAGTCAGAGACAAATAGCTGCTGCTATAATTTAATCTGACAGGAAGGATGGTATCAACAGAGACGCTCTTGACCTCTTCACACCAGCCTCAAACACTCATTTCCCCTCCACTAGCCTTTCCTTCCAACTCAGTCCCTACGCACTCTCCAAATTTCAATCCTCTCTTCTCCTCTCCTGGCCTCATTTTCATCCCAAACTCTTCATTTTTTATTCTGTTTTTCCTCCTCTCCTCCTGCTGTCCTTCTGTCCATTGTTTCTCCTGCTGCTTTATCGCTGTGTTAGCCTCTCCCTCTCTTCCCTCCCCTGCACAGAGTAAGTCACCAATTACCCGCGCTCTGCTTCTCCCTCTGTTGACAAACGCCGGTGTCAGGCCCGGCGCGACGCAGGTGTGCCACAAACAAGTAGGTGGCACGAGGAGAGAGAGAAGGGGGCACACAGGACGAACACAGGTAACAGCTAACGCCAGGCCTCCCACACATGCACACAAACTCGCACGGAAAGACATAAGACAGAAGGTACAAACACCTGTGAGTGCAGGAGACACACAAACAGATGCATGCAAAAAAAAAAGAGACGCAAACACCCACAATGTGCGCATATGCACAGGGCACAAGACACAGCAGACAGCATGGGGCTGAGATAAGTCTATTGTGAGGTGAAAGGAGGGGGGAGACAAGAGGAAAGGGGGGAGTGGTGTCCCAATGTTCTGCAGATGCACAACAACAGAGAGACGCATTAAGACACCCAGGGTGAGGGAGGCAAAGTCGGGGAGAAAGAGAGGTGTAGCCGGGGTGAGTGAGAGACAGATGGACAGAAAATAATATGTCAGTGAGGAAGAGGATGGAGAGAAAGCAGAGAGAAGTCAGGGAGAGAGGAGAGGAGAGGAAGAACAGAGGAAAAGGCAGGAAACAGAGAGACAGCTGGCACTCTAGGGCACGGTGGATGGATAGCTCCTTGTTAGCATAGGCCTGACAGGCTGATGAGAGGGCTGCTGTCAGACGGTGCCGGGGCCGGGCTGTGTGTGTGTGAGTTTGGGCGATAGGCAGGGCAGAGGCTGGGCTCCAGAGCTGGGGGGCCTCTGCAGATGAAAGACACAGAGGGTGGTGGTGGTGGTGGTGGTGGGGCGATGGGGGTCCTCCCAACTGACTAGTTAGAGGAAGGGCCGATGCAGCCCTATTATACGGCCCTATGACAAGGCTGCACGCTCGGCTAGCTCCCGCCCCTGCGCCACCGCCGACCAGCCTTTTAAAACAGTGATACCGTTCACCTCCGGTCACGAAACAGCAATAAGTCAACTGACGCATTGTTGTACGATCATGATTTATTCCTTTGCTGTTGGCTGCTTGCGAGACGCGCCGGCCGTGTACAGCCGTCTGACACACGGGGTTCACCGGAGGGCTTTAACACAGGCTGCACCTAGAGCAGGCAGAATAAATGCAGGATGTATTCAGTGTGTGTGAGTGTGTCCATCCCTCTCTCTTTCCACTTTCCATTCCCTGTTCCTCTTTGCTTGGCTGAGAGGCTGGACAGGCGGAGGTGGTGAAAGCAGCTGGATGGTACTAACGATGTTACTAACAATACATCCTCTATCTGACTTTAGAAACTCTACCTGTCCATCCAGCCACTGCTAACACTCACTTAAACAAACATTTTGACAAACTCTGACGTTCATTATATATTTCCCATCCTTTAGGATATTTGATCACAAGTCACAGTCTGGATAATGAGCCGGGCTCTTCGCAGCTAAGTATGTACACACACAGATAGCTGGCTTCAAGATTCATGGCAGCCATTTCCACTTGAACCGGGGGGTCAATCTACCCAACGGCAAAAAATAACGCATCACAAGAGCGGTAATAACATCAGGCTTGCAAGTAATCCCAGAGGAGAAGTGAAAATACCTTTGTACTACAGTGCCTGACATATATCGCAACCAAACCAAAACAGCTCTCCCTGAGGAAGATGGATGGGTAGACAGACGAGTGGATGAAGGATTGCAGGGGGATAAAAGGCTTACGGGGGTGAAGGTCTGACGTGGAGGCTCTTAAAAAATCTTGTCGGCATAAATTTGTTAAAGAAACGAGCCAAGATTAGTCTCAGGGTTGCAAAGAAAACTGTAAATCACAGACAAAAATCGCCTCCACCCCCACTCTTTCTGCTCAAAAGGGAAAAAACTTTCACCCTTGAGTCTGATCATTTACATCGGGTAACTTTGGTGTCACGGCGCAGCGTGCAAACTAGACCCTGAGCAGAGGTGCTGCTGGTCTGAGAACCTCAGGGGGGAGACAGGTGAGATTCTCTGAAGGCTGGGTGATGTCTAACAGCTAGTCCTGATTGTGGCTCCTGTGGGACACCTCGGGTAACGTTCCCGCCAGCGCCCACAGGCCCCTCCGGCTGTTCGGTGTTCTGCAGGGCCTCGCACAACTACGCCACAGATACAGACAGGACTTGGGTGACATCACTTCCCTCTCCCATCTCATCTGTCATAAACATTTGGCTCTGCTTCATCAGCCAGGGAGATAACAAGGAGGGAGGATGGAATGAGAAAAAGGGGGAGGAAGAGACAGAGAGATTTCCTCCCTCATGTAGACAGACAGAGAGAAGGGAAAATTATGTGAGAGAGAGTTAGAGCTCGTAATAACAGATAATTTAGGGCTTTTTGGTCATTAATATGTCGCGGTTACAAGACAAACAGTCAAATAAAATACAGCTTTAGTGTAGATTTCACAGCTTGTCAGAGTGTGGTGGTGATAGTGCGGCTGTTTGACTGCGGGATGCCCGGGCAAAGAGGGAGTCGGAGGGGGCTGCAGGGAGATCAGTTCAACTCTCTCTGTACAAGTAGCGTAGCCATGTCAGATTAATACTCTCATCGTACTACTTAGGGTTTGATATCCTGCTGGAATATTGATGAAGAGAATCATGTTCAATCTGAGCAACAGTCCCAACATTGGAGCTGTGTACTTTTTTAAGAGGGCAAATCCCTGTCTGAATTTGAGATGAGGCTGAAAATAGCAACCATGACTGGATGACTGTGAATAATGAGCAACATTTGTATGTCTTATAATGCTGTAATACTTTAAATAAAGCTCATAAAAATCAAATACAGAGGGTCTTTTTTCAAGATGGGTGTGGCTGCACATTTTTACCAACACTGTATTTGGTACAACCTTTCCTAAAAAGTGAAGCCAAAACACACGGAGCGTCCTCTGATGTTAATCAATCCATCCATTTTAACGAGCAGAAAAATAGAAAATAAAAATGTATGTCAAGGTAATTTCTCTTGACTATGCTCTCTGTCAAATGTTCATTTGCTGTAATGGATTATTCGAGGTTGACAAAGCAGACGTGACGTCAGAACTGACGGCTCTGTAGCGGCTTGACTGCAGCTTCTTTACATTTCTATGGTGACATTAGCACTAGGTACGTAAACAACTGATTGATTAGCAAGTTATTTATCGTTAAGAACATATTCTTTTCATAAACATTTACATCTGATTTTCTACCAGCATGCAAACTCATATCACATCAGCTATCATGGTTGTGTAATGCAGAGACCCTCAGATCACCAGATCATCAGGTCTCCATGAGCTCTTTTTTGGGGGTCACCACTATAGACGCAGACACCATAGTGTAGACTTTCCATTAGGGGCATTACCCCATCATGATTAAGTACAATTTTGACCTGCTTGTTGACTGCTTGCTGACTGACACTCAGCCATGTGGACGTGCTTATTTATCTCAATAAGAACAAGGATATAGAAAACTGGACACTGTGAATCTGAAATATTTGCTGATGCAGCAAGTCCACCTTTAGCAATTTGAGCCTTGCTCTGTAAATAATAATAATAATGCATCAGATATTTAGACCCTCAAAGCGCTTTATATTGGATACATCATTCATTCGCTCACACAGTCACACCCCGGTGGTGGTAAACTAGTCACAGCTGCCCTAGGGCAGACTGACGGAAACGTGGCTGCCACTTTGCGCCTACAGCCTCTCCGACCACCACACAGAAGGTGGGTAAGTGACTTGCCCAAGGACACAACGGACCGACTCGAGATAGGGTGGAATTGAACCGCCAGCCTTCCAGTTATTGAACTACCGCTCTACCTCCTAAGCTTCTTCCATCCCAAATATATGAGTATATGTCCAAACAGATCACTATTATAAGCCTGCTAAGCATGTTGATATCCAGCATGTTAAACAGTGCGTGCAGTCATATGCAGCTCTATCACTTATATCCATTATGATGCTGAGATAAAAATGTGATTTAGGGCAAAAATGTATTTGGTTTTGTTGTGACGTGAAAAATCAAAGTTTCTTAAACAAGCAATTGATCACTTACATTTACAAAGATTGATAACAGAGAATATTTTGACTTTACATCCCTGGATGCAGTGATATTTTGGCTTCAGTTTTTAATATGGCAGGAGATGGAGACATGCTGTCCATATGCATATATAGTCAATGATATGCATACCAGTGGGTGTTACTGTTCAGTGCAGCAGGTTGGTAGAAGTATGCTGTCTCACAAGGTCTGATCATATTAGTGGTTCGTAAATGACGAGTCAACAGCCTTATTTTGTACACAAATAAATAATCTTAAAGACAGTCCTTTACAACAAAACCGAGAGTGAGTTAGAACGAAAACATTTAAAGCTCAAGCTCTTAGGTGAAGTTTTATCCTGTTTCAAACCCATGTGAGACAACTTACAAAAATCAAACATCATCAAGCATATTAAAGAGAAAACACAACATTTTCTGTTAAAAAGCTTCACCCAAGCTTAAATTAAGTGTTTAGAAAATTCTCCCTCCAGGATTTGGATTCCTATCTAACCTTTCTTCTCCAGCTCCTGTCAGGGCAGAGCTGATAACCGAGTGAGAGAGTGACTAGAGGAGGAGGAGGAGGAGGGTGAATGATGGACTCACAGTGCTAAGCTTGCTTGAGGTAATGATGATGCGCCGTTCGTGCAGCATGCTGGCGTAGAGCTGGAGCATGTTGTTGATGTCCACAGCCACAAAGTACTCTGTCAGGTTCCTCTGGAGAGACAGGAACAGAAGGAGATGCAGGAACATAACAGACTGTCCTTGCACAAGATGCTTACAGGAAAGTGTCAGTGCTGCAGACTGTGAGTGGGCCTTTAACAGTTTCATACAGTACTGGCTTAAAAAAGGACCTCTATACCTGCACATATTGTTCAGTAGTTAAAGAAATACAGATTTGAGCAGCATTCGTGTCTTTGATTCGTACAATACGAGGAAGATCAGTGCTAAAATTTGCCTGACTGATCAGTGTTTTTATCTGCTGTAGTGTTCCATGAAGAGTTGGGGCGCTCGACTCGAGGTAAAATTTAAATACAAAATCAACAAAGAGCAGTTTGAATCCTCTAATACCCATGGCAATCACTGAACTTCGACATTAAAAGTAGGAGCACCACAGGAGATAAAACTGCAACAAGAGCGTGATGCAATGATTTCAAAAGGTGACAAGTGTATCTGATTAAAAACGATTAGAGGCAAAGATGTTTCCAGAAGAGAGGGGTCCCTCTTCATCTCCTCCAGTCTCTTTTCTTTTCTTTACTCCGTGAATACTTACGCTCTCAGGGATAGTTGGCAGTCCATTGATATCCGGGGCGATGAAATAGGAGTGCTGTGAAAACACAAACATGCAGGAGAGAGAAGAGGGAAGGTCACAAGTGAAGCATTGCACTCAAAAAGAAGAGAATAAGGGGAAGAGAGGGGGGGAAAGGCCTTTCACTTTGTTCTATGATTTATGGCTCATCTTCAGCTCTGTCTATATGAATTGCTGAGCTGGTGTCTGAACTGTGGCAATGCTTTTATCAGGCCTACAGAACAGAGAAGGCTCAGTTGCAGCTCAGCTCCCCATAGACGCACACTGGGGTGATGTCTCCGGTGGAAAACTGAGTCTTTATTTAAGCATTAAATAGGCCTGCAGAGCACCAACACACACTCGCACACACTTACAACAAAGTGTACGAGCCCATGTGTGAGCCTGCGCCTCCACACAGACACACACGCAGGTTGTTTAAAGGATCACAAGGCTGCCTGTCTCACTTTGGGAGAGCAGGGCAGGTTCAGTGTTCAGATCAAAGAGGCCTGAGAGAGGTGCTGTTTGGAGACAGGTAGACAAACCACCACCTGAACACACACTATTGTGTCTCTCACACACTCCCTTTCTCTCTCCTGTTTCTTTGGAGCACCTGCGATTCTTTTGGCCTTTGCACAACCATCTGTTGCCGATCTTCCCTTAAATCCTCTAAGGCATCTATTTAAAATTCTCCAAAACTGAAAAAAATGTGAAAGTTTACCGAGTCCTCTGAGACTGGTAGCTGTTTTCTTTTTTTATTTATCAAGTGAATTATGCAAAAATAAATTCCAGGCTACAAACTCTGTGATTCCTCTATTTGAATTTTGGACTCTGGTAGAAAAAACGCCATCCAAGACCTGAGAATAGGTCACTCAGCTTATTTATAAATCTGACTAAGAAACATCTGGAATTTTAAAGGAAGAAAACAAATTAATTCTTACATGAGTCTGAAAAAGGGAACAGCAAAAAACACTTTAATATGAGACAACATGAACATGAACAGTGATATATAACAAACTGGATAAGAGTATGCAAATATTAGAGGAGCCATTCACATACAGCCAACCCATGCAGCAGAGTACCATCACCATGAAGGACCAAAGTCTCCAAATACAGAGATAGAAGAAACAAAAGCAGTCAGATAGTTTTAACTGTGAATAGAAGAATATAGAAAAGTGGAGAAACATCAGCTATGAATGGTTAACCCTAACCCTAACTCGAACCTTTGAGGTCATTTGGCTTTTCTCTTCGCAATTGACTCACAGCTGAAATGTTTCAACGCTACTACTACACCCTCTTCTTTGGAGTGAAAGGGTTTGCTTTATCGCTTTAAGTACAACAACTAAATTTTATGCATATTTTGCAACAATTCCACCTTCACTGGGTATAAACCAATAAAAAGCAGTCAAAGCTCCTGAGAGAAACTTCCTGATTTTAGTGCTTTTTGAGCCCCTAATGGACAAAGAATCACCTTTTACTTTAGTGCAGATTTTGTCCTGAAGATTCCGCTGTGTGTTAACAGCACAAACATATCCTTCACTTTAAATATTTGCAGGGAAAACAGGCAGTTTTCTTCAGTGCAAACATCTGGTCTGACACCTACCCCCACGCAGTAATTACAAGCATCAAAAATCGTAATACAGAAGTTGTCAATCTTGTTGCTGGAAGTTTACCTCTGAAGGTCACAATAAGGTATCTCTGCTAATTTCAGTCTGACTCAGAACAGGGGCTTTAAAGAGGTCTTCATTTGAAAAAACTTGGAAAACAGGTGAAAATGCATAAAGTTTAAGATGTAGTTAGAACTTAGCACAGGCTTCTTACAGCCTTAAGACTGAAATATAGAAGTTTGTTTGGCTTTACAAACTAATCATTTAACAGAGAAGAAACCCTCTTGTTGTTTTTACAGCTGAATTATGCAAGAAAAACTGAAAACATTTGCTAATTTTACTCATACTTTTCAAATCCAATAATGATAATAAACACTGCATGCTGGGTTGTGTGTAGTGCGACTCCCAAGCACTGTGCCACACTTTTTCTTTTGGAAAAAAAATCTGCTGGTTAGTTTGTTGTTAAAGTGCGTCTTCACACAGATATAAGCTAGTTAGCTCTACAGTTAAACTGCAACACTATAACTGAAATAGCAAAACATGATTAGATGCTAAATATGCAAATTAAGATGAACACATAGCTAGCTGGTGTTAGTGGCTAGCTTTTGACTTCATTGAATATCTATTGAACGATTCAGTTAAATTCATCAGAAAAAGTGAATTTATTTAAGTCAGATCCAAATGAAGTCACACAGTAAACGTCACGTCTCTCAGTCTCTCTCTGTTAAAAGAAAAACATCTACTTGCTTTATTATTATTGATTTGCTCTGTAATAACAGAATTTCCAACGGCACGAGTAGGAAAAATGACTTTTCAAATACTTGGAGGATTATTTATTCACAAATTTTCCTAATTGGTTTTCCTTCAGTGCCTTGTTGATGAACTCATCTCATCTGAACTCATCTGTGTCTGTCATGAAAACTCTGGAATGAAATGAATTCAATTTCCTCTGTTCTCATGACCTGCTGAAGAATCTTAACATGAAGCTGAGTGTCTGTGCGGTCCAGTCATAGTCAAATAAAAGGAAGAAAAACAAAATAATGAATAAAAGAACTGAAATAAAAACAGCTATTTCAACTAAACAAGCAAACTAAACATATAAAATGCAATGAAGATCGGTAACATGAGGCAATAGATCAATAAAACGCCTCATAAGCATGTATACAGTAGCTACAGTATTCTGTATTCTCTCCAGCTTTCTTTTCCTTTGCTGTGTGTGCTAAATAATGTTTCCCTGATGGTCTACAAATTCATGGCATTGCGATAATCACAAGCCATGCTCCTCAACTCAACCCAGCCTTTCATTGGCTGTTTGCTTGCTTATCTGCTTTATTCTTGTTCTTTCGAAGACATGTTTATATAAAAACATTGAAAGTGGGTTAACTGGATCGGCATCAAGGAGATTTTTTGAGCACAATTGCCTTTGCTTTAAACATAGAAAGGGGGGAAAAAAAACTTTTGATATTCAGAGAGAGAATATAGCAGTGTGGAATGGCATTAATCATTTACAAAGTTTGATTGTTTTCCAGAAGAGAAGAAACATACACCAAGGCCCAGGATAGTTTGTTTTTGTTATATTTAAAAAGATAGCGCAGCTTATTTGGCCAAATTGGAAAGCCGTGGCTCCCATGCGATTAGTACAGCGGCGGTTTCATATTTCACAGCAGCCTCTTTCCCTCCTCCCGCCTCTGCCGCTCACTCATTCCCCCCTCCTTCCACTCACCGGCTCCTTGCTTCGCCGATCTCTCAGTACTTGCCCAGTGGCAATATACAACTGCTCATTCTTTGCACAATGAGAGAGGGAGAGAGAGAACAAAACAGGGTTCACACATGAAAGGGGACAATGATCCTTCTTCTTCTGCTAGGCTGCCATGATAAAACAAAAAGCCACTCTTTTAGGGAATAATTCTGCTTCATCAATTAAATATCAAACTAGTGGCTTCTGCAGAGAAAGAGATGAAGCTATCACCTCTGTACTCCGGGGCTTCTTTTTCCAATGGAGCTCAGAGATTCAGATGAAAAGATTTTATTCCCAGATTCGCGGGATAAAGAAAACTGACACAAAGGAAAAATAAAACACAGGGAATCTTAATTGACCTTGTTAACCTTTATACAGATTTATTGATTACCTCATATTAATCTGCCTATGCCGGAAATTCACCTGTGTAATGAAGTGTGTATCCTACAGAGACATATCCTGCACACATGACCTAGAGTGCATTATTTAATTGATCAAAAAATAAAGCCGCCGTCTCTGTGGCCGATGCAGAGACCCTGGTTCAAACTTTTATCACCTGTAGAACCGAGATGCTCTGCTTTCTGGTCTCCAAATCTCAGCTGCTCTGGTGCCAACAAAGACCAGAAAGAAGCGCACATCAGTCTAGTATTAAAAATCTAGACATCCCTGCTCCAACCTATTTATCAAACCTGCTTTTGTCTCGGATTCCTGGTAGGGGTAGCAGTGTGCCAAATCTGAACAAAAACACTCAGTGAGGCATCATTTTGTTACTTTAGCTCAAGTCTGAGGATTAACCTTCCTGAAGACCTGAGGGGAGCAGCGAATGTTAATATGTACAAGAAAGAAAATAAAGCCAGAATTCTAGGTGTGTTTGTTTCAGTGAATTGTATTTTATTTTGTGTAATTTTATTAATCCAGTCATATTTTTGTTGGTTTGCTACAAAGGATCACAATAAGAGAAAAAGATAAAGAGTTTGAGAATAAAGTTTACTTCCTCATCATTTCAGTCTCCAGTAAGCCTTTTTTAGTCTTTATATTATTTTAAAGAGGTAGATCAGAAAAGCAGCTATATTTTTCCACGCAGTTTCACGCAGAGCTGGATAATCTGTGTTTAAGCCAATCAGCACCACAATGCCATAAGAACCAGGACTGTAAATGAAGAGGTGCTCAACACTGAGTCTGCTATGATGAATGTTATATTTGCAGACAGCCTGTACACCTTTCACAAGATGAACCTTGTACCTCATTTCAGTGCTCTTCTGATATATCCTGCAGGTTATTTTACATAGATTAATGTAAAATGTTTGTTAATACAACTTTTCTAAATAAAATCAGAGCTCTACTCTGAAATTTACAACTTTCATCTTGTGAAATTATGACTTTGAAATCCTATAAATCAGGCCCTAATCCTCTGTCATAATTTAGATTTGTTCTTTTTTTTCTACATTATTTTTCAGTTTTTGTTTCTATCTTTAATATTTTCTCTACTTTATCATTGTATCACTTTGAAATCTTGAATTTTAACATTTTTATCCTTACCCCCCCATATTTCCTCATCACAAATTCATAATAATGTTTCCCTTGTTTGTCAGTTTCTGTATTTATAGAGACTCTTATTCATTACATACATTTTTTTCTTGTGCTTGGACTGACAGGAGAAGCATCCTGCTTTCTTAATGTTTTTTAAAGCACTTTTTGTTTCTTTATCCTGGTATGTAAATAGATAGACAAATAAAACCTGATTGATGAACTGATCAGAAACAGAGTCCAACATTAAAACTATTCAAATCCCACTGCAGTTTAGGGTCAAAGTAACTAAAACAAGGATATGAACGAACTGTTCCTACAGGCTCATGGGAGCAGGGACTGTTTAAGAGTGAGAGTTGGATGTAACACACACCAGACACACACAGAGACACACAGATTGTGTCTGAGTCAACACAAACACAGGCTGACTTTGAGTGACCTGGGCTCGCTAAGCGCTCTCACTTTTTGATAAGCGGGGGACATGACGAGTTGTGAAAGGACCCTTCAAGTTGAAACATGTTCGGCTCGGGCTTATCACACAAAAACCTGTTAGCGCCACTTCTTGTTTCCAAACAGAGTGTCAGCCGTGGGGCCCTCTGTGTCTCTCTCTGTTCCTACCTACTGCGTCTTATCCTCTGTTTATCCCGTCTGTTTTGACTTCTCTTTGTCCGTCCCTGTCTGTCCTGCATTCTCTGCTTTTTTCTGCCATGTTTGTCCCCGTCTTCTAGTCTATTTTAATCTCATTTTCCCTACTTTATCTTTTGTTTTCAGTGAACTATAGCATGTGAAAACTCAAGATTGCACTGTCTGACCTGATTGTAAACAACTGCATCAAAATAACTCATATGCGTTATTCCTTCCATCCATTCTTCATCGATCTGTGTTTTGTTGTGATTGTGAAGATTTGAGTTAAATTGGAAATCTATCGAGAAAAGTGTCTCTCTCACAGTTTTATCCAGCTGTTATCATCTCCTCTTTGTCTCCTGCAGTCTCCTTCCTAATGCAGCACTACTACAGTAACCTACCTGTCCCTCTCTGCCTGTTTCTACCTCCACTCTCAGCTGTCTCGCTCTGTGATAAGGGAGAATACGAGATCTATACCTACCACACTCAGGTTGACTGGCGTGAAGGGCTTTGGCACAGGCAGATCATAGAGAGAATTCAGCATGTCATTCAAGTCATTTTCCTGGGGGAGAGAGAAAGAAACAACAAAAGGAGGAGAAGAATAAAAAAAACATAGGACACATGAATTTTATTTACTTGTTTTGTTGTTGTCGCGAGTTATGTGTCAATCTTCACAACAGTGCTGGGACAGGAGCTGCTGCAGACCAGAGGGCAATCCTGCAGCGAGGCCTGAAGGGTTCGAAAACATCCGACTGACATGTGTTTAACGAGCAACGGCAAGGTTAAAAGACGGCTGAACGTGGGGCTGCAGACGCTTATTATCCGGCAGCGTTGATTTACGGCCGAGAGCGGGCTGTCTGTAATTAAGCAGGGGGTCCCCTGCTCTAAAGACAGGGGGCTTTAAGAAGCTGTAAGAGGGCTTGCTTGACCACAGAACAGGCCCCGGGATTATTCCTCTAGCATTTATGAGCTCCATGACAAGACTGCCATTCACACTCGCTGGAGGACTGACAGGGAGACGACACTCCGCAACTTTGTACTTTAGTGCAACTAAACTAAACTATGAAATGTTCACGCAGAGGTCAGGCTTTGTTGTTTTCTGGATTCTTTTTCTATTTGCCCTCTCAGGGAACTTTGTTTTGCTTTTGGCTACGAGCTGCTGCTCATTTGAGGAAATGTGTGTGTGTGTGTGTGTGAGTGTTTGTGAGCGTGTGAGCGAGCCAGTGAGAAACAGAAACTTGAGAGGAATGGGCGGCGATGTACAGTAAGAGAAGAGGAAGGGAGGGAGGGCGAGAGGGAGGGTGGGAGAGAAGGGGGGGGTTGTGTTGGGGTGTGTGCAATCGAACAGCCTCCTGTCATGAGAGGCTCAATGCTCACACGCATGGTCAGCAACACGGCCTGGGGAAACAGTTCATTTACCCCTCGCCTTAAACCCTCATCGCTCTTCTGTCTTCCCTCGTCTGTCAACATCTCCCTCTCGCCTGGAACGGACAGCGGGGTAAATAGAAACCAAATCATGCACACTAACACTTCAGTCACTCAGGATTTCCAGCAATCTTTCCGTCTCTCTCTCTCGTTCTCACAAACACAAACGTGTCTGTCTCTCTCTCTCTCTGTGTGACTTAAGACTGTCCTGCTAAATTCCTTTCAATCAGAGAGAAATGTGTGTTTATTTTGCATGTTTAAGTGATTGTCCTCTTTAGCGAGGCTTTCTGTCCGGATCATTGCTCTCTAAGGGGCTTTGGAAGCAGCAGCAAATACATGACAATTGAAAGCGGTCCCCAAGCTCCCCGCACGTCTCCCTCGCTCTGCCTTCCTCCCTCCCTCCCTCCCTCCCCTCGTCTACTGCTCTGTCTTCCTCCTCTCTTCAGTCAAAACATGGGAACATCACCTACACCCTCTGCACTAGACGCTGCACATCTCCCCAGTTTGTTGCATATTTTACATTTCCCTCCCTTTGCTAGTACAATGCAGTGAATAGTCAGGGGAAAAGACTTTTGTGAAGTGCGAAACACTTGTGTGCGTGTGTATGTTTGTGTGTGCTCCCCTGCGAAAGAGAGAGAGAGTGTGTGTGTGTGTGTGTGTGTGTGTGTGTGTGTGTGTGTGTGTGTGTCTGTGTGTGCTTGCTTTTTTTCTCTTTCTTAACAATTTGTTTTCCAGTAAATCATCAGGAATAACTTCCAGTGTCAGATCAGCGTTTGGTCTGTGAAATGTCAACATTGTTGCTGCTAACAACAGGAGCCAAGTCGAGCCCGAGACGGCGAACAAAACTCGCTCACAAAAGACAAAACGCAGCAATGCAGAGGGAGAACACAATGGAGGGAAATATTTTACCACAGTTCAGTTCCAAAAACACTAAACTGTGTGCTTGTTTCGAAACCAAATCAAACCACGGCGTCTTATTTCCCACGTTATGTGCTTTAAACCGCATCTTAAACTGTATACATAAAATAATAAAGAGCAGAAACATTCAAAGAGGTGGTTACCTGTTGTTTTGTTAGGTAGTCTGCGAGGGTATTAAGCAACTTGTAGTAGATTTCAAACCACGGCAGGTAACTGAAAGAGAGAGAGAAAGAGAGAGCACATGTGAATCAAAAAGTGTTAATTCACCACATTTCTGCTATAGATATAAAAATAATTATATATAAAAGAAACTATGAGGTATTTAAGCAGGTAACTAATAATCATTTTAGAATCAGCATTTTGGTTCAAGGAGGTATATTGTTGTTTCTGAGGAGCAAAATTAGAGACTTGTTTTTAAAAAGAGGAATCATACAAATTAAAAAATATATATATATAATAAAACTATATTTAAGTTTATAAACTGTACACTGTGTGCAAAGAGACCTATATGATAAAAGCGGCTAAAAGTATGGCGGATGTTTTGATGTTGTGTCTCCTGAATTATGTGTCTAAATTATTACACATTTGTTGGATACTACAAATCTAGTCACCACTGTGTTTGTCATGTACGGCCTCGTAGCGTTTCATTGTGAATGTGCTGACCTAATACTTAAAGATCAAACACAAACAAGACCTTGAAGACAGGGCTCCCAGCCAAACCTACTCCAAACTCTGGAAAAACGGGAATACTATCTAGCCCTTATTATGACATTCCTCTCATCCGAAGGTCTCCACATGCTGCAAATTCCTGTCATTTCTGCTCTTTACGCCAAAAAAAAAAAGCAGATAAACAAAACAAAACAATGGATTTAAGATTCCTCGACAAAGAACCACAGCAGCTTCTATGGAGTCTGCGAGAGGCTATGGTTTATAAGCATGCTGCTCACAGATGCACAGGCTTAACAAAAATGCAGCCTGAGATGCCCTCCTCCCTCTCCCTCCAGCCCACCTCTCTGTTTCTTCTCGTGCCCTTCATATTTTAAAAATAATCTTTGCCTTATGCTATTAATGCATGATAAATAAATTCATTAAAAAAGCTCCAAATAAGTCATACTGCAGTGTTTGTGTTAAAGCTAATCACTAAGTACACCCACCATAAGCTAAAAGCATCTGCAGCATGGCTCTCTTTATAAAGTTGACACTTTCTTGGCCAAGTCGACTCGCTTTCTCTGTGGACGATGGCCAACGTTTTTCTCCTGGCATTAAAAGCAGCGAGGGCTTGGTTCATTTAATGTTATGCAATCAGATAATAAAAACATGGTGTCCTATCAAGGTATTGAATTTTTATTTAGTTTTAACATGGAGTCTGCATGCATAAGTAATGACTCCAGATAAGGACTTGTTAGCATTGCAATGAAATAAACAGATACTCCCATTAATGCTTCATTAAGCCGACTGGATGCAGGGGTTGAAACATAAATTAGAGTCCAAATGAGCCGATCAATAAAAAGTGGATCCTTAGTTTCTCCCTGAAATTCAGCGAGTGAACAAAGTGTTAAATATAAGTCGTGAAAAAAGATTCTTTTGAATCAAACAGAAAATCAGACAAAGACTTTTTATCTGCGGTTTTCTTCGTTATATAATAATTAAAGTGAAGTTGACACAGTGTGAGGGTTTATGTTAAGTCCTGCTCAGGCTAAAGCAGGGGCTGGACTCTGAGGAGTTTCCAGGGCATGGGTCACTGGCTGCTCTGTAGACTGGAATTAACAGACAACAAGAAAACAATAAAGTGAGCCTAATGCAAATTTTCATATTGCTAAATCCGCGAGGGGCCAACGACAGGCCGTGTTCCCGGAGAAGTGCAGCCAAGCGCACCAATCAGAGAGGTTGACTGACCATTAGTCTGAAACAATCAGCCTCCTTAACGTGCCGATATTTTGACGTCTGTGCGAAGATTTAACGCAATCAGGTCACACTCGCAGGAGAGCCTAAATCAAACACGCGTGTGTTAATTCACATGCTGACCAGATATCAACCTGAAGACCTATTTCTGCCCCGTCAAACTACATACAACGCCAGCATCTGCATATGGGGTCAGTTTACGTTTAGTTACACGTAGGGTTAGGTTTGATTTAATGACTCCGAGGGGGAACAAAGCCTCGGCGTTATCCCCGCCTCCTGTTTAAAAAGCCAGGCTTCTGGACATTAATCCTTCATTTTTCACAGTTGAAGGGGATGTAAATAGGACTCTCACTGTCAGAGCAGCCGTCAGGCCTCACAGATCTCACAGTCATTACACTCCTACACCAAGGTGTTGTAAATCCTTTGTTTTAGAGGAAAACGCATGATTGCTGGGGAAGGCAGCCAACCGCAAATTATCAATATTCTTCAAACATCTTCCTGCATTAGGTAAAAGGATCCTGTGCTTTGTTTAAATTGTTTTTATAACTGTGTACAACTTAAAGAGTTTTTGTTTTGTTCTGCTTACCCCCACCCCCGGCCCGCCTGCCCCTGCTCTGCTTTCTCTGTTGATGCAAAAGTTAAAGTTTGGAAAGCTTAGAGATACTCCTACTCGTCACAGTTCATTGCTCAGATCTGTTTGTGCTTCGCAAATCCTTCGATAGAGAGAAAGAGAGAGGAAAGGGAGAGCGAGAGACATCCATCACCGGAGTGCTCAGTGCGTGGGGGCCCCGCAATCTCTCCTGCCATTTTAAACACATGTCTTCTCAAAGTGCCATGTACTCAAAGAATGAACCAGTTAATCTGCGGCCCACTCACAGCCACGTCGTGCTCTCGATCCCGGGCTCAGACCACCAAACAGCACGCAGATATCTAACAGAGGTCAGGGCCATGGGAGCGCCTTTGGAACTTACATCTAAATTATTAAGGATAGGATCACACACACACACGTGAAAAGACTGAAAAGATTTTAAGTATTCTATCCAACACTTAAGTATTTGCGTTAAATGATTCACTCTGTTCGTCTGAGCTCTTACATTAACCCTGTCTACGGCTGTAAACTACCTGTTGGCTGCTAAATTTGACACTCATTCCTGTTCCTTCGATGAGTCTTAAATCTCCTTTAATGCACAGGCACCTGTAACCGTAAGTCATCTTGCTCTTTGCAGACAGCTCAGTGGAAGATTTCATTACACATTTACTTTCTCAGGTTAAGGGTTAAGCACAGGGAAGGAAGTTTCTTCCGCCAACCGGCCAAGTGGCCACTAACTGGAGCGATCCTGTCCCTAAAATGTTTCCTGAAGCCTCAGCAGCAGAATAAAAACAGAGGAAATCTTGGACTTGATCCGAATGTCCAATAAGAAATTAGTTCAAATGAAAGAGACATGAAAGGACTGAGAGAAGAGGTAAAATGAAGTGTAGGATAGTCGAGTGTTTTTCCTCTTTTTTTAAAGGTTTTGCCCGAAGGGAGCGCGGGCCTTTCAACCACGGCTTTAGCAACGAGACTACAAAGGGCTGTCCACATAAAACTGTCCCACTCATTAAGACACTTCCTCCTGTAAGCTGAGGTGACAATTTTACGGTCCCAGCACTTCAACAATCACACACACGCAAACTGTTTTAATTACTTTTACTTTACATCCACGTGGAATTACAGATTTGATGGAAATAAACCGAAGAGAATCGGCTTTTAATGAATCACGCAATTAAACTAATAACTCTGTGATACTAACAGCTCACATTATCAGTCTTTCTCTTCATTTTCTTTGGTTTTTTTACGTTTTTGACTCTTGCAATTTTCTGACTAATACAGTAGATTTAAAAGCAGTTCTGAAAATTACAAAAACAGAAAAATAAACCTTTGACCGTGGACCTTTAACACAGGAACTTAATTTACACATGTCTGCGATGAGATGTCTGAAATGTTTTTTAATGATATGAATATTTTCAAATATCTTCTCCCAACCCTGTGAGGTTACTTTAGTTAAGGAAAAAGATCAAGCCTTAAAAAAGAAAACTAATTGTAGCTGGAAAGCAAACAAATATTTTTAAATTGACAGAAAAAGGAGAAAACTTTCTATACGTTCTTTTATTAAAAATGAAGCGAGCCATGCAAACTACTCAGAATGCATAATGAATTTTATACATCATATGTCAAATGAATTAGCATGTCTAACTCAGCGAGAGGGACAGGGGAACCTCTGCTAATTGGCAGTGAAGCTTCATGCATAATTATGGGCCAAGCGTCTTTGCTGTCGCACTGTGGCAGTAGCCGAATAACGAGAAGAAAAGAGAGAGAGGGAGAGAGAGAGAGAGAGAGAGAGGGAGAGGGGGAGAAAGATGGAGAGAGAGGGAGAAGGAGAGAGTGAAAAGAAAAACAAAGGCCATGGAAGCTGGCCGGGAAGGGTGGGTGGTGTGGGGAGGAGGGACATGGTTCTTCACAGCAGCTCATCAGGGCAGCGACAAACGCACGACTGTCCATCAACAGCCACACACATCAGGCACACACACACACACACACACACACACACACACACACACACACACACACACACACACAAACTGAGGCGAGAGCTGCTCTGCACTAACAGGCAAAAAGAAAAGGCTTTGTGTTCTTCCCTTTTTTTTCCAGGTTTTGTTTGTTAAAGTGTTTAATACATTCATTAAAAATGGATTTATTTGGTAGATTTTCCCTCAGTTTATTCTAAAGTGCACCAGCCTGTCCACTGAGATTAGCACTGGAGTACTCCTTCTTTGTAATGGTAAGGTAATTACATCTGTAAAAACATTGTGTCAACATGCAATTACATGGGAATTAAATGATAATAGCCTTTGTTTGAGCGTAATTATGCAAAGAAAAACGCAATCTTCCCGGGTTGGGCATCCTCATTTAAGTGCGCTGTGATAGGATAAATCCACCTATGAAATATCAAAAACTGCTAAACTTTTGGGTAATTATGGGCACATCACTAACATATTTGTGTGGGCAGATGAGAATATAAATTTGTTATTCTGGCATAGTGCAGCTCAGTGTGAAGAGTGAGAATGAAGGGAAATGCTGTCTCAGAAATCTGTATTCACTTCTCAGATCTGGTAAATTATTTAATTTTTTCATCACTCCTCACCAATAAATGCGAATACATTTAAAAAAAATGTTCTGAGGCTGATCCATGGACAGTTTGATAAAGGGCAGAACAGATCAGGTTTGAGTTATTTGAGCCTGTAAATAAAAGTGTTTGTATTCAAAAAGTGTTTTTACATATTTATTTGATTTTCAATCAGAAAGTTAAATGCAGAGAGACTACTTTGATATGTTTGGATTTTCTAAGTGGGGCATAAATTTTAGAGCATTCATTGTTTTTGTTTAGATATTCGTTTTATTTGAGGAAGATAAATCTAGTTTAAAAAAAAGTGTTACACCCAGTGTTAGAGTCTGCGGCAGGATTCAGCTAATATGAAAAAATGTGAATCTGTAAGACAAAAATGTGAAAAATACACGTGTTTTAAAGTGTTACTATTACGTTAACTGTGAGTGTGTGTGTGTGTGTGTGTGTGTGTGTGTGTGTGTTACCTGAGAAGACATATGCAGACCCGGCAGCCTTGAGTGAGTCGGCAAAAACCAAACCTCTGTTTGCTGTCGATGTCGGTCAGCACAAAGGTGAAGTTTTGCCCCACCTGACTCTGGGAAACCCTGAGGCCGGACACAAGGGACACACACGCACGTACACAGACACACACACACACAAACACACGCATATGTATCAAGAGCCAAGACACAAAAACCAGTTAACAATAATCTTAAAGCAACAGGGAGCGCTAAATCAATGAAATCTAGTAAATATTCAGTATGATAACAAAAACCATATTTCTGGTCTCCTTTGATCGAACAATGACTCACTCTCAGACTGAACCTCACCATGAGCTAAATCTCCAGTCAGGGTCCAAACCTGATGTCACATATTTCCACTATGGCTGCTTGAAAAACTGTTTAAAGCTTTTCTAACCCCAAGGAAAAAAATCACACAGGAGCTCGATAAATCCCTCCACCACTAGATGGCAGCAGTTCAGCTTCACTGAAACTCTGAACACACTTCCTCTTCCATCTCTCTCTCTCTCTCTCTCTCTCTGAATTTTAACATTTCATTTCCACCCTGTAAAAAAAAAAAAAAACAATAATAAGGCAGTACTTTTTAGAGAGCTTCTGGCCATATCAGACCTTTATGATATGGAAGGAAATATTCTTCCTCAGACTTTAGACTCACACTCTCTCACACACACAGACATAAACATGCGTCTGTGCACAACACACTAAGTGGGCAGGTCAGTGATGATCTCATCAGCATCATCCTAAATGAAACCTGCTTCAGCTCCCATCCCAATCATCCTGATCATCCTGTGTCCCTCTATTCATCACAAATAGCTGATTTCGTCTAAATACACTCAGAGCAGAGTGAGTGCGAGATACTGATTCGTTGAAGGCTTAATGCGAAAGAGGCTACATACAAATATTCCCACAAACACACTCATCACTCAACTTTTACAGGTGATTCATTTTCATTTAACTGTGAAATGTGTAGACTTTACCAGAACATAGCTGTGTGATGCATAAAATCACAACATCTCATTTCCCTTTTTTGTATATGTGCCTCAGGAAGAGGGAGGGGCGTTAGGTCTACATTTTGTGACTGTGTGTTTGTGTGTGTGTGTGATGTGAGTAGTCGGTGCTTAAAAACAGGGAAGCAGGGAGAGAGAGGAATCATACCTTTCCACGTCAAAGGGAAAGCAGAACTTTGGTATCGTCTGAAGGACCTCCTGAGAAACCAGAACAGAGAGAGAAAGACAGAGAGAGACACACACATTTGTTTAGAAAAACACACATCACAAGGAAAACAAATAAAAAAGCGTGTAATTCAATAAAATAATCTCCTGGGCTTAGACTAAGTGTGTGCTATCAACTGGCTGAACAAAATGAGGATTAATGTTAAACGCTGCTGATAGCAATCTGACAAAGTCTTCACATCCCAAACAGTGCAGCCTAAACGCACTTAATCCAAATGAATGGGCAATCTAAAGCACTTCATTTGGCAGAACAGAGAGGAAAGGTTCCCCTTCTTTTTTCCAAGGATGGGGAGGGATCCTCGATCCACAGCTTGAATAATTAGCAGTTAATAAGTTCATCGATTATCGGGTGCCAAAGGGAGATGAAAAGATGAAGGAAGAGGGGGAAAGAAAGAGAGAAGGAGAGAGAGGGGGGACACAACATTAAGGCGATGGTGGCAGATTGTAGTGACAATGGGCTAAGCAGCTCTGAGGGGTTAAGAGGTAGGAGGGGGGTACAAGCCTTCGGGGCTTTACCTCCCAACATCTCCCTTGTGGGTTGAGGGGGGGTTGCGGGGAGGGTGCGTGCTCTTGAAGCGAGGTAGAAGAGGTGGGGAGGGGGGCACCTTTCCACCAGCGGCAGCATATGGATTTAGACAGGGAGCAGGAACAGAGCGAAGCACCATATGGGTGAGCCTCTCCAGACCAGCCACACAGCCACAGAGTACCAGGTCTACCCCTCTCTCTCTCTCTCTCTCCCTCTCTCTCTCACTGTCTCTGTCTCCTCGTCCCTCTGGCTGCTAACCTGGCCCAGAGTCGGCGCCAGGCACCTGGTCTTTTTCGCCGTCTGTCTTTCTGTTACCTCTCTCTCAGCTCTAGCCAGGCTCTGCCAAACCCCTCAGACTAATCCTGGGGACGGAGCGGCGGTCTGCTCCGCTCTGGCCTCTCCCACTGTCTCCCTCTCTTTCACTTGGTTTGCCTGCCAAGCTCGGCCACAGAGCCCGAGGTCTGTCTCTTCTTTCTGACAGGAGACGTCCGAGCTGAGATTGATGCTTCATCCACCTCTCTCTCTCTTTCTTTCTCTCTCTTTCTCTTTGCCTTCCCCAGAGACTGATCCAGACGACAGGTTGGGTGTCTTCTGCTGCTGCTGCATACTGCTGCTAAGACCTCGCCGCGGGGGAGCAGTCAGTGATCCCCCCCACCCCCTCCGTCCTTATCAAAACTTAAAGCTGCCACCCCAGCATAACACAACCATCGCCACAGACAAGCAAGCAACAGTAACAATGAGCAATGACAGAGGGAGGGGGGGTGTCATGTGTGTTTGTGCATTTGAGTGGATGATATATGTGCCTGCCTGCTTCAAGGACTTTGTGCAGTCAATGTGAGAGGGTGGTTAAGCATGTACATTTGTATGTGTTTGTGTGTGAATGTGTGTGTGTGTGTGGGTGGCTGGGTTTGGCTCGTCTATATGTTTTTAGCGCGTGTATTTGCCCACATATGGAGCTTACGGTAGGATAGGTTGGGTGGGAGGGAAGTGGTTGTTTTTACTTATCAGGATCTGTGATAAAATTGAGAACTCAACAAAGACGGAGGGCTCGGTGGCAGAGGAGGTCTCCGTCTCTGCTGTGGGAGTGTGTGTGTGTGTGTGTGTTTATGTGTGTGTGTGTACATGTGTGTGACAGTCTTGGCGTGTGCGGCTGTAAAACTGTCACACACATCAGAGCTGCCATCGCTGTATGCGTTTGCTACTATTATTAACCACTATGTGCGCACACCAATATGTTCCAGTGAGCCCTCCCCGGCGCACTGCATATGGCACACAAACCCAAACAGACGCACACATTCGAGCGCGCACACGCACGCACATACGCCCGCTTCTCTCTGCAAATAAAAACATTTGACTTGCCAGATTCGAGAATTGTCACAGCCCCGCCCACATCAATTGTCTGTGTTTGAGTGACAGTCAAGGGGCTGCAGAGACTCTGATCTCAAACACGACCAGTGGGAAGTGATGGTTTGTGTGTGTGCATAATGTGACATATAGAGAAACTAGACATACTCTCTATATATTTATATATACAATGTAAGCACCCTATACACTCATCAGTCTGTATAGACCCCAGATATACTGACACCTCACAGTCTATTATGCTTTTAATCTGCCGTCATCAGTCATTAAATCCACGGGATGGTTGTCTCTATGTTTAAAATCAAACAGTGTGTCATCCATTTATATAAAACAATATATACAAGTGGTGCAACTTATAAGTCAATTTCTTTTACTTACAAAAAGGCCAAAATGACATTGAAAATCTCCCGTCATAATTCCCATGGGACTATGGCAATGTCTGTACGTGGTTTTCTCAGGGTCCAAACTATAAATACACTCAATTTAAGAACCTATAAAGCAGAGACAGCAGGAAACTCTCACATCCGGGAAGCCGGGACTACCAAGTGTTTGACATAATTGCTGAAAAAAATGCTGAAAATGTGGAAGCTGAAGACAAATGTACAGTTTTCCTGCCATTTATAGGCAAATTTAAATGTTTTGTGTTTTTGTGTTTTTACAAATGGATAAGACCTGATTACTAAATCATTGTATTGTAGTAGATATAAAATTAGGGATGCACATTATTACCCTTTTATAATGATATCTGTATCTGCAGATCAAAGCTTTAAAAGTCAGCTGTAGAGATGCAGATATGTGATAATAACAGCTTATGCACTCTGACAAGTGTCATTATGTCTGTTGTATGGAGTCATTTTAAGTGTTGAAAGAGACATAAAAAAAGCTTACACTAATTTCGCACAACTGATTTAACTACATCTTAAGAACTGTCTTCGTCTCTGAAAGTAGGAACAAAAAATGGTCAATGACTTTTACTTCAGTCATTTGTCAAAACTACGATAAACGGTAACTGCCGACCAAAGGTGAGGAAGCTTTACGAGAAAATCTGTGAATTCATTGGTCTTGTTAACCAAGCCTTTAGCATGGTAGAAGATGGGAGCTTCAACAGGCTGATAATGAACTTGAATTGGTATTGGTATCAGTATAAGCCAATATGAGTTGAAAAATATCTACATAATGCTGCTGGAAAACATCCAACATTGTGCATCTCTACAGGAAATCTGATGAAAGCTGTTCACAACTGGAAAGATGTCAAACAATGACAGTCATTTGATGTCGTTTTTGTTATTCTTCATATAGGATGAATGTAGCACAGCAGTCTTAAAGTCCAATATCTAGAAACAAATTTTAGGTTTTCCTGGGAAACATATTTGACACACAGCAATCTGAGACTGAATGAATAAGTACATGGGATAAAACTCTGCTTTACACTGAGCTTCAGTTTTAAACAAACAGGCTCCTTATATGTGCCGTGCAGCTTCCTCATCTGTCAGTCTGTCTAATGTTATCCAAATAATACCTATATCACTGATAACTCTTCTTCATATCATATCTCCTACCACTTTCCTCCCTCCACGGCTGGACCCAACACCGTGGGGATATCTTAACAGGAAAGGCACAAAGGGGGGTGTTCTACCACACTTTTTTAGTACAGTAAGCCCCCCACCACTACCACCAACACACACACAGACACACATACACACACTTCCCGTGCTTGCCGTTTTCCCAAGACAAAAGAAAAAGAGGCAGCTAATATATTTGCAGCTTTGCGAGGGGGGATGTGGAGGGGTGGTGGGGGAGGAATCTGCTGCTAGGCTGTGCTTGGCAGACGCTGGTGTATGTGTGTTCATGTGTGCGTATGTGAGTGTGTGTGTGTGCTGTTTATCGTGAGTGGAGACAGGGGTATCACTCAGCGAGACAGAATACTCTGGGTTCCCCCAGCGGACGATCCTGCTATCACTGCACCACAACACTACAACAGCACACAGCAGCTCTGTGCAGCTTTGCGCCGTTCCCCCTGCAGAATAGCAGCGTGCAGGAGGGAAGAGCAACAAACTTTGCAGCACAGGGTGAAAATTGTGCTTTTATACTCTTAAAAAATAGGCCTAAACTTCACTTTTATTCCTGCTCTACCCTCGTTCTTTCAGAAGTGATTGTGTTAGGTTAAGTTATATCTATTTCAGGCATACAACTGGGTGAACAGAGGGGGATTTGACAGATCATACTCTGTGGGCTAGGTCTGACAGATTCTAGCATTTATAAGCATGCAACTCCTCTCCAGGCCACCCACCATCACTAAAAAAGGGGAAAACCGGCTTTAAAGATCACAGCAAATGGACAGAATGATGTTAACCTCTTTTTTAGAAAAGTGTCTTTTACACACGGATTAAATGCTTAACTCAGCGTCAGGCATGGTGTTTCATTTTGGGTGTGAACTTCATGAGCAATATTCGTTTCCCCATATGCCTGCAAAAATAGAGGAGAGAAGCAGACGGGTGGTGTTGCAGATGCAAGAAGAGAAGGTATGAGGCAAGGAAAAAAAAGGATAAAATGCAGAAAATAATAAACTGAGACAAAAAAAAGAGGAGTGACAGACAGAGGCTGACAGAGAGACTGACAAGAGTGAATGTCATCAGGGAGGAGAGATGGAAAAAGGTATTCGGGGTGGACACAACAGCAGAAGGAGGGAGGAAGAAAGAGAATGAGGGAGGGAGGGAGAGAGAGAAGCGGCCCAGTTCATGCCCCTCTCCCATGCAGCGAGGACTCCTCCCTGGGGGGACTCAGACTTTAAGCCCCTGCCCTGCTTTATATTCCCCCGGCTACTGCAGCCAGATCAATCTAGCCAGCTACCCCGATACAGCTCAACCCAGTTCAGTGCAGCCGGGCCCCCAGAGCCCTCCATGCAGGGAGGAGTTTTAGGAGGACTGGAGGCTGGTGGCAGGCAAATTTGTATATGCAGCACCGCTCTATACCCGTATTAAAGAAGACTATAAAAGGAGCATATCAGTGATTTTTTTTGCATGTGTTCACCCATTACTACAATTCACATATCCTTTACATAACTGTCAGCTGTTTTCAAAGCATGCTGCTGCTGCTGCCCTGTTTTACCGAATAATCCATCAAAGAGCACAATGTGTCTGCTTTTATTTTTTGGTCCAAGTTAATTTATTATTTCCTGGTAATGGAATTGAAAGTGCAGACTGACTCAAAAAGCCTGCGCTGCATTACCACACAAACATAACATCACTCAAAATAATGTGGGCAAGATGTTCACTGTGATGGATCACCCAACTCAAGTTAAGTTTTTGCAGGATGAAATGTTATACCGCATGGGAATAAACAGAAATCAATTAAAGCTGGAAAAGGTAGTAAAACACACTCCGAACCGCCAAAAAGCCTGAAATCTGCACATCTGCATGAAGTTTAACTGAGCTAGATCCAGACCTGGAGCATGCAAACCTCCAAAAGTCTTTTGTTCTAGCAACAAGGGAACAGCCCTTCTCCAGAAAATCTAACAATACAATACAAACTTCTGTCAAACTGGAGAAAAACTGATTACAAATAAAGCTAAGCATGTCAGAAATGAAAAAGTCAAATCAACATTTAGAAAGATTCTGAGAGGCAACTACGAAGCAACTAGGGGTGGGAGAAAAAATCGATACAGCATAGTATCACGATATTTTGTCTGGTTATATAATGTATTGTCTCATTTACCAAGTATGGATTTTTCTAAGTAATTGCTAATATGAAGTCAAATCTATGATAATGGAAAAATAAAATCAACTTTTTGTCCAGTGAGGTTGGTAGAGGTGACATCATAGAATAGGAGAAAGTTAGTGCAACAAATATATACAAAAGGTTTGCAAGAGGTGCTACATAAAAATAAAATACAGCGTAAATAAGAGAAACATAAAGAAAAGCCAAATGCTAAATTAGCTAAACTGTTTAAAAATGTTTGTAAATCGCAATTTATTGTATCGCAATATTCACTATATTGCAAAATGTTAAAAATCGCAATAACATAGAATCGTGGCCCAAGCATCGTGATAATATTGTATCATGGGGCCACGAGTGATTCCCACCCCTAGAAGCAACATCACATGATCAAATGAAGTATCAGTAATACAGAAGTCCTGGATTCAACAAGGCCATAGTGCTTTAGTCCATAAACTTAAGATGTTTGCATTTCTTTGACAAAATATTGAAAAGTTGCCATCCTCAAAAGTTGGTACCATTATCACTACCAGGTTAGATGAACTATCAATAATGGATTGTTGCAAGCTTAAAATGCCAAACAGACATAGTACCTCCACCCGTCAATATCCAAGGCTAAAAGTCTATTTAATACCCAGTAATGCTCTAGTGCTCTATTATCCGAATGTAAACAAGCACAGATGATCGAGACCGAGCCTTTTCTTATCCTTAGACTCTTCAGTTAGTTGGACAAGTTTCTTTTTTACTTCAACTTTGCAGGTGTGAGGACTGAACTGCCAACCTTCCAGTTAAAAAGACCCACTGTACCAATGGGCCACAGCCTCCCATAGCTTGAGCTCCATAACAATATCTAATAAAAGCGAATATCCATTTCCTTTTAAAAACTTTGAAAAGTCGCTGCAGCAGCTCTACTCAAGTATGAGGTCATTTTCATGATTCTATGCAATAGGAGAGGGACCAGTTGACTTCATAAATACTCTTAACGACTCAAATTCTCAAACTTCATCCTGTAAATGAGAGGATCATCAAACTGGCTGGTATACTCTGTTGGAATTAAAGGAATGTTTCAGAGTGGGAGGTAGAAGTTGAGAGAGACCTTTTCCTCGGTGAATCTGTTTAATAACTGCGGGAAAACGGGTTTCAGTGAAGCTATCTTTTCCATATGTCAAACAGGCAGTATAATGGAACTTTAAGGCTGCAGTGGTTTGCAGCAGGCAGGGACCCCAGTGATCCAGCCGGCAATTCAACAGTATAATGACACAGTCAGCAGGGCTACTAACACATCAGCGCTGGAAACCACAGTGTCTCCACACACCCTTCCTTCACCTCTTCCTCCTGCGCTTCCTTTCATGCCCTTTTCATAACCTCCTCTCTTCCTTCCCTTCTCTCTTCATCTCTCCATTCCCTACTCTCCGTCCTCTTTCACCTCCCTCCTAAACCCCCTGTCGTCATCTTGGATTCCCCCCATCCTGCATACCCCACCTTTCCCTCACCCTTACCAACACCCTACGTCCCCCCCGTTGCCCCCCTTTTCCCAATTAGTCTGTCTGTGTGCAGCTACCCAGCCGATCTCTGCCCATCCTGCCGGTGCTGGTTCGCTCACCCAGCCCCTCTGGCGAACATGACAAAGAGAGATCCTCAGTATTCAAACAGACACACTGCTTTCAAATGCCGAATGGCAGGGTCGACCTGGGTGCAGCTTTAAGCAAAATATTCAAATTCTCAGCCTTTCTTTTTTAAGAATTTGCATGGATATGCATTCATTTGCAATGTGTAAAGGCACAAGGACAGCTGAGCCTGGGTTTGAGCGAGAGAGGGGAAAAAATAAATAATGCAGAGTAAAAATGTATCAGAGTATAAATCCTTGATGGGGAAGACACGGTGGATTAAAATAGGTTCAAAACTAATGAAAACACAAAGTCATAAACAACTGACTCCTACATCTTTGTCACATAGTCAGTGATGAACTGATGACTATCATCAGAACAGTTATTTAGAAAAGGGAGGGAGCGGGGCTGTGATCTTTTACACTATAAACAACAAACTTCCTGAACGACTTCCTGTTTCTGCAGCGATCCTCAAACTGAAACAGACAGTAAAAGCTTACCGAGGGTGATACTATAATGAGAGCCAAAGACAGAGAGGAACACAGAGGAGAAGATATTAAGACATAAAGATAGACATGGGGGGGAAAAAAACAAGAAATGTTGATGTCTTTTTAAAACTCTAATATTGTGATCCTAAATTAAATTTAGCATTAGTTATGACAAAACAAGCTGTTTATGCTTCTTCCAGGCAAACAAAACAAATGACTGTATCATATTTTTCCATTCCATTACAAATTCCACTTTCACATTCACACTGTGAATCCATATTATTTTACCAATAAGTATAGAGAAGTTTGTAAGAGATAAATGGAGTGTTGTATCACCGCCTACAATATATTACTCCAATGCTTAACAAGTATCAGACAATCTATAGGAGCAACTTGTTCCAATAATGTTTACCAGCTAACTGAGAAGGTAGCATTGTTTTCCAAAATCAGACAACAAATGTTTGTGTTTTGGTTCCTGAAAAATGCTGCATGAGTCATTAAAAAAAAACATCTTTACCTCAGAAGAGATAAATTCAAAATATAACCTCACAGATTCCTGAGAACTTTGTTGGAAACTCTGAAACAAGTCTTTCAAACTTTGTTTTCTATTCCACAGTGTTTAGTCATTCTCAATGATATTAGAATACTGATTAATGCAACGCCGAAAACCCACAAGATGTTTGTTGGGCGCGTCCCGGGCCTGAGGAGTCCTGGCTCCGTCAGGCAGAGTGCATCATCGCCCACTAGAAGCGTGTTTAAAGTTTGGATTTTACACGTATTTAGTGAAGTCAACTATGTTCCTCTTTGTTGTGCTGTTACTTTCAGAGAGAGTTAGCAGATAAAAGTCCTGTTGTGGTCCACATGGATCAGGGATCGGCCGTGGGGTTGTTCTGTGTTAATGATAAATCTATAACCAGGAAGTATTTCTCATCTACATGATCTGATAAACAGTCTGGAGTCCACATATACTGTTTTACTTTGGAATTTACCAGCTCCCGCTTGTGCTTGACTTCCTGTCTGATGCTATCTGTGTAAACTGACGTAGCGTAGAGCATCGAAAATAGACTCGACACGAATCTTCAGCAGAGCAGTTCATCGAGATGCCTTATTTGCCGTGTAGCACGTGACGCTGACGGATCACGCTCAACACGCATCCTACAGGTTGATAATGAGACTCTTGGTCTTGAGAATAAGTTGAGAAATACTTCTCATGTCAGAGCAGAAAAAACTAAGACAAACTTTATACATTCAGGATAAACTTATTTCACAATCATTTAGAAATTGGAGATATTTTAGTTACAGTTCAGAAGAAGCCAGACTTGTTTCTGGACTCAAAATAGAGATATTCAAAAGTCACTAATATACTTGTTGTATAAAGAGGAACTTAAATTCTGAGCAACAAGGATAGTCTAAAGATAATAATGAAGGGCCCAGAAAGCAGTCAGAATTGAACACGATTATTTAACATGGCCTAAGACAGAGGGATCGATTAATCTGCAGGTAAACAATGTCGAAATGATGCGTCCAAAATTAGCAAATGCTAAAACCGCCATTATTTGGTCTTGGAAATACTAGAAACAAAACCTCCCTAAAGATATTGTATTCTTTTGCCTGTTCAAAGCATCAGCTCTTCTGAGTTAAGTTATTTATGAATGATTTTAAGATTTCTACCTATGGGCCAGGATGGATTTTGGTTGAGAAAGCTGTTGTCTCTTTCCATGTAGATAACATTATTTCTCCCATTCCCAAGTGTTTTTGTTTAAGGTAAAAATACCAGGATCTTACTCCAATGGTTGAGATATATCTGTGCCCTGAGCAGGACACCTGAAGACCAGAATTTCTTTCAGAGACTCATACCTGTACACCTCCTGAAGAGAAAAGCTCATTTCTGCTGCAAATCAATGAATTGAATTCATTTTAATAAATTTTTATCAGAATCATTCCAGCAAAGATCATTTTTAAGAGGGTTGACTGGGACTGTACATAAAAAATAGTATTTTTCATCTCAAGGGTCATTGTATTTTCATTATGTGAGCCCATTTTTTTTTTTTTTTTTTTTTTGGGGGGGGGTGTAGGAGTGAAAACATCGTCAGATGCAAATGCAGCGGTACGAGTGAAACTTGCAGAGTAAGAGAGGCTCAAAGAAAAGAGTAAAAAATGAGAAAGAGATGGTGACAGGAGGAGACGGTAGAGAATCCAGATTTAGAGACAGAGATAGAGACACCATTCTGTAGGAAGAAAAAATATACAGAATAGAGAGGAAAGGAGCCGCAGAACAATGGGCAGAGGAACAGCCTCCTCTGGCCGCTGCAGACCTCAGACCCTGCAGAGATTCCTTTCATTAGGCTTTAATAGTATGCTGCCGGCTTGCCATTCTGACCTGCGCTCTGTGCCAGTAATAAGAACGGCCTTCAAAGCCGGACCAGAGCAACAGAGCTGCTCAAGAGGGGGAAGCTGGAGGGGGGCGGGGGCTGGACAGGGGCGGAGGGGCACATGAGCGGATAAGGTGGACTTTCAAATTGACACGGGGGCGTTACATTTTCACATTCGTGCTCACTCTTTCCCAGCTGATCGGAGAGGGAGATGGAGGGGAAGAGGGAGTTTTGTATTTCTGTACATTTCCTTCAATCCTTTCCACAAGTTTGTGTTGGTGGTAACCCCTCTGCTGTGTAAAGGGAGGTCATTTTGGTTAACAATGGTCCCATGTTACCACAGCTCTATTCCAGGAGGTGTTGAAGGTGGCAGATTGATCTTCTGGCCTCTTATAGCTCTTGCTAACACCTGACAGGTACATGTGCTCTTACATTCATTTGTGTATTTGCCACCTCTGTTGCAAGAAGAAACCCTGTATTTGTCATTTTCAAATCTGCACTTGCCGATCCTCTGGGGCGTCACAGAAGCAAAATAAAGAGTTTGTGCTTGGCCCTCATACGCGCTGCAGTATCACTCACAGTCAGTGACCTCCTTCAACTCTTCGTGTCACACTGTTGTGCGGAGACATTACTGGGAAATTAGCATCCCAGAAGGCGCTACATTTACCCTCAGAGCTGTCCTTCCTCAAGTTTAATAAGGGTAGGTAAATTCTTCTCCTCTCTTTAGGCTATAATGCACATGTGTGATGAATTCAACAATTTGTGTTAAGAGGAGGGATAACATCCCCTTAACCCCCCACTGTCCAGCCCCAAAGTCATCCCCCGTCCATCAGCTGTTAATGAGTCACCTCCAATATAACAACATTCCACCGGGGTAGTATACATGCCATCCATTGTATCGCACTTATCTATTTCCAGCTTTCTCCACAATGGGTGTATTTATGTTATGGGGTGAGAGGGCATATTGCCTGGAGAATAAGTATGTGGCGTCAACAATAACAGTGTGCATTATTCCAGTGCTAATAACCTGTCCTGCTGATGTCCTTTCTACGAATCACAGATGGGCTCAGACAGGGGAGAGCGGCAGTATTATGCCTCTGCAGAGATCTTCCACTGAATATATTACCATGTGATAGGGGGAGATGTCTCACTCCCTAACACACACACACACAAACACACATGGACACACACACACACACACTTGTAGTGTTGGGCCAAGAGAGCTGCATATGCCCCAAACATACAAGCATGGGCTTCATTAATGACGTGCCAGGAGGAGAGGGATAGAGAGGGAGAGCTTGTGTGTGTGTGTGTGTGCGCACCAAGCAGCCGGGGGGGATTTCCTTCTTTAAGCTTTCAGCTCCCACTGGGCTTAGCTCGACTGTATGAACCCTGATGTGGGCCTGCCTCTAACACATGGCGTCACACACATACACACACACACACACACACACACACACTCATACACACACAGCATATATATATCGAAGCTCAGCAGGGGAGCAGCAGTGCAACACCGGCTCCTAAACATTTGGCCGTGGACGTCTCATTGACAGATGTACACGGAGTCTAGTGGAGGGGGTCAGGTCATCGCAGCGCCCTCCTCTTCCTCCTTCCTCTCCCTCTATCTCTCTGTCCATCTCTCCTTTCTCACAACATCCTATTTGTGCTTTCTTTCTCTGGTGGCTGCTGTTTGTGCCATGTATTGGACGGCAGAGTTCAGGAAAATGCACGCCAATTAAGCCACATGGTTAAACGTGTGAAAGCTCAGTTGGCAACAGCCGCATGTGGCATCTGATACAGCAAGTGTGAGTTTTCTAGATGACTGGGACAACCTGTTTCTGGGTGTAAACACATCTACTCTCTATTCTGAAGTCGTTTGGCGACATTCACAACTATAACGCACATATACATATATATATAGAAAAATGTTTTCGGCAGAAGTACACTGGTGGTGTTTGCTTATGCTAAAAGAAGCTCTGACAAATGGATAGGAAAGCCAAGATTTCATTATGAAACAAAACTAGGTGGAACAATGTTTTACCACATCACTCCCTGTTCCCTTTTTTATTCTCTGTTCCCTCACTGTGGCCATGTGAGGAAAAAAAATCACAAAGACCATAGCAGGAGTTACATGTTCAGTTGTTAGTAAAGGACTCAAACAGACAAGAGGTGATTTCATGTTTTTGATCAGAGTTTTATACCTTTATTTCAAGCAGATCAAAGGAGGTAAAAGCCCGATTAACACACTTTACCGAACAGGTAAATGTGACAAGAAAACAGCAAGAGTAATCACAACATCAGGCTTTTGCTGATTTTGGACAGGAAAGGGGTAATGTAAATACCAAAACTAGCATTTCATGATGTTTTTAAGAAGTAGTATCAAGGGGCACCGCTGTCCTAATGGGTCAACCAGATTTCACTTCCAGTGAAACTTCCTACTCTGTCCACTGTCCCTTTCTCTCCAGATAAGGGTAAAAAAATCTTTTTAAAAAGTGTCACTAACCTTATCTGTCCACCTTTCTGGTCAGCCTGTCTATTGCACTGAGCTTAGACCAGTAAGACCTGAATCTGGGTGTCATCACCCGTTTGTAGTGTCCGGAGTTTGTTGTAAAGCTGTAACTCTTTAAAACAAAAAGGCCACCTACAGATAGATGCTGGAGACAGTGCCTCAGATAATTGTGTCTAAACGCATCCAAAGTAAGAATTAAAACAACCAAAGCCAACAGTTCTTTGCACCTACCAGAGAGCTCAGACTTCTCTCTTTTGTCTTTAAAAACAGTTAAAACTGCGTAGTAAAATCATTCAAGCTGATTTAGGCTGATTGTTTGTTTAACATGATCCTGCTAGTATCAAACTAAATCAAAAACACCATGAGCCAATTTATTTTTTATTTTTTTTTGCCACTATACTGAAGGCTATCATTCTTCACAATCACATTGTATGCTGATGACACCAGTATATCACATCATATCCTAAGGAGAGGAAGTGGTGTCTTTCCAACAAAGTGGCAGGTGCAAATCTGGTCACATGAGCTATTTTTTGTTTGTTTGTCCCTTGACTGTTTAAATCTAGAGAGAGATCTAGAGAAAAACCAACAAACCTTGAGATTTTAGGGATTTGAAGCATCAAAGATACCTCACCAATTGACGTCAAAAATGACCCTTTTTAAAATAATTGTTTTAACATGAGCAGTTTTCCAATAAGGATATATTTTGCTGCACAGTGACCATTCTTTTTTTGTACATAAAAGTCCCAGTTTTATGCTGAGAGTGGCATGACACAGGCATCTACGGTGCAGCTGGCTGGAAAAGCTCTTAGATGGGTGCCTCAGCAGCTGAAACCACTACTGTCCACCTGCAGTTTGAGAAACACAAGCAGCCAACAGCTCTTTACTCCACTGCCAAAACACACCACTGCTCTCTTTTTTTGCCAGTCACTGGGCGATGCTAGAGAAGATGTGAGCAACGGCGCGTAAAAACACTTCCCCTGCTCGCCTCTTTCCTCTCCACCACCACCCTTCTTCTCCCAAGAAGCCAGCCCAGAGGTCAGCGCAATCAGGACCCATGAGCAACAAAGGGGCCTAGTTAGGCGTCCAGCTCAGTGCCCAAGCCAAAGGCCAGCTTAGCGGGGCGAGACTGTCCATTAGGCAGGACCCTGGAACACCCGGGGGATCCGAGGTGAACAGGGTTAGAAAGAAGAATAAAAACACCATCAACCCAGACACGTACACACACATCTTCTCAAAGACATACACAGATCATATGAGGCCTTGTTTGACACCGCTGTCAGGGTGCAGTGAAGGGGAAAGACGAGACCCGGTGACACACTGAGACATCATACACTTACATGTGCACAAATACATGCACACGCACACATTTAGGCCTCAACACACAAAGGAATGAATTTCCATCTTTTTTATCTCTCAGTCACCTTGTGCCGGCTGTTACAACTTCACAAAAGTGGCGAGAGCAAAGAGTTGAAAAGCTAGACTGATTCTTGATAGCTCACCACAAAAACATAACTGCTTTTTCTGTCACCTACCTTTTAGGAGGGATGAGTGGGGAGCAGGTTTGCTTGGTCCTCAAAAAAATTAAAGGATTTTTGTGTCCTTTTAATTGACTGAGTCTTGCACAAACTGTACCATCTTTGGCAATATCATGATATCTCCTATTGGTCTTGACTCTCTTGACCCTGAGATCATTTGTTCAACCAAACTTACACCCTGACTTTATATTTCCAACTCATTTCCTAAACAGCAAATCTCTTTCACCTTCTCAAAACCAATCTTTTAAGCCCCAAATCTCTGTTAAAACTCATCATCTGCTAGTCTTCCGTTATATAGCTCTGCGTATTGTTTTAAGTGTTTCACGAGTTCTCCACATCTGTTGTACCACCTCAAACACATCCTTACTTGCTGCATCCATAAATACACTGATCCAACCAAAAGTTACTGGGGAGGGTTCCACTTGGCAAAGCTAGCAAAATGTCACAAATCCATGACAGTGCATAGTTATTATGGAAACTGGTATAAGTATGGATATGATTTAAGTATGCTAGTTTTACCAAGCAAGGTTTACACCTGATTTAATTCTGTTTATTATAATTATTATTTTTTAGGTCTATTCCAAAGTTTTTGACAGTCGTAGAAAACTTATCATGTTTCTGACTCCAACAGCATTTCCCTTCTTTTACTGGCAAATGGCACTTGTGCTTTATTCTTCTTGTGTTTTTTTAATGTTGGTTAGCCAACAGCTTTCAGATGAGACACAGCCTGGTTGTTGTATTGCACAGAACAGCCAGGTGCTGGTAAAAGCAACTAAAAGAGAAAAAAAAAACATTTTTAAATGACTTTATAGTTGCATTATCTGTTAGTTCTCCTTTTTTCAAAGTTATAATTTTGACTATTTTTGCCATTATTTAACAGTTGAAGAGAGACTGGAAGTATGGGGAGCAAAAAGTATGGGAGGAAATTCAACAAAGAGTCATGAAGAGGAATCAAACCTGCAACCTCATACCATCCACTCAAACAATCGTGCTTTAGTTAACAGATCAGGTAGGCTGAACAGTTTTTCCCTCTTATTGTGTTTTTTAAGCATTACCAGGTTTTAAATTGTGTAAAACACACGATCAAATCACGAGAAATCACTTCTAATAATCATGATAATATCAATCAAAAAACTGGGATAGTCATTTTTGCCATTTTTGAGCAGCCCTACTTGGTGTCAGACAAAACTAAAGTCTGGGTTGAGTTTCGCATGTCTAGCCCTCCGCACACACACCTCCACTCCTCCACCACCATCTCTTCATCTCCACAGGGTGAACACCTTCCTCCCTGAGGGCTGAGGCCACCAATAACATCCAGCAGCTCCTCTCCTTCCCCTCACTCCCTCAGACCACTGCTTCCTCACCCACCCCATTGACCTCTACCACACGCAGCAACCTTCCCGTCTCCCCCATCCACAGACGGTATAGAGCTGTAGCCACCAATCACAACATGTCAGGCAGCCTGTCCTGATGGAGCACGGTGTCAGAGCAACACTCAGAGCCGCCAAGGCTGAAGCCTCCAGAGACCCTCTGCCTCTCTTCTTCTTCTCTCCCTCCCTTTGTCTGTCCCTTCCTTTATGCCTGTCTGGCTGATGACACAGTGAAGGTTTGAGCAGAGATGGATATATTTGAACAGAAAATAAGTCAAGTTTTTGCCAAAGTTGTGGCATTTCAAAATTCTTGACAGTGTTTAAAACTTAAGTACAAAGAAAGTAAAGAAAAAGACCTGGAAACTGTGTAGAACTTAAAAAACATGGCTACAAGCAAAATTTTGTTCTATCTGAGCGTTTGCCTTATTCCAGCGGCTGATTTGCCAGAGGATGACAACAAGAAATTAAACAGAGAGTAGCTGGTTCCTCTGCCATGATTAATTACACTTCAAGATGCATATTTCCCAACTAAAAAGCCTGCTATTAATAACAGGAGCTGGCGTCAGTCCAACCAGATCAATTGATTGTATCTCTGAGGGCTCGTGAAACCAAATGCGGTCCTTTGCTGGTGTGGTCTCAACAGCTGGCTGTACTGTGAGACACTGGCCCCTAAAATCGTTACGCTCCCAGTAAACATGCAGAAATAAAGATGACATAAAAGCATGTGCAGAGGTCCCCATCCGTATTTGAATGTGTCAGATGTAGAGCATAAATGCGCCTCAAGTATTACGTTTCAGTTTTTCTCAACTTCTCAACTTATCTAGCGCCACCCTGATCCAGCAAGCTGAGCCCACAAAATTAAAACAAGAGTGTGTACTAATGTACTAACATAGTAGCAGGGAGGAAGAGTGACGTTGGCCTTGTGGATCACTATCGGCTCAATATGGGTATCGGTCAAGATTGAAGGCTACAATATCGGTATTATATCGGAAGTCAAAAAGTTGTATCAAGAAACCCCTCATTAAAATGTATTTGTAATACATCATTTACTTTATTTCTCTCTGGATTTTGGGATGCAACCACCCAGGTCTATGAAATCATGTGGATTTTTGGTTAAGTGATCAAGTGTTTGAAAACAAAGAGGTTGATGAATCAGCTGGAGGCAACCAATAGGACAGACATGATGGAGGGATGCGATAGAGGGCCAGAGGGACAGTTGTACAGGTTTTTATAGATCCAAAAACAACAAGACCTGAGACAGGGAGAGCAAAACCAGGCGAGGGAACATCAGAAGAGTCGGGAAGTGGCCAGAAATGACTCATCATGATGAAAAACAGAGTGAGCAAACAGAAAGTTATCTCTCTGCGTGTATGCATGTCTGTGCATGTACCTGTATGATATGATTGTAAACAGCTAAACTACAAGACAGGAGCGTGCAAACAAGAATGAAAGAGATGAGGAGAAGTGCAACTTGGAGAAAAAGAGAAGATAGTCAAACAATCTGTTAGGAAATTACCAGCAGTTTTTCAGAAAATATCACCCCACTTCCTCCACAGAGTTATTTAGAAAGTGTAAGAAACAGGGTCGATGAAAAGGGGTGGCAGATTTTAAACATACAAGATTTGGGAAAACTTTGAAGTGAGAGTTTTCTTGAAGACTCCAAAAACAGGCAACTGGACTGTGTAGCGTTAAGAAGACGTTTCACCTCTTATCCAAGAAGCTTCTTCAGTTCTAAATATTGCTGGTGTGAGGAGCAGATATTTATCTTACTGGAGAAGGGTGGCGAGAAGACCGACACAACACTAGACTGACTGTTTTTCAGTTCTGATCAGACTCTAGTGTTGAGATGGCTGTCTGTCATGATAGCATGTACTGAGTCAGGGCCAGTACCAGATAAGCACATTAAACTATAATCCATAAACCCAAGGTAACAACCGAGACCTAATGGTGCTGTGACAGCAACGTGATTGAGTTTGAGACAGTGAAAATACATATGGTATGTTGTATCTGAACAGGTTAGCTTACGAGCTAAAGTTACTTAGCACAGATGAAAGTAAAAAAAAGACATTCAGCAAACTGTTAAAGCACACAAACTATCGTCATATGAGAAATCCGACGCTATGACTCTTCACAAGTTGTCCTTCAGGTTGTTATCTTTTTATTGTTTGTGTTTTTTATCAAAAAGCACTCTGCTCTCTGACACGTAAACAATCAGCTGTTCGGCCATGTTGGATATACCTGAGAATCAGACGTTGCAACAACACGAAATCTGATTGGTCAGAAGTGGACACACAGTATGCGAAACTTTGGAAAAATCGACCATGATCCGAAAAAATAAATGCTGCAATATCGCACGATAAAAATGGTCCCGGTGTAAAAGGACCTTTAGTCGATTATTTGTGTAAGTGATCAGTGACCCATTGACGTCTTTAGCTGCAGCCTTATAAACTCTATGTTAAAATATTGTGTATATTCTAGTCTAACGATGGGACAGAACTCTGAAAATTTGCTGTAGGTTTTAATTTTAGAGACAAAAATGATACCAAGTTTGGTTAAATGTACTTTTGACTCATTCATTAAACCTTTCATGTAGTATGTTGTTTCAAGATTCAAATAAATGAGTCATAATTCACACTAACTGATTTGGTATTCTTACCGCTGAGATGCTCCAAAACTATGATTCACCGGTGGTTTTTAGGCAAAATTAGAACAATCCACAGCAGATGAGTCCGTCTGTGTGAGTGACATTTTTAAATGCTGTTGTGCTTACAGTTTCTGTACGAGTATAAATAGTTTTCTGTTTGTGGAACTTGCTCGGTGTTTATCATAATATTGTCTCTTCTCCACAGAAAAGTGGACCCTCTATGCACCACACTGTGGTTAGCTAGAATTAACTGGCAGAACCATTTTCTGTATGTGTGTTTGTGAGTGTGTGTGAGTCTGAGTGTGTTCTGTCTGCTGTGTTTTTTCCACAACTTTGGGAAGAGATCTGAGAGGAAACGGACAGATTTCCATCTGTCTGCTTCATTTGCAAAAAAAAAAAAAAAAAAAAAGAAAAAAAAAAAGCCCTTCTTGCGATTCAAATATATGCTTTAGCCACCTCTCTCTTGCCCTCCCTCTTTCTCTCTCTCTCTCTTTTTTTCCCCTTCCATCTTTCCTTCTCTATCCGAGTGGCATCTGCAGATGACCAGGGCATCAAGAGTCTCAGGGGCTGAGGGAGGAAACAGGGGAGCAGGAGGGGAAACGAAAAAGAGAGGAGAGAAAGAGAGAAAGAGGGAGCAAGCGCCTCTCACTTCACATTTCCCCAGCACCACCCCGGCGTGCCAGCCAGCCTGCAGTCTGTTCTCCTTTGAGCTTTCTATTCTACCACAGCACAGGAAAAAAAATCAATTCATATTTCCATAATCCACACTCCTGTCTGTCTACATGTCTTTGCCTCTCCCCCCTTCTTCCATCCCTCTCTTTCTCCTGTTTTCTGCCTTCCTCTCTCTCCCCCTCTCTCCC
Source organism: Xyrichtys novacula (assembly GCA_962446985.1). Taxonomy (NCBI): domain Eukaryota; kingdom Metazoa; phylum Chordata; class Actinopteri; order Labriformes; family Labridae; genus Xyrichtys; species Xyrichtys novacula. The sequence continues at coordinate 28,679,987 of OY660870.1, forward strand.
CTGGGGTAGACTAACCCCTCCACCCCGATCCTACGGCCTACAAATGTCATTACGCTGTGCAACAATAACGGCCTAAACAAAAGGAGGCCTTGCTCTGAGCCCTGAGCCCCTCCGCAGAGACTGTTGGCTGCTGCTGCCATATGCTGGCCAGCTCAGGCCGCAGAAAGAGATGGAGACTGTGGCTACAGAGGACTCCAGCCTGCAGCCCCACAAAGGAGGAAAGGAGCCCTAATCCTGGTAATGAGGCCCGTGAATACAGCCTTTATGTATACGGGGGAAAGGGCCAATCCCTCTGTACACAGCAAGCTAACTAGCCATCTTAAGGGCCATCTTATCCACACAAACGATCTGGTCAACAACAGAATGAAAGAGAAGGGAGGGTTTTGAGGGGGTGGTACTAAGAGAGACGTGCTGGAGGAGAAGGATGAGACAGGCCCATGTCAACACACATACGATGTTTACACTATTTAGTTTTTCTTCTCTCTTGGAGTCAGCTCCTCTCTTTTTACTCCTCTTTCCATCACTTCCACGTCCTGTGCCTTCCTCTGGAAGTGTGTAATTTCTCGCTCACACCCTCGTTCCCTCACTCCCTGTACCTCTTACTCTGATAGCACGCTCTGGTTCTTGTGGGGCAGGCAGACATCGCCTGAAGCATCTTTCTACAAGCCCGTTTATTCCTCAAAGTGGATCAGAGAAGCAGGAGAGCTGTTCAAACTCGCTGGCTCGGCTGCTGTGTGGTGAGATAGTTAGCCTACACACATACTGTTGTCTTTTTCTCCAGGTTTTTTTTTTTTTTTTCCCCGAGTTGACCGTTTTTTTCCCCTCAGTCCACAGATGGGCGGCTGCAGTCATCTGTCTGGTGATTTGCCCCAGGACTTGTTTTTGTGCTGCAGCCACTTTTGGAGCAGAGACAATATGTCGCATGTGTTTTTAGAACTATCAGGAAATACATTTACATGCAGGAGCAACAACAATAAAACGCTTCGCATCTACAGAATAGTGTGCGCAACATAGACTGACACACACATTACAACAAGCTGTGTTACCGTTTTGATCAAGTTGAATCTAGACTGTTGTTCTTTGAAGGTGAAGCCAGAGAAAAGCGATAAAGGCACCCTGCTGTGGTGCTGTATTTTTCCAAGGGTAAAGAGCAAAGCTTCCCATAAAAGGGATATTAAATCTATTTAAATTACTCCAAATATTTTGTTTGTTCATGTATGTGCACGTTATCCCCCTGGAGACTGCTGAGAAAATCTGGCTCAAAAGAAATTTGGGTCCATGACAACTTGGGTCTCATTTTGTAGTTGAGGCCATCATTTGTCTCAGTCACAATAACGCTGCATTCAACAAGTTCAACTCTGTGATCACTGGAGAGGCGGGAAAACATTCAAAACTAAATCAGCGTTTACAGATTTAAGAATTAGGGGGAAAATGATATTGAAGAGAAAGCTATTTTTGATCTACTCACACTTGTTTCAAAACCTATAAGTGAAATCATGATGTGCTCTCTCTTATTTGTGTAATAACTTTGTGCAGTATGGCACTGAACAACACAGTAGATCTCAATATATGACATTGTGATTAGGGGTGTCCTGATATACCAATGTAGTAGCTTTCAATATTGACCGATACCGATATTGGCACAAACATATGCATGACATTTTTCACTCAGCTCCAATGTCTTTTTCGGACTTAAACGAAAAATACTTCCACAAGGCCAACATCACACTTCCTCCTTGCTACTTTGTTTATACCTTAGTACACACTGATGTTGTGATCATGTAGGCTCTGCATGCTGGATCATGGTGCTGCTGGCAAGAGTGGAGTCTGGGATGGACTGTTTGTATTGGAGTGCTTATATTGGAGATTTTAGATGCAGGCCGACATAAACCGATATTAGTTTTTTGGCTGATATTGGACCTATATCTGATATCAATATTGTATCGGAACAGCCCTAATTGTGATATACTATACTGTATGTTATGAGGTATTGCGCTTATAATGCAGAACACTCACAATCCAATCAATCTATACGAATTTGTACGTCAACATACAACCCGTCAAACAAACAGACAGAAACGTGACTACAATCAAAACTACTAAAGGGCTAAAATAAGTAGGAAGTATTAGAACACCCAAAACAAGATAAAATGAAACATCTCATGTATTTCACACATAAGAGAAAATCAATAAAATAAACTAAAACCAGTAAATGCTAAATCAAGTTCGCTCAAATTAAAGCCAGATTGAAAAGAAGGTTTTAATCCAGTTTTAAAGAAAGAGAGAGAGCTTTCTGATCTGATGTGGTCCTTCTTCCCAGAAGTCCAAGCTCCTCGTAGACTGAGCCCAGCTACTCTTTGGAGGAAACTCAGTTCAGCCTCTTGTATCCGTGATATCTCATTCTTTCGGTCACTACCCACAGCTCATTACCGTAGGTGAGGGCTGAGCTGATAATATCAAGAGGTTTGCCTTCAGGCTCAGCTCCGTCTTCACCACAATGGTCTGGCACCACGCCTGCAATACTGCTGACGCATCACCGACACGTCTATCTCACAATCCATCTTTCCCTAACTTATGAACAAAACTCTGAAATACTTGAACTCTTTTACTTGAGGGAAGGGCTCAACGCTTCGACTCACTCTCCTGCTATAATACGTGCAGGTGCGCTGTGAATAGGTTTAGTTAGGTTCAATCAAAAACATCTGCAAGGCGATCTATAAGGTCTACATGATCACAACATGTTGTCCGCCCGGTGTGAACGTGCTGCCTCTATATCCAAGTTTAAGAAAAAAACTGCTATCTGTCGGTCAGTTTCCTTTCCTGCCGCTTAGTGACTGTATTAAACCAACACTTGGGTGAGCGGAGGCTAACGGACTTGCATAATTCAGCCAGTGATGATGTGAGCTAGTACTTGCATACAACTGCACAACAAAGTAACTGAAGCGTTAACTTTGCATCTGAGAGCCAAACTGCAAACAACTGCTGACGTTAGCTAAACAAAACAATCACAAATCAGTTTGATTCTTTGGGCTGACTAAGAGACGTTTGTTGCTGTTCGCCACTTTCTGATCACGCAGTCCTGGAAAGGGTTTGATTTATTCATTGTTACCTGTGTTATTTATTGAATAGCTATTCTGGATGTCAGGATATGATATTATGTTGGTTCACACTGGTAACAAAGTCAAACTCCGCCCACAGTACATCAGCCAATCCTAGAGCCGGCCCATGTCAGTTGATTACCTTCAACATATCCAATCAGAAATGTCAAACAGGTATTGTATTCAAATAGCCTCAGCCTGCTTTCTCCTGCTACTTTTGTCAGTGTCACTGAAGCATGCACTGATTTGTACCCAGGGGGTTTTGCTGATGCTCTCCCTGCCTTGGCTTTTAAACACGAGGAGTTCTGATTGAAGTCAACTTTACACAAAATATTGATATATAATCCTAGACTGCATATAGAATGGACGCCGTCTGCCTCCTCGCTGGGTGAAGCCACTCCGTGAGCAGCGCACCCTGGTGACAGGCTGCAGTATAGGTCATAAATCCTGCCTCCTCCAGCAATCCCTATGGAGCTTTGGACAAACTTTAGAAATTAATTACACAGAATTTAAAATTTTTTCACCCTGCTTGCGATTTTGACTTGTAGTTATTTTAAGACTGGTTTGTGCTCAAGTCCTCTTTTTTCTGTACAGCTCCATTTTTAAAAGTTATCAGGGGGTTTATATTTTCTATGACTGACACTTTATACAGCCTGTGGGTGTACGAAGATCGCGTAGCTCACCCCGGGGGATACACCGAGCGTCATCACGGTGACTCTCGGCAACGTTCTCGCCAAATTCTTACAACGCTACTGCGCAACATTGGTTTCAGGAAGTGGAGAAAAAACTTGAAATTACTGTGAGCTTTTTGGCTTCAAATCCATAGACTGGCGGAAGGCAGAATCAAGTTGTCCATATACAGTCTATTTATATAATGCAAAAATGATTGTAAGTCTGAGTTCTGCCTCTGACACCTGTGATTATGTTAAAGCAGAACTTAAATGGAATGTACTACACCTGCGATGTGTAATAACACTTTAAAGGTTTTAATTCGTAACTGCGTCAAGTTTTATCCTACCACCAGACTAAACCACTTCTTTCATTTGTACAATGTTCCTGTGATAGATAGAAATTATAACCATGGGTACAAAAATAACAATCTGGGGTAGTAAGAAATACTTTGGTGTTTGATACCTTGCAAAACTAAGGGGGAAACATGGTGTGCCATAAAGTATAACAAAACACCTGCAGATTTTGGCTCAGGTGTAAAAATATATAAATAGTAAAATAACGCGCTAAACGCAAAACAATAGCAAGCAGACAATGTGGCACAATAAGAGAAAAAGCAAGAGATGCAAAAAGAGAGAAGGAGAGGGGGGAAACAGAGGTGTGCATTCCTGTCACGGTTGCATGATAATTACTGATTCGTTGGTTATTGAAGACCTGCTCACTGCTTTTCATTACCAGCAACAGACGTACAATGAGACAGAGAGAGAGACAGAGAGAAGGTGGAGGAGAGAGAGAGAGAAAAAGGAGGACAGGAGGCACTGATGAGGATGAGGAAGAGAGCGGTGCTAGTGCTGGTGGTGCTGGTAGTGATAGGTGTTGGAGGGGGGGGTTACCACAGGATGGCAGGGTGAGAGAGGGCATTAGGCGAGGAAGGGAAATGGGAGAGGAAGAGGAGGAGGAAGGTGGTAGAGGTTGTCTGTAACAGTGAACGAGAGAGAGAGAGTTGGAGAAAGAGAGCAGGAGAGAGGAAGAGTGAGAGGAGAATGAAAAAAAAAAAAAAAAAGCAGAGTGTGTTCCAACCTGGTCTGTGTGGTCCTGGGGGAAGCTCCACAGCACGGTTGGATCTAGAGGTAATTGACAGACAGCATTAATCAGCGGGTGAGAAACACACCGTCTTCGCTAGCTGCCTCAGAACACATACATATTAATGAGAGGGGTGGGGGCAAGGGTGGCTGCTGCGAGTCTGTGCGCACACACACACACACACACACTTACACTTATATACTTACTTATACACACACACTCTGGGAAGCGCACAGCGAAAGACAAGAGAAAAAGAGTGTCTCGGCTTTATGTGCTGTAAATATGCTAATCCATATCCTCAGTGTAGATATGATAGCTTATATTATACACCAAATCATGCCCGTTTAAGAAAGTCATACCAGCACATACTCTGGTTCATTTGCTTAATTATTCCTACAATGATACAAGCAGAGATGTTTGCTGGAGAGATGTAACATCTCGGCCCAAGGTTTTTCATTACTACAACAGGGGTTAGAGATATTATTTCCTGCAGTACAACATTTTAATAACACTATTAAAATCACTGCTGACTGATAACACTAATAGATTAATTGGTGTATCAATCAGTGGGAAACTAAACATATTTGATGTTGACAATTAACATTTAAAGCACCGGTAAGGAGGTTTTCGCAGGTTATGAAACAGACAAAAACTAATATTGATGCGTCTTTAAGAGCTGCAAGAACAAATCACACCAACAATGGTAAGATTCACAACTTCTACGCAGTGACTTTCGAATCCTTGTTTCCGCTGCCACTAGGAAGGTGTCGGATAAAGTGGGATAAAAAAAAAATATAGTGCGGCAGGCAGTGTTGATTTCCATTGCAAGAACTGACAGTGAGTAACATGCTTGGGGGTTAAGGGTGCAGTGTGCAGTATTTAGGGACGATTAGCAAAACTAATTGAGTAGAAATTAGTGGTGAATCATAACGTTTGAGGTCAGAGTGTGTCAGTGCGCAGTACCCTGGACCAGGTGTACAGTCTTCAGTAATATCTAGAAACCAAGATTTCAATGTTAGTTTTAGCAAATTTTCATTTCCAGACACCTGAGCATGGGCCTGTGGTTTAGACCTTATTTTCTTTATAAATATTTCAGATTACTCAGTAGGCTTGGCTTTTTGAAAGATGAATCTGCCTTTCATTTTTAATCAGTTAAATGGAGTAAAAATGTATTTGTAATTCAACTTTCAATTTATATTAAACTCAAATTAAATCATATCCAAATATCAAATCAGAAGGTTCTTAGTTTTAGTTAAATAATCTTGACTGAATCAGATTGGATTGGATCATACTCTTACTGAATATTCACATCCCAAAACGAAGGGTGAGCAAGTATATCAGTGCAGAATAGTATAACTGATAGATGTCGATCAATATTCCCAATCAACCATCACCTTTAAAGAGCGGCAGAATGATCTTTTTATCGGAAAACAGTAATGTCAAATGTAGTGGACATGAGCAGAACAGACAGAGTGTAGTACTGTCTTCATGGGGGTTGTCAAAATTGGTATAAGCCAAAAGTTCCTCAAAGGAAGTTGGTTGTTCCATGTCTATGCAAAAGATAAATTGAATGTAAAATAAATAAATTGAAGACATTTTTTTTTTTTTTTTTTTTGGTCATAAAAATAAGTTCAGATTATCTCACTTTATCTACCAGGAGCCCCAAAACAAGAGCTTTAAATCAAACATATTGTTGTTGGACAGTAATGTAACAGCTGTGATTGGTCATTATTTAGGACTTTTGTCAATAAACAATGTACTGTTTGATTTAGTTGTATAAGAATCAACAACAAAGTAGTTTAAGTTTAACTCTTGAACAGTCTATAAGTGTGTGTGTTTCTTAAGGATGTGAATCAATGTTACATTGGGAGTAACTTATACTTTCAATAAATAATTAACACTTCAAGTTTAAACACAGCCGTGGTATTCTCAGTCAAAAATGTGATATTTCTCAAAGATGTGGTTGGCAAAATGACAAATGATAAATGATAACCCTTTTCCAAATGAAACATTCACCCCCCTTGTTGGAAGCTAACACCATGTAGATGAATGAAAGCAGCCGCTGAGCCTCAGTCTGAACACAGGGGTCTCTGGTTAACACGGGTTCCACGGCTCAGAGGTCAGCCTGTGACCTTGGCTGGAACAGCGAGGGTTTGAAGAGACTAAGGCTCACATGCCAGGTTCACTGTCATGGACATTCAGAAGACCTACAGGCTTGTGACTACACCCCCAACAGTGCTTTAACAATGCTGGATCTGTGAGCAACGAGGCTTGTAACAAAACACCTATAATTTGACATCAACAGGTATAAACAATAAGGCTGTTTTGGCCCTTGTTATAAGTGTATTTGACATTTTAACAAAGTTTGCATTCGGTAAGTTCTGCCCTTTCTACACACGAAAGGAAACCATACAGACTCTTATGACATTAGAGGTAAAGATCCCTACTTTACAGAACATGTGATTTCACACAGAGGGAAGTGTAGCTTCATGGCTATCACACCAGGCTGCCTGGCAGAAAGAGAGGCATACAATAGTCAAATGGATGACAGGACGCAGCAGAAGCCATCATGCCTTACATAATCCTGTTGGATAATTTCATGGCCCCCATCTTGAAAAGAGTGGCACACACAGAAGAAAAGCAGCGGAGTTTAAAGCTCCACTCCAACCCCGACTGCCCCCCTCCTCTCTTGCTAACCCTGCCTCAGTTAGGGCTATTTTATGCTGATTTAATGGGTGAGAGGATGGGAACTGCTGCTGCATTGTGATCCAGGATAGAGGAAAAAGAGATGGGAGGGAAAGACGAAAAGCAGCGGGGAGTCCAAAGTTTGGAACTTCTGGAAGTCTAACGTCAGCAGGGATCAGCCAGGTGAGCGTAGGTGTAAAAATAGCACACCCCTGCTTTGTCTGTGTCTGAACCAGTGGTCTCCATGTCAACAGTAGGTGTGACTAAATTTGAGGTTAACTTCTGGTGCTGGCTTCAACACATTAACACTAATTGACCTTTTTTGAACTGTCATGCAGGAAAAGCAGGGTTGGTATTTTCTCTGACAATGACCTTAATTCCTTTAAGTCTGGGTAAGCCCTGCCAGAGAGCGGACATTAACAACACCAGTGAATACTGCTTAAGTTGAACAGGTAAATAAAACCAGGCAGCTTTAATCTTATCACCACACAGGTGCTTCTGCTGCTTTGACAAACCAAATCATCTCCTGTGACTGTGCTGTGTGCTTCCTTCAAATGCAATCTCTTAATTGTCTCATCTTTGGCTCATCTCTTGTACTTCTGGGTCTAAAACTGGATTTTTATATAATCCTCTCCATGTGATCAAAAGCTTACTGCCTTGGTTTTAGCTGTTCTGATTTAGTATTTAATACTCCGTCTGACATGGAGAGACTATAAGAGACGAAGCAAAGGCTGAGAGGCAGCTGAAAGCTGTGCTAACACGGCCAGCTGAGCTGAAAATTAGAAAAAGGTAAAATTTTAAATCAGCTTTTAGTCAATCATTACTGGTTATGATCAGGTTTGCTGAGGAGAGCACTACAACTTGAGGGGTCAGCCTGTCTGTTTAGGCTTCAGTCAGCATTTTAAGTGTCATGAAGCTGGCTGTCTTTTAACCCTGATCAACATGAAAAGAGAAGTAACTTATTTGATAGAAAAGTTTCATTTTTACAGTCATTAGAAACTACGTCCAAGGAAAACATTTGTGACAGCACAGAACAAAGCTGTGCAGTTACAATAACACATAAAATGAGCATTACAAAAATTCAGTCTGTGATAAACAGGCTGAATCTAAAACACCTCCTAACCCCAATTCCACCTGTTTGATTAACTGTACCAAAAGTAACAGTAAGGGCTCAGGGTCTAAACACCGATTATCCGTTTTATACTTGGTCCAAACATACTACCAAGTCCAGTTTACAAAACTGATTTCGGTCGCTGAGCGGAGGCATCTCACTGCCATATAAGAGCGTTGTATGTGCTGTGTTTATCTCTCTGGATCAGACTCTAAAAATACATCCATGAACATTTTTTTCTAAAAACCATGTGATGAGAAAGTAAAGAATAGATGGCTTTAGCTCATCCTTGTATTTTCTGTTATCTATGACCAAAAGGAAACTTCTGTAAAGTTCTCTAAAGTTAGCGTGCAGCTAAAGGTTAATTGGTAAACATGTGCTTGTTTCCAATGTGACATGCGCTGATATGAATAAAGTTTGAGGACATAAACAACAATAATAAGCAAGACATCCAACCATAATGTTACAAATAGCAAGAGCAAGTCAAAGAGTGTAGGTGATCACAGATGACAGAGTCTGAACCCAGTTCTTCTCTCTCTGCAGATGTGACTCATTTCATGCTGGTTATCATTATCATACAAAAGGAGGAGCTGCTTTACTTTGCTGCTGGTTTAAACCTTAACAGTGTTCAGAATCAGTGTCAGGTACTGGTTACTTGATCTGTACCAACAGATAGGTTTGTTCTACAGCAGGGTGACTGAAACATAACACAAATCACTCCAGCTCAACCAGTCCAAACTCAAGTGAGAGAATAAAATCGATAAATGAGATATCTCAACAAATTTTACTTTTTTCCCTTAAACTATAATAATAATAAAAAACTTCCATCTTAAATTGTTACTATATCATCTTTAATGTAGAATAAGTGTCAAATGATACACTAAATCCTACTATTTCTCTGAGGGGACAGAAGCAGAGATTCTCGCTATAACTCAGGCTTCAGGCTTTGTCTAGCCGGCTCACTCAGAGGAAGCCTGGGTATGTTGAACTTGCTTCCTCCACCCTCCTCGCGCTCCGCCGTGTCTCATACTTCTAAAAATTGAATGCTTTTGGCTGTTGGATATAGACTAAATAATTAAATAACCTGTCATGTAACCAAATGGACTTTAAATCAAACATTTTATACGTGTGATAGATTCAAAATCGAGTGGCAGAGAGGGAGTGAGGTGCAGAGCTAAAGAAAGCAGGAATGAAGAAAGTGCAGGAGGCAGAAAACAGTGAGCTGAAACAACACACAGAAATACTTTTCTCTCAGAGCCGGGGACATACAAGAACTTCAGAGCACTACCAAACACCTGCCTTTATCATTCCTATCTGCTCTTTCCTCTGCATTCTGTGTGCACTTTCCTTTCCATCCTGCAGGCTCTTATTCTGTCTGTTCTGCTCCACCTCCACATTTCTCTGCCAATCATTTTGCCTCACGCTTTTTCTTTTCTTGTATATATCCTACTCGATTTTTCCGCCTGTTTCTGCCTCATTTCCAACCCTCCTCCTCTTAGCCTCTCTGTTTCCCATGCTTGCCTCATTTTTTCTCTTTCTTCCACAGTCTCTCTTTTTCTTTATCCCACCCTCCCCTGCAGCTCCCTGTCCTCTTCACTTCTGCTTGGCGCCCTCCCTCCCTCCCTCCCTCTCTCTCTATTTTTCTCACCCTCTTGCGCTCATACACCCCTCCCTTCAGACGTGCTGGGCGTGTGGTGGACGCAAGAGGGGGCCTGAAGGGGGTTAAGGCTGAAAGTTGAAGGTTACGGAGGTGAAGAGGACCCCTGCTGCTTCGCCGGGGGACACAAATGTCACCATGACAGATCCTGCACCGGATAATCCCCCTCCTCCCTTTCTTCAGAAACACACACACACAAATACAGGAGCTTCACAACTATGACCAAAAAGAGATAAAACTAGATTTTTCAGACTACTGCATTATCAATTGGTAATCAAAAGGTATCTCACTTTTTAGTTTTATAACAAAAATAACAACAGTGCAAATGACATGCTCACATTGTCTTTCATCTAAATGTCATCACAACGTCAAATTGATTAATTGACAGAAATGGGTCCACAGTCAATTCATGTCATCGATTTGGATTTCTTGCGTTTTAAAAACAAAGGCTGAAGATGGTTTTTTTTATAGTGCATTGTGCAGACGTTTTTGCTTTCTCATATTCTGCATGCAGCAGAATATTCTACCCAAAACTTACAATAAAAACACCAGCAGTGACGTAAGGAAGCACTCAAACACACGTATAAACACCCAGATATAAAGTTACTAAACTGCATCCATCCGAACAAACAAAGGGTTGAAATGCAGCACCTTCAGGTAGCAAATAGATCAGTGCACTTCTGCGTTTGCTGTTAATGTAATCAAGACTTATCCACGTTCTGCTGTCGGAGCTGCCAAGAACTTGTTGATTAAAAAACTGAGAGCCCATTTTTACCTTTTTGATAAGCATTCAAACCCCAATCAGCTGATTCAGAGTACAGCTGTCCTGAGATCATAAAAGTTTGATAAGAGTTTATCAATACTGATATTGTGTATAGTGCCTGTCAATAATCTAATTGCCAGGTGGGCTGGCTTTGATAACAGCTGCACTGAGGATGTACAGTCACGAAAGCCATGAAATATAATCAGCTGCTTTATAAAGGTAAGTGTGTCAAACTTGGGTTTCATGAGGTTGTTTGTGTTACACCTTTGATTTAGGGCTGAGGGATAAACTGAAAATTTACCAATACTGAAAATTAGGACAATAATCGACGTCATTTTGCCCATATCTGCATATTAGGTGTTGAGCAGATGATGGAGTAGTTATCATCCATTTATCGTTATTGAGGTGAACTGCTCAATATATTGTGATATTGATTTAAGGCCATATCGCCCAGCCCTACTTTGATTACTCTTCCTTTGTTTCAATGATATTTACAAAATTTAGAGCCAGCTGCCCTTATACCGTAAATTGGAGCTGCATTTTTAGTAAAGTGGGCCTAAATTTTTGAAAGCATTCCTCTGTCTGTCATATAGAGCAGTGATTTTTAAACTCAATTGGGATCATTTCTGGGGGTTACCAATGATTTATGAATAAAAAAATGATATCAGTGATGAAATAACTTTTTTTTTACATGAACTCGCCAGCACCAGTGACAGAAGTTGTTTCAGTGCTCTTTCAGACTGGTGGTGTGTCGGCTGGAGGATAGCTGCAGGTGATGGCTCTTGCTCGCACCATCAAGCTTTTCATAAACAGGCTGCATTGCCTCTGAATAGGGTGAGGTTGCAAACCCCTCTGATATCACCCTTTGAGGCTCAAGAAGGTTGCGTACCACTGATACTGAGACTAGATTTTCATCATCACTATGAGACAGATGACAGATACTAGCTACATTTAAATAAAATGAAAAAATGAAAACCTCATAAAAACAGACAATGAACACTAATGTTTGTTTGTTTGTTTGGGAGTTTGTTAATACTCTTGGTCCTAACCTATCACACACCGGTGTAAAGAAGATACCAGGTCTTTATATCTGTCCCTCTGTATTTGTCTCAAGTGTGCCAGCTCAGGCATCAAAATGCATCAGTAATATTTTTTCCATGAACATATAGATTATCAGTGTTTATATCTAACATATAATAGCATTAATTTACACATTTCCATATTTATTATGAGCACTTGAGTCAGAGGGATGACAGTACGATGGAGTATTAGGGCCACATTATGAAAAAAAAATTAAGACTTTGATATTGAAGATTTACGAGAGTCATTACTTACGAGAATAAAGTCGTAATAAAGAAATCACGTACGAGATTTAGGTTGTAATAAAGTTATTATGATACTTATGATAATGTGGTGCTGATGTGCCAAAAGATTAAGTGTCTCCTTGTTTGAGATACATATTTTGAAGTAAATTTTCACAAAATGCTCCATAAGTAATTACTTTATTACAATTTTATCCTCCTAAGTAAATATTTTATTACAACTTTATTCCTGTGAGTAATGATTTTATTACAACTTTATTCTCACAAGTAATGACTTTATTCTCGTTAGTAATGACTTAATTCTCGCAAGTTAACAACTTTAATCTCGAAGTCTTACATTTTTTTTCTTAATGTAGCCCTGATACTCTGCAGTGTGACTGGGATTAGCAGATACTCCAGTTTATTGGAATGAGGGAAAGGAAGTCTGTACACGAGATGCTCTTTCCCCTCTGATACTAGTGTGATTCAAAAGTGAACATGTCATTAGAAAGTAAAATACTGAAATTGTGCTCATTTGATCAGCGTTAAACTCTCACTCACTAAATGCACTTTCAGTGTACCTTACTGTCACATGATACTGGTTTTGGTACGTGATCTGTCGTATCATACCCTACAGGTCTGCCTGCATACTGCATTGATATAAACCGGCCTCTTTGTCACTGATCTCCAAAGTGGAACATACAAATAACTCAAAACGTGTTTATTGTCTTCCCCGCAGTTGACAAAATCTACAAAGAGCTGTTGCGAACAGCGTAAAAACAGTCCATTTGACACAATGCTGGTGGCAGCTGGAGTGACAAGGGGAAAACAACCTATAGCATATTTCACCCTGGTGGAGCGTAAACAGATCCAGTGGGTGAGAATTGAATTGAAATCACCTATCCGGAGTCAGATTCCTCCATTCACACCCCTGGAAATGGAGGTGGGCAAAATGCACGCAGAGTGACCACTGGTTGTGAATGTGTCCCGTACAAGTACATGCATGTTTACAGATGGATACTAAGCTCAGGAGTGAATATTTACTGTACAGTATGTCCATTGATCTCAGAGGGCTTCAAGCGTGGCTGACCTCCAACAGTCACGATGGGGGCAACATGCAGGAAGCCCCTGAGCCGTGACACAGATACTGGGGAGAAATGAGGGGGGTGGTGTCGGTGTTGGTGGAAATCAATGTTTTGGCTATTCCTGAGACGCCTGTCTTTAAAAGTCAGAGGAGAGGAGTGAGCGAGGAGGAAGGGGGGTTAATAGGTGAAGGGTGCTGGGAACTGAGAGCGGGGCAGCAGGGGAAAGAGAGGGAGGAGGGAGGATGAGGTGGGGTGAGGGGGGTGGATAGATTTGCTGCAGAGTGGGAGGTAGACCGCTGCCTCTCTCAACTGACACCACTTCCTTTCTACCTCACTCAGGTGGATCATTAAACGTGATGGGATTAAACAGAATAAATTAGCGCGATATGTGTGCGCAGAAACATGAGAGAAATAAGCCTACCCCTTCATCTCTTATTTCTTCTATTCTCTGAATAAATCTATGTCTACTGGCACTTCCAAGTAGGCTAAAAAATGAGAAATGCTGGCATCTTCTTCTTGGCATAAATCTGCGCTTCTTGGGATTTCCAAGTAGGCTGGAAAAGAAGCTGTTGGCAGAGGATGTCATTCCTAATGCTGCCCTAATGCTGCTGGCTGAAAGAAAAAAAAGTTGGCGCGCAACACCAGTGTGTCAAAAACCTCACACTGCCCGGCGCTGCACTGCAACTTATTCAACTCTAAGTCATTTTGTCACTCAGCTACAAAAGTAAATTCCAACTCACTTGCTTCATTTGAATGACATTATGCAGCATAAAAACAACCTTGCAATCCAGGGGAAGAAGTCTGTGATGCACATGAAACAGACTTGTGGTGCAGAGGCCTGTGTTTGTGAGTCTATAGGATCACCCTCACAGCGAAGAAACAGGCCTGAATGCATGAATCTAGCTTTAAATCAGAGAGAGACTCCAGTAAAACACCAAAAGGCCTAACCCTAAATCCAGGGTGAATACACATTTAGATGAAAGCCTCTTGTTTATAATTCTCTATACTATGTGAATCAAACACAGACTTCGGGCCCTCATGGCCATCCAATGTTCTAAAGGCATAAAAAATGCACTTTTTTCACCTTATTCCACAAACGACTGAATGTGTGTTGTGAGTGAATAGGGGGCCTGTTTGTTAAGAGAGGCCAAATCCCATATGGTGAACAGCAGCTCCTCTGGTGAGAAGAGAGGCTGTGAAAGCCACCGGCAGCCCCTCTCCTCCATCCGTGCTCCGGAGATGAAGGGATGCAGCGCCTGCCTCTCCTTGTTCCTCCTTTCTCTCGCTCCCTTTGCCTCCTCTCCTCCCTCTTTCTTGGCCAGGGGTTAAACTGCTGCACTCTAACCTCGTTGGCAGTGATTTCATTCACTCCGCTTCTCTTGCTCGTTCTCTCATCTCTGAGAGAGATTTATCTCACAGTATGTAGTGGATTAGGCCCCCTCGCATGCCCTCGGACAAAAGCATTGTTTTAGCGCTAGCCTGCTCGCTGTAACGGGAGGAAGCTGACGCTACTAAGCGTCCACAATACGGCCATTGTGGATGCGGTAGCTGGAAGGACCCTGCCTCGGAGGCCGTCTAGACTTTGAGCCTGGGCCGATTGGAGAAACAGAGGGAGAAAATCCCATCAGGCAGTGGAGTGAAAGTTAACTAAGGTAACCTGCTGTGAACCTGATGAAGATGTCAAGCCAACATATGGCAAAAAATGTCTATTGTCAGAACAAGGAGCTTTCTTCCCTCGGAGGGAGGGTCTGCAGGAGGAGGAGGAGGAGACTAAAGAAGACTTTGGGGGGGTTGAACAACCTAAAGGAAGGAATAACTGCGGTGGTCATCGTTTTACTTCTGGATCAGTAGCCTTATTCTGGCCGGGAGGAGGCCCAGCCCCTACACTCACAATTAAAGGAGTAAGCAGATTAACTGGCGTCTTTCAAAAGGCCAGCAGAAAGAAAAACACACTCACAGACGTTTAAAACTTCTTTCCTCTTTCGCCTATCAAGACTCAGACTGCACACTGCAAATGGCATTACATTTCATGCTGATTTAGTGAGCGGAGGTTTCCAGAAAGAGAAACTTCTTAAACGATGATATGCTCCTTAAGTTTACTGATACTGATTGGTCACACTGTTGTTACAAACGACTACATGGGGACTGGGACACAACCAGCCAAAGCCTGACAATAGTTAAAATATCACAGGTTTTATAAGGGCAGGACTGTGTTTGATATGAAACTGATTTTTTTTATAACTCAACCATGTCGAAAAATGCTGATGCACAACATCATTTCCTATAAAAAGCATCCACAAATGCACTTGAATTAGGTCTAGAAATAGGTCTAAATTTGCAAAGGAGAGACATATTTTTAATTCCAGCACATGGAAAAATGAATAAAAGAATCAGAAACAACCTTTAAAAGGTAGATCCTGAGTTATCAGCCAAAAAAATAAATCAACTGGCAGGCTTCACATGTGAGAGATGCTGGCCTCGGGGATTTTTGAGCCATTTCTACAGCTTCATCTGAAAAAGATAAACAACAGCCCCAGCCACTGGAAGAAGAAGAAAGAAAGAGCCGCTCGGAGATGATGTGACCCTATTAATGCCACATTAGTTGTTCCGTCTTCCCAGAGAAATGCTCGAGCGGGATGAGCAGAGAGATATGGAGAGATAGAGAGAGGAGGTGGAGAAATAGAGGAGTGAAAGTGATACTGTCTCCAGGCTAGTTGGGATGCAACCCAATTTCACAGCTTCACGAATGAGTGGCACAGCATATGGATGCAACCTTTGTGACAGCCTCTGTGTATCACCACGTATCAGCGTTGATATTCCCAGTCAGATTCCATACTGGTCCAACATTATGTCAAACAGCAGCTCCGCATGACTGCATCTTCAACACAACACACAGGCAGCCTGTTTGTTGGGGGGCTGGGAGGGGGTGTGTTAGCCTCCAAAGCTAAGAAAAACAAACCAGCATCTCCCCAGACAGACGACTACCCTCCAACTTTTCATTCACTGTGTGATGTTCAAGATACGCCGAATAATAAAATCAAGAGCACGCTTTACAGCAGTAATGTGCCCTAAAATCTGAGGTATAACCTGAAATATGAAATCTGAGATATGACCCAGATATGCGTTTTCAGATTAAAGTGGGAAAGGCAGACAGAGTGCAACGTCTCACTTGCAAAAGCACAAGTTTATGATGCCGATTTCGTCTCTGGTTGGTGGTTCATTGGCTGAAAAACCAACATTTATACACATAAGATCATCGCATCCTTCTCTCCATATGGCCAAACCATCTGCCTTGATCAAAAACAACATCTATATAAGCAGCGTGAATTAATAACTATGTTACTGAGCTAATAAGCATAAAGTAGGAGTCACTTTCTTCAGAAAGTATGTTAGCTTTAACTTTAACACAAACCATGTAAGACTGATTGGATTAAGCATCGAATTTATTGTTATGATTGGCCGTGGAATATTTGCAATGGTTGCACTCTTTATTTTTCAGAGTATAGTAAATGCTAAATGGACTGAACTTAAAGGTGCTCTTATGAGACTTTTCAATCTACTAAGTATTGCATTCACCTTTTAAAGCTAAGCAAGCTTTACTTCAGTATCAACTGAGGATGTCCCGATCCTGAATCCTGATCCAACTATCAGACTGGAGACAATCTGGGCATTTTTTCATTGATTGAGGATCAGAAATAGCATGAACACACGTGCACAAGCCTACAGCCTACAGTAACTCTTTAGAAACATGCGGTTCAATACCAAAACAAGATATACTAAACACAGGGCAGTCTGTTAGATTACCATCAGCAATCCCATGGCTAATTTAACAGCAGTGTGTCTGCAGCAACAAACTCTGAAGGATACGCAAAGGCCAAAAAGACGACAGAAAATATGGTTGAATTTGAAGAGAATGCAGGTTTCCCCTGTCTTTTGGGGTATGTCCTGCTGGAGCAGTACAGCAAAGTTAGTGACACCATATAAAACACGATGTTACTGCTGTCAGTTTTACAACAGACATTTAGAGCTCTGAGGTTTGTCCCCTGTCGTCACTGAGTCTCCCTACTCACTGGATTGATTCCTCTACTTTTAAGTGCAAGGCGAGCATGCGGTATCACATGCACACCAGATCCATGGGTCTCTTACAACTTATAAAACAGACAATATACACTCACCGGCCACTTTATTAGGTACACCTGTCCAACTGCTCGTTAACACTTAATTTCTAATCAGCCAATCACATGGCGGCAACTTAGTGCATTTAGGCATGTAGACATGGTCAAGACAATCTTCTGCAGTTCAAACCGAGCATCAGTATGGGGAAGAAAGGTGATTTGAGTGACTTTGAACGTGGCATGGTTGTTGGTGCCAGAAGGGCTGGTCTGAGTATTTCAGAAACTGCTGATCTACTGGGATTTTCACGCACAACCATCTCTAGGGTTTACAGAGAATGGTCCGAAAAAGAAAAAATATCCAGTGAGCGGCAGTTCTGTGGGCGGAAATGCCTTGTTGATGCCAGAGGTCAGAGGAGAATGGCCAGACTGGTTCGAGCTGATAGAAAGGCAACAGTGACTCAAATAACCACCCGTTACAACCAAGGTAGGCAGAAGAGCATCTCTGAACGCACAGTACGTCGAACTTTGAGGCAGATGGGCTACAGCAGCAGAAGACCACGCCGGGTGCCACTCCTTTCAGCTAAGAACAGGAAACTGAGGCTACAATTTGCACAAGCTCATCGAAATTGGACAATAGAAGATTGGAAAAACGTTGCCTGGTCTGATGAGGCTCGATTTCTGCTGCGACATTCGGATGGTAGGGTCAGAATTTGGCGTCAACAACATGAAAGCATGGATCCATCCTGCCTTGTATCAACGGTTCAGGCTGGTGGTGGTGGTGTCATGGTGTGGGGAATATTTTCTTGGCACTCTTTGGGCCCCTTGGTACCAATTGAGCATCGTTGCAACGCCACAGCCTACCTGAGTATTGTTGCTGACCATGTCCATCCCTTTATAACCACAATGTACCCAACTTCTGATGGCTACTTTCAGCAGGATAATGCGCCATGTCATAAAGCTGGAATCATCTCAGACTGGTTTCTTGAACATGACAATGAGTTCACTGTACTCAAATGGCCTCCACAGTCACCAGATCTCAATCCAATAGAGCATCTTTGGGATGTGGTGGAAGGGGAGATTCCCATCATGGATGTGCAGCCGACAAATCTGCGGCAACTGTGTGATGCCATCATGTCAATATGGACCAAGCTCTCTGAGGAATGCTTCCAGCACCTTGTTGAATCTATGCCACGAAGAATTGAGGCAGTTCTGAAGGCAAAAGGGGGTCCAACCCGTTACTAGCATGGTGTACCTAATAAAGTGGCCGGTGAGTGTATAAGTGCTATAACAATGCTAACTAGTCCAAGTTATAAGAAATAAACAGGGACCATCCTTTAGTTATTTTAATGACTTAAGTTCATGTTATGAATTAAATGATGATGTGTACTTCTGTTATCTAGGCAAATACAAGCATCAAAGTGGGACTTTAGCTGGTTTAAGTATCCCTGGTAGTCAGCAATCCCATTCACACCATGCTATTGAGTGCCACTGCAATTCAGGAGCTTTTTTTGGTTCAGTGTCCTGTCCAAGGACACTTGGATGTGATGACTGAGGAAGCCTTAGCCTCTCATTTCTTCTGAGTCAGATCTTAATCACAATATACGCTGCATGTAAACAATCATTCTCGAGGAAGGGTCATTGTTATTGTTGGCTACATATTGGGTTGAAAGGCAAATATATGAAATGTTTTGTGTATGCTTCTGCATTAAAGAGGGATTTGTAAAAAGAGTGGATTCACTTTTTTCTTTAGGAAAGCACCAGGGCAATATCAGCAAAGAACTACTATGTGCCTCTTTGTCCACAGGGGGCGCCAAAATCAAAATACCCCCTACTGAGGCCTAAAACAAAGAGACTTTACCACCAGTGAGAACTCATGCTATTTTGTTTTTGTCTCATGACAAAAATGTCTGATAATTCTGTCAAAACTGAATTTTTGGATGCACACCTCAAACTTTAGGAGGCTGGTGATCAGGTCATTGTCACTCAGCTACACATGCTTACGGGAGACTTCCTTTTCTAGCCTTTGAAGAAGTGGTTGCAACATCGGAGAAACACGGTGTAGCGCAGCAGCTCCTTGAGGTGTGGGGAGGATCGATCTCAGTTAATGTCATATGGCACAGCACCCAGAGGCAGCCGCGTGGTGCTGATGACAGTGTAAAGCCTTGCCTTTGGCGGCTACAAGCTCGGTGCTGCCGAGCTGTGATTTGAAGTTTACGTGCAAAGGCTGACAGACAGACAGCTCTCAGTCAGACAGTCAGTCAGCCAACAATCTTTCCACAGGGACGACAATACATCTGTGTCTGTTAAAAACGTACAATAGAGCCTAATACAAAACACACTCAGAGGGGTCTCACCGCTCAGCCAGACCCAGTGGATGAAATACTGTTCGAAAAATACCGGGCAAACACTGCCTGACACATATTTCTCCAGAATTTATACTGCTTCAGGAAGAAAAGGAAAAGGAGGTTATGGAGGACAACTTCAAAAGGGAGGGAGGATTTTGGTTATCCCTCCTAAAATAAAAATGTAAAATTCAAAGTTTGGCTCATCTATCATCTCCTGTTATTTACTGGTGTTTCATTTTAGTGCCCTGAGTTGCTCTGTAAAGTGTATATATCTCTGCCCCCCCAAAAAAAGCTGCTTTGACATTTTCACTTTACATGAACAGCAAGGTGATATAAGCGTGTTCCTACAGTTGTGGATCATGGATGTAAGCTAACACACAGAACAAGCTGCAAGCAACTCACCTTTGACCACGTCAATAATCGCACACTCTGAGATCAGGGAAGTGCAGAGCAGGCAAGAGGTCCTAGACTCAGACACGTCAGCAGAATTAGACCCTCTTTCCTACGCTAACGTGTGATTAATGGTGGTGAATAAACACCGCTTTCAGATGCATAGACACTTTTATTCTCAGACTGTTGATGCAGCTGTAATTCTAAGTCACTCACACTGACAAATGACCAAATCAAGAACTATAGCCCCATGGAGCTAACAGTTAATTAAACTATTAATAAGAAGCTCGCTAATTACACAAACCTTATGAACAGTTTTGTTTAACATGTTCCTGATACATTAAAGGTGTAGTAAAGATGGGAGAGTGTTATGGTATGTTAAGAGTTTCAGCTTAAACTAGACCGAAAAGGACAGATGACTGTGACATGAGGACATGATGATACAAAAGCATTTGAAAACATATTTTTACATTCATGCAGCCATTAAACACAGTCATGGAGTTAATGTAGGAATATGATCTGAACCCCCTCCTCCTATTTCACCCGTTTCCTTCAGGTGAAATTCACACATAACCTCCAGCAGATCATTAAAAGAAACACTGAAAGAATGATCACAGCGTCTAAATACTTTATAATGCGCCAGCCTCATTTCCTGCTAGATTCGTTTCAGGCTATTTTTCACTTTAAAAGATACAAAATAATTAGTCTGTATCATAATTATTCAACATGATTTCTATCTAACCAAATATTGCAGTTATTTCCATGTATTTTCATAAAGTGAGAGTATCAGACCTCACCGCCTTATCTCTACGGCTGAAATCATGTGTCTTGTTGAAGTTTAAGAGTGGTACTGTGTGTGGTTGTCTCATTAAAAAATAAACATGAGGCAACACTTCTTTATCAGATGATGGATTAAAATGTGAAGTGACTAAATTTCCTGTTAGCTTTGGTTTTAACAACCCCTTCTTGTAAATCTGATCCAGGAAACCTGATTTCAGTCCACAGGTGATCAGTGTGTGTCTTCGATAACTGTCCAACTGCACTCAATCTGTGCAGAAATTCACCTTTTTTCACCTACATCTTTTCCTATATTGATACCAGGACTGTTAAAGGATATTTCCCCACTGAAGTGACACCAGTGCATGACCTCTACATTTGAGAGGCTGGAGCCACTTTAAGCAAAGAAAACTAGCCAATGATGCTCATTTGTTATGTTAATTATCTTAATATTTGCCGTTTAAATGCGCTGTGTATTTGATGGACATTTGAGTGTCTTGATGTGCCTCTTGGGTTGAAGAAAAGTTGATTTTCAGACTAGGAAGCTTGTATATGTAGAGCAAGGTTAAATTAAAGGTTAAATTATCATCTCTTATAAATGAACACATATATAACCAAAGACCAAGGTCTGCAGAAAGACAGTTTCAGATGGTATAGATTTTAAAGCATCTGGTAATAAATTTGGGATTCATGATACTGGAGCACATAAATAAAATTGACTTCATTTTAAAGCCGAGCAGTTTAAAAACAGTGATACCCTTGTCTAATGCCCTGGCTGTAAAATATATCTGCCTTTCAATCTGACCAAAATCCTGCATCACTGTGTTAATCTGAGAGAGGTATTACATGTTTATACAACTTTTGGCCTTATCGTATTAATCCAAATGCAGTAAATTAAAAACAAATACACAATATTCACAATATACAATAAAGACTACTGTTAAGGTCTGGAAGGTGAGGAAAGTGTGTCAGTCAGTACGAAAACAAAGGCCTTGTGGATGAATTACATGATCAGAAATGATAAATGGTCTCAGACATTCACAGAGACATCAAGATTGACCTATATTTTCCGTCTTGAAAAAATAGGCCAGAACCCAAATTAGGGGCCAGTTGGGCTACTACGCGCACGTAAACGCCGTCATCTTCGCAGTAATTGTGTGGTGTTAGGCGATGCAGGAGCGGCCCTGGATGGAGAGACGTAGCCTGGGGGCACGGCTGTTGACATGTAAATAGAGAGGATAGAAGCTAAAATGACAGCACAGACAGCACGCGTGTACCACTAGTTCTGCTTGGCTTGGGTTTGGCCTTGGCCACTAAATTCCAGTCTAAAAGGACAACAGCCTAGATGTCAGGACACCAGTACTCATATCACGTTAATAAGTAGGTTGATTTCTTTAATTGCCAAGGGAAACACATTTCTGTCTTTTCATCCTTCATCTTTTAGATTATTGTACATCAGTCTACATGGCAGCAGCTCTGTAACGTCATTGGCTGACCAGAATACAAACTAAGACTGCATCCTTTCTCTGAATTAGACAGGCAGTATAAGAATAAAGACAAACATCAATGAATACTGACTTAATATACCAAGTTAAAGTAAAGTCAAGTCTGAAAACAAGTTAACCACAGACAGAGGCAGCTGTACAAACATTTAAAAGAGGGACGTGACTTTAAGTTATGCAAGTCAAGGGTTTCTTTTAGCATGTATACACAAATGCAGACTTTTGTTCACCAGACAACAAGACAAAGAGGTGAACAAAAACAACATGTGACCACTGAACATGACCACACAGAGAGCGCAGCCTTAAACGAAACATTTTGACACCATATCACCAAACCTGAATTAAACATCTGTATGTAGGGTCACAAATTCAGCCAAAACCTGATTTGTTCAATGGAGTTCTATGGAGCTGACTGACACTGTAAGGAAAGCATATGGACAACAAGCTTTGCCAAACAAGATTACCTACTCCAAGACAGTACGATTAGTTAGACAATACTCACGCACTGATGTTGTTCAGTGTTGTAGGACACTGTAATCAGAGTCAAAATCGAAGGGAAGTTAGAAAGGTACAAACAGCTGAAGTTTCCTCTCCCTCAGGGCAGTGGGATACTTGATCTTTTTATGTAATAGTCCCCACAGAGACCTGATAGAGGCTTGAGGAACAGACTTCAATATCAGGGCCCTTATGTTGATCAGGGAACTCAAGTCGCTTGTATTCTGTACAGTTTTGTAACGCACCGTATTGGATTGGATAATATTTAAAGGGATAATCCGGCGTGAAATTAATTTTGGGTCAAACACCCCGCAACACTGAGTTAGACACCCCCTTGAAAGATGAATGTTGCCGACCGTTTGCTTCTCTAGTTATACAAACTTTAGTAACAACCACAAGATAGCAACACACAGTAGTCTGAGGAGCCATAAACAAACCACAACCAAAACGCCACACCACCATTTTTTTATCATTTCCTTTAAATAATAATCATCATATGAATCATTTTGCAGAGCAGACACAGTAGTTCTTCTGCCTTAGTGTCTCAGTCTGATTGCATTTCCATGAAGAAATGATCATTAATGTTCTTCCTTGAGCTGTGTCACCCTGCTGCAGTCAATGATGGACTAGTCCGAAGTCTCACTCACAAGCAGCGCCTGCTGGAAGAGAGTAGGTGAGTTGTGTTTGGTCTCTTTGCTAAAGAAATTAGGCAAAGTTAAAAAGATGTTTGGTGGCTAGTACTATGGCTCAGACCCTATATGTACTGTTGATGAAGTTAGGTGCTGTTCTGAGCATTATTTGTGGCTATAGAGAGGCGTTTTGGTTGAGGTTTGTTTATGGCTCCTTAGACTGCTGTGTATTGCTATCGTGCGGTCGTTACTAAAGTTGGTAAAACTAGGGAAGCAAGCGGTCGGCAACATTCATCTCTCGAGGGGGTGTCTAACTCGGTGTTACAGTGTGTTTGACCCTAAATTAATTTTACGCCGGAATATCCCTTTAAGTCCAAAAAATATCTTACCAATCATTTTGGTCACGCCCAAACTAGCTAGTTCTCTAATCAGTCTTTGTACCGCTTTTGGTCCATCAAGCACACTTCCAGTATTCATTTAATTCAGTTTTTAAAAGACACTTTCAATGGACACCTGGAGTAATAACCCATAAGTTTGGCTTGTTATATATTTTAAAATAAATATTCTGGTGTAATGAAGGAGGCTTTAATGTGGTTGGACTCATCCATAAAAGAGCTCAGTGGGCTTTGTGGCTATCATTTCCTTTGCATACAACAAGACAAGAGGGCAGAGTGATGTAGTCAACCCCAAATCCTGTTAAAATCCTGTCATCGTAAAATCTGCCCGACATGACAATCCTAAAAGTCAACATATTCTTCAGCACAGCTTTTTATATCAATCCAATTTGCCAGACTAGGACAGATTAACATCACCAAAGCTATATTAAAGCAGGAGCTGCACTAATCCTGTTCATTTGTGGGCTAAACTAGGCCACATTGGTATTACATGCAGAGGAACCAGCCAATCATTGTTATTTGACTCATGATAATTGCTTGTGTGGGTTTGTGGACGGGGGTGTTTGTGTGCATTTTGGTGGTACATGCATGTGCCATCTGCTGAGCTGAGCGTATAGTGTGCACATCTATTGTCATCCTTTGACATGATACATGTAAGGGAAGCTAAGCTCTGAGATAAAACTGGCAGATTTTGGGAGATAAATACAGCTGGACATTATCCTAGGCCTCTTTTTTTTTTTCATGGTTTTTATTTTTAAACACATAAAATTCCCACTGCTGTCTGCAGCATAACTTAAGAGTGGTCACAAGGGAATAAATTCATCTGCCATCACACAAGACGCACAGCTCGTGCACACACAGAAAACAAGCCAGTGACAACAATGCTGTAAGGCTGTGCAAGTGAAGGTGATGTGATGAAACTCTTCTGCATTCATCAGATTCATCTCATTTTAAATCATTGATCGGGTCCCTACTTTTCCCCACTTTTTCTGCTGTGGAAAGGGGAAGTCTAAAAATAGCCTGTGAGCGTCAGTGCCTAGAAGTCTTTCCATGTTCTCCCGGTCTGGCAGCATTAGTGAATTCAGATGAGCCTCCTGCAGCTCTCACAGCCTCTGTGTCTCTTCGTCGTGCACAGACACACAACTACGCACATGCATATACACAACTCTATATATGCACACTATACACTGAGACATGTACTGCTATCACACACACACAAATGACAGTTTGCCCCTGGAGTTTCAGTACAGCATCAGTGAGAGGGGAACGCTCAGCTAGCAACCTCAACAGTATCTCACCTTTCAGTTTATACACTCCTGCCATCAGCATACCCGCCACTCGCTTCCCCCGTCTCCCTCCCCCAACCCGATTCCATTTTTCTGCATGCTTTGGCCAATAAAACCCCCCACTCTGGAGAAAAAGTCCCAGCAGTCCTGATGGTGGTGCTGGATGCATGTCTGTGTGTGTTTCTAAAAACGGGTCATAAAGCAGCACCTGAAGTGTCCCATTGACCTGTTCTGTCTCTCCACTCTTCCTGCAGGGCCCATCTGTCCCTGTCTTATCAAGTAATAATCAAAAAATGGGAGCGGGAAAGATCGCACCTTATTTGTGACCGTGCGAAAAACGTGTGACGGCGGAGAAAAAGTTGATATCCAAGAGGAAGAACAGGTAGAGACAAGAGAAGTGAGATGTTAGGAAGATGCAGATGTGTGAAAAAGGCAAGCATTCCCGGGCAGAGTGAATAAACAGCGAATAGCAACAGCGATGAGTTTTGTGTCACAACACAGACCTTGCTTTTAAATGCGCACATTGTTTGTTTTTTCTCTTTGCATAACATTGAATGGAGGAAATCATTGAAATTGTTATGCAAAAATGTCCTTTTGGCCTCATCGTTAACAGCCAAAAGACAGAAATCTATTTTCTCGGCTTGAAATTGAACAGATGCATCAACACTGGAAAGGAATCTCACTGTAACTATTTTGAAAGTTGTTTACTTTCTGTTGAGAAATGCGTAGGCTATATATTGAATCAAAAGTGGCCAAAGAAAAGCAGAGTGGAGTCTACTCTTGAAAACAAAAGGACTTGGACGTTACCGCATAAAGCAGCAGGCCACGACACGCTCAGTGAATGGATGAGTGACTATGCAGAGGGAGCTACAAATGACTCGACAAAAGGATAAGGCTGTGGAGCACTGAGAGGAGTACCCGGGTGGCCTAATCTGAAACCACTGAAACATTGCGTTGACATTGATGAATGCCATATCTGCTGGGCCGCTGATTGTAACTGACACATTTATATTTGATTCCCTCCAACTAAATGTTTCATTGAGTAACTTGCTGTGGCGTCATGTCACTAGTCTGTTATGCAATTATGTATTGTGTAAAAGTAGAACTGGGTGGTGATGCTACTTCATGTTTGATGTGTTTGACTCTTTAACCCCAACACTCAGTGCGTTGACATGCACAGCTTAATCGGACTAAGCTCATAATACTTTTTTTTTGCCGAATCGGACTTCTCTCCTTATCCGCATATAAATGCAGCTGCGAAAATTGAATTATTGAAGTGATCGAGTCCTCCTCCCAAAACTAGGGGGCAATATGGGACTCTTCAGCAGTGTTGTTTCCGACCCCATACAACCGTCAACAACAACAGCAAGTCTGTACAGGACGTCAGTAGTGTCTACAACTGCTGCTGGGTATTTTCGAGCAAGAAGATGGAGCATCGTACAGCGCTGTTTTTGTTGTACTTGATGTACGCGCTAATTTATCTGCAGATGAGGTGCACGCTACTCCTCTGTTGTTTTTGTTCCGGGGTTATGGGGGCGTGACGCACATGCATTGTCCGATCATACTCCGACTGCACTGGTTACATGGTAGAGAAAATCTAATTCCAATTGCATGATCTGGGTGTCATAATCGGAGTTCCTCGACTGCAATCGGATTTCTCAAACTCCGATTATAGTCGGACTAAGGCGTTAACATGCACTTCAGTTGTCTGGTCTTAATCGGAGTAAGGAAATAATTCAGTTTTCTCCAGTGTCATGTAAACGTACTGACTGTGTGGGAGGTGATCTTTGAACGACTCTTGGGTCCTTTTTGGTGGACCCCAAATTCTCTCACACTGCTGACTTTTCACAGGTTTCTTTAGGGGGAAAAACTGTGCTGCTTGGTCTCTAATGTGCTTACACTTTTCTCAGCGTGAAACAGAAGCACTTGGTGAACTGGAGCTTTTAAAAAAAAGACAAACGCTGCTTTATTGCACAGTTTCAGAGGTATCAACCACATGTCCGATTCTTTTGGATTTTCATGCCCTCATGAAGGAGGGGATTTCCCATGTTCACTCACACTAATGCCATCACTGTACAGTGGAAGAGAAGTGAAGAGACTTCCTCAATCGGTTTCAAAGGACAGAGTTCGAAGAAAACAAAGACATGTTGGAGATCTGATTCAGTGTAACAAAAAAAGCTACTCCAACAAAGTTACATGAGTGAGACAGAAGACAAAGGCAGAAGGGCTGTGAGATAAACAAAGTGTGAGACCCTGGGGTCCTCTCAGGAGTGTCAGTGGAGAAGTGTGGCCTCTCTAATGACCAATCAACACCCTCTTTGCTGCCATGGCATCTGTTAGTACTCCAATGGCCTCCTCTCTGAGTGTGAGCCCACCGTGAACTCAACACACAGCTGTAATCCAATCAGACTGCAGAACCAGTGAAGCTCGGGTCAAGGAGCAATTCTGACATTTTGCAGAATGTCAACGTTCAACCTTTTCTAAAAGTTCTAATACACCGGAGTTTTGCTCTACAGATACGGAGGGAAACAGGAAGAGGTGAAAGCCGAAGGAAAAAAATGAGCATCATAGAGCTGCTTGAGGGGGCTACAGGAGAGAGAGAGAAGCAGATAGATGACTAACTACAGAACAGTAGATGACACTTTCAGACCTCCAGGTCTCAGCGAAAATGTTCTGAGGATGAAGAACAAAAGTAACTTTTCATAGTTGGACAAAGTGAAGTGATAAGGCCACGTGAATCTAAGGGTGAAAAGTGTCTACTCTAAGCTTTTTTACCTTTCCGTGTATCTAAAGGAGGAGCCAAAACCTATGCAAGTGCAGTTATATTTTGACAGCTAAACCTCCTGCAGGGTTTTTTTTTTAACACTGGTGAGAAGTTATCTTGATTTTCTGAAGCTGACGACTGATCTCTTATCTCAGACAAAAAAAAAGTCATGCACAGTAGTATACAGCTGACAGACGAAAGCATGAGACAGAAACAAGATAACAACAGTGTTTCTTTATACTTCCGTCGTGGCTGCAGGGTGTTATATGTTGTGCACAGCTTAAAGAGTGTCAGTCTATTATAAAGCAAATTCATTTAGTTAATATTAAACTCCAAATTCATCTGACCTGCAAGTCTGAACTCAGGGAGGAACTCTCAAAAATGTATGCAATATAAAACTCACAGGTCATGAACTCAAGACCTCTGAGTTAAAAGTGCAAACAAAGCTGCGTGCACTGAGTTTTTTATTTTTCATGCTAAATCTTCCCCCTAATTGCAGCATGAGTGTTGCTGTAAAACTGATATGCTGATCTATTAAGTTTATTGCTTTGTTACTGGCAACAATCTGGCTGCAGGGAGCGGGCGAGGACAGGTAGCATCTGTCCCCACCTACCGCCTTGGCAGCGTTAGCGTCATCTGCTAGCTTTGGCAGCATCTTGGAAGCACATCAATATGGCTTTATGTAGCCAGGGCCGCTAGTAGCTAGCATGCCAGTCACGCTCTCAGGCAACGCTCGCTCACAGCCTGAGCATCCACAGAGCACCGAGCCAACAGAGCTAAGCGGAACTGAGCTCGAGCTGAACAGGGAGGCCAGGTCTCCGTGGACTTGCATGAGGAAAAAGGGCCAGTGTCTGTCATCTCTCCACACATCCACAGTTAGAAGTGTGGGGCTGAGTCCAGATATGAAACCTGCCATGATTGTGGCTGTGAGATTCATTTTCTTGTTTTTCTCCCCAGCAACACTTGTGTAGTGGAATGCTGATGCCCTCATCCACTGAGAAAATTGTATCTGTATACTGTACAAATCTGTAAGGTGATGGACTTTCCTGTTCTTACCTGCACCACTGATGTTATGTTGTCCTGCATATGTTTGCCAAAAAAACTGAAAAACCAAACCGGCCCATGGGAATAATGATGGGCCTCCATCCAACAGGAACAGATTCTGAACACTGGCAGAGGAATGCACTCCAAATGACAAGCTTTGAGCAACACAGTCACAAATGGCGAAACCAAAACTTCAACTGTGTGTCTGACTCACACTTGTCGTTAAAGGGATAGTTCCTATTTTTTTAAGCGGGGTTGTATGAGGTACTTGTCAGTAGTAAGAGTAGAGGCACAGTGGATGCCAGTAAACTTGACCCTTAAGTTGAGAAAGAGGCCACAGTACAGAGACGAAACCTGGGCTGTGATCTGCTACAATATCCAATGTTACATATTATTCTTGATTAAAACCTTTTTTGAGTCTTTTGATTGTGGGTAAGGGTCTACAGTATCTGTCATAAGAGGTGTCTTCTTTACTCATCTCTAATGAACACCAACACAGCAAGAGAGTACGGCATAGCTCCTCACTTTGAGATCACGCAGCCACACAACGCAAAAGTCACTACTCTACGACGACAACACCTACCCCACCTGACACACTAGCAGGTAGTAATGTTCCTCCAGCAACTTATGTTACATGAACAACTTAGATTAGTTAAATTGCTATGAATGAAAGGTAAACAACTCATTGTGTACTCATGACTGAAACTAGAGCGACGAATCAATATGTAAAAGAACTATCAGGACAAAGACTGGAGTAGTCACGGCGACTAAATTGGTCTGAGATGTTTGGTTGGTTGAAATTATCGTTAAAACAAGAGGACGGCAGGGCCTTTTGAGTTTTTAAGACCCTGCAGAACATATGCCACCAGAGTCAACTCCGGATGGTTGGTGGTTTCAGTACTGTCACCCATGCCCACAGTCTACCATGACACACAGGTTTCACTCTACCCTCAGTATCTGTTTGAACTCAAGTTTTGGATTTTGCTCACACACAACAGATTTTCACTCCTCTCAACACAGATGTTGACACGACGATGGGTAGAAGCAGCCCAGTTGAGACGATTGAAATATACTGAATGCAGGTCTCCCGTCTGTTCTGATCTGACACTTTAGAGCAAAGCCACGTTCACAAACTAAAGGGCAGTGACACCTCCTCACATCGAGAGCGGGTGTCAGTGTTTACAGTGAAAGTGAAAAGTGACACAAAACCAGTTGGCGCTTTTATTCTTTTCAAATCTGATGTCGACAAGTAACAGCACGGCCAGGATTTAGTGTCTCTGTTACATCATATCTACCTGCTTGAAAATGTGTTTCATCTGATGACTCAGCTGTCTTAAATACCAAATAATTAGACCAAGTGAGCTGCAGCTCTGACTCAGGATCAAAAGAGCAACAGTAAATACTGTAACTCCTGATAATCGCTGCTAATTGTAGCTCCACTAAAGCTCAGTTAATCCCATGACAAACACATTATGTTTCTGGCGAATTTTTTTCCACAATAAAAGTCCCTTCAAGAAATCTGAATCTGAAATTCAGATATTTCCACACTGATGAATGTCTTTAGCTGCAGACTGCATATAAGTAGTTATAGGAAGTTAATCTATGGCTGTATAATATTTTCATGCACTTGACTGGTAAAAATTAGAGAGTGGGGAAAAAAATAATCCCATAATTCAATATGTGATTCATTGCTCCAAGACATACTGACACATGGAGAAAAGTGACTCCATCATTATTTCAGTTAATTAGCGCTGATTTTCTTAAATCATCCTATTTAACAGAGTTCTGGACCTCAGTGACATTAAAGTAGACTTTAGCTTACAGAGGCAAATGGAAACAAAGCACTGATCAGAAATGTATCATACTTTATTGGCACTCTCTATTGTTTACAGAGGCCTTTGCTGGAGGTTAATATCACAGGGTACTTTGGAGTTAATGTACAGCACCGCCTATAAACCCAAACACTGTCCATCTCAAACATTAGCATAGATAGAAATAAAAAGCTTGGTTCCACATCAAGTCTGTATGTAGGGCTACTCAGATTCTCCTTTTTTCATTTCCCCTCTCCTCTTAAAAATTGTTTTATCATAACTAATGTGAGTCAGTCTAGTCTGATCAGCTCCAAAAAATCTAAAATCCAGAAGACTCGGATCCCTGAGTGACAATTTCGATTTCCAGACACAGCTGAAAATAATCTCATTTAAACATCACAATTGCAATGTACTAATGCACAACAATCACATCGCAGGATGTGGGATTTCAGTCACATGACCACAATCACGTGACTGCCATCACTTCCTCATTGTCAAGGATTAATCTAGGATAAAAGTCAATCTGAAATCATTGTAATGCAGCCCCTCATAGGACGGTAGAATGTAAACATGCACGAGTCACATCGCTGCAACCATCACATTTTAAAACAGTGTTTCACTTTCCATGTTTGCACCTACAGCTCTAGCACATGGATATGACAGTAATGAGACAATCAGACAGTGAACAGATGAAACAGAAATTTTAAACACTAACAACCGAAGCACCAGCGGCATATGATAACTATGTATACAAAAGTTATTTCCGCAATTTCAAGTAAACTATCACGTTTGTTCCATGATTATTCAAGTTAACATAGCCAGGAATGAGTTTTGTGTGGCTCAACTTGTGAGACAGTGAGCCACTCTGGCTGCATGATGAGCCATTGCTTACTTCAACTTTATAAGTCAAACTCAAATAAGTCGAAACACCTTGAAGACACACCCTACTCTTCTGTCTGTGATGTCACGCCATGTCAACATGACTGACTGAGACGAAACCATGACTGCACACACCACGGCTCAGTTACACCAGCTCAGGGAAAGTTTGCACTTTATCAGTTGTTGTATTTTAGAGTCAACATACACAGTGATGAATTACTTGTTTATTTTAGCTTATTAGACCTATTCAGCCACAAACACGCGTGGGCTTCAACAAATAGGTGGCACACCTAAGCTTTGCTCTGTTTCTAATTCAGAATGTTAACTTTATAATGAGTTAGTAATCTATTCTGAGACCGCTGGTTCGAAAAGGTCACAACTTAATAAAAAACACCCCACTGCAGGTCTGTCTGCAAACATGTGGGTGTCATCTGCACACAGTGCCGACTACAAAAAGGTGTGAAACCCAGTTAGCACAGGAAGTTGAGGGACAGGTGTTATGACCATCTATAAAGGGCTTGGTTATTTTTGTCTCTGTAACACTACGGGTTCCTCCGCTGTTTGATCTTGACTACTATTAACTAAGGAAACTGCTCTTAACGCTAAAATGCTATCATGTCAGACTGCTGCACATGGATCTAGTTTCAAACCAGCAGGACCAGGATGTGGTGAGTGGCATAACAGCAGTGCGGCATCAGCAGAAAAAAAAAAGAGCCTGCACACACGTCGAGCTTTCCAGTCACTCAAAGAGGAAACCCTTTCAGTGAGCGTACAGCATGCTAATGCAAACTGGAGTGTGCACAACAACTGAACTGCAGCCAAAATCAATCTAAAATTACACACTATATTCCCTACACTGTGAGAAAATGATATGAGGAGAATGAGCCGGCTGAAACCTTCCACCACTTCTCCAAATGCTCTAATTTCTTACACCATGTTGCTATGACAATTTAATTATAGTCTATCATGGAAGTCTATTGTTTGTTTGTCTCTGTGAGGTAGTGGGTAGAAAATGTGTTAATGCAAAGTGATGCTTTTTGGCCCACTACATAAATGTTTGGCTGCCAGAGAAACAGCTCTCGTTTGTGGTGAGCAACAGTGCTGGCCAAAGCAGCCCTGATATGAGTCATTGCTTTAACCCTTTCAGCTCATGGTAACAGTCAGGAGGTGGATGCATGGATTGAAAAATGTGCGGTAAATTTTGCTGGGCACATACAAGAATGAAATTCACGATAAAGGGGAAAAGAAAACCGTATATTCATCAGAGTGTTCTGAAAAAAAAAAACATTCAATACAGAAGTCAGCTAGAGCAAAGTCAGAGAAAAGGAAACTGATCAGATTCAGAGAGAAGTGGTTCATTCCTCATATGGTTATCTGAAACTGCTCTTCTAAAAAACAAACTACCTTTAATGTAAGCCCTGCTGGCAGCCAGTATAGGCATCTACACCATAACAGGGTGTTTCTCCTATCCAATCAGGGCTCAGCATGGGGCAAAGGGAGAGCACTTTGCTGAAATGACTGCACAGAATGTGAATGTTCCATTTGACCTGAGGGCTGAGCACACGTTGCTCTGTAGCTGTGCTCCAGGGAGCTGGAGTCCGGATATGAGTCTGACCCTGGATCATACGTGGGGGGAAGTCAGTTATTATAGCGCAGGCCGGTGGTTTATGAGTTGGGTTTAAAATCCAATATCAGAAACTACATCCAAGGACAACTTTTTGGTCTAGTCTGGTCAGCTCAGCAGCTGCACGGGTGAAACCGTCCACATAACACCTCTTTAACGTCAAAACTGAGTGGGCAGAATAAGACAGCTGCTGTAATGTGCAGTGAAAATGTTTTTACATGATATTTGACTTGTGGTCGTCACTGGATATTGACGTAAAATATATGAGAGACCATATTTCTCATATTCATAAAGGTAGAATACGGTGTTGTTCCTCATTGACCGCACTCATTTCCTGGGACAGTCTGTATGCTTTTCGACTGCTGGAATGTTTGACCACCCCAAACAGCAGGAACAGTCGATGCAGCCAGATGACCCTAGCCTGACCTTTAAACAGTCTTTGTAGGGTCAAAGATAGAAGAGAAATACCTGCACTTGCTCACCTATGGTCATGTTTAATAACAGTCAAATACATGAATGCGTACCATGAGAAAAATCCAAAAGCAGCGAACATCTCCAGCCATTTCAGCGCTGGCCTCAGTTTTGACCTTCTCATGTCCATTGGGTCTTGACAGCACACACATAACACCACAGGCATAATGATTGCTTTCACTGTTTGAGCCTGGACTAAGTCATGCAGTGTTGTTTAGTGACGCTTACTGTCAGACTTAGAATACTCTGACTACATCTGGTAAACACTGTCAACAGCTTTACATGACATCTTGGCTGTGCAATCTGATAATCACTGTAATTACACTACAAACAGTTGTTTTTACCAAAACACAACTGAGGAAGGGAAACGTACACAGAACCATTTTCTCAAGATGGACAGTAGGGCCTATGTGGTAATTACAGAGGTGACTGCACTGTCAAACACAAAGCCAGGGTAAGTTATATCAGGTTAAGTATCTTGTTCATAATAGAAAATACTTAAGAAAATGATCATCAAAATTTCCGACAGCACTGAGCAACACTGACATGCTCTTGTGCCTATCCCGTGGCAAAAACTTATATATTTAATAAAGCAGGTTTTAAATAACACAAAGCTGGATAACTATAATATCTGGAAATTACTAACAGATTATGACTCGGATGACTGACCTTGAGAATTCATATAGGTCACATTTTTCACGTTTCCCTCATATATCCCACAAAAGCATTGTCCAGAGTGTGTACTGTTGGGACTATCTGCCTCTAGACATCAGTTTGGCAAGTTTTTTTTAAGGAGTTTTTCAAAGTCATACATGGTCCTTACCTCTAAAAGTTTGCATTTCTCTAAATTTTATGGTATTGATATAACCTTTTAACTTCCACTGACTTAAATTTTGTTCTCCACTTTAACAAATTGTCTTTATATAACAGGTTATATTCAACTTTCAGTATATTTTCATCATTTTGTTAGTCTTTTATTATTTTACTCAGTATTATTATTTTCTGTCTGTCTGTTTCTGTTCCTTGTTGAGTTAATGTCAACGTACTTATAGTTCTGGCACCGGATAAATGCAAACAAGCAGTGCTCAAACTAATATTAAGACCAATATGAATAAGCTTCAATTAGAGGTGCAGATGATTCAACCTTTTCCTCAAATATCTTCATTCATCATGTTTTTATATTGTTTAAACTGCAGTCCTAAAAGTTAATTTAACAATCATTTAGGGCATGTTTGGCTTTAGAAGAGCTAATTATTTCTTGATGTGTTGAACTTTGCTAATATCTATTGATTGATACAGTGATCAAAACACACACAAAACACGCCTAAATATTTGTATTACAAACTAGGCAAACTCATTTCAGTTTGACTTGTTCACAACAAGCAGAAAACAGACTGATAGCAAGTAAAACAGAAATAATCACATCACATACCTTCATTTTCAGATGTTGGACATGCCACCTGTATAACCAGATCAAATGTTCTGTCTGGATTTTCCCTAAAGAGAGAGAAGAATAATGTAGTCACTGAGGGGGAATGATAGGCAGCTCCCATGGGCAACAAGTGTGCATTAAGGATTACAGAGCAATTGTGTTGATTGTCATCACCTGTGTATAATTTTCTCTAACTATACCTGCCCCACTTGTCAATGACATTCAGTGTGAGTAACTTAAAGGTTAGCTAAAGCTTACAATGAAGTAGACTGAGTGTTGCAATGTTCAGTTTCCCCTGTCTGACAATATACGTGGACACACTTAGGTCACAGGACACGGTCACTCGGTGTCGTGTCCACATGTAACCTATTTAAAGCTGCCTGCTTGGCTAGCGAGGCTGCTAATTGCTGGTCAGCTAGTAGACAGAGCAACAGACTGACCCAAATGCTGTCGAGCCAGCTGGCCTGGCCGTTAAATCCACTGCTGGAGATGTGGCTCACATTACGCCAAACATACCTCCGCGTATACATCAATTTACGCAGCGAGTTCACGCGTTAACAAGTGAAGCACACGCGGTATCTGTGAGCTCGACAGCTCGGTATCAGTCAACGACAAAAAGTCGGGGCTCTTACTTTATTCTGCTGTCCATGTTTTAGCTACAACATCGCGACAACTCGGTGGTGCTGTCGGCGGCGGCTCTGCTCTGCTGCTCTGCTGGCTGTCCGGGTATATGTCCCCCCTCCTCCGTCTCCCTCAGTCCCAGCCGTCGCTTCTTCTCTCTTATCTGATACCGGTGGAAAACTGCCGCGGCTGCATGCTTGTAGGTGGGATAGTAATAGTAGCCCTGTGCCTGTCCTCCTTGTGTGAGTGTGGCCTGAGTGCCCAGCTCAGCAGCAGCACGGTGTTATTTCCCACAACAAACACTCCACTCCAGGAAGTGCTGTCAAAGATTTGGTGACGTCAGCGCGTCAGACGAGCACCTTGCTGCTGCTGCTGCTGCCTGCGAGCATCTTTGACTAACACAAGAGCATGATACACACACACTGAACAAGACCTGAGCCGTATGATTCACGCCTATCATATTAAAGCCTGCTTTCCCGATGAGACTGTGCTAGTACTACAGTAATTATGGAAGCGCTAGCCGTTAGCATTGACTCCCAAAGTGGGGTGCTGCGACCAGTAGGGGTCCTTGTAAGGGCTGCCAGATTGAGTGGTAGGTTTAACCAGAATAAATCTATATTTTTAGCCGCCTGGGAACTGAAACATAAACTAGACATATATCATAATACAGCATATTAACCTCTTATGAGGTTTATGTTAAACATGGTGACTAACTGTGGCCTGTTAACAGATATAAGAAAATAGGCTATGGCTTGCCAATCACTTGTAGCCCTTTTCCTTGCCTTGTGAGGACTTAAGGTTTTACATGAAGCTTTTTCAAGCACAAACCAATATATTTGGTTACTTAGCTGCTAAATGCTTTGAAATATTGGTTCCTATCTTCGCTGGACAACAGGTGCAGTGTGTATATGTGAATATTTCAGAGTCCGCAGCAGGACTTTACAATAAACAGTTCCTTGTTCAAAATGCTCCATTGCTCATCCCTCATGATGGTGAAGTGCCACAAAGGACTGTGACCTCAAGGAAATTAAGCCTCTGTTATACATGATAAATATAATGCTCCATTTTACAGGTTTCTACCTGAAGAAGTTATCTATAAATACAAAGACCACCCTTCTATCTCCTCTTTTTTTCCTGATTAAAGACCTGATTAAAAACCCTTACAAGCTAAGACCCCCATAGGACCTGAAGTTCCTGGTTCACTATGAGTTTAGATTTGAAAGACTGATCACATACAAGTACCATAGGGAAACTTCACCATCTATTAGAAATAAACATTGACAAATAGGTTGCATTGTGGTATAGTAGTATTATACTGGCACCTTTGGCCTCTACATCTTCCTCCAAATACTGCAGCTGCCACGTGTTGCCTGCCGTGTGCACATGGAGGTGACAGGGTAAATACACAACACAGAGAGGGCACTATTTGTGTTAGGTCAACAGGAGCCAAATAGTAACTTTTTTATCCTTACAGGTAAAGCTGGTCATGGTCATAGCTCACCAACCACTGGACACATAGGAAACGCAAATCACACACGCACACATAAAAAGGGCATAGAGTTTGTGGGGGAGGAGTGTAACAGCATTAAGTTGCATGGTAATCAGTAGAAGTAAGATTGATGACATTAGACTGTGGTGGACAGTAAAGAATGGCAAAGACTGGCAGAAGAACTTGACTTAAGCCTCTGTAATTATGGTCTGTCATGTGTAAATGCTACTCACTGTAACCATGCTTAACAGCAGCAGCCCATGCATGAAATAAATACTGGAATTGCATCACATTATGCGATCACATAAGCTTTTAGATTCGTGTTTGTACCACACACAAACCATAGAGAACAAGCTTTTGACTGTTACAGTCTGCTGCAGGACTTTACAATGAACATGACTCAGCTGAGTCGCCGGCTTCTTGAAGGGCTAATCCACCCTAAAATTAGATTTTTTTTCAGAGAAAATTTTTTATGATACATTTATTTGTCAAAATGACAGATGTTCAATCAATTATTAAGTTAGGTGGACTTTAATTTTATTGTTTGCATGTATAAGCAGTGTTTGTCCCATGGTAAACTGAAACCACTGGCTCAGATGTACTTCTCCCTCCTCTCCAGAGAGTCTGCCTGGATCAGAGCCAGATTTCTCCAGGCTGACTGCAAGGTAATTAAGTGGCAGCAGACTGGGGCATGCTGTTTCAGGCATTCGTATGAAATGATAATGGCAGGGCTGCTGCCTTAACATAAATTTTTTTTAAAAATGAAATGCAAAATGACACACAAACACAAAAAAACACGTAAAAAAAGCTCCCATGAGTGTCAGGCACTGGAAGCAGTAGGAGCTCCACATGGCAAAGATCTGTAAACAGTAGCTGTCCTTGAATGTCTTTATTTAGGAAAGCCAATGCTCAAAACTACATGTTTGACCACCTGAGACCTTGAAATTATATAAGACTATTTTTTTAACCATTGTTCAAGGTTAGGCCCACAGTATATCATTGTTTGAATTAAAAATGTAACTTCAAGGTCCCTCTCTCTTTCTTTCTCTCTTGGTGAAATTAACCTAGCCATAGAGTAGCCAGCACTAGCATTCCCTGGGTCTATTTAACTGTAAATCTTCTAAATATCTGCTATGTTTTTGCTTCATATTTCTCAGAGGTTCTTATACACTGGCATATATTTTCTCCAGTGATGTGTAATTTGTCTTTGGGTAAATTGACCTCACAATGTCACTCAAAAGACACTTGTCAGGTCTCATTATCCAGAATTCTTCGCAGACACATCATCAGAGGTGGCTTACAGCAGTGGATAACCTTGGAAGGACTCATTAATGTCCACTCATCAACCTTGCAGTGCTTCATCCAAGACACTATTTTACTGTAATATAAGGTATAATATATGCACTTTAAAATTGCAGGAAGGCGTCTTTGTTACCACTGCAGTGTCATTGTCACAAAGAAGCATATGGCTAGACAAGTGTAGGGGGAATGCAATTACGCAGTATTCACAGTAATAGAATAATGTGACAGCAAAAAAATGGCATGCATCATTCTGCATAATATTGTTTTTATTATTGTGGCGCATTATCATACAAAAGAGGGAATTCATTAGGTCACAGGGACGTTGAGTTTTGAAGCACAGACAACAAAAATACAATTTTGATAGATAGATAGATAGATAGATAGATAGATAGATAGATAGATAGATAGATAGATAGATAGATAGATAGATAGATAGATAGAAAGATAGATCTCCATAGCAGACCACTTTTTTTTGCATGCTATATTATCAAGATAGTTGTGTTACACTCATTCTGTTGGTTTGCAGGGATGAACAACATCTTGAAATATATGCAGATACACTAGTTAGAGACAAAACTGTGATTGTCTTGATGTAGTGATTTGAAATATGAAAAATGGCTCATCTTACCCCACTCTCCCTTGAGCTTTTAGTCCCATTCAGGTTTGATCAGTCATTGGTGTCAGCTGATGTTGGACAGCAGGGGCGCTGTGTGCGCCAGCAGACCGGTGTTACGACATAGGTCACATGTCGTCATCGGTGTGACGACGCAAAGGCGGAAGTAGTACAGTCCCTCTGCAGAAAACGCCGAGTGAAGGAGGGAACAAGTTAACATGCGATAAAGACTAACTTTTCCAAGAACAAATGGCGTGCAGTCGTTGGCTTTTACAGGGAGCTGGTGTGTGTAGATGTGTGTCTCGGTGTCTCCTTTCGGAATGACAAAGTTTGGATCGATCTGAAAGAAGTCTATTCAACTTGTCCCCAGTTTTCAAACCGGCAACATTAGTTTACTACCTGTACAGGAGCATGATTCACCAAAACTACCCGGGCAAAGCGCTGGTCAACAGACTGATTTCCCTCCATATCCACTTTAACACACGACTTATAACTATGTCAGTGTCGGGTTTGTCAGAGCAGAGCTCCAGCAGCAGCAGAGACAGTCCTCAGACCTCTGCAGACCGGAGAGAGGAAGCAGACTTCAGCTCCGACAACGGCCAGGGTGCAAGAAAGTTCACAGAAGAAGAGATGAGCATCCACAGAGTCCACAAAGAGGCGTGTGAGGTAACAGGAGTAACTTAACAGACATGACATTCACGGATTTCATGCTGCTTTGTATGATAACACGTGAATAATGTAAGGCAGATGTCTCTGGGTGGATATACTGTTGTGTTATTTTTCTGATTTGACATAGTGATAAAATTTCTTTTAAAATAGAAGAAAACAAACAGCACAGCATATGGTAATCTAAAACTATTACATCTACAAGTCTATAATTCAGAACAGTACTCAAGTAAATAACATTATAATTCAAAACAGTACTCAAGGCCTTACTAAGATCATGTTTTCACAAAAAAAGGACAGGAAAATGTCCTGAAGTTAACGCTCCTATGAGCAGTTTGTTGATATTAATGAAACAGACTGAAATTCATATTGACGTCTGCTCATAATGTGAAAAAGCAAACAAGACAATTATCATTTGTGATGCCCGAAACTGGTGTGAGGGGTGGGTGTTTTTTTAACAGTTTTCAAACTTAAGATTCACAATAAATGATACATTCGACAAAAAAGTGAGTTTTTTTTTTTCAATAAACACAACTTAATATACAGAAGACAAAGTGAATAAAGACTGCTTTATCCACAAGGGGCGCCAAAACGGATACAAATTAAAACCTCCTCACAGGAGCTTTAAAAAAGTATCGATGCAGAATGTCCACTTTTAGTGCATTACGCTTATACAGAGCATGCTAACCTTGTATCATTGAGCTGATTTCACCCCAGTTATCTTACTTTTGTTACCTCAAAGAAGTGTAGATTTTTTATTATCACATCTTTGTATTAAAATTTTAATTTACAACAGAGCCCCGGAAAAAATTTACTCTTACATTTAGTGGATAAGAAGTGACCCATCAAACCCAGACATCAGAGTACTGAGTAAATGTAAATCTGAGGTTAAAGGGTGGGTACTGTTGAAACAGCCAAACCTTTGCCAAGACAAATCCAACACATGAGGTTAGATGTAGGGGATATTTGTGCATATACAAGTGTTTAATACACTAGCATTATTTACCAAAAAATGTCTGTTAAAACATCATTTCCCATTTAGGGCTTCAAGAGACAGAAACTTATTTCTAAAGTCTAAAGATCACAGTTTCTGCTAAACTTCCCAATGGCAGGTTCCTTGAAAAAACCATGCCACATGGTTATTCTACATAGGCCAAATATCATCAGTACAAACAACAACACACTAACAAAAGCCGTGTTTACTTCAGCTGATATCAGTGGCAGTATGATAATATACCAGCTGTTATACATCTCCAGAGCCA
Source organism: Xyrichtys novacula (assembly GCA_962446985.1). Lineage (NCBI taxonomy): Eukaryota > Metazoa > Chordata > Actinopteri > Labriformes > Labridae > Xyrichtys > Xyrichtys novacula. The sequence goes on from OY660870.1 coordinate 28,721,351, forward strand.
GCTTGTCTCCAGGGCAAGGTTCCCCGTGGGTCCTTGTCAGAGTGATATTTTACTTTGGCTTTAATTACAGTGAGGAGTACTATTGTTCAAGACATGCTTTTATTCTTTAGATTTCAGCCTTCTTTTCTAAATCATAAACACAGAGATTGGGAATAGATCTGGGATATCTATAAAAAAAATCAAATTACAGAGTGAAGCCATTAAGGAGGAGTTGATATATGTAATTTTTAACAATTTCACTGGTGTTTTGTCAGATTTGTCACATTCACATTCACTTGTTCTTCCATGAAGCTCAGCCAGCGAGCTCTGTTCTGATGACAGTAGTACATAGATGTCATCTGCATGCCTTTGGGTGTATCTGTTGTAAATATTGTGCGTCTGAGTGAAACTGAAGCATGTTGGCCGCGACCTGAGGAGAGTGGTAGGGCCTGGGTGGGAAAAGCACAATAGAGAGAGGGAGCCCAGCTATGCCAGCTTCACTATGTGGCCCTGGAATGCCATGTGAAATGACAGGCTGTGTCACTAAACAGCCTGGGGCCTTTTCCCCCTTTGTGGCCTGTCAGAGCTCAACAACTAGTGGGCTCTCAGTTTGAAACAGACTGAGAGGTGACATTTTCGAACTTCCTGAGGGACGGCACAGGAGTTTAGTGTTTTTCACGCACAGACGGTGTTTTCGTGTCTATACAAAATGAATAATTAGTCAAAATGAAAGAATGATTGTGTTTAAAGTATAGTTTTAAGCATATGAAAGGTATAAAACAGTGCTGCCATTTGTTTAACTGTTGCAAAACCTCATCCACAGAATGATACACAAAAGAGCACTAATTAATTAGAACCGTTATCAGAGTGAGACTATCTTACATCTGTTTCTATGCATACAGGTCATGCATTCCCTCTTCCTGTGACCCAAAGCAATCTGTCTCCATGTATACGTTCATATTAAGTATTGTGCTTTGTGTTCGGGTGTGTAAATGTACTGTATATGGTTATGCATGCCGAGGTCACACTCCGGCATATGAGTTTGTATGTCATGCTAATTAAATAATAATACCTTCATTATGTTCAGGCAAAGAAGCAGATGTATGTCGACCCTTCCAGTGGGTACAAGGTGTTCACAGAATATGCCCACCTTCAGAGAGGGAAGTGCTGTGGCAGCGCGTGCAGACATGTGAGTGTTTTCTTTTTCTCTTTTACCAGGTTACATGTTGCTTCATTTAATTCTGTTTATATTTTGGAGCTTTTTCGTCTCTGTTGAGTTTGTCTTGTCCCTTCCTCTTTTTTTGTGCCGGACCTTGTTTCCCAAAGGTTTTCCACAAGTTATTTACACCCCACATATCACATAGAGGCAAGTTAATGTCCATTTTAACAGGGTGCCTCAGCTGCAGCTGTCACAAAAGTGCTGAAGAGATTTTTTAATTGATTATTTCTTTTAATTATGTTGTAAGCAGTTTACACCTTTATTATCAAGACAGCAGTAGAGAGACAGGAGATACAGGAAGGAGAAAGTAGGAGCTAACATACAGCAAGAGGCAAATGTTTGAGTACACAAACGTTTTAAGATAATTTCTCTTAGTATCGCAACGTACTCCAATGTTAAGTCAATTCTTTAATCTGCGCTTTTTGATTGTGTCTTTATTTCTCTGTCAGGGAATTATCCTTCATAGAGATATTTCAAAAAGACTGAATTACTGTAGTTTTGATCAGATTTGTCCTGCTGCTTTTGCCTGTTGCTCATAAGCCAAAAAAAGAAAAAGAACAGAAATCTCAAAACAAATGATTTCCAAGCTTTCTTTGTTCAAGCGTTGTCACATATTTATGTAGGCGTTGTCATTCTGTTGTGACATTAACCTTTCTGTATTAGAGCTGTGTTCATAAAAAGTCAGTTAATTAATAAATTCTTAAAACCAACACAGCCGACAAAGAAACAGCAGAAGAGAGGCTGGAAAAAATCAAGAGATGGATAATGACTCATTTTGAGTATCATTACATTAGTTGTAGAAGTATATTTAGCTGTACTTTGTAGTTTGTTTACTGAACTAGCAAAGTCTTGGTATGGGATTGAGTCCAGTAGATGATCATGTGAACATTATTGCTGCTTTGGCTTTGACACCTTCTCATAAATGAGAGAAGGATGGTGATGGATCAACTCTTGATGCTTCTGCCTTCTCCATTACATATTTGTTAAGCAGATAAGGTAGAGATGTGTGATTTAGAATTTTTGTCTTTATCTGACATGCAAATATTTTCAAATCTATAGAGATACTAATATATACACACCTTTTTATTTTGAGGAACACCATGTTTCTCCTGTAATAAACTGTTACTCTTATTGTGACAGTTTTTTTTTACATAGAAACAGACATAAAACAGGACACATAACATCTGATTCAACTGTTAATGTATTCTATTTCAAATATAGACATTTAGTAATGTATCTGCCGTCTGTTCACAACACTTCCTGATACTTCTATGCAGCCAAACAGGCATTGTACATGTTGGCACACACAAGTTGTTGTTGCACTCACATATTTAATTCATCAATTTTTTTCTGCAGATAATTACACCTGCCAAAAATGTATCCAAAATGCTCCTGTCTGCCGGTATAGATAATTAACTTTTTAAGTGCTTACTCGCCAATACAGATAACATTGTGCATTCCTATAATAGGGACAAAGGCGCAACATGTTTTCAAAGATAGTTGCTGCTCTGTACAGATTCCCCAGAGTTTTCGAAGCCAGATTTCACTTACGTTGCCAGAGTGAAAGGATTTCACCCCAAACTGTGTAAACAGGTTGTTGACTGAGAAAACAATAGAAGAGGATTTAATGTAAGAGAGTCACATTGGGTTTAAAATGACTGGGGCAGACAGTGGACAGACAAACAGACCAACAGAATGACACAACAGCAAAATAATTCCTCTCTTTTTCGTCCACATGGCCTGTGATTCGTCCACATTTAAGGGAACCACATAAGCAGTTTGAAATTCAATGCAGAGCACAGCAAGGTACCCAACATTTAAACTGTTCAGGGCCTGTCTGTCTTCATGTGCTGTTCCTACACTCTCTGCTGGTCTCAGCTACTTTTAACACCCCACTCTTTGACTCTGAAATGACATCTGGTTTGTTTTCTACCATCTGCTGGAATCCATGTGAATGCAGAATTATACACTCCGCAGACATCGATGCTGATGATGTTAAATCTTGTGAAATATCTGGTGTAATCGGTAACACCAGTGCTTTACAAGTTTATTAAGCAGTGGGAAACTTTTCTCACTGTGGCAACACCAGAGCCGGTCTGCAGAACAAATGGCCTTCATGGCGCATGGGAACACTTTATTCTTCCTGAATGAAACCAAACTCCGAGTTTATCCCCAAAGAGATGATCTCAATATCTAAATATTTACATATGAATGGGAGTAAAAATAAAACACACTTAAATATGTCAAATGGCTCACAGTTAATCCTGTTGCCGTTGTCAGATGCTACATTTTACAGTTTACCAGGAATCACACTCAAGTTTGTTTTGTCTGAATCCACAATGGCATTTAGCAAACAGTTAAAAAAAAGATGTTTGAGCAGAGATTTCATGATCTGACTCGTTCTGATCAGTTCAGTCTCTTCTTTACAATAACTTCCCCATTCTGCTCAGCTCTGTCTTCTCTTTCATCCCATCCTGTTCTGTCCTCCCTCTTTTGCTCCTCTGGTCTGCTGTGCTCTCTACACATGTCCGTGTCTCGTTCTCTGTGTGACTGATGTTCTGCTCCACATGCAGCCGTTTAGCACCATTTAATTATTTCATTTTCTCCTCCAGTGTCCATATGGCCAAGTCAACGTGAAGGACCCGGCGATGAAGAAACGCTTTAACTCTCTCTTTTATGTATAGGCCTAACATGACCAAGGTAAAAAAATCCCTGTTTAGAGTGGTATCTTGTCTTTAGCCTGTCGTCATTTGGACTACTTGAGAGTCATTTTTAGAAGTGTACTAAATGATGAAATATGGGTAGCGTCTGTGCAATACCTACCTCATATGAATCACTGTTCTTGGGATTGTTTTCATTCCGAGACAGGGAAGTAGGAGGATCTTTTCACTAGAACCCTATGTAAAATAGTCTTTTATCAAAATTGTGATTTTGCTATTTTTTCCTAATATATTTCTCAAATGTCCAATGTGATGCCTTGAGCTTCTTTTCTCGTTTCTCTTTACGACTTGTTAATATTTTGTGGTATTCTGCTCCTCTGATGCATTTACAAGGGTGGTGGGAGTATGGAGATGAAAACTGAAAGAGCATTTTAGATCTTCGCCCTCCAGATAAAGGGCATATGAGCGAAAGTAGCTGCAGATAGTCAGATGGAGTCTTGTGCTCTTTTTCTTTGCATCTCTTGTTATTTTTTTCTCTCCCAAATGTACAACTGCATGCATATTAGCATCATTTACACTCCACAAGTGCTCGACTTAACTGTCTACCTTTGACTGAAAAGACATGTTGTTAAAAATAGGCGGGGGGCCATGGGTCAGCCCTTACACTTGGCTGCGCTGCTTTTACACCACTTGATGGAATCAGGCTGTTAACAAACATGCCGTGGACATCAACAGCAGCCCTCCCCACCGGACCCGCAGCTCAGCCTCCTGGCAACACTTGGCTACAGCAAGCTCTCCCTGCGGCTGCTCTCCCGAGCTGCAGCCTAATGAACTCCTGGGCCCTCTTCTCCCAGCCCTGCAATACATCAGCTCATGTTCTCCAGCATGCTTAGACGTACACAAGCATACAAGTAGTCTTACTCTATCACAACACCCTGTGGCTCCTAATAGGCCAATATAGAATAAAGGTTGCACTAAACGCTGCACTTTGTAGCCCACAGTAATAGCACAAGGTAAGGTCAAGCGCTCATACAGTTCTACCTGTGCGTGCAAGAGCTGTTCAGGAAAGATGTGCCACTTGATTTGTGATTTGTGAGTGCATGTGGGTAGGCAGCGCAATGCCTTCAGGCTCTGGCTGTGAACCTGCCACACACACTCGACCATCTCTGCCTGATTGGGCAAACAGCGTCAGGATGAGAGGATGTGTCTGCCGCTGAATTCTGTTGCAGCCACCTACCGGCGCGGCCACAATTTTCCTCGGCAGGTGGGTCCCAAAGGCAAGTGCTTAGTGATCGGAGCAAAGCCCTGTGAGCGGCTACAAGGAGATTCATGATCTCAACAGTGCTGGGGAGGACAGGTTCTCGGGGACGCGTCGTCAGGCGGGATGAGAGGCGAATTTATTTGGTGGTATTCTAAACCGAGGCAGCGGAGCGTGCGGCAGCAACATTTCTGCAGCGGGACGGTGAAGGTGTCACACTCATCAAGTACCTGGGCCCGCTCGCCTGCCGCAGCTCTGCGGGATTTTGCCTAGGGACTTGTCTGTCACATTAAAGTAGATGCATTGCCATTCAGGGCCTCGGCGGTCCCGCAGCCTGACCATGAAATAGGCCAACTTTCATGTCTGCCTCATCCCTCCACGTCTTCCCAATCCAGTGATGGCACAGTTTGAAATGTTTTTTCTTTTTTCTTTTTTTAAGCATGTTCTTGCCTCGTGGTTGATGACGGAGACACAAACAGCACAGCGATGCCTTTGGCAGATTTATGGAAGATTAACTTTAAAATAAACCCCACCTTCCACCACCAAACAGGTCATTCATCATCATTTTCAAGTCTGTTTAGGGACAGTGAGCCTCATGTGCACCCTTCAAAGGTTGTTTTCTCTTTTTCACAATAATGGACCTGTTAACAAAAAGTTTTATCATCTAAATTTCACTGAACTGTTTATTCTAGCCAGTCTTTTATTATTTTTAACTGATGTTATTGAATTTGATTATTTTTATTACATAAACGGTAACTCTTGAAAAATATTCTGATTGTCCTGGTTTTTAAAAAAATGTTTTTTCGGAGTAGACAATGACTAAAAGATGAAAGATCTTATAAGTTTCCTACTTTAATAAAATTCACACATATAGACCACACACACACACACACTTTCACTCAGACCCATGTATTCCCTCTGTGGAGATGTGCTCCCAAGCCTCTACAGCACATCAGACGTGTGAGGTATTTATTTCAGGCATTTTGGACTGAACATCTCTGACCTTCAGCTTGTAACATATGCTGAGCTGGAGCAGAGTGGCAGCTATACACCGTGTGCCTTTCTGCAGGACGATGCCACTAGCCGCAGAGAAAGAGAGAGCTGTCCAGTTTGGATCTGTGACCAGACAGGCTCGAGTCACAACCAGTTGACAGGCCAAACAGCCCCCCTCCACCCTCCCTCCCTCCCTCCGCCCTCCCCTCCTCCCTGTCTCAAACAGGCGCAGCAGCCCTGCGGCCAATGGCCCAAACCACAGTCAGTTACAGTGTCTCCATCACTGCTGGCCAGACCAGCCAGGAACTGACAGAAGAGAGTTGGCGGGGGAAAAAAACAACTTGAGTGTCAGCCGTATGATGGCTGAAAGGAACATCAGTCTCAGCAATTGGCCGGGCACCACTCTGCACGTTTGTGTGCGTGCACGCACACATGGAAACTTGCACGTGTGTCTTGATATTCAAGCAGCATTTGAGCAGCCCCTACATCAACGTCTGGTCTTTGTACACAGACAATGTCAGCTCGCCTCGGGGCAGCAGCCTCCATCGTGGTCATATGGACAACCAGATCCCTGTGGTAGAATTAGTGATAAAAAACACACGCGGCTGCTGAGTGACAGTCAGGGCAGTAGATTCCTTTGGACAGACAGGGCTGCAAATAGCACAGAGGAGCACTTTCTCCTTCAGACCGCAACTGGTGGTCAGGCTCATGCCAGGCCAAGCCAAGGTTGCCAGATGAGACCAGATAGAAGGAGAGTTGAGGCCAGAAACCAGCTCGTAAGGAGCTCTTTGGCCTGTTTATCTCCCTCCGGATTTTGCATCAAAGAAGTCCTATCTGTAATTTCTCCTCTACTTCTGCAAAGCAAGTGATAAAATCATTTCCTCTTGTTTGTTTTTCTGCCTTCTAGCCTCAGACTTTTCTCACATTATGTCCCCCGCTGTCTTCAATGAGTTGTTGTTTGAAAATATAACACAGGCATCACCTAAACCAGTTTGTTTCCTCACTAAAAGCCGCTCAGCCCTGTAAGGTTATATAGCGTTAAAGAACATCCATCTATTATGTTTCCATGTCCTTTCTAGTGTGGCCAGATATGGACTAATACGCTCACCATTCCCCAAGAGGATATGCTGTCCCCAGAGGAGAAGGAGGGGTGGGGAGGGTGTGTGGAGGTGGCGGTGTGCTGTCGGAGCTGCTCTGGAGGCAGGGAGGGGAGGCAGGCAGCAGTTGGTGTGCAGGGAGCAGAGGCTCAGGCTGGCTAGTTAAGAGCTTCTCTCTCCTATCCTCCATCTGCCAGGGACCGGGGCTGTGATTTGAGCTCCAGCAGAGCAGAGCAGGGAGGAGATCGAAGGAGGGAGGGAGGGTGGGTGGAGGAGGAAGGGAGGTAAGGGATGGGGGGTGAAAGGGAGGAGGGGGAGCGTTGGTTGGAAGAGACAGAAAAGGGAAAGTGGAGGAGGATAGGGGAAAAAGTGAGGATGGAAACCAACAGCTGAATAGAAGATGGAGCTGCCCTAAAAATCTATTACGGTCTTTTTCTGATTTTTCTCGATCACTGTTGCTGCCATATTTCAGATTTCCCCTTTGCTCATACGTTTTTTTTTTATATCGCCTTTCCTCCGATGATTCTGAAGCCATGTCCTCGGTGTGTTTGTAAATATTTCCAGGATGTCTCACCATCCTCACACACCCACCCTCGCCTGCCTGGCTCATGTGACTGGGATTCAGCTTTTACTGTGCTTCACTCCTCCCTCTGTTCCTCCTCCCCCTCCTCACACCCTCTTTCCCCTTCTCCCTTCCCTTCCCACTCCTCTCCTTCATTCTGTCAGTGTTTAGCCTGTGGTTCCCTGTACCACAGTGGATCTTCCTCCTCCTCTTCCTTTTTCTTCTTCTTCTTCTTCCGTCCTTTTTCCTCTACCTCCCCTCCTCTGCTCCTTCACTGGCCTTTCTGTGGGAGTGACTGAGAGCTTCCTAAGTGTCACTTGAGGTGACCCAGAAATGATAACTCCAGATGAACCCTGGATGTGTGGTAATCTACCCAGCATGCCCTGGGAACCAGGCAGGCAAGGAGGCAGCCAGGCAGGCATCTCGGTATGATGCTCCGTCTGTGGTTTCACTGCTGAAGCACGCATCTGGGTATCACGCTTGCAGAACGCTGTGTGCACAGTAAGCATGGTGGTACACAGTGAAATGGATCTCAGTGCCGTTGCATTATTGATGAGATACATTGTGATGTCAGCCCAGGCGGAAGCAGCAAAGCAAAATGACTGTTAGCAGTATGGCTCGTTATCATTTATGCAGGCAGTACAGAGGTGTAATTAATTGTCACCCTTTTCGCTCTCATCCCTGGTGCTCGCTCACACACTGTTCTATTCACTGGTTGTCAATTCAGATCTGTCCATCTGTACCTCACTGTGGTGTATTCTGGATGACCTCTCTTTGTGGTGTTAACTTTGATTATTAAATCCAAAGAGAAGAGCTGGGCACTTGAAATTGATTTGTAGGCTATTATGAATTATGAAAATAATAAAGTTATTACTATTATTTAATATAATGTTCAGAATACATTATTTGGCCTGTCAGGTGCAAAATAATCTCATGATGCAGATGGAAATAAACAAGGTAATGAATTACTAGATCTTTTTTTTACAGTTTGAAAATAATCAATATTTCATGTAAATGTAGTACGAATAAATAGAGGTGAATTTTCAATTAACAAAATTAACTGAATCTGTACATGTTGTAACATTTGGCTAAACTGCCCTTGAATGAAACCCACTTAAATGCTCTAAATTCTCCACTGAATTTCTGGAAGTGTGTCAGATTGTCTAGACAGGTGAGCAGGATGGAGAAACACAAATTTAGAGGGAACACATTATCAAGTTATTAAAATACTTTTACTACCTCTGGAGAATTAGTTATAAACAGAGAAATAAAGGAAACATGCAAAAGATTGGCACATCCATAAAAATAAAATGTTGTTCTTTAATATAACCTTTTTTAGGTTTGTACTGATTTAGTCCATATTAAATTTAAAACTAGATTTTTTTTTCTGCTAAAAACGAAACTGTTAAAATACGTAAAATTTAGAAACTACTCTCTACTTCTACTTTTTTCGTTTTCATGCTTCGAGTCACAGTCCTTCGTATGTAAAGTCAAATAGTTAAATAATCAATCATCTCTAATTATTTATTTATAAAAAGCCTCACTTCTTACACCGTAAAAAAACGCACAGATGCATTTCAACTCATGTAGATGACAAATCTGACCAAACATTTAAAGATTACACTTTTAGTAGATCAACCTGCTCGAACCTTTTCAGAGACTTTGTAAATCGCGATAAACTCGTATTTTTTGTGATTTTAATGAAACTTTAAAATCTTCATTCAGACATTTATAAAAAATTAAAAGAAGCCAAACGAGTCCAGTGGAGGAAACGTCTAATCAGATTAAAGTATTCCCTAATATTCCTGAAGATAATGGTAGTTGAAGTGTACGCTGACTCCAGATTAGTTAATCCCTCTTTAATTTCCATTACTCAGTCTAACCTACATGCTGGAGGAGGCCATTGGCTCGTGCCTCTCCGCTCCTCTGTGCGTTATTGTGTGCGCGCTGTGCTGTGCCGTGCTGAGCTGAGCTGAGCCCTGCCTGCTGCTGCTGCTGCTGCTGCATACGGGAGAGGAATATTTAAATGTCTTGTGTTTTAATTGACGCTCCAACTCCAAGTGTGAGCTCAGAAACGAGGAACAGCCCCCATCTACCGGCAGTCTCTCCTCCGCACCGCGCGCACAGTCCGGATCTGCTCAGCTTGCACGCGGCACAGGGATCTCACACACAGCCTCAGGTAAGTTAGACCCTTTAGAAAGATCTTCTTATGGAATATATTAATATTTTGGAGCAGCTTTTTTGAGCAGAAAAATAAAGACGAAAGAGAAAGAGGCGCGGGCGAGTGGAGCAATGCGCGACGAATCTGCTGCGTAAAAACAGTGACAGCTCAAAATCTGCGAAAATAAGAGAGATGTGGCGCAAAGTCAACCATTAGAAAACCCTTTCTGGGTATTTCTTTACCAACGGGATGTTTTGAAGACTATTTTCTCACCTCTACTAAATATGTAGATGAATATCCAGGGAGTTTGTGAATGACACCGCATGATGCAAGTTAAATGTTGAAGAGGAAATGTTAAAATTTGACGTGTTTGATGAAATATCAGTGTAGTTATTTTATTTTATTTATTGTTTTGTTGTTGTTGCAAAGATGGTTATATATATTTTTTTCTTATTTATCGTAAAAGCAAGTTATCCACTGAGCCACCCTGGTTTTAAACGCCATTTTAAAAAGGATTTCTATTTTATTTTTTCTTTAAAGGGCGTAAAAAGGTTTCAAAGAGCGCGTAAACACAGGGGTAATCGTGTGTTTTTGGAGCTTTAATCTGGACAAATTATGACATAGCTAAAATATATGATTGTTCTGTCTCAATTATTTAACAAATAACAAAAATTACATGTTTTTCTTTTAATTCAAAGTCACTCCTGCAATCATAAATTTGACCTATTTCTCCAAATTAAAGCAGACATTTAGAAAACCTTTCAAACGAACCCGGTGTTTTCATTGTGCGATTTTAAGCTTTTGTTTCATCAGTCCCCACTTTCTCAAAATTACTCACAACTTGTTAAAAAAAAAATCCAAACAAAAAAAAAGAGAGAGTATATTTCGGAGCAGGTAATATCCTAATTAGATCCAAAGGAGAGAAAACAAAACGAGAGCACAAAAGAGATGATTCCCTCAGCCCCTCAGTGTTCACTGACACATTGTTAAAGCCTCTTCACTCAAATGAAATGTCACTGCTGGAGGCAACGGGTCAAAACACAACTCTTTATCGACATTAACCGTGGAATAAATGCACCTTTTACACTACAATAACCCCAGTTTTTTAGGATTCAGAGGTGGTTTTTAGTTCGCGGAGGATCGGATTAAATATCTCAGAGCTGCATGAGTTCATCTCTCCTCTCAGGGCGTCTTTGTCCAGGTGAATTGAAATCCGTGTGTCCTTTTTTTGTGTTGTTGTTAGCGTCTCATTTCGACGCTCTGGGGTGCAAATGAGCGATGTGTTTTTTCAGAGCAGCTGTGGGTCCAGCAGTCCGTCCACGCAGGAGGGGAAGGAAAGGAGGAAGGAGGGTTTAAGCCTCGTCTCATAGCGCTGTTATCAAGGGGCCTCCAATTAAAGTCAACACAACTTCATGGTGGGGTGGTGGAGGGAGGTGGTGGTGGTGGTGATGCTGGTGATGGTGGAGAGTGCACATGATAATGTAACACGTCTTGAGATGAAGCATCCACACCTGCACACCCCCCTGAGCCTCAGTAAATCTATTAATGGGAGCTCAGCTTTTAGAGTGTCTTCTATTGTTTTAAGGAGAATTTCTCAGCTCTCCAGCTCGTTATCCTCCAGTTTCAAGTCAACACTGTGTGTGTATATGTGTGTGTGAGTTGCACAAATTCAGACCCAGAGCTGGCCTGTTTTGGGGTTTGTTGTCACCATAATTGGCCTGTGTGCAGGACAGGACAGCCTCTCCTATAATATGCACGTTTTTATACGAGCTTTCACACCCTTTAAATCTCACACACATCTCTAGAGTAGCTTCATAATATAGATTATAATGGAATTTACAAAAACATGCCTGTTAGAACAGCAATTTTACACAGATACTTCATCTGATTTTTATTTTAAAAGCTTAAAAAATGACTTAAAATGTTAAAAGTTTGTGTCTTTTATTTAATATTAGTGTCATTTAAATTCCCGTTTATATAGACGAGATTTTGGCCTCATTCCTGTGAGTGGATGCTTCCGGTTTATTTAGGATTTAATGAAGAGAAAATTGACTAGTTAACCTCTTTAGAGCTTTCTTTGTCACCTTTTTAATTTAAGTCTATTGAAGAAAGAAAAAAAAACATCAGCTGTCACGTGATTATCGCATTTATGTAAGTGGTTAAGGTGCTTTTATTTTGTAAACAAAATCTTGTTCATTTCTCTGTTTAAAAAAAAATGAGTCTTTAAAAAAAAAAGAGTCAAATGTAGTCTGTCCCCACCCCCAAGACTATCACTGATCACTGCCCCGCCCCGAACAATACATCTATACCACACATAAACACACACACACGAGACCACTGCACACACAAAAACACACACAATAGTTTTGTTTTGATGCTGTGCTATAAAGACCAACAAATGCCTATTAAAAACAGTGCAATTATTTTAGATTTAAAAAGTAAATAAATAAAATCAACCTGAAAAATGAAATCCATCACCCTCCCTGAGCTGTTATCTCTCTATCCAAAACCCTTAAAAAATTATAAAATAAATACTTTTATTGTACCAGTTATAGATGAGTGCTTTTTGAAACCATGTTAAATTAATAAATAAAATATCTTTTTATTATTATTGTATGTCAAAACTTCCCGTTTATAAATGTGGGATTGAAAGTAATGAAAACGTCAATATACCATATAAATAGTGGTTCTTCTCTCAGCGCCATTCTGGAGTTTTTGAGTGAAGAGTGACAGCTCTTTGTTGGTGAATAGAAATCAGTGGCGATAGAGAAAGAGAGAGAGAGGAGAGAGAGGGAGGGAGAGAGAGAGAGGGAGAGAGGGGAACTCCTCCTACCAAATTATTCAGACTGGGCAGGCTTTGCGGGCTCTCCACAAATAGGACACGGTTCTCAAATCCAAGCAGTCCCAACCTGACCTCCGAGCACCACGGAATCTTGACTGGGAAAAACTGGGAGAGAGAGAGAGAGAAATATCACTTTAAAAACAGAGACAAAAACTTTGTGTCATTATTTTTGGCGAGTGTTCACACTGTAGCCCCCCCTCTCCCCTCCTCCCTCCCCACCACCACTACTTTCTTCCACTTCCACACCGGTTGTTTTGTCGCATCACTTGGACTATATATTTTTTTTCTTGGAGGAGAGGCATTCACGGGCAGAAGGAAAAAGCTGCTGCACCTCTACCGGCAGCACCAACCCTCCCGTCCCACCCATGCTGTAGTTTTCTTTCTCTTTTCTTCCAGTTGCCTTTGCACTGCGTGGAGGAGCTGATCTGAGTCTCCGGGGGTCGTGTTGGTGGTGGTGTTGTTGGTGGTGGTGTGTTGTCTCTCTAAGAGCCCGTTTGGATGCGCTGAGAGAGCGGGGCGCAGCGCTGCGGTACAGTTTATGGAAGTTGTGGGCTGCAAGACAGAGGCAGGCAGTTGCACGTTGCGTCCAGGACCGGGAGCCATGCTTTTCCACGGGATCTCCGGGGATCACATCCAAGGAATCATGGAGGAGATGGAGAGGAGGTCGAAGTCGGAGTCGCGCCTGGCGAAGGGCATGCAGCTGAACGGGAGGGAGTCGGTAAGAGCCCGGTCCAACTGGGGTTGAATTCATGGTCAAAGTCCCTCTATAGACGACTAATGTGGCAGATCTAACCTGAGAGGATGTTTACACTTTCTGTGGGGTAAGAAGGAAATAATTCAAAAACTGATTAATTTTATAGAAAGGTCGTTCTTCAAAATGCAACTTTCTCTTATAGAATTAATTTATATACCCTTTCAAAATCTGCCAAAACTAACTGTAAAAATTATATATAAAAATAAAAACTATGAGCAAATTTAGAGTTGACATAAATAGAATAAAATTGAACCAATTTTTTCTAGATGATTAAAATATTTTACAATCTAAATGCATATTTTTTATGTTGACATCTTGAGTAAATTCAGTCTTCCATATTATCTCTAAAACCACCATCAGGCTATGTGAAAAAAAAACCAGCTGATTTAATATTTTCTTGTATCATTCTACCTCTTGTTCATAGTTTATTTTTCAGTTTGATATTTTCATCTTTTTCACCTATTTTTATAAGTTGGACCAATTTTTGTATTTTTATTAATTTTTATTTCATCCACTCCTCAAAAAGCTTTTTAAAAATAAACTATTATCTCAGGTCCATATGTGTCTTAATTTTCCACGACATAGCATTAAGCTGTGTGTTACAATCCACGTGTTTTGCACCATCCATGGTGTGTTTTTCCTCCTCCTTCATGAGGCCTGTAAACACACAGAGCCTGCATATATTTATCAGCCTCTTTAAATGGCCTCGTCCTGACGGATGAAAAGTTAAATTCATGACCAGAAAACACCTGAATGAAGGACTCTTGTTTCTGTGTTTGAAAATTACAATGTCCAATATCAGCACATGCACATCAGTCCGGTCTCTCTGAGCACTCCTGTCTCTCCCTGCTGCTTTAGACCATGCCCTCCATGAGCCCGGAGAAGCCTGCCCTGTGTGCCGGCTGTGGTGGAAAGATTTCGGATAGATACTACCTCCTGGCCGTGGACAAACAGTGGCACCTGCGGTGTCTCAAATGCTGTGAATGTAAACTCGCGCTGGAGTCGGAGCTAACGTGTTTTGCCAAGGATGGGAGTATCTATTGCAAGGAGGATTACTACAGGTAAGAAAAATGAAGGTTTCTCTTTTTATCGATATCAACGTTGTCTCCTTTACGCATACGGACACGCGTGTATACCCACCCATTAGCACATGGGTCTCTTAATCTCTGAGGCTTTTAAAGATGTTTAATTTTTTTTAAATAGTCCCTTTTTGACAAAACTTTTCCTGCCAATATCTTGGTTCAACAGGCCGTGTCTGTTCAGCTGGAATTATGGTGAACCCCTCTAATCCAATTAGGCCTTTCCAGTCTGTATAAAATCATTCAGTCACTCCAGGCCCCCCTGCATGCTTTTCATTGAAAAGAAGTTATGATATAAAAAAATGTACTTGTATTCATTGTCTCAGTTACAATAGTGTCTGTGCCTCTGAACGAAAGATAATTGTAAAGCTGAATGTGAAGGTTAAGTCACCCAAACTGCACTATTATACATTTTTTCTGTTTGGAGAGAATTTCCCTATAAGCTGCTTTAGCAATAGCAGGTAGGCTAGTGGCCCAGTGTGCTCTAATGTAAATAAAACCACTGGAAAAGACCTGTGTAGTCAAATATACAGTCCAAAATTGAATCAGACTTTAACAAGATATCATAATTTTATTTATATTTCACGTAATAATAATAGAATAGAATAGACGGGGTGCTGTTTTGTTATATTTGGTATAAATTTGTTAGCTATCCCACCGTTTAAAGCTAAGCTCTGCTTTTAGCTCACCTGTCAACTTCAGCGTAAAAGTCGATTCTAGTGTCAGTTTTATTGACCAAACTGTAAAAAAGCGTTTATTTAACAGACACGTACATTTTTTTGGTGTGAATGTATTCTTCGACGTGAAAACGTGGCCTTCCTCGTCCTGCTATATTAGCTTCGTGTGTTCTTGTTTCAGTATAAAGCTATATTACATGTATTACCTCTCTGTCACGTGATTGAACGACGATATTAGTGACAAAAACTAAATTTGCACGTGATATTTTTTCGGTAACCGTGTGTCCGGGCCTTCCTTTTTCACGTTTACCACACCTGCTCTCCATGTATGAGGAGTCTTGACGATTTGTCTGTTCCAGAAGGTTCTCCGTGCAGAGGTGCGCGCGCTGCCACCTCGGGATATCGGCCTCAGAGATGGTGATGCGGGCGCGAGACTCCGTGTATCACCTGAGCTGCTTCACGTGCACCACTTGCAACAAGACGCTGACCACCGGCGACCACTTCGGCATGAAGGACAGCCTGGTGTACTGCCGGCTCCACTTCGAGACGCTGGTACAGGGACCAGACTACCACCCTCAGCTTAACTTCGCCGAGCTGGCAGCCAAGGGAGGCGGCCTCACCCTGCCCTACTTTAACGGCACCGGGACGGCGCAGAAGGGCAGGCCGAGGAAGAGGAAGAGTCCGGCCATGGGGATAGATATACCGAGCTACAACACAGGTGAGCTCGACACAGTAGGAGCAAACGCAGAGAGGAATTTAGATTGTACCAACTCCTTTTTATTTTTATTTTTATTTATACTTTTTTTTGTTTTATGCTAAAGTAGCTACAGCATTAGCAACAATATTGTGAATTGACAGCAAAATACAGAGCTGTAAAATAGAAATTAAACACCTGTATTTTTTGTTTTAATGTATTTGGCTCATTTTATTTTCTCAGTGTTGGTTGGTTTTACTAGTTATAAAGCTTTAAATAGCCAAAACTTTAACACATATAGGTAATTTTTAATCATTTAATTAATTTTTTATTTTAAAACTAAAACATTAATAGTGGTCAGAGTATTATAACACAGCTCAAAACAGACAAATGAGGTGTAAAAATATAAGAGTAGGTTTATTTTTTCCTCTGTGGGTCACGTTAAGGCCCTCGCTGTCGTATCTCTATGTCCCAGCATTAACAGTCATAGGGATGGATCTATTATATGTCTGATATGAATCCATCTGTGCAAATGTAGGTGATTGTTGCCTGAGTGTAACCGCGTCTGCAGCCGTGGGCTAATTGATCCGCAGCTCCTGTCCACGCGCCTTGAACGCACCGTTTTTTTGTGCTTTAAACTGTGGCGTGTGTTGATCGAAGTTTGACCTCCCCGCCAACGTGCCCATCGACTTCCATAATTAAGAGTAAATCAGGTCAAAATAAATGTACATTTCAATAGGGAGGGGGTGGGTTTTTGTCGCACTTTCCAAAAATAAGAGTGGGGTCAATTAATTTTTTTTTTGCACGAGGACTAAAACAACTATAATGACAAAAAGTGCACTGTGTTAAAAGTAGGTTTCATCGCTGTGTCATAGCCCACTTCACCCCCCACCACACCACACCACACCCCCGCAGCGTCCCCATTTTGTTGTCGCTTTCTGTGAATTAGTGTGCGGTTGAGAAAGTTGCTCATTGTGCGCCAAGTTTCTTCTGTTCCCGGTGAATAGGGAAGAATAAGGGTAATCTGCGCGTTAATTGTTCTTCGTTAATTAAAGGTGACGCTGGAATCTGTGGCCTCCTGTGCGCCGGTCAGCACAGTTCTCATGCAGGGAGGGGGGAACACACCGAGCCGTGCACAGGGGGGCCTGCTACAGGGAACACAGCGCTGTACAGTCCGGTTATGTGGTCTATATAGTTTGTTTCTCTGAAACACTATTGCAGGAGATTATGCAAATTCTTCAATTCTCATTGGTGTCCTAATGGGGGGATTACTATTTTCTTAAAACCAGGTTACTGCAACACAACATATGTATAAAATGCAGCCAAAACAGGTATACATAGTGGGGGGTAAAATAGTGTAAAATGTGCAAAACACCACAAAGGGCCAATGGTGTTAATGCATTAAAAAAATGATTTATTAAAAAGGATTTCCAAATGAATATCACAGAATTCAGGAGGCAAATTAGTGCCTATTTGCTTAATTTTAATATTCCAATTTTTTTTATTAAATTACATGACACAAAACAGTCAAGAAGTCTTGGGCAAAATAACAATTAAAACCATTAAATTTAGGGAAAAATAAAAGATCCATTTGGTGCTGCACCTATGTGGTATCTGTCTCTATATTTCCACAAGCAGCCCTTTCTCATGCTGCTCTCAGACTGTTAGGGTTAATGTATCGCTCTGCACATCAGGAGGCTCATATTCCTGACAAATAGGCTGAGGTTTTGTTTGAGGTTTTGTTTCTGCTTTAGCGAGCACATTCATGTTTGTTCTCACAGGGGAAAAGGTGTGGGTCCACTGAGTATTGCACACCAATCGGTAAAGTTTGGTCTTGTTTGGATACAGAGACCCCTAGTGGGTAATATCAAGTGAAACACAATCCAGGGTAGGGCTGAGAGAGAAAAACATACATGTCAGTGATAGATTATTAATGGTGTGTATGAATGAAAGAAAAAAAAGGTTGTGTAACAAAAATGTGATTCATGTCATAACACATAAAACAGTTAAAATGCATCACACTTTATCAAATCTTACTTTTTAAAATGGTTTGTAAATGCTGTAAGGAATTCGCACATTATCCTAACTGCGGCATGATGGTACAATTTTATATTTTGACAATCATTCAGACAATAACAGCTGGTCATCATTTCAAATTAAAGTGGCATAATATCACCAAAATTTGCCTCACAATTAGAAATCTCATGCTTATGGTTTATGGCCTTCTTTGCTCTCTCTGCGCATTTATTTAAGATAAAATCTTATTAGAGCTGTTACAATATGGTAGATTCTACAGAAAAAAGCTGAGTCAATACACGATCATGATTATTATGCAGTGCGTGACGATTGCAGACATACCCTAAATAATTTGTCATGTGCTTATTCAACTGCAAGAACTAATCTGGTGTTGGAATTTTCTCCATTACAGCATAAAAGAAAATCAAGAAAAATTAATAGTGGATGTTAAAAAAAGCATAATGTTGCTATAAAGTGTAATTTTTTCACACCTGCAGTCACTGAAGGTTTTAGCAGCAACATTGAGACACATATGACTTTAATTTAGTGCATCCGTTTTCTCAAGTGTTTTACAACTGGGGTTTTTTGCAATTGAAAAATGAGGCCTATTAGGACAATTAGTCATTTTAAACACAGATATTATAACTTTGCTCCATATGCGGGTAAAAATACATCATTTTACTAACAGAAAATCTAAGAGTGCAGGTTACAAATGAAACCACAATAACATTACAATACAGTTTCCAGAGAGGTGACACTCAAATTAGCTGCGTTTCTTAACTTTAAGTAATTACTATTCTTGCATTTGATATTTCATAACACAGTAAATACATAAGCTTGATTTGATTGGTCTGTCTGCGATAATCTTCATCATTTACACTTGATTCTGCTTTTTCCCCCTTTAATATCATGTAAAAACAACATACACTTTTGGTTGAATCGTGAAATAACTGTAAATCAGTCGATTGAAGCAGCTTCCTGATTTGAATATTGTTGCTTTAATAGTGGAGTCACTCTGCTTTGTTAGCACTTAATTGACCATCTCTTCTTTCTGTTGAAGGGCAAAATTTAATTTAGACACAAAAGGCTGAGTTTTCAGAAAAGGAAATAACCCACAGAGTTTTTTTTTTCTTGACTCTGACGCCTCCCTGTGCTCTGCTCTCTGCCCTCTCAGGCTGTAACGAGAATGATACAGATCATTTGGACCGGGACCAGCAAGCCTACCCTCCAACGCAGAAAACCAAACGCATGCGGACCTCCTTCAAGCATCATCAGCTGCGGACAATGAAATCCTACTTTGCCATCAACCACAACCCTGATGCCAAGGACTTAAAGCAGCTGGCCCAGAAAACAGGGCTGACTAAGAGAGTTCTACAGGTAAGCAGAGAGGCATCTCTTCTTATTTATCGTATCACCCTCATACCTGTGCCTGCACCCCTCCCTCTCATTTCACTCCAGTATTACCATTCAAGTCATCTCTTTGATTTTGTTTTGGTCCATTTAGTCATTAGATGTATATCCACGGGGTGTTATCTGAAATTTTCTAGATTTTTCAATGTAATTTTTTTAGAAAAGAAGTCAAACTTAATTTAATTTTAAAACGTCAGGTTATCTGTCTGATTCTCTGAGTGCACATGTTCTTTTTTTTTTATTTGTGGGACAACAGAGGGTGTAATTCAGCTCTCTCAGAATAAAAAGTGTAGAATTATTGTTTAATGCTCTACTAAATCTACATAATTATATTCAGTGTCCAGGAGCTAACTGCTTCATTGTTATCTGCCCCATGAGCTCAAAATAATGCATTGAAAATTGGCATATTAAGATTTATATACTTAAAGACAGGGCAACTTGATACCGTGATAACTTGGTATGTCTTGATATCTTTTGATAAATTAATCGTAAACTCAAAAAGTAAAAGCCACACTGGGATTGGTTTGCAGGTTTGGTTCCAAAACGCAAGAGCCAAATTCAGAAGGAACGTTTTGCGACAGGAGAATGGAGGTGTTGATAAGGCTGATGGCACCTCACTCCCTCCACCCTCATCTGACAGTGGGGCCCTGACCCCCCCCTCCAGCGCGGCCACACTAACAGACCTGACAAACCCCTCTATCACTGTAGTGACCTCCGTCACCTCTAGCTTGGACAGCCATGATTCGGGGAGCCCTTCACAAACTACCTTGACAAACCTTTTCTAACAGGCTATCTCTAGCAGACTGATTTTTTTTATCTGGTTTATTTGTTTCTTTCTTTTTTTTTTTTTCTTTTGTCAATCTACATTTTATTTTTTTAAGTGACACCTTTAAATCTACCAGAGACAGCTCCTTGGAACAGAAAGTGCTGTACTGTGTACACAAACAAGAACAACAAGAGCAAGAACAGCAGCGACCACATTAAAACACATGGAGATCATTTTAATGTGTAGCATCTGAAACCACATGGCAGCCGTGTCTGTAGTTGAGTTACAGTTTGCAGAGATTGATTTTGAATGGGACATTTCTGAAGTCGTGCAGATTAGGAAAATCTCGAGGATTCCACAACCAATTCGCCAGGAAAAAAAATGAACTTGAAAATTAGATAAAATATTTGATTTGGTTTGTATATTTGCTTTGAATTATGACAAAAAAAGCCCTTTCTAATTTATGGTAAATTGGTAAATCTGAAAATAACAAATATTTCGCCCTCAGAATCCTGTACATGTATGCACTGTGTTCGCACTATCCAATTTTAAGATTTTTTCTGTTTCTGTTTTGGATAATTTGGGAAATAAACTTGTTGAATGTTCTGTATATGGGTAACTCCAGAAAACAGGCTTTAATTATTTCCGAATGTTTCAGTCTGGATGGACTCAGGCATTAAAATATCTCACAGAGCTACATGTGAAGTGTCTAAATTGTATTGCGAGCATCTGACCACTGCAGCTTACACTGCGGGTAGATGCTAACCCACGCATATTTTTGTCTTGATTAATAGATCTACTGTGATCAAGGATTAGAGCAAATCCTTCATTCTGTACAGTGGTAACTGTTCAACATGTAATGCAGTCAACGTTGATAGAAATGATCTGAAAATCACAAATCGGCCACAGTAATTCAGATTGGAAAATGGTTAATGGACACTGTTGTCATCGATTGTTTTCATGACAGAGCACTTTTTCAGATTTGTTGGCCTCATAGATTAACCGTAGTCAAATGGATAAATCCTAGCAAACATATCCATAGATCCACAGCTAAACTCAATTGCACAGTGACAATATACTGCCCAGTGAAAAGTGCATTATTGTTTTTATCATGTTGCTCAGGGTAACAATGTGATTTTAAAAGGGAAAGGAGTGGAGGTTAGAAACTAAATGGTTGCTACGTTGCAGATTAGATTTGTAGAGCTGACATGAACATTCAAATGACCTCAGAAAGGCGGAGTAGTACAGTGAGAGGCAGCCAGTGGGAATCATTGTCCATGTGTTCTCCTTTTTGGCCATATTTATACTTTCTTTAAAGACACTTGCCACTGAACAGACCAAAAACATGTTTCTTCTGGCTGAAAGATAGAGAGAAAAGAAAGAAAGAAATCTTCAATGGAGTTGATACATTTCATTGTGAGCGTCACAATTTGTTCTATTGTAGAACAAAGTGGTTCTCTAAATCTACTTATTGAAGTAGATGCCTAACTCAGTTCTACTATGTGCCTTATGCTATAACTTGGGAGAAAGTTTGTGAAATTCAGGATCTATGTGTTCTTTGTTAACTGATTCACATCCTTTTGACGCCTCACTAGTTTTGTACTGTTTTGCATCTTATTTCCGAAGATCTTTTTATGGTGTATCCTGTTAAAAAGGGGGCAGCGATGTCATAGAAAGCATTTGTGCACTCTTTCAGATATAGTTGGGTAATCCAAGAACCTTATATATTGATCTTCGTGTTAATAGTTGAGTACAGTAAGTGTTCTATCAAGATTGTCCATGTTTCCCTGTTTCTTGATAAAGATGGTGTATAGAAACTATTTCCCCTTAAATATTTATGGACCAAACGGTTGTTATATATCTTATTAAATTTGTGTGAATAAAAATACTTTGCTTTAAATGGGTTTTTATTTTTCATTACACTTGCCATTTTTTGTGTTCTATATTAAATACAATTTTTGTTTATCACATCAACAACTGAGAAAGCTTTCAGTTATTAATGACCAGTTAAATGTCCTCATTTCTGCCTCCATTTTTAATTTCTATTTCCTATTTTATGATGTTTATGGTTTTTAACGTAATGCCCCATGGATTTGCATCTAAACCCTGCAGTCAAAAATATGAAATTGCTTTTTAATGCATGAACATGGCTTTAAAATTTAAATCAAAGGAATGCTTCAAAGCATATATTGATATATATCTATATCCATTTATAGTATATATATATTTATATTTATGCATAGCATATTGGTAAACCTTAAATGAGTTAAGAGTTAAATGAAGACCCCGTAAAGCCAGGTTGCTCTGTAGTTAATATATTCTTACTCTATCGTTTCTTTCAGGGAGAACAAATCTTGGGGCATTACAGCCATACATCCCGACGTTTGAAAATTCCCTAAAGTATTAAGAGAAGGGGAAAACTTTGATGGGAATTCCTCACCATTGAAGACAAAGACAATATTAGGATAAGATGATAGCATATTGAGAACAAATAAACAGACAGAAACCTGTAACAACAGATGATTTTTTTTTTTAAAACAAAAGTTTGTCCTGAATATTTGAATCCATCAGTGGAGAAGAGCCCACAATGTATGATATTTATGACATCAGTGTGGAAAAAATACTGTATTGGAATGATAAATGCACCAGAAATGAAAATAAAATGTATTGTATTATAGTTAAAAACAAAGGTGCAGGATGTGGTTAAAAGACAGCAGACATCCAACAGCGAAACAGAGACAGTATGGATTTTACTGGTATGAGCACACACACACACACACACACACACACACACACACACACACACACACACACACACACACACACACACACACACACAACCTTTCTCCCACTATCTTTCTCCTATATAGGCCTAACATATACAGAGCATTCCCTCAATTTTTCACACACACACGCACACACACACACACACACAGACAGACTACAACACACACGCTGCCCCCGTGCACCCACCCCAGAATCAGCTTGCTAAATAGAAGTTTTCTTTTGTCACAAGTGTCATTTCATAAACACATGGCCTCCTTGAAACTCGGCAGCAGGACGCCCATCAAATGTGATGAGTGTATGAAGAGGACTGCAGAGCTGGAGCTTTGCCATCTGGCTGTACCGAGGGAAGGAAGTGAAAAAAAAACAAAGCAGATAAAGAAGAGATTCTCATTTTGCATGCGCCTTATCATCTTGTTAACATTTTTCCTTGAAATGTATATGATTTCCTTTGATTCATTGTATGATTCACTGTCAGCTGCAAAATAAAGTATATGAAACAATGTCCCTGACAACAATATAGTACCTCACAGTGGAATACTCCTATAGATTATGACTATTTATAGTGTGCAACAATTCTCACAGTATCCTCTGTATAATCAGAGATTTTGAAGTGTGGTAACGCTTTTAAAAAAATCAAGCTACATTACACTGGCCAGGTTGAATCATATAAAATACATATGAAGCCAATAACGGCTGGTGTAATTGAAAACTGTAACATAGGCACAAACATGGTTGTTTCAGTGAGGTGTTTGGCAGTGTACTGTCTCGTTACTCGGTACAAACGCTGAGTATGTATGCCATGTAAAAAAAAAAAAGGTGTATTCTGGAGGCAGAAAAAGGAGAAAAAAAGGGAGGAAAGAGGGGAGGGAGGGGGGAGAGAGAGGGAGACTGAAGCCACATGGGGACCAGTAAACAGGCTGGTGTTGAATTCCAACAATGTGGGAAACAGCAAACACTTCAGTCAGTCCAAGAGGAAACCTCAGTCGCTGGGGTGCCTGTGCGGCTGTGGCGGCGGGACTGTATTTCTGTTTCTCCGGGTCTGATGGGAGGACAACGGTGGGCGGGTTGACACCACAGAGCTACAGGAAGCCGGACCGGAGCAGACGCACAAACAAACACAGCCGGCCCTGCTCACTTTTGGGGCTGCAGGAGGAAAAATTCTGGACAGCATCATGGCCGTGTTGACAAGAATTTCAGGGCTTTGCTGCTGGGCTGGACTGCATCTGATTGGTATAATATGTGTGTTTCTGAGCGTGTGTGTGTGTGTGTGTGTGTGAGCAATGCTTGACTAGACACCCTCTTTCAAGACAGGATTGCTCCACCTTATTCCAGGTATATTCTTAATTGACATCAATTTATCCAAGATTGGGATTGATAAAAAAATAATGTTTCTTGCTTCCTTCAACTATTTAAGCATCAAATATACACACAGTCTCCTGACTTCCTGTAAGACCAGGGCATTCATTTGTATCATAGTGGGATGAACTCTTATATCAGCCTGCAACTCTTACCCTTGCAGTCATGACAGAGTACAAGCTGACGTCATCTGTATGTGCACAGACTACAACAGGTGAGAAAGGATGGATTCAACCAACTGTTTTTTCCACCTCCTTCACTTTTTCCATACTGTACAAAAACAGTTCAAGCATCCCTATTTGACGTCACATATAAGTAGGGCTGAAACGATTACTCGAGTAACTCGAGTAACTCGATTAATAAAATTCCTCGAGGCAAATTATATGCCTCGAGGAATCGTTTAAATCCGGAACCATGTGCAGCGCACGGTGTTTGACACGGACGGTTATTTCTGTTGCGCAGAAGCGTGCTCTTTCCGCTCCTTCCGCTGCCGCGCGTTTGGTTCAATCATGGAGGGAAACGAGGACAGACAGAAGCTGTGTCCGAAATGGCATACTGCCTGCTATCTACTTACCTACTCAAGCAGTAGCTACTGCCTACTGACTACTCAAAGATGATTTGAGTATGCCGCGGCTGCCCGAGCGTTTACACACATACATACTAAATACCCCAGAATGCATTTCGTGCCGGCCGGACGCAGCGCCGGGAAAATTTAAATAGTCCTACCACAAGCTACATAGAACGACTGCATACCGGACAAATTATATAAATTCATTCAATAATAATATTTTTTCTAGCGAGAAAGTAAGTGTTTACATCACGATTATGAGCCCAGTTGTTTGAAATAGTGGCTGTTTGTAAATTTGTCTCGGCGTTTTCGGAGACCGAAGCGTCCACTTGGTCGGTGTTTGCGTCTATTTACCGTAAACACCGGGCAGCAGCAGCTCCCCCTTCACGTTTCCAAATTATTGCGAAGTGTTTTCATAATCAACATCTACACGACACAAACCGGGCGGCAGTGGATGAAAAAAATCACACAAACATCCGTGTATCCATGGTGATAATGCTATACACCACCTGCTAGGCGTGTGATGAGCAGCAGAGGGCTGCAAAATGACCAACACACAACAACATGTAAATAAAAATGTAACACTTTTATATATTGAATAAATGTACATTTGCTTGTCAAATTATGTTAGTATCCAAGAATTATATTATTTCAGCCTATTAATTAAACAAGTAAAATTAGATCCAAAGCCTGGAAATAGTTGTGACTGGTTTAGTGAAAACTGCAAAGATCATTACCATAGCAATTAAAAGACCATCTGCAGACCTTGCCTTCAGTAGTTTCATGTGAACTACATGGTAAAATGTAAAACTTTTGGTTCCTGATTAATGCAGTAAAAATATTCATTTGAAAGACCTGGCCTATTTCAGTTTTGTGTGTTACTGATGGTTTTTAATGAGGCAAACGTGATTCAATGCAAAGTATTACAGTGAGAGCAAAACATTTCTTATCCGATTACTCGATTAATCGACAGATTAATCGATAGAGTACTCGATTACTAAAATAATCGATAGCTGCAGCCCTACATATAAGCGTATGATACACCAAAGGATAAAAATACATACAGGTGCATTAATAGGCGACACATGAGCAGGTTAGAAAAAGGTAAACATACACAGCTATTCTGCATTTTAAATGATTTCAGTTATTTCCACTTAAATGATGTGCACTGATGAACCATCCTCACACTGGCAGGAATCAAACCGTGACAGTCTCTGTAATCTAACAAGTTTGGACTCAGGTACATCTAGGTGTATCAGGCTCAGGTTTTTCAGTCACACTTGTGGTCTCTCTCTTGGCTGAGGCTTGCCAGTAAAAGAAAACGTAACAGCCAGACAGGGGCGTGTCCAAGCTTTTTGACTCGGGTGGCCTTACCTCTGCGCCACCTCTGCAAGTCATCAAAGGTGGTGCAGAGGTGACATTAGGAATATGCACACATACATACACTGATAAAATGCAAAAAGTAACAGCGGCTGATCAGTTGGGATCAGATTGGGATACTGGGGTGGCCAATCAGACTTCAAAGATCAGCAGAGGTGTAGCCTTTCTGGTTACACCCCTGCTATTAAGCAAAGCACTCAAATGTCACTGAATACATTTAGGAAAATATTCATTGTTGTCGGTGCTAAAATCAAGCTTTTTGTGTTAGAATTCAAATTTAAGGGGTGATTAGCGGTTAAAACTACTCAGTCGTAGGTTCGACTCCTGGCCTCTATCTCTGGTCTCGTCACATTTTTTCAATTTTTCCAGCTGTCCTTTTCAGTCAAACTGAAACATCCTCAAAATATAACAAGTGAGACGTTAACATAGTGTTATATTTGTATTTTTTTGCATATATTATTATTAATATCAGTATTAACATTATTGCTTGTTGTTTGTAGGTCTCTTTTCTCTGGCTTTTCAGCTGATGTAACAAGTGATGCTCACTAATTGTAGGGTCATTTAATTTGATCTTATATAGGTCACATCATTAATCACTCAGTAACACTCAGACAGGGTCCCACATTTTGTAGACAAAGGTTTCTGAGGTTTTGGTTGATTTTGACTGAGCTAGGCCAGGAAACAACGTGTGTGTGACCAGAAAAAGTGTGGTTGACACACACTAGTGAATATGCTATACAAGACGGTGTGTTTGCGCAGGCACACACACACACACGCACACGGTCACACAGGCATTATCACACATTA
Organism: Xyrichtys novacula; assembly: GCA_962446985.1. Classification (NCBI taxonomy): domain Eukaryota; kingdom Metazoa; phylum Chordata; class Actinopteri; order Labriformes; family Labridae; genus Xyrichtys; species Xyrichtys novacula. Next base: position 28,748,416 of record OY660870.1, read on the forward strand.
TACACACACAGTGACAGGCGACAGGGTCAAAACAAAGTATGGGATGATCACTGAGGCATAGGCCACACCTGCAGTTTACATGTTGCTCTGATTGTGTTGTTTCTATGGTCACTGCTTGTGTGTGTGTGTGTGTGTGTGTGTGTGTGTGTGTGTGTGTGTGTGATATTCTGCCAGTTCCGCCTCAGCTCCTTCCTCTCATTGCTAGGCGCCGATTTAACCTCACCTCACACACCAGCCTGGCCTGCTAACACAAACACACACCGGCGCAGGAACACACACAGACACAGACACACTCGGGCAGATGTCAGAGGGGTGACGATGTGAATGAGACACAGCTAAACTGTGATGTGTGTGCAGATGTGTGTACTTTCTGTATGTGTGTATGAGAGAGACTCAGGCCTGCCCTGCTGGTTGATACAGAGCAGGTGGAGAGATCCTCTGTGCTGGGTGTTTGCCAAGAGAAGAAACACACAAACACACACGTGTACACACTTGACAACACAACACAGACACACAAAAACAGAAAAGCAGATTTTATAGAGTGATCTAGGCAGAAATAATATGCTGTTTTGTCAGTTTTGTCCTTCACATTATCACAGACTATCTCTCCTGTGCCTCATTTGCGCAGAGCTCTCCACACGCCATAATCCCTTTATTTCTCTGTTGTGCCTCTATTCTATATTTACAGGTATTTGTTGTGTGACGGCTCACATCTAGACAACCTTGAAAATGCTGCGATCAAGGCTGATAACTACCGGTTGCAATTGCACTTTGAAGACAAAGCAACATTAATTAGCGTTGAAAATGGAAATGCAGGCGTCACGTGCATGCTGCCTCCAAGTTCGCCTGGGTTTGTGAGGAGAGAGAGACAACATTTCCTACATATTTTCATCTGTAATCCCTCTCTCTCACCCTCTGATAGCTGTGCTCAGCGTGGTACATAAACAGGAAGCTCTTCTGCATTGATATACAGCATGTTTCAGCGTGTGACAGGTCAGCTTTGTACTGGTGGAGTGTAACCTCTCAGTTCTTGCTAAACCTTCAGGATGCACGCAGCTCTCTCTCTCCCCTCCATCTGCTGGTCTCTATGAAGTGTGCACCCGATCACAGGAGCTTTGACTGCAGCTTCTGTCTCTACCACGCAGCAGTCATACCTAACCCCTGAGCCAGATCAACAACACAGAGGGAAATAAAAAAGACATGAGTGAAAACATCAACATTTTTTTCTTTTTAAGTGTTTTAAAATGTGCTTTCAGCCCCTGGGTGCAAAATTTCTGCATCCTTAGCGATGAAAAACACAGGTAGGAATGCACCAAAATTTGTAGGTTGAAAAAAAAATGGTGCATGTGGTATAAAAATATTACAAGCCTTAAAAAGAGCTTCTTTGCACTTCGAATCTCTTAAGCTGCCTGCCTTGATATGATCTCAAATTAACCTTTTCCTCTGGACTTATGGATTTATTTCATCAAGGTAAGGGCCATTTTAGAAATTTATGAAAAAATTATCACCATCGCATTATTTGTGGGTCATTTAGTTAAGGAAGTGTCAAAATTATGAGCAAGATTTGCTCCATCACATCAGAGTTAAATGCCACGTTTACAGTAAAACGTCTCAAGCACCTCCATAAATCCAGCACTTCAACCTTCTACATTTCCCCTGGAGGGAGAACCTTTTCCATTCTGGTTACCTGCGAGCGACACCAGAAAGTTTGAAGAGGAAAAGAGTGAAACAGATGAGATGACAATACTCTCTTTATGCTCAAAAAATATCCCGCGACTCAAAGAGAAATCTTCTCTTTAAAATAAACAGTATCAGCAAAAAGAACACCAAAAGTTTGCTATTGGTTTAAAGCAGCCGATCAGTGCAGACAGCCGCTTTTAGAACAATGAATCCTCTGCACGATTATTAAACAGTTTTCTACCAAACAGACATAGAGGTATGCATGTGTTGAACTAGAGGATCTCTGGGTGCAGCTCCCCTCACAGACTGATGCATTACTTTTCATCCATCCATCTAATTATTCCCTCAGAAACCTGAAATTTGAAGATACAAAAGACCGTCCCTATCTGTCACAGAGCGCCATTGATCTTATTGAAAGAAAATGTGGGTGTAGAGGAAACCCAATATAACTCATGCCATTAAATTCCACACAGCATTATTCACATACAGAATTGACAGATTTCTGTGAGACGTTTCTTTTAATCTTCAACTGTTGTTGAAGAAAAAGGGGGGAAAATCCTACACTGCAGGCATCTCTCCCTTCTCCATATTTGCAGTGAGGTTAACAAAAAAGGCTATTGAAGTAGGGAGAAAAAACACAACCCCACCTAACTTGTTGATTATTAACAATGGGAATGGGAAGGAGACAGATGCGTTTCCTGTGTATCAGCAGTGTTTGAATTGTCAGTCTGAAATCAGCGCTGAAGCTTTTATCAAAGCAAAGTAAGCTGATCAATTCCAGATGCTCTTGCTGTCCATGCGAGTCAATCTGCAATACCATTTTTTGTCAATCAACACTCACGATATTCCTAAGTAGAGATTGTGCATGTGTGTCATGGGATATGTGGGTAGCCTGCATGCATGTGTGTAATGACAACGAGCATGACTGTGTGTGGATTAGTTTGTCTGTTCAGGAGAATCCATTAAGACTTGGCTGCCTCTGTCTTTCTCGGTGAATCACCATGCATGCTCAGAAGAAAAGACAAAAGTCAGAACAACAGATCTGTCCATTTTCTCTTTTGCATTTAAAATTTTTGGCCCCTTGGTGGTTGAGAATCACTCAGTGTATTTACTCATCAGCCAAACTTCAGCCAATTCTGATGTGATGCAGCTGTGTTTATTGAAAGTATTTGTGAATTCTAAGATGAAATACTGTACCTTTAAAATGTAATGAAATAACTTGTTGTATATAAAAGATTTATTTGACAAAATTTACCCTATAAAAATATCACCAAATAAAAAAACCTGGCTTAGTTATAATCAGCAACAGCATACCAAAAAAGCTGCCATAAATGGATAATGCTGCTCAAACCCGTCAACTTTTCAAACACCTCTTGGCAGGGGCGTGTCCAGACTTCACTCAACAGGGGCACTGACTAATGCAGGCTTGGCACCAAGTATGTGGGACAAAACAAAATCTCAACACAGCAATATATCATCAACCTGACTCTTTAGACTCAAGTTTGAATCACTGGTGCCCAAATCAGATTTGCATCTTGTGGTGCTTGTGGTTTTGATTTCGGCTTCAAATCCGGAAGACAGAACCAAGTTGTTCATAGTATATACAGTCTATGGTTGCAACCCAACCAAGGTTGTTGCTTTTAACACAAACACTATCTCTGATCAACTTATCACATCTCAGGATTTTAGGGTGGCCGATCACTTCTCAAAGAAAGGGGCCATGCCACCCCTGACCATCTCTCTGGTCGTGCCTCTGTTTCCAGGTGCCTTGAATTCCCCAAATTCATTACTTTTTTGTGATCTGTTTTTGTTTTGTGCTACACAAAGCCAAGAAGCGACTAAGGTAAAAGCTACTCAGTGATCTTACCTTGTAATCCAGGATTGTAAAAGTTTGCTCCAGAACGACTTTTCAAGCTCACTATCCCATCCTTACACCATGATAAATGTCATATCAACAGCTCATGCATGTTTATGTGGCTAAGTAAAAACTAGAAAGGGAGTGTTATGTTGCCTCAAGTTTGAGTCCCACTGTTAAATCTCGCGGTATTTGGCAGCTTCCCTCCACTCTTTGACACTCGCCCCTCCCCTGCGCTCCGGGAATGCTGGGTTGTTTACATTACTGGCACACGGGTCAGGAGTGTGGTGATGAGAGGGGCCTAGCCAGTGGAGAGGAGACCATCTGAAAACACGTACACACATCTCGACTGGCTCAACTACAGCACAGGCTCTCTCTCTCTCTCTCTATCTCTGCGTGAAAACTTTGTAACGCTCGGGAAACAGTGCCACGCAGGACGAGAGGCCCGCAGACTCAACTTTTTTTTCTTCTAAAGAGCGACCTTGGAAAGAAAGGGAAAGTCAAAACAAAGGCAACCGCCATAACCATCAGCAGAAACCCTCAACGTGAAGAAGAAGTAGGAGGAATAGCTTAGCAACAGGCTCCCACTTCCTGGTAAGTCATGAAACACCGTTAAGTTAGCTGACAGTGAGCTCATGAGAATGTACTAAAACTTCACTTGGACGGCTCAAAACTTTCATTCAGCTTCAGTGGGAGTTTACAGACTCCAAAAACGCTTTCATACGACATATATTACGTGCACTAGCTATGTTGACACACTTGGAAAAGTTTCTACGAAGTTCGCTAACTGGCTGAGTTAGCATGTTAGCCTGTTAGCATGCCGCATTGCTAACTTTCACTACCTGAGAGCTGCTCAGTGAAGTTCACACTTTTAACATTTCAAATGACAAATGACGCCTTAATGTCGACATTACGCAGAAAATAGCTTTATTGTGCTACCACTGTCTGTACCGCAACAAAGTTATGAGATTATACTTGTTATTACAGGTTTTATCAGCACAATAAAGTAGCCATTAACTCCTGTCATGTCATGCTACAACACTGCACTAATGCTATAAAACACATACTGTATGAATGCGGCCATACTTGTGCATCTGTAGATTGTGACAACATTTCTGTGACACTGCAAAGTCAGACTCTACTCTGCAGCTTTACAGCACATACTCTGACCAGACTTTCACCTCATTAAAGGGATATTCCGGCGTAAAATGAAGTCATGGTCAAACACACTGTAACACCGAGTTAGACACCCCCCAAGAGATGAATGTTGCAGACTACTTTCTTCTCTAGTTATACCAACTTTAGAAACGACCACATGATAGCAATACAGAGAGCCATGCACTCAACCAAAAAGCCACTCTATAGCCACAAATAATGCTCAGAACAGCACCTAACTTCATCAACAGTACATATAGGGTCCTAGCCACCAAACATCTTTTTAGCTTTGCCTAATTTCTTTAGCAAAGAGACGGAACACAACTCACCTACTCTCTTCCAGCAGCCTCTTGTTTGTAGCGAGACCTAAGGCCAGTCCAAACTGACTAAAGTGGGGTGACGCAGCTCAAGGAAGAACATTTATGATCATTTCTTCATGGAATTGCAGTCAGACCAAGACACTAAGGCAAAAGAACTACCGCGTCAGCAGTGCAAAATGATAAATATGATGATTATTACTTCTAGTAAACAGCACTAGCCACCAAACATCTTGACTCACCTTAGGTCTCGCTGCAAACAAGCGGCTGCTGGAAGAGAGTAGGTGATTTGTGTTTAGTCTCTTTGCTAAAGAAATTAGGCAAGGTTACAAAGATTTTGGTGGCTAGTGCTATGGCTGGGACCCTATATGTACTGTTGATGAAGTTAGGTGCTATAGAGTGGCTTTTTGGTCGAGTATGTGGCTCTCTGTATTGCTATTATGTGGTTGTTACTTAAGTTGGTATAACTAGAGAAGCAAGCAGTCTACAAAATTAATCTATCAACGGGGTGTCTAACTCAGTGTTATGGTGTGTTTGACCCTAACTTAATTTTAAGCCGGAATATCCCTTTACCAAACATGAGAGGACCATAACCCTTTCAATTAAAGGCACTCCAGTACACCACCAACACCTGCTACAACTTCGTCACTGAGTTTGATAGAAATTATCTGACCATGTCCACAAGAACTGAAAGTGTTTAGCCTTCCTAAAAGTAGAATTTTTGGTAAAGTTTTTTTAGTAGTAGATTGCATTTGGTTGCCCATAAAGTCATGGCTGTTGGTTGTATATGAGTGTATATTGCTCATCATCTTCAAATGTGGTATGTTATCTTGAAATGTTCTAACTAAATGACAAAATAATCTTTATTTTCAAAAAGAGGTTCTTGGTTGAGTGAAAAGCTCCAGGGATGTCTGCATTGTACATCCAAACAACATTTTTCTTTCATGCTAAATCTGAAGTAGAGAGAAGAAAACACATCTACTGGCAGCACACATTTCCAATCTATGCATGGACTAAGCTTAACTGGCAATGTCAGCTGAATGATCACTGAGCTGTTCAGGCGCTTTTATCATCTACTTAAGTGAGAGCATCCTGTTTATGTGTATGAAAGATGGAACAAGAAATGCAATCATTAAACAGTCCGTGTAAGCAGCACTACAAGGAATAAAAATGCTCTTGAATAGCAACCAAAATGAACTGATTACATGAGGTTTGATTAGATAAAGTAAAAGATGAGGCAGAGGTGTAAACCTTCAAAATCTTGATTTATTGACTTTGAAGGTTAATGTTTTTGGTCAGGAAATTTGATAGCAACAGTTCGTAAACTGAGTTATGTTGAATTGGTCTGATTTTTTTAATACTAATGTTGAGTAAGGAAGGGAACAAAAGTAACTTTGCTTTGGTTCTCTGTTTCTTTGCCTAAGTTTATGCCTTGTTTTCACCCAGAGAGTCAAAGTAGTTGTCATTCTCATACCAGGGTTGCAAATCTTACCACCGAGCACCTATTTTTTTTTCTGTGGCATTAAGTCATTTTCATGTGGAAATTGTGCAAATATGTATAAGAATGTGTATGTTTTCTGGACCATCCTAGACTGGAACACATCTTGGCTCGAGTGTCGCTTCCAGCCGTTAAGCACCGTAAGAGTTATGGTCTGGTATACAGGGTTTATTTGGACGAGAATGACCAATAGATGGAAGGTAACGGCTTATTTGAAAGAAAAATAAAGCAAGAACTGTGTTTTTGAGGAAAAAAGGTTTTTACTTTATGACTCACTGCTTTTTTTATGTGAGTCAGACAGGTTATTGCAAAACCTTTACATAGTGATTACATTAAGAGTCCTGTTCAGACCTGTGTGGACCTATTTGTAATTGCTCATCTTCCAAATAATCAAATCAGATACTACTTAACGTTTGAGGAATCAAATTATTTAAAAAAAAAGGGATACAAGCCAAAAGGATAAACACAAAAAGACTGAGAGCTGAACCGTACAGGTGTGACGACAGAGCTCCGTCTCTCCTGAGCCTTCACATTTTGGGACTTGCACATAGGTTGAAAAACAGTACCTCATGCCATGTTGCTGTCGCTGCCTATCACAGCCAAATATTTCAGGCGTCATACCATCACATTTGGCTCCACTGCAGAGAGATGATTCAGACGAGAGTTAGTGGGAACTGACATACCTTGTTGACCCAATTATTACTCACTTCTGTGTTGCCTCATTCGATCATCGTCAAAGACAACAGGCTTGAGTCTGCCGGCGTCATCAGGTGATGGAGATGAACACCGGCTGGCTCTGTGAAGTTGACTATCAAGGAATGTGTCACGAACCGGATGATCAGCAATTGGCTGCCAAATGTTTGCATCAGTCTCTGTGGTGAGGGATTTCTGCCAGTACATCCCGCTCTGATTTTCAGCTGATGAGAGGTGGGATACTTTTGACAGGCCTTGGCAAAACTTAATTGTTTTGCCTGGTTTTATTGCTTGGATTTGATTATGACAGGAGACTAAAGAGTGGTTAAACAGCGGTGAAGAGTTGTGTGCAGCCTCTTTAAATAAATAGAAAAAGAACAATTGGTTTTTCATTTATAGTGCAATCCTTAAAATGAGCTACACTTGCCTTGTAGGATAGTTATAATGTATATTTGTTTGGTGTGGATATCTACAGGAATTTTCGCCCAACCAGAGCTTCTGTGTGTATGTGATGTATGTGTGTCATTACTGTTCTCAAAGAGGCATTGTACAGTGAGAAAGTAATCCTCCTCTCTTACTGGTTTTACTGGTGTAGCAACTAAAAGAAAGCGTATAGCCAAGGTAAAGTAATGAATACAGTGTAGCTTTGTCATTCTTACCAATGTGTATTCGTTTTCTCTCTACTCCCCCCTGGTATGATGAATTATTTGGAGCGTTTAGAGAATATTTTCTGGGTCCATTTCTGTATCTATTTGTTGTATTATTTTTTTTAAATCTCTTGGCATTCTGAGCCTTTTTCTGGTAAGTTTACAAAGAATAACCACCAAAGTTGCAACTGTTTTTGCAAGTTTCACACGCTCAAACAATTTCTTCCAAATATACTTAAAAATAGACATTGAATATGTCCAGATAATCCAACATTTTGGGTTACAGTTAGTGTTCTGATTTACCTGGATTTTCCAACAATTTAGCATGGGCTCAAGTGTTGGCCTAGTCTGTGCACATCCTCTCTATCAGCCCAGATTGAATGGTAGGAAGTCTTCCTACAGCAGAGACATTCAGAGTGAGACCTAAAATGCCTTTCATTGGTGTGGAGGAATCTGCAGCACCCAAAGCAGTGATTTAGCGCTGTGGAATTTACCAAATCGCTCTGTTCTGTGAGAGTTTGCTGTTCTAGCCCTGGAGCTGGCCCCTCCGCTGCATTAAAGATCAGAACAGACATTTGTCATCTGACCACTTTAACAGTCATCTTGCCTTCGGGTTTCACAAAGAACAAAAATGTTAACTCATATCTTTTTCTTGCACAAAGCATATTTGAAGGAGGATGCTTCCTAAGGCCATTTTTTGAGCTACATTAAACACTGTCTTTTGCATGATGTCAAAGACCATGGCCAAGCGTTGCACAGAAATGATGCCGGCAAAGGTAGCAGATCACTGCGTAGAATAAAGTCTAGTTTGGTGCACTTTTCTTTGTCATGAGTTGTTTTATTATCGATATTAAAAAGCAAGAAATAAAATAAAATAGAAGCTTTAAGCTTCCCCAGAAGAATTAGGAATTGAGTCTTTCCTTTTCAGGCTCAGTTTGGTTAGAGTTTAGAGTAAGGTCTTTGGCAATGAGAGTGGGCCGTCTTTGCAGCCTCTTATATTCCTCTCAAACAACCAGCCAGTCAATATTTTTCATATCTATCTCCTTTCTTTCTTATGAAGGGTCACTGATGTTTCACGCATTCAGATATCCTTGGAGGATGCCTTGCGGCTGCCCATGTCACGTGAAAGTTCTCAATTTCACTGTGGCATTGATGCCTTTTCTCAATGGGCTCTGAAGTGCTCAGGGGGGAAACAGACTACAAAGACATGCAAACACAAAATTACTGACCTAGGACCCTGTTGAAAGTTTATGAAACGCTTTCAGTGCCCCTGGGTCAGCTTATGCCATGACCGCACAATATCAGTGCTTTATTTCACTGGAAAAGGCCTGTGATTTTCCCGTCTTTCTTCTTTTTTCCTTTTTTTTTTTAACAACCACGGTCTAGTCTTTGGCTTCCTTATCATACTGTTAGAAAAAAGTGTTTCCATTAAATAAAGTTGTGGACATATTCATGATTTAATCAAAGCAGCACCATTAAATGTAATTTTTTCTTCTGTAAAAGCTCTTTGAGATGAAGAAATAAGAAGCCCCAATATGCCAGCCTTTATGAATTTGATCAGGATTAAGATAAGAAACTCTTAAAAGTGATGATTATCCTTATATTTCCTAGAATAGTAGTAATTTATCAAAAAAATAACATGCAATGTGCCAATCATAAAACACTAACTCGACCCTTATATTATAGTTATTTAGTTTTAAACCTGTTAAACTTGTCACATCTTAAATCGAGTAAACTGTAATTAGCCTGTTTGATGGCCCTTTGTAGGTATTTCTATTCATTACTGCTACTCTCTGATCATGAAATACTGCAAATATTATATACTGCGACGAGCAAATACTGCGAATACTAATGGCTCATGCTCTTCTGTGACAGCACTAACGATCAATCAAATACCTCATACCAGCTGTGTCTATGTTTTTGGGTCATGCAGCTGTTTGTTACCATCTAAATAAAGCTACCAAATCCAAATTGGCACTTTGTGAACTGGCTCTCCAGCAGCATCTCCCTCTTTTTTTTAATATATACATATATTTATTAGAGATCACTCTCCAATCGGCCCCTCTCCATCGCTATCTGCTTTGATTATCCACACGCAAAAATACAAATCCCTCAGGATACAAATTCACTTTCACAGAATAATTACAAGATGCTTTGTGCCACTGTAAACACCACATCAGTGACAGTGACAGTATGCATTTGTCATGAGATGAGACAAAAGCAGAATGAATTTGCACTCATGAACAGAAAAAAAAGAGAGGAAGATTTTTTCTCTTTTTGTGCGTGTGTTGCTTGCTGACTGTGCTATGGGCGTTTGTTCCTGCCTCATCACAAATGAGCCTTAATGTTTCACACGGGATTTGCTGCAGAAGATAACAAATTTGTATGAGAGCATCTTGTTTTGACAGACTGTCGGTTTTACCCTCCCCCTTTTCAGTGAGAAATGCTGAGGACGTTTCACTGTCTCTCGTTTACTTTTGTATCTGGTACATTCTGTTTCTTTTTTGGGACATAAGTTAATGCAAGGCAGGGGCCAGCGAAGGGACCTTACTGATAAACAGTATCATTGTTTCTGATTTCTGATTAACCTAATTCTTTATTGATTGTGGAGTATACCAGAAAACTGGGTGTTGATGAGCTGAAGCTCTGTAGACGTCCTCCACAGTGCAACACAAACCTTCCTGAATGTGGCTATCATGCAGAATCTTATGTGACACACCAAACAAAATAAGATCGGAAACTATCAGAGAAATCATTGTGATGCAAGCTATATTTTTGCAGATCTTTTAATGCATTGCTTTTCAGCTGTTAGATGTATAATTTGTGCAAAACGTCCAAATATCAGCTTGTTCTTGGCAGGAGTAAATACCACTTCAATAACCGTGAGCAGCATAGGCCAAACCTCTTCATTTGTTAAACCCATTTTCCGTCGATCTTGTGTCTCGCTGCCTCATCTGGGTGCATCGGACGTCTTTCTTCCCCTCCCCTCCTGTCCCCTCCTCTGCCTCTGTTTGTACCCTGACTCACATCACTGTTCCTTGGTCCCCCTGGTCTCTGAGTTCGGCTTGGGGCTTTGAGGTTGCGGTCGAGGCCTGGGGGCATGAAGAAGGAAGAGGAGTCATAATGAGAAGCTCCCCTCGACTCCTGCTGCCTCACCTGCCCTCCAGCCCCTTTGTCTCAATCCTATTCCACGTCCATGCCACCCATCTCCTCTCCTCTCTTGTAATTCTCACTTGCTTTTGCTTACCAGAACCCCTCTTCGCCTCTTCTTCCTTTTTTTCCATCCCTCAACCCCTGTGACTCTCAGTCTGTCCCCCATTCTCGCCTCTGCTCCACTCACCAGGGGGGGTTCACTCTACCCGTAGCCTCCCCTCAGCCTCCTCCTCTCTGCCCAGCCTGGCCCACAATCAACGGGAGGCAGGCAGCCTGACTCTCTTGGAGCAGCAGGAAGCTGCAGCAGCAGGGGTTAGGCCTGTATGGCGCTGCCGGCTGGCTCTGTCAGAAGTCCTGCCAAGCCAAGGATGAGAGACCTTTGCCAGTGCGGTATTGGGGCACCGAATGAAAATATTTTGCAGATGTCTGAAGGCAGGAATCAGGAGTCAGCAGCAGCATACTCGGGGCTCAGAGCAGAGGTGTCTTTTAAGTGCAAACGATGTGAATAGTTATGTTTTTTGCATAGCATAGATGATAAAGACTTTTAAGAATGAATGAAGGAGAGGGACTTAATGAAGTGGTCCTAAGGAGTCTTGGCATTTCAGGAAGGGGGCGTGTGCCAGGAGGTTGGTCAGAGTCCGGATTGGCTGAAGGGGAAGTGATTGATTCGGTTTGGCTTGGTTTAAAGACGGAGAGCATCCAGTGTTACTGTACTGTGAAAGCCTGGCTGGGTTCCCAACCAGTTCTGGCTTGATAGTTTAACAGTGAATATTTAACACTGCGCCACACTGCAGGGTTTGGCTGTAAACAGCAGTCAGCAAACAGCAGAGCAGCAAAAGCCTGCGTGACGCTGGGCCTTGGTTGTGAAGCCCACCTAAAAACAACGCACAAGCAGGAAGCACATCTTGAAGTTCCGATTTTAGAAAAAGGCAGATGGCACTGGCTGGTGGTGTCACACTGTAAAAAAAACACCAGGATCCCCTGATGAAAGCAACTCCCGCTTGCTTTGAACAGCGAGTCTGTCATGGTTGGTGTCTGCTGTGTGGCTCCGGGTCAAACTGTGATACGCAACTCCTGGAATTTTCGCTTTTTAAGTTTTTCATGTTCAAATCGTCTGAGAGGGAAAACAGAGGGAGGAGGTGGGGGGGACAGGAAGTTTCATTAATATTAATATTCTAATATGTGCAGGAGGCAGGGAAGACCTATCTGATTTAGCTGCTTTCAACCCCTGTTGTGGAGCTGTTTTTCTCTCCTTTTCTCTCTCTTTTCTGCGCTTCTTGTATTTCCTTCTGTCTCTGCAGTTTTAGCGACTTGAGTCTTCATTTACAGATTATTATTAACTCTGTTTTGTAACACTTTGTGGCAATAGATGATAATTAGGATTACATTAGTTATAAAGAAATTAAAATGTGATCTGAAGTATTATTATGTGATTCAAAGGTGATCCTGATTTAGGTAAAAGTGTTATATTTCAACTTGATCTGACAAGTTTATTCAATTACACACTTTAACATTTCAATTTAGCTTTACTGATTGGATCCCATTTTGCTCATAGCTGCCTGAAACTAGCCTTAAAGTTGGAAAACAAGATTAAATGCTCGTGTCTCTGAATATCTGTGAGTGATTGTTTGGTGTAAGCACTAGGGCTAGGATGGCATGCTTTTCTCCCGATACGAATTTTTGGATGCCAATTCGATTTAATTTGCGATTCTACGATATTGCAGATTTTCTCGATTATTTTAACACCAGTGAATCAATTGAATGATTATGATTGTCTACTGACTATTTCAGGAACCATATTTCCCCAAAAAAATACACATCACACGTAAGTCAGTTTTTAAGATTTATTCTTAAATTTGAAAAAAAAAAAAAAGATTTTTGAACATAAAAAGTCTATTTTAAAAATTGTAAAACAAAAAAAATGCGATACTTATGTGAGTTGATTATTTCTCCAACCCCTAGTAAGCACAGTTTGTTCCTGTTTAGAAGGTTTATGTTTGTCTGGGATGTGTCCTGCTTTATGATTTTAATACATGAATGAATTCCTTTCCAAACCACCTGCTGTTTAATTATACAATTTCTGTTCTTGGAATCGTGACATCCCGAATAAATACAATCAAAACCCCTACAAGAACATTTAATACATTTATTTTTGCTGCTGAAGTTGTACCTCCTTCTGCCTGCGATGTGTCTCTCTGCTCTGCCCTCTGTCACAGCCACAACACCGCGAACTTTCCTCATTCACTGGTAGACAAATAGGAGGTGTGTTAGACTGTTGACAAAGATCCTCACACAGATGCTCAATGATCTATGTTCACACAATGACCTCCTTTGAAATAAAATCAGAAAACAATTGAAACAGGCATCAATATATAACACGTATTAGAGAAATACTGCATTTGAGGATGAGGTAAAGATGTGACCTTGTTAATCTCCTTTTTGTCCCGATATCTAGAAATAAACTAGATTTGTAGACTTTTACAGATGTGATATGAAGGGGGGCTGAGTCCAGCCTCTGTGTGAGGGATGGTGGAACAGGTCTGACATCTCTCCTGAACTGAAAAGGGAAATCCCTGCAGGCACAGAGTAGAGAGGAGGCATAGGGGAGGGAGGGCGAGAGTGGAGAGAGGTGCGACCCCTTAGGGGCAGCCTTATTCTCCGATCGTCAGCTCCTTACACACACGCTCGCACACATACTAAGACTCTCTGTCGGTGTGTCGGATGATGCACTCATGCAGAGCAGGATGAGTGCCTGAGGAATAAAAATAAACGTTGAACTCATTGTGTGTGCATCTGTGTGTCTGTCTATGTACGTGTTGTGTTCACATGCTTGTTAATACGTTTGTTTCTGTTGAAATTTCGATGCAGTTTTGAGGTACAGAGTAATCAGATATGAACACAGGAAATAAACTTGAAATGCACTCCCAAAAATATTGTTGCTTAATTGACAAGTGGAAGCTAAAGAAATGAAAAGCAACAGATTTAGTTCTTCCAGCACCAAAAATGTTGACTAGCTTTTTTTTAAAGTCACTTTTGTCTGATTTATTTTCAGTCCCAAGTTTTTCCTCAAAGATACACCTACTCTTCAGACAGCACCATATGTCTTCAAATGAATGACGCACGTCTGCCAGAGCCCTTGTTAAAAACCATCACACAGTTTCCAATTTTATAATCCAAATTCAAGCTCCAACAAAAATTACTTTGAGCTGTTAATTAATAGGTCCACAAATGTCATTAAAGTGAGTAATCACCATACGACTCGACTTTATATTAAGCCAGAAGAAATCGTGTGACCAAGCCGAAATATCAAATGTTCTTTTTTTTTAATTAAAAGGTGTTCACGTTGATTTGAGTGTAAGGACCATAATCTTTATATACAATAACATTCACTGTGATCAGACATCAATCAACCATGACAACAGGCAGAAACCTCGAATGAGACCAAACTCATTGGTGGGCAGCTGTGTGCTGCAACCTGATAGGCCATGTAATAGATGCATTTTCGTCATTTCATTATCAAGAGTCATTGCTCTGGCAGTGTGACAACTATTTCAGTGTGCATATACAAAGCAAAGGAACTGGATTTGACCTTTGATTGAGTGGCTCTGGTCAGGAGATTGTGTGTGTGCAGCAGGCAGCAGACCTCGCCGCAGAAGCCACAGCAGCCTGAAACCAAACCAGAGCCACAGCCTAGTTTGAGTTTTGTGGAGCTGCATTCCCATGGGGCCACTGTTCGTATGTTTTCAGTACATGTGTACATGAACTTCTTTGTCTGCATCTGCATTTGGATTTGCATCTGCAGCTGCGTATAATCTAATTTAAAATCTAATCTAATTTCAGTCAGAACAACAACAACTGATGATGTGATTTATATCATTGTGTTGATAGCATGTTGTTTATCCTCTCTATTTTTCCCTCATGGAGCAGTTGGATTGTTTCATGTTCAGGGTCAGTGGGATGTTCCCTCTTTTAACCTCAGAGATGCTGGAAAGTTGAGGTCCCTTCCCCCGTCCCTCACTCCGCACATGAGGAGGCTCAGGCCCAGAAGAGCCCCAACACGAGCCCTCAGCCCTCACGTTAGCACTCAGCTATGTAACGAGACATGCCTGGGAACTGCTCCTCTCACATTACTAATGATTTGGACATCTTGCTCTTGTCATTTCCTCTTAGTCAAACTCCGATGCTGACGAAGGGTAACTGCTTCAAACTATCCAGGGAGAAGTGGGGGGAAAAAAACCCAGCTTGAAGGGAGTATAAGAGACTGGTTCGTATGTGAGAGGAAAATAAACTACACTCACCAGATGTTTTTTGATGGTTGTTTCATAGATGAGAAACTCAAATGACAGGCCTCATCGTCTCCAAACAACAGGGTCAGCAGTTTCTGCTTGATCATAGCTATCCTACAACCCAGTCACAACCAGAAATGCATGCTGGGTAGGAGACACTTACACTGTTTGGTGTAGAATAAAACACATTTGATAGTGTTTGGTTTTGTAGCTCAGTGATCTCCTTCTGTGCTCCTTTTATACTTAAATCTCTTATCTAAAGAGTAAGTGAGGCATTGCGGCTCCTTTGTAATAGTCGTCATGCTTGTTCTGCTCTATTATGTTTGTACTCCAACCGCATCTCATACAAGTTCCTGTAAACGCTGGTTGGTTTGCTTTTGTGCAAGTGTTAGTTCGCACAGGCCACGTCAAGAATCCTCCTTTTTAGCAGATCCATTTCCTCCTTTATAGATATTAATAGGACTGTAGAAAATAAAGGCAGTGTGTTTTTAGAGCACTGCCCAGATGTTGATGCTCTTGTTTGTTGTCTCGTTTAAATCTGATCATGGAGTTTAGCTTCAGGAAACACAGCTGCTCTGCACTGAGGTACCCAAACACTTAATGGAAATGCAGTTTACAGCAATCCTCTATTTAAATAACTACAAAAAGTTAGTGTGGTATTGTCTTTTTTACTTAATTTTTAAACCAAATTTCCCCCCATTTGTCCATATTTGATGTCTTTATAAACCCTGCAGCAGTGCAGACAGAGACAGAGCCCGGCCCTGCAGTACAGAATGTCACATCTTATATCCTGGTGCCAGAGGTGATGAAGCTAATTTGGTGGTCAGTAAGTGACATGGCTAACAAACAAAGCCCTTATTGGTCCTGGAGCAACTGGGCTGGCTGCTCAGCTCTGCTGTGTGTGCACTACTCTTGTTTTGCATTGTGAAAGAGCACGAGTTGTTGCCACAGGCCTCTCATGCAACCTAAAGCCTCAGGATGTTCGTCATGCAGTTGTGTGTAATTCTGGGCGTGGGTATTTAGTTCAAAGGTTGAAATGAACTGAGAGGTGAGCCCCTGAGAAAAAAAAAACAAGTAGCCACTTCATAAAAATAAAAAACAAAATCTACAGAAAGGTTTATTTTTGTGTAACTTGTATTCAGATGGTTTTTGGGAGCTCACTTAAAAATAATTCTGGCATGAAAGCACTGAAATAAAGGAGGGACCACTCTACTGTTCTTTACTATTTCAACATATCAGCAAACTTAATGATTGCGCCACTGTCCCTTATGTTCCCTGACTGTTCCGTTAAATCTTCAGAGGTTAATTCCAGTTTAAGTGCCCGAGCAGTTTCTGTGAATATTTTTCTTGGACCACATGAGACTGATTTTTGAATGTACATTTATTACTGTTTTCTGATGTTAAATTGAGAAGTTTGTTGATGAATCCAAAACAAATCTGATATTTTAAAATAAAATAATTATGTATCAAGGCCCTTCAAGGTTTAATTGCACTGTCGTTGATCAGGCGTGTTTCTAAGTGAGTGATCTCTGTGTCACTTACAAAAGAAATTAGAGCTCTGACTGACAAACCTGCTAATCTAAACATCAGAAAAAACTGAAAAGAGGTCAAAGTGGGCAAATCTACTGAACAAGCCTGAACTTGGGATCATAAAGACTACAGGTAAAAAAAGTCAAACTGTTTTGCCAACATGAGCTGATCTAGCACATCTAGTCTTCAGCAGCCCTTGCTTGTTACACACTGCTCTGGTTGACTGGTTATATGCCAGTTTAACCAGACAAAACCTTAACACATCTTTTTCTAGTTTAACATACTGCTACCTGTGCCCTACTATAAGACAAGGGGTGGGAATCACTAGTGGCCCCATGATATGATATTATCATGATACTTGAGCCAATACAGTGAGTATTGGGATACAATATATTCCGATTTATACGTTTTTTTCAACTGTTTAGCTAATTTAGCATTTGGCTTTCTTTTATGTTTGTCTTATTTACGCTGTATTTTATTTTCATGTGGAACATCTAGCTAACCTTGTGTATATATATTTGTTGCACTAACTTTCTCCTGCTCTATGATGTCGCCTCTGCCAGCCTCACTGGACAAACAGTTGATTTTAGTTTTCCATTATCATAGATTTGACTTTAATTTAAAAAATCTATACTTTGTAAATGAGACAATACAATATTATCACCAGACAAAATATTGCGATACTATTCTGTTTTGATTTTTTCTCCCACCCCTATATGAGATCCCATCTGTTATCTGTGATTGTTTACATCCAGGTAGTGCAGTAGTAGAGCATGATGGCAGTCACCAGAGCTGCATTTTCTGACACCCCTAAAGCGCTCTCTTTCTTCTCTCTCTCTCTTAAATGTATAAAATATATACTCTCAGATTATGATGAAACTAAGGGGCGATGGCGATACAGCATTTTGAATCGCTGTGAGTGTAGTGAGGGTGTGAAAGCAAAGCCCAAACCCCCAGGGTCTCCTCCCCTGAATGCCTGGGGGGGTTCTCATCTTCACTCAGCCTGCGTCTTCACTTGCTAAGCTGGTTTCTAAAGGGATCACACAGCTGTCTCAAATGCAGGACTCTGTTTTTTTTGGCATACTTAGCCCACATGATTTTGTTTCATTTACACAGTCAGCAATTTGTCAATAAACCTTGTTTATTCTGCGTGATTGACAGAACGAATTGGTTTCACCTCCATAAAGAAGGGTGCCGAAGGAAAAAGAGAGAGGGGTAGCGTGTCTGGCGGTCTTTTTGTGACTGGTACCATGGCTGTCTGTCATTCTTCTTTTATCATTGAAATTGGAGTTTATCTTTTACAAGCTTGAGTGGAATGTTTTTGTTTTTCAAGTGATTATTAGCATCCTCCTTGGCTGCCGTCTCCTGGCTGATGAAATGAGTACATCAAACAGAGCGCCGTGCTAACGAAGCAGCTCAGGCTGGCTGGTTGGCTGGTTGGCTGGCTGGCTGCTGCCTTTTGCTGTAAGGCACCTGCTGAAGTGACAGGCTGGCAACAAAAGGCCCCTTTGCCACAAGAGAGCCGTCAGTACCGCTGTGGAGTGGGCAGGACAATAGAGCAGAGGTGGCCTGAGCTTTTAGACACGTGCCAGCTCGTGTCGACACCACACAGGAGCAGGAGAGCGCCGAGGAGAGAGGGGGAATGAGAAAGGGCTGACACCTGCATGTGCTTGAGCTCCGTCCTCAATGGTGGACATGTTTACTTTACATAGGGGCTGAAAATGGCAAAGGAAAACAGAGATAGAAAGGATACAAACGCGCAGGTGTGTGCACAGGGGCAAACCCACACACACAGATGAAGACAGAGGAGGGTGCATTGTGGTTAATGGGATTACTGGCTCATGGAGAGTCAGGTGATTGTGCAGATGTGTTTTTTTTATTTTGTGGAGGCTGCAGAGGGTGAAGTGAGAGCACACCGGAGCAGAGCAGTGAGCTAGTTTTACTTGGATTCTTGGGGTATTAATCAATTTAGGCCTCACATGAAGCACGGACTGTTTGTGCTGTGCTATTTACTTCTGCAGGGAAATAATCATTAGCCTATAAAAATGTGAACGTGAAAAATGTAAAGAAGGCCCTATAAATAGTTAGCAAGCAGCGTTATGGATCGCTGGCCTTGTAGTGTCCCCACGGACCTCAGCGGTTTTCTTTGTCTTAATTCCCTTTTTTATCATTTCGCTGTGTGTCCTCCACTTGGGAGAGGGTGAAGGTCTGAGTTGTGTAAAGATATCACACACAAACATACACACATACTTCAGATTCTTTTGTTAGCCTTTTTTCTTCATCTATTCATTCCTTCTCTTTTATGAACTACAAAAGAGTGAGACTTAGCTCGAGTCTGACAAATTTGAGGAACCAGTAATTGCAAGTATTTCTGTATCTGCTATCTCTTTTTTGTTTTGTGTGTGGCAGCGAGAGAGCAGGAATTGCATGTAGGGAGAGATATTTCTGATGTAAATCAAAACATGTCGGCTTGTTTCTTGTGCTGCCTACATATAGCAGTCAATATTCAAAAAATGTGTCTTTTTTTAAAATTAATTTATTCAACCTTTAATTAACCAGAAAGTCCCTATGAGAATAAAAATCCCCCAAAAGAGACCTAGCTACGGGAGCTGCCATAAAGAATCAAAAGAGGAAGCTATAAGGGGATGCTGTGGATCAGTGGCAGAATTGGTTGTATAGGTCAAGAGTTTGATCCCAGGTTCCACAGTCCACATGCTAGTGTGTCCTTTGGCAAGACACTTGCCCCTAACTTGGCCCTCTGGCTTCGCCCAGTGAAGTGTGAATGGTGTTAGTCAAAAAAGAGAGTGCTGTACACAGCAGTCTCTGCCATCAGTGTGTGTGAGTGGTGTGAAAGGGTAAATGTGACATCCCTTCACCATTGTTAAACATCATTGTGACTCGCTTTATAAATACAAACTTACCAGTGGTGCTAGGAATGTTGTCCAACCCTCTGAATCTTAACAAATGCAGTGGTGAGTGAGGGATTTCACAATGGTTAGAAAGAGATGCATGATACAATGAAACAAGGCTCTGTAAACTGGATGATTATAAACAGTATATAACCAGAATCACTCACAGACAGAAATAAAGCCTATCAGAAGTTTTATCTTTGCTTTCCAAGTAAAGCAGAAATTATTTCTAAAACAAAAGTTGGCCCTCAAAGTCAAAGTTTGAGCTTTTTAACGAAATCGATGATATGATAGTTATGCAGTTTATTGAGCCAGGTACTTCTTAGAGGTCTTGTTTCAATGGGTTTCTTTTGAGAGGTAAAAATTTCAAAATCACTGACCGTTGAGTGAACTTCAGTGAGCTTTGATTTTTGAGCGTGTAAAAGTCGGTTTAAACTCATCGTAGATGTTAGCTGTCTGAAGCTCTTGTGCTGCTGTTGTTATGAGGTAACATGGGTGTTACCTGTAGACTGTATTATCAGCATAGAATTGTAGTGTGACCTTGCCCAGGTCATTCACAAGAATAGAGAGCATAACGGGTCCCAAAACAGAGCCCTGGAAGACACCTCAGTTATCTTCAGAAAATATAAGGAGAATGATGCACTGAGTTCCATTCGCAAAATAATAAATCAATAAACCAGCACTTCCATGTTTGTTTAGCTGTTATTGATGGTCACAAGAAAACCATTATTGTTCTCTTTTGACTTTTCTACCACCACTAAACTATTTCTCTTTTGATGAGGTTAAAGTTGGGGTTGACTTTGTAGCCACGATCACTCCATGTTCTGCTTTTTAATGCAGCCTCTCAGGTGTCATCATTGTTGTTGTTTAGAGCATTGGTCTGAGATACTGTCATTCTCATGCTGCACCTTGAGTAACTTAATAGTTGAAAGCAGATGTGGTTGATAAACAAAGTCTAAATGGTGTGACTTCTGAGTATGTTTGGCTGGCTTTGGCAAAGTCTCTTTTCAAAAGAGTCTTGATTCATCTTCATGTTGTTTCTTCTCCTTTTGAGATTGCAGGACAATAAAGTTTCCTGTTTTCATTTCCTATTCTGTCAAATCTCAGACCATCTCAAAGAGCTTAAAAAGAAGCTCACATGCTGAGGTGTAGTTGCTCATCTCCCTCTCTTTCTTTCTTTCACTCTCTCCCAGCTCGTGGTCTCCCGAACTGGAGTGCTCACACATTTGGGCTAATGATTTTGAATAGTGATTAAAATGAATTGTAGAGTGCCCTGCTTCTGTAGTATCCAGACCCCTCCATCATTAGCGCTTCTCTTCCTCTCTCTGCCTTTTTTCCTCTCTCTGTATCATCAGTGTTAGCCGAGCGGGGCTTTCAGACAAGGCCCGGGGTGGGCTTTCATGAGCACAGACTCAAAGATTTCCCCACTTCTTGTAATCATGGACACCACTCTTCGAGCACTTTCACTGTCGTCTTCTGGCTCCTCAAAGGTGCCTTTGATTCCCTCACATCCTACACCCGGGCCGGATAGTGTCACATTATATTTTTCCTCTCTGCTTTTTAACTCCCCCACCAACCCCTCTCTTCACGTCCTCTTCCCTTCTCTCTTCTCCGGCTTTTTAGACCCAAGCTCATCAGTCTGTGTTCATATTTATTGTCCTCAGACTGAGAGCTGATTTAGCACTCTTCTCTTTGGGGCCGCTTAAATCCAGGACCCTTCCCCTTTGCTTCGGCATTCATTTCCCCTTTCCCCCTGCTTTGCCTTGATCCACCTTTTTCATAATCGGCTCCCTCTCTTTGTTTTTTCTCTTCTTCTGTTTTAAATGAATAATGCAGAAGAGAGAAAATGGGGATTAAAGAGGAGCTAAAGCCAGTGCCGACTTCAGTGGTGCACAGCTCCACACCGTCTCTCACAGGACCATGAACACATCAGGGCTAACAAGTTTCTTTTTTTCCCTCTTCAGCATTATTCCTCAGTACTGTATCTGTCCCACTCTGTCCTACTCCATCCCTGCTGAGCTGTCCTCACATATGCATCCACCTGCTCAGTTTTGCCCCACTCAAGTGAAGATTTGCTCTTTCATATCTACATTGAAAACCGTTTTCCTAAAAGCCAGCTTGAGCAAAGCTACTTCTCAAATTAGTTGTTCAAAATAGGAAACTGGAACAAATCAGGGACACAGTCGATCAACAAACAAGCTACAAAGAAAAAGAGATAAAAGAATTTTCCCTATGGGGGGCACTTTCACAACCTTACTGTAAAAAAAGACAGAATGACTGCAAGTCCAAGGACTGAGTGCAATTGCTGGATTTGAACCACAGCAGTCTGATCTTTCACATTGGACTCAGCTACTGATGACTTTTTTGACTTGAACTCATACTGAGTGCACTTCGCCTCACTGGGAATGGTCCCAGCTGTGCCTGCTGTTATCATTTGTGACCATGTGAAAATTTGTGGAGCAGTGAGCATTGCCAAGTAAAGCACTTCCATCCACTTTCCTCTACAATCAAAATATCTGTGGGAAGAGTGGACATCACAAACAAACAGAAAAAATATATACACGGAATATCAAAAAGTCCTTACAGAGGAACTGAACAACACCATCATAATTATAAAAACAGAACTATTGAAAAGGGTTTTAGTCTCTAATAACTGTCATTAAAAAGCAGCAAAATCGTTGACATATTTGGAGAGAATCCCCTAATTTCACAGGATTGAACAGCACTGACAGCCCAGAGCTGACAGCCTCATTTGCATAAAACTCGAGAGCAATCAGCACCCGCAGAGCAAGATGCTGGTTATGTATTGTGGGCTGTGTCAAGTTAAGCAGACACAGCCTCAAATAATCTTTATCCCAACTGTGCTTGTTTACATCCAGATAGTAGGGTGTTGGAGCATTATTAGCCAGAGCGGTGCGGCTTAGCCTCATCATATAACACACATTTTAGGACTACAGTAAAAAAAACAAAAACAAATTTTAAACCAATCAATGGCTAATAGATTAGGGCGGGAGAAAAAAAATTATACGGCATGGTATCGCAATATTTTGTCTGGTTATTTATTGTATCGTCTCATTAACCAAGTATTGATTTTTTAAAATTGTCGTTAATATGAAGTCAAATCTATGATAATGGTAGAATAAAATCAACCGGTTGTCCAGTGAGGTTGGTTAGAGCAAGAGGAAGTTAGTGCAACAAAGACAGCATAAATTGGACAAACATAATGGAAAGCCGAATGCTAAATTAGATAAACAGTTGAAAAAATGGTATAAATCGCAATATACTGTATTGCAATACTCATTGTGTTGCAAAATGTTAATAATCGCAATAATATCTTATTGTGGCCTAAGTATCGTGATAATATCGTATCATGGCCCAAGTATTGTGATAATATCGTACCGTGGCCCAAGTATCGTGATAATATTGTATCGCAATAAAATCGTGTTGTGGCCCAAGTATCGTGATAATATCGTATTGTGATAATATCGCATCGTAGCCCAAGTATCATGATTATATTGTATTGTGATAATATCGTATCGTGGCCCAAGTATCGTGATAATAATGTATCGTGGGGCCACTAGTGATCCCCCCTATAATAGATTATGTCCGGCTTTATTTTGGACTAATTGAATGCAAAGAGAGCTCACTGCTGTGAATAAAAAGATTGCACAAAATATACAACACAGTTCAAAGTTTTAATGCACAATTATTCAACAAGCAGCAAAGTACCTCACAGTAGAGTTACTGTTACTACCATTTGGAGTATTGATAGGAGCCAACATACCATGGTCTTTAAAGGGCCTTACAGTGACGCCTATCCCTAACTTTTATTCTTGCTGAGCGCAAAACTCGTAATCAAATGCAAGAAAAATGGATGATTACACATTTGTCACAGGAACAATACATAAAAAAAAAGAAAAGAACCAACAGATTTGAGATGAGTATGACTGAAGGTGAGAGATGGATATGTGTCTGAAGTAAGTGGAAGGAAAAAATCAAATTAACAAATGAGAAGTGTGCTGGAAATGTGAGAACAAAGAAGACTGCTGAATAGTTAATATCCTTTTCTTTCCTCCTCTTGTTCTGCCTTATTGTCTCTCCCTTCCCTCCTGTACCGTATAATTACCTACGTGTGATTGGGCCTGCTGTGAGAATGTCAGCCTGCAGTCTCACATTAGATGGAACACAGTCAGAAAACTGGGTTTGTTTACACTGACTGGTTGGTGGTCTGGGTGGGGGATTTTTTTTCCTCTTTTCCCTAACAGAAAAACAACCATCAGTTTGTCAGGGAGATAAATGCTTCTCTTGCTAGCACGCATTCTGAGGATTGTGCAAATTTTTTTAGTAGCGGAGAAATAATCCGTTACACCTGACAGGCTGACTGTTACGGACGTGGTGAGGGTGGTTGTGGATACTTAATCAACTTTTTTTTGTTTGTTTTAAGTGATGAGATGCCACCAAACGCGCTAAATTATGAGCCTGTGTGAGAAAAATGAGCCTGAAAATCTGTATATTATGAATGGAGGTACACACTGAGCATATTGTGTATCCACTCTATTTGCTTGTGATGATTCTTAACCAGCCAACCAAATATGAGCCTGCTCTGTTGTATATTTGAAGCTCTCTCAGGCCAAAGCTCTGAACGAGTTACTAGCATGTGTCTATGAATAATTGGGGGATTTAGCTTTTAGCCACTACACCCCCACTGTTGCTAAAACCTAGACAGTTAGTCAGCCAACATTTGTTGTTCCCATGACAGAACGGCAGGCAGACTGGTACCTGTAATTTTCACTCCTGTTTGTGCTTTCACTAGTGAAGGATTCGTCCGTGCTCTGGGATGTGGGAGCTGGACCTTTTGTGGATGAGAGACAATCAAAGAAACAGGGGAGCTGGGTTTATGCAGTGAGAGATTTAGTAGATTTAAGGTTCACATGATGAAAGTTAAAATCAATCTCTGTGTTTGATTCCTCCAGTCGCTAAGGCAAGGTTCTGCTTTGATTGGTTGCACATAACTTGAACTGTGCGAGCGGAAGCCTCGAGAGTGTGACCCTGCCTCGTTTGATTGAGTTAGCGCCGTTAATTGTGCTGTTTCCTGGCGTGTGTTAATCTGACGTGGCAGTCTTAATTGATCCCGTTAACGTGAGATGTGGGAGGGTAAAACAACGTCAGGGAGCTCTGATGCCCCCTGGTTATTTTGACACGTAGACAGTCAGAAACACAAGAGGGTTAGGGAGAGGAGCGAGGGTGCCAGCACCAATCTAACAAAACATGAGGCTGAAGTGCAAAGAATCACAGCGAGAGGCGGGGAGGGCGCCCGGGTGGATGACTTGTTGTGTCCCCTGTGATACTGAAATCAAAATGCCACAACATCCAGCCAGTCAGCCGTCTAGTCATCCTCACTAATAGGCTCTAGCTCCATGTGGTTAAGAAAATCCCCATGCAGATTAAGTCTTGATAAGACTTGAGGTGAAATAAAAGCATATCTGCTGCAGATATGAAAGGCTAGCATGTATCCTTGTATGTAGGGCTCTCTAGACAGAGCTTAAAATCAGCACTGGTGCTCCCGACTCTTAAAACTTCACAGCACTATAAAAAAAATCAAGAGGAATCCATCAAAAAAAAAAAAGTGCTTCACAACTAAAATATACTGCAAATGCGGTGATACCTGCACCCCTGTCCTGCAGGTTTTACAGTGAACACGGTGTGTTGCCATATTCGAAATGAAGCCATTTAAAGTTTCTTCCAAAATTGCAAAGCCTCTTTGCTGTTGGTGTATTTATCACATCAGCATCGGCATCACCAACTCAAGGAGATACATTTTCTGTAATGTTAGTGGCCTACAAAAGAAATCCCTCAGGGTTGTCTCCTTCTTTCTTCAGCTCTTCTGATTTCATGCTCGGTAGCTCTCTTTCATGTAAAAATAAAGCAGAGTAAAAGGGAGTGATTGAAGGCTATTCCCTTTTTCCAGCTGACATTGGTTATGAAAGTGTCTGATTGAACGTAATGGTGGCCCATCATCGGTAATGTCTGCTCAGAAGTGCACAATACTCATGACTGATGTTAAAACACTGCGTCTCTTCGCAGGCACTTATAGTCAGGTCATAGTAACAGCAAATGCTTCATAGAAGAATAACAAAGAAGCACACAAAAATTTGCTCTTGCATACTTATTTACAAAAATAGTTTAAGGTTGAACAGGTTAGAATTTAAGTGCATTTACAACCAAAATGTGGTTTTATCCACAATTCCATCTTTGAGACAAGAGTTTGGATTTTACAGAATTCATAACCATTTCTGACTTCAAGCAATGATCCTCTTAATTGGGTTCATGAAGTTAAAAACAAGATCCAAACGATTCAGTATTTGGTATTTAACAATGTTTTTGTAGTCTTCTTTTTGGCCTCAAGCAGTCAGTGCTTTTTTATTTTTTTTTTGTAAATATAGCTTTTTTTTTTACATTTGAATTGATTTAAACTTGTTTGAATGTTGATTTCGGGGAGAAAAAAAAAAGTATTCCCAATACAAATGTAATCCCAGGAGAAACAGTGTTGTGCAAACACTTATTTTAATGATCTTCAAAGCTTACACGAAGGCCAGTGAACACCCGCAAAAAGCTGAACTCATCTAAAATAAACAACCACAGTGTATGCAAAATACACGCCTTTTATGCACACACTTATACATGCCTGCATGCATACACAAAATAAGACCCCCGACTCACATACAAACATGCACACAGTGTACCATGCATGTCTATGTATATCTTTGGCAGATGTCTAATTAGCATCATTAGCCTTTAGTGAATGGGACTGAGGACACGAGCAGAGAGACGGCTCCTCAGTGCCATTCTCCTCTCTATTATACCAGGGGATTTTTAATTGGCCAGGGAGGCAACAGAGACTAGAGACAGTTAGTAATACACAAATGACAGACTGACAGGCCTGCAGACAGACGGACTTCACTCTAGTGGAAAAACATGCAAATGTCCCACTGTGAAGTCTGTTGTGTCCCTTTCCCTTTGTGCACCACTTCACTGTGTTTATGTCCATTTGTGTGTACACACATGTACAATATTCATGTAAATGAGACAGTTTTCAATAGATAGTGGATAAGTCCTAAATATCCACTCTATGATTGGGATTAGAAGACCGGGAGTAGTCATTTCTACTTATATTTCTTACTGACTTTACCAAAGTCAAGACTATTTTAAAATGAAGCTCCAGCATTTTCAAGGTTTTTGGCTGTTAATGTTTCCCAGCATCAGAGATGTCCTTTTTCTCCATAAGGATATGGATTGAGTGTGTGTGCACCAGCAGATATCCATATCTGCTTAAATACAAACAACACTAGGAATATATGTGGTTACATTTCGTCCATTTATTAATCCTCATTGCAAACTAGATCTTTTCATGCTTACAGTGCCCTTCATACAGGCTGCAGATTTAACAAATCAATGTTTCAAGCTTTCATGTAACATCCTTTATGAATTCAAGACTTTAATTTTAAAATTTAGATTTAGAACATTGTTTCTCACATTTTAGCCCAGCAATCTTTAGCTTGTCCACACTTACGCACCCTCATGGTAGCCACAGCCTATTTCTCTTAATGCTCAATCTCTCATTTGGCTTTTCAGACACTTAAATCTGCCTCCTCCTGCTCCTCTCCCTGCTCTCCACTTTTCGCTGTTGAGAGGAGCGGCTGCCTGATAGTTTTACCATTGTTGTTCAACATGTCCAAGATACAGCGGTCTACCGTTACTGAGCAGGAGCCACAATTTCCTGGTGCTCCAAAACTTTGTTTTTGCTGTTATGGGGAATTTTGTTTAGGATGTTACCAGGACAACAATATTATTCAGTCTCAATTATCAAGTTTTCGTGATCAAATCCTAATTGAAATTGAAATCCAATTAATCGTCCATCCCTATGCAATAAATGATTTCGCATACATGTAACAACTCATTGAGGATGAATCCAAAACTACTCTTATGTATGTTTTATATTCTGTGTTAATTAAAAGTGATTGGTGTTAATTGTTAGACTATGTAACCATATTATTTGCATTACTAGACAATCATAGAGCATCTGTCAAAACCAGATTTCTTCCCACATGCATAAGCTGAGTGGAGGCTCTGAATTCATAAGCTAATTGCATGTGTGAGTATAATTTTTGCATCATACTTATTTTTCAAAGATTGGTGTAAATTATTCATTCAGGTAACATCTCACATTATGGCGCTGTCTGTTTTTTAAGTACAGAAATAAGCCGAGCAACTAGTGGTGGACTTTCTTATGCAATTAGCTTGCTTCTAGGCTGCATGCCAGAACATGCAATTAAACAACACCGTGGCATACACCCATACCCAGCACACTCACCTCTGTGTGACCTATATTTTCTCAGAAAAGAGAGAAGGACGTGGAGCTGCTTAAATGCTGGTCTAACCAGTAATTCCCAGGAAAGATCTCTTGGAGGGATGCCAAAGAAATACAGAATGGTATTACCTTGGCTTTGTTCAGATTAATATCACTGCCTGCTGAAGCTTTGCCATGCAGCAACTTGAGAGGGACCGAAACAAAGAGTGTCAAATCCACAGGAATGACGTAGGATCCAGTTCTGCTGAAACAGGACACTCAGGCAGCAACAAGCTCTCCATATATCTGGTTCTGAACAACAGAGAGCAGCGATCCAGTTGATTGAGGTCATTCTTTGGTGTCGTGAAATATTAGCAGGGGAAAGAAATTCATGTTTAGCGTTTTGTATGATGATCAACGAGGAGCTCTCACTAATCAGTACCTAAATCTTGTGTGTTTGATTCTCAGAGGTGCGAAGGATCGAGTGCCTGACACCATGGACATGGACACACAGCCGCAGGGACAGCAAGCAGCCGTGCCCGTCTTTCAACCCCAGGTAAAAACACACACTCACACATGAACACTGACCCAGCTGCTGGATCGGATTGTGAAGCAAAATGCCATAAGTGGGATATTTTTAAAAAAGTGTAAAGATCATCATTTACATCATTGATTTGCCTTTTTTTGGTTCTTTTGCTATTACCAGTGTGTTGATTTTATGCTTTGTGTTGTATTGAAACTTCTTATGATGCCATCTTTATCAGAAACACTCAAACAGAAACATCCAGGAATCCTTGACAAATAAAGGAAAATTAAAAGTGAATGAAATAAAATCAACAAAAGACAAGAAATAACTGAACATCAAACACTGGAGTGAGAAATACAGCTTGTTTTTATTTTAACCTTACATCTACATGTTATTTGACTGGCCAAAACTGTGTACTCTTAATCTATTTATACATTATTCAGCATGATTTCTGTATAAAACTGGAAACACCACTATAACAAGTGAAGTATTGTTGATAAAACTATGAGTGAATTGAAGATGGTACCAGGATAGAAGACGTGGCCGAGGATTTGCATTTCAGTTTGTCCTTTACTGCATGATTAGTGCAGCGATTTAGTTAAACGTTTTATGGATTTTGAAGTTACAAACAGTTTCCCTGAAGATCCATTTGTAAAGAGAAGCTTTTAAATAATTAATGACAATACATCACATTCATTTGTTCTTCCATTCGAAGCAATAGCCGCCCTCTTCCTTGGAATCTGAACTTGTAAATAATCCTGTATCACCTTGTTTTCCCGTGTCAGTCAAAATGTGCAAGTCTGAACCGCCTTCAGACCGGTGCAGCTTGTGTGTGAGATAGACAGCAGAGGATGAATGTTGAGTTGTTTCTATTGATCAGAGCTCTGGAGGCTGACAGAGCCTGGCCTCCCTGCATGCCTCTCTTGGTTCGATACACCTCAGGTTTGCTGCGCGCAGATCTGTGGTCACTGTTGGATTTGAATACCGCCCTCCAACATCAGGCCCATTGATTTCTTTCCAGAAGGATGTTTTTGCCTCCATAACTATTGAATAGACTTTAAACAAAGAGGATCATCCATATGCCCCAGAGTAAATTTGGATTCTTTTTTTATTGAAGGCATAACACTAAAAATAGGTCTGTTCTTTCAGTTGTTGTTTTCCTCGTGTATGCAAGGGCACTGCAGCATTCACATTGGAATTGCCAAGGGGGTTAATTTATCCTAAGATGTGTAATTGCAAAATTAAAGATAATTGGGTTGCCCACAGAAGAAAGTCAGATAAAAGCTCTAATGATTAATTTCACTTAGGCAACACCCCCCCACGCAAACACACACAGACACTAGATCTTCCACCCTTCTCCCAACAGTTGATTGTGTGTTATTGTTGAGGCTTAATGATTCCCTCCTCTGTTTTTCAGTCTATTTCCAGCAGTTTACATCAGTGTTAATTCCAGACCCACTCTCTCTTGCGTAGTCTATTGGTAGCACAGTGAACTTTCCATGTTGCGTCAGGTTTTCTCGATCTCACAGAGAATGTCTGAGCTGATTTCACATTTAGTGGGAGATGGAGAGAGTCAGTAAGAGTATGAAGATAGCTGTCTAACCAGCATCCAGATGGATGTCTTTCAACAAGTCCTGTATCTTTTTCGCACTTTCCCAAGGTTCAGTCTGCATGCCAGCTCAGGGAGGGAAAAAAAAAAGCGCCAGCCTTCTCCTGGAGAAATCTGAATTGTATATCTGATGAAGGATGTTCTGTATCGCTTGCAATATCATTTCTCTTGGTCCCCGAGGTATGATGCATATGCATTAGGTAAACGAGATGAGCTGCTAAGATGTGCATTTTTAATGGTGCATTTGCTCTTTGAGTGAGTGGGAGGGTTTGCGAGGAGGCCCCCTCAGATCAGATTTCGATAGTCGCTGCAAAGTTTGACAGACGCTGATCTGTCTGTAAGCGGCGCTGCGGCTGTGGAGCAGATTGAGAGGAGAGGAACGAGCAGCACCTTTGGGGTGAATCCTGCCGGTTTGACTGCCTGGCTGGCTCACTGGCTGACTGGCTGGGGATGAATATTGCATGGTACCCTGCTCAAGGGGGCAGGTGACTGGTGAGGGTGGAAGAGATAAGCCCCCCCTTGCCTGCCACTTCCCCTCTGTCTCTCCTCGTATCCCTCTCTATCTTCCTTTGAGACTACATCCACAGTAATCCCACTAACACTGGGCACATGTGGAAACAAATTGGTTTTGACACTTTGAGATTTTAGATACATGTAACCATGGAGATCCTTGTCCAAATAAAATATGAGACAATATCAAAACAAAGCAAACGACAAAATTCGTTTTCATCCGGTTTGAGTCAGCAAGCCATCAGAAGTTCATCATAGGGATAGCAGGAGGGAGGCGAGAGTACAGATGTCTGCCTGGGTCTGTTTAAGATTCTGGGACTGCTCAACTGGAAATAATTTGTTTTTTAATTTGAACTTTTTTTTTTGCAATTCTGCTTCTCAATAAGCTCAAAAAGTTTTCGTACAAATGAGAGATCTGGTATTCCTGAGGTTACTTTGGAGTGCTGCAAAGAGCTTCATTTTCATTTGAAGATAATCAGTGATTCATTATAAAACAATGAATTACACTGAAGAGCATTAGTGATTCACAAAATTAAATTTCCTTTTTTTCCGGTGTAACTGCTAACTGGTGTTAACTCTCAACTGTTGAAATGATTCGGGCTTAAGTTTTATGCTTATTTATCGTTGTAAACAGTTGTGGAAAGCCAGTCTGAATGTTGAATGATAGATCAAAACAAGCAAATCAGTTTGTAATTAAAACACTGCAACGAAACAGCGAAAAACGTGAAAAACAGAGTAGAAACAGAGCACAGAAAAGTATCCTTGATTAGAGAAAATGTGCTCTTTTTCTTGTTTTGTGAGGTACCAGTTTTCCATGCTTGGTGTGTTTGCTCAGAGAAATTAGCCAGTACTTACATGGCACCAGTACTTTATAAGTGTAACAAAAGTGCCAGTACTCATTTTAGTCACTTGTTAGCGTGTGTGTTGTGCAGCAGTATAACCTTCAAAAATTCTATTTGTAATCAAAGCCGCTACAAAATACAGCTTATTTTCACAGTTTACAGCTTATTTTCACACCATACATTTATGGGGAAACTATTTTAGTTTGTTAGGTAAATAAGAAGCTCTGCATACTGTGCTACTGTCAGTAAGGCTAACTACAAACTAGGGGTGTCCAGATACAACTTTGTTACCTCTGATACAATACAGATATTGTAGCCTTCAACACTGGTCGATACCGATATTGATCTGATATTAGCACCGACTTCTGCATGACAAGTTTTGCACTCAGCTGCAGTGTCTTTTTCGGACTTAACTGAAAAAATACTGCTACAGGGCCGACATCAGTCCTACTCCTCAGGAACTTTGTTAGTACGTCAGTACACACTGTTGTTGTGATCACATGGGCTCTACATGCTGGATCTAGGTGCTGCTAGACAGAGGTGCCGGAGTGGAGTCTGGATCAGAGTGCTGATATCAGAGATTTTAGATGCAGGCCGATATAATCCGATATGTGAATTTTAGCTGATATCGAATCGATATCCGATAATAATATTGTATCGGGATAGCCCTACTACAAACAGTAGCTTTTTCTTTCAGTAGGTCACTCTTTGGTGAAAACAGACAAGGCAGCCTAATGTAATGGCATGAAATTTAAAGTGGTGGTACCATTTACTGAAATGTGCAAGCTCACTCAAAGCATTGTATTTGTGTTTTTACAGTTTATCAGTCACTGAAGTTCAGACACAGGCTTTTCCTGTCATCTTTGGCAGTAGTCATGTGCCAAATGGGTTCTTTGCTAGAGGAAATCCAGACCCCACTGCGTGTTGGTCAGTGTGATATGAAGTCTAGTTCACCTGACAGAAAACTCAGCCAATGACCACGCAGGTGTGGTTGAGTCGGTTTTATCAAGATTGAGATATGGGGATTCAATGATGTGTTTATGGCCCAGAGACTGGGAGAATAACTGTGAACCACACCACTGTGGTTGTGTCGCCTCATTATAGAGGAGTGGTATTTTTTCCCATTCGCACCAAAACAGATCACCAGAGTGTTTCTGCTTCCTCCTCCAGAGGCTGCTGTAAAATCACGATGCTCTGCTTACTTTAGTACGTAACTTGGACATTGTTCCAAAAAACAGAGATGTTTTTCTGTTTCTTTTTTGTGGCTGGTTCAGGGTGGACATGTCCTGAGTTTCTTTCCTTCTCTCTGTTTCTGTTTCTCTCTCTGTCTCTGTTTCTGCATCCCTTCCTCTTTCTCTCCACGGGAGACGGCACCTCTGTGCCGCCGCTGGCCTTTCTGTGGCAGCCGCTGGCACTGCTGGGCTGTCACATCACACCTTCTCCCCTCTGTTGCTTGTCTCCCCCCCTCTGTCCCTCTCACTCTCTCTCCCTCTCCCTGTCTTCCACATTCCCTCCTCAGCTCTCCATGTGTCTTGTCAGTTGTGTTTGGCAACGGTGTCATTATTGGGCAGCCCGTATCACACTTCCTCCTCCGACGAGCTGTCTGTCTGCCCTCCCTCTGTCTCTCGCTCTCCATCTTTTCTCTCTTTCAATCCCCCTGCCAGTGACTTGCCCGTGGCGCTTGTATGTCACCTTTATACCCAAGATGCGCTGTCCCTCACAGATGTTTCCCACAATGCCTTGCATGGCTGCCACTTAATCCACATCCCCTGCAGCTTGTCCCCATCACCAACCAGAGGGATGAGAGTGAAAAGAGAAAGCACACCACATGATACCGCAGAGAAACGTACGTCAAAGTGAAGGAAATTCACTTTTAATGTCTACGAGCCAAACACTTACTCTCACCCTTTACACAGAGTACAACCCTGGATTAATTCCTAAATTATTTCCCTTTTTTTTTCTTTCTGATGAATGGACACATATACAAACTTCTTTTATACCTCGCCTACTCCTCATATAACTAGACCTCTTATTTTGAAAATAAAGCTCGGGTAACCCTTAATCTATAAAACACGTGTTTTAATCCTTACAAACATTACTCTCCCTAACCTTTCCTCCCAGTGTTGTCCAGACGCTGACCCCTGCGTCACTCAGGGTCATTACTTTGTGACTTCTCCTCTGAGTGTCTGTGTGCGTGTGTGTGTTGTGCGTCAGCTGGGAGCCCCTGATTGTGTGACACCCGTGTGCGGCAGATGAGACGGCCTGTCAGTCAGCCTTGGCCTGGCTGCCCTTTGAAGGCCAGGCCAGGGGGCGAAGAGGTGCCGCAAATGGCCTGTGAAGTTTACATACACTGCCCACTGCTAAACAGATTAGCTCTAATGAAGTGTCTAATGCCGGGGCCGCCGGCTGACATAATCCTGCCTGGCAGCCCGGCCCCTTGGCTGCCAAAAAAGCCGCCCTCCCTCCAGCCCTCTATTCCGCCCTCGCATGGCCTCTGCTGCCACCCAGGGCGACTCCACATGGGGAGGTGCCCACTGTTAATCATGCCGGACAGTGTGCGATCTGACATGCAAATGTAGGTCATTGCATATGTAAATGTGTGATTACGGGGCTGGCATGCCAGGACACATTAGCAAGACTGTGCTCTCAGCAGGCGGTTGTCACAGCGCTTTAGAGGCTCATGCTAACATTTGTCAAGCTACCACGCAGCGAATGAAAGCAATGCCCTCTTGTCCTCCCTCTCTCTCTCTTCCTCTCTTTTCATCCGTCTATTTTTCATTCTCTCTCTCTCTCTGTCTAACTGTCCATCTTTCATCTGTGCACAAATGCTTCTGTCACCATTCATGACAATTCATTGCACAATCTGGCCACACTTTCAATGTCAGACACCTTGTAGCTCTTTGTGATTCCGGTTTGCATTTAATCTTAAAAGTTATTATTGAAACATAGACAGAGGTAAGAGTTAACAAAAAAAGAAGTTGAGCAGCTTCTTTAAACCTGCTGTAATGTTGAGCAATGGGCTGAAGAGTGGTGTTTTCTGCTCTGTGTCACAGTGACTTTTCAACAGCGCGGGATAATGATGGTGTCATGCTGAAAAATACACACACACCTCCACGGTGTTAAGTGTTAATTGGACAGGGCATCTAAATGGTTCTCGCCTGTTTTCTAACTTTCAACTTTCAAAACAATAAAACGCCGCCACCTACCCACCCAGCCCTACCCATATCGATCAGCTGTGCTTTCCTTCCCTGAACTGTGTTTGTGTTTGTCTTTTGGTTATCAGCTTAGTTCAGATCAGTGATTTTATTTACCTGACTTGGAAACTCGACGTGCAAACAATGAGAACATAATAAAATACTCTGAGACTGTATTAACAGAACACAACATTGTGAGAAAGCACAGCGTGTGGGACAACTCTGTCCAATCTTTCCATTTAAATTGGTGGTTTTCAGGGCATCTTTGATGGAAGTATCGTTTAAGCCTGCATATCTTCATAATAATGTCACACAGATACAGACAGCTCCCATACAGTTTCTGTGTTCAACTGAAAAGCTGCATTAAAGTGACTTCAGACAGACGCTAATCTAATTTAAATCAACGAGGTCGTGGTGACAGCATGATGTGACTCAGGTCGCGAGACTGAAATCGCACATCCTGCAACGTGACTATAATGCATGTGCACACGTTCAAACCACATATAATTTAGTCCTGGTAATTACAACTGAGTGAGTGACTATGGCAACCCAGCTTATTGACAGCACAGAGAACTTAGTATGTGCATGTTTATTGTTTGCATTGAATGAGATATAAAGTTTGAATTTATAGTTCGCCTCCAGTGCTCATACAGTAAGTGTGTTTAGTAGGGGGGGGGTCACTAGTGGCCCCACGATACGATATTATCACGATACATGGGTCACAATACGATACTATTGTGATTTTTAACATTTCACAATACAGTGAGTATTGCGATGCAGTATATTGCGATTCATACAATCTTTTCAACTGTTTAGCTAATTTAGCATGTAGCATTATAGTTTATGTTTGTCTTATTTACACCGTATTTTATTTTCATGCATCACATCTTGCAAACCTAACATATATTTGTTGTACTAACTTTCTCCTGCTCTACGGTGTCACTTCTGCCAACCTCACTGGACAAAAAGTTGATTTTATTTTTCCATTATTATAGATTTGACTTCACATTAGCAATTAATTTGAAAATCCATACTTGCTAAGTGAGACAATACGTGTCACCAGACAAAATATCGCGATCCTATGCTGTATCATTTTTTTCTCCCACTCCTAGTATTTAGCCAACAGAAAATGAGTTAATTATGTTTTGATCTGAATTTTTTTTAAGACCAAAACTGTAAGGTGAAGATGGAGACAGAATTGCTTTGAACATGTTGCATGTTTAAGTGCTCAGGAGATAAACTTTTGACCTTCTTCCCCTATTAGTCTT
The DNA here is from genome assembly GCA_962446985.1 of Xyrichtys novacula. Taxonomy (NCBI): domain Eukaryota; kingdom Metazoa; phylum Chordata; class Actinopteri; order Labriformes; family Labridae; genus Xyrichtys; species Xyrichtys novacula. The sequence continues at coordinate 28,784,435 of OY660870.1, forward strand.
CCCTCTCTCTGTCCTAAGTCGCTTGCCCCAGAGCTGCTCCCAGCGCCACATTGGCAGAAGCGCTGGTGACATGTGGCATTCTGATATCTGTCACCTTCTGTTTGCTCCCTCCGTCGCCTGGTACAAGTTTACCAAAAGGCTCGAAAGGTCAAGCAGCCTGCTCCGTGCTTCTTTTCACACTCTCCATCTGAGGGGGTCGTTTTAGTTTATTTTTGACTTTTTTTTTTTTTAATTGTGGAAGGTGAGTGTCCTAGCCTGCGCAGGCAGTCATGTGGCGATAAAATGCGGGAGTGCTACTGTCTGTGGCTTGGTGCCAGACTTTCATTTATAGCATTTGGCAGACAGAGGGAAGAAGAGCGTTTACAATTCTGGTGAACTCAAAAACAAGTCAGCTGGAGTGATACAAACACTGTCATTTTTTTACAAGGATATTTTGTTTGTAATGTTTTTGTAACTCTCTTACTGGAGGTCAGAACTCTGTTTTACAACCTGCGATGTAGGTATCATAAGGTTTATTGGACCACGTTTAATTGATTACCCAAGAGCATTGAAATATATGTATATATACTTTAACTCGGTTGGATCAGAAGTTGGATCATGGCGCCAGCAGGGCAGCCGCTCACAAAAACACCCGCCAGGCTGTTTATGATGCTGTCCTGCTGCATATAAAATGTAAATCAGGTAACATGTTGACTTTCCATTTGCAAGTTCACACTTTGGGATTATTGTGAAAAACATCAGCAGTCCTGAACGTGTCGGTGCTTTTTGGGTATTAAAAGACAGTCCTCTGTGTATTGGTTTTAGTGAAGTGATGAGGTGCTGCACTTAAGCTTGAGCACATTCCTCAAGACCTCTCACAGCATGACACATCAGCCTATTGCCAGTCAAATCATCAGCAGCCTCAAGCTTCCTCTCAGCAAAACAAACTACTGAAGCGGTGTCCTCACCACAGTTTCGCCCACATCCTTCAGCCCCTATCCTTTCCCCTGCCAGTCAGGTGGAGGTAGCCACACCTGATGTTAGTGATATGTATTTGGTTTCTACTACATGTTTCCTAATCTTGAGTAAAAATGTAAACTGTTTTTTTTCCTTCCAGAAACCATTGCAGCCAGACATGGGCCACAACTCGCTTGCAAACTTCCAGATTGAGAAGAAGATTGGACGTGGACAGTTCAGTGAGGTGTACCGGGCGAGGTACCTCTTAGACAACACGTCAGTGGCTCTGAAGAAAGTCCAGGTAAGAAAGCAAGATCAACAAATAAAATTCCATTCCAAGACAAGAAACGTGTTTGTAAAAACTTTTCAGACTCCTATTGATTTTCCACCATTAAAGGCCTTATTTATCATTATTTACTGCTCTGATTGATAAGACTGATTCTCTATTACTCCCATATTTTAGTCATAGCACTTGCATTATGTATGAATTTGGCGTGGTTAAGCACAGTGTGCATGCGCCGATTTATCTGCCTTCACAGAATGACTCAGCTTTTACAGAGAATGTGCACATATAAAGAAACACGCACTTCCAGTGAAAACAGTATTCGCTGACATTGCGTACACATGTACACAGGAGGAAATGGTCTCAAGGTGAGCATGTATACACATAGAAACACTTTTCGCACACACACAGACATAAACCTTAAACAAGGACATGTGTGTCTTACTCAGATGTGAAACACCTGTAGTCACTCCAACGCCACCCCTCCAGATAACAGCAACCATGTTTTCTGTTTAGTATTTTTTTCCTGTTTTGAGCTGTTTCTCAATCTTCCCATTTCTTGAATTTGTCATAACACCCTCTCTCTCTCTCCCCTCTCCCCTCTTTCTCTCTCTCTCTCTCCTTTTGATCTCTTGATAGATATTCGACTTGATGGATGCCAAAGCTCGGCAAGATTGCATCAAAGAGATAGATCTCCTTAAGGTAAAGAACCAGAGAGGGAGAGACGGCGTCATGTGCTGCGTTCTTTTCTCTTAAGGTGCCTCAGCTGAGACCTTCCACCACAGGAAAACAATTGATCTGCACCAGACGGCTTTGGATTTGTGTGTTGGTGTATGGGCACATGCACGCCTGTGCATGCCTCTTTGCATGGATATGAATGTGCAGGGGGTTGTTTGAGTGTTTTGTGCGCACAAGAGAGAATATGAATGAGTTTGTGTGTGTGGCTGCACAGTAGATGTGTATTATGGACTCCTTCTATTCCTGGGCTTGTGTGTGTGTGTGTGTATTTGTGAGTGTGCAGGGTACACCAGTGTTACATCCCCCCAGGCTCACATTGACTCTCTTTTTTGAATGCCAAAGCTATTGTTTTTATCTTTTTTGTAATGTTTAGAGCCGGTCTTCAGTGCATCAGCATGGAAATTTAGCTGTCTCCCACATGCGTCTCTTGATGTTTTACCTCCCCTCTTTCCTCATTTTTACCTTTTTTTTTCTAGTGGTGTGGTTTCTTTTCTCAAAATAGCTAAACATGTGTCAGCTGGGTTTCTTTTAAATACTAATGAACAGTCTAATGGCGGCTCCAATCTTTGCCCCTGCAATGCCTCACATGTGTGTCAAAATTGTGTATGATTGTGGTTTGTGCAATCATGCAGTCCTAGTCCTGTCTCTCTACATGGATGAGGCCTGCCTGCAGTTTTGTGCACATACCGTATGAACGCTCACATGTACACATAAAGAAAAGAAAACAAACCCAATTAGTTTGTTCAAGTGGAGCTCTTCGGGCTCTGCTGGCCAATCAAAAATAACGATACTCAGATGCAGACGAGACCCAGTAGACAGCTGTAATTTGAGCAGCAGATTGCTGACATAACGGCACAATACAGTGATATTTGCCTTGATCTGTATCTTTGACCTCCTTAAAGGGGTCAGGCCTGGGTTAAATGTCACACTTCTTCACGGTGTACTTGACAATACTTCCTCTTTTGAATTTCATCTTTTCTGTTTGGATTGTCCTCTGCCACATTTCTACCCTCCTCTTTCTTTCTTTTTCTTCTTCCCCTCTCTTTTTATCTGTACCTTATGCACCCAGATGTCATGTTTCTTTCCACTTACTCTTTCCAGTCTTCCCCCTCAAAGCTTTTTGTTCACTTCCTTTCATCCTGTAAACTGATTGCAAGTGAACATGGAAGTTATGCCGGGCCCTGCGCTGCCCAGCCAGCCTGATAATAACGGGCTGAGTGTGAGAGAGAGACAGCCCCTCTGCCTTATCCCCCACTAGACAGGCCAACAGGAGGCACAGCCAAATCAGAATAATGAGAGGCACACTGGCATGGACCGACTGGAATGACACACATACTGGCGCATGATCACACACTCACTCACTCACGCACACACACACATACACTTACTCAGTCATGGCCTTTCAACAGTCTGCCTATTTGTTTGTTTGTCTGTACGTGTTTGTGTCTGCTCATTCATCTGTATTTTCCTGTTCTGGCATGATGATTTCAACTTGAGAAATCTTCCTCCTCTCTTTCTCTCTCTCCTTCTCTCTTTCTCCGCCTCTTTGTCTAAATGTTGGTTTCAGGAAATAGCCAGCTCCCTGACAGTTTGCTGCTTTCACCGCTGTTGAAACCCCACAGCTGTGTGTGTCTCTCTTGCTTGTGGTTACTATCAAAGCTAGGCTGTCACCTGAAGACTTATGATCTGCCTTATAGGGGCAAAGTGTTTACATTTTTGTGTTTTGTTGGGTTTGTTTGTCTATAGGAGTGCATTTTTGCGTCTGTGTGTATCACAGTGTGTGTATCTGGGCTCTGTATCTGATCAGATTCTGACTGCAGTGAAGTGTTAGACACATGATATTGGGCATTTTCTTATCCTGGTAGATAGAGATCATCAGTTACGTAGTTGCAAGATTAGTATGTATATAATACCGCTCCAGAGGGACAAACAAAGAACTTCATAACTACTTATTTTATTATCAAGTCAACTAAAAACCATAGACATATCATGCAACACAAGGCTTAATATCAACTGGACGGGTTTTCAAAGCTGTTTTTAGCTCCTTCTCTTTATAACTTTAGTTCTCAGTCCTACCAGTTGCTTCCCAATGAGCCTGTACTTCTATTTATAAATACACTGTAACCCAATTTATTATCATGCTTAATTTAATACCATCAGATAGCATCCGTCAGTATCTTGTTCTCTTTTGAAACAGATCATCAGCTAACTAAATATATCACATTGGTTCTTGCATGATTAAGTAATTACACAGGCTGGTGTGTAATTACATAATCACGCAAGCCTCTATGTGATATTTCCCAATGAATGATTGTTGTTTTGCAGTTAGGCTCCCATCCATCATTTATATAAACATCTGCATGTGAGCATATCTCTTTATTTCTCTGTATCCTCCGCCTGAGGTTCAATTTGTGCAGGGTGGGGGGGTGTGGGGGTATGTAGGGGGGGCTTGTCATCACTCTCTGGCTGTGCAACAGTGTGGAGCCGAGCAGATCTGCCACTCCGAGCCAAAAATACATCTGGCGAGAGGGGACAAGAGAGGGAGAGGGAAAGATGGAGACGTGAGGAAGGGAAAGGGAGAACGAGGGAGGATGAGGGGAGATTGTGGAAGGATGGAGAGATGGAGTGGAGAGTGTAGTGTTGCGTAGTGTACTGTACTGCGCTCTCCTTTCCCCCTCTTCTCGGCATCATCCAGAGCATGAACATTTCTTTAATCACAGCAGAGAAAGCAGAGCGAAGCTGAGTGGAGGACGCGTGTCACACTGCTCCGTCTGCTCGCATCACCCCCTCCCTTCGACATTGCCACACCACACAGCTTTATGACTCCAGCTCCTCGTACCATTTTTCCTGTTACCCCCCCTTTCTCCAACTCACCTTAGCGGTCCCTTTTTTTTCCTTCCTCACCTTTGTTCTCCTCCCCTTCCTTTCACCCTTGTCTCCATCATTCCTTTTGCTTGTCTGTGTCACTGTGTCATTTGTTTCTTTCCCTTCATTGCGCCTCCCTCCCTCCCTCCCTTCCTCCCTCCTCCCTCTCCCCATCTTGCTCTGGATGGATAGAGACTTTTTGTTTACTACGGGGAATGCTGTTCCTGCCTTATTGACCAACCAACAGGAAGAAATCTCAGCCAGAGATGAGCCTGGGATGCTTGTTTTTCTGACTGCCAGCCATGTCAGCCTGTCAGGCGTGTTTTTGTGTGAGTGTGCGAGCTTGTGTGTGTTTGTGTCACACATGGGTTGTTGTCATCACAGACAGAGGGGTTGTTGTGACATATCACCCAGCTTTGTCACACTGGAGGACAAAACCATCTCATTAGGTCCACACTTACCAAATGTGGATTCAGATATTTTTTTTAATTGGTGGTGAAAGTATAGGGGATTGCACGACTAATGACATGAATTTCTGCTATTATCAGCCAAAAAGGTTGTATATATTAATTATTTTTTTTAACAAGTTTCTTTCTTTGTGGAGCTTCTGTAAGGAATTAGGCAGTGTGACCATGGAGGGTCTCAATGTGACAAGTGCCACCAGCATGTCCTCTGTTTGCTTCTCTCTCTGTGACATGTCTGTTTTTTTTCCCTCCCACAGCAATTGAACCACCCCAACGTGATAAAATACCACGCATCTTTTATCGAGGACAATGAGCTAAACATAGTCCTGGAGCTGGCAGATGCGGGGGACCTCTCACGTATGATCAAGGTAAGGAGCTCTCCACAACAGCAGACACTGTCAGCCGGTGGTGTTGTCCAAGCTGCTGAATGTGCACTTTATTTGTTTATATGGTCAAGAAGTTTTCTGAAAACATGTCAACCAAAACAGCCTTTAAAGGACGGACTAGAAAACAGAAAAATACAGAGTCTCCAGCCTCTTCACACGCTTTAACTCCTGACCTTTCTACGTCAATTCAAGATATTCAGGTCCTGAAGATCTTGGGGATCTTTCTGGTCACATATGCACCACATGAGAGATTTTCTCTATCACTACAATCTCACAACTTGAAATAGTTTACTTAAGTGCAGGAGAGAGACTAGGCTACCCATGAGTAGGAGTTTAACAGTGTACAAAAATGAAGTTTGGTTGCTGTTCTCCGTTTTGGAGTCATTTTTATTTTCTTTGAGTAGGAATTTGAAGAACTTTGACACATAGTTGAAAGTGCAGCACCTACACTTCAGTTTATTTCTGAATGAAACCAATTTAAAAATCATTTGGCCTGCAAAAATAAATAACTAAATTAATAACAGGGTCTGAAATTAACACCCACTAGAGTTTCAGAGGGCAATTCATCATATAATGGGCAAGTATTATTTCCAAAGTAGTAATGTTATTAAAATGAACGATGATAAATTTTTGTTACATATGGCTGCAGCTTCTCTCTTTTCAGTTCCTCTGCTGTCTGCATGCCAGGGCTTCACAGGGACAGGCTGACATACAAACATAAGAGCTCACAGAAACACTGAATGGCACTGTCTACTGCACTGCACATTAGCTTCTCTGCTGGAACAGGGTTTTTGGGATAACACCTGTATAGCATGGTGACTAACTAAGGGCACATTTTAGCTTTAATATCCATGTCCAGACAAGATATGTAGTTTTCCCCAAGAAATGATGAGTGTACTCACTGTATCAGGCACAGACCTACAATCACAGGTAACCACTGTTTGTGTTCACAGCACAAAACTCATCACAGATCTAAAAGCCCTCCAACAACTCAGTTTGTTTTCAGGTGATTTGTGCTAAAAGTTCATGTACTGAAAGTGACCTACTGTACATGACTGGCTAAGTAGCTGTGTGTGATGTGTTCCCATTTTCTGTTCTTTGTGGGGACCTTGGATTTGAATTACCTCTAGTTCTTAGCCGAGCTGTTTGGGTCTGCACCAAAATCAAAGTGTGTTTTGAGAGAGTTCAGTATAAATACATGAACCTTTGCACTCCTGTCTGTTAGAGTGAAGGAGTCATCTTCTGTAAAGTTTCTGTGTTTGTGTCACTTCAGTATTTAAAAGGATGTTTCTGCAAGACAAACACAGCTGTCCAGTCCAGAGAAACTCTGCAGAATATAAAAGACCTGCTCAGCCTCTGGCTGTGAATTATCCTGACTTTTACCTGCTGTAGTCACACATCTGCTCACCCCAGCTTCTTGTGGGTATTTTATTTGGAGAATGGAAAGAAAGAAAATCATCATTTTTTGTGGGGTGAATTTTTGGAACAGGAAAAAAAGCACGAAAAAAAGTTGACATTTGTTTAGCCTACTTAGACAATGTCTGGGAATTTTCAGGAGTGTAGCGCATGTGTAAAAGGGGCTTTATCAGATACTCTTGATACAGTATCAGTATAAGTTAGTTCAAAACCATACCTCACACTTGTTACCACAGGAATGCTATCATGGAGCAGCAAAGTGCTGACGTCGTCTCTTATAACTGAAGGAATGGTGGGCAGGAGGTCTGTGGTTTGTGGCTGTGACTACCTGGACACTGAGTCAGTCTGAATCACCCATCCCTCACTGAAACCAAAAACCCACCAATATAAGTCCTCCTGCAAACTTCCTTTAATCCCAATGGTCTGTGTTGACATGCCTGGACTGTGAAAAGGGAAGTTGTAAAAAATGAAGCAATGATTAATGGTCATAAAGCTGCAGCATGTGTTGCATGCAGGGGGTATGTGAAGCAGACACTGAGCACAATTTTTCTGGCTTTTCTCTTGTCGTCTGGATATCAAAAACTTGAGGTGAGCTATTTCAACAGACACTGTTATCTTTTGGTTAATTTAATGAAGGATTTTGGTAATCATGGGGTTCATTTAGACTTATTCTCTTTCTGCAGTGCTAGTTTGGCCTCAGTAGTAGTACAATCACTCCTAAAGAAAGTCTTCCCAGCTTTAACATCTCAACTAGATCTCCCTCAGAGAGGAGCTGTAAGATTTCTGCAGCTCTTCCTCGAAAAAAAATCAACACAGAGGCAAAAGAAAGCAAATGTATTTTTGAATGAAGTACTTAATGCATGGCTGCGCAAGCTCAGGGATGTGTAAAGTTGACCATGTCTTAAACCTAGATCAACTGTGTGTTTTTGTGGGTGGATGTTGTTGAGATTAGAGCAGAAGAAAGAACAGGATTGTTCAAAAGTGAGAGCGAGTACATCCCAGACTCGCCCTGTTATCCAGCTTTGAGTCAGACCGAACCAGCAGTTATTATAAAAACCTGCCAGTATATCAAATTAGTGGTGTGTATGTAAAAAGCCCGGTCCTCTCCCATGCATAAATGATGCTGCAGCGTTGTATCGGCACAGCTCGACAAGCTGTTTGCAGTCATACTCAGCAGCTCCACATCTGCACAGTTCAACACAGCAAATTAGGAGAGGCGAGGATTAGTGGTACAAGAGAGTGAACATGGCAGGCTCAGCACACACACGTACACTGGTGTGATGTATACCCACACATACACATGCACACACAGACTCTGGATTTTTACATAGGGTTTAACCATGTAAGCCGTCACACACAAACACACACACAGACACACAAATGTTGAAGGATGCACTTTACAAAAACGCATCCTGGCAGCCTAAAGAGGTAAAATAACAAACCACAGAGCGTCACTGCTATCTTTGCTAAGCTGCAGAGGACGCTGGGGGCATTCAGACTGTGTCGTCTCCCTATGGCTACTGACAACATCCAGTCTTACACCCGAGTCCACGCCCCTCCTCTGCATCATTTGTCTCTTGCACGGTTTTAAATGAATTGTTTTTCAAATGTAACGGTAGCAGTCCAGAGGTGCGTGCCATGGATTAGCACTCCCCCTTTCCTCCTCCTCCTCAGGCCGTAATGTGAAGTAAACACATTCGTACAGTGTGCCATATGTAAAACAGAAACCCCCCGATGCATGAATTTAACATTTTTTATTCTTTTTGATTTCTCGTCCTCCACGCCGCTCTTTTCCTTTCTCTCTCCCTCTCCCTCATTCTCCTTTACTCTCTCTCTCTCTCTCTCTCTCTCTGACCATCTCAGAATTCAAATGAAATCAAATGGTCCTTGATTTGCATGCACTTACAGAATATTGCATGTGCGGTGTTTGCTGTAAAAGGCATGGAGGAGAGGGTGGTGGTGGTGTTGGTGGGCGTCTATGTGCTCCCCCATTGACATCAAACGGTCCTCTGATATGGAAATGGGAGGGCACGGGAAGAATGGCTTCTCAATAAGGCTTTGTTTGGATGTAGGCCAAGGTCTACCCCTCCCTCTCTCAATCTATTCCTCTTTTTTGTCTCTCATACCTTCCATCATTTAACACATCTCTCACCTTTCTTTCTCTTTACTTCCCTCCAATATTTGCAGTCTCCTCATCCAACCCGCTTTCCTTGTATTCGCTCTTTTTCTGACTCTCGAGGCTGTGGACCAGGAACTTTTACAGTCCTGTCATTTATCCTGCTTGACTCCTGACCTGACACAACAGGTTACTCTTTTTTTTTACATTGCAAAAAATACACCACCTTCATAGTTGTGCGATAAACAGGGTAGCCCCTTTAAGAGAGGAAACCTAAAAGAGAGAGGACAGAAAAGTAGATTTCCAACGAACACACTCACACGCTCAGACCGATAGTGTTACCCTTTTTTTCAGAGTCTTTAATGGCCTGATTTAAAGACTTTATTTTACTTTAGTGTTGATATTAAAGCTGTGAGATTGTCATGTATCATAGTAGTTAAATATTAATATTCATTACAACAGACAGCACCACTAATCTGTAAACTGAGTGTACCTCTTATGACTGAGGCCAGATGTGACTCAGTGATTCAGGGCTAGAGGGATGAAAGATGGGAGGCAAGGTGAACAAAGTTACACTGAAGTAGGACAGGTCAGATTGTATTCTATTTGAATGTGACAATTTAATTTTAAAAGACACCCTGTGTGTTTGTTTAATTTTTATCACCATTTAGAATAGTTTTCTTTAAAAAAATCAAGTTTCTGTCTTTAAAAAGTCTTTCTTGAAAATTGTCTTAAAATCAGGGTCGTTCTGTGTTAAGACCAGTGTTGTCATCAGCAGCTCAGACTAGCTGTTCAAACAGATTGTAAGCTGATACATAAATATGAATGTACAGATGGTACACAAGTGTAATACATACAGTGCAAACATGTGCGTGTGCATTGTTTGTTTAGGCTGACATCCTGAAATACCCTTTAGATTACCGTCAAACATCGTGATTACAGATTTGTTGTTCCCTTTCTGTTCTGCTGCTCGTTACACAACTTGGCCCTTTTAAGACTGGACTGTAATGCTCTGCTGTTGTGCATCCTCATGTAACACTCTGTAAAATCAAATGCTGGGATATTGTAAGGTTTAATAGGAGGTACAAAGGGGCAGTGATGGTGCTGCTGTAGAATCTCAATGTCTCCTCGCTACAAATGTAATTTGTACTTCTTATGTTAAAGTTTAGATTCATCAGGGTACCTGCAGAATCTTGCTGATTACCAGTCTTAGTCTGTCTTTCAATCTCACACACTGCTATTTTAAAAGGAGTTTCAGATCGTCTTAGTTTTAGTTGAGCTGGATCAAAAGGCTTTTCTGCCCAGTTTAGGGCTCTGTCATCAGTGTGACTCTTCTGGTTTTGGACCACCTTTGTTATGACCTATAATAACTTATTCAGTACTACTCAGTGGATAAACAAACAAAAAACAACTGGAAGGCCTGCGCTACTGAAAGCTGTATCGAAGAAAAGAGGTGCGTGCCAGATGGGAGAGTTTTGGAAGGTACCACAGATTTCTTCTCTCTGTTCCTGAGAATGCATGTGCTTTCCATTGTAGGCCATTGAGAAAATGAGACGGAGTTTGGTTAGGAAGGGGACAGACTGAAAGCAGAAGGGTCTGGCTTGCATTAACAGTGGAGTCAGGGGCTGGAGACTCAGTCTGGAGATGGATGCCATATAAACAGACAGACAAACATTTTGCTACCATCTTAGAAAATGTGTTTTGTGCCAAACAAGACCGTTTCCATTTACTGTGAGACATTTTATTTGTTACTTCATTCGGACATTTTAAATTGTTTTGATTTTCTGTGTGTGTTTGTGTGTTTGTCTGTTGGTGCTTGTGTGGACGTTTGTGTTTTCTTCACAGCACTTTAAGAAGCAGAGGAGGCTTATCCCAGAGAGAACAGTGTGGAAGTACTTTGTCCAGCTCTGCAGTGCGCTTGAACACATGCACTCTCGAAGAGTCATGCACAGAGGTAATATTGCTGAATGTACTCACGCACTGACACCTTGACATAAACAAACAACTTCAGTTATATCCTGCTTATGTCTGCAGTCAAATTAAAAAAAGACCCACTGAGTCCCTTTAATGTGAGTATGTCGGTGATTTATAATATGATTGGCAAAATTTGGCAATGCTGCGTTTATTCAACAGTGGAAACTCATGTTTAACTACTTTTGTTGGTATGTAAATCACTCACTAGTCCACATGAAAACAGTAAAATATCATAAATTCTGTAATGTAGGTGCCAGTTTGTTTTGATGCAAAATTTACACTGTGTTATGGCAAGAAGATTTCTATTGCGTTCAGCAATGTGCAGTTTCCATGCGGATGTGTAGCTCTTTTAATTACCATGTGTGTTTACCATCCTGCAACTGACCTGTAGAATATTCAAGTTTAACCTGTATGAGGGGTGATGGTTGTGGGTAATGGACAGACTCACTGCCTGCGATCAACTTTCCTCCCTCACCCCCACTCTTTGCTGATCATGTGGAGTCTTATCATTGAAACCAGTAGTCCACAAGGTTTATGTACCTAATGGTATCACTCCATTTTAATGTAATGTGGAGGAAAAGCAGCCAGACTGTCCTGCCTTGCTATATAACCAGCATACTTTGTACGACAAAGTGGCCACTTGCTTTTATGAGTGCCATCTTCAGGCTAAAATACTATAACACAATGAATAGTATCACCAGGTAGACCAATTTTCTCAAGACTGATACTTTCCCAGCTTGCTATTTTTGTTTTGTCTATTTTATCAATGTGTAAATATTGGCTTGAAGAGATTTTCAACTACATGATAACATGTCAAATAACTTAAAATGGACTTTGTTTTATATTTTAAGCTTTTTTTACTGTGTCAAAAAGGTCCACAGATTTGAGACCAGGGAGGTGTCCTTGATATGTTGTGACACACTCTCCTAACCCTAACAGCTAAAGAAATTATGGATGGAGCTGTTTGCTGCTGTAATTTATGAGTCTCATACGAGTTTCGTTTCTGTAGTGGAAAGCAGACTGGAACAAAAAGACTGGCTGGAAGAGGAGAATATACTCTTTACATATCTTCTCCGAGCATGTAACACACAACACTGCTCCTATCACCTCTCAAGCGGGGGAAAAAAAAAGACAAAAACAGAACGAGAAGTCGGTAAATTTTCTTCAATGTGAACAACCGTGTTGCATTTGACAGAAAGCTTAAGTGTGGGTGTTAAAGAACATACAGACCAGAGAACACAGTGTTTATGGGCACATATGCTTTGAGTATGGCCGAGTCAAATCAAGACCTGGATTCATGTGTAAAGGCTCTTATACTAATACACACACACACACACACACACGCACATGCACGGCTACAGGTGGTGTACTTCCGTTGGCTGACTCTGATTATGGCAGAAGGACACTAATGAACCCTGAGCTCTGGGCTTTAATGACCACTTAACAGAGACCGCCTATTTAAAAGCTGCTCACAATTATATCGGAGCAGTATATTTCAAAGGCTGACGCGGGTCATATTAACATTACTTTAGAAAAAGCAACAGAACCAGTTTGCTAACACCCACGTTCTCTAAAAACAAAAATAGTTTCATGCATTTCATACGGTCATGTTTGCAGAAGAAAGGACAAAAAAACTCAACTGCATAATTCCCCATCACAGAGGAAAAAAACAGGTTTTAATCTTTCTCTGATAATGTCTTTGCACCAGAAACACTGTTGACACTGAATGCCACATTCAGGCGCTCTTCTCTCTCCTCTTCCTCTCCAGATATCAAGCCAGCTAATGTATTCATCACAGCTACAGGAGTAGTCAAACTAGGAGACCTCGGACTGGGACGATTCTTCAGCTCCAAAACAACTGCCGCTCACTCACTAGGTAATTCACTACAAGTCTATACATCAGCGGATATACACACTTAAACACACACTCTTCCTTTATGAACACACAAATACTTGGACGCACAGCAGCCCCCCTGTAATCACCCTGAGCTGGATGTGTTTCATTATGCATTGTGAGTCCAGAGCCATGTGTCATACAGTCATACTGCCTGGCTGCGGCTGTGCCCAGCCCCTTCATTGGCCACTTAGCCACTTCCTGTTGCCTTGACCTTTAAACCTAACACAGATGAAGACTGGGCCGAGAACTTCGACACACAGCTCTCGATTGTGACCGTGTGTCATAAAACAAGCCAGCCAACTTTACAATCAGGGTTATTGTTGGCATTGATTGGTGCCTTTGTCACTGGTAGGAAATGAAATCATATAACACTTTTTTTTTCTCTGAGAAGTGAAGATTGGACTTAAAATTATTACAAAAATGTAGACGTTTCCGCCTGGCTCAGATTGGATCAAAAATCAAAGACGAGAGTAAAAAATGGACAAACATATAGCTCCACATGCTAAAATGCAAATCTTTAATAAAAAGGTGTTTAAGGACTTTGCCATCATCTTTCAGAGTGAGTCTGATGACTTTAAGAAAAGAGTGAAACTACAGTATGCTGATCACTTTTAACAGACAAGGACATATGCACCACTTCAAGTCTGTTGCAAACTTTGCTTTGTCTGACTTTGCAGAAGCATAAAAAGAAAAAAAGAGAGAGGGGAACTCAAACACACCCATCAACAACTTCTTTCTGGGATGTCTTAAATTAAAACACAAGCAAACCTGCGAACCTTTTTATTTCTGCTCACATATCAGAACATAACACTGTGAAATAAAGGAGGGGGATCTGCTTTATTAGTTAGTTTATTTATTAGTTAAAAATGAATCCACAAAATCTTTCCTGAAAAGTGTGTTTGGTTATTAGAAGAGATTTGGTGATTACTTTATTGGAGTGATCAAATATTAGAGAAATTAAATAAGGCATTTCACAGAGCAGAGTATGGAATATTTGCATCACAGAAAAGCAGACTTCACATGTGCTCTACCGTCTTTACTTAAAAAAAAAAACTTGTGAGACCAACAAACATGATTTTGGTGGCAGACTTATCGAGGAACGAGTACAAAGAAGCAGCGAGAGTCATGTAATGGTTGAAGACATGCTTTGAAGCATTAAACAAATTACATCTCCTCTTATGAGCTTTGGGAAGCATCACAAACAATGGACAGTACTGATTCCGTGTCATGTTCTCATTAATAGATTTGGATTTTACAAAATAGAATTACCCAAATATGGACAAATTTAAAAGCGTATTCTGATCGTATGAGTTGCTCCTCTTTTGTCTCCATTTCTTAATCTTGAGTTGTATTTGTGTTTAATGTTAAAAAATTCTCTCCTAATGTGCCCAAGCGGCTGAATTTACAGTCTAATACAGAAACTGTGATTCAGGACAAGGTCGTGGAAATGGTCTAGTGTCGCTTTCTAGGACATCTGAATGTGACATCCACCCCCCCTTCTGCCGTTTTAGCTGCTTCATGATGAAAAATACAGAAAAATGAATCCCATGGACAAATATAAACGCTGCCATTCGCGCTGTCTCACTTCCCCGTGTCAAACTGTTTTTTACCACAAACAGAGCGCTATTCTCAGCCCCTGTACAGCAGCAGCCCAGCCTTTGAGAAAAGTGTGAATCACATGATCAACTCAGCAGAAGCCTTATCAACTGAACAGCCCGCGGTGCCAGGAGAGCTGGGTGAGAGCGTCTGTGATTGCTCATTAAATGTTGAGTCCACAGCACCCTCTTTAGGCTGACAGAGGACAGGCAGCCCCTCGTGCACACAGGGGTCATCTGGAAGACTGTCCTCATTGATCTGAAGCAAGCAAGACTGCTTTGTTAAAAGAAAAAAAAAACAACCGAATCACTATATTTTCATTCTGCAAGTGTCGAGTCAACAGTTAACTTCAATGTAGAAACTGAAACGGAGAAATTAACCCCTAAAAAAAGAGCGAGTGGGTTTCTCTAAAATACTGTGGTTGGTTTTAAGAGCAGACCTCCTGACTGTCTGTCTTTGTTCCCTGTCCTTCACTTCTGTTACTATTTTTCTTTCAGACTTGTCTTCTTTTTTTTATTTCTTTCTGCTTTCTAGCCCTCTGGTTCCCCGACTTTTACAAGAGAGAAACAGAAAGGTAGAGGTGAATGAGAAAACGGGTGAGAGCTTAAAGGTGTGAGAAAACTAGTGTTGGAAAAAGGAAAAAAAAAACTCATAGAGAGAGGAGGGGGTGAAAACAATATGTCAGGTAAAGAAGGAAGCATAACTGGTGACAAAAAAAACAAAACAAAAAGGAAGAATGTTGAGAAGATGACAAAACAAAAAAATCGAAGGAAGAGAGTATCAGACTGTCTCCGTAAAAAATGAAGGGGGAAACAGAAAAGCGATTGAGAGGGATAGAAAGAGAGAATGTTAGGAAGGAGAGGGGTGTGTGTGCGTGCGTGTGTGTGTGTGTGTGTGTGTGTGTGTGTGTACGTGCAATTGCGTGTCAGCATGGGTCTGTAATGAGCTCAGCCACCCAGCTGAACAGTGGAGCAGGGTGGTGAAGATGAGATGGAGGTCCAGGCATACAGCCTGTCAGCTCCCAGGCTTTCAACTCAGCCGCTCAGCAGCCTGCAGTCACATTTGCACACACACACACATACACACACACATACATATACACACACCTTTTTGTCTCTTACACACTGCTCTGCACTCTGAGTCACTCAGACTCTTTGTCTCCTATACAGATGTATATATGCATTGTGACCCATGTGCTCATCCATACGTGCTTAAATTTATGCTCAGAAACACTCGCATACACTCCTGTAAGTGACACATATATGTACATCCACACTCTGGGACCTGGGACCGACATAAGTACACACAGGCATGAAAGAGGCACACCCTATGTAATCTGTGTTTTTCTATGCCAGGATGATTATGCAGGGTTATAGAAGAAGTTACATTAGACAGAAAAAAGAAAAAAAAACTTGGTTGTAAGTGAAAAACTGATGCAATCATTAGAGGAATGAGAGACTAGCCAATTGGCAGAAATAAGTAGTATAATATACCTGCAATTAACACCTGTAATGAGAGAGGTGTTAACGATGAGCACAGGGGGAAAAGGAAAGAAGAGAGGAAGAGGGAGAACAAGAAACAGAACAACTTCAGGGAGGGTGATGTTGGAAATAATTATGAGGACTTCGACATGTATTTAAAGACTTGCTTATCTTATAAAGGAGAGGAAGCGAGTCGTGAAACAGAGAGGGGTAGGCGGGGAGCCAAATAGAGGGCGAGGACTCAGCAGGACATATAGAAAACCATGAAAACATAATGGGACTATAAGGGAATCCAAAGAGCGCCTTCTGACTACGAGTTGAAGTCCGTTCTGGCTCTGCTGCTGCTGCGGCTGCCAGTTTTACAATTTATCGTCTAATTTGTTCGAGAATGATGGAGAAAGGGGTTCCCAAACTTTCTGCCCAGGGTGTGCATGGGAAATTGACTCATGGTATTTGAGCTTTAAAACGTGGTGTAAAACAGGTGACTGAGAACAGATTAGAAGAGGATTACACCATTAATTAAACTCCCTGTTAAAGGCTTCACAGTGTTTAAATGGTCCTGTAAAGCAAGTCTGTGCAATCAAATCAACAAATGTATTTAACAGAACTAATAAAGGTTGATGTAACAAAACATCCAGCAAAGGGTTAGAAGTGTAGAGTCTTTATTCTGGTTGGCATCTCACCTCCTATACAACAACGATTAGCCTGTTTCACAGAGAACACAGTGTTGTCACAGCCATTCACAATAATGGAAATCAATCCCAACATGACTCTCAATTTATTTGCATGAATAAGTAATGTGCCCTTAATTTAGCATGCTGACGGAGCCTGAGCCTGCCGCCGCTGCCTTTTTTTAAAACAACTATTAGCATAAGAGAGGCTGATTCTTTTTAATCAACTAATAATGAATGTTAGGGGAGCTTGTTCAGACCTCACCAAGAGACCTCACACACACACACACACACACACACACACACACACACACACACACACACACACACACACACACACACACACACACACACACACACTACACACACACACACACACACAAACCACCATACCAACCTGATGACCAATTAAAACAGCAATCCCCAGTCTTCTCTCTCTCTTTCTCTCTCTCTCTCTCTCTCTCTTGCTTCTTGGCTGCCCGGGCAGATGCTGATTATTTTTGGAATGACAGGTAACACTTCATTATTCAAAACAGCACATTTAAGATTAAAGTGTGTTTCCTCGACCCAATTAGATCTGCAACAAAATTAAAACCTGCGAGCTTTTATTTCAGTTCCCATACACTTCAATTATAATAGCTCCCTCTCTAATAGTTTCTTTAATTGCAATTACATTAGTTGAGTTTCCTCCAACCTGCGTGCGTATGTGTGTACATGTGTGAGTACTGATAGCGAGTGTGTAGTTACGACTTTTTTTTTCTCCTGCAGGCTTTCTTTGCCTCTGAGTTTTTTCTATTTAAAAGCTATTCTCACTTATCAAGCAAACTCTTTTTACTTTGTGTGTTGATTTTAAACTCATTGACTATAATCTACCTTGAAGATAAAAACTCCTTTTCTCCTCTAAACCATCTTCTTTTTGGAAAAAAAAAGAAAACCTTGAAAATTACAATGAATTTTATTTTCTGTATTTACATGAATTTATTTGTTTTCTGCAAGTCCAGATTTTAGATAATCATTCGAATAAAGTCACTTCTTGGGGTAAAGCAACATATTAGAGTGCTTTATGTATTACATTCAAAGCATCAGGACAAAGGGTAAATTACATTTATTTTAAGAGGGTGGAAACATTAAAGCTCCTGTGTGCAGTTTTTGATCAGTCATCGCAACAATGACTGAAATTGGCAGTTATGCCTCTAAATGACCTAAAAAGGCAAAGTAGATCATCAACTACAAGACTGTGAAAATAAAAAAAATAAAAAGTATAATCTGTAACCACTCTGAGGGTGTTAGACAAAACACATGAAGAAGCGGTCTTTTTTTAATGTTTCCACTGCAAATTTTCACAGTAAATACATTTAAAGGTTGGGTGAGATTTTTCTAAAATCAGAAAACACAAGTTACACATTTACATGTCAAAAACCTGCAAAGATGTGAGGTATGGCTTTGTCCACAGGGGGCACCAAAATCAACAGGAATGGAAAGTTCTTTATAGGAATTTTAAAACAAGTCAGTTAATTTGTGAAGCAGCTATAAACGTGGTTCTCTAAACATGGAATTTTCTGGATGTTTGTTTTGGCTTTAGGAGCATAAAAACTGAACACTGAATCTCCATGTTGGAATCTGTGGACCCGTCCTACGTCACGTTAGCAGTCCTGATAGTTCTAAGTGTATCTCAGTCTTGTATTTTGGCCTAATACCATTCAGTGCTTGAGGACAGGAGCAACATGGAGCACTTTTTAGTTTGATTCAACTGAAAACCTGAGAAGCTCTTTTTTTGATTAGTACTGCACACCAAAGGCTTAGGGGAACAAAAGTAGTTCATCTGTCTAATATTGTGGTCAAGCTTGGCTATTCAGCTAGTGTTTCTGAAACTGTCGAAATAAAAGACACATGATGAGTAATCAAGGTCAAATATCGTAGCGTAGCAAATCAGTTTTCAGGTTTATAATCTGGATGGATCCCAAGACAACTGCAAGAGGGTGTTGATTATTTTGACATGTAAAGCAGATGCTCTGCGGTGAGGCCTTCCCACATTGTCATGTGCTCATATGCAGCGATCCTGCTGATGGATGTTGTACGCCAACTCAGCAGAGGCTGGGTATAGCTGTCATCTTTATATTCCAGTAAGTCTCCGTTTGTCTGTTTGCCACAGAGAACGTGGACTGAGCAGAGCCTTAGAGCGGCTCAGCACAGGTTAGGGGCCTGCTAAAGTTTCCCTCCTGTAACCATATGTGATTAATATAAAACCTCTGCTGGATGTGCTTGATAGACTTTTATATGGGAAATCACAGCAAACAGAGAGCGAATGAAAAAAACAGCCAGTCAGACTCAGTTAAGAAGGCAGCAAATATCCAAAGCTTCCTGCAGAGTCGATGTTGAGCTGCGGTTCGTCTTTGCGTCCAGTTGGGTGAAGGTTTGATTCTCTGGAGCTCTGCCAGTCGCCATGGCAGTGTGGGGATTCTTGAGTTTCCAAACCAGAACCAGAACGGGCCAACTTTTAAGGCTCCACGGCTGCTCCCTGGGCGTATTCTCCGACTACTGTTTCAGATCATTACCGAGCTCCAGTAATCAGAACTGATTCATGTATATTTTGTGTGTGAGACTAGGTCTGCTGTACATGTGCATGCAACTTTGTGGTACTTGAAGAATCGCATGCACTGTATCAGTCTACATGATGATATCTGATTTAATTAAATATCAGCCAACTTGAGGCAATCTAATTTAAAATCTTCCTTGAGATTTTTCTTCAACATGGAGCATCCCAACCTGCATCCAGTTCCAAGAGTGCACTATTATTTTCTGAAGTGTGCACGGTTTTGATGAACTGCATGGTTTGCAATCTTAGATATAAAAGCTCACTGTCTCTTTGTCTCCCCTCTACCTCTGTCTTTCCTTTTCTCTCACCCCCTCCCCTCCCTCACCCTCTCTATTCCAGTGGGTACTCCTTACTACATGTCACCAGAGAGGATACATGAAAACGGATACAACTTCAAATCTGACATCTGGTCGCTAGGATGCCTGCTGTACGAGGTAAACTACAGGAATATGTGCACACGGTGTCACCTTAGCAGTCGACTGTGGGAGTGACGTTCACACACATCTGCTCACCAAACACACACACACACAAACTCCCCTCAATCCCACTTATAATAATGTAATATACAGCACTGCTTTTGCATTTACAGAGACTTCTCGTCATGATTTGCAAAATAAAAGAACAACACACACTTTTATAATCATATTTCAATGATGTGTAATGTTGGATGTCTCTACCTGTTACCTCTCATGTTTCTGTCTGTATTTTCTGCTGAGCTGCAAGCCTTCAGACTCTTTCAGTTGAAGTTACTTTACCGGAGAACCTGCTTAGCGTTGAGAAGCAGGGGAGTGAAGGGAACTGACATGGCCATGTGTTTTAGATAAGGCCGCCCAGTGACACTGACTAGTTTGATTAGTCAGGAGCGAGACACCACAGGGCTCTGCTGCAGACCACACTGAGTGGAAACAAACCCAGAAGGAGGGAACAAAGAGAGGGGAAAAAAGTGAGGAGTAGAGCAGTGATAGACATGGATGATAGCAGTCAATCTGATGTTTCACCTTGCCAACCTTCACATGCACACAGACACACATTTTCACTGAGACACACAGTCGGCTGAGGAAACACCCACATTTTCCTCCCCTCCCCTTCACCCAGCTCCCCTGAGCTGCTGATCACTTGGGCTGCATTTCAACGCACCAGCGACTACAGCTTCTCCACAGCGCCTCAGGCATAGAGGTGGAGAATGCGTGAGGAAGAAGTTTTAGCTCAGCTTGCAGGTCATGGTTGCTCAGAGACCACTGTCCATCATGCTAATTAGTTTCCCACAATGCACTGCGGCAAAGCACGACTGTGGTTGGCTGAAAGCGCCGAGTGCTGTAGGTCATATTCAGTTTTCATGTCTTTATTTTAAATGTCTGCTGCATGTGTGTTTTTCACAGGGTGGATGCTACTTTAACAGTCGATTTCTCTAGTTTGTTGCTCTTTTTGCAGAGTTTCTGCAGGTATCATGCCTTTTTATCACAGCTGCAGCGCAAATTTCTATTTGATCAGAATGTTTAATTTTCTTTGAATCAGATTTTTTTTTTTTAATTTCATTTCAAGGTAAAAGTAATTGTTTGATCAGTTACTAAAGATTTGGATGACATGCCCCACTGTACAGAAGTGATGCCAAATTTACTGATCAATAAAATGTCAGCTTATTAAAGCTTGTGCCAGTTTAAGCGGACACTCACAGCTAAGCACATGGACTCTTTTGGTCATCTAAATTTTATTTTCATTCATTTTTTCACTTTAACTCTTCACAGATGTTTGTCCACAGATGTTTTAATAATACATTTACACCTCATTTTTAGCTAAACCTAAATATTAAAAAAAAAAAATCAACAGACAAATAACATTCCTATCATCTAAAAAAAACTGTAACAGAACTGTAAAAAATTGTTTTTTTAAATTGCCAACATATTTTGTTGAGGCGACCTGATTGTAACAAACTAAAAGGAGGCATGTCGCCACCTACTGTAGCAAAGTGGACATGCTTCTGTCTATAATTCACTTTTTACCAGGTGCTTGTAAACTTGGAGAAGGACAGTAGTCAAGTTAAATCTCCTAAGTGAGCTATGAACATAGCCTGCCTTAACTGTTGATGTCAATGCACCAAATGTTAAGCCTCTGATCTGTAAAGCCTCTTTTGTCGTGCTTACTCTATTCCTCAGCTTTTTTAGACACACAGACACACACTCCTGCTCCTCTCCCTGCTCTCCTCTCTCCACCTGTGGCTGCATGATAGTTTTTTTTCTGCTATAGCACAACATTTTAATAAACTTTTTTCAGCATGCACAGCTTTATCACATGCTTGCGCATCGATCTGAGTTCTTAATGATAAACTGAAAGTAAGAGCTGTTTGAAGGGAGGGGCAGAGGACACACTCAGCTGTATTGAAAGAAAGGGAGGGTGCACTCCATTTACTCAATAGGACACATGAAGTGCAACAAGGCAGGGGGCATATTTTCATGGTTGTGGGTAGCCGTAATCATATTTGAAAGTGAGATTGGATTAATCACCAGGTCCTACTATTTATCCTAAAGTTGTCAGTGTTTCATGTGCAGCCTTGTCTGTTTTCCAGTGTAAGAAGGAGAGCAGCCCATTGATCTTTTATGACCATCACCCTTCAGGGAAACTGCAGGGGTGGGTCAGACTCTGGACTGAATACTCAGAAAGCAAGATGGAGGCCAGAGGTGAGGAAAGAGAGTGACAGAAAGAGAGAGAGCCGGAGTGGATAAAAAAAAGAGGAAGACTTGCTGCTGAGGAAGCAGGAAATAAAGATGTGAGGTGAAAAAGTTAAGGAATCTATATAGGAACGATATAGGAAGCTGGAGAAGGGGAAGGGGATATGCGGTAAAGGTCTTCAGAGGGAATGAAAAGAAATCTCTGATAGAAGGTTAGAGAGAAAGCAGAGGGGAAGGAGTGGAAAGGGAAAATAACAAAAAGTCAGAGCAGGGTTATAGATTGCTGGAGAGAAGAGGAAGATTGGGAGGAGGGGGGCAGGGGTGTGTGTGTTCATTCAGAGAGAAAGTACTGCAGGTACAAGAGCAGATACAGAACTCCAGCCATCAGGTCAAGGTGAGCCATGCAATGAGCCTGTGGAGATAAAGATTTTACAACCTCATTGTTACCAGAGCCGTGCTCACCACGCCATGCATATTCTCTTTGAAGAGCTGACTCTCAGTTTCCACTCTTCTTGTGGTGAGAGGGCTCCACGGTGCATTCTGTGTCAGGAAACTTACCTGCTTCTCACACAAACTCGCTCCACTTTCTCCTCCCCTCTGCTATGTTTCCCTCTATATGCCTCCCTTTTCCTCACTTAACCTTCAGGCAGAAGGAATTCACATAGAAATCCACGCCTGATCCCTGTGGTACTCATTGATTTCACTCTGAACATACAGTAGGCGCTGAGGATTGTGCTGCGGTATGTTTTTGTGTGTGTTCATCATTGTGTGTGTGCGTGTCTGCATCCCAGGGAGGCTGGTTCCTTGTGAGAGAAACGGCTCCATTTGAGAGAGCCTGCCTTTTTTTATTCTAGTGCCGGGGGGTTGGGAAAGGGTCCGAAGGGTCCTCCCGTCAATACCTGGTCATTGTATCTGCGTCTATCTTTATCTCTCATTCCGTTTGATCCCTTTCTCTACATGTCCAAATTCATTACATCACCTGACCCTGCCCGGTGCCCCTCACACAAACCCCCTACACTGCGGTAAACAGAGATGCTGCGAGTCGCTGATGTTGTCTCCCAGGGTGACCAAGAAGGAAAGGATGAGGTTTGGTTACATGTCAGTCGATGAGATCACGGTCTCTTAGCACTCGGAGGCAAAACCGAAACATATTTGCATTCCCTCACTAACTTGGTATTTAAAATAAAGGCATTTTACGCACACTGCAGGTCCCCAGCTTGTGCAGATGTTTTCAGAAGGTTAGCAGCAGAGGGGTTTATCCTGAAAAACTTTACTGGAAAGTGTCTCCTTCCTGCTGGAGCTCAGTCATCCATACCTCTGACTGTGCCCATGTCTCATGCCTCCTGTTTTATGCCTCTCCCTCCTCTCTTGTTTTGCTGTTAGTTTTATGGGACCTGAAAATGCTTGGCTTCTAGCAGCTGGTGTTTGCATGTGATGAGTTGGCCCTTTGGCTGGCTCTCTGAACATTCTTGAAGAAGTGAGCAAGGCTTTTGGAAACAAAGAGTGCTGCTTTGTATCTTTTCTGTCTTTCATGCAGTAGGTTTAAGTTTTTAATGTTTGAACATAAGATACATGTTCTTGTTACTACCGTCTGAATCACAATGTTCCAGATCTAGCGAGTTATTAAAAGTAAGGATTCTCAAACTTTTCAGCTCATGACAACTCCAAGAACAACAATGCTAGAGAGCGGTGACCCCTCTGACCCTGAAGTGAGAAAAACATTTCTCATAGCCACGTAGAAGTATAAACAAGACGATTCAAAATTAAATATTACAGCAACACGAAGGAACACAACAGCCAAACCACAGTACTATAATTTTACGAAACAAGTCATCTTCAAGCAAAGCCTTTAATTACGTGAAACTCATAACTGAAATATCTAAAAAACTAATAACAAGCAGCAACCTCATGTCTTGAGAAATGCAGGCAACCAAAAAGTGTTGATAACTGCAGTTCTTTAAGCGTCCACTTGGTGCTGACTGCAGAAGCTCCTGAAACCACATATACACCCGATTAAAAAAGTCTATCTTTAAGAGGCAAGTAGTCATGTTTTTTTAGACCATTATGGAAATAAATTTGGTCTTCATTTTTCTTTCTGCGCACACTTTACCGGGGGAATTTTTCTGTAAGATGTTTGTTTTGAGTTTTTCTTAATTAACAGCTGTCCTGCCTGACAGGTTAGCATGCTGTTAGCAAGGAGGCTCAAGACTGGCCTCAATTCTGCCTCTTTGCCTGTTGTTAGGTCGACTTAAAGTTGGGTTGAGTAACATTTTCAGCTTGGCGTCTACCATGTATAGGATTCAAAAACCAATAGGTGATTTGACATCCATGTATTACACAGTCTATGGTCCCCTTCCACCAGGAACTGCTCATATGAACCATTTGTATACACTGTTAGTTTTAAATCCACCACCTTCAATACTCATGTCATCCTTTCTTAAGTTTCACAGTAACTGGTCTTTTTGAAATCTGCTGCCATGGTAGTTCAGCACAGTCACATAAAACTTAAATATTTTTTCCTCAAAAACTCAACCCACCAGAACAATCTGCCACTTTGATTTGATCCATTCTTCATCTCAGTGCCTTTCTTCCCTCCCTCTCCTCTTTTTCGAGCCTTGAAGTGGAGCAGTCATGACTCCACTGGGTGTAGGTATATTTTTAATGACTGTCCCTCTTCTTTGACTTATTGCCTTGATTAATATATCATCATAAAACCACATGAAGAAGGACCAGCGAGCGCATAAAAAAGTCATGCTTTCCTTACTTTCAGAGTATATGTGTTTGGGTGTGTGTGTGAGGGAGAGAGAGGGGGAGACAGGGTGTAAGGAGGACAATATACAATCTTTTTACATGTGTGTGTTAGCATTTAGGTGTTTATTTTGATGTAGCCATAATTCAGTGTGTGCTTAAAGAGAGTGAGAAGCCCTGTGGTCCCGGGGTGTAGGAGCCCTGGGGAGGAGGGGGTAAGGGACACTGGATCCTCTCGCAGCTCCTTTAATTGGCGTACAGGGAGGGAAGCTGGAGAGAGAGAGCGAGATCAGTTTTAATTAAGCTGGAAGGCCAAACCCAGACCTTTTACACGGACAGGAGCGCTAGCTTTACATGCCTGAGCCGGGGAGAGAGTGCAGCCGGGCCAGCTGAAGAGGAGCCCAGGAACAAAGGAGGGAGTGTGTGTGTGTGTGTGTGTGTGTGTGTGTGTGTGTGTGTGTGTGTGTGTGTGTAAGTGTGTGTAAGTGTGTGTGCTGGACTCTGTGTTTGCAGGGCTGTGTGTGTGTGTGTATGTGTATGTGTATGTTCTGCCACCAGCAGCTCACACCCCTCAGACAGACAGCAGGCATGCGTGTGCATTGTATGTCTCTCGAATATCAATGAACCATACGCACACACACATACACAGTCTCATGCTCGCACACCGGGGCCTCAGAGGTCAGAGAGTGAGTCAATCATCTAACCCATTGCGACGACACACTCTGAAAAAAAAAAAAGAGGAGTAAGTGTGTGTGTGTGTGTGTGTGTGTGTGTGTGTTTGAGAGAGCAGGGGGCCGGCAGCTGTCAGGGGCTGGGAGCAGCAGGCACTAATGAAGCAGATGAATAGTGCAAAAACTCCCAAATACAAACAGGACAGTTGACATTTTTCATCTGTCAAAAGCAGAAGATGCATGAAAATACGAGGGGGTCTTGTTTAACCCTTTACCTCCTGGCGTCTGTATTTTGGCTGCCTCCTTCTCCTTCTTTTTTTCTCACTTATTGAGAGATTTTTAGTTTTTGGAGCACCCAAAGGGGGCCTACACCTCCTGTCAGTATTTGTTGTCGAGTAAAAAAACAGTGCTCTTCAGCCTTTCCTGTTTTTAGTCATTGAAACTAAACTTTGGTAGACGTCAGCACTTTGAAGTCAGCTGAGTGCTCTCTTTTCTTTCTTGTGTTTCCAAAATTAAAGTACAAGATGACTATCACCTTTGTGATAAATGGGCTGATGAAGTTTTCGTGTATTGTAAAGCTGGTAATGTTATAAAAACAGTCAAGTCAGGAACTGTAATAGAAATGGAAGCTTTGGACTGTTTAAAGGTGACGTCCTGCATTTTCTGTGTTTATTTCTTGGCATCTTGATTTTTTAAAATTCAATTGGAGCGGGACAGTCCAGATAGAGCCAGCAGGAGTCCAGCCTAGTTCGTTACACATAATCAGTGGCATGAATAATCACCTTTCTGTTTGTAAAACTAAAATGAGTATTTCATATCATTGCCATGTTTTTGCGGTTCCCCTGAACAGGCAAACTAGCTCTGTTTGCTGTTTGTATTTTGTGAGCGGAGGTTCAGAATGCACCAGGAAGAAGAGAGTGGTTGTTGTGCACAAAAGAATTTATATTGGTACAAGTTTTTGAGAGTAAAACTCGACAAATGGAGGATTGTTAAGAATCACAGCAGCTTCTTGTCCTCTAAGCCGCTGTCTCTTGAGGAATTTTACTAGCGAGGGGTGAGGAAGAGGGTGTTTTGATCTAGAATCTGACTGCGAGATATTGCAGTCAGATATTTCAATTTTTACATACTGTACCTTTAACTGCTGGATTTCAATATTAAATTTCAATTAATGGTATTTGTAATAGAATATTCACTAATTATGCGATCAGCAAGGAAGAACAGAAAACAAACGCCAAAAGCAAAAGTGATGACAGAGACCGACGTGCCGCCCAGACCTCCCCTTTAAATTTTCTGTTACTTACATCGTAGATTTCATGATATTATTTTTTTTTGTTTTTCTCCCTAATACCCTGCCCTATCAAATAATCAACACTCGGGGAAAACAGATCTTCTTTGCTAGCTCTGGCAGACTCTTCCTATTTGGTATCCAAGAAATGAGACATAAGGGCCTACATGTTAACTATGATGCATGAAGTTAGCTATGAAACGCTGAGTCAGTCTCCCTCAGGAGAATCTTCCTGCGCTCATCCTGAGTATGAATTATTAAAGATTTCTCTGCGTGTGTTTGTCCGTGCATCTGTGTTTGTTTTTGTTAGCGAAAATCCTCCTGAAATCATCAGCTACAGATATGAGTTTGTGTTGCCGGCGGAGGTACATCATTACTGACACACACAAGGATGCACATTTCCTCACCGCCTCATCACTGTCGGCCACCTGCTGTGTCATTCTCAGTAGTCACTGTTGGAGCAGAAAGAAGAGAGGTGTCCAAGGAAACACAGAGAGGGAGATCCTCTTTTCTGTTTATTTTTTATCACGTATTTTTGATTTCTGAGGTTATCCTGCACAGTTTTAGTCATTTGATTGTGCTAGTTAATGCGCCACCAATGCTTGACACAGTTAAAGTTGAATTAAAGGAGCAGTCTAAAAGATACAATAAGTGTAATTTTCCCCAATTTACCTATTTTTTTTTTGCTATCAGTTTATCTCGATCACATTATAGTTGGAAATGCTCCACAGAAATTTGTGACTTTCTATTTATGGCCCTCTACCCTGTTTAGCATGTATTATAACTTCCTCCCCTCTTAAAGTCATTGAGATGTACAGCATCATTTCAAGGTGCTTAGAGATGCACTCTGCCCTGAAGCAAGTCCAGCGGATGAACTTGGAATATAGATCACGCGTACTGTATAATATTTGAATTTTACATAAGAGGAGGCCTTTTTCTGCCTGGAAAGAAACTTCTATGATATCATTTATTTACAACTGTACTAGAGCTGACCTCTTCCTGTGTGCTTTTTATATGTTTATGAAGGAAACAAAGTCAACAATCTACAACATCTCAGAGCAGCCCTCTCATCATCAACCCAGACAACAACTCAGACCATGTTTATTTATTAGTTTTCATGTTATTTCGCTCCACACTCGAGCCAAGCAATTTATTATTTTGAAAGCACCAAACAAGGCAAAAAAATAAGTATGTTTGTCATGCAAGGATGCTGCAGGCTTCATGTTTGGTATGCACATTAATGGGAAGTGAGTCAGTCACTAATATTGTCTATTCTTAGAAAAGCAGGAGGGTTTCTTCACCTTTTCCTGCTCAGCAAAAGTCTGCGTATCCTTTCCACTCTTCCTTACCTTCCCATCTGCTCTGCTCGCTTGTATTTATTTTCCAGAGGATACAGTTTTCTCGCAGCACCAGCGAACTGAAAAATCCTCTCCCCTCACTAGCTTGCACTGCAGCCGCTCTCCCTTCAACATCTCCTCTTCCTTTCCTCAACTCTGCATTTCCTTTTATTTTCACCTCTAAGTTTGCTGAGAAGGGCCGGCATACTGAAGGGAATCACACTTATACAGGGAAGCTTTCATGGATTATTTCACTTAAAAGTTTAACCAACACTCATCCTAAAAAAAACCTACTTTTCAAAGGTTTATTGGTATTTTTTTTTCATTGCACCAAATTTAAAACATATTGATTTGTTGTTTGGCTCAGCTCATCTTTTACAATGAAATAGCAGCAGCATAGCAGTTCTACTTCCTAATAAAGTACAGTTCTGATAGTAGGACCTGTTGAAACTCGAAGTGTGTGTTTCCAGTTTTTAACTGGAGTCCATTTTCTTCTACATTTCTTTGACCTGTGTCCTCGCTTCTTCCCTTCCCAGATGGCAGCCTTACAGAGTCCGTTCTACGGGGATAAGATGAACCTTTATTCCCTTTGTAAGAAGATAGAACAGTGTGACTACCCCCCTCTTCCTTCAGATCACTACTCAGAGGAGGTAAGTACTTTCCTTCTACTCTTAAAGTAGAAGTTATAAAATTATGGACTTGCTCTGTGTTTTAAAGGAGGACTCTTCTCCAGAACTTCTAAAAAACTTTGCAAAAGCATTCACTTTTTCCTAGGTACACTCCCTTTTTTAAGCAGTGGTAGACACTTTCTCTTTCTCTGTGCCAGTTTGCTGATTTCTCCTTGTATTTCCCGTTGAATTAAAAAATTTTCATACGCAAGTGAAATCTGCCCAACTGTCTGAGCCACAGTACAACCAAATCTTTCTCTGTGATCAAAAGGCTGACTATGATTTTTAACCGTTTGAAAATTAAATGCACATATCAAAAGCATCTGGCCGTGCTACAAAGTGGTCTGAAAGTAAATTGGCTGGAGTGTCATGTTTCTCTTACTAAATGTTAAATCATCCGCTGTAATTTCTGCGTAGACTTACCCCTTGCACAAAAATGAAATGAAGTCGGGCTGTGGTTAGAGATCGCCTTGTCGCTGATTGGCGGTGATGTGTGTATGAATGTACATGGCTTTGTGTTTGCATGCCCTTTTTGTGTGGGTGGCTACTTTCCCCCCCCTAACATTTCTGCTCTTGTAAACATATTAAGTCAATGTACAGATATGCAAAATGTAGAGATGCTGAGGATGTGCATGCACTGCAGGTATTGATCCACTTATAAGGTAATTATAAAAAAAAAAAACAGCCTGAACTTACAAGATAGCTGATGTTATCTATTTATAACAAACGTATACAGCATGCATTATGATGCATTTATGGTTTTTAAACATGGAAACATGCTAGTATAGAAAAACACTTAACATATCCTGTCCCTTCTTTCTATATTCTTCGCTGTATGATCAGTGTATCTGCACACACAAGTCCACAGTGGCTTATATGGAGTGGCTCTCTTTATTTATCCCTCTTAAATCAAACAGTAAACCCAGAGGGGGGGCTTTATTCTTCAGGGGTGTTTACTTCGTTAGGTCTACAAGGGCTAATTGCAGGCTGTATCAAGAATATGAAGTGTGTGTGCGTGTGTTTGTATGTGTGTGTGTGTGTGTGTGTGTTTCTGAGTTTATGGGTGCAGAGGCAATCATGCAAGTGTATATTTTGTTACAACAGCTCCCTTTCACCACACATACACACTCAGACACACACACACACCACACCGAGCTTCTGCGTTGCCCCACATGTCACCCCCATCCTGGAGAAAGGGAGACAAAGTGAAAGAGAGAGGGAATGATAGAGCGAGAGACAGGGCGATGGAGAGATGGAGATGAGGGGGGTGCCTGCAGCGCCTGTCTGGATGTAAACAATGCTCCTGAAGGATCGGCAGCAAACTGTCAGCTGCTCATCTTTGTTGTGTCATTTAACCATCTCCGTCTATGCTCCCCCCTCTCTGCCTCCCTTCACTAACTCCTACCCCCCCCCCCCCCCCACCCTCCTCCACCTGACACCCCCACCCCACTCGCCATGCAAAGAAGCGCATGAATATTTTACATATCTGCATCTCCCCCCCTCCATCTCTATTCTGTGGGACTAATTCTCAGACTGTCTGAATTTGCATCTTTCTCCCACTTTCTCTCTCACTCAGGCACACACACATACACACACACACATACACACACACACACATACACGCACACACACATACATACACATAAGCACAGCGGCTGACGAGAACTCGTCCAAGCCGGTGCCATGCAACAGCGGCCATGAAGTCGGCAGTCGGTTACCATAGCGACCTCGCGTAGATGTTCGTTTTTTTCTTTCCTCTCCATCTTTTATTCTCTTCCTTTTTTTTAATGATGGTAGTGGCTGTTCCGCCTGCGAGCCCATCTATCTATCTGCTCCAATCAGCCGCTCCGCTCGGCTTCAAGTGTAAGCGCTGTCTGTGGATGGCAGTAGAGTGGCAGCAGTGTGTGCTTGCAGCTTGGTGTGCGAGTGTGTGTGTGGGCCTTCGACCATAAATTGATTAGCGCACTAACTCAGCCTTGTGTCCTCACTTTAGCTCCATTTAAAGAGCGTTTACTTAGCAGGTCTGTTCGCCCGATCATTGTTTTTCATTTCATTGACTGTATTTAAAGATGGACAACACACCTCTACCTACTTCTCTTACTAAAGTGGAGCCAAAACACCTGTGGGGCAGGTACTAATATATAATGCTGGTGACCTTTTCGAAGGCAAACTGCAATGGAGAGTGCTGGAGACACTCACATTCATGAAAAGTTTAATGACCCTTATATTGGTGTTTGTTGAGGTTCCTCTCACTGTCTCTCCTATCCTATGCACTCAATCGTGGCGTTGTAGCCCCTTTTAAAGCAACCAAGAGCTAAATAAACTCTTCAAAGTCTTAAACTTGATTTTATTTAAGTGTGGAGGAGCCTGGTTTGAAGTTTGATTCATGTCCCATCTGTTATCATGGAGGATGTGAGCTCTGTGACGTATCAGTAGGAGGGCTTTGCTTCACTTTTAGGAAGCAGTCGTGTCGTCCTTTCTGTACAGTCCATGCCTCATTTTTTGAACTTCCTTTTTATTTTTAAATACACTGTTAATTTTTTCTGTACTGACTCTGGTATTTTTCTCTCCACTTTTCAACCAACACCCTTGTCCGTTCCCATCCCTCCCCATTTTTTCCTGTTCCTCCCCATCCTTCCACATCCCTCCCCCATCCCTCTCACCAGCTGAGGAACTTGGTAGATATGTGCATCAACCCTGACCCAGAGAAGAGGCCGGACATCACCTACGTGTACGACATTGCCAAACACATGCAGAGCCTGACACAGGGCAGCTAAGCCTGGAGTTACACACACTTTAGCTCGCAGAACTTCTCCCCGATTCCCCACTTTGCTTTTCATGCTGGACTTGTACACATCTATCAGCTTTTGTACAATAACTTACTCCAGAGTTTCCCCCCCTGTGTTGAAGGTGTTACAAATTTGTATTTCTGAGGTGACGGTACTGTCTGTAACACGACTCAGACACCAAACCTCCTTTGCCCAAGAATAAAGATTAAAGAGATTCACTAATTTGTCAGACAGACCGCCCATTCCTAGATTTTAATCATAGTACAGCACTGAAAATCCATGTTTTATAACTTATCAGTGTGAGTTTTTAAGGAGTGAAATAAATCCAGACCTAGTAGCTATCTTGAGCAGATTAGACACATGGTCTGGAAAACTGTAAAATTATTCAGAAAAGAAAGCAAAGTTAGAGGTCACCTATCTAGAGACAGGACAAACATCCACTAAATTTACCTTGCAGGTCTTTGGTGGGTCTTATTAGACCTATGGACAGTAGATGACACAAGAAGAGCTTGAAAACTTTGAACACAACTGTTAAGAGAGAGAAGAAATTTCACTCAAAGGCAGGAAATCTTAGAGATACAACAGAGTGTTTGATGGTTGAAGCTTTGTTGTGCTGCACTTTTTACCCTGGTACTGGAAGGCTGGCAGGGTGTTAATGTCTAATGAATGTATAAGGAGAGGAAGGATTATTTAGAGGGTATACTCGAAACGTGCTGGGGGGAGAACATGGGCAAATGTCTCCACAACACTTTGAATGTAAGTCATTTTGACACCTATGTTAGGATTACTCTTCTTTGACAGCCTCAGAGGGGAGTAGACGCTTGAAGAAAAGCAAGTTTACATCTGCTGTTTACCTTCATCACTGACACCAAAACGTTCCTCCATGGTTTGACTCTGGGGTTTTTTTTAGAGGCGTAAAAATCACAATAAAGACATGAGTAAAATCTAAGTTCTTATCATGGTCCAGTGGATGCATTTGACCCACCAGAGAGGAAGAAAATATTGTTTGTGTGTTGCTGTGTAAGTTTGCAGTCCAGTTGTCGTATTAACAGATATGTCGGTGAGTGAGCAGATCCTTTCCTTGTGTAGCCGTCCATATTATAAATAAATCGCAGCTTAACTACCTACCTTTTGTCCACAGCTGAGATACCAAAGAGGAAATTCACGTAAAGAGCAGTTTAAAGTTAGACTCTTGACGTAAGTAAACCAGAGACTGTTCTTATGAAAGAGAACAAGCGACACTGGGACTAACTTTGTTTTACTGTACATAGCAAAAAAAAAAGTTCCTGTAGTAGTCAGACTGCAGCGGCCTTTGATTCATTTGGAGAAGGAAATCACGGCTTTAACTTCAGTGTACAAACATACATATATTTGTGCAATTTTCGGTTATGACTAGGTTTACTCCAGGGGGGTCACAGATGACCGGCACTGACTACCACTGGTTTACATTATTGAAAAAGTACCACATGAGTGGTAAAGTAAGAGAGCAGTGATTGAAAAGTCGGTATTTCAGTGCCTTATGAACTATCTTCTATATATCAGATCGTGTGTTAACTGTTCAATCCAAGTATTGTACACGTATGCCCATTTTTCTTGTTTTATTTTTTTTATTATTAACATACAACATCATGTGTTATATAGAGAAAAATCAAAGCTTTTAGGTGCAAGAAAATGTAAGTTATTTTGTTTTGGTCAACAGAATATTTTCATAGTGTGTTAAAAGTAGTTCTTTGTCTGAGACTTGCAAATACATTGTTTGCAATTTTTGTTTGCAATTGTGCACCTTGTCCTTGTTGTTTGTTTAATATAGCTTTTCTCTGCCTTTGTATTAGCCTTTTTTCTATTGCAGCAATTATCTGTTTGATATTATTTCCCTGCGCTCTCTTAACAATACGGTCCTTTACCAATGAAACTTGGTATAGCTTCACAGCACTATTTAGATGTAGTTTTGATGCTACATAGAGGTAGCATTTAACCCCATAATAAAAAATGGTGTAAAAGTTATACTGATATCTTTTTACAAGACCAAAGAATTTTGAGATGTTAGGAAAATGTTTCAGAACAGATGTAATATGAAACAGTTTTAAACGTATCATAGGACGTCAAGAGGCCTTGCTTTTTAAAATAATACCTCATCTGCTTTTAAAGGCAAATATACTTCTAGTTTACATCCTTCCCCTTGTTAAGAACATTGAACACGCAGCGTAAAGTCAGGTGGTCTCGCCTTAAAGATGTCTGTGTTACAATGTTGATAGTTTGTCTTTATGCAAATGTGGATAATTTCCACATTTTTCAAATCCTCACAGTGAGGTTGTTTTAAACACAGTCACTTTATTCCTCATTGCAGTTCCCTGATCTGTTTTTGGTCTTTGCTCAGTTTACATTTTTCCTCGGCTATCCGAGGATGGGATGTAATTGTCCACTTTTCCCCCTACAGAAAATGAGAACCTGAAATAGATATTTTTTGATTTAGTATTTTGGGTGTTTTCTTTCCCAACATTTCATGTGGAAATTAAAACCTGCGTCACAAATGTCTTGTATGCTAAGCATTGCAATAAAGCTTTCAAGTTTTTGTTTGGACATTAAAGTGAGTGCCTGAAGCTTTTGACAGCTTTTCACATCATTTTTTTTATTTTTTACTGGAACAGGCTGTTTGTTGCCTGCATTACAAGAAGTCGCCTTCACAGTGATGGAAAACTAGTTATGATACCAGCTGAGAGTATAATTATAACAACTAACAACATTTCAGCCTTCCTGTTATTTTCATTATTTGATATCATTATTCTCACCCCATTTACTGTCATCAAAAACGCACGATAGACCCGTTGACCTTCATAGGGACTTTAGGTCATTGGCACGCTGTCATTTAGCTGTGACTTTTGTTGCATAACTTCATCATGGCATTATTGAACAGCACATTTACTGTAACAGACTGAGAGGGACGATGTTCTGAAACAAAATGTGAACATGCTAAAAATTAAAGATTTGTGCCTGTCAATCAGAAAATTTATAGTCGACAAGTAAACAAAAAGTTGTCTGTGTTTTAAAAGTTTCAGAGAAAGACATGAAGCAGTCTCTTTGAAAGTAGCCTATATATGATAGAGACGTAAACTCTGGAAATTGTACGTTTTTAACAAGACTGCATGCAGCACATTGTCATAACAAAATTTGATAGCATCAAATTAAGTTTTTTTTTCTCTTTTTTAACTTATTAAACAACAAAGTCGCACACAAGCCTGCAGTGTTTATTGCGCTTTTCACATCTGTGCCAAAAATAAGCTCATATATCATATCAGATCTTATGTATTCGTACACACAATGATTTTAAAGATGAAATTATTAAAATTCACAAACAAAATAGGAGTATTATGTTACAAAATAAAAAGCCAAATATTTGGATTACCTTTTTTAATAAGGTAACACAGTTACTGAACAAAAGACTCTGTTTTCCTTTTGTAACCACAAAGCAGAAAATCCCTGAATCATCTTCACTGAATCTGTTTTCTCCTTCTTCATATCAGGTGGTTGTGAACCAGCAAAAAGTAAACCTACAGCCGGATCAGGGCATATGGAAAGCTAGCTAGTTAAACAAGAAATTGAGTGAGATGGCAGACAGCGTTTACTTGGATTACCCTATCACAGATTATATGCCAGAGCAAACATTCATATGAAGAACAAATGAATGGGAATCAAGGGTTTGGTCCTTCCATGCTCCATCAGGCCTTTTTCCATCAGAGATTTTTTACCGATGCATGTGAAATCGAGGCACGTTCATGTAAACTACAAAAAAAAACAACAGGAAATGGTGCAGATTAAAGCAGGTAACTTTTGTTAGAGATTAGCGCAGAGCCAACAAAAAGAAAGGTAAACAGACTCACTTGCAGTTGACTGGAGCATCTCGTCTCCGTTGACATCACTGTGGAAAAAAAGGGGAAATCTGAGTCATGTAAGATAATGTTAAGAAATATGACTCATGACCATGTATCATTTTGTTTATGTGACCTGACCAATCAGATTTATATAGGATTGAGTTCAGCTGCAGTAAAGTTTAAAAGTCCCTAACTAACTGTACTGAAAACCAGCAGCGATGTCACAGTCAAACTAACACAGGAAAGGATGTAAAGAAGTCATAACTTTTTAAGCCCTCTCCCCCTCACAACATGGACCACCATAGGTAAGACAAGCACCAACAAGACGATGATGAAGACAAGACTCATGATAACAGTATGGTTATTGTCTGTTAAATGATGGTTAAAACAAAAATGATAAAGTCGGGACATTTTTATCAAAGACATATTATCTGTGTTTAATAAGGGATGAGATAAAGAGATGATCAGCGCATTCACCGATAATAATGTCACTTTGATGGACTGTAGATGAAGGTGTCATCACAGAAGAACTCTAAAACCAGGATTAAGATGATGTAAGAGAAGATTAGACTGAAGGATTCTTACCGGGACATTCTGCATTTCAGTATGACAACCAACACCAGGGCCACAGGCAGCAGGGTGATGAGGGAAATGAGGAACCCGATCAGAGCTTTGTCATTGTCTGTGAAGTGACAGGATTTTTTTTTTTTTTTTTAAGGTTTATGTTTGAAATTAAAATGTACATAAGATTACACTTGTATAAAATTAAAAGCGCCCATACAGAAAGTGTCCACATCTTTTATCTTTGAGTTGCCAGTAAGTTCCCCGTTGTAAGGAGACACCTGGAAAAACAGAAACTCTTGATCAGGAATTATAGAATTTAAGAAATAAGAGAAGTTCGATTAAAAGATAGTCTTGTAAAAAAAAATAATCAGGATTAAACAAACCTGCAGACGGTATGTTGTGGAGTAGCTCAGGTCTCTGAACTCAAACTTGCACTTTCTGTTTTCTTGTGTTATCACAGTGGCACCATTTTTAAGAGTTGCTTTGAATATCTCTTCAGGTCCCTTGATATCTCCATGATAGTCACAGGATACTTTTATCACATTATTCTCTGGAACAGTCACCACCATGGAACTGATATCATCTGGTTCTGCAAAGAAAAGAAAAAAACTTCATTTACATCTCAGTGTCACACAGTTTCAGAGAATAACTCGGATCATGACCCCACAGTCGAGTCAGAAGATTATACTCATAATATCCTCTTATTCTGAAAATGGCCTCCACAGATCATTAGAGCTTCACTTTTATTGATCATTGCTAAAGATAAAAAAGCATCAACAGCAATCCTGTTTCATTCATTAAATAACTGACCGTAAAGAGTCGGTAATAAAGTTTGTTCTCTTACACAGATACTGACTTTCAAACAGACATTCACGTCATCAGATGCAGAGTTGTTGTAACTTCTCAAACTTGAAGAGTCTTTACACTGAACAGTCTGTTTTTGTTTTTATTCATGTTGACTGCTGACGGTTTTTAGACACTTACTGCCAGCTTTAGTCTTTATTGGTCGAACAGGGGTTGGTTGATTTGGTAGACGAAGATTCCTGCCATCATAGAGGGGTCGAACTTGACATGTATAGTCTGTGTACGGGCTCAGGTCACGGACGTTACATGATGCTCCAGAACATTTCAGAGTCGAGCCTGCAACACAGTTTCATTGAATAAAGCTTTAGCAAAAGTTCAGTCAGGAAAACTATTTTCTTCTGTTTTTTGTTGTGTTCACTTCTTTACAAACTCTCTGATATCACCTGTGGTCTTCAGCTGTTCTGGTCACATCTATCTGATGACCCTCATCAACTGCTGCTCTTTTCTACATACGTCTTTTTCTTCCTCCAGTAAATTCATCCTATCATTATGTACAGTCATCCACTTCCCATCTCTCTCAGTCTTTACAGTTTGATCGGCTTCATCATCTCATCAGTATCAGGTGACAACATCAACCATCACCTCCAACTCCACAGAGACAGACGTCACTAAAGCTCAGGGCAGACACCTTCAGTCACCCCATCTCTATGATCAGCTCAAAGGTTAAAGACCCTGAAAATAATTCAATATCACATTAACTCTGTAAAATTAACCCCAATCTGTGATTCATTCACTTCTCTCGCCTGATTGAACTTTTTTATGTTTGGCTAAAAAAAAATAACTGAGATGAAATAAAGGAATATTCTGCAGTAAATTGGTTTCTTAGTTAAGTAGGAAGAAATATATCAATCAATCAACAAATCAGTCACTGATAGTTTACCTGCTCCGGCCCTGCACTTATTCTGATGCATGTGTTCATGTGAAATAATTGTGCACCAGTTTTCAGCTGCAAATATATTTTTTCAAATGTTTACTTTTTTCAGCAGAGAGGACAACTAAATCAAAATGTTTCTAGTGACAACAGCGGTGAGAAACTTA
The DNA here is from genome assembly GCA_962446985.1 of Xyrichtys novacula. Classification (NCBI taxonomy): domain Eukaryota; kingdom Metazoa; phylum Chordata; class Actinopteri; order Labriformes; family Labridae; genus Xyrichtys; species Xyrichtys novacula. The sequence continues at coordinate 28,822,353 of OY660870.1, forward strand.
AAATGTCCAAACTTTATTTCACTCTTCAGGTAAACGGACCAGAAACCAGAGTTGTCAAATTTTCACAAAAATGAATTCAGTGTGAAAATGTATGAGTGAATTTCTGAGACACTTAAAATCATCTTTACTTACTGTAATATCCAGAGACACAACTGCAGTCGAAGCTGAGCTTTGGATACTGGAGGACATTTTCACATCTCTGACTGTCTGTGGTCCAGCTCAGCTGAATGGAAGTGTTGGTCACCTCTGTGACTTTGACTCTTAGTTTAAGATCTGTAAGAACACATCAGATTTCTGTGACTGAACTCATTACCTGCTGTAGTCTTTGTATCCTGACTTCTCTCTAAATACAAGAGGATTGTTGAAGTTAAACTGAAGTAGAGTGAAGGTCAACATACCACAGTCAACGCTGAACGTGGTGGTAGGAACTGCTGTCGTGATGAGCTGAAATAAGGAGTTGCCAGCTGAACTGGTGTCTGGAGGGAAAGCATTGATTGTGATGGAGGGTGAAGGTGTAGGTAAGGAAGTAGGAACATCTGCAATACAAGAAAATGTTAGTCATGCCAACAAAAGAGCGCTACAGTGTTTTTTTTAGCATTGCTTCTCTACACAAAGATGGCTGCTGTAGATCGTATTCACACAGATTATATTTCCTACTCTCAGCTTGGGATGTTTGAGACACCATTATAAGTTTATTCTCACTATTTCCCAATCAGTCTTATAGGTGGACTCAGCTCTGGCTTGTACAGTGAGAACTTGTGACTCCACTTGGACTCAAAGTTCGGTGACTCGACTACAACGCTGGCTACAGGTTGAAAACATCTAAGATACAAAAGAGCACACAGCTGATAACTTGAGAAGTCACCTATAACCCTGTATGTAATGCCAGGAGATAATGTGAGGTCAATGCTACAATACAAGGATTTATCTCCTGCTCCTTTTTTACAGAGGCCAGTGTCATAGAAACACATTGAAGAGTAGAGAAGTATCGATCTGTGCTATAAGTTGTAAACAGGGTAAGAATATATACTGGATTCGGGATCGGTTTTTGAGGTGCTGGGAGACATGACAGGAGCAGCTGTCATGTTGCTTGGAGGTGTGGATTTGCCAGGTGAAGTGGTGACTGGAGGTGAGGTTGGGTTTGAGTCGTGTGAGGGTGAGGGAGCTGAAACATTCACATTATGAGGAAACATGAGTCTAGCCAAACACAATGTCATTATCATATTCCCTGAGTGGCATCAATGTTTGACTGGGGGCCAGTGGTCTTGTTGGTTTCGGGTGCGGGCAAAGTGTTTGCAGGAGTGACTGCAAGATGGAGAGCAGGGAGAGTCACCGTCACCTCTAGTATTTGAGGATCTAGATCACATTAAAAAGACCAGATGATAATTTTATGCCTCACCTCACCAAAGAATAGATTGTTTGATAGGAGGAAAAACCACAAACTGCAAAATTACAAATTAGATATGGTTACAGCGCACTTCATGGAGGCTGGACCTCCGCACAGACACTGCTCCATAATCATCCTGTCTCATCACACTGCATGGCAGCTGCAGGCATCTTTTATCTTCACTTTTATCTGTGTTTTTAACCTGCTGAAACTGCGCAGTAACCAATTTGACAATAGTTTCAAAGTATAAATTTGTGATTACTGTTATTTTTATTTTGTATTTTTCTATTTTCACCTTTTAATGGTGTCCTATTCAAACTTTGTGAGTGCATTTTCACACTCCCCTTGTCCCTTGCTTTTGAGCTGCTGTACCAAGATAATAAAGGTCTATTTTCTTACACCTTCACGGTGTAATTACACTGATTTTGTAAGGAACTGTTAGCACCACTTGTATTTATAGATTAGGGTGGCGTTCTGTAACTGCACATACTTTATATTAAAGACGTCTGACTCTTTCCTGTTTCTCACATAGCTGAACTGTGGTTTATTTGATAAGCAGAACTGTGGTCAACAGCGGAACATGTAAACTGAAAAGTGTTTCCTTAGATGTGCAGATGGTTCACTTAAATGAGACGTTCCCTCATGATTTTAACAGTAAAAATGCTAATATTTTATAGGTATCTCATGTGAATTCTTACTGAACATAATTGGCGTACTGGACTTCTTAAAACCATTTTCTTTCCTCTTAGCTTCATTTGAACTAAAGTCAGACTAAAGCCGTCCATCCCCGAATAGGTTACCATCATTGTTTTTGAAGGGGATGCTGGTATCTTTACGGCTCGATAACATTTGAAATTTCAGATTGATTACTGAGCTACAGAAGCACAATGAGCACGATGTGTTCACCCGTAACAAAAAAGCTCTTTTTTTGAAAGTAACTTTTTTTTTGTATTTCAACTTTTTTTTTTTTTTTTTTTTATGTTTTCAGACTGGTATTTTTTCCCTTTCTTCTTCTGGCCTACTTTTTCTCCTGTTTTTCAAACCTTTTTCTCCCCTTTTTTTTCAGACTGTTAATTTTTTCAAAATTATTTAGGAGCTGGAGAATCTGCCGATTTCGAGCAGTGGCGGTAGGTTAATGTCATATGAAGTAGGAGATTCTTGCAGGATTTTAAAGTATCTCGTTGGGTCCAAAAAAAAGTCTAAAAATAAAGAAGAAAAATAATAACTAAAAAAAAAAAAAAAAAGAAAGAAAACAAACAAACAAAAAAAAATTCTAAGAAAAACAGAGCTTCTTCTTTTTTTGTTTTTGGTAAATAAATATGCTTTGGTACGGAACAGGCTCGAACACAGTAGCATATGTCTCTTGATAAATTTGGTTATAATTGAGGTTTGTCATTGAAGGTGTTGATCTTTCTTCAAGAGTCATATTCAAAATACAGCAGGTTACAGGAATGAATTTGTAAAATCATAAAAAAAAAAAGAAGTGCCAAAGTTATGTATTAAAAGAAGTAAATGATTCTCAAATTTTGTAGGATTCTGAGCTAGAAAGCAATCACAGTTTAGAGGTTAGAAAACAAAAAAACAAGGCAGAATCGTTTTCATATGTCATTAAATTTAAGCTATATGAGTTTCGCAATTTGCTAAAAATCAATCAGAACGTTAATCCACTCTAAAGCTCACAGCATAACTCCTAGAGAAAAACTGAAGTAAAAAACACTGAAGGTTTTTTTTATTTATAGGATTTTTTTGAATGCTATTGATTTATTATCATTAATCTCAACATTACGACTTAGTTCACAAAATTTCATCTTTATTGCGTTAACTTTTATCTTGTAATTTTGACTTTAATCTCGAAATTTCGACCTTAATAACAAATTGTAATTTTCTTTAAATCTCGAAATTTTGTGATTTAAGTCGAAATTTTGATTTTTAATCTCAAAATGTCGACTTTAATCTTTTTCCTGTAATTATTTTTTTATCTCGTCATGTGGCCCTAATCCTCTTTCATACAAACATTTCGTTACTTAAATTATTCTTTATTTTCTGGAAAAAAAGATTTTGTTTTGTTTAGCAGAGCAGAAAATCACTTTTTAGATCAAATTGCTGTGGTTCATGCAGGTTTTTTAAAATATTTTAAAGGTTTTTTTTTTGTATTCTTTACATTTGATTTATTCTGTATTTTCCCCATTGAGACGGATTATTATCAATTCACAATGAAGATTTCTGTATTATTACGTACTAAAACAACTTAAAGGTTTCTACTTGAGTGTCTTGGAAATAGTAGAGAAGGATTTAAATGTAATAATTTAATGTCAGGAATGAGAAATTAGTAAATACTGTATATTCATATGACATGAGAAACCCCTTCATTAAAAATCAAAAATACATTTTTTCTTTAAGCTTCAAACTAAGTCCTGATGTCTCACTGATCCACTTCAGTCTTTTTAATGGCTTGTGTTCATGCAACTCCTGAAATAATCTTTGGGTGCGGCACACTTACTTTTTTTTTAATGAGAATTAAAAAGCAATTTAAATATTTTAAATTCATTTGCATAAGCTGTATGATTTCTGATTTATTTTGCTTCTTATTTTTAATTGAATGGATTCTCTTCAAAAGCTGATTTGGATTTTTTTTACACCCGTAAATCAGTCACTGGTGAAGTAGAAGTGCAGTTGGGGAAATTCAGAATTTCCCCAATATTTCAAAATGTGGTTAAAGCCTTAGATTCTGGAGAGCCTCTTCAGATTTAGAAAGGAGGATCGGACTTGTGTTGGACATAGTTTGGATATTTGGCTACAGAAAGCACCAGATGTTTTAATCTTCATTAAAAATGTGAATGAAAAAAAAAGAACGCGAAAACTGTATTGATCCTGAGTAATGTTTTTATAATTCTAGTACCTGACGATGGATGGCTTAAAAAATATTTTAGTCTATTCTTGGATCAAATTTAATTTTTCACTTGATTTAGTGCTACAATTAGACGCACTTATCTAATTTCATATTACAGGTTAAAAGCTGTCAGCAGACTTATGGACGTAGCTTTAAAGAAATCATCTTTTCATTTTGCACAGACTTTGTCAGAGAAAGACCATGAAACTGATATTAAGGATGGTTACTTACAGTCCACTGAAGCGATGATTCCACTACATAGCAGCAGGAACCCGAGAACACACACACCTGCCATATCTGAGACTGTTCAGCTATGTGCAGGATGTGATGGGAGATTCATGCACACCACACAGCTTTTCTGATACTGCAAACAGGAAATCCTGAATTGTCAAAGCCACACATATTTTGTCTTTCTGTCTAATAGCTACTCTGTATATGTCTCCTGATGTTCAGAAGAGTCAGGTACCATATTAGTCACATACCTGTGGTAAAAAAGAGGTGATTGCTTCCATTTCAGTGTGCCCTTATGTCTTTTGTACTAGTTTTTGTGTTGATATTCAGCAAACAGTCCACCTGCCACCCAAAAAACCATGGCCCATTACTTCAAGGAGGATCACATAGTTGAAACAGAAAGTTAAATATAAATTGGTCAGTATCACTGATACCAAAATGTTCCTCCATGGTTCGACTCTGGGGTTTTTTAGGGGCGTAAAAATCACAATAAAGGCATGAGTAAAATCTAAGTTCTTATCATGGTCCAGTGGATGCATTTGACCCACCAGAGAGGAAGAAAATATTGTTCTTGTGTTGCTGTGTAAGTTTGCAGTCCAGTTGTCGTATTAAGTAACAGATATGTCGGTGAGTGAGCAGATCCTTTCCTTGTGTAACCATCCATATTATAGACAAATCGCAGCTTAACTACCTACCTTCTGTCCACAGCTGAGATACCAAAGAGGAAATTCATGTAAAGAGCAGTTTAAAGTTAGACTCTTGACGGAAGTAAACCAGAGACTGTTCTTATGAAAGAGAACAAGCGACACTGGGACTAACTTTGTTTTACTGTACATAGCAAAAGAGCCTTAAAGATTTCTGTGTTACAATGTGGATAGTTTGTCTTTATGCACAGAAATGTGGATAGTTTCCACATTTTTCAAATCCTCACAGTGAGGTTGTTTTAAACACAGTCACTTTATTCCTCATTGCAGTTCCCTGATCTGTTTTTGGTCTTTGCTCAGTTTACATTTTTCCACGGCTATCCGAGGATGGGATGTAATCGTCCACTTTTTCCCCTACAGAAAATGAGAACCTGAAATAGATATTTTTTGATTTAGTATTTTGGGTGTTTTCTTTCCCAACATTTAATGTGGAAATTAAAACCTGCGTCACAAATGTCTTGTATGCTAAGCATTGCAATAAAGCTTTCAAGTTTTTGTTTGGACATTAAAGTGAGTGCCTGAAGCTTTTGACAGCTTTTCACATCATTTTTTTAATTTTTACTGGAACAGGCTGTTTGTTGCCTGCATTACAGGAAGTTTCTGGATCCAGGAATTTTTTGAAGGATTCTTTATCATTGTGAGAGAGGGCAAATTTTGGATTTTTTGCATTTAACTCTATAAAAATGTCCAGAGTCTTTAGTAAAAAAAATACACAAAAGGATCTCAATGAGTTTTATGAGGTGCCAAAGGTTGATCCTGATCCAGACAAAATTCCGGATACTGTGATCCAGAACACACAAAAATAAGGGTGTCGTTGGAATTTTCAATGCTGAAAGATAACCAATGGGTGGCACAGTGGTGTAGTGGTTAGCACTGTCGCCTCACAACCAGAAGGTCCTGGGCATTTCTTGTTTTAGGAACATTATGAACAGTGAACATACCAGTTTAAACACAAATAAAAGTTAATAAAAGACACATAACAGTAAAAGTTTTGGTGTGAATCACAATATAAGGGGGACATGAGCTGCTTGGTGGAGGTCTGCGCTCTCCGAGTGCTTTCTAGTTATAATATCTAACAACATTTCAGCCTTCCTGTTATTCTCATTATTTGATATCATCATTCTCACCCCATTTACCGTCATCAAAAGCGCACGATAGACCCGTTGACCTTCATATGGACATTTAGCTGTCCCTCCTGTTGCATAACTTCATCATGGCATTATTGAACAGCACATTTACTGTACCAGACTGAGAGTGACGATGTCCTGAAACAAAATGTGAACATGCTAAAATTGAAAGATTTGTGCTTTCTGTGCCTGTCAATCAGAAAATTTATAGTCGGCAAGTAAACAAAAAGTTGTCTCGGTGTTTTAAAAGTTTCAGAGAAAGACATGAAGCAGTCTCTTTGAAAGTAGCCTATATACGATAGAGACGTAAACTCTGGAAATTTGAACGTTTTCAACAAAACTGCATGCAGCACGTTGTCATAACAAAATTTGATAGCATCAAATTAAGCTTTTTTTAAAATGTATTTATTAAACAACAAAGTCGCACACAAGCCTGCAGTGTTTATTACGCTTATCACATTTGTGCCAAAAATAAGCTCATATATCATATCAGATCTTATGTATTCGTACACACAATGATTTTAAAGATGAAATTATTAAAATTCACAAACAAAATAGGAGTAATGTTTTACAAAATAATAAGCCAAAGTAATTGGATTACTTTTTTTCCTCATAAAAGTAATCCTGAACACAGTTACTGAACAAAAGACTCTATTTTCCTTTTGTCATCACAAAGCAGAAAATCCCTGAAGCATCTTCACTAATTCTGTTTTCTCTTACTTCATATCAGGTGGTTGTGAACCAGCAAAAAAGTAAACATTTGGAAAGCTAGCTAATCAAACAAGAATTTGAGTGAGACGGCAGACAGCGTTGACTTGGATTGCACTATCACAGATTATATGACAGAGCAAACAATCACACAAAGAACAAATGAATGGGAATCAAGGGTTTGGTCCTTCCATGCTCCATCAGGCCTTTTTCCATCAGAGATTTTTTACCGATGCATGTGAAATCGAGGCACGTTCATGTAAACTACAAAAAAGACAACAGGAAATGGCAGGTAACCTTTGTTAGAGATTAGTGCAGAGCCAACAAAAAGAAAAGGAAAACAGACTCACTTGTGGTTGACTGGAGCATCTCGTCTCTGTTGACATTACTGTGGAAAAAAAGGGGAGATCTGATTTATGTAAGATAATGTTAAGAAATATGACTCATGACCATGTTTCATTTCTTTATGTGACCTGACTAATCAGATTTATATAGGATTGAGTTCAGCTGAAGTAAAGTTTAAAGTCCCTAACTAACTGTACTGAAAACCAGCAGCGATGTCATAGTCAAACTAACACAGGAAAGGATGTAAAGGGGTCATAACTTTTTAAGCCCTCTCCCCCTCACAACATGGACCACCATAGGTAAGACAAGCACCAACAAGACGATGATGAAGACAAGATTCATGATAACAGCATGGTTATTGTCTGTTAAATGATGGTTAAAACAAAAATGACAAAGTCAGGACATTTTTATCAAAGACATATTATCTGTGTTTAATAAGGGATGAGATAAAGAGATGATCAGCGCATTCACCGATAATAATGTCACTTTGATGGACTGTAGATGAAGATGTCATCACAGAAAAACTCTAAAACCAGGATTAAGATGATGTAAGAGAAGATTAGACTGAAGGATTCTTACCGGGACTTTCTGCGTTTTATTATGACAGCCAGCAACAGGGCCACAAGCATCAGGGTGATGAGGAAAATGAGGAACCCGGTCAGAGCTTTGTCATTATCTGTGAAGTGACAGGATTTTTGTTTTTTTAACGGTTTATGTTTGAGATTAAAATGTAGATAAGATTACACTTGTATAAAATGTAAAGAGCTCATACAGAGAGTGTCCACATCTTTTATCTTTGAGTTGCCTGTAAGTTCCCCGTTGAAAGGAAACACCTGGAAAAACAGAAACTCCTGATCAGGAATTATAGAATTTAAGAAATAAGAGAAGTTAGATTAAAAGATAGTCTTGTAAAAAAAAAAATTAGGATTAAACAAACCTGCAGACCGTATGTTGTGGAGTAGCTCAAGTCTCTGAACTCAAACTTGCAGTCTTTTTTTTCAAATGTTTTTACCACAGTGGCACCATTTTTAAGACTTGCTTTGAATATCCTGTCAGGTCCCTTGAAATCTCCATGATGCTTACAGGATACTTTTATCACATTATTCTCTGGAACAGTCACCACCATGGAACTGATATCTTCTGGTTCTGCAAAGAAAAGAAAAAAACAGTTTCAGAGAATAACTCGGATCATGACCCCACAGTCGAGTCAGAAGATTATAATCATAATATCCTCTTATTCTGAAAATGGCCTCTACTCCACAGATCATTAGAGCTTCACTTTTATTGATCATTGCTAAAGATAAAAAAGCATCAACAGCAATCCTGTTTCATTCATTAAATAACTGACCGTAAAGAGTCGGTAATAAAGTTTGTTCTCTTACACAGATACTGACTTTCAAACAGACATTCACGTCATCAGATGCAGAGTTGTTGTAACTTCTCAAACTTTGAAGAGTCTTTACACTGAACAGTCTGTTTTTGTTTTTATTCATGTTGACTGTTACTGTCACTAAAAGAGAAGGTTTTTAGACACTTACTGCCAGCTTTAGTCTTTTGTTTTCCAACAGAGGTTGGTTGATGAATATCCCTGCCACCATAGAAGGGTCGAACTTGACATGTATACTCTGTGAACGGTCTCAGGCCACCGACGTTACATGATGTTCTTCCAGGATATTTCAGAGTCGAGCCTGCAACACAGTTTCATTGAATAAAGCTTTAGCAAAAGTTCAGTCAGGAAAACTATTTTCTTCTGTTTTTTTGTTGTGTTCACTTCTTTACAATCTCTCTGATATCACCTGTGGTCTTCAGCTGTTCTGGTCACATCTATCTGATGACCCTCATCAACTGCTGCTCTTTTCTAAATACGTCTTTTTCTTCCTACAGTAAATTCATCCTATCATTATGTACAGTCATCCTCTTCCCATCTCTCTCAGTCTTTACAGTTTGATCGGCTTCATCACCTCATCAGTATCAGGTGACAACATCAACCATCACCTCCAACTCCACAGAGACAGACGTCACTAAAGCTCAGGGCAGACACCTTCAGTCACCCCATCTCTATGATCAGCTCAAAGGTTAAAGACCCTGAAAATAATTCAGTATCACATCAACTCTGTAAAATTAACCCCAATCTGTGATTCATTAACTTCTCTCACCTGACTGAACTTTTTTTGTTTGACTAAAAAAAGCAGGGCTGACATATAGAGACAAATCAGTCACTGATAGTTTACCTGCTCTGGCCCTGCACTTATTCTGATGCATGTGTTCATGTGAAATAATTGTGCACCAGTTTTCAGCTGCAAATATATTTTTTCAAATGTTTACTTTTTTCAGCAGAGAGGACAACTAAATCAAAATGTCTCTAGTGACAACAGCGGTGAGAAACTTCAAATGTCTAAACTTTATTTCACTCTTCAGGTAAACGGACCAGAAACCAGAGTTGTCAAAGTTTCACAAAAATGAATTCAGTGTGAAAATGTATGAGTGAATTTCTGAGACACTTAAAATCATCTTTACTTACTATCATATCGAGAGACACAACTGCAGTCGAAGCCAAGCTTTGGATACTGGAGGACATTTTTACATCTCTGACTGTCTGTGGTCCAGCTCAGCTGAATGGAAGTGTCGGTCACCTCTGTGACTTTGACTGTTAGATGAAGATCTGTAAGAACACATCAGATTTCTGAGACTGAACTCATTACCTGCTGTAGTCTCTGTATCCTGACTTCTCTCTACATACAAGAGGATTGTTGTTATTACACTGAAGTAGAGTGAAGGTCAACATACCACAGTCGACGCTGAACGTGATGGTAGATGTGTTTTTGGTGGCGTAGCCTTTGTTGATCTGACCCGTGCAGCTGTACTCTGTGAAGGGCTCCAGCTCAGGCGGACTCTTTGGCTCGTTGGGTTTGCCGTTTTCTGTGGCCACAAAAAAAAACATTTCTTCATCAACTGGTGTTTGTGTGTGTGACTGAGAGTGTTTATCTCTGGATTTAAAACATGATAAAACACAAACACGGCACGATTAAAAAATCATCACAGAGATTAAAACGATACCTTCATTCCCTCTTATACCATCAGATTAAAGTCATGTGACTTCTGCTTCTAGTGAAGTGACTTTTGTACTTTTACCAACATTTCTAAAGTCGACATCTCTGTTAGCTTCACTGCTGGATGAATGAGGGTCTTAGTGGGACTCACAGATCCTTTTTCTCATCTATAGACTTAAATTAAATCATACTGCTGTTGAGACAGAGTTTTTCTTTTTCGTATCACTCACCCTGACAGATGTATTTAACGGTGAGATCACAGTTTGGAGGTAATTCTTCTTCTATTGTTGCAGGAAGTTTAGTTGGGACTTTTGGTTTTATGTCATTACCATCCAAAAAATCTGTAACAGAAAATCAAACAATATTTAACATGGCACAAAAAGATTTATGCATCGTTGTTGAATATATTGGACAGCTGAACCGTACATACCAAAAGGGACCTCTTTGGTGAGTTTTAAGGGAGAGCCCGTACAGTTTTCTGAAGTGAAGTTTGTGGTCACATTTGTGCAAATATCGTTGACAGCAGGTTTGAAACAGAACTGAGTAGAGTCATTTTGGCACTCTTTAACTTGATGTGACACTGACAACAAAGAGCTGATGTCCCAATCGCTCCTGTAACAAACATATCCTGGGATGCAGCTTCCTTCTTCAACGTCGCCGCTCTCTGAAACAAAAAAATGATGCACAGACATCTTTACTCAGTCCACCAATAACAAAGAAAGCAAGAAACATTTAGACAACAGTTGTTATTTAGACTCACTGGTTCCAGTAGTTCGTTCAGCAGTTTCATTTCTAGAGTGGATACAGGTTTTACTGCCATCCTTATGAATCAATGCCACAGCATGCTGGTACTCAGTGCAGGGCTTCAGGTGTTTGATGTCATGTGATGAGTTTTGGTTGGAGGCCAGAAAGGTCTCTTCAGTCGGAGGTCCAGACTCATCAGTGATGGTTACATCGTAGTTACCACGGATAAAGCTTGTCATGTCAATCCTTATTCCAAACTGGATGGCTGAGACGGTGTAAGAGCCTGCACACAAGAAAATCAGGGTTATATAATAAATGCCAAAAACTTTGTAAGCTCAATGAACAAACCTAATTTGATCATAATCCAATCACAGAAACCAGCATCAGTGGTACACAGCAGAACGGCCTGATCCGTCTCTCCACTGTGCACCAAACACTGACCCCTGAGAAGGTTGTGAGGATCAAGGTCACAGTAAAAAGACCAGGTGATGATTTTATGCTCCCCTCAAAAAAGAATAGATTGTTTGATCAGAGGAAAAAACACCAACTTCAAAATTACCACCAAAAATGACAGATTAGATATGATTACAGCGCACTTCATGGAGGCTGGATAAAACCATTCCTTATTTGAACAATTTCACAATGAACTCTGTGTAAGCCTCACAGGAACGTCTGCACATCTCGCTGGATTGCAGTTGTAAATCTGAGAGTGTGGAGTTTTGGATTAGGTCAAACTTTGGGGGAGAAAATTTGTGGTGGCTTGTGTTGGTGCTATCTGTTAGCCATGAAACACTGAAGTGGAGAAAAAACCCACTCAACCCCCAAATTGTTTTTTTTAAAGTAAAGTAAATAACACTCATGTATATGCCTTCTTTTACATCTTTTAACTCCTAAGTTTCCTCATTCTTTAATTTCCTTTTAATATTTACCTTTTCAGCCTGTATCAGACAGTATTCTCATGGTTTCTGGTGGGACTAATCGTACATCTCCATGACAGTACTGGGATTGACTGGTGCTTGTTATGGACATTTATAAAGATTGAGAACACTGCTCCTTTTCACTTTTTTTTTTTCAGCCTTAAAAAGTTTCCCACCAAGAATTTACTTTCTGTTAATTTCTGTTGTTTACAGTCAGACTAGAAATGAGTGTTTGGAGACGTATGAGCAGATCCTCAGCTGTATTTGCTTACAGATTTCTGCTCAAAGAGGTTATTAAAAGCTAAACAGTCATCAGTTAATGCCAGTGAGATTCAGGACTGCATTATAGCAAAATGTGTTTCAGGAACAGTTTTTTGCCGACAACCCAATCCTACTGGAACACTTATGGAAAAAATTAATCTGAGATCATCGTTAACAAGAACACTTTCACATCCCAAATCACTTTAAGTGCTGTTAGACTCTGCAGACCTTAAACACTGAGTACAGATTCAGTTGATGAAGATAGTTATAATCAAACAGAGATAAAGACTGTACAGCAATAGATTAAACATTGTTTTATATCTGGAAAAAAGCACCAGTACTCGCATTGTGGAGATGGTTGGTGGTGGTTGTGTTATGTTGGTGGCTGGAGAAGATTACAGAAAAACAGAAACAAAATATGATTTCATGGTTGTACAACATTGAAGATCCTGCAAAACAAGTTGAGAAAAACAAAACAAGCAACAGGACTTGTTTTTGTCTTCAGTGTTGGTCACTTTGTCTAAACCTACGGGTTGAATATAATCTTACTGCAGTCCTACAAGAACAAACAGCAGGCTTTGAAATGAGAAAATCCCAACCTGGGGTGACAGGAGCCACTTGGGTGCTGGACTCAGTGCTTGGAAGTGAGGTCTCAGTGGAAGTGATTTGTATTTGTATTTATTTATTGAGCACAGATTAAAAACAGTGCAAGGAGGGAACAAAGCCGATAGGCTTATACAATGTTCCGCTCCCGTCAGGGCAGAGAAAGCTTTTTTGACTGAGGACCAGTGGTCTTGTTGGTTTTGGGTGCGGGCAAAGTGTCTGTAGGAGTGACTGCAAAATGGAGAGCAGGGAGAGTCCCTGTCACCTTTAGTGTTTGAGGATCTAGATCATAATTTTATGCCTCGCCTCACCAAAGAATAGATTGTTTGATAGGAGGAAAAACCACAAACTTCAAAATTACAAATTAGATATGGTTACAGCGCACTTCATCATCACACTGCATGGCAGCTGCTTTGTGACTTTTGCACTATCTTTCATCTTATCTTTTATCTGTGTTTTTAACAACCTGCTGAAACTCTGTGTAGTCATCAATTTGACAATAATTTCAAAGTATACATTTGTGATTACTGTTATTTTTATTTTTCTATTTTCACCTTTTAATTTTGTCCTATTCAAACTTTGTGAGTGTATTTTCACACTCCCCTTGTCCTTTGCTTTTGAGCTGCTGTACCAAGATAATAAAGGTCTATTTTCTTACACCTTCACAGTGTAATTACACTGATTTTGTAAGGAACTGTTAGCACTGCCTGTATTTATAGATTAGGGTGGCGTTCTGTAACTGCACATACTTTATATTAAAGACGTCTGACTCTTTCCTGTTTCTCACATAGCTGAAATGTGGTTTATTTGATAAACAGAACTGTGGTCAACAGCGGAACATGTAAACTGAAAAATGTTTCCTTAGATGTGCAGATCCCTCATGATTTTAACAGTAAAAATGCTAATATTTTATAGATATCTCATGTGAATTCTTAGTGAAGATAATTGGTGTACTGGACTTCTTAAAACCATTTTCTTTTCTCTTAGCTTCTTAGCTTTTAGTCTTCAAGTCAGACTAAAGCCGTCCATCCCCCAATAGGTTACCATCATTGTTTTTGAAGGGGATGCAGGTATCTTTACGGCCCCAATAACATTTGAAATTTCAGATTGATTACTGAACTACAGAAGCACAATGTGTTCACCCGTAACAAAAAAAGCTCTTTTTTTGAAAGTAACTTTTTTTTTTGTTTTCAGACTTTCTTTTTTTTAAATATATTTTCAGATTGGTATTTTTTCCCTTTTCTTCTTTTGGCCTACTTTTCCCCCCATTTTTCAAACCTTTTCCCCCTTTTTTTCAGACTATTAATTTTTTCAAAATTATTTAGGAGCTGGAGAATCTGCCGATTTGGAGCAGTGGCGGTAGGTTAATGTCATATGAAGTAGGAGATTCTCGCAGGATTTTGAAGTATCTCGTTGGGTCTGAAAAAAAAGTCTAAAATAGAGAAGAAAAATAATTAAAAACAAAAAAAAGAAGAAAAAAAAAAGAAAAAAAAACAAAAAAAAAATTCTAAGAAAAACAGAGCTTCTTCTTTTTTTGTTTTTGGTAAATAAATATGCTTTGGTACGGAACAGGCTCGAACACGGGAGCATATGTCTCTTGATAAATTTGGTTGTAATTGAGGTTTGTCATTGAAGGTGTTGATCTTTCATCAAGAGTCATATTCAAAATACAGCAGGTTACAGGAATGAATTTGTAAAATCATAAAAAAAAAAAAAGAAGTGCCAAAGTTATGTATTAAAAGAAGTAAAGAGATACTCACAGTATGTAGGATTCTGAGCTAGAAAGCAATCACAGTTTAGAGGTTAGAAAACAAAAAAACAAGGTAGAATTGTTTTCATATGTCATTAAATTTAAGCTTTTTTGCATGCTATTGATTTATTATCATTAATCTCAACATTACGACTTAGTTCACAAAATTTCATCTTTATTGCGTTAACTTATGTCTTGTAATCTTGACTTTAATCTCGAAATTTTGTGATTAAGGGCGAAATTTTGATTTTTAATCTCAAAATTTCGACTTTAATCATTTTCCTGTAATTATTTTTTTATCTCGTCATGTGGCCCTAATCCTCTTTCGTACAAACATGTTGTTACTTAAATTATTCTTTATCTTTTGGAATAAAATGATTTTGTTTAGCAGAGCAGAAAATCACTTTTTAGATCAAATTGCTGTGGTACATGGAGGTTTTTTGAAATATTTTAAAGGGTTTTTGAAATTCAGAATTTCCCCAATATTTCAAAATTTGGTTAAAGCCTTAGATTCTGGAGAGCCTCTTCAGATTTAGAAAGGAGGATAGGACTTGTGTTGGACATAGTTTGGATATTTGGCTACAGAAAGCACCAGATGTTTTAATCTTCATTAAAAATGTGAATGAAAAAAAAAGAAAGAGAAAACTGTATTGATCCTGAGTAATGTTTTTATAATTCTAGTACCTGACGATGGATTGCTTAAAAAATATTTCAGTCTATTCTTGGATCAAATTTAATTTTTCACTTGATTTAGTGCTACAATTAGACGCACTTGTCTAATTTCATATTACAGGTTAAAAGCTGTCAGCAGACTTATGGACGTAGCTCTAAAGAAATCACCTTTTCATCTTTGCACAGACTTTGACAGAGAAAGACCATGAAACTGGTATTAAGGATGGGTACTTACAGTCCTCTAAAGCGATGATTCCACTACAGAGCAGCAGGAACCCGAGAACACACACACCTGCCATATCTGAGACTGTTCAGCTATGTGCAGGATGTGATGGGAGATTCATGCACACCACACAGCTTTTCTGATACTGCAAACAGGAAATCCTGAATTGTCAAAGTCACACATATTTTATCTTTCTGTCTAATAACCACTCTGTATATGTCTCCTGATGTTCAGAAGAGTCAGGTACCATATTAGTCACATACCTGTGGTAAAAAAGAGGTGATTGCTTCCATTTCAGTGTGCCCTTATGTCTTTTGTACTAGTTTTTGTGTTGATATTGAGCAAACAGTCCACCTGCCACCCAAAAAACCATGGCCCATTACTTCAAGGAGGATCACATAGTTGAAACAGAAAGTTAAATAGAAATTGGTCAGTATCCACAAAAAGAGATATGAGCTGCAGGGACCCAACTTTTTTTGAACTGGGCAGTTAAAGAGTTTATTTTGGAGCAATCTCAAATTGACAATCAAGGAGCTGGAGTTTTGCGCTCTCACACTCTGGTTTCATTTTTTAATCCACAGGTTCCTGCTTGGTTCAGTGTCAACCATAGGGGAGAGTGGGGTAAGTTGAGCCACCCCCTGTTGCTTGGAAATGGTAAAAGAAATTGATCATGTGATCAAATATTTAGGAGATGGGCATCAATTCATGGAGTCTGTGAAGGTTAGAAGCACATGGGTGAAGGGGTTAGACATTTATTTCCAAAAAACATTTCTCACTCTTGAAAGTGAATTTAGTCTGTCATCAGTTTTATTAGAATTGGGTTCACGCCAAAAAAGATCATTTTAAATTTGTTTTAAACGTCAATTGTGGTATCTATGAGCTACAACATGAGGTCAAAAGCCTTGAATAAAAGTCCACCATTTTAGCTTGAATGACTAATGAAGTCATCACAGTCGTTCTGGGGTAAACTGAGCCAGTGACTCAACTGAGAAAGTAAAGAAGTCTGGTGAGAGGATCAGAGTTTCAGTTCAGATTGTTGAAATGTGTTACTTTTTCTAACAGTTATATGCAATAATAATAAAGAGAATATTGTACCAGTTGAATAGCGTATAATAGATAAAAATACACATGAATGTGAAGAAGTGACTGTTATTTAGGGAGAGAGAAGGTGAGGGAGGACTGGAGTGGAGAGTGCTGGTGGTGGGAGGGTAGTAGGGATACGGCTCAACTTACCCTGCTCCTATGGTCAACTTACCCCATACATGGGGTAAATTGACCATAGGAGACCCCTTTTTTTGGCATGCGATATTATCAAGCCAGTTATGTTTACACTCATTCTATTGGTTTGCAGGGTTGCACAAGATCTTGAAATAAATGCAGATAAACTAGTTAGAGACAAGACTATGATTGCCTTGATGTAGTGATCCAAAATATGAAAAATGGCTCATCTTACCCCACTCTCTCCTATTTGTTTAAAAATCTGTCACAATAGTGACACTTAACAGATAACCTGTCTTTCAAAGCACTGTGCTCCTGTAAACCTTCAAACAGGTGTGTGTTGGTGAAACCAAAACCATATTTTTAATCAGGCTGGAATATATTTATATCATAAATATATATTCTTATATCAAGCTGAGCATCTTCACATGGGGCCTAATGGGAACTGAATCCCTTTGGAGCCAGCCTCTAGTGGCCGCTAAGGGAACTGCAGTATCATGAAGTCTGGCTTCTTTTCTCTGTCCTGCAGATTTTCACTTGTTTGGGTGACATGGTATTGTACACATACGTGGCAAATAAGTGTCTGTTTACAGTATATTTCTATGCTATTTATTCAGCTGTTGTAAATATACCAGCAGTTCATGCAGAGACCAAGAGAAGATTTATTCACTGATAGAGAAGTTGAATTCCTCTTTTCACAGTTCAAGCTTTAAACAGCTTTGACAAAAGGCAGGCGTCCTCGTATAATCTCATGATCAGTGAGACTCAGTGAAACTCGTCTTTAGAAAGAGGAAGACTGTAGTTTTTATTTAGTGTATGTTATTTTTGGTTGAGCTCTTTTGTGTGGCTTCTCGATGTTCTGCACACTGCTGGATGATAACTGAGTAAATGAAACTGAAAGAAGTGCAAGTTCTGGTGATCTCACCACACTCCTCTCTTCCTCTCTCCCCACTTCAAGACAGAAAACATTCAGCTCTTTGCTCCAGGAGGGAATCTCCTCATTTGTGGAGTTACATTAATTTCTGCTGTGTTGTTAGTGTGTTTCAGGTCATTAGCTGAGTGTTTATGGCCTTCTTCCCCTGAGCACCCCCCTCCCCTCTCCCCCACTACACCCTTACTCCATTCTGTAGGTTCCCTTTACTCCACCCACCAAACTAAGCCATCCCTCTGGGTCCTCCAAATCCCTGTTGGCCGGGGAGCAGAGGGGGTGGGCACTGGCTTTCTCCCTGTAATGAACTCCTCTGGGACTGCTGTTCAGTTTCATCACAGCTAAAATTGCTCCCATGGAGCCCCGAACACAGTGAAAACAAACAAAAGTAAATATCTGGAATTAATATACAACTTGTTTGGCTAGAGCCCCACCTCTCGTACTGACTCCTCTGTGTGAGGGTGCAGAGATTTTTACACATGCCTCAAACAGGCTCTGCAATTTGGATTTTATAGTAAAACTTGTAATCTGAGAGAGTTAGAGTGCATGCAGCTTTTCCCTTTTGTTTGCTTTACATCCCAAATCCATGCATCCCTAAGTCCATCTTGTGGTAGAAAGTCTTCACTGCAGTTTGCTTTCCCTTAGCAGTCCCTCAAAATGTAAAAACATGCTCTGTAGCAGATATGAGCATTTTTAGATATGTGTATAAATGATTCAGCAGGTGGTGATAATGCATAGAATCATGTACATAATGAATACATACCTGCATAAAGTCAGAGTTTACACGGTTTAATATTTAATGCAGAGATTAAAGAATAAAAAGGACCTTGGACAAACATATTTGAAAAAGCTTGTGCAAGTCTTTGTGCACATAATTCATTGAGTTGTTGATATCATCTCAAGTCCACTTGTAAAACCAAATTCTGTTGCAGAGCTTTTCTGTGAGCGAGCATTGCTTTAGTTTCTTTTGAGAAAGACAGAAAGCGGAAGGCCCTCTCTTGTTTCCTTAATATAGTTTGAGCTGGTAGACTCTACGACTTTTAGGTTTCATGTTTGTGTGTGCATGTGTGTGTGTGTGTGGAGATTAAAGACAGAGTATGAAGGCACAGCAGAATAATCTCTCAGCTCATCATCTGTCCCAGGTGATCTCGAGGCGTTGAGAGGCAGAAAAATAGGGCCGTTCCAGAGGACATTGACTTGGATATTTTTTTCCTTCTCAGTTTGTTTGTTTTGTTTTTAGAAGCCTGGAATATCAATATTTTTTGCACATTTGAAATAGCTTGTGGCGCATGTTTGGCAGTGGCAGCCTGAGCTTCAAACATATTAGTTTGCTGGGAGAAAAGAATCACCAGGGACGGTCTCCAAACACAAGCGGGAACAGCAGCACAGTCCTGTTCATCATTTGAAAGCTGCTATTGTTTGAACCTGAGAAACTTTAAACAGGTTAAACTCATATTTAGAATGAAACAGTGTCTTGTAGGCCTGCTCGCTTTTCAGGTTAGCATATTTGTCAGCTGCTGCTCTCCGGGGAGACTGTTGTGAGGCTCAGGTAAAGAAAGACAGTCCCTGCAGTCATTTATCAGCTGGAAGCTGCACCCAGCAGGCCGCAACTGGCGTCACTCATCAGCACAGCTCCTGACACACTAACATATGTGACGGCAGGCTCACACACACACACACAGTAAACACCACACATAATAAGCATGTGTATTCTGGTGTAATGAGTGACTCTCGCTCTGCATGTCCTTAATCTGCAACCACCAGGCCAGCACAGAGGGGGCACAGTAAAGTACAAGCAGCCTGCAGCGAGCTGAGCCAAAATAAAAAGCCAAGTGGCTCACTAAAGCCGTCAGGGGCTCTTAAAAAGGCACGCACTGCTTCTCTTTCGTCTGTCCAGCAGGCCTTCAGGAGGTTTGTAAAACGCCGGCCCGCAAAACTAAACTGGGAAGCGTCGCTCCAGCCTTCCGGAACGGGCGTTTTCACAAACTGTAAACTATTGGAAACAAATGTCGTCTTAAACGTGTTCAAAAGAAACCTGATCCTCAGAGACACTTTACAGGTGGGGGGGCGGGGGTGTCACACAGAGGCAGCCCTCCCCAACACACACAAACACATACACACACACACTACTGCTGGTTTTTGCTTCCTGCTGTTTATAAAACTGCACGTCTAATCTGTAAATAATATCAGTGTCTCAAGCGATGGTGTGATATAAACATCCTAGTGACAAAGTTTCTTTACCTCCTTTCACACAAATATGATTAAATACAAAAGTGCAAAGTTCATAGAGTCGTATTTGCTGTGACATTTGGTGTGTAAGACACTTAATATCCCAGCTGTCAGGTAAAAACTGAACACACCAATGTGACAAATGTATTTGTATAAAATGCAGACTAGCATTTTGTTGTCTTGTGGTATTTTACCTAGAAGGTGGCGCTTAGAGACGCAAGCAACTGCTTTGCTTTTGCTGCATCTGGATACACAGCAAGGCCAAAAAGTCTGGCACCGCAACCTCTGCCACATTAGATGTTGTTCTTCCTTATTAGATCATTTTTATGCATTCAAAGAAAATTGTGGTTGATTATTAGATAGATATACATCCATCAATTAGTCAATCTAGCTTTATTTACACAGTGACTTGAATTCAGATCAAATGCAGTTCAAAGTGCTTTTACATAAAAAAAGACAGAATAAGGATTTCAAAAAGTTATCAAAAGGTGCATACCAGTAAAAACAATCAGAGATAGAGAGTTAAAGTAAAAAATGAAGCTTCAGGAATTACGAGTGATGAGAATGAGTTGATTTTAAAAAATGTGAATAAACATTTATAAACCTCGTGTTTGTTTGTTTAGTTAGAAAGACTCAAATTTAAGACAAGTGACTAGCAGGTGATGATGCAAGTCTGGGCCAGTCAGCCTGGGGTAGTGGATCCATCAGCACCACAAACAAACACCATAGGTTGTTATCAGCTTCAGCTAATTTGTAGCCGATAACATATAAATCTAGAAAGAGCTACACATCTGCATCAGAACAGCACATTGCTGAATATGATAGGAGTCTCCCAACAGAAACACAGTTTAAACCTTTTTTTAACCCAAAACACATACTGACTGATGTCCATTACAATTCTGTGCCATGATTTTGTAGGAAATTAAATTAAATTAAAAAAGGTCAGTGCAGTTTTCACAACACGTAACTCCACTAAGTTTAAATGAATGAATGTATCTAAATTTACACAAAATAAATAACTACCAAGTAACATATTTGACCATCTTAACATTCAAGAGCGTTTCAGTCATAACCAAAGGCTGAGCTCCTGCTGAATCAAAACCAGCTTTTATTTTTGGGTAAATGTTGTTTCAGTTAAACTCATAGTGCTATTTTTATATTTTTTTTCCTGGTGATAAACATTTCAGGTTTTATGTCCTCTTAAGTCTCCTATATTTCACCCGTATGCCAGACTTCCGAAAGGATATCCCTCACTGTCACAAGCACATGTGCGCTGGGCTCCAGTAAAATAAGCACTCTGACCATAAACTTGCCAATGAGCTGTCCCCAAATAACCACATCTGTCAGCTCGGCTTAAACAGGCCCTAAAGAGTCACTCTTAAAGATGAAGGGACTTGCCGGCTGCGTGGAGACTCACAGAAAATCCTTATCTCTGCTGTGGCGGTGCAAAAATGTTTCCAAAGATCCTTTAAAATTAAAATAAATGTCTTGGTGTTTGAGTGTAAATTAAGGTGCTTTTCTTAAGTAATTGGCAATCTTTAACTGTGAAACCAAACAATCCTGCAACCTTATGCAATACAGCAGTTTCTCCTTTAATTACCGGGGTACTACTCATTTTTTATTACTGACTGAGTTAATTCAAGCCATGGCACACATGCACACAACTTAAACTCAGAGGCAGTTCTGCATCTCACCTCATAACAGCAAAGCCCACTTACAATAAACTCATTGCTGCTCTCAAATGTAGGCCGTGCAGCGTGCGTCTCAGGAGTGATTTAGGAGTGTGTGTGCAGCAGGAACAGTTTTGTATGACTGTGTGTGTTGTAAAAGAGGAAGAGGAGGGGTAGTGGCGGTGGTGATGGTGGAGGGGGTTGCTGTACCTGGCCACGCTGTGTTTCCTTGTTCCCACGGTCCTCTCTGTGCTGTACCCGATCCCCCGCTTCCTCCTGAGCACTCTGACTGTACCTCCTCTGAACTTATGGAAACAAAATGTCCGTCTGAAGCTGAGGTTTAAAGGTTCCTAAAGAGGGAGCAGAGGGCGGAAACAAGGGTACACAGGGAGACGGGGTTACTCTCAGCATATCCTGGATAAGTTTTTGACGTCAGCCTTAAGAAGAAGCTTAAAAATGAAGCTCAGGGCAAGGCGTTGTCTGCTAAAATTACCGCAGTGAGTGTGATACTAGCTGCAGCTGAAAGACAGGCGAAGAGCCAGACACACTTTTTCATAGTTCAAAAAAGAGAAAAAAAACAAGGGGGGGATAAAATAAAAACTTGGATCATGGTGAAATGCTGTCTGTTCTGGATATAATCAATAGCTAAAGAAGAATCCAGTTCAGGGTTGTCTCTCACATTTCAATCCCTGCTCTTCTGTGATCAATAAAAGTGAGCTGAAAT
This sequence comes from Xyrichtys novacula, assembly GCA_962446985.1. Lineage (NCBI taxonomy): Eukaryota > Metazoa > Chordata > Actinopteri > Labriformes > Labridae > Xyrichtys > Xyrichtys novacula. The sequence continues at coordinate 28,844,734 of OY660870.1, forward strand.
CAAAGCGGGCCCTCTTTACTATTGTCTATTCAACGTTAGCAGACAAAGACTGAGGAGCCTTTGATCGCCCTGTCTGCAGGGCCCACAGCTAAACACAGACCCCATCCTCCCACTCCCACCCACCACCTCCAGGTGAGCACAGCGTATGCGTGTGTGTGTGTGTGTTTGAGTGTGTGTGCAGGCTAAATGGGAATGTTTTTCGCACATGTACAAAAGCGCACACGAAAAACAAAAGAACTTTTTATAGGACTCAGAGAGAGGGAAGCTGCGAGGTTGTACTGTCAGCTGGCAGGTCATCACACGAGTTTCTGTCCACTGATTCTGATTGTACTGAACTGCTCTGCGCTTGATGTGTGTTTAGGCGGGTTGTTCTGTCTGCAGTCTGAGGCTGTGCCCCTCTGACATTTTCTGTGTTTAAGCCACAGAAAGAACTTTTAATGCATGTCAATCATAACAAACCCTGCTGACATGTCCTGTACACGTTCTCACCCTGTTTCCTTTTTACAGCCAAAATCATCACTCAGTGTCAATCTTTCTGTCAAAGATTATGTTAACCTCATCAAAATACACTTTGTGAGCTGATAGAGAGAAAAACGAAAATGAAATAATAAACTCCATCGCTATTTTTACAGCTATTATTTGCTAGTCTGATTAAAATCTTTTAGGTGAAAAACTCGATTCCAGTCTGGTGTTTGTGTAGACTTGGAGAAAGCTTACCATCATGTCTCCCCGGAGGTCTTGTTGGAGGTAATACAGGAATATGGGGTTCAGGGCCGTTACAGTGAGCCGTTTGATCCACTCGGAACAAAGTCAAATATGTTTTTTGGTACACGTTGGCCTCCACCGGGGTTGTCCCCTTGTCCCTGATCCGGTGGTTTTCAGGATTACGAGGCACAGTCAGGAGATAAAGGATTCCAGTATGAGGGTCTCAGGATTCCATCTCTGCTTTTTGCAGATGATGTGGTTCTGTTGGTTTCTTCTGGCTTGGACCCCCAGCTGGCATTGGGCCATGGTTCTCTGCTGAAAAATTGTGGATGGCTCCCTCTGGGTGGGGAGTGAGTCTTTGCCACAAGTGAGGGAGTTCAAGTATTTTGTGGTCGTGTTCATGAGTAAGGGCAAAATAGATCATGAGATCAACAGGCCGATATCTGCTGTGTCAGCAGTAATTCGAGTGCTGTACTGGACTGTTGTGGTGAAGAGAAAGCAGAACTGGCAAAGGTAAAGCTTTTGATCCACATGCCAATCCTCAGCTGTGGTCATGAGCTGTGGTTAGTGTATGAAAGAATGTGATTGCAGGTACAAGCAGCAGGAACGAGTTTCCTCCGAAAGGTGGCTGGGTGCAGTCTTAGAGGGTTAGAAGCTTAGGCATCCAGAAAGACATCTGAGTAGAGTTGTTGCTTTTTTGCATAGGAAGGACCCAGTTGAGGTGGTTTGGGCATTTGATAAAGATGCCTCTTGGACACCCCCCTTTGGAGGTGTTTCAGGCCTGTTCAACTGGAAGGGGACCCTGAGGAAGGCCCAGAGTTTGCTGGATGGATCACATCCAACTGGCCTGGGAACACCTTGGTATCCCACAGGAGGAGCTGGAAAGTGATGCTGGGGAGAGGAAGATGAGTCACTTTGCTTAGAGTGCTGATGTGGGGACTCCACCCTGAATTAGCAGAAGAAAATGGCCGGACTGATGGATGTATGGAGCTGGTCTTAAGAAGTGGAAATGCAGATTATACTCTCCGAAGCGTGATACTATAACAGTGCAGCCTACCAATGACTCATAACAGCAGCATTGTGGTTTTTATTCTTGTCCGTCTCTTTTATTTGCTGCTTTGCTCTGTTTGATGTCACCTGATGGCTCAGAGTCGACACCGAGGCTGCAGGACCCTTCAACTCCCAACATGCACCCTGTTTACAAGTCATAATCGACGGACAACCCCGCTGAAGCCTCCTGTGTCAGAGGAGAAGAGCAGAGGACCTGACAATCTTCTGATGACAGCTATCATTTGAAAACCAACATGAGCAGATTATTTCAGGTGCAGGCAGGTGCAGATTCTCTCAGCCAAACCACAGAGGACTTTGGCATTAAAAGGCATGCTGTACTTATCAACAACATATTTACATGCCAGGTTTAGCACATTTGGATTTTGGGGGAGAATTTACACAGCTGTTTTTTATGTTTTAGTTGCTCCTATACCCAGAAGTATGATTTCTCATTAGTGACATATGGCTAATTTGCAGGAACAATATGTACTAATGTGGTGGCTGTTTTGTTTAATGGCCAATCCAGCGTAAAGGGCACAAGGGAACGGATAGTGGCAATCATGTTGTTTAAAACATAAACAGATTGTTAACTTTCTGCTGTTGTCATTGCCTGATTAGTAAAAACATGTCAGTAAAAAAAACTGATCTGTAGCAAAGGCAAATTTTTACTGGAGATTTAAATCCATTTATTGAGCATCCATGAGAGTAGAGAAGTTGCGATCACCAATCAGGATGATTTTAAGACGGTTGAAGAAAAACTGTTTGTGTAAACATCGTTGATGAGCGAGACATTTGACTGCATTAAAGAGCAGGATGAGATTTTTCATCAGAAAACACAATTGAAGACTTTTTCAGACATGCACTCTGGAAAATTTCAGGAAAATTTCTCTGATGCTACTGTTCATCTTCACAGCCTGAAGTCATAGTCTCGATGTAATGTTTTACTTACTCCTATTCAGCCATAGCCATATTCAGTTAAGAACATTGATCCTTTAGTGTAACTCTTACTCTCTTCATTTTTCCTCTTCACCTCTGGAATGTGTGTCTATTCATAAAGTCATTATTTCTTTAGCAACACTTTTTTAATTCTCTGTCAACATGACGTGCAATCGAACATATCCACAGTATCAGCAGATAAGGGAAATAAATATACTGAAGAGGAGAAGCAAGTATAAATCCATCACACTATCTTATACTTTATTTTGATCCTGATACATGCTGCTCATCCAGGTTTGAAACTGTGTTTTTATGGAATAGTGTCTCCTGTCGAGATACACCACTAAGCGGCTTTTTGCATTTGAGCTCGTCACCCGTGGGAGTGTTATTTGATGAAGGACATCAGTCTATTAGGATAAGCTTTTCTGTTAATCTTGATGGCAGATTGTTTATATAATACAGGATCAAAACACTCCCCTGGAGCTCTGACAATGCAAATAGAGAGAAGTGCTGTGTTATAAAATGGGATACAGTGTTATTCAATCAGGGGCGTTGGATTGAGTTCTGAATATAGTTTGTACCCAATCAAAGTATCAGGCCCACCAGAATAACAAGAGGGTAACAAAATAAATCAGGGGAATCTGTGAGGTGATGAAAGAAGCTTTATTTCTGCTCCACAGTTTTGAGATATTTTCCAATATTGACCTTACTTTGAATGAATGATCACAATTTCCTAAAAGCGGTCTTATTTTTGTTAAACTGTTAGTTTGAGAGTGACATTAAAATATCTGTAACCCAAAACAAACCCTGCTGTGTTTGTCAGAGATTGCAGAGCAAAAACATCGAGTTCCACTGGTTCAATCCTCCATGCTGTGTTTTATTTCACAGCTTATCATGGGTTTGATATGTGAAATCTTCCTCTGATATTTCATTGATTAGTATAGCCGTCAGTTAAGTGTATAAAGTAGAAAATATTACGTCACCCCCTGAGATGTGGTGAAGTCTAGAAGTGGTGAAAAGTAGCTCAAAACTAAAATGCTGTGTCTGTCTACACAGGTACCATACTTTGGTCATTTTCCTTTCCTCTTTCCACCACTGCTTCTTTGTGTATCTGTATGTGTGTTCACAAGCGTGTGTACTTAAGCTCTGCAAACCACATGACATGTATTTACCCCAAACTCTTAATTAACACCCTTGTCTCCGTTCCGTCAGCAGACCCAGAAAAGGAAACTCTCCCACCTCTCAGCAGCCTTTTCTCGCCGCTCTGCCGGCTTGTTTGCTTCTTGTTCTCTAACCTGTCACAATCCTATGTGTTGGTGAGAAATGCGCCGTGTAACACTCTTGTTTTTGTTGCTAATGTTAAATGCGCTGTCACTGACGACTGCGGCAGACAAATGGACAGACCTCTGGATTGAAATATCCTGTTAAAAGCAGGTTTGGAGAAGGTGTAATCTAGTGACTTTTTATCAAAGACAAGTCATGAACAGATCCAACCCTGAACAGAAAAGGAACTGTTTTATTCATTAGTAATGACGGCTGCAGTCAGGTCTAATAAACGCTGCAGCGTTATTCAGATCCCTCAAAATTAATAGACGCTGTGAACTTTATAACATTCCTGTGTGGTGCTGTTGTGAAAGTCGGTGGATGTTTGGCACAGAATAGGAATCATATGCATTTATGCAAGTGAACAAACACGAGGCTGGAAGTGTGTTTTGAAAATGTGTTTAAAGGCCAATATTAGCATACAGAGACAGGCAGACTGAGTCCTCTCTCCTCCATTCAAAACCCCTGTCCAAGGTGGGCTCTCTTGTGCCAGTCAATCAGCCCACACCTCTGAAATTGAAGCAAAGCAGACATGAAGTGAACCTTTGAGGCTGGGGTCAAAGGTTAAAACCTCACAGCAACAAGCTCTTCCTGTATAGTGTTGATGAAGGGGCCTTGGTGAGCGAAATAAAAAGAAGTAGCCTAGAAAAGAAAAAGTTGAGCAAGTTTCTCTCTCCCTCCTATCTCTCTCTCTCTCTATACGCCTAACCTTTAAGCCGAGTGCCCCCCTGTGACTCCTGGATTCCTGATTAGTTTACACTATACTCCCAAATCAGCATAATAAAGCGTGTGATGAGGCTGATGAGATCTAACAGTCTGCTCTTGTTTACCCCGCTGCAGCACCAGCTCCTTCTCCGCATGTGTGTGTGTGTCTGACCCCGAGGCACCGAGTCACTTGATGCGCCTTGCATCTCCCGTCTAACACACATTTACACGCGCACGCACACACAAACACCCACACACACACCCCCACTGGTAGAAATCCTAGTTGTGCTGCTGGATCTCAGCGGAGTCCGGGAATCCACATCCCCTTTAGGCTAGTCCTGGGGTGCATTTACACCACACACACACACGTAGGCTACACACAGAAACAAACACAAGCCCATAAATACATGCATGTGCACACACACTTACACACTCTCACTCACACACACACACGAATGCTGTGTCTTAATGAGAGAAGGAGATGGTACTATGAAGGCGACAGCAGAATGAAACCTACTCACCAAGGACTGACCTGTGGTTCAGGGGCGGCAGCAGCTCGGCAGGGAGCTCCTCTCTCAGCGCTGATCAGAGGGCTGCACCGCCGAGGCTGCTCGCGCTGACGGCGCAGCAAAAACCAACTGATTAAACGCCACCGCCGCCTCAGCTCAGCTGCTATATGGAAAGAAAGCTTCCTCTCTTTTATAGTTTTTTTTCACTCACTGTTTGTTTGTCAGTCTCCTTTGTTTTCTTTGTCCTCTGCAGAGACAGCGGCGCCGGTTGGATTGGAGCTGTGAGCGTGAGGGATTTGTGCGTAATTAGCTGAAACGCTCACCCAAGAAAGCGCAAAAGTTAAATTTTCAACTTTTTGAACTATACTTCTTTTTTAACGGTATTTCGCTGACACTCTGCTTCACTTCCAAGATCAAAAACCTTGCTTCATGGTAGAAATACACTTTATTTGAGTCTGTGGAGGACGCGGACCACAAAACAGCGCTGCCAACTTGCAAGTCCCATTAACAAGTTGTGCAAACTTCAAATTGTGCAAAGCCTGTCTATGAAAGAAATCCTGACTGCGAGAATATATGAATGTTTCACTGAAATAATAACAGGATGACAGAGCGAGCGACTGAATCCACCTACCGTTGTTTTAAAGTTGTGTCCATTGCTCTGCTGGTTAGTACTGCTGCCTTCACTGTTTGTTTGACAGGGAAGTTGAGTCCATAAAACAAAATGTGAAGGTGTGCTTTAGTTGTGAAGAGCACTACCTCATTAAAGCTCTGGGGGGATTGTTTTCACAAAACAAATTCCAAAAAGTTAGGACACAATAAAATGAAAAAGAGTTTAGACTTTCGCAAATTACTTAAAGCCTGAAAAAGAGTGCAAAGACAACAAATCAAATGTTGATGTAAAAAAAAAATGTGATTGATTGATGCCAGCTAGATGTTTTAAAAAAGTTAGGACAGGGATCAAAAGAAAAAGTGCTTAAAAGTTGTGTGATGATGAAAACATTGAGGGATAACATCTGTAACAGCTTAGTGACAATACAGGGAATAAACAGGTCATTTTTACCGCTCTTGGTGGTAAAGATGGGACGAGGTTCATCACTCTGTGAGAGACAAATAGTTCAACAATTTCAGAATAATTCTTTTCAATGTAGAATTGAAGAAAATATGTGAATTTATTTAACTACAGTGAAATAAAAACATCCAGAGAATCTTGAGAATCTGGAGAAATCTCTGCACTAAATGGACGAGGCATCAGGCATGACTATGTAGTGGAATTCACCGCACAAGTTCAAAGGCACGTCGGAAATACACATCCTATGAGCACAGTTTGCTGCAGTTTCAACAAATGCAGGTTAAAACTGTGCCATGGAAAAAGGAACCGTGTACAGAACAAACGTAACACAGAAATGACTTCTCTTAGCCTGAGACTATTTAAGATGCAAAGTGAAAAACTGGTTGGACAAATCAAAATGTTTCATTCTTTTTGAGAAACGGGGAGCTGCATCCTCTGCTCTTAAGAGGAGAGACCACTCAAATTGTTGTCAATGCACAGTTTTAGAAGCTTTAAAAACATGATTTTACTTTAAGTGTTTTTTTTTTTAAATATCAAAACTCTTAGCTTCAGTCCGAGCCACAATTTAAAAAGCCCATATTCAATGAGGGATGGGATGTGGTCCACAGGAGACACAAAAGACAATAAAGCTTCCAGTCAGAGGTGGAGGGCAGCCTGGCTCGGCCTGGCCCGCCTGATACTCCTCTCCATCATCCATTCACAGCTCTCTGGCCCGCATCGCTGTGATTCTCTGTCTGTGTTTGACCATATAAGGTGTGGATGTCGTGTTGTTGAACGTGGAGACATTCTGGCACAAATAAAGGGTTAGAAGACTCTGCCCATTATCTGTGCCCTCTGGCCTCGTTGGGCGAGTCATCCAAGGCTGAGCTGCGACTCTGCCAGCCCCGGGGCCAGACTTCACTGACTGCCAGCCCCCTCGTGCCATGTGTACAATGTCAGCAAGTTTTTCTGGATGGTCTTAACAATGCTGTGGTAAGAACAATTGAGTTTGAACACACACAAATTCACCTCAAACATGGATTCAAATGATTATTTCCAAGTGTTTAAAAGAGAGAGACATTGGGAAGTGAGTGCGGTACAGCGGTTTTTCTAAGACTGGTGTTCATTCAGCTGCCCTCTAACCGCCTCTACCCCCTCGCCCTTGACTGCCACAGTTTGGCCGGGGGCTTCTCTGGCCAGAGTCGACAGATCATGGACGGCCTGGAAGAAAGACAGGACAGGACAGGGGCAAACAAAGGAGGAAGCTTGCTGCCATGCCCTTGAATGACAGAGAACTGCTCAAAAAAGGTGGACAATAGCTGCCCCGTGTCTCCAGCCAAGTCAACTTTTCACTCATCCTCCACAGTTTTGTCCACCTTTTCTTATAAATTGAAAGTTTCTCATTTCAAAGTCACTGTCCTCCCTTTGCCCCAGTGGTGACAGCCAGGAGAGAAACAAATCTCAAGGCAGGAGAGAAAGAGAGACCAAGCATTGAGGCCCGACTGCAGCAGAAGAAGGAAAGGACAGGAAGAACAAGAAAAGGTGAAAGAGAAAAAGAAATGACCGAGCAGGGGCAGCTTCAGCAGAGTACGGAAGCGATGGCTGGCAGCACAAAGAATGGTTCTCTGTCTGTTTTTCAGCTCCATTAATATCTGAGCTCCAGCCTGCATATATCCTCATTCATTATTCATGAAGCGGCCAGGAAGAAACGCAAGCAGGGAGGAAGGAGGGAAAGCAAAGGCCAGAGATATTTCCAATCAGTCCGTGTTTAAATGACACTGAGTGACAGAGCCTGGGGTTTTCTAAACCGATGCTTAAATGAGACACTGTGCTGTGATAAAAGGTCCACATTTGCCCACAGGTAATGACCAACAGGAGTCACCTGAGACTGCAGTACTCATAAAGCTAGCTACCACACAAGGTAGCATATTTACCATAGTTCCAAATTTCAACATACCTTCCTGACTTTCACCTGACCTCAGCCCAAGATTCAAAAGGCCCTGATGAAGACCCAAACCAGTCATAACCTACTTTTTGCCACATAAATTAACAGGCCTTTTTATTTCTACATTACAGTTCTGTTTTGTGGACTTTTTCTTAGCCGTCATGCTTAACAGTTTCCCTATCAATGCCTTGCTCTTAGTTTTGCACGCTTTGTAAAACAACGTGATGTACGGTGAGACGCAGTCAGCACATACAAGAACCAAGGAGTGGAGGAAATAATCATGGCATACAAAGACAAGGGTGGTCCAAACCGCTGTTGTATACTATATTAGATTTTATCGTTTGTGATTTCAGCTTCAAGTACAGAAAAGAACAATGTACAAACCTACTGTAAAATCTACTCGCTTTGTGAGACCAGCAGCTTTCCATTGATAAACTGTGTGTTTCTGTGACATCCAGATATGATCAATGGATTATCAGGGACTGTCCAGATTCAATCCCTCAAATATGAATGTATAGTCTTAGGGCTGTCACAATGTCAGGATTTTGAGTTTGAGAATTTCCGAGCTATAAAATATTGTGACAATAGCATTGCAATATTTACAGAAAAATTGATAATAAGATAACACAACCAGACAAATTGAGGGAAGATAAGACAGGGATGGAACAACACACTTCTTTGTAGACCTAACGAATACAAAAAAATGCCTAACATGTCATCATCTTATGGATGCTTTCATAGTGCAATATCTACTCACACATCTGCATGTGCAATCGTGTGTTTTGGGCATCGTGCAATATTCATTCAATCTGGTACTTTATAATTCTGGGATGAAGGGTAGTGTGCAATGGAACAGGCACCTTTTCAATGCGGTGAGGATCGCTGATACTCACTACTGCATCATCACATTGACTGATGTGGTGATACTCTTAATGTGTACTTTAAATCTGTGAGACCACACTGCCAGTTGTTTCACAAAGTTTGCCCTAACACTCAAACAGCGTTCATGACTCTCTACCAAACTTCAAGTCAAGAAAATCGATGAAAAGACCAATACCAGCAGCAAATTGATCCAGATCAAAAGCACTGTAAGTCCAAGGCTGATATTCATGTGCGCCATTCACCTCCATTGTTGTCCAAAATCAATAAAAAGCACACAACTGAACCACAATATCACATCAGTATCACCATATCGTATATAGAAGTATTACATCATATTTTGGGAAGACCTCTGGCCCAGTGGAAATATCAGCTGTTCCACCGTCTGCATTAAACCATGAGTCTTTTTTGTGATTTTGAATGCAGTTAATATTACTACAATTCCTCAGCGAGCTTAAACACACTTGAAATGAACTGAATTTGATACGTAGATCAGTGAAACCACTGTCCCTCCGGCGCTGATGTCACTTTAAAACTGCCACACGCCTGCCAAGATCATTGTTCTGAGATTAGTGAACAAAAATGAAAACAAGCCTTCAATGAACATGTTACAGTAAAAGGGAATTTTTAAGCAGTGTATGGTAAGCGTTTTGCAAAGGACTCAAAAATATTTTATCATCTCAGGGGGCATCTGGTGAGTACGCTTTCACTGTCTGTGTGTGTGTGTGTGTTTGTGTGTGTGTGTGTGTGTGTGTGTGTGTGTTTTCCTGAAGTCTCAGAAATGGTAATGCCCTTAACCCCAATGCAGGGAAGACTTAACAGTTGGTATTGACTTTGTGAACATTTACCATTGAGGATTCAGACTATTCAATTCTATTTCAACTGAGGGCTGCAGACGGAGAGGGAGGAAGTCCCTAGGCTCCATGTTGCTCACACACACACATACATACACACAAGCACACGGCAGCACACACACTCAGACTTCGTGTTGAATGTGTTATTCTCCAGTGATATCGACTCAATCGGATTTTAACCCCTCTCTGCTGGAGCCGTACAGAGACAAACGCTCTCAACATAACAAAGGCAGTGTGTGTGTGTGTGTGTGTGTGTGTGTGTGTGTGTGTGTGTACAAACTGCCTGTGTGTGAGTACTTTTAGAGTTGTTGTTTTAGATGTGTAGCCCTTTGAATAGTGGCCACACATGGGAGAGCAAATGTGCCACCTCGGCCATCATAACACAAAATGAAACTTTAATTAATTAATAACTTAAACTTTAGTTTCATCCCTTAAAAACTTGTCCTTTAAAGGTCCTTTTTCTTATAAAATATCTACAATTCTATCTAATTATTTAAAATACAATTAAAGATGTTAGCTTAGTTTTTTGACATCTATCAAATGGACTATAATTGGTAGTTATGCCTTTTTATGATATCCAAAATAAACGACCATCAGCAAAAGATTGATGACTTTTATATTGTAATTTTTGATGCACAAAACCAGTGCAAAGAAGGCAGGTTTTAGCCAAGCAGCTGAAAAAAACAGCTGTCTTTACTCTTTCACATTAAATTGTCCCAACAGATGATAAATTTGGCTGTAAAAAGCAGGGTTGACTTGTTGGTCAAACGAGACTGTTTAAGTATGTAGAGTCAACAGGGGGCGCCAAAGCTAACACAAACTGGAAGTTCCTCACAGGAGCTTTAAATAGACAAATGTATTTATGAGGTGTAGATCTTCTTATCTTGTTAATATCTTTAAATGTGCAGAAGTTTTTGTTTGAATTTAAAAAAAGTAGTTTAATGTGCTTATTCAGTATGTTCTGGTGCTAACATTCCCAGTCTGTGCAAAGCTAAAGTAACTCACAAAGACCTTTATTTTTAACAGATACTGGGGTGACAAAGAACTCATTAACAGGCAAGAAGTATTTGTCCTCAGTACTTTGTCAAAAGTGACTCATTCCACTGACCTTTTTCACTTTTTATACCTCTCACTTTTCCCAGAGCAGATAATGTAGTTTTCCCATCCTCCAACATTTTTCAGTCTTTTGCCTGTACCTAAACACACCCATGCTCTCTGAGGACTGATTCCACACGGCCACACATCCTACTAGGACACACTCCCCCCCTTCAGCTAACCCACATCATTTATACATGTGAGCATTAGGACTTGTCACAGTCTCTCAGTCAGGCCCTTTATCAGTCCAGGCCATAGATTCTCATTAAACGGGTGAATCCTCAGTCCCTGACACTTTGGCCATCACATGTCCACTCTGCCATCTCTTCACCGCTGACCATTTATCCGATCCAAGTGGACAGATCGTGGTGGAGCCGCTGTTTTCCTCTCAGCGTTTAAATGTGGCTGCATCGCTTGCTAACCTTGCAGAAACGCACTTCTTCGCTGCTTTTAATGCACACAAACAAATACCACAGATTCTGCAGTTTGTACAAAATCTCATCCAGAGCCAAAAAAGTGTCGAACATGTGAATCGGTGTATCTCTGTTTACTGTAACTGGGCTTGGATGACGGTCAAACACGGTTAGGAGATAGCCAGCGCTGTGTGGTCACTAGATAAAGGCGCTACTCCTCGAAGGCCGGGCTCGCTGGCTTGTTAGTGCTGGGTCAGTGAACTGCCGTACAGATTTCTAAATGGTCACTCAAAGCACACAACTGGGTTTTTATAGATATATATATGTGTGTGTGTGTGTGAATGAGAGAGTGGGACGTGTGCTGCTGCTGTCTCTCTGGACATTCTCAGTGAAGGCTCTCTGTTTACCTCAGCTAACCAAGTCCAGTTAGTGTGTCCTCACAGGAGGAAAATACTTAACAGGGATGTTTATATCCATGTCCTGTTGCTGATGTGAGATTAAAGTCAAACTGCAGATTATGTGTGCAGGATACAGCTCTCTTTCTCACACACTCCTGATGGGCTTTGAAGCAGGTAAATAACAGCAGCATACAGTATTTAGAGGGCCTGAATAGTGGAGTCCTCATACTCATCTGAGCCCCATGACCCTGTGCCTCTCTTTGTATACACACTCACGCATGCACAAGCTTACACACACACACTTATCTACAGCCCCTCACTCCCATAACAGAGAGGCTGTGAGGTCTGGACCGGGCTGATGCTGGATTGACTGGCAGTTCACGTGTCTGGAGAGACAAAGCCAGTAAATGTGTGAGTGCGTGTTTGCTTGTGTGTGTATTTGTGAGTGTGTAAGCGCCATACAGGCCCAGTCTGGCAGCAGAAAGCAGGCACTCATGGGAGGACCGGATGTTGGGTCAGGAAGAGAGGGAAACAAGAGCAGAGGAAGAGAAGAAGGGCTGGAGAGAGATATACATGGAAGACATGAGTCTGTCTATATAGGGTTGTGTTCGTGTGTGTACATGTTTGTGTTTGTGTGTGTATTTAAAAAATGGATGCATCCTCCACCTTTCGCTCCAGCAGGTATTTCTTTGGCATATGGGAATCTCTCCTACAGCCACATACAAATACATACAGCACATGTATGTTTCCATGTATGTATGTGAGGTGAATCTGCAGTTGATTTTGATTTATACATAAGTCTCTACGTGCTGTTTGTGTGTGTGTATATGTGTGTAGGTTTGTCTGTGTACATTTGGTGTTATACATCAACATTTAATGGCGGCAGGAGGGCGGGAGCCAACACATTTTTTCACCTGGGTTTGAATGCACCAGATCTGTCACTACACGGGGGGTAGAGAGAATGTCATGGAGGAGGTATGTCTTTCTTCATCGTATCCATCCACGGAGTATTTTAATTGGGTTTTTCGCTCCTCGCCAGAAAAAAAAGAGGGAACAGAGGTGAGAGGAGGAATGATTCATGGTGGGGTGAGGGTGGAGGTGGAGGTGGGGAGGAGGGTGGGATGGATACTTGCTACTCTGGGTTTCCATCTTCACCTCCTCAGCTATGGCCGCCTCACAGTCGTGGCCCTCACAATGACTACAGACACTTCAGCTAGCTCTTGATGGCGTTGTGTTGTGTTGTGTTGTCATGTGTTTGTTTGGTGCTTTACCTAACAAAGGTGCAGCTGACATACCGTCTGTGTCAGATGAGGCCGCCTCATAGAGACAAAATAATGCTGCAAAACCCAAAGCGTCTCCTAGTGACCGTCAAACACTCGCCGAGCAATGGACACATTGATGGAGAAGATGTGCAGGGGGAGAGAGAGAAGATATGTGTGTGGATATGCAGTGTGTGTGTGCGTGTGTGTACATAAATATGTGTGTGTGTGCGTGTGTGTGTTGATGGTTGATGTACAGGCCTGGAGGGCAAACGCTCCAGGCTTCTCTCGTTAAGAACCTGTCAGTCATCGGCAGAGAGGAACCAAAAGCAGTCCAAATCGCAACACTGAGCGTGTGTGTACGTGTGTGTACACATGTTTGTGTGTGTATTAAATGCATTCAGCCACTTGGCTATTCCCAAAAAAACAAGTGAGGAGAGGAAAATATTTGTGGAAAAAAAAGAAAAAAAAAAGGTGGAACAGTTGTGGTGCAACGTGAAGCCACACTGCCCTCCAGTGGATTTTAGATGCATCACAGTTAAACGCAGCACTGACGAGCATGTAAACGTGTGTGTGGGTGAGAGTTGTGAAACCGGGCTGATAATAGGACACATGATCAAGTCTACTTGTTTAATCTGAAGATTAGAAAAACTGAGGAACATTTTCTCAAATTAAACTTTAAAAAAATGGTAAAATAAAGAGAAAAGAGTGTGTAGACAGAACATGCCAGTGTTTCAGTGTGGAGCCCCAGTGCGCAGACAGGAAGGCAAAAGAGGAAGTGCAAAAGATGCCCAATCTGTACCACTCTTCACTGCCTTTTCTCACACAAGCTTTACATCTTCATTAAGCTGAACACAAACTATTCTTCAGCTCGCACATCTAAAGCTTATCTCTCTGTACGTCTACGTGATTTTCAGAGCTGAATTTAAAAGGATTGTTTGGATTATAAATAATCTATTCTTAGAAAAACACCTTTGCACTATCTTTACACTATTTCACCCTCTATACTTTCAATTTCTAAGTTAGATCAGCAGGTTCCAGTTTGCACCTGAGTGATTCATTCAAATACTCTCTCCTTCCTGTGTTTTTTCTATGCAGAATAAGACCAGGAAATGATGTGCAGTTGTAACCGCCTACATCATGTGAAACCTTTGGCATTAAATGCCTCTTAAAGCTTTCAAGGTGTATACTGATAGATGAGTAATTACAGTATATATCTGTATGTTTCCATGACTCGAGGGAAAAAGCACCCAGAACTTATAACAGCTCAACTCTCATCTTTGACCTGACTTTACCTGCTTGTAAAGAGTTAAAAAATCTGCAAATGGTGTAAAAATAATTTACTCAGTGTTTCGTATTATGACTTTATTCTCAATTAAAGGAACCTGAAATATCAAGAAATTTGACAGACACATTTTAATCTTACTCCATTAGCAGATACTTTAACTTACTACAAACAATCCAGGTATTAATTTTGCTTTGAAATATCTTTAATAAGACATTTACCAGGATTTCTCAGGTGAGAATTTATGCGTAGACAAATTTTAATAGATTTTTTAAAGAAATTTTGAGTTGAGAAAATAACAGTCACACGCTGTGAACAGTGAATAGTTCAATGACAGTTTCAGGCACTCAACCCACAGTGTGGGTGCAGCGTGCAAACAGTGGAGGGAAAAGCTGCGTGCACTTTGGTGTGAGGCACACACATAAGCATGCATCTCATGCAATCCTTTTTTATCACACCTCCCTGTGGTCACAGCTGTGACTGCACAGAGGAACTAACAGCACAGACTATGAGACATTTTCTGAGGCCTATGTCCTCCCTCAACCCTGCCATGAAATTAAGACCTTCAAAGGAGGATATTAGAGGACGTTAGAGACAATGATTGGAGAAGATTTAAGAGGAGGAGGCAAGAGAGGAAATTAGAGAAAGACTTAAGTGCCGCAGATTGTTGAATTTTAAAACAAAGAAATAAATTGGGGAAGCTGTGACACAGTTTCTATGTAAACCACGCCTCCTTCCTCATCCCAGTACATAAACATCCAGGGCTCAAAATAGAGGCCAGAGATACTTGTACTGCAACATCATGAAGAATGAGAAATCTCATCACAAAATAGCTGGAGGGCATCAATAACTACCATACCTTACATGTTTTTCTTATCTTTCACATTTAACAAATATGATTCTTGATTTAACAGACTGATGATAAAGGAAGTTTAAAAATACACTTTGAGACACTCTTCAGTTCTTTGTATTCTTGCAACAGGACGGGGGATTTACCTCAGACAAGTTAAAATCAGTATTTTAGTCTGAAATCTTACCCAACAAGAGAAGTTCTGCTGTGTGGGAGGGACGACATCGTGTAGTTTCCCTTCACCTTCACCATCCTCGTGGGTTTCTCTTTGATGGATGTGTAAAGGGAACAGAACTTGTGTTAATAGTAATTTTCACCAAGAGAAATAGGATCTCACTGTACAGACCGTTGTTACGCCATATATAGGCCATATCATATACTAACACGGTTTTAGTGCTGGTTTTAGGTCAAATTGTAGCAGCGGCCGCTTCGATATGTAACAACTGTCACGTGTTCATTTTCAGTGAAACCACTAACTTGCACTGAACAAAATTTCCCCAAATTAGCATAAGTATTTCTCTTTCTCTCTTGTGATATTTTTATATCTCTCTGTCTTTCTTTCTCTCTGTGTCTTTGCAACACGAACTTGAATATGTTACATGACTTAGTTACAGACCTGTGTTAGGGACAATGACAAACAAGCTTATTTAGCTTCCAGTGAGTTTGTGGGCTGAACATGGTCTAATTTTAAAAAGGGAAATTCCTAGATGTGAGGAACTTGTTTTATCTAGCACTATTTGCACACTGTGGCTTATACATTTATTTTCCCATAAGCTCCACCGAGATAACAGCAAATATTAGCTTCATCTTCTTCCAGCTTATATCACTGTGAGTTAGATAGTTGGCGACTGTGCTCAAAGTGCTTCAAGATATGAATGCAGTATGTTTTAGCAAAAATGTAAAATTAAATAAAAGGTTGTGAAGAACTGAAATATTTCAAGTAATGCTAAAAAAACACATACAGGTCTATAAGTATGATAGATATTAATATATGTACTATCAAAAACAAGAAGTTAAAAGCTGATACTGATGTTTAAAAGTCTCTACAACAGGAGTGACGTGTTTTAGCTGAATTGTGAGCTATGGATGTTGTATGCTAACACATGTTTTTCTGTTAAAAGGCTTGTTTTGACTTAAAATATAGTGTAAGGTCCTAATTTTTTCAATATTTGCTGGCTTTTCCATTCTTATCATTCAGGCAGCTCTGAAAAGTCAACAGTTTGTCGATCTGCTTATGTTAGCTCACATCCCCGAGCATCATCAAGATCACATTTACCCTGAAGTCAGTAAAATGGCCACGTCACGTCAATATGTTTTAAGGTACAGATTCACTTAACTTGAATCAGACCAATTAAAATCCACTTTCCAAACATAGTTATAATATGAAAGATTACCTTAGCACAGTTATGTGACCTGACTCCACGGTCCTCTCACTGTCTCACTAACTGGATGGTAGTTTATGTTAGACATAACAAGTGTTGGCTCTTAACTAAAACAATACAACATTGTAGTAAGGATCAGTTTGTTAGGCTGATTAAGGTGTTTGGCTGCCAGTTGTTCAGTTATCTGTGTTTTTGTTTTTTCAGGGTCAGTTTACTCTTAAGTAGGTTTAGGGGGAGGTATTTAGAGAGACGGTCCATGGCGTGACTGGCCCAGCACCTTCCCAGCTTTTGTTTATTGTGGATGATGTCTCCAGTCCTTTGTGTTTCCCTTTTTTAAATCATCATTATTATTATTATTATTTTTTTTGTCTATTTTGGGCTTTTAATATGTTGCAGTCAGTCACATCTCATGAGCCTTCAGTTTCTGGTATCAGGGAGACCGATGTTGAACTAGAAGCCATGGGGAATGGAACCAGCTTCCTAGTGCAGCAGCATACTGCCATGTTAGATATCCTGGTGCCGTGGTCGGTTGTAGTATCCAGTAAATTTTTGGCCACTATTGATGCCCCTACAGGAAGATGAAGATGAAGATTAGAGGTACAAGAAAAGTTTGGTTTGCTAATCATTTTGTTTCTGCTCGGACAGGCATCTTAAGTTTTGTTGGAAAAATCTCTCTGAAAGTGTAAAATTTTAAAGAATTTCTAAACTTGCATAACGTGAAACTTGGTTTTACAGAACCAAGTTGTGCTCTGCCGTTAACTATAGAAAACCTCCAGAATGTCTTTACCACAACTCAGATCAGTTTTTATTGAATTAAGTCCAATAAGTCTGTGTTTACTTCTTGTTTACAGCACTTGAACAACAACTAGCTTCAGAAGTGTAGTTGTTGCGTCACACACCATGATAAAGCGCTTTCATGCTAGTTTTCATAGAAAGCACAGGCAGTCAGAAATACGGTAGCAGCTTAACCCTAACCCTTACAGCAGATATTTCAACACTTTCTGTTGTACAATAGGTCAGTATTTTTAACATGGTGTTATCTTATCGTGGTTTGTAAGAAGTCTGACTGGTTTTTGTAAGTCCTTTATTTCAGACAGTAGACCAGTACGTTGCCAAAATCAGAGATATCAGATCTGGCACCCCAACAGCATTACGAGACATGACATCCAGGCTACGTGAGTTGTCTTTGTTGACTTGAGGTACTTGCACACATTAAAAAAGAAACGTGTATGTGGCATGATGCTACTGCTTGCTTAATAACTACTTCCTTATTGCAAGAATCTATATTCTCAGGGGTGGAAATGGCCAAATATCATGTGTGTGACTGGTCTGGGAGGAAATCCATATTTAGATCTTTACTCTAAAAATGTCAGGCCTCTTATCGGAAACACTGTTTTCCTACTAAGTTTCAGAATCAAAAGTATTTCCATATATGATCATCAATTTAAAAGATTTTTATCTCTTTAGAGTAAACACAGACGCTAAAAGACGATAAAGCTGAGCCACGACCTTTGTGTCTTGTCGGTTTATGTAGCGGTTCACATTCTCACCCCGTGGACTCGACTTAGACCTTTATCCTGCTGTAAAGTGGGGACTGTACCCGCTCAGTTTCCAACCAATCAAAACTGTCTGAACACAAAAGTCTCTCTGTCTCGTTGTGTGTGTATTATTTTCCTATGACTGCATGAAATAACTGAGTGTGTTTCATCCAGATTCACATCAGATCACCACCCAGAGTGTGAGTCTCACTCCCCGGAGAGTCTCTCCACTCCTCTCCTTCCTCTTTTATCCCCCATTTTCTTGTGTATGTAAACAGAAGTAAAGCATTTTGAGCTCCAAGGCAGAGCACGATGATCAGACAGCGTACGCGATCAATGACTTTGAAGAGATCTAACGTCCCCTTATAAATGTATTTTACTCAGAAGGAAGAGCAGAAATGAAGAAACTCACTTCTGGAGCCAATGGCCACATGTTTTCTCTCTCTTCAGTCGAAGAGAACGAAAGAAAAAACACAGCGCAAAGTTTTGTAAAGGAAAGGCTGCATCTTTTTTGTTGCACGTTGCAGAGCTTGCTCATGTGGCCGGGCAACTGTAGGCCTGTTAGAGTAAGAGCAGGGAGGAGTCAGAGTGAAAGTTTAAGCAGAGAGTCTCTTTCTTGAATGTCAGAGTTTATCAGAATGATGTAAAAGGAGGAAACTAAACAAAAGACCGCAATTTTTCAGGCATCAGCGTGCATTAGCATGAGCTTTTGTCTTATTTCTGTATTTGTTGATGTGATTTAAAACCCTATATTCAGAAGTAGTCGTGTTCAGAGTTTATTGTAAAACCTTGTGAAAAACTTTAAATATTAGTCATTGCTTTACACTTAACTCCATCCCCATTTACAAATAACTGAGGCTTTTCACACTTGAGCAAATGCACGGGCAGACTAGATGAGCGAAGACTTCCTGTTCTTGGTGGCGTAGCTGAAATGAAACTTCCTGTCACCAAGGCGTTAAGGTAGCGGCAGCCTCTTCTTTTTTTTTGGTGTGACATCACTCCCACTTGCTTGACTTGACACCAGAAGCGAGGTTTAAGGGTTTGGGGAACAAGTCCAGGAAGCTGCGTGAGTCGGTAAGAAAGATAAAAAACCTACATAACTTCAAATAAGGACAAAGTTTCGTCTTACTTCTGCTTTATAAGTAATAAACTAATTTACAGCATCAATTTGACGTGCGAATTTGTGCCTGTAGGACTTTTCTGTATGGTGTGTGACCGTACACACCCTAACTCCTGGACATGGCGGGTCTCTTCGGTATGAAGATCCTGCTGCTCTGGGCTGGAATCATCAGTTTGGCAAACTGTAAGTAACAAACTGAATCTATTTTTTTATGACAAACTGTAGAAGGAAGTGATATTTGGTGAAGTTTCCCCCTCGTTGTCTGTCATCTTAAAGTCATCAAGAGGAAATATGATCTGTTAATGATGCGAAATATGAACGATAGCCAACTATAGGTGGTTGGGTCTCTTATTCTAGGCTCTTCAATGTTTCTGAAGTGGCAGCATGTGGTGCTTTAGCATGTGATCATGTTTACAGAAAAAGGTGAAACTCCTGAATCTGAGAGAAACGGAGTGAGATAGAGACATGAATCCGTCAGCACAAAACTCAGACTGTAATCATTTGAAGGAAAAGCTGAGGGCAGGAATGACAAGCTACAGTATATCATGTCTTTGAGCCGCGTCAACGTTTGTGCTACTTCATGTTTCTTAAACTTTCCAAAGCCAAGAACACAAGATATTAGAGCGCACAGCGGTGATGTGAGGAGCTGGGGAAGTGACAGCTTTGTGAGGCCCTTTGGCAAAAGAATAAACACTTATGTTCAATCAAAGACGGCTGTTAATAACAAGACGCTCTTTAAAACGGCGTCTTTCATTTGCTACACAGCTGTGGGAATTTTTGCAATCATGTTTCTGTTCTGCTTTGACATTGTGTGTGTTAGTGTGTATGTGTATGTGTGTGTGTATGCGCGCTCTTGATGGTGCAAGTGTAAATGTATTTGTGTGTTTTTTTGAGGGATGGGGAGGGGGGTGTCTGTCAGAGATGAGAAAATTAGTC
The DNA here is from genome assembly GCA_962446985.1 of Xyrichtys novacula. NCBI lineage: Eukaryota > Metazoa > Chordata > Actinopteri > Labriformes > Labridae > Xyrichtys > Xyrichtys novacula. Next base: position 28,864,964 of record OY660870.1, read on the forward strand.
GGGGTGTGTCGCTGCGAGCACTTCACATCAACCCTAGTGGCTGTGTGTGTGTTGTATATGATACACATCTGAGCGTCTGCGTGTGTGTGTGTGTGTGTGTGAGTGTGTGTGTGCAGCCAGACCTACCTTGCTGCCTCTTGCATCATTCAGAGTTCTGCTACAGTTCAGCACATCAAATAATTTCTGCTATTTTCAGCTCAGATGTCTCTATACGAGCTGAAATCAACCCTCCTTTCTATTTATTTCGGCCATCACTCAGGGTCAGCATTTGTCATCTGTTTCTCAAAAAGCGCTGTAGATAAGCCGCCAAGGTAAACCGCATCCACAGATTAATCTTATCGACACGTCTTCACCTCTCAGTCCTTCGCTTAGCTGCCATCAAAAATAGATATAGAAATAATGTGTAAACGCAATATTAATCTCAAACCTTATCTATAAATTAACTATAAGACCTTTCTAGAGCTGTTTTATTCAAGCCCAATACTAAAAACTCAAGTCTTTGTACTTACACTGCTTTCCAGAGACATACATGAACATTAATCATATAAAGTTTTCAGAACAGTTTCAAATAACAAAACCCGTTTCAAACCCAAAATATTTAGATTACTGTCCAGTAAATAAAACCACCAGATCTACTACCAGCTTGGCATGAATATGCATTTTTTACCTGTAAACAAGTGGAGAAAAACTATTAAAGCTCCTTTGAGTTTGTGTGAATTTGGCACCCCCTGTGGACAAATCTGTTACTGCATTTCCTTTGTGGATTTTGTCCTCTACACTGCAAAACTGAAAACTAAGTAAGTGTTTTTGTCAGATTTTAGTTTACACTTAAAAATGATCAATTCAGATAACATTTTATTTTAAGATATTACACACCAAAATTAAGACTTTCATTATTTGTAACAACCAAACCAATCATACACTGGAGGAGGTCATTTATTGTTAGCTTTCTTGAATTAAGACGTTGCACTTACTTCAAAAAAATGCTACTTATCAGTTTTTGAGGAGCATGCAGGATCTTCAATAAAAAGAAGTGTATCTGACTTTTGACAGTCAAAGTCTCATTAATTATGAACATTTTATGAATAAGTATTAAAAACGAGGCTTTGACTTCAGCTGCTCAGATGAACCATAACCCCTCACGCCCGTTTCAGGCATTAGAACTTAGTATATAAAAACCATCACTCTGTTACTGATGGCCTTATTTGCTGTTGATATCATGACATAAATGGCATCAGTTTGAATTTCAGTCTAATTCACTAAAGTCCACAAATCCCCCACAGGAGCTTTAATTCCAATAAAACAAATTATACTCAAGACAAAGAAGTTTTTCAGCAACCATGAGCGATCGGTGTTATCAACAGAATATTTCCACCCTGCTTTATTTCAACAGTCAAACATGTGATGTGTTGACAATCTTTGCAGTGGAAAATGTTAAAAAGGCTGTTTCAACACTGCACCACCAATGTGCCAATGTGTGATGTTTATCACCAGAACCGGCACCCCTCCTCTCTCCTTGGTGGTTTGTAAGGAGGTTTTCACTCGGCTAACTAACTATCAAATGGTAGGTGGAGGGGTTTAAATCTGAAGTTCCCAAAAGAGTGAATCCCACATACTACTCTTACTCAGCTTTACTGTTGTTGAGGGAAAAAAAAAATCACAATATCCTTCTGGGTCTTTTTTAAAGTGCATTTAGGGGTACTGATGTCATTTTCTCTAATAACAGCATTTTGCTTATTATGAAACAATAGACATGATCACCTCGTATCACCTCAAAACACGTCGTAGAAAAAGTTTGATGAAAGTCTTGTGCTCTTCGGCATACATTTTAATTTGTTTTATAACAAGTTTAACTCTTTATAAGAGCTCTGAATGTTGTTTTCTGTTCGGCAATTTCTATGTCTGATATTTCTTGCCATAAACTTTCGTTCTTTCAGGTGAATTGAGGTTTTATCACAATATGGTTTAAATGAAATGCTTTTAGTCGCATTTGTCTTTTTTGGCTATTTTTACATCTTTAATCATCAAAGTTTGAAATTCTAAAGTCCTTGTTAACAATGTAAAATAAACTTGCGTATTTGTCCTACGATAAAAGCCCTACTGTAGTGGGATAGTACCATTATGTGAGGGATAATCATGGTGAACAGGCAGGTTTCCGAGCAGAGTTCTAACGCTGTGAGACGAGACCTCAGTGTAAAGCTTTTGCCTCAGTGTCAACAAGTAGAAGTAAGATGAGGGAGCTGATGGATTTAAAGACTGACATGTGTGACCTGGTTGTTGCTTCTGACGGTTGTCGAGAGGTTGGCAGGAGGGTTTCAACCAATCAGAACCAAGTGTTTAGTGAGAAAGCTCAGTAATGGTGATGATGAATAAGCCCTCGATACACTCTGACCTATGCAGGATGCTCAGATAAACATTTGAACGACACTCTTATAGAATAAAATCTTCAAACTTTCAGGTGCTTTCAGGCTCATGTGAGGTACTTTTGGTTTGTGTTGATTGTGGCACCCCTGCAGACGACACAGTACATCTTTTTGATCTTGACCTGAATGGTTAAAAAAATTGTATTTTCTGTTAAAGACTTGAAGTTCACATGAGAGTCTGGCACCATTTAATGACATTTATCTGTTTATAGCCGTTTTGTTCCTGTCAGTATGTAGATTTTTAAGCTGCCTTCTTCACAGTTGTGTGATCAAAACGTTGACCACTTCCGCCTTTCATTCTGAGTTGTCTTCATTTCCTGTTCAAGCCGAGCAGAGAGGAGCAGAGCGCTGTGGGCAGAGCAGACTGAGAAAGAGTACATGTACATGCTTTGAGAATTCATGAAACATAAAAGGGGGAAGTGCGGGGTCTGAAATGAAGAAGTGACGTCAGACATGTTGAGAATGCTGTGCGGTGAAAAGCTTTTCCGGGAGGAGGGGGACAGTACTCTGCGGTGAATGCAAGATATGAAGGGAGAGCAGAAGCAGTTTAAAAATAAGTTAAAAGTTGATCACTGATGAGGAGAGACTAATACGGATGTGTAGCACGCTGACAGAGATGTGCTTAACAGTTGATGATATTTAAGTCACAGTTGTAGCAAACTGTAAAAATTGGATAGCCGAATTAATTTCCTATGGCTGCTGGTCTTTTCTTCTTTATTTTGCTGCTTTTTCTTCCGCTTTAGACTTTTAACAGTCCAGTATAAGAGCTCAACCATCACACCTTCATTTCACACTTTCAGGGCACTGAAAAAGGAAGTATAACTGGCTTAACTTCACCACATTTATCACACTGGTGCTGCTCAACCTAACAAGTTACGATAAACTCTATTCGGTTACAGTTATTTAAATCACTTATTGAGATATTCATAGAGCAAAATTATGTTTCACTGAGATGGTTTGTATCTGTCACCGTAAGAAACAAAGTGAAAAGTCACTGCAGGGGAGGAGAGAGTGTGCATCTTCTGCTCAGTGTAGTGAGACAAGAACACACAAAACCACATCCTGAGACTCACTGTTTGACTGTCCTCCATCACCTCGTCGTCTTAGTCTCCCTGCTGTTGCTACGCAGAGCAAACAGGCAGAAGTCATTTCACGTTAAGAATTTAGGATTTTAAAAAAGTCAGAAATAAGGTTTTCGCTTTAAATGATCAAACACATAAAGCTTGAATTATGCTGTTTTTTGAGGGTTTTTATTAACAGTAACTTGAAACAAGTGAGTCCCTTCATTGCGAGTCACGAATCTGCTCAAGCTGAAACCAATTTTTTTCTAAAGAAAAGGAAGGTTCTTGTTGAGAGAAAAGCAGGAAATCGTGGTTTGCCTTTGAAATAGATGTGTTGCTCTGGAACACATAGTTAAAGCAACCAGGTTGCAAAGCTGCTTCTTGCAGAAGTTTGGATCAAAATGGCTGCTTTTTCCTCTTTTCAACCTGATAATACCTCATTTCTGTAAAGACCGTTTCATCAGTGGATACTTTTGAAGAACAAAACTCAGGCTTCAAAAATGATCACATTTTGTTTTGTCATGTTTCGTGTGTTTGTTTGTTTTTTCAAACTCATCCTAAACTCCTTAAAAAGAAGAAGCTGAAATTGTTTACACTATTTTTCTCTCTTTTGTTTCTTCCAGGTCAGACCCCATCAGGTAGGTTTGAATACTTGAACACAACATTTATTCAGCATTCATCATGATTATCATTTTCCCTTTATGTCACCATTTGTGCTGAAAATTGTCATACATCTTAACCTCAGTCCCCTTTCACAGCTACATTTCTCTCTTATCATCAGCTTTAAAATCACTCACCCTCCTTTATATCAGCTTTCCAAATCAAAATACTATATCCTCTATGTGAGCTGATAAATCTTTGGGGAAGATAATCTAGATGGCTGATGGTGCGGCAGTATGCTAACACTTAAAGCTCTTGTCAGAAACATGGTTTGTGTCCATTTTGGCGCCCTCCTGTGGTTTCTGGCCACAGATGTCAGTATGCCCACTCTTAAAGGTCAGATGTGTAACTTGTAACAAATGTTTCATGGGCTGTTTCTTCAGCTGCTAAGTAGACACCTACCTTCTCATAGGCTAGTTTGACACATTAGAAGCTACATTTCGACATTGTCAATCAAACCGTTTACATTAATTTTAGTCTGTTTTAAAAATGTCCGAAAAAACTCACAAGCTTGCTTTAAGCACTGCAGCACTGACACAGTCTTGATAGTTTTATGTCCAAACCCAGAGTGTATTTGAACTCAAACCTCAAACCTTTTTAAGTGTTAGCTCATTGCCACCATCGTTAAAACCAAGACTTTTACCAACTCAGGGAATATGATAATGACATTGTGTTTGGCTAGACTCATGTTTCCTCATAATGTGAATGTTTCAGCTCCCTCACCCTCACGCAACTCAAACCCAACCTCACCTCCAGTCACCAGTTCACCTGGCAAACCCATACCTCCAAGCAACATGACAGCTGCTCCTGTCATGTCTCCCAGCACCTCAAAAACCGATCCCGCATCCAGTATGTATTCTAACCCTGTTTACAGCTTTTAGCACAGATCCATACTTCTCTACTCTTCAATGTGGTTTCTATGACACTGGCCTCTGTAAAAAAAAGGAGCAGGAGATAAATCCTTGTACTGTAGCATTGACCTCATATTGCCTCCTGGCATTAAATACAGGGTTATAGGTGACTTCTCAAGTTATCAGCTGTGTGCTCTTTTGTATTTTAGATGTTTTCAACCTGTAGCCAGTGTTGTAGTCGAGTCACCGAACTTTGAGTCCAAGTGGAGTCACAAGTTCTCACTGTTCAAGCCAGAGCTGAGTCCACCTATAAGACTGATTGGGAAATAGTGAGAATAAACTTATAATGGTGTCTCAAACATCCCAAGCTGAGAGTAGGAAATATAATCTGTGTGAATACGATCTACAGCAGCCATCTTTGTGTAGAGAAGCAATGCTAAAAAAAACACTGTAGCGCTCTTTTGTTGGCATGACTAACATTTTCTTGTAGTGCAGATGTTTCTACTTCCTAACCTTCACCTTCACCCTCCATCACAATCAATGCTTTCCCTCCAGACACCAGTTCAGCTGGCACCTCACTTCCACTCATCACGACAGTCGCTCCTGTCGTGACCCCCAGCAACTCCTCATCTGACCCCAAATCCCTACACACCGAAAACAATTTAACCACCACGTCTGGTAATGTGTTAAGAGCTAGTTTACAGCTTTATTGGGAACATTAGTGGGGAAATCAGCCTGGTATTGTCCTGACATTGTGAACAGGTATTATACCAGGTGAGACTGTTAGCAGCCAAATGTTTTTACTCAAAGATGACTCCCCATGCTCTCCATCTTGCAGTCACTCCTAACACTCCTGCACCCAAAAACAACATCACCACTGTGACCTCACTTCCAAGCACTGAGTCCAGCACCAAAGTGGCTCCTGTCACCCCAGGTTGGGATTTTCTCATTTCAAAGCCTGCTGTTTGTTCTTGTAGGACTGCAGTAAGATTATATTCAACCCGTAGGTTTAGACAAAGTGACCAACACTGAAGACAAAAACAAGTCCTATTGCTTGTTTTGTTTTGTTTTTTTCAACTTGTTTAGCAGGATCTTTAATGTTGTACAACCATGAAATCATATTTTGTTTCTGTTTTTCTGTAATCTTCTTCAGCCGCCAACGCAACACAACCACCACCACAATGTGAGTACTGGTGCTTTTTTCCAGATATAAAACAAAGTTCAATTTATTGCTGTACAGTCTTTCTCTCTGTTTGATTATAACTATCTTTATCAACTGAATCTGTACTCAGTGTTAAGGGCCTTCAGAGTCTAACAGCACTTAAAGTGATTTGGGATGTGAAAGTGTTCTTGTTAACGATGATCTCAGATTAATTTCAGTGGGATTGGGTTGTCGGCAAAAAACTGTTCTTGAAACACATTTTGCTATAATGCAGTCCTGAATCTCACTGGCATTAACTGATGACTGTTTAGCTTTTAATAACCTCCATGAGCAGAAATCTGTAAGCAAATACAGCTGAGGATCTGCTCATACGTCTCTAAACACTCATTTCTAGTCTGACTGTAAACAACAGAAATTAACAGAAAATAAATTCTTGGTGGGAAACTTTTTATGGCTGGAAAAAAAAATGAAAAGGAGCAGTGTTCTAAATCTTTATAAATGTCCATAACAAGCACCAGTCAATCCCAGTCTGTAATGGAGATGTGTGATCATGGGTTGATCACTATGACTATGATTAGTCCCACCAGTAACGTTGACAACATTGTCTGATACAGGCTGAAAAGGACAATACTAAAAAATGTCTTTGTGGCATTTAGATGTGAGAGAGATAAAATAATCCTTTATTCGTCTGACAAAAACAAATTCCAAATTTACAGCAGTGATAAATAAAAAATGGAAATTAAAAAATGAAACTTAGGAGTTAAAAGATGTAAAAGAAGATATATACATGAGTGTTATTTACTTTATTTTAAAATAACAATTTGGGGGGTTGAGTGGGTTTTTTCTCCACTTCAGTGTTTCATGGCTAACAGATAGCACCAACTCAAGTCACCACAAATTTTCTCCCCCAAAGTTTGACCTAATCCAAAACTCCACACTCTCAGATTTACGACTGCAATCCAGCGAGATGTGCAGACGTTCCTGTGAGGCTTACACAGAGTTCCTTGTGAAATTGTTCAAATAAGGAATGGTTTTATCCAGCCTCCTTGAAGTGCACTGTAATCATATCTAATCTGTCATTTTTGGGGGTAATTTTGAAGTTGGTGTTTTTTCCTCTGATCAGACAATCTATTCTTTTTTGAGGGGAGCATAAAATCATCACCTGGTCTTTTTACTGTGACCTTGATCCTCACAACCTTCTCAGGGGTCAGTGTTTGGTTCATAGTGGAGAGACAGGGCTGTTCTGCTGTGTACCACTGATGCTGGTTTCTGTGATTGGATTATGATCAAATTAGGTTTGTTCATTGAGTTTACAAAGTTTTTGGCATTTATTATATAACCCTGATTTTCTTGTGTGCAGGCTCTTACACCGTCTCAACCATCCAGTTTGGACTAAAGATTGACTTAATAAACTCTACCCATGGTAACTACTCTGTAAACATCACTGATGAGTCCGGACTTCAGACTGAAAAGACCTTTCGTCACTCCAACAAAAACTCATCACATGACATCAAACACCTGAAGCCCTGCACTGAGTACCAGCATGCTGTGGCACTGATTCATGATGATGGCAGTGAAACCTTCTGTATCCACTCTAGAACTGAAACTGCTGAACGAACTACTGGAACCAGTGAGTCTAAATAACAACTGTTGTCTAAATGTTTCTTACTTTCTTTGTTATTGGAGGACTGAGTAAAGATGTCTGTGCATCACTTCTTTGTTTCAGAGAGCGGCGACGTTGAAAAAGGAAGCTGCATCCCAGGATATGTTTGTTACAGGAGCGATTGGGACATCAGCTCTTTGTTGTCAGTGTCACATCAAGTTAAGGAGTGCCAAAATGACTCTACTCAGTTCTGTTTCAAACCTGCTGTCAAAGATATTTGCACAAGTGTGACCATAGACTTCACTTCAGAAAACTGCGTGGACCCTCCCTTAAACCTCACCCAAGAGGTCCCTTTTGGTATGTACGGTTCAGCTGTCCAATATATTCAACAATGATGCATAAATCTTACTGTGCCATATTAAATATTGTTTGATTTTCTGTTACAGATTCTTTGGATGGTAATGACATAAAACTAAAACGCCACAACTGAACTTCCTGCAACAATAGAAACAGAATTACCTCCAAACTGTGAGGATCTCACCGTGGATTACATCTGTCAGGGTGAGTGATAAGAAAAAGGGGAGAAACTCTGTCTCAACAGCAGTATGATTTAATTTAAGTCTATAGATGAGAAAAAGGATCTGTGAGTCCCACTAAGACCCTCATTCATCCAGCAGTGAAGCTAACAGACATGTCGACTTTAGAAATGTTGGTAAAAGTACAAAAGTCACTTCACTTGAAGCAGAAGTCACATGACTTTAATCTGAAGGTTATAAGAGGTGGTGAAGGTATCGTTTTAATCTCGGTGATGATTTTTTAATCATGTTTTAAATTCAGAGATAAACACTCTCAGTCACACACACAAACATCAGTTGATGAAGAAATGTTTTTTCTTTTTTAGCCACAGAAAAAGGCAAATCCAACGAGCCAAAGAGTCCGCCTGAGCTGGAGCCCTTCACAGATTACAGCTGCACGGGTCAGATCAAAAAAGGCAACACCACCAAAAACACATCTCCCATCACGTTCAGAGTCGACTGTGGTATGTTGACCTTCACTCTACTTCAGTGTAATAACAACAATCCTCTTGTATTTAGAGAGAAGTCAGGATACAGAGACTACAGCAGGTAATGAGTTCAGTCTCAGAAATCTGATGTGTTCTTACAGATCTTCATCTAACAGTCAAAGTCACAGAGGTGACCAACACTTCCATTCAGCTGAGCTGGACCACAGACAGTCAGAGATGTAAAGATGTTCTCCAGTATCCAAAGCTCGGCTTTGACTGCAGTTGTGTCTCTGGATATCACAGTAAGTAAAGATGCTTTTAAGTGTCTCAGAAATTCACTTGTACATTTTCACACTAAATTCATTTTTGTGAAAATTTGACCACTCTGGTTTCTGGTCCGTTTACCTGAAGAGTGAAATAAAGTTTGGACATTTAAAGTTTCTCACCGCTGTTGTCACTAGAGACATTTTGATTTAGACATCCTCTCTGCTGAAAAAAGTAAACATTTGGAAAAATATATTTGCAGCTGAAAACTGGTGCACAATTATTTCACACGAACACATGCATCAGAATAAGTGCAGGGCCAGAGCTGCTAAACTATCAGTGACTGATTTGTCTCTATATGTCAGCCCTGCTTTTTTTAGTCAAACAAAAAAAGTTCAATCAGGCGAGAAAAGTTAATGAATCACAGATTGGGGTTAATTTTACAGAGTTGATGTGATATTGAATTATTTTCAGGGTCTCTTTAACCTTTGAGCTGATCATAGAGATGGGGTGACTGAAGGTGTCTGCCCTGAGCTTTAGTGACGTCTGTCTCTGTGGAGTTGGAGGTGATGGTTGATGTTGTCACCTGATACTGATGAGATGATGAAGCCGATCAAACTGTAAAGACTGAGAGAGATGGGAAGAGGATGACTGTACATAATGATAGGATGAATTTACTGGAGGAAGAAAAAGACGTATTTAGAAAAGAGCAGCAGTTGATGAGGGTCATCAGATAGATGTGACCAGAACAGCTGAAGACCACAGGTGATATCAGAGAGTTTGTAAAGAAGTGAACACAACATAAAACAGAAGAAAATAGTTTTCCTGACTGAACTTTTGCTAAAGCTTTATTCAATAAAACTGTGTTGCAGACGCGGCTAAGAAATATCCTGGAAGAACATCATGTAACGTCAGTGACCTGAGACCGTACACAGACTATAAATGTCAAATTCAACCCACCTATGATGGCAGGAATGTTCGTCAACCAACCTCTGTTGGAAAAGAAAGGACTAAAGCTGGCAGTAAGTGTCTAAAAACCTTCTCTTCTAGTGACAGTAACAGTCAACATGGATAAAAACAAAAACAGACTGTTCAGTGTAAGACAGTGTAAAGAAGTTTGAGAAGTTACAATAACTCTGCATCTGATGACGTGAATGTCTGTTTGAAAGTCAGTATCTGTGTAAGAGAACAAACTTTATTACCGACTCTTTACGGTCAGTTATTTAATGAATGAAACATGATTGCTGGTGATGCTTTTTTAAGTGAAGCTCTAATGATCTGTGAAGTAGAGGTCATTTTCAGAATAAAAAGATATTATGATTATAATCTTCTGACTCGACTGTGGGGTCATGATCCGAGTTATTCTCTGAAACTGTGTGACACTGAGATGTAAATGAAGTTTTTTTTCTTTTCTTTGCAGAACCAGAAGATATCAGTTCCATGGTGGTGACTGTTCCAGAGAATAATGTGATAAATGTATCCTGTGAGCATAGTGAAAAATTCAATGGACCTAAAAAGATATTCAAAGCAAGTCTTAAAAATGGTGACACTGTGATAACACAAGAAAACAGAAAGTGCAAGTTTGAGTTCAGAGACCTGAGCTACTCCACAACATACCGTCTGCAGGTTTGTTTAATCCTGATTATTTTTTTTTACAAGACTATCTTTTAATCTAACTTCTCTTATTTCTTAAATTGTATAATTCCTGATCAAGAGTTTCTGTTTTTCCAGGTGTTTCCTTTCAACGGGGAACTTGCTGGCAACTCAAAGAACAAAGATGTGGACACTCTCTGTATGAGCTCTTTACATTTTATACAAGTGTAATCTTATCTACATTTTAATCTCAAACATAAACCGTTAAAACAAAAATCCTGTCACTTCACAGATAATGACAAAGCTCTCATTGGGTTCCTGGTTTTCCTCATCATCCTCACATCTGTGGCCCTGCTGTTGGTCATCTATAAGATATTCATCCTGAAGCGCAGACAGTCCCAGTAAGAATCCTTCAGTCTAATCTTCTCTTACATCAACTTGTTCCCAGTTTTAGAGTCCGTCCAAGTGTCGTCATTATCGGTGAATGAATGTCTTTGTCTTTCACAGCGACATGAGTGAACACATTAAGCTTATTCCATCGAGTAAGTAGACTTAAAATTAATTTTATTGTTTCTTAGATGGTACATGAAAAGAAATAATTCATTATGAAGTAAAAGCTTTGTCAATAGTTTCTTTCTGCTCTGATATCGTTTTGTTTCTGTATCATGTTTCCTATTCGGTTTATAGATGAAGAGAACCTGCTGACCGTTGAGCCCATTCCTGCCGACTCCCTGCTGGAGGCCTACAAGACGAAGCTGGCAGACGAGGGGAGACTTTTCCTAGCCGAGTTTCAGGTTTGACATTTGTGTTTCAAGTTGTTATTAACATTTTTATATTGTTCTTATCCTTGAATCAAAAAGTCTGGGTGAACTCTTCGTCCTCCTGTACTTCGGTCTCTGACATGACTTGTTTCTACCTCCAGAGCATCCCCAGAATCTTCTCAAGGTACTCTGTGAAGGAGGCCAAAAAGCCCTGCAATTCTCCCAAGAACCGCTATGTGGATATCCTGCCATGTGAGTTGGAGTCTGGCCTAACATTTTCATGGAGAACAGACGTCACATCTATCTCTAAGTTTCTAGCATCTGTGCACAAGAAAGATGTTTTCACTGGTCTTCACTTTACATGGCTCCAAAGAATATTATACGCAGCAACTTTTTAAAAATGTCCTCCTCTCTCAAAGACGCTTTTTGCGTCATAGCAACAATAACCGTCCCCTATAGTAAATAGCTACACGCTCTAAACCTTATTTCTGAAAAAAACAGAGGATTTGAACTCTTAGCTTTTTAAATTTTTTAAACTCAATTATTTAATAAAATTAAATAAATCAATGAATTAAACTGACTGACTCTGATTATAACTTCCCCATGGTCAGTCATCATTGAAACGACAGTAAGAGTGTTAGGCACTAGATTTTGTTACAGTTAATGTTTTTTTATTTTACATTGAACAACTCTAAGTCGTCTTTTTTAGTGTCAGCAGATGTAGAAAGCTGTTAGTGTGTGTATTTGGATATAATATTATAACACAGAAGGATGGAGTATTCTGTAATAGGAAGAAAATTAAGCCATTTTCTGATTTAATTTATATGTTTTTTTTTCTTTACCATTGATTTTCTTTTTGGGCAGCACAGTAGTGTAGTGGTTAGCACTGTCGCCTCACGGCAAGAAGGTCCTGGGCTCAGGGTGTTTCTGTGTGGAGTTTGCATGTTCTCCCTGTGTCTGCGTGGTTTTACTCCAGGTACTCGGGTTTCCTCCCACATCCCAAAAACATGCAGAAGTGGGGTTAACTTAATTGGCCACTTTCAAATTGCCCATAGGTGTGAATGTGAGCGTGGATGGTTGTTTGTCTCTATATGTCAGCCCTGCAATGAAATGGCGACTTGTCCAGGGTGTCCCCTGCCTTCGCCCAAGGATGCTGGGATAGGCTCCAGCCCCCCTGCAACCCCGAGAACGGGAATAAGCAGTAGAAAACGGATGGATGGATGTTTTTCTTTTTTCATTGAGCAAACATTGGCATTGACATATTTACATATTGAACTTTACCTCTCCATCTTCCTTCTTCTCTTTTTTAACCTCTTTAGTTCATATGACAAAAAATAGTTTCACACTACAGTCAAACTACAAAGTAATTGTCCTGGCGTTAAAAGTGATAATGGCAGCAAGAGCATAACATGGAGTGTTGCTTACCTACACAATCTATACTCTCTATCTCTTTTTTAGTACAACAAACTGCATCAGGAAGAACAGATGTTTGCATCCTTTGTAATGTCTATCCTTTCCTGAGTTTTAGATCTGGTATAACTATGATATTGTATACGTCATCTTTTTGTAGCCGGTGTTTTAAGCTTGTTAGTGTCTCCTCTGTGATTTTTTTTGATAACAGTTTTCTTTTTCTGTAGATGACTACAACCGTGTGCAGCTGACCACCGGGAACGGAGAGGCAGGATGTGACTACATCAACGCCAGCTTCATCGATGTAGGAAAAATATACGTACCTATAACACCAAAAGGCTTTTTCCTTTACTGTTTCATTTATACAAACTATCAAGCTTTAACTAACCATCAAAAAGTTAATTGTAAAAGCAGGTTTAGACCCGTGACAGGGCCAAATTAGGGACTTAACAGAGTCGAAGTGAATTTAACGACATATTGATCATGATTTATTCTCCTGCTACAGGGATACAAGGAATCCAAGAAGTACATTGCAGCTCAAGGTAAAGACAAACATTTCTATCTTTACTTATTCGGCTCCAAAAATGTGCATTACTATACTGTATGTCTTAAAATAATGATGATGATGGTTGTGGGTCAAAGGGCCAAAGGAGGAGACCGTGTGTGACTTCTGGAGGATGATCTGGGAGCAGCAGTCCTCTATCATCGTCATGGTGACACGCTGTGAAGAGGGAAACAGGGTAAGTGTAAGAGTTTGGACTCTTCTCTAACTTGATAAAACATTGTTTTTAGTTTTAAAGTTACAGGTTAAACTCTGTCTTCGACTGACAGAATAAAACAGCTCATTGTCACTTGACTAAATGCAGTCTTTTCTTAAACATCATCACAGCTACACTCTCACATACACTTCAGAAATAAAACAAATTTACACCAACACTGCCTGTAAAAAAACTCTGCAGTCCGTCTCGTCTGGTTTCATCTGCTGCTTTCTATTTTAAAACCACCGTCTGCTTATGTGACCTTTGGGGTAAAAGGCTCAGTCTAACACTCTCACTGATGCGTTCATGATTTGTGTAAGCAGACTTTCATAACTTTCTCTCTCCCCTAATGTGTCGTAGGTGAAGTGTGCGCAGTACTGGCCCTCTCCAGAACGTGATACGGAGATCTTTGAAGAGTTTATAGTGAAGCTGAACTCTGAGGAAAACTGCCCTGATTACACCATCCGTCATCTCAGCCTCACAAATGTGAGTGCGGCGGGTTATGAAATGATGCAGCTGTATGGTACAATTTTGCATGTTTTGATTGACAGGATGCAAATCTGCATTTCTGTGTGATTGCAGAAGAGGGAGAAAAACTCAGAGAGGGAGGTGACTCACATCCAGTTCATAAGTTGGCCTGACCACGGCGTCCCCGGGGAGCCACATCTCCTCCTGAAGCTGAGGCGGCGTGTTAATGCTTTTAAGAACTTCTTCAGCGGCCCCATCGTTGTTCACTGCAGGTCAGGACACCGCCCTGTACTACATTAACCTAACATTAATTTATGCTTGTACTGCAAAAATCAGAAACATTGAATCTGCTAAAAGTAAGAGAAGTTGCGTCTGTACCTAATTGACATGCACAATAATGTGAATTAACATTAACAATGTCGATGTCGTTGTTACCTTATGTGTAGTGCGGGAGTTGGCAGGACGGGCACTTACATTGGCATCGATGCGATGATGGAGGGTCTGGAGGCGGAGGGCAGAGTGGACATCTATGGTTATGTCATCCAGCTCCGCAGACAGAGGTGTCTCATGGTTCAAGTGGAGGTAAACTTATTTAGATCACAGTTTTTAAGAAAAAAGAAAAGAAAACGAAAGTCTGGTGCGCAGCTTCTCTTTGACCCATATCTGTGGGCTGCATAGAAATCAGAGATGTAAGAGAGCGCTGTGTATGAATATTATTATATCTACATACATTTGAACAATAGGGTATGTTTAAGGCGTCAGTTAAAGTTGAAGTTTGTCCCTCCACAGGCCCAGTACATCTTGATTCACCAGGCACTGCTGGAGCACAACCAGTTTGGAGAGACTGAGACCACTCTGGCAGAGTTGCACAGCACAGTGAGCACGCTCAAACACAAAAACGCAGACAACGAACCCACCTTGATGGAGGAGGAGTTTGAGGTACAAGACTCTGTTATTCTTTATTTCTTAAAAAAGGATTTGATCATCTCAATTTTCTCAGAAATTGTTGTATTATTTAACTTTGCTTTTTCACTCCTTGTTACAATATATGGATATAAATGAAACTGATATGGCCCACTTGATGATTAAAAGAAAAAGTGCTTGTTTTAATTCAGAGACTCCCAACCTTTAAAAACTGGAGGACATTTAACTCTGGGGTCACAGAGGAAAACAAGAAGAAGAATCGGTCCTCGTCTGTCATCCCATGTGAGTGTCACCTGAACACTGAGTTTACATCAAACATCGTCTGACATACAACAGTTCAAGTGCACCTGTGTGTGTTAACTGTGCACCTGCATTCATGTAACAGAATCAAAAAGTTCTGCTGTTCTTGTTTTTGTGTCTCATCAGACGACTATAATCGAGTGTTGCTGAAGCTTGATGAAGGGCGCAGCCATGACAGTGACCCTGATGAGGACGAAGAAGAAGAGTCATCAGATGAGGAGGATGAGGAGTCCAGTAAATACATCAACGCCTCACATATTGAGGTTTGTTTTAACTTTAAGCTCATCCTGACACTAACAAGGTTGGCTTCATTTTTTATTACATTTGCTGTGTCTTTAATTCTGTTTGGACTTTTGCACATCAATCAACATTTCTTCTCCGCTCAGGGTTACTGGGGCCCACGCTACTTCATCGCCGCACAGACTCCACTGCCAGACACCATGGCTGACTTCTGGTGCATGATCTACCAGAAGAAAGTATCTACAATCGTCATGCTGTCAGACAGCAGTGAGGCAGAGAAGGTGGTGAAATATGATGTTTTACGATGTTGTCTGGTAGACCTCACACACCTGCTCATGGTACTGACACGTAGAAATATGTGCGACCTCTTCTTCTCAGGAGTCTGATTGTGTCTACTGGGATAAAGAAAAGAAAACATTCGGTGACTTTGAGGTGGAGGTAGCGAGCACAGACATCACCCCGACCTTTACCACGCGCAACATGCTGCTCCGCCACGTGAAGGTAACACAACGGCAGCAAAGTCTGCTCGACCTGCCGCTCAAGATTTATCCATACCAGCCTGTTATGAGCCTGTTTTAACCTCACTTTGCTCCTGCCGACAGAGGAAAGAGTCCCAGCCAGTGAAACACTTCCAGTTCCTGAAATGGGGGAGCGAAGAGCTGCCAGAGAAAGCTCAGAATCTGACAGACATGATAAAAGACATCAAGCACAGCCGTGGAAGTGGAAAACCACAGGGGAGCAGTCCCATTGTGGTCCACTGCAAGTAAGACAACCTCTCTGAAAATGACTTTCTTCAATCTTAGCTCTTTAATGCCTGACACCACAAACTATGGCCAGAAAATTCACATTTTTTTGGAGCTAAAAACCAAAAAAATCAAACTGTCCTTAAAATTTAACAAATATATTTATTTATCTCGTTTGATACATTAGATGTTTTTGGAAACTAATAAACTACAAGAGGACATTTTTATCATTTATCGGACTGTATTCAGGTGTTTTTTCTGTAGTTTGTTGATTTGATAGAAGTATATAAATGCATGTATCAAATATGACACAAAAGGCATCACAGGGTTAGAGGAGTGATGAACATCAATATAACTGAAACAATCAAGGTTATTTATCACATTTTGCTCAGAATCAATCAGACTTAAAGTATTCAGGGCTTCATTTTAGGCCTATCAAATAACCTATAACTGTGCACATGAAGCAGGGACGATTGTTTTCTTTGCTATCAGTTACAACGATGTCAATTATGTTGGTCTTTAACTTAAACTACGAGTGTTTATTTGGTAACACATACAATTAAAAAACTAATATGTGTCTAATAGAGCATCCCGTAGGTATGATCAGCTCTCCAAAGAGCCTTTTAAGGAGTGGAAAAGTTTTCACTTATGCATGTAGTAAAATACATTTATTTAAGGATCTTAAAATAAAGAGTAAGTGGGAGATTTCAGACAAAAATAAAACAGAGATAGCTAACTAAGGTGGAAAAGACAGGACAGAGTATGCAAAGAGAATGAGTTGTTGGTGGCTGCCGTAAAAAAAAAAAACAAGCTGTAGGACATTTTTGGATCGTCTTCAGACAGTGGTTAGAATAATTAGCTCAGGCTGTTTCATATTTGAATAAACTAATGCATTTAAGACACTCTCATGATAGTTATATATGGTCGTTTTGATGTGAGAAATGTTTATATTTCAGGTATTAATATCTCCATGGTCAGTGATTGTTTCAATTGTTAATAAAATGTATTCACTGATCAATAAAATTGCCTGAGGGAAATAAGAAAGCCTCCCCGACAGATACTACAGGGAGGGTCTTTTTACACAAAATATACCTTTAAACATGTGTAAATTAATTTTATTAGTGTGTGATTGTTAAGATATCAGTACCAACAAACAAAGTAAAATATATTCAGTGCAAATGAAAAGTGTTTAGGATTTTAAACCAGTTGAATGGGAAACACTTTAAAAGTAGGGTCAAAGAAGTTCATCCTTGAGCTAAGATACAGTTAACCACAGCTAAGAAAAATATCAGGGGGAAATGTGTAACTCTAACCTTTGTGTGTGTGTCTGTGTGTGTGTGTGTGTCTCATCAGTGATGGCTCGCACCGCACTGGGGTTTTCTGCGCTCTGTGGAACGTGCTGGACAGCGCTGAGACGGAGAAGTTGGTGGATGTTTTTCAGGTGGTCAAAACTCTGCGCAAGGAGAGACAGGGCATGCTCCCCAGTCTGGTAAGAAAGAGGAAGTGGCAGCACACAGTTACACAACCTCATCTTCTTACAGCGCCATAAAGGTCTGCTGAGGTTAAGAAAAAGTTTGAAATAGTTTTTTTCTGAGCGTGATCTTCCCACCAGCACTTCTCCCGAGCCTTGTCTGGCTTCCTTTGATTGCAGTAAGAATAATCTCCTCCTTTTTGATTCGGCTGCAGCCTTTCACAGAGAATCAAAGGTTGAGGCTTATGACAAATATAGATATATATGAGAAAGCTAAAAATATCAGTGGGTTAGTTCCTCCTCTGGGACTTACTGACTCAGTAGCCCTCAGTCCAGACCACCACTGAAACTTTTGAAAAGAGGTTATTTTTACTGTCATTTCAAACCCACAGGACACCTAAAACATTTGCTGCTCTACTGAGAATGAAATGGGAACTGAAAAGAATATTTCAGCCTCACTTGATGCTTGTTTTGCATTCACAACATCCTGTTACAAAGAAATTGATTTTGTTCAAGAGCGGGATTTCTTTTAACCATTTTTGGATAAAATTGAAAGTTTATTTTACACAGAAATGCTCTATAACAGACAGCGTATGTCAGGTGTCAGCAACACGTGTCAAGAGTGTTAGTGGTTTTTGTTTCGTTATTTGAACAGGCTTTACTTCAGCTGCCACCAGATATATAAATTAAAGATAATATCTGTAGCTTTTATTTTAAGTGGTTTTAGTATAGACTCTTACAAAGGCAGTACAGTGTTACACTTTTCTTAATGTTTCCTCTCAAATCCACCTTTGTCTCGAACAGGAGCTGTACCAGTTCTTGTATGACGCACTGGAAGGAGTCTACCCCGTTCAGAATGGAGAAGTGAAAGCAGCTCAGTCCTCTGCAGCTGACTCTGTCCAGATTGTAAATGAAACCAAAGCAGCAGGAGCAGCAGCAGCAGAGCAGCCAGCTGAGAAGACTGAGCAGCCAGCCAGCACTACCAGCAACAGCCAGCAGGGGGCAGCGGCGAGCGCCTCTCCTGTGTCTGATGGAGGGAAGGGAGACCAAAAAGAGGAGGCTGGAAAGGCTCCCACAGAGACATCATCACCGGAGGACCTGAGTAACGGTCCTACAGTCACTGTGGAGGTCTGAGAGGGAGGCGGTTTTATTTCTGAACCTTCTACTTTGGATAAAAATGCTTTAGCTAAATGCTTTTTCGTATTTACTTCATGAATGTAAAAACATTGTAAAGATGTTTCAGTGTGGTTCGGGTTTAGATTTGATATAGAATTTGATGATATGTTAGGATTTCAATTTCCAAAAGCTAAGTTATAAGAATATCTTTAATGCTGAAAATAATGTCTGCAAGTTTAGTTTACCATGAACGCTGTTGTCAAACTACTGCCTTTTCCTGTATTGTGAGATATGAAATTGTGAGACTTGAAGGTAGATAAATAATGTGGGTTTTTTCTTGCTGAATAAACAGATGCTATGGTACACATTTATATATAACAGGTAATAAAGTTATTTCCTCTCATTCTTATGGAAACACTTTGCTGTTTGATTAAAAAGATTTTCAATAAAGTCTTTTTAATGTCATCATTTGGAAGGTTTGTCATTGTTTATGGACTAGTTTTATTTGTTCGACACCCATAAAACATATTTTTATTTGGCTTCTAGATTGGGGCCAAAGTTAAAACTGGATTTAGTATCTCAGAGGGCTCCTCTCTGGTTTGTAATGTGTATGCCTTCACTGAGAAACCGCAACAATCAAGACATTTTGTGTGATATGAAAAACAGAGGATGAAAACTGAAAAAGCTCATTTACTCAGAGACGTTGATCATTATTAAATCATCAGTTTGTTCGTAACTGTACAAAGGCAAAAAGTCACAAATTTAAGACACATAAAATTCAGGACGGTGTAACAAATATAGATTGATTATCACTAATTTGAAGATGAGGAGCTCTTTGGGGCTCAAGTCTGATTACAAACATGTCACATTTTCCTGATCAGGTCAGCTTTACTGATCAGTGATTCATGGCTGCTGCTGCAGCTTCTGTTCAGACTATAAATATCCAACACAAATAGAAATATAAAAATGTAACGCATGTACAAATTCAACATACAAGTTCTGGATTCACGCCCTATGCACACAGAATATCTAATATCATACAGTTTAAAGTTTGCTTAAGGTTTGAGATTTTTACATCATCAATCAGTGCATCCCTGAAAACATACACACGACATTTTAGCTGTAGAAAAAAAAACAGCTGTTTAGATTCAATGGCTTTCTATCTTTCTAACTGGCTGTTTGGCCTGTGGAGATGAAGCACAGAAGTTAGTGATAAACTTGAAAAGACTTTAAGTGGATACAGAGTGTTAAAGTAGAAAACTGTTGGCATTTGAGGACAAAAATAAACACTATGACATTAAACAGAATACATTCAGTTTACATGCTAATGAGGCTGGATATGAAATACAGAAGAATGCATAGTTCTGGTGGGTGATAAACTTCATTATCCTTTTATGAAAGTCTCTTTGCTCAGACAGACCTTTACCTTAACATCAAAAATCTTAACAACTCTGTATTTTGTTTTCAATCATATCGTAAGAGCAGCTACTTGTTTTGCTTTTATGCAAGAAATAAAGCAACAACCAAAACTTGTGCATTCAAATAATGCAAGATGGTTATGATACAGCACTGCAGTGAGTTTGGATCATTTGCCATCATAGTGGGGACTTCAGTGTTTGAAGATGCTCTGGTATCATACAGCACATACAGCATCTACATTATGAAAACTCACTTTTACAGACTTGCTTTTATGTGATGCCGTCTTTTCTCTTTTTTCTTTTCTCTTTTACCTTTATCTTATTTCGACTGACCATCTTTTTAGCCTTTTTATACTCATAATTATTTCTTATTTATCCTTTTAGGCCTTTTATTGATTTTATTGTTTTCTCCTGCTCGTTTTTGTTATTCTATTTTATCATTACTATAACAATCATTATTATTATTTATGATTTTATTATCTTTATTAATAACAACTTTTTATATTACCTATCCTGTTTCCTGCTTTCAACCCCTCTTTTTTATTACATAATTTTTTTCTTTCATATTTTATGTTTTTATTTTGGTCCTCATGATCTCATTTCATGTCGTAGGGTTCTTGTATTATCTGGGTTCCTTATGACAAATGAAATTGGCCTTCAGTTCGGAGGCCTTGTTTTAACTGAGCTTTTATTTTTTATTTGTTTTTATTTCCATGTGCTGATGCTCTGTGCTTTATGACTGTTTGTCAAAGCACTTTGAAAACTTCTGTTTTTAAAAGTGCTATAAAATTAAAGTTATTATTATTATTATTACAAAAATGAGTATTGCTATCTTTAAACTGCACTGAAAACAGAGTAGTGTGGATCACCTTTTGTGCCAGTTTAAGAATAAACTATTGCAACTCAAAAAATTGATGATAAGGAGAGGGTTTTTTTTCTGTAATATCTAATAATTGGCGAGGGAATTAAAAAATGAATCTTCTAATAATTTGAAATGTTTTATTTTTTGAGCTGTGGGCCATAATTATCTAATTAAAATAGAAAAAATGCTTAAAACTTTTCAGTTTAGATGTAGAGTCTAGACTACGTTATGTTTTCACTTTCTTAAATGACTGATAGAAAATCTTGAATGTTTTGCCAGCATTAGGATGCTGCGGTGGTTCATGGGTGAGTCTACTCAGCTTTTACAGGAAGCAGGTCACACTTAAGCAGGTCACACTTGAGTTGAGACACATTCCCCTGAATTCGGAAGCAGCACATTTACTTTCACTTCTGTCCTTTTAAGGACGTAATACTTACAGTCAAAGGTGGGCCTACTTCTTTTTTTACGGTTAAAAGACAAAAAATGCAAAAACAATGTCCTGTTTCACTTCTTGGAAGCCTCAGACATAACCACTGCATCACATAAAACACAAAAAATGTAAATTTCTCACTATGTGCGATGGAGAAACTTTGCTACAAACATTACCCTTCAACCATTTCCCAGCTGTCCCTCTGTGCCACAGTTACAATCCTCACTTTGGCTAAAACATGAAGCTAACTCTGCTTGTTTTAAAATGGTTCAGACTCTGGTATTTCTGCTGATATAACAGGAGCCTTGTTTGATTTTCACCTTCAAGTTAAAGATGAAAAAATCCAACCAGGCAATCTAGTGTCATCATTTCTCAGGAAGGTTTCAGTGTGGTTGATTTGTCCAACACAGTCAGATGCATCACTTGCAAAAGGTTCGTGTTTGTTTTGCGATGATGGTTGCATGTAAGTTTCTCAGATCTTGTTCCACCTTGCATCACTGACAGCCTCCACTTGAAGGCACAGCTATGTCTTTCAGCCTGTACAGGAACAGGGAGCTGTGTACTGAAGACTGGACCTCCAGCACCAAAGAACTGAGCCCTTCTTCCTCGATCTTTCAGCACAGCAGCTGACCAAACTCAAGTCAAACTTGACAACTTTCACTTTGGCCTCTGTTAGCTGAAATATTTCAGATAGACTTGCCAGAACCAGCGCGGATGATAAGGACCCTCAGAGCGGGGGGCCCGTTCTGTTGGAGTGTATCAACCCCTGGAAGCTTCAGCTGTAATCGTCTCTCATTTCTCGCTCTAGCTGCCTGATTTTTCCTCTTTGATGCAGTTCGGTGAAGCTTGCCGAGCAGTGGCAGGTCGGACCTTGGCAGGGTCAGTTGTAGCCTTCGCGCTGTCTTGTTGGGTTTTGGCGGTCTCTGGACGTGCTTTGGTCTCTTTCTTTGGCGGAGGTAAGGTGGCCGGCTCCCAGAGGAAGAACTCATGGAGGAGTGTGTTGACTGCATCTGGACACTCCATCATGATCATGTGACTCCCGTCTTCCAGTACCTTCAGGAAGGCCATGAGGAGGATCTGGGATGAAGTCGAACACAGAAATGAGTTTGTAACACAAAAACACTTATTATTATTCATCAAAACAGGAGTTTAAATAACAACCCACATCTTTAGGTCTTTTCAAATTTCAAGTATAAGACCCTGATTTCTTTAAAAGGGCATCAACAAACATGCTGAAAGGAGTAATTTGTTTTGATGTTGTTTTTTTCTGTGAATAACTCTTGAAAACAAAAGACTAGACAACTGTCAGTGGATGCAACAATTTTCTTGTACTTAACAGCATTTAATCACCAATAAAGTGCTTTTTATGACCACTTGGTGGCAGTAGAAATGACTTAGATACAGGACTGTGACGTACCACTTCAATGTTCTCTAGCCAATAAACTTTGATGAACATCAGCACGTATTTGCAACTCTTCTTTTACCTATCTGTAACTTAATCACTCTCTTATTTGCTCAGTTATTGTCTCCACCAACCCTTCAGGGTGATATCTGATCCTTTAGCAGCTAAATGCTCCTCTAGGTTAGAATTAAAGATGCATGTTTGTCTGTCTGCAGTGAGATGGTTAACTCTGAGCTTAAAGCGGCTTTTTTTG
Organism: Xyrichtys novacula; assembly: GCA_962446985.1. Classification (NCBI taxonomy): domain Eukaryota; kingdom Metazoa; phylum Chordata; class Actinopteri; order Labriformes; family Labridae; genus Xyrichtys; species Xyrichtys novacula. The sequence continues at coordinate 28,888,140 of OY660870.1, forward strand.
CTGAAAACAGTTCCCTGCATCTGGACACAAAATTGATAAGAAACGTGAAACTGATTTACTTCAAAGTACACAAACTAATTTAACAAATGCTGAAAATTTCTGTAAAGCTGAGAGACATTTTTTTATGCTTGTACTGTTGAAAAACAAAACCCTGAGATTTCAGAAATAAGGGTCCAAGTACTTAAATATTGTGTTTGTCTTGTTGGTGTTGTTAGATTTGTTTTAAAATATTCTGTGTTTATCATATCTACTTTTATTCAGTACAAATTTAAAAGGAAAAATTCTCATAATCTTAAAAATGTATTCATTATTAAATAGGGTTTCAATAGTCTCATGTGCTTTTTCCATTCGTTTGTAAAGTGAAGGAAAATAATTCTGTCAGTCTGTTGATTTACTGGCGTCAGCTAGCGTCATTAAAGGCTCGCTCACCTCTGCCATGCGCTGGTCCTCCTCAATCGGGACAAACTTGTCGTGCATGCCGTGAATCAGCAGGATGGGCACTGTGAGTTCAGCATGGTACACCTCGTCCCCTTCAGGCCAGTACTGCCCGCTCATCATGGCACGCAGCACAAAGGACGACACGTTAAAGGCATTGTTGTCTTTCAGCAGCTGCTTCTCCTTGGCACCCTGCCGAGCAAAGCCTGCCCTGTGGGGAGCAGAGGAGAGGGGATAGATCTAAGTTACGAATAAACTTAAAAAAAAAGGATTTAAATAATATGAATAAGAACATAGACACGGCAAATGTCTGTAAATGAGCACAGCTGTTTTGTTGTAAATTCAGATACTAGAATTAATTAAAAGAACGTCATCAGGAGCTGATTTAAAATATGAAGTCCAATAAAATCAAGTTAGACTTTACGTCACTTACATTGAAATAAAATGTATTCAGCAGTTATTTTTGAGTGACTTTATTCTAGCTGGGAAAAATGAAGTTTCTGTATCCGTTACTTTAGTGTTGCTGTGTGTCTTACTTAAGAAAGCTCCAGGCTAGCAAAGGGGAGAGGCAGTGAAGCACACAGGTTGGCAGGTTGAAGATGGAGCAGAGGCTGGGCTCCAGAGCGGTGGGACCTCCTCCATTTATCATCACCATCTTGTGAATTTGCTCCGGATATTCATGGGCCAGGAAGGTACAGAACGACACACTAGGAGAGCGAAATAGACGGCTGGTTAGAGGACAGACCAGAGGAGGCGGGCCGACAAATGCTGGCTGTTTGGAAAGTGTGGTGGGAATTTGACAAGCTGTATGCTGATATTTTGGCACAGATAGCAAAGTATATCAAAGTATATATCATAGTCTACCTAAAATAAGTAAGAAGTTAGTGTAATAAGTATTATAGTTGAAAAACTGTTTCAGCCGAGCTTTACTTGAAGATGTTGGGACCTTCGACTTACCCGTATGAATGCCCTATGAGAATATTCCTTTTGCGAGCATATCTTTTAAAAATAAGTCTCATGTCCTCTGCCAGGGCGTAGAAAGTAAACGCAGCAGCTATCTGTGGTGCTGAGCTGGCTCCATGTCCTGCTAGATCTGGAGCGATCACCTCATAACCCAGACGAGAAAAGAAGTCCAACTGGCTCCCCCAGATGTCCAGTGAGCCTCCAACTCCATGAATGAAGAACAGAGCTACATCTGCATGAGTCCCTTTACAGGCCGTGATCTTTCTCTCACAGTCTATCACCACCGTGCGCTTTGGTTTCCGCCTGCGCCTCCTGGGTTGCTGTGATTGTTCAGTCTGTGCAGCAGCAGCAGCAGGTCCTACATCAGATGTCCCATCTTTTGCAGCTGAAGCAGACTCAGACGTGGGCTCAGGCCCGATGGGAGGAGGCGCTGTGTTAACAGAGTCTGTCAGTTCAACCTCCACAGTGCTGTTTGGTTCTGTGTCTCCATTCTGGTAGTTTTTCAGCTCTCCACTTGCCCGTTCACCCAAGTTCTCAATGAAAAGCTGTCCATTACGATATACTGTGATCTTTCGCTTGCAGCTGACACTCCCGCCTGTCCCAGTGGGTTCCTCCACCACCGGTCGGTCAGGGATGATGTGTCTAACCCTCAGGACACGGCCTGGTTTCACCTCCACAAACTCAAAGCCGTCAGCGGGTTCAGAGGTTTCTACAGGGACAACCACATTGGTCGACTTCGAGGTCAGGCAGCAGAGTAGACCCTCTATAAAGCTGGTCAGCATGGCTGCCAGTCTGTAGATAAAACATTTACAAAAACACACATGAGCACATATTTTCGAAAATACATGACACAAAGCCACAGATAATCAACAACATGTTGATTTTTAAGCTAATTTTTGAAATAATTTCTCTATGTGTTTATATTTGTTTTACATCTCTGTTTGTTACGTAGGGTTTTTCCACGCAGGATTAAAAAATCAAACAAAAAATATTGGAAAAACATTTCTCCGTGGAGAAAAAAGCTGATTCAAACTCTGCAGTGAAATCTATTCCTATCACATTTTTCTTCTCTGATGACTTTGTGTGGGGTTGAAAGCTTCTGTGAAAAATTTGTAACTAGCGATAAAACACATTTTAACTAATAATGTTTATACTACATGTGCTACGGAGGCAGACAAGAGTCAGCTAGCTAACTTTAGCAACCTGTAAAGCTGTAACAGGTGCAGTATTGGCCACAGGGGGCGCCAAAATCATGCCAAACTGGGAGTTTCTCACAGGAGCTTTAAATACACCAAAAAACAAAACGATCCAATTTTCTTATGAAGTAATTTCTCTGCATGTTAATTGTATGTATGTTTTAGCTTATATACACATTTATATTGTAGTTGGGGTTTTTTAATTACTCCAACCCACCAACCTCAAAATTATCAATACTGGAAAAGTCCCCAGGTTTCTTACTCAAAGTAAAAGTAACACTTCATTCTAATTACACAGTTAAATTAAAAATATTCAAACTTATAGGTAAAAATAACGCCTCTATATGACCCACAAAAACAAACTGGACCATCGAAGAGAACTTTCTCAATCACAATCTCAGATGTTTATAGCTGCTGCTGCTGTGGAGCTGGATTAAGACTGAGCCGCTTCCAGGAAGTACATCGAAAGAGTCTTTGTTTACATTTCCCCCAGCAATGTGTCACAGTCAGTAGTGAGTAAGACAGTCAAAGGGATGAAGAAGATTTCCCTTCATTGAATTTCCCTTCAGCGATCAATAAAGTCGTTCTTATCTCAATGAATTCTAATAATAATAATAACAATGAACTTTATCTATAGTGCACTTTATATTGGGCAAACAATCTCAAAGTGCAACAGACATAAAAAACTAGAAAGTCCGCACAGGGAATCTAGCTAAAAGCTTCTTCTACAAACAACTGTACACGACAAGAGTACTAAACTTACAAAACAACATCACTTTGTCTACAGGGGGCGCCATAATCAAGACAAAGTGACAGTTGCCTAGAAAAGAGGTCCATTTAATTATTATAATTTTAAAGTACGCTATGTTCTGAAAGTGCTCATTTTGCAGAGATCTAATCACAAATCCTGAAGTGGGTCAAAACGTCATCAACTTTGATCAGTTCACCAACTATCTGACCTATTCTGCATCAGCAGGATTTAAGTTATTCCCCTGAGATTAAAGTTATACCCTCAGACAACACAGTGGTTAAAACGAATTTGTGGATTTGTTATGTTTTTCATGCAAAATATAAACATCTAATATTGTGTAAAATATACAGAGCAGCTGATAGAAACTGCTTTATGAATAGTATGCACTCTTTAATGTTTGCATCCCACTTCTTATAATTAACATTTCATGTAATCCTGCACTGTATATTCTTCTCATGTCATGTAGACACCTTCTTAATCTGGTGAGTAACTACAACCCAAACCCTTGAGACTTTCTGTCAGAAGTAAGTGAGCAGCATCCTCCCTCAGCGCGGACTTTGGTGGTATTAATAGAAAGGGACAGTAATAGCTCCCTGCCTTAAAGCTGTCCGCCATGTGACCACACTCTGCACCAGCACACACGGCCACACACTGAGACTAACCAAAAAAAACTGTTACCAAAGTAATAAACTGTACTTTTTGAAGTAAAGCCAGGTGAATATGCTTCATAAATGATACTTAGGAATAAAGAGAGCTTCATTAAGCCTCAGTGTGTCCTGCACTCTATAAAGGACACAGGAAAAGTCTGACAAATGCTACACATCAGGGATAAATTCCCAAGAGTAATTAAGACTATGTGCAGACTATGTTCAAGTCTCATATGTACTACCTACACGGTTAACAGGATACTAAGCTGTCAGTTGATTAACGTCCATGGTAACAGCTAAGCAGCAGAGCAGGGTCTGCAAGTCTCTCTGCTGCTGGTATTATCCTGCCTTACTGTTGCTCTTCTCTCCGCTCCAAGGATTATGCTCTCCGTCTCTCTGTCTAAGTCCACACAACACAATCTGGCTCTCTCTTCTCCAGAGACAGTAAACAGGGACAGCCTTTCCCTGCGTGCGATATGTTTTATCCTATTTTTATCAGGGGATCGGGGACCCAATTGTATTACAGCATTCCTGCTTTACTGGCTGTTCTCGTGCTCTTTCTACTTAAACCTGCACAACCTTTATCTAAACAGTTGTGTTTTACAGAGCTGTGTGTGAACAAAGGGAAGATGCTGAGCAGGTCCTATAACCAACTGTAATATTAGCCCCACATCAGAGGGCACCCATCATTAAGGCACAGGGTACGACGTCTTTCGGCTCAGCTGATCTCTCAGCCTTTGTCTTATTATTGTCAAATATATCACTCTGCCACAGAAAATGTAGATAAGGGTAAATCACCTCACATGGCACCAACACAATATCTGCAACTGTCAACATTATAAAGTACCATGTCCAAATTATCAGTTGTACTCCTGGTTGTCGGATTGCCCTCTTTTAGCTCACATAGAAGCATCAGTATGAACTCCAGTCTGTTTCACAACCAGCTTAAAAGCCCTCACAGGAGCTTTAAATTATGCAAACTATCTAAATTACACAAGAAAATGAGTTTTTTTTCTTGCAGAAATCTCCATTAAAAAATACCCTAATGCTACATTTACAAATAACCTCTAAACGCATTATGACCCCCGACTGAGTTGCTTAATTAACTTTGAAATTAATGCTTACTTAAGAGACCAAGTCGACTAAAGGAGTGGTGCTTAAATTAAATACTGGTAAGCACACCTTATTCTTCTAAAAGTATTCCCCCTTGTGATTTTACTATAATCTTTATATACATAGTTAAATTGGTTGAGCACTGAAATGAAAAAGTGCAGTAGAATATTGATCACTTAGATTGCAATTTCAGTTCCTGGCAATAAAACAGACTGCATCAGGCTTCTTGATCTGGATCTGCTTAAATTGCAAAATATACTTTTTTCAGTTTTGAGAGTAAACACAATCCTAAAATATACCCACGGTGGAAGAGGTCAACATTGCAAAACTGGACTGTTTTTGGTACTTAGAGGAGATCACATCTTTGCAACGCCAAAAATATCTCACCTCTGAGCACCTGCTCTGCACTACTGCTGTTTTTTTATGGGCCACTGGAGCAGTCAAGTGAGAGTTGTGTTGCTTAAGATTAACTTATGGTTAACTAATGAGGAAAAGTAGAAGCTACTCTTCCATCTTCACTCCTAAATTATGACAGAAACTGCACCTCTTCTTGGAAAAATCCATCCAATTCCTCTTGTAGTCACTTCTGCTCAGTGGCTGCAGGACGCTGTTAAGTAATCACTCACGTAAATCAGACACAGTCATAGTGAGAACTGATGCCTAGAAAAGAGCTGAGACTGCTGTGAGGACTTATAAGAACAGTAGGTTCACTGTCCTGCACATGAACCCACTATTCACTAGCGCTGGCCTAATAGACTCAGGCTCTTCTAATTAATAGTCACTAAACAGTGAATCCGGATCACTCGCTTCTGTTGTGTACTACATTTTAACCCATATGGATCTCTATGCATCTCTGATTCATGGTTCCTTTAAGGATTTCTGTATAGAAACTGTTTTATATCACTCAGGATAACATGGCATAAAACGAAAAACTTACAACTCAGTCTAACGGCATTACCTAATTCTCTTCTGACTCTACTTTACTAAACAGTATTGAAGTTGTGCTGCCAGAGTAGGCTACCTATTTGCTATTATAGATATATATATATATATATAATGGTATGTGTTGAAAAGCACTGATTTACAGTCAAGTTCCCATTGTCAATACACTGTGTGTTGTTTGTTGTTTATAAGCCTGAGCATTTGTATGAATGAATCCTTCAGATTTTGGAGGTGGGGCTGTTCATTCAAAAACAAATGTATTTATTATTATTTTGCACTTCTGGAGTAATTTTTTTTTATTGGGTTTAGCTAGTGAGAAAAGGGGAACACATTTAAGACAAACAAAAATAATGATAATGTATCTGTAACTAAGCTTTGTGGCTAATGTTAAATAACACAGGCGTTTGTTGGTTGAAGATGGCCCCCGTTTATTTACTGTTGACAACAGGGAGAGTTGAAAAGGCCACAAGCTGCCGTCTGACATCTGAAATAAGGTTAATGCCAGTATATTTTTCATTTTTTTAACCCACATAGTTGTTTAATATTCACAATCTTTCTAACAGGTTGCATAATAACCCGTTTGTCTCGTTGTCGTCTAACATGCAGTGACCATTTCATGTCTGTGGACTATAGTTAGGCTAATCTACAGTTTGTATAATAGTGCAACATAAATAACAGAAAATAAAAAGATAGTGTCATAAAAAGAGCAAAAACTTACCTTTCTACTTTGGTAAACTCCGCCTAAAATGATTGGTTAGATGCGGTTTTCTTATGAGGCATCGCGGATGTAGGAGAGCTATAATCTGTGGCAGCCAATCCAATAATCTAATTTATCTGGATTCGGTTGTCCTGGAAGTTTCCTCCACATGGCGGCTGGTATCAGCAGACTGACAGCATACCTGTGGTCGGTTCACACACCTTTAGGTCCGAATTTTGGTGAGAGCCGTCCCCTTGTGTCACCATGTTCAGGTCTGGTGACAGTGTTGGGAGTTCAGTTGGATGTCAGAGATTTTCACCGCATGACCTGAACCACGTTGACCTGCAGGTTCGGCTCGTGGACGGGAAGAGCTGCCCCCTGCTGCTCCGTGACGCCAAACAACCAACCGGTGCATCGACCTCTGAAAGACAGGCACTCCCTCCGTATAGGCCTACTTTATATAAAACAAAATAAAAGAAAATCTGAAAAAGGTGTAAATTTGTGGGATTGAAGTGTTACTTGTTAAATTCCTGCATTATTTCAATAAGTAGCTTTATAAAAAAAAGGCTTCTGTCCCACCTGAATTATCTTCATTCATCAGCTTTTTCATTGACAACATAGCTTTTAAAAACTTTTGAAAAATCTCCAGCCATCATAAGTTTTATTTGTAGTAAACACTTATTTCAGTTTTCTGTCAGCTTTCACAATATATTTTGTGTAAGACTAGACTTATGTAGGGTAGCCTATGAGTGATGTATTACTTGTTGCACAATCTGCCTTTAAATCTTGTTCGTCTGTCTTTGAATTTGATCACATCTAGTATGCTGTAGCCTATGATATTTTCTTGAAAGGTTAAAGACTTCTTTGACCGCATGTTAATAGCTTGACCGTCTTGAAAATACTCAAGGTACCATGCTGTTATATCTATTTCTGTTTCAGTATTAAATTGTTGCCATACCTGCCTTGGATGAATGTCATCATTTGCAAATATTCCCTCCTTCACAGCACGCCATTCTACATGCAGCGTCATAATAAGTTGGTGCTGAGGCAGTTACCATGGCCGTTGTTGCTAGGTTACTCTGTGTAAGCGGTTCAGGAGGCAGGTGCTAGTGAGGTGAGGAAAGATGACAGAAATCAAGAGCATGTAAACCATGTGAGCTCCCTCCCTCCAGTGCTAATTTAGACTAATTCAGGCTTCATAAAGTATGAGGTTTCATGATATCATGGAACAGAATGAGATACTAGATAAGAACATCCATCTGACTAACAAAAATTTCTGTTTTACTGAGTGATAATTCATATGTTTTGTAGGGGAGAGTGGGGGTAAGAGGAGCCATTTTTTATATTTCAGATCTCTACATCAAGGCTTGATGCCCATCTCCTAAATATTTGGTCACATGATCAATTTCTTTTACCATTTCCAAGCGACAGGGGGTGGCTCAACTTACCCTTTGGCTCAACATACATCACTCTCCCCTTGAGGCTGAAATAATTATCTTAAATATCATTGTGTCTCTGGGTAATTTCTTCCAAATCTATCAGAATTATGTACTAAACCTCTTATAATAGTAACTTTGCATATCTACACATAGTCAGTTCAACAAATAAACCAGCTGGGGTTAGAATAAATCATAAAATTGAATATGTCTGCAGCATTGCATTCATTAACAGCCTTGGCAGAGTAAAAAAACTTCTCTTAACGTTAAGTTTGATGTAATTATACTAATTTGATAAGAAAGCGGGTGTATTCAGCTGTGGGCCTGAACTTGTTTTGTTGTTGACATTACAAATAATGCTTGATTGTGATCACTAAAGCGATCTTAAAAATTAATGCTTGCTTCAGAGACCATAGGAGACTAAAGGAGTGTTGGTTAAATTAAATACTATTCTTCTCAAAGTATTACCCTTTGTGATTTTACTTTAATCTTTATATACATAGTTAAATTGGTTGAGCACTGAGGGCTTCAGTTTTTTCCTGAAATGAAAATTTCAGTAGAATATGGATCACTCAGTTAGCAATATCAGTTTCTGACACTGGCAAATACAAATTTATGCTTTTCATGAGCATAAATGTTTACATGTAAACAAATGAGCAGTTGGAAACATGCTGTAGCCTGTGTGCGGACATGATGGGTATACAAACGGAAAAACAACAACATCCAATAAACTCTTGGGGGAGTAGTTGTTCAGGGTTCGATCTTTCAGCTCGTCTTGCTGCTGTAGAGGGAGATTTCCAGGCATTGTTTTCGGAAGAGGCCCAAGGATTGCGGCGCCTCGTGATTGGCTGTCTCGCAGAGCTACTACCACGTGGTGCCGAGAGCTGACCAATAGCCGCACTCGGGGCGTAGACCAAGGAAGCGTCGTTACCATCGAGTGATCATGCTAGCCGAAGAAGTCCAGTGTAACTAGCATTGCTAACTCCTGCAATGAAAACGTCGGTTATTCTCTGAGTTTAGCGCCGGTTTGTCACAACCAACTGGATATAGAATGGAAAGAACAACCTGTGCGTAGAAGTCTTTACCTGTTTTTTAACCGACTGGCCAGGATAGGACGGCAGTTTCGGTTAAGTAGCTAGTTAGCTAGCGCTGCTAACCGTTACATGCTCCTCCAGCCCTCCTCCTCCATCACAGCCAGCACAAGAAGCTCCAACAACCCGGCGTGTCTGACGTTCCCACCATCATGGAGAAGGTGCGTAATCTTTCAAGGCAAACCCTGAAGCTGTAACGTAGACTGTAACTTACTTCTCAGAGAGGACACGCTGATACCGAGCTAGCTGGGCAGCGTTTTCGGCCACACCTGCTCCTCCTGTTGGCATTCATTCACCGAGGCCGAGCCGGCATCGCTGTACGCTCTTAAGCCGCTAAGCTTTGACTTGCTAATTTGAAACCACAAACTCCACTCTGTGCCTTCCACTATCTGATATCATCGGGTTCAGTTGGGGGGTGAGTGGGGTCGGTACAGGCCCGTCGGTGTGTGCTGGTTTATGGGATGAGGGAACGCCCAGCACTGCCTTACTGACTCATGTTATCCTCTGTCTGCAATGCTGCTCCTTTACACCTGTGTGTGTGTTACACCTCCCTGCACTTACCTGGCGCCACAGTAAAGAAACTCATGAAACACATGCGCTAAAAATTGTTGCTGTGAAATGCCACAGGTGAAGAAACCTGCTTAGGTAGCATCTTTTTGGAGTCTGGGAACCCTTATGAGGTAGGGGAGAGTGGGGTAAGATGAGCCATTTTTCATTTTTCGGATCGCACAGTTTCAATCATAGTTTTGTCTCTAACTAGCGTATCTGCATATATTTCAAGATGTTGTGCATCCCTGCAAACCAACAGAATGAGTGTAAACATAACTGTCTTGATAATATAGCATGCCAAATAAAAAAAAAAGTGGTCTCCAGTATGAGGGGGGTAAGTTGAGCCGTATCCCTACTATCCCCCCACTCTCCACCCCAGCCCTCCCTCACCTTCTCTCTCCCTAAATAACAGTCACTTCTTCACATCATGTGTATTTTTATCTATTATACACTACTGACAACAATTCACACAAGTTAAGGTTTTTTTTTAAACTAAGGTTCAGGAGGACAAGATTGACAGAAAGGATATAGGGTCTCTGAAATTTGTACAACCCAGAAGTTCCTTTGAAGAGTTTTCTTTTTAGCTTTTGTTTTACTCTTTTCTTAATTAACCTTTGACGCCTTTTATTGTTTTTTTTTCTCTTGCTCATGTCTGTTGCTCTATTTAATCATTACTATTATTATCAGTACTATTTATTATTTTATTATCATTATTGATGCTGTCTTTTATTGTTTCTATCCTATTTTCTGCTTTCAATCGCCCTTTTAACTGCATTTTCTTTATCTTAACTATTTTATGTTTTTATTTTGGTCCTCATGGTTTCATTTTATGTTGCATGGTTCTTGTATTGTCTAAGTTCCTTGTGACATTTGAAAATGGCCTTTCTTCATGACTATCTGTCAAAGCGCTTTGTAAACTTCCATTTGTAAAAGTGCTATAAAAAAGTTATTATTATTATTATTATTATTATTGTTGTTATTTAATGGTAAATTAAAAAAGATGGTAAAACATTTCCTAACCAAAGCTGTGTATCTCCTCTCCCTCTACCCACAGGCAGATTTCTTGAAAGGACTTCCTGTCTACAATAAGAGCAACTTCAGCAGGTTTCATGCAGACTCTGTTTGTAAAGCATCTGTAAGTACATTAGTCTAGCTTATGGATATGATATTTGATAATTATTTACTACATAGTTCATGAAGTAATTAACTGTGATTGGCCATTACATAGCAACATTTCATCACCACGTTTAGGTATTTCTCGACAGCACACTGTTGCTATGAAGAGTAAGCACTTAACACAGGGTTAGGGAACGCAGTGTTAAATGGCTGATAAGTAAAGACTTAAAAGTAGACTGTTACTATGGATACAGCTCATATACGAGTATAGAAGATCACGTCTTGATTATTAAGTGTTTATTTATTGACTCATTAAGTAAGTGGCAGGGTAATATGCAGAGTAATACACAGTTAGCGGGCTGTTATAGCAAAAATAAACTCCTTCAGGGTAAGACAAGCACCCTCTGCTCACCCTGGTGGAGCTCTGAGTCAGCAACCGGCTTACTCCACATAATTGCTCCTCAAAAAATATACTCAAACAGAAGACCATATTGTTCACACAAAATGCATCAAGGCCCACAATTACTGTGATTCATGACCTCTTTGTTTTCTGTTCTACAGAATCGAAGGCCCTCAGTGTACCTTCCAACCCGCGAATACCCCTCTGAGCAGAGTGAGTACAAACCTGCTGTGCAGCACTGAGCTCAAGGACAAAGAAACAGCAAAGGGTTCAGATATGAACCTTAAGGCTGTTAATAACAAAAAAAACAACAAAGCTTTTGTGCATCAACTGAGCGATGAGGCCAAATTTTGCCAAACATGATCTGTCGGTGATATTCTAACTGTGTTTGCTCTACAGTTATTGTAACAGAGAAAACAAACATCCTTCTGCGTTACCTCCATCAGCAGTGGGACAAAAAGGTGAGCATGTGCAGTTTCATCTTTAGTCTTTTGGTTAAAATATTTGTCGTCTTTGGTCTAAAAAAAGCTTCATTATTATTATGAATAAAGAGAAATGTTGTGACTCTACTGACTGCAGTGAAATCCTCTGTGTCACACAGAATGCAGCAAAGAAAAGGGAACAGGAACAAGGTGAGGGTGACAGTCCGGCACCCCCGAGGAAGATCGCCAGGACAGACAGCCAAGAGATGAATGAGGACTCATAAGTGTGCGTGTGTAAGTGTGTGTGTTGACTGTGTGCGTGCAGAAGTGAATGAGAAAGAAAGAGGTAGTATGTATGTCGGATGTTTGCTTGTACAGGGTATAGCCAGTATAAACTGAACAAAAGGATCATTTCAGCTGAAGAAAGACTTTGGGTCTTTGGGTTCAGGAGCAGGAGGCTGTTACTGGCATAAACAAAAGACTCGCTGTCTGAAGAATTGGGACAAAAATACATCAACTAGGTAGCAATATCTAGAGTAAAGTTGTGTGTGTGAAAGTAGTGAGACCACAGAAGATGACTCAGTTGCCGTTGGTCTCTTTTATCTTGGCTATCCCCTGTGTGGGTTGATGAACGTGTTTGTGTACGTATGCATGCTGAGCAGTGACTGCGTGTTGTGTGTCGTAACGTGCTGTGTGTGTGTGTGTGTATGCGGCGAATGATGAGTCGAAAACATGTCAGAGTAGATTTCAGATCAGAGATGGACTTGACAGATGAAGTCAGACACTGTTCTTAAAAAACAGTCTCCGAACTGGTCCATGACTCATGTAGCCTTCTGGAGAGACTGTCCTGATTTGTGCAAAGATGATGACGTTTTGTTACTGTTTTAATTTTATTCTAACTATTATTGTTTATGTATGGCAACGAGCTTCCTGCCAGCCACAGTGCCCGCCCTCTCAGTTTCACTGCCCACTCTGCAGCCACACAGGGGTATTGCGACATTTCTCCACACTGTTTGAATCAACAGAACCATGAATGCACTGTGAAGAACAGCACAAAGTAGAAGCAACTCTTCCACAACCCCCTTCTTAGATGTTTGTTTACAGCCGATATTCATATTTTCATTCTCCTCTGGGGCTTGTGTTAATAGGATAAATGTTGTGTTGATGTTTGAAAAATACTTTTGCGTCTAGCACCACGACCTGGCTGACTGAGGCTAGTAAATATAGGAATGTTTAAAAAAGAAAAAAGGAAAGTTGGGCTGAGATATGGAGCAGTGAAATGTGGGGTCTCCAGTTGCACATCAATGTAACAGCACAGCTAGTTAAGAAGAATTGTGACCTTGTTTTGGGAAAAGAGGAGAGGACACATCATGTGTAAATACTTGCCAGTACAAGACTTAGTTTATCCCATGAAGGGTCTTTTTGTCTGCCTTTCCTAAAATACTACAAGCGTGTGGTTAGCAGATGGCCCTCTCTGAAAGTAAAGAACCCTGGCTGAATGTTACCTTGCATGTTGACACCCAGGTGTTATATTCCAGGACCGGTTAAAAGGTGAGAAGGTATCAGTGGAAGGTTTTAGTCTATAGGCCTTACAACCTGTCATCGTGGCTCCAGCCCCTGTTTTCCCCGGAGTATAGCTGTGCTGTTCACTCTCTTCGGGAGAACTCTGGGTCATTTTTTGTCTTGAGCGGTTGAGGTAAACACGAGAAAGTCGGAAAGATTATTTTACTCTCAGCCATAGAATGCACAATAAGCATGCACAGCAAAGTAGAGCCATCCTGCCTTGTTCCTGAGATTCAGTTTGTATCGGTGACATTGACTTCACAACACTGAAGAAGGCTTTTTTTTTTTAAATGTTCTAATCACTGCCCGGCAGGGTCACGTTGAAGCCTCCTGTCCTTCCTGCTGCAGTGTTGGTTGACAGCGCGGTCGGTCATCTTCCTGCATACAATGTAAATACTGTCTGTTTCTGAAGCGTAAACACATGAAGCTTCTCAGATATAGACTGTTCTATACCCTAAGCCTTGCCCCGTATCATAGCTGTTAGAGCAGATATTGTTCTTTTTAGCTTTGCTGAAATAAAACTGGACTGAAACTGGGTCTTTTTTGTCTTGTGTTACTTTGAAAAAATGAGGCTTTGAGCATCTGTCGGGGAGCAAAGCAAGCCTGGAGTTTTGATTTTGCAGGAAAGAAACTGGTCACGACACATGAAATGCATTTGAAATAGTTTTATTAACTATTTTTCAGGTCTTACAAAAATATGACAAAATAAATTAAACGAAATAAATAATCCCATTTCCCAGTTATTTCTCTTTAAAAGATCTTTTTTTTTTGTACAGTGGTACATTGGAAGAGCGTATGATGTTCAGTAGTGAGGCTTCCATGAAGATGTCTTAAATCTTGAACTCTGAGGTTAGGGTCAGGTTTTAATGTAGCTGTGGTGAGATTTTCACCTCCTCAAATCCACTTTTAAAATCCAGAAGACGACAGAACATTTACTAAACACAGTCCTTTCCCCTCTACTTTCACATTACAGTGATGATGCTTGTAAAGTGTGGATAAGCCCAAATCCTCCGAGGAACTGCTGTTGCTTTGACGGTGAATCGCAGACGGCTGATGAGTCTCAGCTGTCTTTAATGCAAGCCAAATTTACTTCAACCTTAGCTGATTTTAAGACCCCCATAAGAACTACATGCAGTATTTGTCACCGCTGCCAAGAGTGCAAGGATGAAGAAGTGATAAGATGGTTAATGCTATCCCTTTTTTGGGTTTATGAAGTTGTACTGTGACTTTTCCCTGAATAAAAAGGAACTACATACATGGAGGACTGACCTAACTCCACTGGGATTCCTTCTTTTCATCTCTACTTGTTATTTTTTTTTCACTTTCACCATCTCTGCTATGAAACTGGCTACTTATTTTCTACCCAAACTCCAGTTATGATGTATGGACTATTGCATCACTCATCCCTGAAATCAAAATGCTGCAAGAATCTTTTTTTTTTTTCCTTTTTTTTTTGTTGCTCGGCTACACTTACCATCCTGATCTGTTCGGCCTCTGAGACTGATGCACATATGACATCTGAACCAGCTTTGCACTTCTCATTTAACATTTATCAGGAGCAAGAAATGCCAAATATAAAAAGAAAAGACTGTAGATTGACTGGAAAATGACACCGACTACACAAACTCATATCAGACTGATATCCTACATGTTTCCTTATTGCAGTAAGATCTTTTTGTCTCTCTGTGGAAGTATGGTTTTTGACATTTTCTTGATCCATGCGCCTAGAATCAGTCTGAAGTTCTTATAGACATGAAAGCAGCCACAAAATACGACAAACTGCATGAAGTAAAATGTCAATCAATACCCCAAGACCAGACAGCTTCTGTAGACACAAAGCAGCAGGTAAATAGGCGAGAAGATGAGTATTTAAAGTGTTGATAAAAGGGGGACCGGAAAATACATTAAAAGCTAGATTAGAGG
The DNA here is from genome assembly GCA_962446985.1 of Xyrichtys novacula. Lineage (NCBI taxonomy): Eukaryota > Metazoa > Chordata > Actinopteri > Labriformes > Labridae > Xyrichtys > Xyrichtys novacula. Next base: position 28,903,384 of record OY660870.1, read on the forward strand.
AGCTAAAGCTGCGGAAATCTTGGATAAATTAAGCAAAAGAGATGCATAGAGTTTGGTTTGGATACTGCAGAAGGATTGATGCTCTGGAGGAGCTGGTGGTGGAGGAGTTCGTTTAGACGTTAAGCGATAAAAACAAGCCTCTCATATCTCAGCATTATTGCCAACAACCCTGCCAGGACTGATGTTGTGGAAGTGCATAGTTAATGTACTTTCCTTGTTTTACTTTAAGAGAGCCTGTGATATTTTTCTTTGTACAATTTTACATTATTTTCCTCTTAAAGGCTCTTATACTGCAACCAAACAGGATCACATGCTGCTTCTGCTGTATTCTGGTGATTAAAGCTGACGTTATGATTAAAACGCTGGCACTGACAGAGAAAACAACACAATTTTGTATGCAAATGCACTCTGGCACCACCTTCTGGAGACCCTGCAGAAGTGATTTTTGTTGGTTTGTGAAGGGTTTGCTTGTTTGAGTGAAATAAGCATAAACTTTGTAAATGAAAACATACAGTCCGCACATCTCAGGTCGACAGTATCATCCAAAAAAACACTGCTTTGGTTAAGAAAAGGGAAAGAAAAATATCACAATATAGCAACTGGTGTATAAAAAGATATGTAGCTCAACAGAAATAAGAGCAGCTATTGTAGAAACTTGTCTGATTACTTAGGAGAGTCCATAGGTGCTGAGAGCAGGTGAGCAGAGTTGAGATGTGTCGTGTGAAATGAGGAAAGAAGCCTATCCAGATTTTGCATAATGTCATGTAGCAGGCTGGTGTCTCCATGCATGGCGTTAAGGGTTTAGTGCAAATGTTAACTTCTTTAACTCTACGCTCGGTTGCCACGTCTGGTTAGAGTGTGTGGAGTGGAGCACCATCTGTGCTTACATGGAGCTCTACGGGCATGGATGGAGAATGGCAAAGTCGAAATCACTGTCATCTATAATACCTCAGTGGGTTTTTTTTGCGTCTCTTTGTCTCTTTTCGTCCACTCTTGGGAATAATCTAAAGATGCCACATACCAAACTTATTAAAATCTCAACTTTACGTTACCAACCCAGAATGGAGAGCAGTGTTCAAATCTCAGACGTCACCTCTGCTTTGAAAATAAAGCTGGTGGTAAATCAGCGCTGCTTACAGAGAAGGGGGGTTCTGGTTATGATCCAAAGGAATTAAAACACTCATCGATATTGCTTTTTCCTTTTTTCCACTTCATTATTAAAGTGAAGGGCCCAAGAATTCCTCACAGTTTAAAATAAGACAGTATCTAATAATCACGTCGATTTGAAGCTAGAAAACACTCCTGGCTATTATTTCATGTACAATCTGTGATCCTTTTCCTCGACCTTATCCTCCGCTTGGATGTCTCAGTGAGAGGCCAGATGCTTACAATTTATGACTAGAAGAAATGAAGAAACACAGCTCTCTGCTTTAAAGGCTTAAAAATATTAGAAACGCAGCTCATGCATTTCTTTCTGTATTGCAGACAAGGAAGGATTTGTATGTTCGTGTTTGTGTGTGTGTGTGTGTGTGTAAGGGATTGTGTGTGTGTTTTTTGTCATGGCAGAAGGGCTTATGTCTTTCTTACAAAGCCTGTGTTGTGTCTCTCAGCATAAAAGCAAACCAAACATCATCTGTCATCAGTTTCAAGTACCTCTACACTGATCCTGTGATCACACAGCAGGTAGGTCAGGCCTTCCCTCACAGAAACCACACCTGGTCTTCAGTCCAGATAAAACCAAAGACAAGCTAGATCTCTGCGGAGCTACTAGACTTTAGACCCGGGGGGGTCCAAGTCTATTGAATGTCCGTTCTCTGACCCCTCCCCTCCAGGCGAGGGGATCTCCTCTGGGACGCCGTTCAGGTCAGATCTGGATGCTTGTCTCTCTGAAGTCTGTGATAATGATGATGAAGATGATGACGATGATGATGAATCTGCTGATCTGGGCAGCGGCGCTCCATTCACACACGTCCCCCCCTCAGATTTCCCAAAGTTAAACAGTTTCCCAGGGTTGAAGGCTTTGCTGGGTGACTGAGAACGCTCCTGGGAGCTGCTACCTGATGATGAAGATGAGGATGAGGATGCTGCCGCTGTGGCGTTAGCTGCTGTGGTGTTGGCTGCAGAAGAAGCCGCAGCTCCTTCCTTCTTGTTCTCAGGTGATTTGAGGAATTTGAAGCTCAGGAAGCCGGGCAGCTTCGGCTCGCTGCCGGTGGGTGACTGAGGGGAGCGGGCGCCGCCTGAGGAGAACTTACTCTGCAGCGGGATGATCTGCTTCAGCTTCATCACGTTATTGTTGGCCAACAGAGAGCTGGGCCTCTTAGGTTTGTCCGACCCGCTGCTCCCTCCTCCTCCTCCGGGACGAGATTTACTGCCATGACTTTTGTCGTGATGGTGCTCCCCTGAGGAGTCGCCCTTGCCATCATCCCGCTCCCTCTCCCTGCGGGCCATGTGCTCGGCCTGCCTCTGCCGCTCCTCCTCCTCCCTCTTCCTCCTCTGCAGCTGCTGGTAATGCTGCTGTGCTTGTCGCTCATGCTTCTGCAGAGGAAGGGAAATATTCTCACAATGTGTGTACTACAATCAGCACTAAACCAGCAAACCGTTACGATACTGCAGCAAACAAATCCCTGTCCATGAATCCTGCATAAGGACTGCAGCTCTGACTACATCCTTGTCTCTTTGCTGTGCTCTACAATTTGTCTTTTCTAAAGTAAAATTTAAGTGCAGAACAAGCGAGTTATCTCTGAAAAGAAACACAGAAATGCAAACTTATAATCTCTGTTAATTCTTGAACATAAACATCATCCTTTCATGCAACTTTTCCATGACGAAGAAAAAGTCCTCATCCTCTCATCGCTTACCTTAAAGGCCTCCCTGCGCTGATAATCAAGTTTAGCCATCTCCTCTCGGACCCACGCAGGAATGTCAGGGATGGCCACATGGATAATATACTTCAGAAGGATAGCAAAGTGCTGTGGGTGGAGAAAGAAATCATATAAAAAAAACAATAGCAGTTCTCTTTAATGTTCTGTAACTTGAACCAATTCCTGCACAGCATCAATTGGACCATGAAATCCTCCTCCTGATAGGCCCGACTTCTTTATCAGGCCAAGAGAGAGCTGCAGGCTGTTTACCGCTTTCCCAACAAAGGCAGGAACACAGCGCACGGCGAACAGAGCTAGAATCCAAATACGTTACAAGTAAGAGCAGACTCTGAACAGCATCAATCAACGTGAAAAATACAGGAAGGAGTGAGCTGTTGGTTTGCAGTCTAAGTACCCTGCACTTGTTTTATTCGCTGATGCATATCAAATCCTGTCCCCCTTTTGCAAAAACTCTCAAACACTCTTCTCTGAGTAATTCAGAAAGAACGACAGGAAGCGGCGGCAGTGATTACCTCGAGAATGACGATGGAGATGATGGCCATTTCAGGGCTGAGCCACGGGAAGAGGCGTTGCAGCTGACCGCACTGACCAATCAGGTAACAGTTTACGATGATGGCGATGAGGCCCATAGCTTCCATCGCAGTCTGTAGAAGAAGGGAGAAGGTTTTTTTTAGCTTCGTTTCCTGATCTTTTCTTTTCATCTGCATAATTTACATCCGGCTTTTGTTCTGCACTTCTCACTTATCTCAGTGACTCATTAATAATCTGTGTAATCTGACAACTACACAGTAATATTTATATAATCCACACTCTCTTTAGTTTTACTGTTGTTCTTGTTTTTGTGTGGCTGTGACTCCGATCTGTTAAAACTCAAAGTACAATCAGGGTTCAGAGAGTTTCTGACCTGCCACTGGCCGATGCTCTCCACCCTCACTCCAAAGGGCCTCTGCAGACCGGTGCAGAGCTTGAAGGCATCGCTGCGGATCTCGATGATGTTGTTGATGAGAGCGCACATGGCCGCCAGAGGGAAGGCGGAGGAGAAGAGCACCACGTAGCCAAACTGGACAAACATCTCCTGGTAGTCCTGGAAGGTGTCCTGAGAGAGTCAGAGAGAAGCGCTAAACTTTACTACAACATCACAAAGTCAGTACAAATATGTACTTTTCTATTTCAGCTAGGAGACAGAATTGCAATGCTTTGATAAAAGAAGCACACTTTTTTGTCTCACTGTCTGATTGTCTCATGTTTGTCAAGTCACATGTGACACAGATGAGGTCCCATGTCGCTACCACATGCATGAAACTTGACCTAAGAATGGGAGGAATGACAGCGGAGGGTCCCCCGGCTCGTCATCTTGTATGGCTAAGTTGTTGACCTACAGCCGTGCAGCATTTCACATGTTATATGTTTGTTCTCTTTCTAAATTAAACTGACACCAACCTGTAAAGATTTCACGATTATTGTGCAATCATGATTGTAAAACTGTAACTCCTATATTTTTGTATCTTCCTACTTTTTTGCAAACGATTCAACCGAGCCGAGAAAGAACTAATCTGTACATAGTTCATACAAAGAAAACAGTTAAAATCAGAGCTGTATGATACTTTTCATGACAGTTCTTAAAGTAGATGCTATAACGTTTATGTATGCCCACACACATCCTCGCTCCCCTACCCCAGTCAAATAAGTCTGGATGCGTCGCCGCCTACAGCTGACGGATGAGTCTATTTAAAGGCTTTTAGAAAACTTCCGTCCCTGATCAACTTCCTGCTCATTTTCGCTTAAGCTAGCACTTCTGAAATCTCTTCAACAGAGGTGATTAATAAACTGCAAACATAACCATTAGCCGTAATTAGTTAGAGTTTACAGACTAAGTTTAATAAATGGTCTTTCTTACAGCGTAACTCTGCATGCAGCTCTCCATCTCAGCCTGAGTGAGCGTGTTGCTCTCTCTCTCCTCAGGGGGGTCCATCCACGAGTCCCTTTTTGTCTTCGGCTCGGGTCTTTCCGAGCTTCTGCCTCTTCGTCTGTGTCGCAGTGACGTGCTGCTTTCAGACCCAGAAGGCAGCGGGGCAGCAGGAGCACCGGCACTCATCCCCTCAGCCGCACCTGTTCCTCCCCCGCCTGCCTCCTTCACATCATGGATGCCGTTATCATCGTCATCGTCGCATAACTCAAATACAGAGGCAGGGTCCATTCCTTTTTCCACCATGGTGGGGCTCCCCTCCTCCAGGAAACTGTTGTCCATAGGGGGTCCACTGCAGATCGGCCTTCTGTCCACCTTGAGATCAACCAGAAAGACTGTTTTATCGATATCGTGTGTTGTTGTTTATTAGCATAACAACCTCCTTAATAATCGGTATATTTACGCCTCATCGTCTTACATGTTCACACAGCTTTTACCTTCTCTATGAAACTGACTTTTCTCAGCTTCAAACCGCAGTCGATCAGACTTTCCTCCTCCGTCTCCCCTTCACTGAACCTCCCGCTGTCTGCCTCGTCCCTCTCACCTCCCTCCTCTTCATCAGGCACCCCGCATCCGCCGTTCAAACACTTCTTCTCCCTGAGAGAGGTTAAAGTGACAAATAGACGTCAGACAAAGTGTGTGTGTGTGTGTGTGTGTGTGTGTGTGTGTGTGCGCGTGTGTTATCTGCTGCTCACTGTCCAATTGGCATGAATCATAACTGCATGCAGTGCCCAGACAATGTCAAGTGCACATAAAGAGGCTTCTACTTTGAAGTCATGCTGGTGTGTTTGTAGTGACTAATACTTTGAGTGTTGGTGTAAATGAAAACTGTTAACACTCCTCTTCTCACTTATCTCATGAGAAAGTGACGCTTTCTTCCCTGTCAGGAAAAACCTTTTGTACTCTTCAAACATCCAGATCTCCTCATTAGTAATCCTGCGTGCATTAGGGGGTAAGTTTAGAATTTAAAACATGACTTTGACCTTCTTTCTGTCTGCCCCACTCCAGGCCGAGTGCCCCTCAGACCCGGCCCCGGCACGGCTTGGTCAGTCGGGGAGTCCTGGGCTTTTCCCGCAGCCAGTCGAGCGTACTTATACAGCACAGAGAGCAGCAGGTCCCACACCGCTCGCAGCGTGAGCTCGCCCAGCTTGTGGCGCTCGTACAGGTAAGGCTGCAGCACCTCCTTCACGTTTTGAAGGAACTGTCGGATGATGAGCAGAGTGGCCAGCATCTGACAGGAACAGAGAAAAAAAATCACAACTAAATTAGCTGCCAGGCTTTGACGCATCCATGTGGAACAAATGCGGCTAATCAATCAAAACATAATTTATATACATGCAAACTTTATCCACAAGCACATCACACAAGGCAGACAACCACCGCTGAATGATTTCCTGTACATTAAAGTCTTCATCTCTGCACCAGAAGTGCACCTGTGGTTTTCTGGACACAATGATTCACTGAGGAAGAACCATATAACATAACTGAATCCACATTATGAGAGCACAGCTAATAGACATGGACACTCAAAGCCTATTAGTACAACTCTTTCACTGCCAGGAAATGCAGGTCTCTCGAAACCAAAAGCACACAGAGTTAAACCTTGATCGAGAAATTGGGTTTTATTACAACAGCTGATTGTTTTGTGGTGCTCTAAATATAAGAGATACTTCAAAAATTAAAAGACTTGCCTCATTTGTCATTTGTTTGGCAGGTAAAATACTCAGAGATGATTCAAATGTTTCGCTAAAACCACAAAATAAAAATCCCAGCTGTAACGAGCCAGAATAATCCTGTAACGCTCAAAAATAAACACCATGTCTTTGGTCTTTTAATACACACCCAGAGGACATCAAACCAAATAACAAGCGCAGCAGCAAATATTACAATCTGCAATTGGTTTCATTTAGAAGCGACTGTTTCCATTAAAGAAATGCTGATGTGCAACATGCAGCGGTTTTTATCTACAGGAATATAATACAAGCACAAACAACAGACTCCTGACATGAACACGCACTGAATGTCAAATTCAGTCTGTGACGCGAGATCTGAATAATAATAACAGAGAGAAGCAGACTCTGTTCTCTCAACAACAGCAGCTGCTTTCACATCAGACTCTGACAGTCGTCATGCAGGTTTAACCAGATTTTTGGCACTTGCTATTAATCAACAGAAAAAATAATGAAGCTAGCTGAATTTTTTTAGGTTTTATATTTTTGGGAGACTGATGTTTTGAAAAACCAAAAACTTGAGGTGAAATTTTGGTGACGCTTTCTTTTACGGTACACTTATTACCAGGTAATTAACAGGTAATTACCTAGTAACAACACGGAATTATCCGGTAATTACATGATAACTACTAAGTCAATACTGTCTAGCTACCAGGTAGGTAACCTTCCATCATCATACAAATTTGAAGCCGAATTGCTCTGGTATTTCCAGGATTTTCTCAGCTTCCTGGAACCACCACTTGCGCAGTAGCATCGTACGCATTCGGCGGGTGAGTCGCTGTGATAATACTTGGCACAAACAGCGTATCGCTATGCAATCTTAGAAAATAAGTGTCAATCATAGAAAATAAGAACCCCAAATAGCTTTTGATAATGGAGCTGCACAGAAGAAAAAAAGAAAAACTAGACAGTATCGACTTAGTAGTTATCATGTAATTACCAGATAATTTCATGTTATTACTTGGTAATTACCTGTTAATTACATAGTAATAAGTGTACAGTAAAAGAAAGTGTTACGGAAATTTCTTTTTAAAGACTTTGGGTGAACTTGTTGGTGATCAGGCATGGAAGGCAACAAAGTCGAGTGATGTTAACAGATTTTGAAAAGAGGATTGAGGAGGCTCTCTGGATGAGTGTGAAACAAACTGACAGACAAGAGGGAGAAACTGAGGTATGAGGGTTGACAGTTGTAGCAGAAAAACAATTCCCAGAAACGCCAATAAAGAAAATGAGAAGGATATTATGGGTCATTACAAGGGAATGAAGGACAGATCCAACAAACAACACTAAAGAGGATTATTGAGTTCAAGTGTCATCGAAAACAACCGATAAATAAGAGTTTATGTAGTCTGGAGTGGCCTCTCTGGATCAGTCAATAGATGTGCTGGGATCATTTGGACCTGAGTAAAGCCCTGAAGAACCAGAGGACAGAGACCACAAGCATCTGGATCCTGAAGAGGAGAGGAGGCAGCACATTGACCCGGACCTTCCTCTGCAAACTCTTTAACAGAGAAAACACCAGCAGCATCTTCCACCACGGACCAACAAACAGGGAGGATGTGAGGACCGAGGGTTATGGTAAACAGACGACGATGGAGGTTAGAGGTCAAATGAAGTGATGCCAACTGGGCTTGAAATTTCTCCTCACCTCTTTGAGCCGCTCCATGTCTTTGAGGTAGAATCCAATGTAAAAAAGGCTGAGATAAGAATTTACAAACTGAAACTGCATAAGGAAAAAAAAGATGGTTAGAAAGCTCTTTCTTGAATCATATGGGTAACTCTGAAATAATGTGATGAAAAACACTCACTAGAACCATTTTGATGATGAGATTTTTCTCATAGGCACTCTGGAGTCTATAGTTTTCTGTGGAAAAAAAGATATCAGAAAGAAACTAAACAGAAGAAACCGAACCACTTATGAACAACATGTTTAATGATCTGAGCTGAAAGCGATTTAATGAAGCCTCTGCTCTGTGAGAAAGAGAGAGAGAGAGAGAGGATCTGCTCTGACTGTGAATGTAGATCTGAAGAAAAATCTGGAAAGCTTGTCTCTCACCCATGTCATTAAGCCAGCAGGCAATTTTCCTGTACACCTCGTCACATGCAGTCACAGTGATAGCGAGCATGATTTTGGGGATGAAGCGAGCCAGTCGAGGCATTTCCTTGATCCCCATCACAAACTCCTGCAGGGACACATTGGCAGCTTTTCACTCATCACACACCAGGCACTCATCACTCTCAGAAAAATCATCACGAAGCAGAGAAAACAAAGATTTGTACTGCATACTGCTATAATCCGACTCTGGTAGATAACTGACCTGCAGCTCGAAACAGATGAGCATGACCAGGAAGACAAAACAGAGACAGAGGATACAGATAGGCAGGCTGACCAGCCACCTGAACACACGCCTCCGCCACGGAGGATAGTAGAACTCCTCGCATCCTGTAATGGGACTGCAGCGCTTCACTCCCTGCAGAGATGGAGGAGGAGGAGGAGAAAATCTTAAAGAGTGAGAGAGAGAGAGAGTGGAAGAATGGAGGGAGGGAGAGTTGTGGTTTCTCTCACCCTGAACTGAGGCCGTGGTTCCTCCAGGGATTCAGCCGGCATGTCCAGCGTTCCCCACTTGTACGCCAGCTCAGCTCCCCTCCTCTTCCACCGCTCCAGAAACAGAGTGGCCCACACCACGTTAAACAGCGCAAACACCACGCAGCAGATGTCCCGGCTCGTCTTAAAGAACACAAACAAACAAACATGCACTACCATCAGCTAAGGATCATTGGAAATACAGGCAGCTTGAAGCTTCATGAGCTCCCTTCCTCACCTGATCTGACTCGGTGAGCATCCACAGCACAAAGCCGATCACAGCAGGATACAACATGGAGGTGGTGTAAAATCCCAGCCAGGCAAAATACATCGCAATCTTTACCCCAAAGTAGTCACAGATGTCATCTGTAAACAACAACAAAGTGTAAAAACAATGTGACAGAGATGTGATCAAAGTGACTCACAGTGTCAAACTGAATTTCTTGCGTTAAAAAGGATTTGATCCTGAGATTTTTTATTACCCCTAAGATCAAAAGGTCCCAGACTAACAGGCCCGAGCTTGGTCACTGTTGGAGGACGTGTGTCAATATATATGCTGGACATTTCCACATTTTTTGGGAGTGTCCTGCACTGTCACCATTTTGGGAATGTGCGATAAAAGAAATCATTTCAATCCCAGGTTCGGATATAGAGCGCTCTTTCAGTCTTATTTACTTGGGGGATTTACCAAAAACCATGAGGAAACCAGACAGGTACTTGATACAGATTCTATTGGTTGGTTGCAAAAAAGCAATAACCAGAAAATGTCTCAGCGAGGACTCACCATCTATTTCAGAATGGACAGAGATCATAGGGGAGATTTTCCCTGAGATATGCCAGTGCTAAGTTTGAGAGGTATCGGGAACCCTGGAAATCTTAAACAAATCTAACGAACTGAAAGTGCTTGTCTTATCCTGTGTCACATTCTTCAATTTGTGTTGGATATGATGTATAAATGAATGTGTCCCCATGGCCCAGCTTTGGAGTTACATTCTGGAAACGAACGTTTGTGAGTTATTGCATTTTGAGCCTGTAACGACCCTGTCTGCTATATTTGTTACTTTCCTTTCACTGCTTGTTTAATGTAAAAACATCTAATCATAAAAATGAAGTATGAGAGGGTCTTTGTTGTTGTCTACATGTATTGAGCTGTTTTCTTGTCTTTCTAACCTAAGGGTTGCTTCTCGCAAACAGCCTGGACCCAGGACTTCATCAGCTGACTGAGGATCCTCTGCTCGTGGAGAGGAAAAACCTGCTGGATCACACCGCGCGCACTCAGCTCCGGTACTGCGGACAGATCGAAAGCAGACAACAGACCAGGTTAGAATTACTGTTTTTAATTTTGTTAGAGACAGAAACACAGAAGAGAGAGAGCAGATTTGTATTGAAGAGGCTTTTATTGACGAGGGTAAACCATCTAATCCATCACAATTTGCCTCTAATAATTCTAAACCCAATTCGACTGAGGGATTTTTGCCAAATCCTGCCGAAAAATCCTCCTGTGAAACAGAGACAAATATCTTCAAGGGTCTGACAACAGCAGAATAATACCGTGTTAGTAACTCACTGATCTGCTGGCCTTCCAGGAAGTTGATATTATGAAGCACCTCCCCATGTTTGGCACGTAGATTGTCCAGCCAGTATTTGATGATGCTCTGCCTCTCCTACAATGACCGTGAGGGAGAGGAGGACAGAAATAATTCATGTTAGTGTGGAAAAATATCGACTTTCATGTGTGTGTTTGTGTGAGCGTGCCGTGCCTGCTGTAACTGACCTGTGAGGTAAAGAAGCACATCTCGCTCTCGATGTTCTCGTAGATGTAGTCCTCCTCACAGGAGAAGCTCCGTGACCCTCCGCCAAACTCAGGCTTCACAGCTTTCCTTAGTCCCATCTCTTCTGCTCCTCGTAACAAACTGCAGAGTGTCAAAGTCAGACCATCAGGGGAAAGGTTAGACTATCTGTCAGTGGACAAGTTTGTTTCTCCTCCTCCTCCTCATTGCAGATTCTTCACAGCAGGATTGATGAACTTTGATTCAATCTTTAATGAATTTGTTCTTTGACTCTTTTTCATTTATTTATGTCATTTACACAACAGAAGCAGCCTTTGCTCCCAACTTGTCAAATGTGAGGATTTACAGCCTTGTCTTTTTTCTTTTAAAGATAAATCTCAGAGTTTTTGTCTTTATGTGGGAAATTCTTTTGTCTCGCTATTAAAAGTGTACGCATGAATGTATCTGCATTTTAAATACCTGTCATAAAGCTTCCTCCTGCTATAGAGACTCTTCTCTTTGTTGGTTTTAGGTTGTGGGGCCATAAGAGACTATGTGGTCAGTATGGGTGCTGTTGCCGACCAGAGCCTTCATGTACGAGGACTTGGTCTGTTGGATGTGAGACGCTGTATAGGATGTGGTGTAATATTAAGAGGTGCTGCATGTGGATATGGTGGGTGGGGGCGGTGGCTCTGGGAGACCAGAGCTCACTGTTAAGCCTCACTTAAGTGTCGTGGGCCCACTATAGCCAAACACTTGTGAGTGTAGGTGCCCACATGATAACCTCAGTAATGAGCTGGCTCTCAGTTTGCATCTGTCCTCATCCATCCGGGTCTGTGGGGACATTAGGAACCATGTGGTTGGCGGTGTAAGTCATGGATAGAGAATACTGGTATGTGTTCCAGGTTTACTCGCTGACCACTTCTCCTTATCACGAAAGCATAAGCGCCTTGTGTTGGCTTCAAATTTGTCTTTTTTGTTAGTTTGTTTGTGTGTGTCTGGCTCAAAAGTAGAACCAAAAAACCTTGAGTAAAATCTGCCAAAAAGATGAGCATCAGAAAGAGTTGAGTGGACCCAAGAAAGAGCAGTTTTTACTTTGGTAGCAGCTGACATAGATCCAAATAGTTGAATGTGAATGAATGAAGTTAAGAAGACCCGAGAAAGAATAGATAGATCCACAAAGATGAATGACTAAATGAATGTTATGTCATAGAAAATAGCCCCTTAGGGATTTATTGTAACGCTAACAGAAAGTTTATCGGTTGGATTTGTGCTTGATCGGTACTTTTGGCTTGTAAATAGAAATCTGATCTGAAAATAATGAGTTGAATAAATTCTCCCTTCAACATCAACAAAATGCTTAAACTACATTGACATTATCTCTCTCTAAATAAGTGAAAACGGTGTATTCGGCCACTTTTTTATGAGACTAAAAAACCCTAACTGTTTACCATAAAAACAGCAGAGATAGATCACCCTTTACTGCATTAGAGTCAATTGAACTCTCTTTTCATTCTTTGACCTCATGAATCTCTCTCATCATCTCATTTCCCATCAACCCCTCCCCGTCCACTCCTCATCCTTTTATCTCAGAGTCCTCTCCTTTGTCCACCCTCCCTCCTCCTTTCATGCCAACATCCTTTTTTTCCCCCTCCTCCTGCCCTTCCCAGTAGCTCTGTGGTACAATCGCAATAATAATGCAGCACCACGCCTGCTGTTGTGACAGCTCACCCCCCTCTCCCTCTCCTGCGTACATGTATATATAACACACACACGCACACACGCATATACATGAGCTCAGCTTAGGTGGGCCTGCAACATCCGTCCATCCATCCATCATCTAGCTCCAGGCTCTTTGAGGAGCAGGACAGTGAGCTAGGTTCAGCATCATGATGGATGATAGCAGAAATGTGAGCTGTAAGCTTCTGTATCAGCACTGAAAACTGCTCGGTGTGCAGCACCTTCACAATAAAGGTCCTTGCCTGCGAAAAAGAAAAGGCTGTATCTGTTTTAAACCAACTGTTTAGCAATCTGAGCCAATAACTGCAAGGCCTTTCAGGGTGTGTGCCACTCCCTCTGCTGCTGCCAGGAATCTTAATAAGATTTCTCCTTTTTTTTATTTCATCAGAAACTTCATCGCCTTTTTGCACTCTCTCTGCCCAAATACAAGGAGCCTTAATTTAAAAAGAAACAGTGTTAAAAGAAACGTGTGGGCAAAACTAACCTTGTAAGAGAGCAGAATACTGCTGAGGAAGAAAAGTGCACATAAGATTTATGCTTACACAGCAAATATTTAGCAGACAAAACGCAGAAACTCAGCAGAACAGGACGGTCTAAATAAACTGCTCATTTACAGCTGAGGAGGGGAGACGTTCAATTTGAGTTTTTCTTTTAAAAAAGCCAATATTGTTGTATAAAGTTGGATTCTACACAAGTCTAAAAGAAAATAAAAGTACCTCTAACATTTTTTACTAACTAGTTTTAAGTCTTCCTCAAAGGTTCTGTGAGAAAGGGCGCCCCCTGTGGAGAAACTGTACCTCTAATTTCCTGTGTGTCACGCTTTCACGCTGCTCATCATGTCACTAAAAGGTAAAACTTACTCAAACTCTCAGCAGTGGAAACTTTACGGTGGATAACTTAAAATAAACTGGGCATGATAGCGAGCTCATCCACAGCCCTCAGCCGGTGTCCTCGTGGCTAATGGTGGAATAGAAAAGTAAATTCCCTCCAATTTGGTTTGCAAAAAGATTGAGCTGTCAAGGTGAGTCAGTAGGATGGAGTATTTTCTGGGTTATCTTTTCTATCTAATGAAATGTAGGCCAACCTTTCCAGCAGCAGGTGTGTGTCTGTGTCTGTGTGTGTGTGTGTAGAGAGAGAGAGGGAGGAGAGCGTGCTTCATGTCACACAGCAATCATTTTCCTCCAGCATTTCATCTAAAACCTGCAGCTGGCACGCTTCCAAAGAGCACTCCTCTTCCTCCATCTTCCCACCACATTAACCTCCCTCTTCTTCTTCTCTTTGTCTATCTGCCTCCCTCCCTCTTCTTCCTCTGGTTCTCTTTATGCATCTGTCTCTCTCTGTCTCTCTTTCTTTGTTCCTTGTGGCCATCTGTCTATTCTTATTCCATTCATGGGTAAAAAGGACTGCTCGAGACTCTCAGATATTTTTTCTCGAGAGGGCCGATGG